>CM075102.1:43532407-44751254 GCA_037576195.1 Phytoseiulus persimilis | reverse complement strand
GCTTTGAATCGAACGGTGCCCACCAGCGGGTGAACTTGACCTCCTAGTGGGGGGGGGGACGACGACAGGAAAGTCCACGTCATCGTTTGATTAATTGCGAAAATATCGGTAGCTTGACAATGGAAATTACGTTCCCTCCACGGCTTCCTCCGAGCTGCTCCCACTTCTCGTGGATCGAGGCTATCAATCCTGCATTATTCTCCTGAGAAAGACGATTCGTTCGTGACTGTCGGAACGATCGCGCGAAATTCACTCAAGAGAGGGTACCACTTCGCTGAGAGAACATTTTCGTAGGTAATATTTCACATATTCTCAGGCGGGGTTGTTTTTCCCGATAGTTTGATCTCATACCTGAACCTCGAAATCGTCTGTCATCCAACACGAGAGCCTCGAGGTGCTCGACTATATTTCAACTGGTCTATCGGCTCTTTCGAATGAGCCCAAAGGCCGTTATTCTGCACGGAAAAGGGAAGCCTCACCTTCGATCAAAGAGTGTCCGCTTTTCTCGCCATTCACTTTGTCCCCGCTCTAGATCGGAGCTCGTATCGGCGTCTCTCCTCGTTACATAGAGGAATCGATCCGGTAATATCTCATTGAGCTTGCGTGATGAGTTGAATCATTCAAAGAAGCTCACCTGGTGAATCTTGCATGGAGTCGGAATGGACGCGGCGGAGGGACTGAGCTCTGGGCTCCGACAGGAGTCGTCGCTGGCCGTCGCAGCCGACAGAAACCGCTGAACGACACTGAGACCTTTGCCAGATCGCTCTATGATTAACTTTGTCTCTCTTACCGTCGGCTCCGCACACCTTCGACCAATGACCATCGTACGCATCGAACGGGAGTTGCTGGAGTGGGCACACGTATCATGGAGGCCGAGTCGTCTGTTTCTGGTCGGATAGGTGTGTCCTGTACGGGTTTTCTCTGCCTCAGAAGCAACTCGGGATCCCGATCATCCGAAAGTTCAAAATAATAAAGGTCATGGCCGACCCCGGCAGTACGTTGCTGCGGAGCGAATACTTCAATCGACATTGATCTCGATGTGTCTTCATTCCGATCTTGAACCTCTGGGTACAGTTGAATCAACAATAGGGCCAACTGAGGGCACGTCAGATGCCGAAATGTAGCCCAGATCAGCGATTTCCAGATTGTCATATCCCAGCAACAGATGAACTTTTGACGACGAACGAGTACTTTTCGGAAAGATCATTGCTTTGCCTCCCCACGAAAATCGACCCAGGAGGGATCCCTTTATGATACATAGTACATACTTATCTCTATGGCAGTGCGCATTTCGCGGCAAACCAGCCGTACACGTTAACATGCAGTGCAGCGTTCCGTCTATTACGGAGAATCGCCAGGTCTTGAAAATTCCATCGAATACTGTGGATTCTGGGTATATTCATGGCTGAAAAAGTAGTCCCGTGTCTCCCAGACTTCGGGGTGAATTTTTCCACAACGACAAATCCCCTGAATCGGTGACCTACGCCAATAAAGTGGCCGCGATGCCGATAAAGGTCATGGGTCTACCGAGTCTCTTGGAGCACTGAGAAGGTCACTTGGCCATCCACCGTCACACTCGATTCGCGAGGACGTTTCGCGCCAAGCATTGCTGGGCTCATATCCGTCGAAACTCGAGTCAGGAAATAACTGTGATTCGCCTGGAATACGAAGTTTCGCATTCAGGTGAACAACCCTTGACAACGACCAAAAGCAGCTCGACAGTGACGCCTCCGAGAAAGAGGAATTCCAAGCGAATACAAATCGTCTGAGACACCCCGGCTGCCCCGGAGCCTTGGGTCTGCTCGAGTCCTTTCCTCGAGGGCCATTTGAAGTCCAGCTAATTATGGTTCTCATCGTACTGGCTGGTCGGATTTGGCTGGACACAAACAGCTTCAAGAAAGAAATTCAATGGGACTGAAAATGCCACATCCACTGAGCACATCCATTGTATCAAACCCGCCAGTTCCCGTCGATTCATCCTCCACTGTACCTGACAGCTGAGCGAATCAATGAAAACAGACTGGAAATAGCGACCGATTCAACGTGCTTCGACCAAAGCCTTCCACCTAGGGTTAAATCAATGGATCGATTTTCAACAGGTCTCAGGCTCCATCGGACTGTATCTTTTACCGAATTTGCTTCCCGCATCAGAGCCTACGTTGTGGCTCAATCCTACTCGCCTGTCCACCGACTCCTTTTC
The DNA here is from genome assembly GCA_037576195.1 of Phytoseiulus persimilis. Lineage (NCBI taxonomy): Eukaryota > Metazoa > Arthropoda > Arachnida > Mesostigmata > Phytoseiidae > Phytoseiulus > Phytoseiulus persimilis. Next base: position 44,749,054 of record CM075102.1, on the reverse strand, counting down.
GGGCATGCTCTGATGTCAAGCGATTGAACGCAGGCTTTGGTGGACGCAGCTCGAGCGAACGCCCAGTGTGCCTCGATCAGGTGACTTGAGATGGAGCATACACACGCCAGCGGGCTGATGGAGTTACCCTCAAGTCTGGCGAACAGAGATACTTTTTCAATTATAAATATACTCATGATTCACAGTCATCGATAGAATATTCACGATCTGGCAATTTTCCGTAATATACGTTGCTAGGAACGCTGCTACGTACATCTTGCGAAATACTCGGGATACCAAGCTTGCACAGAAGCAACAGTTCCAGTGATGGTTTCAATAAAAAGCGCAGTCCAATGAACGCCGGACTTCAGAGTTCCTGCAGAGTTGCTCCACAGACAGCAAGCATGGTGGAGCAAGACAGATTTACGCGCCGGTCTCAATGAAGCGTGAAGCGACGTAGCTTGTGAGGAGTCCTGGGCGAAGAGGAGTGCCCCCGCCCCTCCTCCTTTCTGAGGTCAGAGGACAGAAATGCTTCAAACGCGCCCTGACTGATTCCCAGGATAACCCGAAGATAATGACCTGGAATAATGTTCTCCAACGGAACTTTCAGAGAAATGGAGGCAACTTCGGTGAGCTAACCCACTTGTGAGTATCTGGATCATCGGATGAGCAATCGGATCGCGCTGTTTTAGAACGTAATTTTCCTGGAAAGAGCGGAGGACTCTCCCATGAGTTCCTCAAAGTCCAATTCGTCCGTGACTAAAGGTTCGATGAGAAGGATGGAAAGCTTTGGCAACATGTGACATGGCGGGCGGTAGATGATTCTCGGAGAGTTTCGGTTTTGAAAGCTCCGTGCCGCGAAGGAGAAACGCATTCCGAGAGTCAGAGAGAGCCGGAGCGTCATCACAATATTCTGCACAGAGATGTTTGAGATGAATTGAGAGATGAATTTGAGCAGCTCAAAGTAACCACATCTCATAAAGGTTGTCTCCTAATCCGAGACTCGGAAAAAATCAGCCAAATAATGCATATCGATTAGGGAGAAGAGCACAAAGTAGATCATGATCCATCCACTTCCCACTCCTCTGAGGATGTTGAAAGAAGGATCTTCCAGGTAGAACTCAGGTCTACAAATGTTTGAGGCACAGGGAGGCATTCTGATGCCCCGAACCATATGGTACTCGGGACAGAGCGCTTCCCCTCGCTACGCTACTATCTGGGCGGGATTCGAGATCGTCGCCGGAGACACGAGGCGCCGAAGGTGACGTCCTTCTGACTCGCGATCTTTAGGAAGTGAGTTTCTTCTCCGCAACTTGGAGGAGGGAATTCAAAAATGATGGCAGGAAATGTTGGCTCCTCCCGCATCGGTTCCCAAGGTTCTGAACGGAGAAATATTCTGCTACACACAATGAATAATAGAGTTAATCCCCCATCTGGTGACCATTAGAGATGACGGAGCGTGGTTTGAGGAGGAACACTGCTCGATTCTGCCCGATTTTGGTTTATTGTATGCTGACACATTGACAAGTATGAACATTTAATGATTCAGTGAGGACGAGCATGAGGTACTTCGCGCGACGGTTCAAGGCTGTAGGAAACGCTGACACCAGTGGTTGATTCGATCGAAGAAATAGCGAAGAGTCTCAGGCTTCCTACATTTTCGATTTCATGCAATCCTTGAAGGGGGTGAACTTATCAGGGAATGAAGCGCTCTTGAACATGTCCTCTGTCTCAGACTCTATCGCTTCAACCGATGCCTGCGGATCCGAGCCGGGTGCCATGGCGGAGGCGTGCTTTGTCAAGATGCCCTTGATTTTCGTCGCCAGTTCTTCGGGAATCTCGCCTGATTTGCAACAACCGTCAACAGCCTCCATGGCTTTGCTGAGATCCATGACCGCCAGACTGGAGGACACAAGTGTCGCCAAAACGAGAATGACTGAACTCTGCTTCATGTTTGATGTGACGTTAGAGGACTGACGCTGCTGATCGTGGTTATATGCGCCAGGCCGACATCCGAGAGCTCTTCTAACCTTGAGTGTCTCATTTGAGAACGATTGTCGCCGCCCTCGCTATAGAGGATCGACAAAGCCCTTAGAAGCTGAACAGACTTGCATCCAAGCGTGAATCGTTCGTGACAGTATCGATTGCAGAAGTCGCCGAAACTGAATGTGCTCTTCAGTCACAACGTTCAGGTGCAAGGAGAATGGCTTCGAGACCTGAAGGGCGAGAGGTGTTCGGTACAATCTAAGCCCGGCAGAGTCAGAGACTGATGATAAATCCAGAAAACCGAATGAGCAACAGACTGCCTCGAATCCGTAGAATGCTCCATCAGCTTGACGTTGAATCCAGCAGGAAGCCGAGATGCGCCTTCCTCAGTCTTTGGGCAATTCCAAAACGGTCAAAATATTGTCCAGCTCGAGCATGTAGTCGCGATCTGAGGCTTTGCGTTTGCTGTGGGGGAATCTTGGTGCGCAATAGTTTTCGATTCGCAGGATCCAGTAAAACTGATAACCACTCATTCGAACTGCTCCTGGGGTAAGATTCATGTCTCTTATGGCGTTCTCGGCGACGAGGAGGAAGGCATGCGTTTCGATCGTTTCCCATGGTCGTTTTAAATCTTGTACAGCGATGCTTTCCGTCACCACAAGAGCCTGCTCCATAACTTTGACGATGTCTTTTTCTGCGGCATGATATGCCAAGAATGCGAGGAGAATCGTGTCGAACGGTACGACGAGGGTGTTTTTTTCCCAGTACGTCCGCGGACTGAGCCAACCCCGATGAAAAACCTCGAAAATACTCTCCTGGAGCAGGATCAGCCGCAGCCCTGAAGCCAATTTCGAGCATTCACTACAAATTTCATTGGAGGAAAACTTGTGCGGTGTGCACATTGACCTATCCAAAAGTCTCGCACAAATCTCGCTTGGCTCGAAACGAGTGCTTATAGTTTGCATCAGCTCAAGGTCCTTCGAAGCAAGGTTGGGATCGCATTTGATGCCCATGGGCGACTCCGCCACGCCGAAGCGCATGTGGAAAATCGCCTCCGATAAACAAAGCAACTTGTGGTAGAGTTTGCTCCTGGTAGGATGGTCACCTGCGACGTCCGAAATGCTAAGGGGCGGTCTCATCCTGCACAGCTTGTCTATGTGAAGTTTGGCATCACCGAAATCGATTTGTACCTGACCTGGCTCGAAAACTCCGCTCGACCAACACGTGAGTACAATCAAAATAACCAGCAACGCTACCAAGCAGGACCCGAGCACTTTTTTTGCAAAGCGAGACAAGGGCTTCACCCGGAGATCTGCCGCGTCTGTTGACTCGTCGAGGATCTTCTCGTTTCGGGATCCAGGATTCACTGGTAAGGCCAAGAAACCTTCGATTCCAGAGCGCTCTGAAGTTTCGAGGCACGTTTCTCCAGCCGAGGTGGTCGATTGGAGAGTGCTCACTGGTGAGCTTCCAGGGACTGGAATCATGCCGTCGCTTTTCAATCACGGATTCACAATCACGATGGCGATCAAAATGGAACGAGCGGTTGGCGAGTTTCTCGGAGTACGCGACATCGTTGTTCGAGGTATGGAAGTGAGCCGATCCTTCATGGCTCTATCAGAGGATTATATCTTTTGGCGGGATACTCAGATGGAGGCAATTTCTCTGCGATGTGCGCATCCGAGAAAATCAGAGCCCGTGGTCGGTGGACCTGAAGCCTGATGGCGATCGCATTGTCATCAAGCCTCTCAGGAGACTGCATCAGAGGAAGTTGAATAAGGCGCGAATGTAGTTATATACAAACACGAATGAAGAGAAAAGACGGGTACCATTGCGCACAAGAACTTCCGATGTTCCGGATGTGAGTGGAATGAAATACGCGGATCGAAACGAAGTCATGTTCCTCGAAGAAGCTCACGGAAAATGAGAGCTGATTCTGATGTGTAAACATCGCGTAGCGAATGCACCGGAACGCCGCTCGGGAGCTGAGCAAAGGCTATTTCGATACTTCGAACGACGCTAACCTGCGTATCACTTCACGAGAACTTGCGTTCTCCCAAAACGCGTCGTGCGGAGAAATCAGAAGAAATGGCGGGAGACCGAAACGAAATGTGAAAGATGTCCTTATGACAGTCTGCGTATAATGAGGGACGAAGTGCGCAGCGGAGCTCCACGCTCGGACATTCGCATCGCAAACGATCACGTGTGAAGCTTCGGTTCGCTGTCCCAAGTCAGTTTGAAATCAACAGTCTTATCAAACCCTCGACGTCCTCCGCCCAGTGCCGACCTGGGACGTCACAGCAAGTTTGCGTCACGGAGTTCCGACGTTCTCTGATCTCTTTCGTTGGCGGATCGTTGTTTGAGCGCGATAGCAAACGCAGTCATTACGCTCCGATTGGAATGATTCCGCCTCTCGGCACGATCGAAAGTTCGGCGTATCGTCAAGGTTCAAGATAGACGGTCATCGTCATCATAAAAGCATACCGATCCTGATTAGTGGGAGATAGATCTCCGCTGTTCAATTCCCACTCCACGATCCTGAGCCTGGATTGAGGAAATCCGAATCATCCTCGGAAATCCATGGCGGAAGACGCTGGCCTCTCTCGCCTCGATCACATGGGGAAAAACGCAGAGCTCGTACAGTTCCGTATCCCGAAAAGAGTCGCGCCGCAACTCAAAGAGCAAGCACTCTGCGGAGATGAGTCTCAGGACTGAAATTGCTTGCTTCCAGGGGATCTCTTCGATCAGCTAGCTCGCCATTGGCAAAGAGAGGAACGTTCGCTGATCGGCACGCTATTCCTCATTAGATGGATCGGCTCGAAACGCGTAGTTCTCAAGTCACGGGTCGAGTTCCGTACGGACCAAGTCACCTTTTTAAATCTTCAAGTGCGATGGAATCGCCTCGCAAACGTCGCTTATAATACCGATCCACGCGGCGCCAAGTGGGGTTTTCTCGAAGCACTCCGTGGAATTCAAGTTCACTCGAAGGAACGCTCTCATGGGAGTTCGCGCATTTCCAGAATCATGAGTCGAGGCCGGAGAGACCGGGCGCGATGATCGGCACAAATCTTCTTCCCACGCAACGGGCCGCATCCGGGAAATGAGGAAGTCCGCTGGGCTTCTATCGAGTTATACCCATGGTAAGTCGAGGGCAAGGCTCCGGTTGACATGCTACCAATGATTTCGACAGGGGATACTCGAGCCAGGCTGTCATCGAGATTTCGCCTTCCTCACCGATGGAGCCTGTTCCGTCACATTCGGAGTGATCGAATTCATTGAGTAGTCCTCATCGAGTTCAGCCGCAGCCTCAGAGTATTGCAAGCAGCTCCGTCGATGCTGCTTCCTTCTTTGAAGACTGAACACGAAAGAGCAATAAATCAAAAGTTTATTTCGTAAATCGACCGGAAACCGGGCCGGTTCCGAGATCTACATTTTCAGTCTCGCGCTAACCTCACATGCCGTACGCAAGCCTCCAAATAAACACTCACACTCATGATCACACCTCGCTGAATCAACCCGGCTGTTATAAGTTATTGAATACAGAGACATGATATCAAAATTACATTTGGTATAGGTATCCGTCTTTTAATTTCCTTTGGTCGAGTTCTTGGAGGTTTCAACTGCGACACCTACGGGTTCAGCTATCTACATATGGACTACCGATCGATTCCGCATCTAGATACTCGTTGACTACTACATCCGACTCGCGTCTGACTCCCCGCACAGACGGCGAGATCTCTCACGCAGAGCGGCTGACTCGTCTTCTCGTTGTTAACGGATTCCGACCCGACTGCATCCGTTCACATTTGAATTTTCTACGGAATCCGCCAAGGAGGGGAGCACAGCTGGGCAGGCTTGGTTTTCCGCTGTCGCCGCCACCTTCATCTTGGCAACGATCGCTTGGGGGGGGGGCGACTGGCCGCCAGCCTCCGCGTTGACTTCAAGTCGCTAGTAATAGGACATGCCATCTCTGACGATCGCCCTTTTGGCCCATTTCTTCCGGATACAGCGACTTCCGTCCCAGGAGAGTCGGGCGCATCCTCGAACTTTTTTGAACACGAAACACTGCTTTGACAAAAGGTCGAAGAACATGCGACCCACGAAACGGCTCTGCGAAGTCCTCGCCATCTTCAGACAGGATCGAAATCTGCAACAAATTCATCCGATTATTCCTCTCCGCTGACGAAACTTTCACCCCTTGGCCAGGCAGCCGGTTCGGAGAAGTCCCAAAGAGTAGTGGAATTCTGGTTTCCCCGAGAAGTCGCCCGTACTCTGAAGTTTCATGTGTGATCATGGAACTCTCGAAACTCTCATTCGCGAATACAAATGGGAGGCAATGGTTCCCAGTCCAGATTCTGTGCAATGTGCTTCACGCGTTGCACACTCTGAGGCGGACAAACTCGGATATCTCTGCCACGGTGACCGGATGCGTGACCAGCCGCGCTGAATTTGACTTCAGCACATTTCTCCGAGAAGAGCGCAATTTTCTCGTCCATCTTTTACAGCAACTGTGAAGAACTAATAGTAAATCGCTGAATCTGCTTTCTTGTCTCGCTCCCGAGCATCCGGTAGTCCTGATCGAGCATACCCGGCCAAGACGCCGAAATGCATTCCGCCCCTCCGACGAACAGCAAGGAGCCAATCTCGACTTGATTATAGTTCCCCGACTCACAACAAGCTCATCCTTCGTCGATTACCGAGCAGCGTAACCCTCAAACCTGGAGTCCACGTGCCTGGCAGTCTGTGCCTTGCAAGCGAACGATGGAATCGCAGAGAGGTAGAGACTAGCCTGCTGTTCGATTTTATGTCTCCGTATCACTTGGAGGCATCTGAGTTCTCACGAGGAGCTCCGAATAGAGAAGTGAGGCTTCTCGTCGAAAACTCTCGCGTGGTCGCAGCCAGCAACCGTTCGAGCGGGACTCAACCAGTTTGAACTATGAGTGTGCTCGGAATGTGTTTGTTTTAAATATATGCACCCTGCCACACCCCGAAAATTGTCAGTGTGAAGTGCGAGGAAGGAAAGAAGATATCCTGAGCTCACGAAGGTTGTCGTCAACATAAATATGGAACACCAAATGTCACCTCCAGTAGGCAACGGATAAATAAATCCTCCCCTTAAGTGAATCTGCCGGCTTCGATCTTCGCTTCATCGGTAATGTCATCCGCAGAAAGCCAATGAGAGCTCCGTTGTAAAAGTCCAGCTGCGAAAAAGCCGACAAACTCTTTCCTGTTGGCTCGGTTGGCAGCAGTCCCGCATCGAGCGATTTTCTAGATGATCCGTTCCGAAGCGATGCCTCGGGGTCTCCGTCCGCTCCACAGGGCGATACCCTGGCTTGACTCTGCTTCTCTGTTCATCCGAACTGTCGAAATCGAAGTGCAACGTTCCATTTTGCAACTCTACAGCGCGACCCGAGCAGCACGTCAGAGGGAACAATACGCATCGCGATCTCAGCAGTGTCTGAGGGTGTGATTCGCCTCGCTCGCATCGCTCGACGGTACAACAAAAAACCATGATGCTCTGAGGGACAGCTATGGAAGTGACTCTCTAGCGTGACCAACGATGTAATGTGGTGACTGTAGTTTCACGACACAGTCGCTAATGCATCGGACCTGAGTCCGGCAACTGCTTTCGGATTGACGTCTCATTGTCGGCATTAGCAGAGGGCTTAGGCCACATGGGCACGAGCATATCACAGAGAGGCTGATGCAATGAGTCGGGATCTCTCAGCAGCTCGGCGTACGTTTCTCGATCCCTCGCTCGACAGACTCATCTCCGACGTGGGAAATCGGGAATCTCAGAAGCTGATCTTCCAAATTGCGTCCATCCCACGTATTCGAAATTGAAATTGTGGAGGAGAGGAACTGATGCATAGAGCCAGGAGGTTTGGGCATCCAACATTTTTCACCTCCCATCTATCAACATGGGGTGATGGAATAATGAGTCACTGATGGCTGAGTTCATCAGTTCTCATGGCAATAATGCAAAATCAATCAATCAATTCATCAATCTACCAATGGATCTATGTATTGACGGATGATGATTGATGAATAATGCCTGAACTTCTCACATCGAGGGCGTTTGTGGATCGCGAGCAAGTCCGTGCGTGAGAATCTCGCGGTAAGCTCTGCCGAGAAGCAAACATGCTCCTAAAAACTACGCTCATTATTCCCCTATTTCCAGCTCTGCTGAGAGAAAACAAGCCTCCGCGCAAAGTTCACAGCATCCGTTGATTGAGGGAGCTCGAAACCGTCGTACTATCAGCGCCCGACCCTGCGGGTCCGACAGAACAGACAATGAGCAGTCAATTGTGTCATAGTGTGCTCAAACGAAACAAGAATCGATACCTGACACGTGACCTCAAGCAAATCGTCTCACAATGAAGTAGTCCGCAGCCGGGATTCGGGAGACACCACGGCGTTATCTCCCGCCGCACCCTCGACTGGTTCCATAGGAATCAGATCAATCAATGAATGCTACACGAGATATGAGCGCTCGCACATTGGTCAAAACTAACTCCCCTCACTTTATTCCGAGCTACTGTTTTTCTCTCTCCCCAACCGCTCCCAGCGTGCAATCAAAGCTGACCCAGATTGAGTTCCTCCATGCCAATGGTTGATATTAGAACGATACTACATACACGAAAAACCCGACAACTCACCTCTCATCACATCTACAGTGGGACAACGTGAAGAAACTCTTGTTCCGAAGACCCCAACGCTTCTGGAAGCTGACCAACGTATAGGGGCACTGGTCGTGTTCTCGGCAGCAATCGTCGGTTTTCGCCGAAGCTCCCAGCTCATTGTAAGATTTGGCGTGATTTCCCGAACCACACCACTTCGTGCCGGGCATGATGGACGAGAAGATTGAGCTGTGGAATGAGCGATCAGAATTTTCGCCAACAGCTTGGAAGTTATGAGTCAGTTAGAGTAGCGACGGGGTTGCACTCACCGCCTGGCGCGTCGAGCCCGCAGGGCCTTGTCAGAGAGAACCTCCACAAAGTCCTCTTCGTCTGAGCTCTGTGGAACTTCACTCGATTCGAGTTTCCGCTCGTTCTCCAAGGCGTTCCGACGGATCGTTTTCTGCAGGGCACGGCACTGCTTCTTCTGCAACTGGACGAAAAATGCCGACGTAACGATCGCGCATGCGCTAGACCAGGGGTGTCCAGAGTCCGGTCCTGACCTGAGGTGGGGAGGCGGGAACAACATACCGAAAATCCTCGAGAGCACCAAGTGCTCCATTGATTTGATTGGCCGTGTATGTTGCCTGGACACCCCTGCGCGAGGGGGAACTCGTTCCAAAGAAGCGAACCAGTTAAAGTCAGGGAAAACTCACTCGGAAGCGTAGCAGCTCTCTGATTTCTTGCATCAGCTCTCGCTGGTCAGAGCCATCAACAAGCAGAGCGAATGTCTCGTTCCATATCTGCCTCCCTATTGGATCTTCGATCGAGCACCACAGAGGTTCTCTGGCGGCGTCCGCGCCATTCTCGTCGAATTCGTCGGAAAACTCTGGCTCATCTTCTGGAGCGCTGGACGACGAGTCTCTTGAAGAATCTTTCGAATAATTCCCCATCTGACGTTTCGGGCTCCCTTTCGTGAATTTCGACGATCTGCTCGGGTGTTCTAAGAAGTCGTTTCGTTCCGCTGCGACAGATTCTGTTTTCTTCTGCTCGGCGCAGTTGAAGTCGTCTGTGAGGCTTCTGTAGAACTCGGCAATCTCAACTGTGTCTGTCTCCAACCGACAGGAAACGAGATTTTTGTCGAGGAAAAATGAATTTACTAAAACTTTGCCGTTGCATAATCGCAGAGAGCTCGTCCCGCGTTCTGGCAATGCGTTTTGGATCGCGGTCAGACCCTTGTGGTGTGCCCGAACCTCGGTCTCTCCGCCGTTGAAGAACAGCCGATGGTAGAAGCCAGGAATGCCGTTGGACCTGGAAAAACGATTCGATGCGATCGACTCTTCTGATTCAGAAGCAGAGCCCCATTCTCCACTGGAAGTTCGAGAATTTCATACATCGGGGCTTGTTAGCGACCGGGAAATAGCTGATGTTCTTTGAACCAACGCATGAAATTCAAATAGTTCGACCTCTCTCGTATGAACCAGTTGTTTGCAGGAACAGTAGGTGATTAAGACGAGTGAGCGACTGTCATTCTGCTCCTGGATGTAACCTTATCCTAGTTGCCTTTGGAAACATGAGATCACGTTTAACGGCTGCTTGAACAAACTGCATCACAGAGTGCGACAATAGCGCAACAATTTGCATGGCTGCATCTTCGCCTCGAGCATTGTGAAATCCACGTCGGAGAAAATCCACTTTGAAGGGACTATCCGGTGTGTGAACAGTTGACAGTCGAGTACCCTGGGCCCAATTTGAAGAAAATGACACCAAAACTCGCTGCGGGCGCCTGTGATGCTCCGACAAGAAAACAACACAGCAATCGAGCGTCGACAAAATGATGGCCAAACTTTTTCTCTGCTCGAACTCGACAAACTGCCCCTATGGATTCGAACTCTCGTCCAGAGAGTTGCTGCGTCTCTGAATTCGGATTGACGCCGTTTCCTGGTGAGAGCGAGCATCAGCATTCATTTTGAGAAGTGTAAGGATTAAAGAACCGTTGCGAAAATCAGTCAACTGTGATTGTTCAGTAGACCCCTCCTTCCGATTCTCTAATTGCCACATGCGGATCATAGACCCACAACCCTCGAATCGCAGGTGAGAATCGTGTCAGTCTCCAAGTCTCCACCCGTGAAAGGTCTCGCCGCCGCTATTCATCCTCACCATTAGTTTGATATCGAGACCTTGACCGTGAAATATGAGCTCCGCGGCGCCTTTTCACCATCGGATAACGATCGTGTGATCTGTATCCCAACTGATTGGTCCTTTTGGGATGACGGCGTTTTCAAACGTTCCAAGAATTTGAACAAGAAGTCTCGATAGCGGTTTTTTGTGAGCACTGGTCGCAGCGAACCCGATTTTTTCCGAGGCGAGCCGGAGTTTTTCCCAGAGGCAGTCTCCCCCGAACCGACGACACATTTCCACCAATCATGGTGAACACTCGTATCCTCCACGACGATGAAAGCCTCCCTGCAAGTTTCCCTCGCTGTTTCTGGAACTTCTTTCTCAAGTTCTCCACACAGAATTTGGTCCATCCAGGAACAGAGACAAGACGAGTGTAATTCATGGTGGCAAAAAGACCTTATCGTCCCAGCTGATTGAAACAAAGAAGAATACCCGGTCGCGGAATATCCCGCTGGCTTCGGAGAGAATTGATTCACGCTCGCTCTAACACAAAAGCCATTGGAAACTCGCTGTCTCCCGTTCTGAGAGCCGTCGCGGCGGTTCTTTGCTCCGAGCAGTACTCACCAATGCGGTTCCTCAGGCCTGGCAGACACAGCGCTCAGCTCCAGGATCAACAAAGAAATGACCACCATGCACCGAAGGTTCGACTCCAATGCTCGGTTGATCGCAGGCACGACCGCCATTCTAGACACGATGCGGCGCAAGTTCAGACGTCGATTCACACCATGGTAGAACCCTCTCTGGACACCGACCAATTGGCAACACACTAGAAGGAACTTCATCCAACGAAGAACAGAGCTCAACCGGCACTTCAGGAACTCCCGTCCTCCGCCATCGGCGTCATTGTAACATCGCGACGCCCTTTATTCGAAGTCTTCGTTCTGCAGAGCCGGCGATTCGATGAAGTTGCGAAAGCCGGGAGGCGTTGAGTTGACCGCGCTCAGTTCGTATGTTTGGACTCGTTTGTCCGCCTGGAAATCCAGCGGCTCCCTCTGCCGAGGAACACGTCGCTGCTGTGGTTCCAGGAGGCGGAGCTTAGAGAGAGGAGGAGTCTTCGTGTCCACTGACTCATCCTTGCAAGGAGCTCTCGTATCCTGTCCGTGTACTGCCGGTGAGGTTCGAGTGAATGAGAAGGGAAAGAAAGAAAGAGTGTGAGAGCGAGTTGCGGGTGAGGTGCACGTGAGCGAGTCTATCGTAATATCGATGACCAGCCAAAAGGTTAGGGGACACCCGACGAGTTTATGGTCGCCAGCCAAACACAAATGCATTGATGATCGCTATGATTGACTCAGTGAAGAGTCGGGGACTCCAAATCGAGCATCAGGTCTTAAAGTGTGCAACTTTATTGCCGATTTCGAGATGCTTTCTCGAGGATGCTTGGGAAAAAGATGACTCAAAAACTACATTGTCTGCAAAAATTCCGAGAGGCGGAAATCTGGTGGTGCACACTTAAGTCAGATGCCTAATTCATTCCCCCAACCCCTTTTTTACCAAGATAGTCTCGGCGGAGCCTGTTTTAGGAGCCCAGACTCGGGCTCCGAGCTCGGTGCGGACGAAGACCATGTCTCAGCGTGCACATGCGACGACTCAGAAGCCAACAGTCGAAGCGTTTTGACTTGGCAGAGAGTTGTCGGCAGAGGAGCGACACTCGGTCGGCGTTCTTTGTCTCTGAAAGAGCTGTTAAAACGCCGGTGACGTTTGAGCTAGTCGCTTTCTTCATACCTCCATCCCTCCCAACCTTCTCGACAAGCGGACGACCGACCGCCCGTTTGAAGACGAACAACAAGCTTCTTCGGAACAACAGCTGGTTCCGACATCAAAATGTCGTCAGTACAATCGGATCGGCGGAGATCGGACGGAGCCCGTCGAGATGAACACTCCGACTACTCGTCGAACGGGGCGTCGGCAAGTCGATAGAGAGATGCGTTCTCGGTAAACTTTGTTCAAATCGCGAATCCTCCACCGACGCAGGTGAGGGAATTTCATATTTGTGTTCCTCGATAGACTCGGTGCGATAGCGGGGACCACCTAATTGCTGTTTCCCGAACCAGGGAACTCCATTCAGCTTGCAAGGTTCGAATTTTCCCGGAGATCCATCAAATGGACCGAGTATAATTTGAGGCAAAATTCTACAGATCTCGGTGCTCGGATTGAACAGCACCGGCGTTCCGGAGTCGCCCGTCCACGAATCTGATCCCAACAGAATTTCGGGGATCAACAGATTCACTCCAGTGCGAGATCAACCAAGGAATCTTGGGAGTTTCGCAGTGCTCATGGAGCTCCACACGAACCCGGTGGTCGCAGTCCACAGATTGGAGTACAATCAATTACCAGTGCCGCCCGAAACGGCCACCAGAGCTGTTGATAGGAGGAAAACTGAGGAGAATCGCCGAGGAAGGAGCGAACGAGACGCGTAGGGAAAAGGCGGCTGTATCTGTTAGTGTGGCTACAAACACACACACAAACGCAGACGAATCCTCTTAGAGTCGTTCCTCATCGTGCACACCGGTGTATCAGATGTGTTCCAATCAGCATGACGCGCGTCGTAAGCTTGTTCTCCATTATTTAGCTATACCAAGAGTTCGGTTGCTCTTTTTACCGGGAATCCGAAGAGGGTGGAACGAGTCCGCCTTGGGTTTACGAAACGAATGTTCGCTGGTTGAAATACGATACGTTGCAACCGACACCTTCTCATGAAGACTACGCGAGTTGAATTTCGCATACGGTTGCGTTTGCATTGACACTCTAGCCGGATGACGAACCTGTGAAGTCCATCATAAGGCTCTTCCGAACTCCTCCAGCCCCCTCCCCCCCCCCCCACTTATGGCCCATAAGAAGTACCTAGGATGGAATTCAGTTGGCATCATGTCCGACTGCCCACGGAAGTTGGCCAGCCATGCACGACCAAGGCGTGAGACTCTGGAAAGTGGCGAGGGTTGGCCACAGCAACCGTTCCGCTCTCACCGAAACTAGTCTCCTGTCGGAACAATAATCCTAATCCTTGATGCTGAACGTGAAGCCACATCAGGGTATCGCTGGCTAACAGAACACATTCCTCCCTACGCGAGAGGCGGGGGAGGGGCTGAAACGGACACGCAGAGATATAGAGGGCTGCGGAAACTTCATCGCTGAGCAGTCTCTCCGTTCGTCCGAGCCCTAGCACCCTGAGCAGGCACTTCGATAGACAGCGGTGTCCGCCGCTCGCAATGCTCCCGCAAGAACATTCGAGTCCAGAAACTCCAGACGCGCGAACAGCTGACATCTGATGCTTCTCATCAATCGTCCTTCCTAATATAATAATTCAAGAGCACAAGCATCATCGCATTAAACACGAAAATGTGTCTTCCACGTGCGGTCCGAAGCGATCGAGACTGTTGTCATTTTGGTCTCTAAAGTCTTCAGTTGGCGACTTGCTTCCAATCAACCGGCGTGGCGTCATTACGGATATCAACTTGGAAAATTTGTGATGATGACTTCTGTGGTGAATTGATGTGGCCGGAGCACACGCAATGGTGAGGGGCTTCCTAGCCAGAGAGCTCGCGCGTGCACCGCGCTTCGAAGGCCTGTGTGATGAACGAAGTCGGGAATCGAGAGTTGGAGAAGGTGAATTCGCATGATAAACGTTGCTTTCGCCATGAAAATATTCCCAAAACCTTCAGAAATCATGAGGGTCACCTCGACCAGATCTATATGGAGGTTGTGCGTTGAATTACAGACGAACCCATGCTGCTGGAACACATCGACGATACTCCGACAGGTAATTCCAGGGCTTCCGGCACACGCCTAAGGAACTGTTGGAATTGATTTGAAGAGAACGTCGGACCTGGAAAAATCCGGACTTACCAATCAAGGGTCCCGCTTCACTGAGCAACGGTTCTCGAATCAATCATTGCAGGACCATCGCCAAGAGACCTAGCATTTTTTGAGCACGATGGTATTGAACCAGATTTCGAGGCACCTCAGAGGAAACGAGGTTCGTGAGCGTTGGATGCTTGGCGCTCTCACTGAGATACGAATCTGTTGCATGCTTCCCTCCCGCTGGACTTTCCGGTTCGCTCGCAAATCACGCTGCTTTGAATCCCAAATTCAGAATCCTTCTCCGAACTCGAGGAGCTTTTGCGCGAAGAATCGCCAGCAAAACGAAGTCGACCGGCTCCGAGTACGTGAATACGACTTTCATTCCGCTTCTCGGTGGCTCTCGGGACTAAATTCGGCAAATACACTCCGTCTCCGGGTTGGTGATGATCGGCATATCTCAAGCAGCAATTCCTCAGATTTCCGAGATAACATTGGATTTGCAGCCAAAACACCCGGCCCACTCAGCTCGATGTTCCAATCACTTGTGCTGACGCCACGAGATCGATCAGATGTCCCTCCCACGTCCCGATTCTCTCAAACGAGGGGAAAAACGGATTCTACAAGAGCAGGGGTATTTTTGAAATGGATTTCACGCTTGCATGTTCCGTTGTTTCCTTGACTGTCGCACGCCTTAGTCTAGAACACAGCGAACAAATCTGCTACATAACAAGGCCCGAAACATCCCCTTCTGCTTCAGAAGCGCCAGCGAGCGAAGGAGAGAAAAAATACCCGAACTCTGCGGCAAGCCACTCTCACGAAATACATCCCGGTGCGCAAAGTCCAGAGTTCCGGGAAAACCACCAGCAAAGGGACTCGCGATGATGGAGTGGAGCTTCAATCTTATTTCCCTGGACTTTTCACGGATAGCGTCGCTGAGGGTTCTAGCCCCGTCGGATCCCAGCATCGGGAAACCTCGAGGTCGCTCCTCCCAGACGACTTCGTGCTTTCTATTAAACTCGAGCCGGCCGAAGAAAGGCTCTTGATGCGTTTCAAGTACATGTTCGAGGCAGCCGTCAAGAAACTGTCTCATGCGCCCCCGTTTCCCGTGGGATTACTTCCGTTCCAATCATCGATGTTGGAAGTTCAACTGGACTCGACGACCTCTCACTCGGAACACCTGATTCTCCAACAGGCCATCTGGGCAGGTCGGAGCGCGGCACATATTTATTTCGGAGAAACTATGAAATGCTCTCCCGAGACTCCAGAATGGGCGAAGTTGCCCGACTCGCTGCCCGGAACTTTCCTGGAGAAACTCGCTGAGTTCATTCGACAGAAGAGCATTCTGATCGTTGTACCCGGAGCTTCTCTGAATGATTTGTGCCGGCTATCTGAGAAGTTGCGATCGCGCAGAGTCCCGACGAAATACACAACGGAGAGGATTCCGTGGGGCAGAGTCAAGAGCCCCGAAACTTGGCTGGTCAATTATGACAACTTGTCTGGCGATGAAGCTCGAGTTTGCTTCGATGGTGTCATCCTTCCGAAAGGTTCCCCCAAGTGGTCGGGGCACTCTTGCGGAGTTTTGCAAATCGATGTGGACCCTGAATATTCGGAACTCGTGCCCGTGAGGACGGTGTTTGTCGACTGTCGGTTGGGAGCACTAATCAAAAGGTGATCTCACGACCTGAGCTTGGAAGTTCGAGCATTTTTCATTGACGGTCATCCATTTACTACTATTCGACCTCGAGGAGGAATCGCATCCTTCGAATGAATCAGTATCATCCAATGCATGGTTTCCATTCATTCCAGACTCGAGAAAACAGACCGCTTGTCGACGGACGGCAAAGTTCTCGGCCGGTATGGGGTGGATTTATGTTCCGGAGACTTTGGCATCATTTTCAGTCACGAGAACTTCACTGAATCCAGCAACACAGAAATTTTCACCCGACTAATACGGCGAGTCTTGAGAGCGGCCAATGTTTTCCGGAACCTGGTGATTTTGCGGGTGAACGCCCACGAATTCCCGGATCGCCTGGAGAAGATGATTCGTTTCGTGGGAACTAGAGGTGTTCAGAGTGAATGTCACATCCAGGTACCTTATTTAGGAACTGTGCTTGGAATCGCACGTGTGCCTCAATTGGGAGGATGGATTCTGCAATAATGTGCTCGAAGCTTATCAGAGAAACGTTTCAGTTGTTGGATACCTTGGATATTCCAGTCCAGAACACGATTCAAGACCTTTGCTGTCTGAGAGGCGACGATCTGGCGGACTTTGCGTTCCTCACCCTCCGCAATTGTCTGGTAGGTGTTGCTTGAGACTGAACAACTCTCATGAAGTTTGGTGGCTCGAAGAAGACGACATGGTTATTCTATGACTGTAAGCGTGCGTTCTCAATCTTTCAAGCTGGCGAGCCTCATCGATGAAGAAAATCTTGACCGAAACCCTCACGCCACCTTGATTTCCGCCCTTCTGTGAACGCAATTGTTCTTTCGTCTCCCTCCGAAAACCTGTTGTTGTATTCTTGCGAAGTCCCGAGGGGTGACCTCTAGTACTTTATGCTCAGCTATTCAAACAAAGTGCCCGATTTTCCCGCAACCCTAATAAACCGTGGCACTCTGAGTTGCGTGTCTTTTCTCTGACGGATCCGTGTCGATATTAATGTTGGTTATCTCAGCCTCGACATGAAAGAGGGTTCGAAACTTTTGTTTGACGGCTTGACGTTGGACACGAAAGTGAATCAGATCGAGGCACCGCATCAGGCAGCATGCAAGACACTCGACGCTGCCCGAGCTTTCGAGTCGCCATCCGTGCCTCTGGACTCACAAATCATCGGCTCCTCTCGATTCGACCGTGTATCGCCGATGGACGAAGCGGTAGTTCCCTGGAGATCCATTTTCTGGAAGCGGTCAAGACAATAGATCGATCGTCGAACCATACCTGACATCGTTATTGGTGGCGGAATCGTTTTGCCGCCCGGGGTTGGCCCATGTCGACGCAGGGAAGAACCAAGTTTTTCGGAGCTGACCTTACGAGATCCCCTCGAACTTCTATGTTCCAGTGAGACACAGAATTCCCTGAACAAAGCCTGTGTCGCATGGGTGCCAAAGAGTATGTTTCTCCGTTTTCGAAGTCGGAAGTATTTTGGAGTCATATTGGATGCGCCGATTCGCTGCTCCCCCGGCAGAACAATGCTGAAGTCTGGGTGGCATGGCGGTTCTTCAAATGACCTGCTTCGACAGCGGCGACCATCTGGATGATTCGGAAAACCCTCTTCTTGGGTTTCTGTTGCGACGGAGGGGAATTTTACCTGATTCAGACTCTAAAACGTGGCGATGAGGTCTGAGCTTCCTCAGCGCACTGAGGATGGTCGCAATTGTCAGTGCAAAAGATCCCCATTCTCCATTTTGATTCCTCCGGTGTAGTTGAAGAGCCGAACACTGAGCTCGAGATTTTTTCGGTTGCTCGCTCCGGTCCGTTCCGAGGGGCCTCCCCGGGTTGTGATGCAGAAGTACCCCGGTCGATCGTCCTTGGGAACCTCGGAACAGGGAACCCTGGAAGCCGTCTCAAGAGAAGTCAGCTCGGCACGCCCAAACACCGCTGAGATAGCTCGGCTATCTCGCCGGTTATTCCCTTCGAGTAAAATATTCAATCCCAATGGCGGAGAACGGCGATGCTCGAATATGCCGGAGAGCTCTCTCCGAGCTCTGGGCTCCGCGCGCTCCTGACAAATAAACCTTCACTCATGGGCAGTCGGGAAGCCGGTTCTGTCCGGCTCGTCCCCGGAGAAAAAAATTGTAAAAAAAATAGGGAGCGATACTCGAGGAAGCACTGATCTGATAGTACTCATGTTGTTTTCCTTCAGGACGCTTTGACTCGGGACCCCCTCGAGCGATTTCGGCGAATTATTCTTCCCTGAAAGCTGGAGAAAATACCCATTTCCGCTGACCTCGATCGCTCGAGGAATCTGGTGAATGAATTTCAGAAACCTCTAAAAGGATTCCATTCGCATGCTGATGAGTCTTTTGTTTCTGAATATCCCCTCGCCAACTCGGAATCTTCCACAAAGCCAAGCTTTCTCCCCCCCCCCCCCTTCCCCCGGACGTCCGGAAAAAGCCCGATTCAAGCGCACGAGGTCAGAGAAGATGGGTCCTTCTTCCAGCTTTCAGGCGAAGAAGTATAGTCAAACCGCTCGGAAGGATGCCGAGTCATTGAGTCCGGAAGAGAAGTAACTTGAATCCGATCGGATCAGTATTTCCTCGGAAATCGCGCCCAAGTCTTCAAAGTCCAGCCTCAGCCGTGACTGTTATTTTCTCTTACGTTTTCGGAGACGAACCGGATGGAGCTGCTTCGAGTTGGCTTCCAAACTGTCCTCGAGTGGGGTGACTTGTGAGAGCGTGTTTCCCAAATCACGCAATGTAGCAGAACTTCACGAATTCTGATCAGAAAATCACGCTCGCAGAATCGGACGTGGGAATATTTGCGGAAGCTTTTCCACTCAAGTACACCACTCGCCGTTGCTAGTGATCCGAGGGGTTCATAAATGCAGCATGTTGAGGTGGAGCATCCTCTTGTCGCAGGCATCCATTGTAGAATGGCTCTCGGCTACCTAAGACATGGCTTTCGCCTGAGTCTAGACTTGAAACTCCCTACGAGTGATTCACCGACTGAAACCCGCTCGCTCTTGATCTATCCACTTCTACCACGTGATCTACTGCAGACTCGGGTCTGGGAAAAGTTTATTGGAAAGAGACTGGAAAATCAAGAAGGGAGTGCATTCAGGATCGCTGAGATGATCCGAAGCAGACAGAAGCAGTGACGCTCGCATTGCTCGAACATATGCAGCGGAAAGCTCTCCAGTTTCCACCTGAGTATTCCTCCATGGCTGAGGATCTTGAGACAACAGAAGCAGCAGCTCATCATCTAGTCCATTAGCATGCAGGTCTGAACATTGGCTTCCGTGGAAGTTCTCTCGCTTCAATTGAATGTTATGAAATCACATTTTCCCTAGGGCAAGAAGTCTGAGCAAGGAAATGCAGTTCTTCAGGTTTTCGCAGATTTGTTTGGGATGAGGAAAATACGAGCAGTGCAATCGTCTTCCTTCTCCAATTGGTCATTCGCGAAGGGACACATTGAAGCACCTGTTTCAGTTAGGTATTGAAAACCGGCAACGGAATGAATGACCGGGCCGAGCCCTCGAAACGGTGGAAGGAGTTCGCGATGGTCAGCTAGATAGAGGTCCACTTCAGAGTGGACTACCGTCAAGCGGGATGTTTGGAGAAGATCCTTGCCTGCAGGACATTCTCAATGACTCGGAGTTGAGTTCCGTTCACTTCAGAGTCGATCCCAAAGTGAGGAACCATCTTGCAGCAGAGAATCACCATTCTCTATCGAGGAAATTCTCGTTACATGGAATCGAAGCGTCAAGGAGTTCAAGTGTGCCGTCGTTCTCCAGAATCCGTGTCGAGATATCCCCCACAAAATTTATAACTTGGAAGTGTAGCACTCTGCTGGAGTCTCTGCTCGGAGGACAATGAGCCCTCTTCGAACAACTCGAATTTCGTGATGAGCGGGATCCACTGGAAATCAAGATAGGATTGCCAAGATGCTTGAGCAAGCGTTATCTGATTCGTTTCCCTCCGGGCTCAGTGCATACGTACGGAAGATATGAATCTCTCGATCTTATTCTCAACCGTTTCAGAAGCACCTTGCGCCATCTCGGCTTCACAACAGGCACCTTCGTGCGCATATGAAAAGTTCGATCGGCTCTCCAGGTACGAAAGTGCGCTCCCTCTTTCGGTTTCTACGACAGCAGCCGTCTATCGTGAAAAATGTGTTGGGGGCACCGGATACTAGACTTTGCAACGGTTATTTGACCGCGGTTAATAACCGTGAGCGAGTTGCGGTTCTAACCGCAATCAACAGTAGCTTTCCGAAGCGTATGATTTTTTCTTCCATTCAGGCACCCTACGCTCGTGAAATCGGCCCAAGGCCACATTTCAGAGCTTGCATTACTTCCTCAGCGGATCGTGGGTGGTTGAACCCGGAGTCGCTGACTACATTCATCGGACGGGAGGTTCTACGATAAAAGATGATCTCTTTTGGATTGGGATATTGTGTCAAAGATTTCGTGACGCGGAACGTTCAATCAACGTTCCCGTCCCCATCTCATAAAGGTCGGGATACAATAATTCCTGATTCAGAGATTCTCGATAATGAAGATGAAAGTCGCGGAATGGTGCTCCGACTTTCTTGGACCTACCACCTCCCAATGCGCGTCTCGAAGTCACCCTCGGAGTCCCGCACCAAGAAGCCACGGAATGAGCTTCACAAGTTTGAGGTTTGCGCGATGTATTCAATCCCTGGGACTTTTGAAGTCTCGGTGCTTGAAAGATACTCGCACCTTTCATCGATAGATCACCAGCAATACTCGAGAAGGGGCGAGGAGTCGGGAAGGGAAAGCACGATTCTCGATGCCCTTGAGGGAATTAAAGGAGCTGGCGTGTAATCTGGTAATCTGTAAACTCTCTGTTTCGCCAACACACCCCGAGTTGTCGAATCAAAAACTCTTCATCCTCCTTCAAAATATTAGAGCCAAAAGCTCGGGTTCAAAAAACTGAGGAAAACGGAGTGAGACGCGGACATTTTTCCCGAAAATTCTGTGGACCCTCTAGAGAATGATATCTGTTGCGATGCAACACGCGAAAGCGGATGCATCCGAATCTAGATTCAGTAGACTCGGTTCGTACTAGAACCCACGCCAATTAAGGCGCTAGAACAGTCAATTCCTCCATCAGTGAACCCTTGTTCACCTGCATCCCCGGCTCAGGGCCGTAATGACCTACACCCTCGCAGTAGTCTCCGAAGATTGGATCTCGTAGGTAACCATAACTCTCACTGTCCTACTCAAAACCCATATAACCATACTCCAAACTACAATAAACCACTGTTCATCCATACGCCGTGCGATCTTCTGATTGCTGCCGTATCGGTGTCCGCGAGGTAAAACTGCCAGTGCACGGAGCCTTCTAGCTAGTGTGCCGCTGAAGACGAATTTCCCCTTTGACAATATCGACCCCGAAGGTGTACATAGACCACATTAGAAACCCCTGCTCCAGTCGCGGTGACGGCTTTTCGCGTCAATGCGATTTCGCGGTGATGGGCTGCCTTCTGCGGCACCTTTCCCCCGTGAGCGCAAGAGAGAGAGAGTCATAAACAGCGGAAAGACCAGCTAATCTTCGGATCCTGGAAAGCTCGGGACCCACTGTGTCGGTTGCTAATTCAGTGGATGCTTATCATATTGCAGAAGAGAAAAAAAAAAAGAACAGGAATGTGATACATGTCCGTCAGCAGTCAAGCCCAAATCAAGAATACAGGTCGTAACCGTCGGGGGGGTCCAGCGAACCCTGAGGTGAGTTATCTCAAGTTTCTCAGGTCAGCTGTCTCGAAAAGCACCTGAAGTTATCTGGAATAGCTCAACTTCTTGAAGGCTGCTGGCAGTCCTTGAAGAACAGTCACGAGCACGAATGAGACGGCCACAGCTCGATGGCGATGAAAATCAGGGCGGCTCTCGACATCTCCTCCGAGACCTCGACTCCTCTAGCTTGCACAAACCTGACTCGGAGATTTGCGCGCCCTGCGAAACTTGGGTCTGTGGAGGTACCAAGTTGACTCGGATGACGTAATACGCCATTTGCAATACGGCGATTTTTTTCCTCACAAAATTGTCTGCTAGATGCAAAACGGATGCAAAACTCAACTGGAGCTTCCGATGACAATGGCTGGAGATAGCGGAGTCATCGATAGCCTCTAACAGCATTCCTTTACAGAGTCGAGGGCTGAACATAAAGTCGCAAACAGAATGACGGCGGATGAGCTCCGGAACCTAAGGTAAAGTGGTCCTTCGGCGTTGTTCCAGACCAGATCTTGAATGCGACCACCCTAGTGGATCGCTTTCTCTCGTGATTATTGAGTAGATGAGTTATCATCATCATAATTGGATTCCGGCTTCCGAAAATTCCAGGATACGTGTCATCACGTACAATGTGGCGTCAAAGTACCCAGGGGAAGATCTGCGCGAACTTTTGGGTGTCAAACCGCCGTTCGAATCAGATAGTCTGCCCCAGATCTATTCAATAGGGTGCGTTTTAGAATCCGGCAAAATCGCCTCTTGGAATTTGTTGCTTATGGCCTTAGACCGTCATCACGAACACACGCCTCCTTATCTTCTCGAGTCTCTCTCCACAGCTTGCAAGAAGTTAGCGTCAGACCGCCGAATTTGGTGAATCAGGCCATTTTCGAGGAGCCTTGGATCACAAGTCTGCGCCTCGAATTAAAAACGCTGGGTTACGTGAAGCTCATAAGCTACAAGTTGCAGGTTGGTTATGAGGTCTCATAATTCGAGTTGCAATTTCAAATGGAGATGCCTCAACGGATCCGGTACCACAAGTTGAACTCAATCGCTGAGCCTACGACTGTTTCACAATATTCCAGGGACTGCTTCTAATAATTTTCGTGAAACGAGATGAGCTATTTTACTATAGGGATATCACACCGTCCTACGCTCGAACTGGCTTGGGGGGAATGTGGGGGAACAAGGGGGCAACTGTGGTGTCATTGAAAGCTTTTGGAAACTCCATCTGTTTTGTGAACTGCCATCTGGCGGCGCACGATCATGGCTATTACAGACGCGTGCAGGTAAGCGAACGAGCAGAAACCCATTCGAACCACTGCCGAGTCCGAACCAAACATCTGATACCCCGACCGCTGCTCTTCTCCAGGAGTACACGGACATCTTGAGATCCCAAACATTCAGTGGTGAAGCTTGCAATATAATTGCCCATGACTATACGTTTTGGTTCGGTGACCTGAACTTCCGATTGAATGACGTGTCCACGGAGCAGCTGAAAGAGGCTATACGAAATGACACGATTCTGACAATGCTCAAGCACGATCAAGTACGTACATCTGAAGCCGGTATAATTCGACGAAATCGCATGGTGGTCATAACCTTCTCTCTCGCCGACAGCTTTCTAGGGCTCAACGAGCTGGAGAGGCATTCGAAGAGTTCCAAGAGGAGAGAATCGAATTCAGGCCCACTTTCAAGTTCCAACAGGGTTCGGCGAACTATAAATTCAAGTGAGTTTTAGAACTAAGAGGTCGCGATCGGGTCTCGTGGTGACGGCGGGCCATTGCTAAGGGTGAAATTTCTCTTATAGCTCCCGAAAACCCGCTTGGACGGACAGAATTCTATACCGCTGCACAGAAGAGGCCTACAATTCCTGCAGACTGAATTTGGAGGCGGTGGACTACCAAGCTCATGAGTCATATCTATTGAGTGATCACAAACCAGTGTCGTCTTCTTTCATTGTGAAGGTCTTCAACGCGGACGTTCCGAAGGATAAGATATTCTTTTACGATTGTGAGGATTGGTGTGTCAACCGAGGTTTTGAATTCTGGTAAGCGTGCTAGAGTTGAGTATTGAATTATCATGAGATGGATTTAAACTCTCGTCTGAAAGTATCATCGGCGGCTAGATGCAAGCTCGATGCTCGTTCTCCACGGGAATGCTATTCTTGCTCAAGGTTCTGTTGTGATGCTTCGATGACACCCCAGAGGAGCGACTGGATTGGTCTCTTCCCCGAAAACTTCACGTCTATCGACCAATACGTCGGCTACATCTGGGTCGAGACACAGCCCACAGAGAGAAGGTCTTCCATTGGAGAGGTCCAGGTGAGATCGCATCTGCTGGCTTTCATGAGAAAAAAGTGAATCTGGAGCTTTGAATATGTGAACGTGAACCCTCATGGCGAGCTTGTATGGAACACATCTCACGATTCCAGGATGCGGAGCTCCCGATCAATCGACGGACATATTATCAGACATTTTGCGACCAAATGTATGTTCTCGCGGGAGACTACGTTCTGGTTTATTTCCGTGGCAACTGTGACGTTCTTGGAATCAGCCGTCCCTTCAAGGTAAAGTTGCCTCCAAGTCAAGACCGGCCCGATCCTTTTCACTACCGAAGTTCTTCCTAGCTCGCTAAGCTCGTCGGATCTGAGATAATCGGGAGTATCCGCCGGATTTTCTGAGGAAGAATATTCAGGCATTCATCTTGCTCAATGGGTTATGAGAGAGTGCGTGAACGATTATGAGTTGTGAAATCGCGGTTGTTTGTGGAGCTATCAACAAGGTTAGGGAATGAGTAGAACTCAAGAACGTGAATTGGGCTCAGGGGCTTTATTCCCTACGATTCCTACATTTATACATATGAGAGGTTCTGGGGCGATCGGAACTTTCAGTCATGTTGAGCACTCCAACGGAGAAAGCAATGAGATAAACTTCATTGCATGTGCTTGCAAGCTCAAAAATATTGATGTTTTTTTCTTAGTATAAGGAACTTCTGACATTGATTTCAGATCGCGGACTGTTAGGTCTGTAGAGAGTGAGGATGGGAGCATCACGCAGCTGAACCGTTACGTAGACCTCACTCCACTACCTGTGTTTGTCGGGAAGCTTCGCCTTCCTTTCACGTTTCCGCGTTCGTAATTGTTGACGTTATTGCAAATTTTGTATAACTTTTGAATGTTCACAAATTTTTAACCGCTGTTACCTGGTTTAGCCAAGTACTCTTCCAAGAGAACTCATTTAATGAACCTGACACATGTGCCGAATCTCTACCTCTTCAGAGTTCATCCATGTAGACTCGGGGTGTGATAGTATTTTTCAATAAATAAAAGGATCGGAAATCTCAATAACTGACATTGTCATTTCCCCTTTCGAATCACCTCGGATAAAATCATTGTTTTCCACGGTCAGGGTCAGACTCCGTTTCCACGAAGACACGTTGAGGATTTCACCACTGATGACAAGGGATGATATGTAGAGCTCCCATATGGCCGGACAATTTTTTTGCGGAAAACGGACATTTGCCCGGCGGACATTTTGCCTGAAACCGGACAAGCAGGCGGACATGCAAATTTCGGACCTTCTCCAGATAAATTGAGCATTTGAGAGTGTTGAATGAGGACCCGTTTTATCGGACTAACTTAGGTACCGTCACAGGCTTTTAATTCGCCGAAAAGTAGGTCCGCATAACCTGTATCGATAAGGGCCTCTTTGTGTTCGATCGTGACAAGCTATGTGTCCTGTCAGAAAAAAGGTTCTTGTACATAGAAAAGAAACTGGTCATCGACTTAGGGTTTCAGCGAGAGCTGTCCGCAGGTTTTACTTTTATCTTCGAGACGAACAGTTCGATTTCCTCAAAATTTTCATGAGGATGGAATGCGTTGCTCAGAAATGTACCCAGCGTGTAATCACTGGCTCAGGGGGGTTCAAGTCGACGAGGCCGCCATAGGGCATTACCTCCATCGCTCCGCAGATAAAGAGCGAGGATCGATATTCCGGCTGCTGGAAAACCGCTCTTCACTCATCCTCTTACAATCCCGGAATCATTTCGCGCTCTATTGCCCGAAACCCTTCGATTTTTTCGATGGGGAAATTCATTCAAAGTCGTGGTTGGCCACTCGATCTGTGAGCCTGAAAACCGGACATTTCCTCGGTTGCTCAAGAAAACCGGACAAACGGACGGAAAAGACATGTCCGGTCATATGGGAGCTTTAATGATATGTGGCGGGAGTACGGAGAACGCCTCCTGTGAAGAAACCCCGATACAACGAACTTCCCGTCTGGAGAAATCCTCAAGCGCAGACTCAGAAGGGTCCTTACCCGAGAGATCCTCAATACAAGGAGGCATATTTTGAGCTCCGAGAATCTCCGTACGCGAGAGTTCAGGGTCCAAGATTGTGACTCATGTAAGGTCTAAACCTTGACTTCATCATGGTCGCAGGCACCAACTGTGAGATTTCGACTATCGATTCTCTCAAAAGAGCGAGACCACTTTGCGACTCAGGATAACACAGAAACTTGGCAGATGTGCGGGCCGACAGTCATTCGAATCGTTTTCGGTCGAGGAGCTTCTCACATCAGCTGACACTATTGCCGGGGTCAGAGTAAATTGCTTGCCGCGCCGAGTCAACTGCACAGAGAAGCACAAGGGGCTTCGTACAGAAGTGACACGGAGATCGCTTATCCGGTGGACAAACCCTCGGTTCTCAACACTCTCGAGCTAGATAGTCACGGGAGCAGCGAAGGTTTTGTTTCATTCATTGTCAGCAAGTATCTTTTAAGAAAGAGTTTAGGCATGCAATGTATTCTATGCTTCCTATCTTCCGGGCTCAGACGTCAGCTTCGAGCAGCACAGTGAAAATGGTCGCAAGGAGACTGCTGTGAAATGGAAGAAATAGATATTTCGAGAACCTGCGCAAGTGGAACATCAGCTCCTGTTGAGCCGTCTGAAAACTACGACACTATGGCTCCCTCATAAATCGACGAATGGAACGTCTATGAGTAGATGTCCGGCTGCCTGTGGACGCGGCAACATCTTCTCTCGGGAATCTACGAAGGTGAGGAGGCTCTCTAGGTACGATCGATTCCTTCTGATTTCCCAAGCGAACCTCTGCAAGCTGATCTAGAGACATTGACATATCGGAAGGTTACAACTGGCTTGCACGTTCCGAAGTTTCGCGGGTATATCTACCCAAGCATTCCTCTTTCCTTGAATCAAGATACTTTTATTGCTCGGAACTCGACAAGTCGTGGCGTCAAGGTTCGAAAAGATGGCTGTTGAATTGAGATCCGCGCATCGAGATAGCAATCACAAAGCGGAACTTTCAAGGAGTCAATTCAGGGTGTTACGTAAACACTCAGATCTGATGAATTGAATCCAGATGCGTGCTCGAGATCCAGATAGAAGCCACGGAGATCAGAGGGTATGGCATCGATCCACATAGTTTCGCAACTTGCCTCAATGGGTGGTGCCTGAGATACCTCCCCCTGACTCTCCTTGGTCGATAGCGATTCTTTGTGCTCTCTCCGAAGGACACTCTCAATGTGAGAAAAAATCAGACGTTGCTCTCTTATGTGATTGAGACTTACAGTGAGGCACGGAATCGATCTCTTGTCGAAAGGACGAGAAAACGACCTTCGATCATCGAATGATGTTTTCATCGATCTGTGAAGCTCAGACTTCCTCTGGCTCTTCCGGGGAAATGTCAACCGCTGTGAGCCGTCAACGTTGGAGACAACAGGTGAGTTATTGGCAAACCTAGGGGGTCGATTCCTGAGAGAGATTCCTTGGGGGTTGGTGGAGTATTGAAGCCCGATCCCATCGATCATTTGAAAGGAAATTCCGTATGCTACAAAAAACGGCTTGCTCCATTGGAGGAGCCCGTTCAGAATTGTTTCCGTTCCTCTTAGTCACTCTCTACCCGAAAAGGAAGGCAGGGCCCGAAAGCGTCGGCTCAGTTTCCTTTCGGATAAAGAGCATGGTTCGATCGATGGACTGGGCTCACAGTGAGTGCTCGAGCTATGCAAATACTCGGGGAAACTTCATGCCTCCTCACGCTCCTCCTCGCAACAGGTTCTTGAGAGTCTTCCAGACGAGATCTCAGATTTCTCCAATTGACAGCGAGAGGCAATAGATGTTGGCGCGTTCTACGGAATTCTCTTTGCAGTTTTGTGCTGTCGCCCTCCTGACACCAGATGTGACGATGAGAAGTGTGTGAAGGATGAGTCCCCATGTGATATCTCTCTCTATGGTGAGGAAATTTCGACTCTCGCGACGGTTGCATCCGATGGACAACGGAATGAGAACCAGACTGGGAAATCTCTGAACACCCCACGTTTCTCGCTTATTAGGCGTCGCTTGCCCACCGAGAGCACCTCTAGTTTGCAAAAACTCGTCGTTTTGCTACTCCATCGAGCTCCATTGTGATGGGAAGGTCGATTGTCCGGGTGGATCGGATGAGGATTCATGCGAGAGTGAGTTGATTCCATCGAAGATTCGAAGCCCCCAAAGTCTCCCCTCGTTGAACCGGATGGAGATTCTCCGAATCTGTCTTTCGTTTCCGCAGAGCGAGTCTGCGCGGCTGGCGCCGAGAAATGCGCACACGGTCCGTGTGCAAAGAAGGACTCGGAGAGTCGATGCTGCGAAACGGAAGGCTCAAAATGCGTCCTGACAGCATCGAGATTCACGTGGGTGTTAGAAACGGTTGGGAAGCGAATCATATATGCGGAAGGTCGGGAAATTTTTTCGGTGAGCATCGGCGACGGACGCCGGCTCCGCATCGCGAGAAGTGGTAAGTTGATTGTCGTCGGAGTTGCCCTCTCTAGAGAACCACAACGACGCTAGATTCGAACGAAATAAGTGCTCGTTGTGATTCCTGCCACACTCACTACGAAATTCCAGATTGTTGCGAAATTACTGCACTGTCGTATAGCGTTACCGGAAACAAAGTTTTCTGGACTGCTGGGCAGTACATCTGGGAAAGAGGTTTGGGTGATCGCAACAGAAAGCGATATGTTGGAGTCCTTAACATGGGATGCCATGTAAGCGATATGGCGTACGACTGGATTGCTGGAAACTTTTACTTCGTATGCGGAAACGAGCGGGTGATGGTTTGTGAACGGCGCCCTTGGACGAAGTTGATGTGGTGCGCAGATCTGACAAAAGTCGGGAACTTGATCGTCACATCGATCGCTCTGCAACCAAACCTCGGGTGAGGGAACGAGCATTGGTGTTGCCATTTTTGTTATCCATGACCCAGCTCTCCGAACGAATGCGGAGCTGGTCGGCGAGAGGGAGGATTTCTTCACTTTTAACGGTGTGTCCTCGCTTCTAGGATCATGTATCTGGCGTCACCCTCCTCTCCAATTTTCCAAATATACAAAGTTTTCACCGATGGGGGGTCGCCTCGACAAATTTTCGAGAGCGAAAAATTTTCTGCTCAACAGCGTCACGTCAAGGTGGGACCCGGCGAAGTACAGGAATTCTCGTGGAAGTTCGTGGAAGAGGTCATCGTGAACCCAGATCTGAAAACTCTACAGAGACTTCAAATCCGGGGAAAAGAATTCATGCGATTCTCCTGGTATGTATCGCGCTGCAGGTGTGCAAGCAATGCAAACCTCCTCTCGCTCGAAGAGCCAACTTCATGCACGTAAATCCTTGCAGGGATGGTACCGAGTTGTATCTGCCACTGAATGGAACATTCCATGGGCATATCGTTTCCCTCTTCGACGAGAAAAGGCAGCCACCTGGAATCAACTATTGCGAGCACAAATCATGTGAGCAGCTGTGCGTGCTCGGACACGGCAGAGCAACATGCATGTGCGATTCGGACTACGAGCTGATGCAAGATCACCGTACGTGCTGCTCGAGAAGGGATGAGAACTGCTTGAGACGCGACCACTCTGTCGCCGAGCCTCCGGCGATACATGGCTGCGGAGACCTGCGAAAAATCTTATTTTTTCACGTCTCCTATATCGCGGCTGTGTTCTCCAGCTGGCTGAGCGGGATCGCTTGCTTCTTCCTGGGTCGTCGGAGAAGATCGTGAGTCGATGGAATACTGCATCCGTTTTCGATAGTCCATCGAGCGAACAATGGTGATTTTTATTCCAAACAGGAGACGTTTTCATGACAGGCAGCTCGTCATCACTTTCAGCGTCCAGGAATCCTCTCGCTTGCGGGAAAGAGTAACGCATTCAGCGGACGAGAAATGCACAAACGGAGTCTAGGGGTCAATTGCATTGAATCGAGAACTTCTTCAGCATCGTGTCGTGATGGGTCGCGGAGCGCGAGAACAGCTGGAAGTTAGAGGGGACTCCACCACCTTCCGCACACGGGGACGAAAGATGTCGTTCAGAGATCTGTGTCGCTGGACTCAAGTAGCTGCCGTTTCCCGGGAGTCTTATACCCAAAAGATTCGAATCCCCCTAGAACCACGGACTGGCTATCGATATCGTCTCCATACAATGAATTCAAAAGTTTAAATCTCAATCTCAATGCGTTTATTTACGTGAACGATTCCTAGAATTAGCATTCGACTAACTTACATTAACGGATTAGCTAAATCGCAAACGATGGCTCTCAACGGAGATGGAACTCTGGACTCGAGCGAGTGTTGAACTCCGTAAAAGTAATCGTCAATAATTGTTTTCGGTACAATCATAATATGAATATAATCTCGTCAATGATTCAGTGTAATATCCGTAATCAAGTATTTTTTATTCACCAGCGACCACTGCGCGCATTTATTAACATTGCTTCTCCTCAGTTGATGACGGTCGGTCCGAATCATTAAGAATTATTTCATGTATTCGATCAGTTCGAACAAGTAACTAGAGTAGTGGTAACTGGAATCGTAAACTTTTGGAACGACCTAGTGAGAACAATGGAAGATCGAGAACCGACTGCGAGTAACGGATTCGAAGACTCTGCCTAAGTTTTGGAGGCGCTTATACAATCGTTCGTCCTGGTCGGTGGTCTACGATCTATCTATGTACGAAATATGATTCATCCTCTCTATCTACACGTTGAGCATCCATAGCAACTGGGGCGCCCTGGCAGAGCTTCCCGCGTTTTCTTTCGACCCCGTTTCAGAGAGTCTGGTGCTTGAACGGATCGATGCAAACGTAAACTCATTTTCGATCAGCAGTTTTCTTTATCGTTTCGAGTCTTGCTGTTCAAGTGGAATCGCGGATATCGGCTGCTTTGGATCTAGGTCAAGTACTGGGCGGGTGAGGGTTGGTTGCGTTGGCGTGCTACTCACAAAGAAAGCGGCGGTCAACTCTGGTCGGGGGCCAGAACCACTCTGAGAAGTTTACTCCCCTCCTTCGAACCCAACTAGTTTTGTGCAGGGGACGCGGGGCCAGTCTCATCGTGTTCAAGGTCTCCAGAGGACAACGAGAGGAACATTCATACGTCTTCTGATTCCTTATCAGGAGAGAAGTTTGCCGATGGCGTTGTTCTTTTCGACAAGTGCCCTCATCCGCAAGGCTTTCAACTGGGAATTCACGTCAGAGTCAGCCTGCGTCCCCTGTCAGGAGTCCTCGCACTGTCAGTCCTAGTGCAAACCGTCGTCATAGAAATAGTATGCATTACGCAGCGAACAGCATGCACTAGACCCCCATAACATTAACTGGAACGAACCAGGCATTTTTCTCTCGCTCTCTTGCTTTCTTTTACAGTAACGTTTCATAAATGATATCGGAGAAAGTTCATGCTTATACAACACCAGGAAATTCAGCTGAACATCACCTTCTACTACTGGCGCGGTGATTCCCCTGCATTGCTCAAGAGCTCTGAGTGGCTTGAGAGGGAGCATCGTCTGACGTCTGGTGACCTCCCATTACTCTTTAGGTTCATTTCCATCGCTGAAGATGTTTGGAGTTTTTCAAAGTGTTAAACTAGGTGTCTCCCGTCACTTCGGCACCTGAGACGAGAGTAGCATCTCTCTGTGAGTCTTGCGCATTTACGGTGTCTCAATAATCGTAGTCAAACACTGGTTTCATTTCTACAAGCGCCATGGTTGCTCCCATGCGAGTGTTGAATGTAAAAATAATAGGATGGCAACATTATCTCGACGAAACCAATAGTGGTAATCGCAATCATCTTCATATTAGCAACATCTTTCTTAATTCAACCTTGGAAGAAGTTATGACTCGAGTTATACGTTCTTTCATGAAGTAGAGGGGCTGGTGTATGTACCGGTCATTGAGAGAACCGCAATCAATCCATAACCATGATCATAGAGAGATGAATTCGAGTCTCTAGGAAGTTTGAGGTTTTCGACCGTAGTACATACAGCGTTAATTAACGATCGAGTAGCCGAGTAGGATACAAAGATGAGCATATCATTGTAATGTCCGACTAAGATAGTCTCCAACGAGACTTGGTCAGTACTCGAGGTTGATGTACTTGACCATGGGGTCTGGTCAGTGCCTTAATTCTGATCGACCGGGACGGTGTTCGGAGCAGAACTCAGAACAGTCTCGCCATCTGTACGTTGAACCCGCTACATTTGTCCGTGATCAAACCCAGGTCCTACAATGCCTTCTGGGATCTCAGGATATACTCACGTACAGAACGCTCGCGGCCCAGTGTCGAGATCGCCCCGGCGAATATCAGAAGCAAATCAATCTTATCGTTTGTACTTTTACTTCACTGTATTTTACTTGCAACGCTCTTACCCGCTCGCCCACCTTGCATGTTCGGCTCGGATCATCTCTCAGACTGAGTCTTGTTTTCCACGGTTCCCGGTGGATACCGTAAGTCGATGTTTCGAGACATGCAGATTGCTGTGGTCTTTGCTTCATCAGCGGCTTCACCCCGAATCGTCAGAGGTGATTTGAATGGCGGCAAAGCGGCGAGCTGACTCCATGCAATTCGTGGAGATTCCTTGCTGCTGCGGCGGCTTTTGCGGCTGCAATTCGATTCCATTGTGGCTGAGCTTAGAAGCTAAGAAGCGCGTCGTCAAGCTGCTGGTGAAGAGGACGGCCTGCTGCTCCTAGGCGTAATTGCTCCTTGTTTCGGACCCTCGGATCCTTTCCAGTGCTCCTCTTCCTCAATCTGCCGCATTTATGCATTCACATTATACGTCTACCTTAGCTACACTGAGGTTAGACTTGAGATTTGCTCGGATGACTTCCGAAAAGACGCCTCCTAGTTGATCCAACAAAACAGATCCTTCAGGCAGAGCATCAGGCGTGCCGTATCAGAACGAGTGACTTCACTTCGTTTCAGAGAGATGGTTGCAGATGATGCGCAGGCTGGTTGTAGTAGTTGTTCAGTAGCTTGCGCGTGTTCCGAAAACCCGATTAGCATGTTTGTACCTTGACGATACGATTGATGGTAGCGATACCGATAGGTCGGTCTTCAAAATCAAGTGTCGAACGGTATAGAGATAATAACGTTAGTCGTGTCTGGAGTCATGGTCGCCGGTTTCGGTTCAGTTGGGACACTGAATAAACAAGTTCGAAGAAGCAAGGCTCGGCTCCGTAAAGGCGTGGACCAGAGCTGCTGGCTCGAGCTGTTCTTCCTGCTCGCCAGCATGGTCGTCGAGGTGCCATCTGAGGCCATACGTGCCGTCGGTCGAGGCTTGCTTGCTCGCTTGATAAGCTTTGGCTTGTAAAATTATTCCGTCACATCTGGGTGGCAAAACTATGGTGTCAGTTCGATGAAATTTGTCCTTTTGTCAAAATGGCGAAGCTCGTGAGTTTAGGTGGCTCCATGAAGCCTAGCTTGCTCTGCTGGCGTGCCAGCGAATGTCAAGCTTCCGCCGCCGAACGTTATTCTCCGCGGAGTCGGACGGTTTATCGGGTCCATGAGAGTTTTCCATCATGATGGAAAGTTGTCAGTTTCTTTCTTATTTGTCGCTCTTTCTTGCCATGTGGTTAAATCGTTGTTGATGTCGAGTCATACTTAGTTCTTCGCTTTTATCTGCTGTGCAGTTTCGAGGTAGACTTTGGTGCTTTGATTGAACTTACCGTACTGAGTGGAGGTGCTGTTGTGTGATGAGTGTTGTGATCATGAAGCAACAGTGTAGCATTTCCGGTTCGGGGGGGGGGGGGACGTCTGTATTTGTGTTTGTTTTTTTCCGGAATCGGGCTGAGTTTCGAGTGCTGTGGAATTTTAACGAAGTGACAGGCTTTTCGCTGGTGGATGATGGGAAGCTATACACGTCATGAGACTCGGAGATGCTAGGATAAGAAGCCTCTGTCTAGTGAATGAATCAACATTCCTTGGGGCCACGAATTGCTCTGCGTAACCGTTCCACAATAACAGTGGGTCAGAAATGATAAGCGTTGAGCGCCATCAGAGACGCTCGAAGTATTGACCTCCGCTTCCCAACCAGCAATCAATGTCCATAACCACTGCTGAGGATCGGGAAGCTGTACGGCAGTCAACATCGAATGGACGCAGGCTCCGCAGAATCGTCAGAAGGACATCACAACGGTTGTCAAGCCCCGTGGAAGTTGGTCCGTTTCAAGACTCGACTGATTTTGGTTATGTTTGTTTGTTTGTTTGTCTGACTGATTGATTGAATGTTTGCTTGCTACACGTCAACTCTTGGCAGAGCTGGAGCCTGATCGAAGGGAAACTGAGGGTTGAATCATGTGATGCACAGCCATCACGAGACTCGATCAGTCGAGAGTGTTTCAAATGCTTTTCGGTGATCTAATTCTGTACTTCAGCAACGAAGTTCAAGAAAGGTGAAACTTTAAACTGTGACAACGTCACACTCGTAACTCTTGATCTGAGACGGGAGGAGCTCATGAGGACGCGAAGTCCCGTGAGAAGAACCACTTGACACTCATTCACAAGTGCCGAGCTCTCTTCACTCTGTAGGCCTCGGACGTCTGCGCTTGGAGCGAGCGTCAAACTAACCTCTGTGATCGATCAGCCGTTCATGCTAAACGGCTGATCGGTGCTTGGCTGGCGTCTCTCATTGCCGACAGTACTTCAATTCAAAAGTAGAGCGGAGATCGGAGAGTCTGTCTATATGAATTGTGTTAATGAGTGGATGAAAATGTATTCTAGTTATTGAGTAGGAACGGAACAAGAGATCGTAGTGGAGTAACAACAGCGAGGAGAATATGAACGATAGATGGTATCGAGTAGGCGGCTAAGAAGAATCATCTGGATAGATGGGTAGATAGACAGGTAGCTAGGTAGACAGGTTGATAAAGTTGATGGACCGATAGATGATTTGAAGTAGATGGAACCTTTAGCTAGTTTCAATGTACAACATGACAATCAACATGGCGTTCTAAGTCCCTTCGGCACCAGTCAAAGCTGGTGCGGCTTCTTGGTTCTTCCCTTTTAGAAACATTTACCCGATTCGTTTGTTCTTTCCAAACAAAACTCGATGATGTCCATAACAATCATTTAGATGTTCTGAGCATTGAACAGCGGATGGAACTAGTGATGAGATGGATGGCTTTCCTGTTACAATGTCAATCAGCTTGAAAATGTTATGTGGTGGTTGTTGGGTGTGTGTTTTGTGTGCCGTACGTTTAGAGACCTTCTGGGTGGTGTTTCAGTGAAGGATCGTTGGCTCTTCGTACTGAACGTCTGATATCTTCAGATAAATTACCCAGTAGGTAAGATTGAAGCAGACGAAGCACACTGGGAAGACGACTCGAGAGTACTTATCGATGTTCGACGGGTTAACCCCGAATAGTTTGTTGGGGTTCTTGCCGGCAAGTGCCGCTTCGATTTCGGCGGGACTGCCAGCTGCAGTTGGCGCCTCGGGTGTTTGAGCGGTTGATTCCTTCCGGGAACTTTTGGAATCCGACTTTTTCAACTGCAAAATCGGAGCGGTCAATGGAAGCTGGTACATGTCACAAGATCGTTCATCAAATGAACGTGTTTTCGGGGATTGCTCCCTGGGAGATCCTACCGAGTGCTGTTGCTGGCCCGGCTGGCCTTGTTGTTGTTGCATGCCTTGTTGTTGAGCTTGGGACTGCACTTGTTGATGTGATTGTTGTGTAGAGCAGATCGTGCAGTTTCGGATCCCAGGACAACATTGCTCCCCCATTCGGCGCAACTGACTGTCGTACAATGTCTGTAACACCATCAAGAAACTCAATACGGGCTCATGACTGTGAAGGCAGCGATGATGCGGATCCATCGTGAGCTCGCTCGTTTGTCTGTTCGACACTGGCTACGGAGGGTCGGAAATGTTGACCAAGCTACGACATCACTACTCACCATCGTAAAACAGGGTGGGATATGGCCAGGCTGGCCTTGCACCATAGTCGGGCAGGTCGGACAGCCCGGGAAGCCCTTCACTAAGGGAGCCATGGCTTCGGGGCTCTGAGGCATCATCGGCTCGTTGTGAGCCGCGACTTCTTGTGCGGCTTGCTGCCGTGCTCGTTCTTGTCGAGCCTGTTCGGCCAACTTGGCTAGCTGTTGCGCGCGTGACTTGCGCATCGCCACCCGTTTTCCAAGATAGCCCACTGCTGCATACTCCAGAAGGGACGCGAACACCTTGAAGCGAGAGTTGGGACCTGAATATTCAATCCAACCTCTTGTTCACGGGCGACGCGAACATTGCTTTTCGAGCGGAAATCTTGCTCTCGGCCGCAACTCCATCCACCGCGGAAATTGACTCGAAGCATCCGCCGAACGAAGTTGACTCACCATGACGAAACATGTTCCTAAGAAAACGTCGATCGACTTGACGTAGGAGATTTTGGGCAATTGGGAGTTGGTGCTAGACATCAGGGTAGTCATGGTCAGCACGGTCATCACTCCCAGAGACACCCGTGCCGGGGTTGCATTCCGATGCAGCCAGAAGGACACCCACGATATGACAACAATCAGTGAGGCTGGGATATAGATCTGGATCAAGTAATAACCCATAGACCTCACGAAACGAACTTCGCAAATCAACCGGGAGTAGTTTCCGGTCGATAGAGACACTTCGGAGATTTTCTGAACGTGGCCGAGCACCTTGAATTGTGGCAACTCCACTTCTTTGGAGATGCCAATCGAAATTGGCCCGTCTTTCCATTTGTAGCGGATGTCGCTCATCGTATAACCAACTGAAATGTCAGCCTGTCGTCAGATGTCGTTCCGGAGGTGAGAATCGTACTGAGCGTATAGGTTCATAGGACAAATACAGCTTCAACCGCAAAAGAGCGAAGGATGATTCCTCCGCCTGGGCGGAGCGACTTACAACTTTCGACTTCGATGGTACATGACTGTCGATCCATGGGGAAGAACCTCAGGTCCATGGGACAGCTGGCGGTGACTGTCAATCTGGAAAGGGGTGGTCACGAATCACATTGGAGCAGAGTGTTGAACTGAGTGACAATCGCGAATTTCGCGTGGCCCGGGCATCGTGAGCTCTGCTCTCAACTCACCGGATACTTCTGTAAACTTGTCCCTCTGAACTGATTCGTAGAAATGTATTTGGTGTCGTGGCTACGTGGAAGTAGGCAGTTTTCTCGTTGGCGAAGAAGGTGTCGGGCACCCAGATCTTGTTGGCCACTTCAGCTCCAACGGTCATTTGGTCTAAATCGTTACTTTTGACAAAGGACAGGCGTTCATCTCGCCATGCTTGACGGAAGTAGAAATCGGATGTGAAGTCCTGTGAACGAACGGAACCGTGGATACTCGGAATTGAAGCTGATAGCATCGAAGTGCTTCCGGTGTCGTCACTCCCTTCCTGAGATCATTTGGGCTTCATGGAGTCAACAGAGTGGATTCCCTCAGGAAAAAAAAACCCGATACATAAAGTTCTCCTCCCATTTCCGGGAACCAAATGGCGGAAATGTGGCGTGACTCACCATCTGCACTTCTGATACGGTACTGATACTGACGATCTGCATACTGACGCCGACTTCTACGGGATTTCCTGCAACATTTTTCATACATCAGAATCTGATTCAAGTCTGGAAACCTAACTCGAGTTCTTCGCGCCACCGACGTCTCCACCCCGTGGGTTCGGAGGAAGTTCGGAAGCACGAAACAGTTCCGGCCTCTGTTGTCCTAACTCTTACTGAAGCTCAGAGAGTTTTCGAAGACGCAGGTTGAGGTAATACTCGTTCCGATACATAAGTTTCTCCCGGCCCGATGCGGCTGGGCTCAAGCGCCGACGAGGCTCGATCGTTTCCGAAAATAGTCAGTGGCTAGGCAATCGGTGAACTGACTTCAGGCAGTGCGCGAGATATGGAAAGCAATTTCAGCTGCCGCGCGGTACATCTATACTCTCAGAGAAAGGGACCAGCAGCTGTGCAATGGGCGCATGGCATGATGGCAAAGTAGAATTACTTACCTCCGTAATTCGGCCGTACTCGCTTGTCATATCCTTTCGTGAAAAAGGCATTGAGTATGTGCGTGATGTTCTGACCGCGTTGTGTTTGACTGAAAGGTTCATCGAATGATGAGCGTATCCCGGGGTTATAGCTCCAGCCAGGGGTTGGGGAGAAAATGAATAGTCGTTGGGCAGACCTACCCCGGTCTTAGACCATTGTTGCCAGATGCCATCTGGTGGAGGAGAACTCGCTCAGCGTCCACCGAAAGAATGCAGCACGCGAGAATCGCCAGAGCGAGTCGGGTGACATCTCGGACGCATCCCGCGGTTAATACTTTGCTATCCATCCTGGTGTTAGACTTTCAGTTTGATACCTCCCTCTCTGGTTACGAGGTCACAGTCACGCAGAAGGCAAGAGTTGCTTGTTCGGGCTCAA
The DNA here is from genome assembly GCA_037576195.1 of Phytoseiulus persimilis. Taxonomy (NCBI): domain Eukaryota; kingdom Metazoa; phylum Arthropoda; class Arachnida; order Mesostigmata; family Phytoseiidae; genus Phytoseiulus; species Phytoseiulus persimilis. The sequence goes on along the minus strand of CM075102.1, from coordinate 44,710,405 downwards.
GACGACGGGCCGTGGGTCGACGGTCTAGAATAACGACGCACGCACGAGATAATACAAGTAGAAGTAGAAATGTACTGAGACTGACTGCTGCTGCTGCTGCAATAGTAGTAGAGTAGTAGAGTGTTTTGTGATGATTGAGCGACGTGTCACGCGGACTCTCTCGCGCTAGCTCCAAAGAGCTCACTGTTGGAAGAACCTCGTAGCACACAGAAGTTGGTTGACAAGAGGAGGTTGACAACAGCGGAGCCGCTAATGACGCATCTGCTGGACTCTAGCCCTACACCGAGCCACGATAGTTCTCGTTGCTTGAGACGAACCAACCAAAGGATCAAAGCCGCTACCCGGTCGAGGGCGGTGGCTACACACTGATTGACTGACGCACTGGGCACCGGCAGGCGCACTGAGTCGCTACGGATTACTGATTGACCTGATAAGTAGTAAGTAGTAGAAGTAGTAGTACTAGTAGAGGTGACGGAGCTCTCTGACGATGATGATCTCCTTGCCCGAGCTCACAGAGACTGAGGCGCTCACGCTGCTCCTTGTTCCTCTCTCAGTTTCTTCCTTGTTCGCCTCCTTCCGGACGCAAAATCTCTCGGAGGATATTGCAGATGGTAGAATCTCAGCGTGCTCCGTTTTTTATCCTCTCCCGTTTCGTTTCCTGATCCTCCTTTTATCTAATTCCTCCGCACAGCGAGGTCGATGTGGAGAGCACTCAGTTTGCTGGATCTACGTGGAAGTAACGCAGCTCACGGAACTTCAACGAGGAACTTAGGTCATGAAATGAACGCTTCGTTCAGCAATCGAAGCGACTGCTCGGTTTTGTGACGGCTCCAGTAGAAACGGATGCTTCGGACGCTTGCCACCACGCTGTCGATTCGGATGATGTGTATGTTGCGAGTGTGTGTTGAGCAGACAACGAGGAAGATGGAGATTTCGCTTGTTTGGTTCTTCCTCCAGGAGTAACGAATTTCTCAAAATGGTCCACTGCTCCTTGGTTTGCTTGACTGTCTCGAGTTGGTAGTTCTAGTAGCTCCAAATAATCCGCTGATGGGTTGATTCGAGTACGAACTTAGGAAGAGGGCGACGATATCTGACGACGACCGAACGCAATTCGTGGCGAGAGGTAAGGATGATGATGATGGAGACCAGTTGGTTGCTAAGTGATCATTGAGCAAATCGAGAGAGGTACTCGACCGATGATCCTGGCATTAGAACGAAGGATACGATGGTCGTTTTCGACAGCGATTGGAGCAATGATTCAGAAGACAAACAGAGAATCACTATCTACTGCTCTGTTTCTGGCTAGTCGTTCAGGTCGGTGGGGACTTCGGCCTCTCCTCGAGGTGTGTCTGACGTTCTGACTTCCAGAGTTCCTTTCGTCGACGGAGACTTCACTTGTCTTCCACCGGGTTCACCTTCGATGGCTCGGCGGGCCTGCGACGAACTCAGACAACCTCGACTGCCTCTCGCCTCCCGGACTCATCGTCCGCACCTGAAACAGAACTCGCTCATTAGCGTCGGACTCCAATCGCAGACGACAATGTACATCACCGTCGACTTCTAATTAACGCTACGAGATCCAGCAAGTCTACCGATGACCCCATGGTAGGTCGATGATTAATTCAGATGACGACCTCAATACTCTCTGGCAGCGTGAAGCATGGCTCCCGGGGCCTCGCACGGATGTCGACAGTGGATTCCGTGGCGATCCCCATCCCTACGTTCCCTCTCAGGCCAAGAACAACGACGAAACAAAGAGAGTCAGACAGTGCAGATGTTGATTGCATCAAGTACGTCAGTGGATGTTTTCCCCCAGGAGCAAGGCCTCCGATTACGACGTCATCAACCGCAGAGATATGAAATAAGGCTGTCATACGCGCTGTCGCAGATAATCCAGCGGAAAAGCCTCGTGCACTCGGTCAAAAAAAATAAGCTCGCTACTATAACAGATGGAATGCTATCCCAGGAGCCGGGAGGATTTGGAATCGCCTCCATTCTAAATCATGAATTTCGGTGGAGGAAATTCTCGAGGTGAGATGTGGTTTTACTTTCGTTACTTTAGATGCTACTCGTGCAGTGGAATAAGACTGACGCGATGGTCTATCCGATTGGGAAAACGGATGGCTTCCGAATTCAGGGGCTCGAACTCCAAGGGCCCGCTTCTCCGCTTCGGGAGATTACCAAGAGACAGGCCCGGGTTCTTCTTCGTCGGAGCTTTCGAGGATACAGGAGCATCTCCAGGAACTCACATGTAGAACTTTCTGTAGAAGACCACATAAAAGTCGACTATCTACGCTCCCCTCGAACCGAGAATCAGAAAGGGCACATCTAGAATAGGCCGAGTGAATCGAGTTTGGCTCCAGTCCCTCAACGGGTATACCACATCTGCCAGTCCCCTGTGCTGCGGAAGTGACATCGGAGGCGTAGAAGAATCAGCAGGCACGACTACGGCCTTGAGTTTACCAAGCTTACAGACGGCAAAACGGCGAAGATTTAATTCGCTGTCCCTATTCACTGAATATTACACCTGGGAACGGACCTCCCATCATTACATGCAATTTCATGCATCATGCTATTTTTTTCTGGAACTGAAGCTTGAATACACAGTCGGCAGCATAAATGTCAACGTTTAAAATTATGGCGTTAATGAGATTAGGCGGAGTTCGTTGACCGCGAATATAACAAGGTCGAGGGGATCCATCAAAACGAGCACGACCCGGCGATGTCACGTCGTGAACACGAATGCCACGGCGGTCCGAAGCGCATTTTTCCCCGCAATTCTCGGCTGTCCTCTTACGTTTGATTTTGTTGAAACTCGCCATCTCTTCGAGACGCTTCTGAAATCCAGTCACGTCGGGTCCCCAAGACGGCTGAAGCCGATGGCGAACCCGACATGTGGATCGCGTCATTCGTGGAGGTGTTTAGAGCATGCCAGTCTCGTCGGGGTGGCGGTTCGAGTACAGGCAGCCACGGGTAACGCAATAGGCGGACTTCATCCTGCTCGTCGGGTTAGGGGAATTGGAAAATGTAGTCCTGCTCCCATCTTGCTCAAGAGCAGATGGTCTCCAGATATAACTGTGTTTTGGCCAGACGGCTGAACCGAGTCGCCCGGATCCAGTTTGTGTTATGGGAACTCGCCGTAACCCTATCCACACGCATTCGGAGCAAAAGCTGAAGGAGTTGGCGCTCCAACATGGACTTGATGATGGACTGACGTGTTATTCGGGTCCTCCGCTGCCGGCTGCGCGATGTCCATCCTTCGACCTTGAGACCGGCGGGACGCGGCTCGGCCGGAGGCTGATCTGTCCCCTCGACGGATTCAGCTCGTTGAAATCAGAGCTTGTGATAGCATCGTCGGCGAAACGGGTTTGCTTTCCGTCACACGACGAGGCGGACTACGAAGGCATCCCTACTCTAAGAAGACACTCGCGGGCCTTAATCTTCATGGCCGTGGTGCATCCAAGATTTCGACGCGAGTAGACGTGTTGAGCCCTCGTAAACAACTTTCCGCGATCGAGTCTGCGCTGCGTATGGCCAGCCGGCGACTCAGTTAGATATGGTGCATCTGAATGATATCTGCCTTCCTTCTGCGGTGACCAGCTCCTGTTATCGTTCGCAGCAAACAAATTGGTCTGTTTGTCCTATCAGCTCCCTCCAGGTTTATTTACGGGATAAATTAACAGTGGCCTTCACCGCTGATCGCTGAATCCGAGGCGAGCTCGAGTCCGAGGCGAACGACCATACCGCGCCGAGAGTCTGTTCGCGGGGACTCATTTGACGGAATATCCGAAAGTGTTCGTGCGAGATGTGCGACCGCATTGAATGGTTGTCGAATGGATTCGCCTTCCTGTACGCTGCCAGTCAACGACCAGCTAATTTCACCCGTCCGAATGCCTAACACACAGCGGGCTCGGAAGGGATCGAAGTCGCGGCAAGATTAGCTGATTCTGTTATCCCAATATTGACTCCATATCTGGAATCGATATTCAGATGTTTTCGCTTCGGGGATTTCGCTGAACTATCAGTCACCTGTAACTGGCAATGCCGAACCTCCCACGATTCATATGCTCCGAGCGCTTCAGAGCTCCAAAACTCGGAGGATAGACGACGATTTCGCCATGCGGCGGCGTCTCATGCAAGAATGCCATCAGCGCGAGCCCGCCACTTTTTCGGAACTCTGGTTATATATGGAGCTTGGCGTCGTGCTTCCTGTGTGGAGAGTCGCCCCGAAACGCCGCCGAATCGCACGCTTTCGTCGCGACCGCCACGCCCGCACCACCCGAGCTGTTTCTAATGAATGGACTCCCAGCAGGATGGTGCAATGCTTGCGACATGGGGCTCGGGGATGGCCAATCAGAGAAATCTATGGCTCGCACGATGCAGGGAAAAGGATTCGATGAATGCTGCAGTGCGCCGATAGGGGCTTCCAGATGATCTCTCCGAGACCGGTCTTCGGAAGCAGAGCCTGTGCGAAGTAAGCCTCCGACCAGCGCCTCTTTTCCCGTGAGGCCTTCAGTCTAATCCGGAAGGATTCTTTTCATGAGTTCCAGTGAGTCCCGAGTGATGGCTCAGGTTTTGAGGTATGCCTAGTTATGTAACTACTCGGGAAGCTCAGAGATCTGTTCTCGATCAGATGCGTGTCGTGACGATCGGGTCACCTCATCAGAAGACAGGGACAACTCGTGGACTCTCCGGCGAAAAACGCTTACCAGGACAGCGTCCACGGCGGAAGCGGCCTGGGTCCGGAATTCCGCGACAAGGAAATAATGCGAGCGAATGGGATATCGCGGAACGTGCACAATCAGAGCGAAAAGTTGGAGCTCGCTATGAATGAGCTGATATCGGTATCCAAGCGTTCTGACATGGAGTTAGGCGGGCTCCCGGTGTCCAGAAGACGGTTCTAAGCGCGAGGAAACACAAACGAGCTTTACCCTTGGACGGACTCGGTAAGGAACTCCATCATTCAGGTCTCTAAACTGTCCACGACTGCCGTCGTGCTCAGAGCCCATGTCGGCAACGAGAAGAAACCAGATCGAAATTCGTCCTAAACGCCATAAAGAAGGCCTGAATCGCAACGCACTATCTTGACATTTGGGAATCTGGGACGGAACAACATGGCGCGCCTCCCAGCGGGACTGCTCAAGGTTCCACCTCTACAACAGCTTTCTAGCGGAGCCAACGCGGAACGAAATGCCGTCGGCCCGTTCCGTCGAATACTCTCTCGGATTCTACACTCGGGAAGCGTCCGCGACGTGTTGGAATGGTAACTTACCGATCTGCGCGGTGGACTGAGTTTTGCTGCAATGATGAGGCTGCTCAGGTCGTCGTCGTCCAGTGCCTCGCTCTGGGTTTCATGCCTCCTGGTATTCGCGCGATCGTCCCTGCCCCGTCGGGAAGCAAAAGCTACGCACACTTGACGAACAACGCAGTGATAAAAAGGGTGATGAAAACAGTGGATAACCAAGAAGCCAAGAAGAAAGATCCCGCTCAGGCAGGGACATTCAAAAGAGAAAGATACTGAGCTCCGAGTGAGAGCGAGCGAACGCCGAGGGCCCCGGAGGTGAAGAGCGGGCCCGGGTGAGAGGCTTTGGATCGTCTGCTCCCCTCGGAGGACCTTCGGTCGGGCCCTCCGTTGCTCCCCTGCGTGACCGCCAGCCAGCCAAGTCAGCAAGCCTGCTTGCTTGCTGACTTGTCTGCCTCTCCGCTTTCATGGAGTCCCTGTGCTCTATCTATTCGCTCACAGGGCGTTTTTTTCCGTTTTTAGGAAGGAGGCAGAGATAGTAGCCGGAGGCGCAACATCATCACCACAAAAGAAACGGCCTCAGAAGATGAATATTCCAGCTTGACAACCTCCTCTTGTCGGCCGCCGGTGGAACCGAATTTTCGAATCTAGTACCGGTTGAATCGCAGAGTCCAATAGGAGTTCTGGTCGAAGCTTTTGTAAAGCATCACATGTTAGAATGGTGTTGACCAATATGCTTGCTGATCGTGTCTGACCGCAGCGGCGGTGACGGTTGGAATCTAAAATTGCAGGACCGGGATGCCATATCCGGGATCAGTATGGGCCACAAATGGTGGATGGATCGGAGGCTGTTCGAGGGAAAGAATGCATGATTTGGGATAATCATGGAACTGTCGATGGCTCGTAACGCTCTTTGTTGGTGGCCGTTCGATGATCCCCCTAGGATTTGGAACCCTAAATTGAATGTCCGAGTCCCATCGAGCTCCGACAACAGAAACTCCTTCACTGCTCCGTGAGATGGTACTCTTGTTGCGACGGATCGAATGAGCGTTGCGGAATACGATGCGGGCTCGGTCTAGGTGTCGATCAAAGTGTAGAGCTCCCAGGCACGACGTCGGTCAACTACACAGAGCACGAGTTCTATGTCAGGGTCATCGTATGGGACGCCACGCGTGACGTGAATATCACGTTTTCAGGGTCACACAGGTCTTTCCAAATAAGCTCCCTTCTGATATTCTACAATGATCATCCATTCGAATCGAAGCGTCTCAAATTGAAAAGATCGTATTGATGTCGATACGGAACAGTTTCAAAGTGCGGCTTATGGTAAATAAGGATTGCTTTTCACCGAGCCCAGCGGAGGTCGCTTGTAGATCGGGATTTCATAGCATACTGAATTACGATTCCAGCGGGGAAGTCAAAGGGGAAAATCATTCATAGCGAGTTGAATGGCCTGGCGCGATGGCTGTTCCGGAGAGGAAAAGTGACGAAGAAAGCTCCGTGTGTCAAGGAGAGGGACGCGCAGTGACCATTCGAACCGAATGAGCGGGATTGCTGTCTCGAGCTCAAGAACCATCCCTCAGATCATTTGCGACCTTAGGTGTCTCCGTCGAGAGACGCGATGAGGAGGCGAGCATAGTTGAGCTCTGAACGATGCTGAAGCAGGCCAGAATTATTGGGAGGAGGTTCGCTGACGATGGAACACTACAAGTATGCGATCAATGGGGTAGCCGGAAATGCGCGAAAATCGTGAAATGCCATGTTTGTCGATGATGTTGACGGTATGAGACAGGAAGGGAACGCAACAAGTTCAGCGAACATTTCCCAAGCAGACTCTGAGTTCTGGTAGTCTTTGGCTCCAATCAGACACAACGGTCATCTTCGTTCGGGGCATTCCTTCAGTTCGCATGTTTCTGGTTGCCTACCGACCCAGGGAGCAGCTTCCTGCGCGGGAATGTTCCTGCTATCGCAAGCGACTGGGTGAGTTCGAGTGCTCTCAGGGGCGCCATTCGCCAGCGTTCATATGCGAAGTCCGCTAATGACAGCCGTAGTGAAGGGGACAGGACAACGGATTTTCTCTTTCGCCTTCGAAACTTCTCGGAGAGCGTGTCTCAGGAGCCACGCTTCAATATACCACCACCACCAGGAAGCGGCTTGCAATAGGGAGCTCCGGTAAGGTTTTGAAATAGTGTCGATGGAGAATGGGACTCTTGAACCGATTCATTTTGACCCTATGTTCCTGGAATTATTTTAGCTTTCCAGAGGAGGCTGAGCGATATTCCAAGACGGCACGCCATGCTGTCGGAATCGACCAGCATTTCTGAGAGCTACGAGGAACATATGACCGGGGCAAGGGGATTTTGACAAAGATCTCATCTTTCCGAGCCGTCAGTGTCAACAGGAATTACAGTTGTCAAGGGCTCGGTGGGCGTTCGAAGCTCCACGGAGGAAAAAAGTTGGCGCTGCCCTTCCCGGAGCAGAGAGACGCTCTGGGGATAACGCGGCGGCGTCTGAGCGGCGGCCGGCTATGTGCTGGTGCTCCCCTGGGTCTGCGAACATATTCCCGTGTTTCTTCATTCGCAATGAGATGATACGCTCAAAACAGACGCAATTCATTTGTTCCCTCCTGTGAGCTCCAAAATGCTGATGGGAAACATCTTATCCTCTTCCTCACTGTTTTTTCCAAACTCATGTATCCCCTGGGGCGAATTCACAGTATCGTATTTAATTGTTCTGACTGCGATGAAAAAATCACGAGGAAGCGCGGCTCCATTCCAGAAACTCTCCCCTGGCCCCTTTCCCTGGTGGCTGTAGAATTTCCCTCATGACTTCTCAACTTCATTTCTGGCGATTCTGATTTTGTCTTGATGACACCCGTCTCGAAAATCATTCAAATTCGTTTCAGAACCTCTTCGGAGCCTTATTTCGTAGAATCTTATTATATTCCCTGGGGTCAGCTGACCTGTTCACGTTACGAGGAGCTCGAGTTAGAATTATGGTCAGGGCTCTGCGATAGTTTCTGTCCGTTTTCGAAATGAGCCTGTTTGTGAAGAGGCTGTTTCCGGCCTCCCCGCTGGACGAAGGTCGCGGAGCGGCGGCCTTGAGCCCTGGCCACGCTCTCTCAAATTTGCGCTTCAAATTAGAAATTTGATCGACATCTTGGTTTGATGTCCGAGGATTAATCTCAGTACCCATTGTCATCTCTTCCCGGAGCGTCTGAATCTTGAGAGTCGTGAAACGTGACCAATCGTGAATCGGGCTGCCCTAGGATACAGGGACAGTGAATATTTCATCCTCTGTGCCGCAATAAAGTTACTCTCTGTGTCCCGGCACGGACGCGAGCTCATCGGGGGTTTGTTTATTCTGGCTCGGAGACTGATCTGTTTCCATCAAACATCTGACCACTGAAAGAGGATGAGGGAGCCGTCGAACACTCATTTTGCACGGTAGGGCCCAATGATGGAGCATCGATTGCGAAACACAATAATTACAACGTGCAGGCTGGTCCCGCTAATTTACCCCGGCTATCGATTTATCCGAGCATTCTACTCGGCCATGTATCATATCCTGCAGTTGAGTTTTTCTGAATGACGTCGAAGAGAGCCGTTTCCGCCCCACAGGGACTTCGACCTCAGTTCACTCTCCATGGACATTGAAAGCATCGTCGATAGTTGCAGTTGGTTCATGACAATGGCGGAAGGAAGAGGGTGACACATCTTGGATAGGGCGAAGAGTGCTCACTGAACTTTTGGACGGCTCAAGGCGAGACCAGTGGCCAACATCGGACGATCTGATTGAAATTTCCCGATAGCCTGATAGAATTCATCGATAGGAGAAGCGGCGCAGCATCCCACCATGGGGGCGATAGTTGTTAGAAGCTGGAGCAATCATACCCGGGGTAGCGAAGAGCTCAGTATACGTGTAAATTATTACCGAGCCTCTCGGAGTTCCTCTCGATACAGTTCGTGCGCTCAGCTACGTGTTCATGCTCAGAAGCCTTAACCGGGCTGGCTCTCAATTCAGCACGAACCCTGGTTTTCCATTCATAGCGTACGACAGGTTCCGAGATCGATATTTTCTGTCGGAAACTTGGTTCCGGTTGCGAGCGTCGGATGGAATCGTCGTCATCATCATCGTCACGGCGGCTCCCGAAAATCCCCACGATCAGCTTTCCCTAAAAGGTCCAAGGTCATCGAATCGGGCACAGGAAGAGGAGCTAATTATACTGTTCCGCTCCCACCGTCGACAGAGTCCGTTCGGGCCAAATGAGCCGGAGTAGAATGCGGTGAAAAATAATCGCCATCGATTAAGCGAAGTGTGTAGCCTTGGAGAATTGTGTGGAAGCAATGACCATCCAGCGGAAATGCGCGAACCCGACGAAGTCGCTCGCTGCTCGGGAGGCAAATCGTCCCAGGATGATGGATGCACTCGTCTCGCATTGTATCACAGCGATGGTTCTGGGGTGGTTCGGACACGTTGGAGTGGCTTGTGTCAGAATGCCAAGTGTCGGAGGTGGTCATTCCGGGCGTGCAAGCGACAGTTTATCGATAGCTTGAGGAACGGGGTAAGACGGGGGAGGAGACCATTGTCACTCGCGCATCGTCCTTGGCGGATGCTCCCGATTCCACACTCGGAAGCCTCAGGTGGAGTACTCGTCAGTGACTTGGACCATCAAAGCAAGAAACACCCCCAGGGTTGGGAATTCTCCAGCCCTGCCAGAACGTTCTCGACTCCCGAGCTACACAGGGCCAGGATCCCAGAAGGCCCCCTGGGTCAGCTCTCTGACGGAGAACCTGGGTGATTCGCTCCCTGCACGGAGATGGGGTAAGCTCGGTACGAAGAACACGTTCGCTACATTTCACCATCATTCCTTGACTGATGTCGCCAGAGGATCTCGCAAAACCGCTGGAGGTCTGCAATCGTCGTTTGCAACCCTGTGCGCGATTCCGTCGTTCTGCGGAAGTGTATTGCGAGAGTATTGGCTTTTCATCGCAGGTTTGACCAAGAGACTTGGTTGATCCAATATGGAATATGGAGCTACCGCTGTCACGGATAGAAACAAGTGGCGACCCTCGAGAAGTACTTGATCCGGCCTCTCGATCACGGAACAAAATCAGTGGATGTGAAATCCGACAAGAGTTATTTTCTGAAGAATCGCGGGAATGTCTGGGAGAAATCAGGCGGGAGACCCGCGCAAGAGAAACGGTCGCGGACAACTTATCCAGGGTGGGAAACAGTCAACCGGATCCACCGGAAGAGAGAATCCAGCCGATGTTGTAACCAGAGAGGCGAATAACTTCGTGCGACATCAAAGAGAAGGCTACCAAACTTCTAATAGGCTGTTTCCAGCCTGCCTCGGGGACCCTGGTGAGAATCATCAGCCAGGAGGAGAACGGAGCTCAAGATGTGAACTTCCCAAGGCGACGGCGGAGCCGAACTCCCACTTCACGGGAAGCCCCCGTGCTTTACTCTCTGTACTCGGCAAGTCGATCGGTTCAAAGCGAACTTCTCAGATTTGCTTGCTGCCTTTCTTGCGTGCCTGCAAGTATTGTTCAGTGGCGAGAAGCGCTCTCGAGTAAGTGAGAACCTGGCAGTTTAGGTTATTTAATTTGCAGAACGCCTACTTCACTCTGGGAGGCCCAATCGAAGTTCCGGTAAGATCTACGGAGGTCGCCTTTGAGGTTAGCCGGTGTTTCTCCAAGTAGGACCTGTTTGAGACGCACCCTGGGTGCCATCATGGGTGGTCAATAGGGTCGTCGTCGTCGTCGCAGTTTTCCTCTCCGCCGGGCTTACTTTCTTCTCAACCCTCGTGCCGAGGAGGCCTATTACCTGCTAGGTTGGTTAGGCCGTCGGGCTACCAACCGACCGAGCGATCGACCGGCCGGCCTGTTCCCCTCGTGCTGGCTTCTCTCGGTGTCTTCTGTCTCGAGTTCGTATCTCTGTTTTTTCTACAAACTTTCGCCAGTCTCGCTCTCTGTTTGTTGGAGGTCTGTTTCTTTATCCTTTTCATTGGCGTCAATTTAGCTGGGCCAGTGGCTCTGCTGGTTCGTGCGCGACCTCGTTCGGCGAACGAGGGGACGGCTTCAATACCTCCTACGACTTCAAATAAAGAGAAGAGAATGACGGGGAGGAATTCCGTGCCGGTTGATCATAATCAGTCTTCTTGATGACGTACTCTGCTGGCTTGATTGAACGATACAGCGCGGACATGATTGAGTCGCGCTCGTTACCCAGAAATAGAAGTTCATCGTCGTTGGGGAACACAGAACGGAGCCGATTCTCCCGTTTCCAGAGCGAGTCTGGAAACGGAGCCGAATCCCGAGGCCCGAATGCAAGCGGAAGGTTGACAGACGGAGAACTACCGAGTTGGGCGCTGCTCGCGCGCAACCAAGAAAGTCTCGACGCAGCGCCAAACCTCAGTCCGCCTCCTGAGGTAGTGACGGGCCGCGTTTACAATCTCGATTAGGAGAAAAAAAAGTACAGCAAAAACCGATGCGATCTGCCAGTTCGAACTCTCTTTGAAAGAAAGCAGCGGCACGAGTTCAAAAACAAAGTTTCCTGGACGACTGGGGAGAGCAAGCCAACAAACAGCAAAGCCGAGAGATTGGGCGAATGTGGGAACCCAACAACCAGCCAACAACTGCCATGATAGTCACTAACGAATTCGGTTGTCACTCCCCGCCTCCTACACACTCAACCGCTCAACGACAGCACCTCTTAAAAAATCGATTTATGTGCTAAACGAGTCAAAACATAGCTCCCCCGCGAGTTGAGCCCCGCGAAGGCTCAAATGGTACATCATCCGCAACCTGAGCAACGGGATACGCGGTCGCATTCGCGAGATTACGTTTTCTTTCTCGGAAGAGATCGAATGCTCTCTGATCGAATCCAGGATCGGCAGCTGACCGGATGTCCCGTTTCACGGTAAACATGAAGTTGATTGCGTGGTACGGTGGGCGAACGTTTGCTCGCCCGCCATTTACTCGCCATATCCTCGATCCGCGTTCTGGGGCGGGAATCTCGGAGGATTGGTTTTCGAATCAATCAAGTGCGATAAAGAAATTCCCGTAATTGAACGGTACACACGGGCGTAAATCGTTTCGTTGACTGCCTCTTTGCGGCCCGCGAAATCCTCGTCCACCCGTGATTCAAGCAAACCCGCTAACTCCGTTTCGAGTCCGATTGCCGGTTGCTCAAAAAGCTACAGCATGTTTGGCGCGAAGGGGTCATTGATGAACATGCTGCTCATCAAACAGTCGGATAATTGAAGGCTCGGCTTCCGATATTCAAACGGGCGAAAAACCCGTGCGAAAATCCCGAGGCGCTCCAACTGGGAAGCGTAAGCGACCGTCGTCGTCCACCTCGAAGGGTCTCTGCTTGGTCGTAAGCGGAGTATGATTCGTTCGATTGATTTACAAATGAAACTTCGACCCATTAGACCGATGCTATCGTTCAGAACAACGGACTGAACAGCCAACGACCGTCGGATCTGCGCTCAACGACTCGACGATCTCGAACGGGCTGGCTCCTCGAGGCCGCCGGACGAAAACAAAGCGCATCGGCTGAGCACACTTGTTAACCAGGAGGGAACAGCTTCAGCGAACGACCGCGGCTTCAACTCACAGGTTCGGCATGCGGGCCGGCTCGATTTTGCAGGAAATTACACCGTTGCTAGAAACGGGCCTCAGCACGACGCACGCCGCGAAACGACCGATGATGTACGATTGACGACCGACGAAAGGATTCGGCGGTGGAAGCGCGGCGAATATCGAGAAGCAAAGCCTCTTCATCTGAGAATGCTTCTGAACGGATTCTGGCTTTGAGCCTCAATAAAAAGAGGTTTTACGGCCAAGCGTGTTCGCATGAGATCCCCACATAAAACCGAATCAGAATGAGACTTCTACTCCCCGGCTAGGCTCTGCGCGGAAATTCATGGATGGAGTTTCGCCCGCGGGCCGATTCTGGAGACTCCTAATTTCAGCGGACATCGTCAGACTTCGGCAAAACTTTTTTCTCGCAGATCCGCCGTGGCTGCCCAGACTTCACGCAGCTACTCGAATGGCTGCGAGCACTGATTAGCCCTCCTGTAGAGGATGGAGTTCTTCCCTGGCGCCGGATGGTCCCAAAGCTTCACGGAATGATATTCTACAATCCAGTGAGCTGGTCATGATACTCTGCCAGAGAAGGCCAGGAAACATGGCTAGGAGTCCAAACTCGGAGCGGAGGGTTCTCGAAGACAACGTTCCCGTGGCCTGTGACTCGTAGAATCAAATTGTGGCGAGCCGATTTCCGTCGAAGTCCAGCTTCGTTGGAAGCATCGAGCGAAATAGATGGATGCGACAGAGGTACAGATGATGCTTCGCGAGTAACTGTTGATGGAATCATTGGTCCCAAGGTGCCCCAGTTCCCTGATCAAGACATCATGAAAGGCGGTCCGACACACCTTCCTGCACACGAACAGCGAGACACGAACAATCAAACGGTCTTCAAGTGAAACTCGCGGTCGCTAGGGAGCCACATCTGCGATCTATGGACGCTGCAGACGACCCGCGTCGCTCACCACGATTCCACGCACCGGATCGGGAACATACGCGAAGCCGAGTGAGTAGAAATTCGAATCAGTAGTTCGCGACGGGTTCGTCATCTCCTCAATGTCTGCGTGCAAAATGAATAAGCGGAACGGCCGGCGCCTTCTACGGCGTTGATCTGAACTTATCCAACTGAGCTTCGAGGAGCAGCCGGCTGAGGGCGCCACAACCCATATTTTACACGAAAAGGACAAAAGTCCCATTGTTGGAACTCCGATATGCTCGCGCAATTCCGAGTAGTGACCGGAGAACATTTCTGTTGGGAGGGAATGTCGGGAGCGGGTCAAAAAGTTGCCTGTTTCCTCCAAACTCCCCTAGAAACTAGAGGAGTGGACGGCTGCGCCACGGGTCCGGATACATTGGAACTAACCCATAAGGCGTTGACATTTCCCTGCATGAGCGATAACCAAAACCCAAACGGTAAACGGGGGCGAATCTCAGTTTCTTGGCAGAGCACTCTTGATTCAGAAAGATGGAGATAAATCACATTGCACAGTTACTGAGGCTTCCCGGTGCTCACTAGCGGAATGAGTGATGAACTACATCACACCAAGCATAGAGAACATTCTTGCGGGGAGGAGAGAATCGGATCTCAAAATAAATACAGAAGTCTTGGCAAACGGGAGATGGGCCTGAACCGACTGTGATCCACGATATCATGCATGGGTTGAAGTTGGGGACAGATACTTGAGCGCGATGAGAACCGACGACAAGAGTTTACGGCGGCACGAGACTCTGTGCCCGGTGGGGTTCACTTCAAAACTCGGTGATCCAAACCAACAGCGGGACTCGGAAGTCGCGAGACTCTTTCGTCTAGGGCCCGTCAAACTCGAATGTTCGCGATTCCGACGACAGACACAAAACGTCCGCAGAGGTTGATCGAGGGCAGTGGTCATCGCGGTGGCGTCCGTCGGATGACCGCCGGCCGAACCGTCGGTGGACCGCAAGTGTAGGCGTCGGTTTCGATGCACATCATAAAATGTCTGAGCTAGCCAGCCACCGCCTACTTTTCCTATCAAAACTCGATCCGTCCATCCCATGATCACTGCGACAACCACCAGCAACACCTCTTCGAGCACCGTTCGGGAGTTGTGGTCATCGTTGATCGCCAAGTTTTTTCTCTCTGATCTCTTTTTTCTCTTTTTGCCGGCCCTCTGTTGGCCGCTTCTCCACAACCAGAGTCGGCGGTTCTCCGAAGACACCGAGTCCACGGCGTTTTTGAAAGAAGACCCTTCAGCTGGTCTTTAATGACGGGTAAATTGCACAGCACATTGTTTTATGACGTCATTCTGCTCCTTTATGGCTAGCAGAGAGACGCTCGGAACATTCTGAGACATCCTTTGCAGTTCGATGCTGTAAAACGAGGCGCTTAACTTGCAGCCATTCGCCCCTGTAATTGGACATAATCAGAGGGCAGTGCAATTCTTACATCGGCGCTTTATGATCTTGTCGAAAAGCTGGAAACGGCTCTGACAATTGGTGTGGGCGATCAATTCGAGAGCCGCTTCCGCGTCGGGGGTAGCTCGCCGGCCAGTCGACGAGCTGACTAGCACTTGCTACCGACTTGTATAAGGTCGTAAAACATGCTATGCTCCACGTGCATCTCGCCAGTGAGCTGTTGAAGCATGAGCATCGACCGGGTCGTAACAGAGAGCGTCCTCTAGCGTCTGAAGTATTGCACTACTCGCGAGTAAGATGAAACGCTGAAAGACTTTGAATTCGAAACTTGAAGCTGAGCGGAGTTTCGACTCTCTCTATCCAGCTTTTCCGATGGAATATTCCGGAGCCTCAAGTGGAAGTTCCATCTTAGATTTGAAGGAAGTTCCTCACCAACCTCTCCGCGACCAGAAGTTTCGCATCCGAGAGCTTTGAGCCTTGGTTGCGTCGGCTTTCTCCGGTCGCCAAGAAACCAGGACAGACGCGAATGAGTGGAGTAAGAAGATAATATGTGCGGTGATTCGATCAAAATTAACTACATAGCGCGAAAAAAATGATGTCATCGAAGTTGTACGAACACGTTTATCTTCTTCCCCTGTGCTCAGTTGGGAACTGGAATCGTGTCTGGTGAGGGACAATTTTCCGCAGTTCAACTCACGAGCAGTCATTTCCCGATTCTTTTCTTTCTCGTTTTTTGAAGAAACCACAGCTAATAGTCGGAACTCCCGGTGGTCTGTTTCTAGAAAAATACAGGCTTTGTTTGGGCAATAAACCCTTTGAAAACTTTGTATCCCAATGTACCTAATGGGACACTTAGGCGCTTTATGACGCGGTTCTTAGGTTCGTCCGGACATCTCTCGTATGACTTCTTGGCTACTTGTAAAATTTTGACTGGCCAGTAAGTGGTATGAGACAAAAGAGTGTCAGCTATATCATCCCCATGAAGGGAGGCTCGCTGCCGGATTTCAGAGCCAGTCACTGAGCCAGATTGAGGAGACAATAGGATGGAGGAAGCTATAAAATCTCAGGCCTCGTCCTCCCCTCCCTGCGCAGCCTCTCTTGATCGCCTCGTTCGCCGTTCGGGAGCTCGCCCGCACGCCCACTTGAGTTGCCGGACGATCGGTCACATATCTGTTCTGGAAAATTGCCAGAAGCTTGCTAGAGATAAACGCTCTTCCGTCATGATAACGAGGCGCGCTCACTCAAACTAGCTAGCGGTCCCCGGCGAACAGACGCCGGAAGTAGGCTTCCTGGTCGATTTATGTAGCCTCCCGTCCGGAGACCATAACTCGGATCCAGGCTCTAGTGCACGATGTCCATTGTTGTACCCTCGGGCAGAAATTCGATTTCTGTGAGTTTTGACGCGGGATAACTCTGCGGAGCGCTGGTCGACAACGAAGACGCGTTTGTCTCGCCTAATTTGTCAAGTCTTCATTTTATGTTTCCAAAGACCGACATGGCGAGGCGGCTGTGTTGCGCAAATGACAGAGTATCAGAGCGCATGTTGCGGAATCGCGTTTCTGACGGATCGTTGGCTTGCGAATCCGATGTGCGATGCAGTGACCGTCGAGAAACAGGTCTCTCCGACTCAGCGAGACATGGCGCCATCCCCAAGGAGTAGGGATGACTCCCGCCAGAAATGTTTTATAGAAACTCCATACTGGACCAGTCTATCTGGCTGCCAAGCGGCTCTTTGGCGGAGTTCACTTCCGAAATATTGTCCGATCCGCTGTTTTGAGATTCGCCACGTCCTAGATCTGCCAGCTGACAGCGAATTCGGAACACACATGTCTGTGCAGCGGAGTTGCGTGTCGAGGGAGATGGTTGCGACCCAATCTTTCTTTTGGAGTGTTGAAATTCCGTCAGGAAGAGCGCCTCACGGAATTATCCCTCGGTCAGTTCCAAGTACAAACCCAGAAGCAAAGCTGATTCGTTGTTTTAAGTTGTCGACACGAGTTTCTGATTGAACGACTCATGATTCAGTTGTTTCCTCCTAGGGACTCCCTTGACAGCAGGGGTAGGACGCACAAGCATCGATATCGGTCTCACTTAGACATCTCATCGTCGGGTCGAGCCGCCCGAGTGTCTCGAATCTGAACAGAAATCTCAAGGCTGGATCGACCGGAGCGTAGCTTCTCAGGAGCTCCTCACTCACGGGGTTGGATGGCTCGAGGATGCCAAGATTCGATGACTTCGAGAGGCAGGCCATTAGATCCAGCCAACCAATCCACGACAGAAAAAGCTCTGGCTCGGAGCTGATTTCCGCTTACCTAACCTTACCTCCATTGATAGCAACCCGTTTGAAGGTTCCAGCTCAACGGAGAAACGGTGGCTGGTATCATTGACCGAAACACGTCTGCCGGCCGAGTTTTGTCGAATTCGAATAAGGATCACGCGGACGCAGGATTCCAGTGCAACATCGCAAATAACTTCCCCTGTGAGCTTCGCCGCATCGGATTGTCTCATTGTATGGCTAGTGCGAGCCTCCTGCTAACAATGTAAATTGCTTCAAGTTGCCATCAAATTACTCTCGCATTGCTCACACGTGGAAGTAACAGGGAGAGGAAGCGGGGTCGCGAGACGAGCGGCGGCTCAATGAATGGATTCAATGAGCTTTAGTGGTGACAGAAGAGGAGTTTACCCTGCGAGCGCTATTGCGAGGAGTGAACGATGAGGTGAGACAAGCTGAGCCGAGCTGAAGCGAGGCTCGAACAGCGGGGTCACCTGGACGGTTAGACGGGCTTTTGACTGCGAACGACGGACATCAATCTGTATATTCAGACCTCCAGCTTGTATCTCGACTTCCCATTCTTAAGAGTCAACCCTGATGAGAGTTTTTGCGAGCTTAGCCAAACTGGAGTCGCACCATGGAACAAAGTTGTTGTCCTCATGAACCCGACATCCGAGGAACCTGAGCGGAGTTTGTTTGAAAGGGTAGGGACGTTTACGGCGTTTGCCGTGAGTTCTGTCGACTGTTCTCGTTCTCCATCACAACATTGAGTCTCTGCGGCTGTCCCTCCCCGCGGTGACGAGATAATATTCAAGAGCTTCGCGGCCAAGCTAATGTTTTAGCAATGGTTTGTACAGGAGTCTGAATCCAGTCGAGGCAATGAAAGTTTCTGCGGTGAGCTTCGAGACGCAGTTCGAGGGAACTTCGGACTGATTCCGCTTTTCCGCTATACTCTTAGAAGTCACGCACCTCTCGCGCTCCCTTCACTCTCTCGTAGAGAGCTGATGTTCCAGCGGTAGTTTCGAGGTGGAAGCGTCTTTTTCGAGACGACTGATGGCTCGTGGTTCGTCCTTTGTACGACAGAAACTCGATGGAATAGTGGTGGCCAATCAGTCCCTGCTCCCCGGACGACCATGCCCGAAACACAAGCGGGTCCCCTCAATCCTATTCATCCTATGTATAGCAGACCTGGACCAGAGGCTGGAGCAAAAAGAGCACCGAATGTTCCATGATTGGTACCTTTTTCATTACTGGTAGGTGTTCAGTAACTGGTTCTTCTTCCCACCTGGAAGAACAGGAGATAACCTGGGAAACGAGAACGGTCACATGCACAAGACGAATGCATGCAAATTCCTATGGGAATTCGAAAGGTTCGATGAAAGAATCTGAAATGAGGAGCGGGAAGATGGGCTTCAGGACAACCGAGTCTTGATACAGCCGTTGGATTGCGGGCAAGAGAGACGGGTCGACGAACTACCAGAAGCAAACACTCGCACTTGGCAAGATCCTTCGATGGAGGGGACGAGGTGGCCGGAATCAATTCGTACAATGCTGGAAAACCCAATGTCCAAATCACACCCCAGGAAGGGACAGAGGGGCTTGGAGGCAGGTAGTCGAACTAGCTAGATCGCCCCGGCGCAACGGTCATTCGACCACGAAAGCCAGGGGGGGGAGGTTCTATCTCGACTTGGATTGACTTGAATCTCAATCGCGTCGTGTCACTCAATCAAGTCGTGTAGCTATTCTCAGCCGAGATTTCGGATCATGACCTCGTCGGCAGTGCCTGGGTAGTTCAATGCGCGCGAAGTGAAGCAAGGCCGTTCCAGCGAACGAGAGCGCTCTGGGCCATTGGTGTCGATGATTCCGCTCTGCAGAATGCGGAACATCTAAGGAAGATCCTGCATATCTCGGACACGGTTCCAGGAGAACCGAGAATGATCATTAATGAACAGCGAACACCACCCAACAAGCTCTAGCTGGCTGTTTCGGGTACACGTCCCCAGATAAACGTCGGAGACCCTCGTTGTCGCTTCTGCGGTTTATCCTCGAAGCATTGGCGACTTGAAAGCGCATATTTGATGCGATTCGGGATCCGAGAAGCGTTTAGATCGGATTCGTTCAAACTGTTTCCAAGTCACCGCGGCGAATTCTCGTCAAATGTTCGCCAGCTCTACGGGAATTTTCTCGACATTCTCATCTGTTCCTCGGGGGAACGAAAGGGAAGACCTTTCGCGAGAGAACGTGGCTTCTCCGCTGCTCTCGATTCTGATCGGTTCACCTTGGAGGACTCGCCTAGCTATCTTCGGTCGACATTTTGTGGCCCCGATGATTATTCGCCAACTGCAAGCTTCTACTCTGTAGAGGGCGTGGGTAGGTTGTTGAAAAACGCTTGTTTTGTCCTAAGTGTTAACTGTCGGCGCTGATCAGAAGGAGCGAACTGATGATCCGAGTACGGAGAAAAGCAGCGGCAAAGCGGATGCACCCAAAGGGAGGAGACATACGTTTCGTGGAGAGAACATCTCAACAACTGAGACTGTGGTACAGGCACTAAGACCGCACTAATTGCAGCACACCGCTGCTCCAGTCTCGTTCGAGGAGACCGAAGGGTTCGAGCCGCAGGAACAAACTGAACCGACATTCGCACCACAGATCTGCGACCGATACAGAGCGATCCTCCAAGAAAGCCTTTCGGGAACCAGATCGTGATGACTAACATCGAGAGTCCGCGTTCGAAAATCGAACTTGAATCGAACAAATCTGACATTGAGTTTCGTTCTCATCAAGGAACTCTCCGGCTTCCAGAGCCCAATCTCTCAACCTATCCACGATTACTCCCTCCCGATTTGGTGTGCTTTGATTCCGCTGCCGTATCACAGTTTCAGGCACGCTCCAACCCGAGCTAGGAGCGCAGCTTCTTACGCCCACTTTTCCACACACATTCGGGCTCCCTTGCATCCACGATGAAGGGGGGACCACATTTGACTGATGAGATTGTCGAAGGTAGACTACGCCGCTCGAAGCACCTAATCCCCGCTAATTTAGCGGATCTGGGAGCAAAGCGTCTCCGACGTCCGCAACAGGCGCGAATCATGCAGCAACCCCTTCCACACCGTACATACACGCTGCACCGCACCCCCTTAGCTTCTGGGCCGCCGGAGTTAGGGAAGGAACTACCTTCTCTCTACTCGTCGCGAATCATCACTGCCAGTGAAGGAGAGAGGATTGAGGCAGGTTTGGAGACCCGCAATGAGGGCGTCGCTGGGTTTCCCACGTCGATCGACAATAATCATATGTCCAGGGTGGTCCAGGCTGATCCCGCTGGCCCGAGGAGTGTAACAGATGTTCCCTGTGCTAGAGCCAGTGGAGCTGGAGCTTTTTCCATTGAGCTCCCCGGTTCTTCCTGACTTCATACGCGGACTCCAATAAGCCGCTAAAGCAGTGGGGACCCATCCAGAGTCGGGAGAGTGATTCAATCTGGCATCTCCTGGCATTTGAGGCTACGCCTTTATGAAAATGTATGTACGGGAAGCCCTCGCATAGAGCGGTTTCCCAGTCCGCACCACCCGAACTATGTGAATCTGGAGGAAAGTAGCATGGAAGAATAAGCTTCCCGAACATGTTTATCAGGGCATGCCCGTTCCTGATTCCTATGATCGCCCATTGGAGAACCGTTCTTTCGTACCCGCACTCTGCGAGGGCTTCCCGTACACGTATGTAGAAAAGAAGTTGGTGCGAGCTTTCCTCACAGGCAGAACTGCGAGTGCGGATACAATCGACGCGTCATGGAATCTCTTGAAGTCCGCTGCTTCTCATGTATTGGACACTTGCAGCTCGGCTTATCTGACAAGGTGTTGCTTGAATAAAATGAACATTTCATTCTGAAAACTACTCGACTGCTAAATCTCCCATGTGGAATGTAATCACCCGGTGTGACACGGATGTGATCCGAACCCGGACGGTCTCCTAATCCGAACGAGAGCCGCGCTTCCCCCGCCAGCTTCTCGCGATTCTATTGCGAAGATTTTCTGTTCATCTCTCCGGAACGCTTAAACGATACTCAGTCACTGCGGAAAGTTCTCGATGTGGGCTAAGAAATCGACATCGCTAACCCCTCCCCGAAGCATAACTCGCGAACTGGCGTGAATCTCGATACCGCTAGGGCGCTCGATTTCGAAATGGGTTCTGATCGGTTTCTGAATGCGATTCAACCGCCTGCATTCGGCCAAGGATGGACATCAATCAAGTAACAAACCTCTAACTTGGAAAGGAAATAGGTCTCGAATTGAAGATGGACGCCAGCGGATCTCAGATGCTCTGTATCTATGTTTCAGAGGAATTAAATTCAAGAGGACTTGGGATTCCATGACTTTCGGAGCACTGGGATGGACCCTCACTGTTTTGAATTACTGGCTTCGAGTACCTGGAATCAGGGCCACCCTTGGGGGTAGCGTGAATGGTCACTTTTCGAGATCTTCGGAATGAGGGAGCCGCCGGCGATTACAACATTCTATCATCCCCTGTTTGCTACCGCCGAAGTCCGCGGGTTCACGCCGATATCCGAAACGCCATACCGATCGTATATGCTGAGATCTCCGTCCGCGTATGCTGAGACCCGTCCGTTGTTATCCGGATTTTCAGCAGCTGATTCTACCGCTATGGCCGCGACCCCCAGATCCTCCGCTCGGAGCTAGCGGTGCCTGGCTCGCCAGAAAAACCGTCTGAAGGAAATTGACAGGGAAGCTCCCATTTCGACTTTCCTGCCGTGGTGACGTCACTGCTCGGGGCTCCCCAGAATCATTGACGAGAAAGTTCAATGAGGTATCGTTATTTGAGCAGGTCAGGATTACATGCTCCCTCCAGAAGTGTGAGATGTTCAGATCTAGATGTGAGAAGGATACAGTCGTAGCAGGATTCAAAAGATATGGCCGAGAATGAGCCCCGTGGCCATCCTTTTCGGACTCGGAATTCATAGCTAAACTCAGTGGTTGGAGTCTTTCAGAGACGCAACGAGTTCCTCGAGCAATAGTTAGCAATCGTCGAGTTGTATCTAGCACAATGACGACAGAACGATGACGAGGAAAAAAAGAGTTGAAACAACAGAGCAATATTTTCAAGCTCATTGCGGTGGACACTCGCACACATGGGACGTTGTAGTCCAACTCCAATCCTCACAGTGCTATGAATTTCCGTTTCCTGATGAATGGGGAAGTCGGGCTCTTGGAGGCTCATGAGTTGAAAAATACGAGACTCACTCGGCATGGAAGACCTCACTGAGTGGCACCTACGGTCCGCTTCAGTATTTCGATACGTTGCAGGAGTCTGCATTTGTGTTCACTCCCGAGGCCACTGAGATTTTGAGGCGAATCGCGCTCGAATCGGACCGAGTGGGGAACTGAATTTCCAGAATTCGAACTCGGAGAGAAATGGGCCCACTGCTGGAGACACTCGACTGCTTCGCTCACAAACCCAGCTTCTGCATGACCCCGGCACCGTCAGGAGAACGATCGCACATTTTCCCAAGCTTTCATGACGATTGGAAGTCGAGATCAACGTCTCGGACTGTGGAAAGGTTTTTCTCTTTCTTTTCAGCCGGGTTGCTACATTCGAGTAACGATTCCTCCGCGAATCAATTTGACAGAGGAGCTGAAAAACGAATTGATTTACGATGTGTGTTCAGCCTGAAGAGTTAAGTCGGACGAATTGGTGCTTGTAAAGCATCTTCTGCCGCCCCAGCGACGCTCCGATCAGCCGTGATCTTGCTCAGGGCGGCCCCCGTCGGTGTCAGGTCTCTGAACGCCTCGAGGTCATGAGTGACGATATCGTCCGCTCATCATGATTTGATTTGTGACCGTTGAAGGTATCGCACCTTCACAGCTTGACCGATGATCGGACGCCTCGTAGTACACTCCTGAGGCTGTTTGTTGACAATTTTACATTGGGATTTGGCCGTAAGGAGAGCCTAGGGAAAGATTACCAACGTCGATGGCAAACCCGGCGAGGCCGGTTGCTCCCGAGTACAACTTTGAATCTGAAGCATAATTCTCGAGAGTTGTCGACGCTGCGATGGATGTATGCAAGTCCCCGTTTGCATGACGAGTCTCGCTCGTACCGAGCTGGAGATGGCCGTACTCTGTTGGAAGAGGGCAGCTGTGCTCGAAACCCGAGAGGGCTCGATGGTAACCTCGTGTCGCCAAGTATCGTGCCCAATCAATGTTTCAGGCTACGGTTCGACTCCTCCTTTTCCAGTCTGCTCAGAACATGAACTCAGCCATTTCGTCAGTCGACGACGGGGAAAAGAGGGAAAAACTCCGCCACAGCGGCATACCACGTTGAGGATCATATTCAAATGACTTGATGGGTACACGCATGCGGGTGGTCGAGGCATCCATAAACTGAATGACGAACGGCCTGTAACAAACTTATGGGGAAGCTTGTAGCTTCCGCATCCATCTCGAGGTTATGTTTCAAGGGTTCCAAGTACCGACGGGTGAGTTGTGATTGCGCGCAGGGCGAATCGTTGTTCCGAGCAGCACTTTTCCGGACTCAAGTCGTAAACGATTTTCTCGAAGCCGACTCGCTGGTCGGGCTGCGCGCGGCAGAGGAGCACACTGACGATGGCACTAAAAGTATGAGAGATTTCCGAGGGCTTGGTCCGGGACAGGGTACAATAAAATGAAATCAGTCAATTCTCCAATTTGCGGCTCGTTCCGATGGGAATTTCGGAGAATTGCGACAGAGTCCCCGCCACTGTTCTCTTTTTACAAACCTCGTTTCGGAACCTGGCTGAGCTGGCCCACGAACGATCTTCGAATACAACGGCATTAACGAGAATCAGATCCCCCTCAGAAGAGACAAAGGTCAGAGCGCGGTTTTAGGACATTTCCTCAGAGTGAGATTCGTCAGCAAGCGATAAGCCACATTGGTTTGCGGCTAGATGTCTAACATGGACCTGAATTCAGTTGGCGAGTTTTCTCACCAAATCAGCTCCCGCATTCGGTTGATTCGAGAGTTACCGTGGTGCGCCCGGATCTCAGAGCTCTCGGGCTTGGGTCACAGTTGCCAAGCTCGGTGACAGAAGTTTGTTTTCCTCTCGCACTCACGTCGCAAGCTCTAGAACCATCTTTCCAGCGCAGGTGAGGTCGAGAATCGAAAGAGTGGGTTCGACCGCAGATATGACTGTGGTCGAGGGGTCCGAAGGACCACGGGTCGATTGGGTTGCTATTCTTCGAACACGGGGTCGGCTACTCTGTTTCGCCAATGTAGACTTCCGGGCGATTTCGGAATATCCACTCAGTCCATCACAAACCTAGAGTGGTCGGGGGTGCTGGGATGACCACATCATTCAGTCCAAGAACTGCATGTGATCGCCAGAGCGAGCCCCGAGATGACTTAATGAATTATTTCTGGTGTTCTCACACTCTATTGGGACGAGGCATACAGAGCTTCGTATGACTTCGTTGGCGGGTGTTTTATCCGCACTACTGACCGCGGCCACGAAATGTGCAGTAACCCGGCTAGACCTGCCGCGATTTCTTCAACAAACAAACGGTATTCCGGTCGTTTCATCCCCCCCCCCCCCGAACAGTCTGTTTACTGTCCCGACAGCCGCGCCCGGGCTCGCATCGGAGCTGATGCCCCAAATTGGAATCGAGCCACGGGACGCTGAACTTGGATTGTTGGGTAGAAGCAAGTGGAGGCTTTTCTATGCCTGGAGCCATACTTTGAATTCTGCGAGGGATAATCGCAGGAGCTGGGACAAGCCGTTGCATCTCGTTCCGTCATGGAGCGCACGTTTCACAAAATCCTCCCTGAAAACCGCTATCCCGGCGACCGATGCTTCCAGCCACTTTCCCCGCCTTTTTGCCTCTTCTACCGCTCCAAAGGACTGGAGAAGTCTTGTCGGCTCTTCGATACGAGCACAGTTCCTCTGGTTATCAAATCGGTTCACATTCTCTGAGCATACACCTATTCCGTCTCCTCGAAATCTCTCGGTTGCGTCGGAGTCCTGGTGCTCTCAACCTTCACCACTCCGTTTCCCAACCATGAATGAATTCAGGGCTCGAAGCAAGCGGGAAGATGTTAGAGACTATCCTTCCTCCCTCCTCTAAGGAAAAGATATCTCTAATGAACATTCGCAGAGGATTTTCGGATCATCTTCCTGGAATGATTCCACGGAAACGTTTTGACCAAACTGGGGAGGAGGTGGGATGACGAAGAAATTGACTGGGGAAATTGCGCGGGGAATCTGAGGTAGCTTTCGTGCCCCGAGCTAATTTATCGGCGAAACCTCACAGAGATCGTGATGCCGAATCGGGCAGAGCTCCTAACTAATCTAGGGACGGCTAGTCCAGAACGAACTTTTGGCGAGGATCCGATACAGTCGAACTCGGCTCGATGACATAAATTTTCCCTGGAATCCGATGGAATCAGGCTCAAGTACTGCGGATAAGTAAGGTCGGAACGAGGGAACTGAGGGCCTCTGAGGACCTGCGGGTGCGCGAAACTAGCAGACGAAACAGTGGTCGAGACCTCAGGGGTGGGTTGGCCAGAGAGTGAGAAGAACGCATCTCCGATCTCCTCTCATGCGAGAGAAACGGGGAAGGAGGAGTTTTGGCGCTGTTCGACCAATCACAGCTCAAGGCGTGGTTTCCTCTCCGTGGCGAGTGCTCGTCTTATTATAGCTATATCATAGCTGATCTTCACTCGTGAGCAGCATTAGTGATCCATCAATGAGTTGTACGCCGTGAGTGCGCAGTCCGGCATACACGCAGCCTTTTCAGCCCGCTTCGACAGTGGCTTGAGCGCAGAGCTATTTCTGTTAGTGATCAAACAGAACTAGCCTGCTGAACCGTGAACAAAACGTGCATCTGCAACGAAGTTACCACCTTTGGATCCTCTTCCCAGTCACAATGTCGCTAAATGACAGAATGGAGCAGCGTCATGGCTTGGACAACGGTAAATACTAGTTTTAGCGCATGTCCTTCTTTCGATATTATCTCAAGCCGCAGCGATCTCAAACACCTGAAACTAGTACAGTATGCGGAAAATTGGGTTCTGAGTGTCAGCTATGAGCATGGAGTTTGACTCTGGTCAGCGAAGGGTCACCCGAATCCTGTGGATCAGACTGGGAAGGAGTTCGACTTGAATGAACGACGGAAAGTCGTGCTCTCAACGCCTTGGCAGAGATCCCGGCCTCGTCGTGTTTGAGAACAAACGTCGCCGAGAGAGATCAGTTTGCGCCAGGTTGAACGTTGTAGCGCGGTTCGAGCATCTGACACCCATGAGCGTAAGCCATGAGTACACAAGTTTTGCCGCCGGCAGATTCGTTATCCTCCCCGACTGATCCAGGATATGTCCTGGTAACACGGAGCTGTGGCTGTCGGACAATTCATAACAGCTGACCCCCGCATTCCTATGAACGATGAAAATCCCGGGCGATTCGTCGAGGATATTTCCTTCGGATTAAATTCGAGCATCGACGCCTCTGTGCGGCCCTGTAGACGCATCCCAATTTCTAACTCTTTCTCGATGCTCCGTTGAGGTTGCAATCGAAGAGCGCTCTATTTGCCGAAGCCGTTAACCAACAGCGAGCATGTTGACCAGAGAGTGAGTGACATGTTGATTGCGCGAAATCTTTGTTCCATCGACTTTATTGGCTCATATTGAGCGAACGCGGGACGCCAGGTGGGGGCGTGTGTCCTCTAGTTTGGTTTAGGCCGCTCGTTCCCTTCTATGTCTCATTCTCACTCGCTCTCTTTCGGTGTTAACTACAACCATCTCGACCAGCGGTTCTATCGCCGCTACTGTTGATGTTGGATCGGAGAAAGTGGTGACACTTGATTTATGTCGAATTGAAATTCTTGGTCGGGGTTGGGCGGCACGCTCCATCGGCCGTCGAGTCGAAGGAGAGCAGTGCCGCTGATGTACTCATTCTCTCGGGAAACTGGTCGTCAGTGGCGCGTTATTGTAAACGGTCTGCTCCTCTGTAGGAAGAGCCATAACTGATATTGTGATGACATAAATCAAAAATCGAGCTCTCCGAATGTCTTTTCTCCGTTTCATGATGGAGGTGTTGCTCTTCTCTGATGATCGGAGCGGGCTCGACTGCAGATGTCGGGCTTTGTCGGTCGCGACTCTCAGTTCTACCCTTCATCAGCTGCTGGCCAGACCGACAGTTTCGAGCTTCTCAAGCCGTTCGGATGGACGGATTCCGCGAGGCGATTCTCGTCGGACCGCAATCTCAGACCTTGTCGAGTTTCGACGACATAACGACTCTGGGCTGCGCGACGCGGAAATCGTGTGCCGCGAGCATAGTTCGCGCACTAGCCTGCAGACATGTTATCTTCGCAGAGTTCCGAGTTCATGAGTTTCGCGAGCCCAGCGAGATTGACCCCATTCGAACGTAGTCCAAGCTCGACGCGAGTTTCGTCACGTTCCTGAATGGAAATTGAAGCGCCAAGTCTTCTCTGCGAGTTCCAGTCCCGAGAATCCCAAGCTGAGGGCGATTCTGAACAATTTCTCCGCTCGAACTCTCTGCAGCGAAATCCGGCTCCCGACGAATTCACGTCGATCGGGAGGTTGGAAACCTCTCAAAGCCCATCTAATGACTCTATCGGCTTCGACCCAGTGCTAGATTGGAAGTTTCAACGGAGGATAGAGTGAGAAAAATCAAGGGATTCCCACTGTGAGACGGCCGCCACACGATGAAGTCGTTTGCTCACCTCGCGGAACCAAGTTAACTGGGTTGTCTTGTACAATGAGGTCACCTGGCCGGACCGTTCGGATGGCTCACTGACTGCTTGATCTGATAGACTTTTCTGTTTGTGTGTGTTCGCGCCCCATGCCCCCGCCATCCATAAGGTGCGACGTTAAGGAGAGCTATTTGATTCGTTAAAGAGATTGTGATCGCGTTACTGGATGAATAGACCACACACACACTGTCATCCCACAATCTGATCGCTTCATGTTCCTCGGAGCCCACAATTCACCTCTCATCCGCAGCGTGTTTCACTAGCCGAGGGCAACATTTTCTCTGCTGCTTTCTGCGGTGAAATCTGACTTCGAGCTGATTCACATCGATCGTCGGGCCCACCTCGAGCTCATCTATTTAATCTCAACCGATTTTATTAGCGTTGGTTGCGGCGTGCAGCCTGCGCATGCAGGAGCACAGTGCACGGAAGTTCGAGCTACGAATCGCGACAATGGGCTGCGGCCGAATTGAAAGACAATGCCTTGTCCGATTTGAAACGCTTCTGAGGTTCCGGGTAACTTGTTCACTTTCACCGAGCTCTGTGAGTTCATCGAATCGTGCGAGGGAGAAAGATGGCGCGGAACTATGACGGGGAATCATCGCTAGACTAATCAACACTACTCGGGCTGCCGCACTTGCTGTAGATTTTCAGTCTTGCTCGCTGGACGGGTGTCTGGACTGGATCACGGGGAGCACGGTGCTTTGTTGAGACGTCTAATGAAAGTCGGAGCCGCTGCCGCCGAGGTAGAGACACAACAGATACTACATGTTCGCCTCGAATCGATTTCTTTCGGGGAGCGCCTCTGTTTGCGCATTCCTCAGACTCGTTCGCGTGAGGTTCCCATTTTGTGGGCCACAGTGTGGGTCCCGAGAGAACACTGCTACGCTCGATGCTCGCTGTGATCGTAATTCCGCGCTCTAATACAGTGACGTCTCCGAGAAAACTACTCTGTTCGCTGTCGATTCTAACGTAGTCGACGACCTCGTGGCTGGTGCCGTTCAGCGCCTTCATCGTCGTCGTAGCGGTTGTTCTGGTGGTCTCTGAAATTTTGCTGCTCTTCACTGGTCTCTCTTCCCGTGCATCTGCATTCTCTGTCCTGGTATTCGAGCTTGCTGTGCCGTTCGTCGAAGTGGTGTCGTGGGGCGACAACTCCACTCCATTACCTCAGGGGGCGTTCCTCTTAATGTGCCGGGTGGTCCTCCCGAGTCGGGCCAACAGGCCACGGTTTGAACCCCGGTCTTCGGAACGGTAACAACGAATAGCATAAATAGTTAGCCACATCGACCTTATTTGGACAGTAGCGGGTGTCACTCCCCAGCATCACCTGCCCGGGCTCCTCCAGCCCCCGGCTGATCGAATGACTCCGAGCTCACGCCTTTCCGCGAGAGAACACCCTGAACGCCTCCCAGTCTCTCTGTTTGCCCGTCTGTGTGTCTGTCCGTCTGTTTGACTGTCTGCGTCGCCGTCGACTAATGCGCTGGCGTGGACGGGCTATCCGCGCGAGATGGCAGCCATTTAAGTGACGGAGCCTCGCGACCGACTCCTTCACGGAACTCGGAGGTGGGCACATTACAGACTTCATCGCCACCTTGGCGTCCCGCTCAAATCTGATTCTTCACCACGCGGCTATCGATCAAATCGTCGGAGCTGTCGGCCGTCGAGGGCCCTACGAAAAGAGAGTCTTTCATCAATACATCGGTCACGCAGACAGGCTCGGTTGTCAATCATCCGTTCAAACATTCAACCCTTCGTTTCTGTTTAACCGTTTATCATCTACCGACGCTTCCCGTAAACGACCTCGTTGACAGCGATGAACGTCGGCGTTCTCGCAATTTGAATCAGCAGTTCCCATATGGTCGAGATAAATAGAAGCCGGTGTCCGATCGTGCATATCGACACACTCGCGGAAAACTGCTGACCCTCGCTGAATGCTAGTGGCTCGCTAATGGTCCGGCGGAAAATACTGTAGCGACTTCGAAAATGGCTCCGAGCCAACGCAATAACGACGAGAACGAATAAAGACAGACGAGCAGCGAGACACTCATCTTAGCACATCTTTAGCTTTTACGGTCCTCACTCGAAACTTCCATTGACTCTCTGGAAGGGAAAGCCGGTTGCCAGACAGCTCGGAAGCACTCTCAGTGCCATTCCCGAAGCTCTTCGTAGCTGTCGTCATTCTTCTTCTCCCGCTTTGCTCATGAGTTCAGGCTTGGGTTCATCTTGACCGAGCCACTTTCGCTCGTCTGGCCAGACTTCCGCCGTTGCTTTACCGCCGGGAGCGGGCTTCTTGAAGAGTTCTTATTCCTTGATTGAACTGCCGCTGCGGTGCCGCCGCTCCCACCAGCTACTGGCGAGCTGCACGAGCAGAGCCTGGAAAAGCCCCGCCCTCGCTCCGCCCTGAGGCCCGGAGGCCATCCAATATGCGCTTAATACCGCCATCAGGGTTAGACTATTACTACGCTATTGTCTGCCGGGGTCCCCTCCGTCGTCCCCTCTCGCCTCCTCTCCGGCCTCCCCGTTAGCGGCACGGTGGCGCACGCTGAGGCATGGCTGCCGGAATAGCCTCCGTACTCCCAGGAGGGAGATACGACGGCTGGGGTTGCGCGCCTGGACCCCGGCCGGAGACTTCTTGCCAGCAGCTCGGATGGGTGGCTCGCTCGCTCGCTG
This sequence comes from Phytoseiulus persimilis, assembly GCA_037576195.1. Classification (NCBI taxonomy): domain Eukaryota; kingdom Metazoa; phylum Arthropoda; class Arachnida; order Mesostigmata; family Phytoseiidae; genus Phytoseiulus; species Phytoseiulus persimilis. The sequence continues at coordinate 44,679,490 of CM075102.1, read as the reverse complement.
GAGGGCTACGTTGTATATTGGGCCTCCTACTGGGCGCCAAATTGGCAGATACAAACTTATGTTCCCCACTTCCCTCGTGCAGAGCTCTTCGCTATTCCTCGTCCCTGCGTTTCACTCAGCCCATGGGCCGGGTCTAACTGGTTGACTGTCAGGAGAACTCGCTCCCCTCCGACTTCAGCTCATTCTTCCTCGCGGTTATTGTGGCCTCCAGCTCCCTCAAAGCCAACGAGATTAAACACAGCGAGGCTCGCAGCGGCGGCAGCGACTTCCGTGGCATCACTACGTGTGATGTGTCACGTCCTTCAACGCGAGAAGTTCCATGGTGATGAGCCCAAAGTGTTTCTATATTCGGTTGAGCGGGTTTGTGGTGTTATCGGAGTGGGAGTGAGCTTTCCACAAACAAACCAGAAGTGAAGACACGGAGAGAAGGAAATGCGACGGGATTCACCCGAGACTGCTTATCTAGATCGTCTCCAGACGCCTCTCGGAAGTCGTTTCCTTCTCCTCGCCGTCGTCGGCGTAGTAGACCTCCTTACAACTCCGCTACAACCACCGGCGTCGCCACCCAGCACGCGATACCATCGTTTCTTTTTTCCATCGGAGATCGTCACTCCGGGCTTTATTGGCTTGTTGCCTGCCACCCCGACGAGTGTCTGAGATTCCGAAGGGTCTGAACTCCCGGCCGTCATCCTTTAGCTTCCACAGTCCACCCCTGTCCCTCTCTCTCCCGCCTTTCTCTCTTTGGTTAAGTGAGATACCGACTCAGTTCGACAGAGATCCTGTCACGGAGTCAGTCGGAACCGAGCACCCATAAATGGGATTGTCCATTGAACTTTTGCTCGGTCTGTCGTTTATCCATAAACAGACACAGAGGCTATCTGAGACTTGAAGACGAACGGTCGTCGATAGGCTCCGACCGATCCGATGGGGATGAGCACGACTACAGGGGCGGCGAAGAGTAAGCTATGAAACAGATTCGACTCGGACGTCGTTTTTCTCACCGACTGAACGAGCCAGCAGCCTCGTTCTCAGACTCAAGATCAACAGAGTTGATGCGGCTGGCGACTGGGACACGCGCAAATGCCCAAACAGGGTTTAGACGCAAGCAAATACACCGAGTTCAAGATAAGAAGCTCTTGCATGGGCGCACGCGCTCATGTTAAACGTTCTGTTCGGCTTAGGCGATTCGTGTCGGACAATAAACAGTTGGCGATAAGTTGAGCCTTTTGCTCGACGAAGGAGATAGAGTAAACTGATGGGTGGATGTATGAATGTCTCATTTGCGTGGCCAATTTCGCCAAATCGCTCTCTCTCTCTCTCTTGACGAGCGTCACTCATCCCCTACCCCTCATGCTCTGCCTCCTGGTTTCTTCGCATCCACAGCGACCCCTGAGCCCCGCTGTCGTCAGGCCGAGTGGAGCACACCAATGGGTAATTTATTATGATAGAACACGCTAAATCCTCTCCCAATCGCCGTCTTAATCCTCATGTAATCTCCCAGTCGTGCACCTGACTGAGATTCCATACGGGAGTCAATCGACTCAAAGCTTGTTGGATCGCTGCGTTACTCTCCCGCTCAGGCGCTCCCCATCCACTCCCTTTGAAAGAGAGTCGGTTTTTTGTTCGCCATTCGCGAAGGGAGTGATCGAAACGATCCACTTGCCGGGGAGGAGTGAGCGGGGGGTGGATAGCTGTGAACTTAAATCATAATGCCGTGTCAATTCTATTAAAGTCGCTCAGTTGAGTGACAGCTATTAGACGACAATCGAGCTCGAATCGGTGCGAGGGATTTCTGAGGATTTCCACCTGCGATACCAGCACCACGCAAGCAACACATATAAAGCCCGCAGCGGTAGCTTGATCGATGGAGCTGAGCTCGGGGGAGGAGAACGGGGCTGGCAGAGGGGAGTTTAAACATCTGCGGCTCCTTCTATTGTCCTCAAGTTGTGCAAATTGCGAGCTCGACTCAGTTCAACTGGAGACCGACGGGGTTTTCGAATTCACTCCTCCAAACTTTGTACTGAGCGGGGGCGAGGCACTGATGTGTTCTCAAGTGATTCCGGCAGTTGTCGGGGCAGTGGCGTCGCGCTCTGTTTTCCGGCGTGATCGATTCCACGACGTTCTCCAAAAGCTCTACTCGTAGCTATATTAAAAAAGCACCGACTTTCGGTCGAGGAAACCAACACACACGTGATAGCCGTAGGGCACAAAGTTTATTTTTGTTTATTCCTGTTTCGCTCTCGATCAGCCATCCCGCAGCTGACGCTTCGACGTCCACCTCCGGCCCTGGCGGTATAAGTGGAGGCACTGACCTGCGCCGGGGCCTGTAGGAGGCATTCGGAGCTCGTTTTGTCCTGTTTCAATTTCGATGGAAAGTCCGTGGATCAAAACCCGTCGCGGATTCGGCTCCCAGGAATTTATGTCACGTGCACGTCATATATTCGAACCTCACTCACCATTCCCTACCATCTGTATTCCCTGGTAGAGCTCCACGAGAAAGCTGGGCTTTTTGCACCTAGCAGGGTTGATCCTCATTCCGTTCGAGATATACTTTTGTTTACAGTAGTGAGAGAACTTGTACCTCCCTTGCTCAATGCCTTCGGGTCGGGCAAATCCGCCGCGCCCTCTCCCTTCACCTCTCGTATATTTGCGGTTTGATGGGTGAGTCTACTGATCATGTGGCTGGCGAAATCGCCACGGAATCTATCACCGCAAGAGTACGCTCCCGAGCCGGTTACATGACTATTTTTTCTAGTCGATGGACGGGCATCCCGCACGGTCGGTATCTCGCGTTCGCTGCATCCTGGGTTCTCGAGATTGTGGGGAAGGTTCTGGTTTTTCGAGTCGAGAAAACAAGAGCAGGAGGGAAAGTAGCGAATTTCGGGTCCCCACTCCTCAGACGGCTGCAACTTGTGAGAAAGCCGTTGCCCGGTTGTGGAATGGCCGGTGCACGAACCGGCGGCCTCGCTCCCTGGAGTTGAATTGCAGTTCGAATATATCCCTGGGGAGCAACCGTACGATTGCTCAACGCCACTCGGGGCGCCTAATTATATTAGCCTCGCACACATCACGTTTATGACCATACTACCTCTCACGGCAGTTATCACCTTGTCATCGTCATTAACAACGGACATTTCTCAATTTGCAGATCAATCGAGCCAAGACAATATCAGGCGGTACAGGACCGCCTTCACTAGAGAGCAGTTGAACCGTTTGGAGAAAGAGTTCAACAGAGAGAACTATGTCAGCCGACCTCGGCGTTGCGAGCTGGCGGCCGCTTTGGACCTTCCTGAAGCCACGATCAAAGTGTGGTTCCAGAATCGGCGCATGAAAGATAAACGCCAGAGGCAGTCTTTCGGCTTTTGCGATCCGCAGTTCGCCGCCATGTATTTCATGCATGCAGCTGCTACAGCAGCGGTCTACAACGCCTACCCTCAGAACCTCCAACCGATGAACATACCGGCGTACCCCTACTACCCTCTACCGTCGATACGTCAGGAAACGCCCCCTCTGATGCAGATGCGTCAGGCCACGCCACCTCTACTGCAGATGCGCCCAGTAACGCCCCCTCTACTGCCGATGCGTCCAGCTACGCCCCCACCCCCTCCAGCTCCGATGCGTCCTGCAACGCCCCCACCCCCTCCAGCTCCGATGCGTCCTGCAACGCCCCCACCCCCTCAAGAGCCGATACGTCCGGAAACGCCGCCACCACCACCGCCACCTCCACCCCAAGCCCCACCAGCAAACGTGCTTCCTCACACACACCCAGTTGCCGTATCAATTCCAGCATCTGAAAGGAGCAACTCTCCCAAATCGAATGCGAACACCCCGGTGACGAGGGGTCCTCGGGGGGTGCCGCTGAAATTGTTCCGGCCCTTCAAAGAGAACTGAGTACCAGCACAGCCAAAATAGACGGAGTAGCTGTTCGATGGCAAGCTAAACAAGCAATACGATGGTTTTCCGGCTCATCAGCAGTGAATACGATATCAGGAACCAGCCTCGGAGCAGCGCCTCTGTGGAAAACCGCCAGCCCCTGTATACCGGCAAGTGATCAAGTCGATTGGCAAGTGATCATACCGAGCCAAAAAAAGATCAATAATTCCTCTGCAGTCCCGGGGAATTCCGGGAGCCAAGTTTTTCGAGAGATACTCCTCCAAAGGGTTTAGCCGGATGAGGGGGGTCAGTGGCCCCCCATCGACGGGTCTTCCTCAAATCAGTAGGAGCGTATTTTCTCGAGATATGGCGGTTCCCAGCTTTCCCTCGATCGTAGGGTTTCAAATGAGCTATTGTGAATGGATGTTATCCAGTGTGGAGCTATGTGATGAAGAGAACTGGAATCTTCAAGAATGCGTTCTTCTACATTGAGAACACGTTCCTGCTGATCCGAGGAACATTCGTCAAGATGGAGCATTTAACCGGGTAGACCCTTTCTAAATTCACGACAATGACATCGGCGGCGATGATTCCGTTCTCTGATTTCTATTAGACTCTGTCAAATCTTTGGAATCGATCCTGTGGATCACGAATTCGTTGTCAGGATCGATCTCTCTAAAATATTCGTTTCCAGTCCGGAGTCGAATCCAGACCAATGACCGAAATCGAGTGTGTTATAGGTGCATTCACGGCGGCCCATCGCCCGCGGTCGTGTTGCGGCATGCTCGGCTAGTGGAGCTTTATTTTGCCCCAGAACGATTGCAGGGTGGAAGTGTGGGAGGGTGAGTGTCACCGCAGACTGAAATGTTTTTTCCTTGAGAATAATATACCAGATAGTCAGCCGGCAACCGGGCCCACTTCTATGGTTTACCAGGTCTCTGTATACATATATATGTTGAACGAGCTCGGGAGAGTTGAGATAAGAGCGCTTTCAGGGGATTCGGAAGACACCGGAAAATGAGTGATTCCAAGATACAAACGCGACATTCGATTCCTCCTCTGTGCGAGGCATACGGAACGACACGGCATTCAAGGCTCCGAATAATTCGGTCACGCTGTTGTCTTTGGAGCTCTCTCAGTCCGGTGTCCCAAGAGTTCTCTGGTAGCGCCAGGTAACGTCGTATTTATTTTGGTATCTGTGTCCTCCTTAACGAATATCGTGAAGGAGGTACCTACTACCACGAGTCCCGGTGAGGTTCGTCCTCTCTGCCCGAGCCAGTATTGCTCGGTAGTACCTCCGCATCTAGCTGCGAATCACGAGTCCGCCCGATTTGAGCGAGGGCCCGATTGGGGCGAGAACCCGGCTTTAGCGGGAGCCAACTGTGGCTGTGGAACTGTGGCCCGCGCTGGAGTCAGGTACCGGTACGTTTCGTGTACGATCATGACGAACAGCTGCAGCGCCCGTTTCTAAAGGCTCTCGTGGTCGGAATCCAATATCAGGACGAGGCACAATCCAGTCGAATCTCCGTCGATCTGCTCTTCGTTCGGATAAAGCACTGCGAATCGGACCTGCGCTCAAATGTAGCGGCACCGCGTATCACTTTCGCATGAAGTCAAAAACGGAGTCTCCAAATCGACACGGGGAATACAAAATCATCCGAGGTGCATCGGGGGAAATTATGCAGAAGCAGACAAAAAACTTTATGTAAATATTCCTGTTCCCACACTTGTTTTGCCGTTTGAGGCTTCTATCTGGGCCATGGTAAACTCTCTTGCCGTGGAATTGAAACAAGGCAATAATTCTGACAAAATTTAACTCATCCAGTAGAGGCTTCCCCATGCCCCAGTTAGCCCACCTTATGAGCGAGTCAATAAACAAACAGAATCAACGAAGGTACATCGCCGTGAGCGACATTCTCTTTTTCCGATACCGAGAGGACAGCTCATGGAAACATGACAAAGTTAAAAAAACGGATGAGGCGGGCGCCGGAATCAAAGATGATTTCGTATGCATCACTGTGATCAACGAACTGCCATCAGTCTGAAATTGAATGAAACAAACCTAGATGAGGAGGGCTGGGACCAGCTGAGAAACAGCTTTTAGACAAAGGCGCAACGGCACTCGTCACTTAATGCAATCCCCGACGTTATGCCCGACGAGACACTCTTCTTGAAATCAGGCGTTCTCGCCCCGAAATTGACCCCATTCCGACATAACATCCTAGCATCAGAGTTTTTAGCCGACAATGCTTTCACGGTCACCGCATCGCCCGAACACATTCTGATTCGCGAGAAAGATATTCGTTACAAAATTCTCTGGTGCCGTGACGGCCTCAACGCACTCAATGCCACGAAATTTGAATCTGCCGAATCACGGCAAACCACTTCAGAACCCTCGACACCCAAAAAACATTGAGAGAAGAGAGAAATGAACAGTCCGTGGCAGAAAAGTATGGCGCTGCCTCCGGGCACAGCAATCGTGAGAGTAGCCTCCGAAAGATACGCGGGAATACATGCAAGACGACTTGGCAAGTCTTTCACCCCCTCATGAACTTGAAAGAAACCACATTGTCTTCGATGATTGAAAGCATTGAGACAAATCATACACGGGTAGAGACTGCATTCGTGGATGCGAGTTTTCTGGCTTATGCCATCTAAACAAACGTTTTCAATCTTGTTTTTCAACTATTCTAATCAGCTGGCTACACTCCACGTGAATAAAATTCATGACTGACTGATTGACTGACATAATTACGAAGGCAGAGATTCGCTCTCCAAAATGGCACAATCAGCTCTCCGCCACGTTTCGCTGCAGCTCCAGAGGAAAACAACGTCGTACAGAGTTGATTTCGCTGTCAGTTCGAGTGTTGAACGGTTCCCCATGTGTCCTTCGTATTTGGAGTGGAACAGGAGATTCAGATTCCAGTGTTGAAGCGTGAAGCGCTGAACTGATATGTGACAAATGCCGAGCTAGGGATTGGTACCGATGCGAAATATCGGAATCCGAGCAGATGATCATGGTGTCGTTGGTTGAGCGAACAGTAGACTCTCATATCGGGGGCTAAATGTACGTTCAGAGGCTCAATGAGACCTGTGCGTAAACAGACTGTGAGACTCTCCGCGATCGACGTTGAACTGGATTCCAATTAAGGACGAGAGATACGAAAACAGACGTTATTCGAACCCAGGAAGATCACGTTTGAGTCTTGGTAGTGCTTCTCGTCCGGTGTCCCGAGAGTGCTCTCGATGCGCGACGAAACGAAGGCGTTATAGGTGATGATATTGGTTTCATTTCGGGGATAGAGAGAGAGAGAGAGAGAGAGAGAGAGAGAGAGAGAGAGTTGCTCTTCAGAATGACGCACGTATCAACTCGTTAGCTCATAATTTGAGTCTGCCAAATTACATAGATATATTGACCTGGTAAACCATCTAATTAGAACCGGTGGCCGGCGGACTGTGGGGGATGTTATTCCTAAGGTAGAGGCCTTCCACCCTGTGGTAGCATATTAATTGAGGTAACGGGCAATCGTTTCGAGACAGGAAATAGCTCCACTTGTCAGAGAGACCTCCAAACAGAATCTCCGAGCGCGACTAAGAATGGGACAACCATCTGAACTCCGCTGATACTCGAGAGACGGGTGTATATCATGCTTGTGTTTCAAACTAGTCATCTTCTTATTTTGAATATACACGGGAGATATAAACATACGTGCGATAGTGCGAGAAGATGCCAGGCTCCATGCTGGATGTTGTACGATGATGATTTTGTATATAGGTGTCGTGAGTATGTAAATAACGTCTCACCTTATCAATCTTAATAAAGTATAGGTCTCAGAAGAATCTTCTCGTCATTTTTCTGATTCGGTTGGGGAGAAGTATGTAGCTGACATTGTTGTTCTCTGGAAGTTTGCGTTTGTTGCAGTTACAGCAATAGAATGGAGTCTGAGCAGAAATACACTAAAGTATTTTATTAATTTCATCTTCCTGAGGCACCGCTATTTACATGTATGGTTTGGCATCTCCGGTGATGCGGGGCCCAGTACCTCTCACTGACTGGAGCCATGAGGCGTTTCCCCAGCCATCTCGCCTTCTGAGGCTCTCACGGCTTCCGGTGCTGAATTCCGAGAGCTTCTGGACTTTCGGTTTGGGATCCGTTCCTTCCGGTGGAATTATTCTGCATCCGACTTCGAAGATTGAGCTCTGCTCTCAAGCCCAACTGGATACATCTCACAGTCTCAGAGGCAGGAACGAGACGGCACCGGACGAGCCTCGCCGGATGCTATCCATATTTGGGCTTCCGCAACAGATTCTCGAGCGCACACTTCTGCGGATAAACGGAGACCCAGCGTCCTCCTAGGTTAATTCGCGCGATTTCCAACATCGTTCTCTGTGAGTACCTCGATGACTGGAGTGAAACTCACTCAGAACCTGACTCGAATCATGGGATGGGGATTTCCGGGAGGTTGGGGCCTCTGTAGCTCCGAAGTTCTTGTTCATCTCGTGAGTCTGCTCGAACCTTGTTCGGATCCCACGCTCGAAACACATATCAAGTGATTCCGTCCTCCCTTGGCGTGAGCTCTGGGAAGTGATTGAGAGTCTGAGTCGTGAATTGCGATCCGTTATCGGTCGCGAGAATCGCAGGGACACCCAGGCTTCCCCGCCGCCCCCCGAACTTTTCGACATCTGCGCCCGCAGTCGTATTCCTCTTTTCAGGAGTCTTCAGCCGTTCCGGGCGGACCCTTGGTCAGGTGCCTCGTGCGCGATCGCGCGGCACTTCGATTCCACATGAGGTAACAACATGATAACAGTGTGTTCTGTATTCATGTGTGTGAATGTGATGAAGACACAATACACAGGGAGATTCTCGGAATCTGATCTTTGTTCATTTGATGAGTCGGCTTCGATTTTGACCGATCGTGCAAAAACCGTCGGTTGATGCGAGCATATCCACGGAAGAATCACGATTAGTGGGACTCTGGGGCTCGCGCCGGAAAAGTGAATGAGGCACTATTGTGGCACTTTCCACGCTCTCTCCATAAAACCATGGGAGCTTGTATGACTCCCGTAGCTCCGAATATCGGTAGCACCCCGAAACGACCAGGTCAACTGTTCAACCCACTTGCATTCTCACGACACTACTAGCGAGGCTATGGAGAAATTGAACCAGAATGTAGCGGGTCCAATGGTGTGAGGGATTGTCGAGAGGAGCTCTTCAATCAACATTCTGGGACCACAGGTTTGCGAAGACACTCGAGCTTTTGCTCTCAGGCTCATCAGGAGACGATTAAAGTTGTTCGACAGCGCGGACGTCATTCCGACCGCTCATTCTCTGAGTGACCATACGGATCATCTCACAGAGTGTGCGAGTGGACTTCGCTCACAGTCGGGGGTATACCAAGGTAGCTGCGTACCCAGCATACGACTTCCAGATTATCGAGATGGCCCCATAACTGGTAAGCTTACCCTACGCGCTTCCCATCGTAAAACCTAATGAAAGTGGCTTCAAAATTGGGAGAAGCTCTTCGGCCTATGATGTCTGTGTCGGGCATGTTGAACCGTTCTGCTCCTGCAAGAACATACCGCAGTATCGCATGTGGAACCCCCCCTCCCTCCCCCCACAATAGGGTGGCAAGCGACGGGCTCTACAGACACGATAATGATCCGATAAAGCTGTTAGCAGCGCGTTGCGCCGGGGTATTTCGAAGAATGAATCTCAGTGATCTCCTCAGGAAGCCCACTCACGATGCATAACGCCAGTCGGTTTTGCCACTGCTTTTATTAAGTCGTCGTTTCCATCAGCATCATTCGTTCCTCTCCGTTATTTACAGTAGTTAAAACATAATTTCCTATTTTCGGGAGAATGGAAAACAGCCTCCGAAAAGTCTTGTAGTGCTCTCGCACATGCTTCGCTCCTTAACCACTCTCACTAAGAGCATGCATGCTCCTCTTCTTTCGCCGCTCGAATAGCCGTTCTCCGAGAAAGTACCCGACCAGTTCAAAACTCGAGAACACGCTAGAAATTGATAGCCTTCCCAGCGTAGGCGGCCAGATTCGCTTCTCTGAACGCTTCAGAAACTGTGGGATGGGCATGACAAACCCGGGCAACGTCTTCGCACGAAGCGCCATACTCCAAGGCCAAGGCAGCCTCGTTGATGATTTCTCCAGCGCCCTGGAAGTGGGAATTCTTGTTTAGGACTCCTGGATCGAGGGAATCTCCTGGATTCGACTAGAGATCGGCTAATGAAGGCAAACTCACCCAACCAATTATGTGGGCTCCGAGGATTCTGTCTGTCGCCTTGTCGGCGATGATCTTGACGATTCCGTCAGTTTCGGAGTTTGTTTTGGCTCTCGAATTCGCCAGAAGAGGGAATTTGCCAATCTTGTACGCAATACCCTCCGACTTGACTTGTTCCTCACTCTTCCCAACCCACGCGACCTCCGGGTGAGTGTAAATGACACTCGGTACACAATCATAATCGATGTGAGGTTTGTTACCGCTCGCGATTTGCTCGACACAAATTATTCCTTCATCTTCTGCCTTGTGAGCCAACATAGGTCCAGGAATACAATCCCCGATGGCGTAAATATTCGGCACACTAGTTTGGAAGAGCTTGTTCACTTCGATTCTGCCTCGGTTGTCTTTTTTTATCCCGAGCTCTTCCAAGCCGAGATTCTCGGTGTAAGGTCGGCGACCAACACAGACGAGGAGTGCGTCGCATTGAATTTCCTCGTTCTTGGAAGAGTCTTTGGCGGATTGGAGCTGAACTGTGATGCTGTTCCCGGACTTCGTCGCGCCCATGACCTTGGTATCCAGCTTGAATTTCATTCCCTGTTTTCCCAAAATCCTTTGGAAGTTCTTAGAGATCTCCACATCGATGCCCACTCCCCCAATGCTGCCGAGATACTCGACGGCAGTCACTTCGGAACCCAGACGGCACCAGACTGAACCGAGTTCAAGACCGATGACACCGGCCCCGATGACGACGAGTTTTTCAGGAACTTTCTTCAGGGACAGAGCTCCAGTTGATGATACGATCGTTTCCTCATCTACCTCGATCCCTGGAAACGGGGTCACCTCCGATCCCGTGGCGATCAGGATGCTCTTCGTCTTGATGGTGTCAATCGAGCCGTCGGATTTGATAACCGATACCTCATTGGGTCCGGTGATTTTCCCGTGTCCGTCAAAACGAGACACCTGTGGTAGGCCCGAACGATTTTTTCAGCCTCCAATATGTCCGTTACGCAAGACCATTCTCATGCCTTCATGGGCGCAGTATCTGAGTTATCTTCTCTGGACCAGTTGCTTACCTTGTTCTGTTTAAACAAGTGAGCGATGCCACCGGTCAGCGCAGAAACGGCTTTTGTTTTCTGATCCATGAGAACGCCGAGGTTCAGACGAACATTGTCGCACTCGATCCCGCGCGATGCGAAGCTGTGCACCGCTTCATGGTACAGGTGTGAATTATGCAGAAGAGCCTAAAGATGAAAGGTACATTCAGCTTAACGGGCTCGGGTTCAACGACATCGGGCCAGGACTTGGAATTGACGGCTGTATACCAAAATAATTGCCCGGACTTGGACTCTCCTCAACAGAGATTCCCCATGAACACCCCTCGGCGACAGATGCCCGCGTATGAAGCCTCGGAACTCTGACAGCTGATTCGATCACACCCAGTTATTCGTCTACAGAGACCCACTAGTGAAGAAAATGGTGCAATCCGTTCCCTATGGGGTGAGGTGACACGCCAGTAACCAACCTTGGAAGGTATGCAGCCAACGTTCAGGCAAGTTCCACCGAGGGTATCTCGCTTCTCAACGCAGGCAGTCTTCAGTCCGAGTTGGGCGGCTTTAACGGCGGCGACGTAACCTCCCGGTCCGGATCCGATAACGACCAAGTCGTGATCTATGCATAGGTTGACAAAGAGTTTAGACTGAGATAATCTAAACACGTAAAGTGAGGGCTTGAACGCGCCGCTCTCCGACGCCAGGATAACTGACTGACAGGTCAAGATGTTGAGGAGTCGCGCGGACAGCTATATCGCCAGACGTCAGATGGTATGATAAGACTACGAATACCACAGAGCATATGATATAAATCTCACGAGACCGCTGCCTCCGATCGCTGTGGGTATGATTCCCCCCCACGGTCACTTGACCTGAGTGTAGTTGAGGGCTATCTACTCACCTGGAGCTGCGGCATATCCTCGGCTTGAGAGCGCGGTCAGCGCCGATCGCTGAAACGGAAGACGATTAGACCTTCAAGGGTCCCCAACAAATATGCAGCCCACAGAAATATCGGAGCCGGTCGCCCGAACCATTTGTCTCGATAGAGATTCAACTTGAGCATAGAGGACCAATCTCCGGGGTTCATCGCTCAACTTCTTCCGGTGCACACAGGGTCACCCCTGAAAAAATTACACGAATAGTTCCACGGCGGTGCTACCACCCTTACTAACCTTCACCGAGGGAGTGATCCTGCCGAGAATGGATGAGTTCATTGCAGACCTCGGACGAAACCTCAGGGGCACAGAATATTATTGATATCCTCTCACCCGCAGTGGTGGGAAATCCTCAGCAAGGACGACCCCGGCTCGAAACCACTCAGGAAGTCCAAACACTGGCGGCGGAACGTCCGCCGAAAGGCTCTGACTTCGCCGAGGCAATAGCTTGCTTTGGAAACTCAAAGACCGCAAACTCATAGTTTCTCCACCTCAGAATCTAAGCCACAGCCATCTACTCGACGAAAGGGGGTGGAATCGCGAGGGAGTCGGGAATTCCGACACGAGCTGACCCTAGCAGACGACACTCAGCGGGCGGGAGACAGCTGACGAACATTCGCACTCTTTCTTAACGCTGCCGTCAAAAACGGGCCGGCTACAAACTGTTTGCGTTACTGTATTTCGTGCGACCGCGTCAACCGGCCGAAATGGGAAAACGTGCGGTCGCTGTGCTCAAGGCTGAAGGCGTGCAAGGCGTGATTTGGTTCACTCAAGAGGTGAGATCATTCGAAGAATCCGTGCACGCACCCGCAAGGACGTTTCTCTGAGGATCGAAGAAGTTTTGACAGTTCTCAGAGGTCCGCGAGTTTGTTCGCGCTCACGAAGCTTCGAGACGCACTGACGTGGACAATCGAAGAACCGTCTTGCCCGATTATTCCGCGTCTGGTATCTCCCGACTGTGGTGGATTCGTAGCGCTCCCTGCTAACGGCCTCCCTCCGAAACCGGCTTAGAAAGTGTTTTTCAGACATTTTTTGCGGCAGAGAGCAACGACGCACTGCCATTCACAATGCTATCTCGTGAGGAAGCGCGGATCCGCTGGTCATTCTGGTCGATTACGCCACAGCCGTGCCTGTTCCCAATGGTTTTTCATGGGGATTCCTGCCAAACTTTCTGGATGCTTCGGAATCCAAAGTGCACTCACTGACTTCTGCTGTCTTCCGCGAGATCTCAACTGACCTTGGAACGACTGTTCAGACGGAAACGATGCCCGTCGCTCAAGGAAAAACGGAGTCGCTGACGAGAAGCGATGGCGTGGATTCGAATCGACTTAGTTCTAATCGGTGATCGGCTCGAGGGCATTCTGTGGAACGAAAAGTGTGTCATTTGCGACGCCGAGCGGTTACTGAACACTTGTCGTTCACGATCGGAAATGAAGGTGGACACCCTGCAATCTGTAGAAGTGTCTGCCATCCCAATTAAAACCCGAATTTCTTCCCTCTGTTCTAGGGTGATTCCGTTAAGGTGACCGGTGAGGTCACAGGATTGACGCCTGGTAAACACGGTTTCCACGTTCACCAACTTGGCGACAACACCAATGGCTGCATGTCAGCTGGGCCTCACTTCAACCCGACGAGCAAGACTCATGGAGGACCTTCTGACGAGGAACGGCATGTCGGGGACCTGGGCAACGTCGTGGCCGGCGACGACGGGAAAGCGAAAGTCGACATGGTTGACAAACTAATCGCTCTGGAGGGCCCGCATTGCATCATCGGACGATCGCTGGTTGTCCATGCTGACGAAGATGACCTCGGCAAGGGTGGTCATGAGCTGTCATCCACAACTGGAAACGCTGGAGCTCGCGTAGCGTGCGCCGTGATCGGACATGCTGCCGATGCATGAACGAGGACCGGTCGCATTAAGAAACGTCGCGATGCCGACGAGAGATCCAGTTTTTCGAGAATCCCCGAAAACTCGTGAATCATTGTCGCCGTTTCTCAACGTTCACCGAGCGGTGTTAATCTGATATCGGAAAGTCGACACCATTGGCACGTTAGGCAGGCCCGAGCCCCTAGATGGAGAGGCATTCCACTAATAAATGCACTGTTGACCCTTACAGCTCAATGCTTACTTTCTCTCTCGCTCTCTCTTTTACATTCGAGACTGCGTTTCGATGAAATCGTTTTTCTTATCCCGATTCGAGAGAGAGATTCGGTCGCTCCGTTGAGGCGACCTCGCATGAAGTCTCGATTTTTATCGAGATTTATGGACCTGTGTGTCTTTCTGAATGTATCATCTTGATTCTTGTCTGAAATTTGCACGCAGGAGGAAATACCGAGTCATCATTCCTCTCAGGTCGATTTTATTCTCTCAGCCACAGAACATGTACGTCCAAGAAGATTGTGAGATTTTTCAACTCGTCCTCCTCCTCCTTATCCGGTGCTGCTTACATTAAATTAGTCGTTAGTGACCTCGAACGCCTCGACTCGACGGAGGCTCATAGGGAAGCTGCCCTCCGAGTGCAGCCCATTCTCTGTTGAACTCCTCCTCGAGTATTTCAGCTCCTTTCTTCCTCGCCAAACCTGTTTCCTCGAGCTTGAGTTCGCACATCTGCATATCATCCCGACCCGTCAGGAGTAGCAGTGCTGGCTTATTGGGGGAGATCTCGATCTGTCGGGCGATGAACTGTCCATCGAAATGTGCTAGCCAGAGACCCGAAACTGAGTGGACGTCCCGTTTGAAAGGGATCTTGAAGTAGCGTTGCCGGGGCGGACCTTCGAAGAAGAAATCCGAGGTGAAGCAAAGAGGAAGTTGTCTTTGGGCGTTGCCGATGAAATGAGTACTATTAAGCAAAGCATGAGCTATACACCAATGCGTGGTGTGAAGCAGCTCGAAGAAACACATACCTGACTCTGGAGCCGATGAAACTCCAGGGTGGTCTGCAGTGGGTAATCGAAAAGCTTCGTCTCTGGAATCGGGCCCTTTCCTGGCGTTCCGGCTCTTCCAAGCGTGATAGACTTTCAGTCGGCGGTAAAACTCTTCTCGGCAAGCCACGAGCAGCTCGAGGTCGCAAGAAGTGTTGATAACGTCTCGCAGTTCTGAATATTTCCACTTCGACAAGTCAAACTTTCCCGTGGAAATCGAATCTGGAAAGGGGAGCGATCTTTCAGTATCCGATATTGGGCTATCCGACGCTCTGCTCATGGATGCTATGGCTCGACGCAGAGCCAGTCGCGACCGCACGAACCTTTGCCGGTGGATCCGATGCTTGACGGGGGACTCTGATCTTCGACGATTGAGTTATTCTCCTGAGCAAGTCGCATCGCGAGTTCGCGGTCGCGTCTTTCTTGTTCAAGCTTGCGCTGGAGCTCAATGAAGCGTTCCTCTTGAAGTTTGCGTTCGGCTTCGGCCGCGACAGCCATCGACGACTCCATCCGAGCTTTTTCCTCCTCTTCGCGCCTGCATCTCTCGATCTCGGCCTGAAACGAACAGTCGTTGAGTTCATGGATTATCATTCAATCACATGGAAGTCCCTCGTTCGACAATGACTCTATCTTTCGAATTTTCCGCCATGATTCTTCCCCCGGCGATGCGATTCCGCGGGCGGAAATGTTTTCGACACCTACCCTGCCGAGAGGGTTCTCCCCCGGAAATCTTCGCTGCGCATAGCAACAACGACTCACCTTCTGCTTCTTGACTTCCTCTTTCTTTCTCTCCTCCTCTTCTTTCAAGCGCTGGGCCTCGCGAACCTGCTGTTCAACCATCGCGCATTTCACCTTCTTCGCGAGTTCACCTAACGAGTCCGTGAGATCGTTGCAGGTTTTCTCGATTTGGACTCGATTCACAATTTCTCCGGTTTTTATTTTGCGTGAAAGGGTTTTCACTTGATTTTCGAGATCGGCGAATTCCGAGATCCGACTGACAATGGCGGGCGCAGTGGACTTCTTCATGTCTGCGAGCTGTTTTAGGATGGTTTTGAGTTTCTTGAGACCCTGAATTCGTCCGCCATACTGTTTGCGTGCGAGGTAGCCTCGCACAGTCTTCTGGATGATCACGAGATTCTTGCGCCGGTATTCGATTTTCTTCCGCAGTTTGATCACCGTGAGGGCACACCACTGAGCTTTCTTGAGTCGCGATATAACCAGCCATTTCCGAACCTTGGATATGAGTTCCGCGAGACTGGCTGGGTCAGATTTCATGATCTCGTCGAACTCGGCGAATTTCCCAGGACGGAAAAATATCTTTGTGAGTCCGAATTTGAAGTCGTTGTTACGGAGGCCCAGGGCCATGAAGAGAGTCTTGCAGAAGAGTCTCGGGTCGAGCGACGCCAAGTCTTTCGGTAAATAGCTTTTGTACTTCTCATAGAGTTCCCGGAAGGGCACCCTCGACGGGAAACCCATCTGCATCAGCTCGAGCACTGAAGTCATTCCCGAACACCCCAGCTGATTGAGAACCTGGGGTCCTTCGAAGATCTTCGATTCCATTTTGTTGTTCGGCTTGATACAACGCACGAAATGAGTTCCGGTGGCCTCGAGTTTGTTCATCAGCTCCACTAGTTGCTTCCTGAACTTGGCGCCAACAGAAACGAAGCGTAATTTTCCTTTTCCCGAGCTCTGAGAGCCTCCCGACAGGAAAAGCGACTTGACGAAAGGGTTGTTCGAGTCGAGGATGATCGCTTCCAGGGAGTCGTGGAGAGCGTCATTATTCTTCTCGAGAAACTTTTCGGTTTGGTAGCAAACGGCGCCGGCAAAGTGATGGATGAGGAAACCCTCTTCGTCTCGGAGCTCACGGTGAGTCTTGAGTTTGGATTTCCGGGGTATGCTGATACGGAAATGCTTCCGATGCGTGGAATGAACTTGGGAGGTGAAATGAGCGGCGGTTCCTGTCGGCAGGTGACTTTCTTCGTCGAGTATCTCGAAGATCCCTGTGTTTTTTGCCTCGAGAAGATCGATGCAATCAGCGTTGTCGGTGTAGGTGATCCGTTTGACGCCAAGACCTTCTTTCTCGTAGAGGTTCTGCTCCTCGTTCAGGATCCGATGGTTGAAAAACTGCTGGAGCTTCTCGTTGCAGTAGTTAATGCAGAACTGCTCGAAGCTGTTCGACTGGAAGTACTCGAAACCGGCGATATCGAGAACACCGATGTAGTACGCGCTCTGTTTGAATGGAATACTTGAGTTGATGGTGCCGACGATGTAATCGAAGAGTTTCGCGTAGAGAGCCTTGGCGAGAGCGTCTCTGGCGCTGTTCGCCTCATGAGCCTTCAGAGGGACCATGTACACCGTGCCTTTGACTCCGCCCTTCGAAGTTATGAGTCGTGACAACAGCGACATTTTCAGCTCTTCGGGATCGACGCCTATTAGGGTGGCAGCGTATTTCAGGGCGATCTCACTGGTTCGGTCTTTCAACTTGCTGCCGCCTTTTTTATCGTCTGGATTCTCCTCGAACTGCACGTTGCCCAGATGTAGAACCGCGGCGACAATCGCATACACGTAGAATCGATGCTCTCTGTCGAGCCCAATAAGTTCCAACGACTTGTCGAGGCGCTTGAAATCCTCGCTGTCGTCCAAAACCGGATCTTTGAGCGGACCTTGTTTCTGGTGATCTTTGGAGGCCTTCGATGAGTCGAGTTTATTGTTACTGCTCACGAAGTACCTCGTGAGCCCGCTACGGAGATAGTTGTAATTGTCCGGGTTGGTGAGACCCAGTTTCTGCCTGAGATCGTTGTCGGCTCCAGCGAGGAGCTGGTAGAAGATATGATAGTTCCGCTCGTCTTTGGATTGACTGACTATTCTCGATTTCTCGAGCAGATAGTGAGAGATGTATCCGCCGACGACACTGTAGTCGTTTCCGAAGTGAATTTCGATGAATTTGCCGAATCGCGAGGAGTTGTTGTTTCTCATTGTTTTGGCGTTGCCGAAAGCTTCGAGAATTGGATTGGCCTCGAGGATTTTCTGTTCGATGGGCCCGGCGCAGCTCCCATCGCAAAGGTATCGTAGGATGTATTTTGTGGATTCCGTTTTTCCCGCCCCGGATTCGCCGGACACGATGATAGCTTGAGAGTTTTTCCCGACCCTCATGTCGCGGAACGCTTTGTCCGCTATTGCGAATACATGGGGTGGCAGCGAGCCCAGCGACTTGCCTTTGTACGACTTGATAGTATCAGACGTGTACAGTTTCGGTATCTCGAAGTAAGGGTTCACCGCTATCAGGATGTTCGCGACGTAGGTGTAGATTTTGTTCTTGTGGTAGCGAACCTTGATGTTGTTGAACAGCGTCGCTTCGTTCAGGTAGACCAGGGCGCAATTGTCGTCAACTTCTTTGTTGGGGTCTTCTTCGGCGTAGTGCACCTGCGCGTAGGAGGCTTCTATGGTTTTCGAAGCAACGCGAACGGATACTTTCTCGGCACCGATGTCGATCACGTGTCCTGAAACGTAGCCCTGGTCGGGGTGCGCCACCCACACCGACTGATTATCGACAAGGCCGGCTGGAATGAGATAAGGAACGCTTAATTTGGTTGGGACTTATGAAAGCGCAGGATTATTTTATCTAAAGAGTCACTGATTCATCCGAGTCAGATATGATCGTTTGCTGATGGCATCAAGCTTTTTTTGGAGCGCATGTCCTCGCCCGTTCTTGGTTCCTTATCAACGTGTGAACTTTTCCCAAATTCTCAAACGATAAACGATCGACTTTCCCGACGTTCCGCTCGCTGCCGTTTTCCTCCATCCTCCAGCAATTGAGCTCGCGCGGAAAACTGCGAAAGTCTCACAGTTAAGGACGCAGCAGAAATACTGATCCAACAGAGTGAATCAAGCCAGCGCCAAGAGAAGCAGGGCAGGGGGTCTCTTTCGGTCCCGATTCGGTCTCTGATGACAATTGCATGTAACGGGATTCCTCCAACGATTTTTCTCCCCTTCTTCAGAAATCGTTCCGCTCAAGCCAGAGTCTGAGACACGGGCGACGACGCAAACGGGGGAATCAGCTGTTGTGACGAACTTCGTGGCTAGTTGATAGGCGAGCCGAGTTCGCGAAAGAGCGAACGACTGGATGACCATGCCCGGCGATCTAACAACGGGTCCGCGGCAATCATTCGCAGAGCAAACTGGAGCAAACGTGATCTTCGTGGGAGACAGTCGACGCGTCGTGGCCAGCCGATTCCAACGAAGCCCTCTCTTTCGTTGCTCGCGATTCGAGCGCTTCACTCAGCTCGTGAAGGATTCGCGCCGATTTCTGGGCAAAGTGTTCTTCCTAGAAGAACTCGTGCGTTCCGGGAGCAATCGGCACGATGATTTTCGATAACTACCCAAACAACGGATGGATCATCGTCGGAACAAGACTGCCTCCTTGTTTGTCGACAGACCGTTGAAATCAACCGGGTGGATATTTTCCTGCCCACCTCACTTGCCAACAGAGAGCTGAGCCGACTTCGGTCGACTACTCCTTCGCCGGCTTGAAGCCTCAGCGTTTCCTCGTGGATCGTTCTCGCGATGTTTTCCAGGAAGAGTTTGGCTTTATCCGAGCCGGGATCCGACTAAAAGCAGCAGGATTACATGGCGAAGATCGCTGAAACGCATCCTCGGAGTTATTTACGAATGCAGGAAGCGGATCGCGAAGAAGTTCGGTTCCTCCCTTCCGTCCGTCTGTCGGGCGAACTTTCATTCATCCGTCCAGCCATCCATGTGACAGGCAGCCGACTGCTACCTCAGTTCGTGGCTTTGAGCTCCGACTCGTCTTCGCTCTGCATTCATCGCGGCTTACGACGTCAACGACTACTTGTCGGAGGTGGAAGTCAGCTGTGCCGTTCAACTGCGGCGCTTGTGTTGAACTGTCGATGTTCCCTCCAGAACCTCCCGAAAGACGGAAGGCTGAGCGTCAGAAGCGGTGGCAGCTGCGGGATCATCGAAGAGCTCAGCAGCTTGTCTGGGCCGACTGAGCAGAGCAAAGCTAAACCGAACTGTGCGCAGCCGAACCGGGATGCGACACAAAGGGCCAACCGGAGCATGACTCAATAGTGTTGCTTGCCTGAAAACACGACCGGCAACGAGCGAGCAGCCAACTCAAACGGCGTGCTTGCTTTTGGCATCATTATCTACATCGCGGCCGTAGTCGCCGTCCCCATCTGGATGATGATCATCATCATTCGAATCGCGGGGAAGCACTTCAGAACTCAGTCAACTGGCAAACTATTCCTCATTTCAATCGATTACGCAGCATCGAAGTTGCGTTCAGGGAGCTCCTCTGCGGGTGTTTCAGGAGGTAGCAGAATCGTTGCACGCTCACCCGGACTCCGGAGGAACCATTTTCGACACTGTGCTCGAGGTCAAAAGAGCGAGGGATTCCTTTTCATGGAAATATTGACCTTCCGCCTCCTGTGACGATGCCGGGCGGTTCGGGAATTCTTGAGAATTCTCGTAGAGCTCATCGTCGAAGTGGGGTCTCCGAACAGGTTCCCGATCGACCGCCGGAGCTCAGTCGACAGTCCTGGCTAGTTTTCCGAATCGATGAGGAAATGGTCAGCAACGAAACAGAGCAACTCATACACTGGTCACGCTGAGTCGCCCGTAGCCGGAACCAAAGCGGTTGTTTTGTCCGTACTGAAGCGACGTTGCTACTGATACCTCTTCCCACAGACAGACCGGCGGGAGCTAGCTCTGAGTCGGAAGCTTCTCCCGATGCTATTCCCCTCGCGGAATGGTTCGATCACCCTGACGTGTGTGAATGGCTCGCTGTCTAAGGGGCATCGGCTCAGGCTCCTCGGAGGGACCGTCTGACTGCGGATATGACGAACATCGGGACGAGGGCGAATTTTCTCTGGCTCCAATGATTCAGCCAGGTTGGGTGCCCGTTTTCTCGGACAGCGGCACCTGCTTCTACCCGATTTTTGCTCCAAAGTCTCCAGATCTAACGAGAAACGGAGGAGTCGACGCGCGCCGCGCTCTAGAAAGCAAAGTCGGAACGTGTTGCGGCCGCCGCCACTGCCCCCTATTCTTACTGACTGACTGTTGTTCGAAAAATCCGACGGCGGATGCGCGGACGCAAACTGAGCTGAACACCAAGCGATCAAACCGAGCAAGCGAGCTAGCCAAAGGAGGCCACACCGAGCAAGTTTTGGGCAATATTTTGTGTCGTCGCTTCTTTCTCTTTTTGGAAACTTTTGCTCGTCTTCCGCTTTTCCTCAGCTCGTCTTCCTTCTCTCGGTGTTCGACACTTTCGCTGCCCAGTCGTCCGTCGGGTCAGTTGGAACCGACCGGTTAGCCGGTTGGCTTATCGGAATCGACGCAAACGAAGAGACCGACTGACGAAAGTGCCAACTTACAAAGTTCTCTGAAACTCTTCAGCAGCGCCCGCTCCCGACCGCCGTTTCTTTGCGGATGGGAAGCTATCAACGGAAGAGGTTTTTCCCAATGCTCTTCGATAGTGTGCCGAAGTAGCGTATTCTTCCAGCTGTTGAGCGATGGGAAATGTCTTCCACGGTGACGCGAACCAGTTATCGAGTCGATTATTTCCAGCCGACCTTAATGGAGCCATTTGTCCAGGAAGCCTGAATCGCGACTCGAACCCACAGCTCTTCCTGCTGGTCTCCACTGACGTCAGTGACGCGAAATTCCCCGATTTCAGCGATGACTGGGGACTAGAATACGACTTTGCATGGCTGCCCCCGAGTCTTCTGCTTCGTAAAATTTCAGCGAATCCAAGAATAAAGGGCCCCGATGAAATGCAATGCGGTTCTGTCCATGACTTATTATGCAGATCATTGACCCGATTAAAACGGATCAGCGGATCATTGATGCTCGCAGGGGAAGTTGCATTGTCATTGCGACCCTCGACGCAACCTGAGGTGGAGCGAAAGAGCGCGAACTCCGCGACCACTTGGACCGCTGCTTTCCACCGAAACCTATCCGTTGCGACTCCCATTCGCCGTTCGAAGAAATGAACGTCAGAGACTGCAAAGATGGAAATAAAAGCAGAGTGACAACGGACGTTCCCGTGGGGTCTTTTCCGAACAAATTAAAGTACGATCGGACCACGATCAAGGTCTCGCATTGGGAGCAGATTTCCTCGACTTTACAGGGCAGCGCTCATACCATCATCCCCGGCTTCTGAACTTCTGCCCGCTTGAATCGAGGTTATGTGCGGGAAGGATCTCGATATCGCACCAGACGTGGCTCCGAAGAAACAATCGGTGAAACACTCTGGTTTGATCACAGATCAGGAGCTAGATGAGTCAGACGTGGGCTTCGACCTTCGGTGCCATGAGTAATGGATTCATTGTCTGGCACGCCCGGAGTCTGCAGCGACAGACAAGCCAATATAAAGCACTAGCGCTCTTCAACTCTCGATACCTAGTGACTATGTGGGAGCTGCCCACAGCGGAGCACGGTTTATGAGCGTTCCGGGAGCGTCATCTGTCAGCCTACTGATAGGCCCAGCATCGGTTAGTCCTACGAAGTATTAGAACCCGCGCATCGGATACACGATTACATTCTGAGGCAGCGTTTCAGCTCCGGCTTCCCGACTCACTCAGTGACTTTTCACTCAGAGCTCGCTAACAAGATCTGTCACTACTTTGAGCGTTGCTTCAGGCAGATTCATGTAGCTGCGAGCTTCTACGAGACCCTTACGGCCAACACTACCGAGGGCGACAGCGAGCAGCACCGCGAGTGCGATAAAATCATGAATGATAAAACAGACTTCAGTGGTGGACCGAGATTCCGACGCCGCCGGAACGCTTCCTACGGGTCGATGGCTGGGGCTCGGAAACCACTCGGATGGAGGTTTTTATGCCATTTCCGGGTATCAATCGTCTTCTTTGATCGCTTGTGTTGGAACCATGGGAACAGGGGGAGATGTGTGTCGCGCCGAGAGAAAGAACCGCCGATTGTATGACGGAGACTCGGCTTCTGCTCCTCAGTCAGTTCTATCAGTTGATTGGGCTGATCCGTTGTGACCTCTCACGGATTTCTGCATTTGTGCCGCCGTTCAATACACTCATTCCCTTCGAATGAAATCAGCGATTGCGAAGCAACGATTACTTTTTCTTTCGGATCAGTCGAATGTCCACAGCCCGAGTGGAGTATCGGTTTGATTTCTAGACCCGCTCGGTCTGCCTTTCCTATTTGTTTGAAGAGAAACCATTGTAACGTGTTACGACGTCGGCGTTTCAATGTTTCCTCGCGGATGGGTTCTCTGTATGGGAGCTAATGAAATTCAATTCGATTTGCAAGTTAGATTCAGCGAGACCAAAGTTCAGCCTTGAACAAAAACATGGTCGAAAGAGAACAATTACGTTTGGAGTCTTCGCCACTATCGGTCATCAGACGCGGAAAGAGCGCGATATGCGTCTCGTGCTCATTGTGAGAGAAATAGAGAACCGCGAGGCCCGCACCGAGCCAGTGCTAGAAGTTGACAACGACGAACAGTCGTAGTGTTACTCGAGGAAAAAAGAACGGCAGGGCGAGTCAGAGGGACACAGAATTCCGTTAGCATCCGTGAGTCGCTAACGTTCTTCTGCTCAAATCCTACATCCGTTCGAGAAGAAAAAACCAAAGAAAAAAATCTGAAGCGCTCAGCGCACGCACAGTTCCGCGACACCCAGGCCCTAGACTCTAGAGTGTAAACGCTTTCCTTGAAGATGCGGGCCGGAGCGTGGAAGGGAGTCATTGGGGGGTTCAAAAACCCGCTCAGGCCTTGGATGGCGACTACATGTAAAACGTGAAAAAGGGAAGGAAACTGAGCACTCAGGAATATCGCTCATTCCGGCTTTCAGGTCCAACGGAGCGATTCCAGGACGGATCGCAGAATGCATATTTCATCGTGCTGTCGAAATGAATTGTATACAACGCTACTCGGGCCGTTCCAGCTTCCATGGTCTCTGCGAACCATTCGTTGCCGGAATCGATGGCCGAAATTTCGAGCGAGTCAGCTGGAGCATCGTTAAGAGTCGCTCCGAAGATTTTCTTCGCAGCAGTAGGCTGAACATCTCTCCCCGAGAGATTCGCCTACGCAGACTTGAATCGAGCCGATTCCTGCCGTCCCTCCGCCGGATCGGCAGCCGAAGACATGCATAGACAAGTGGGCTTTGAGGAGATATTCAACAAACGCTCGTACGCAACAAACGTCGCGAAATTTCAATGTTCCGGGAAAACAGAAGCCAGCGGAGCTTGGCGAACGCCGTGCTGACTTGATGGGACTCTCGGAAAGTAAAACTTCTCTTTCAGCTCGCTGACTCACGACCGGTAAGTCAGCTGTGTAAGTGGGATCACTGTATGCGATGTCCGAGCGATGGCAGAAGATAATGGATAGAACAGCCGAACTTCATCTCCATGGAACGTGTCAGAAGGGCGTCACAGGTGATCTAGCAAGGCTTCAAAAAGGAGTTTGAAATTTTCAGCATTCTCCAGCCATATGCTCTCTCACGTCTGTCTCAAGCCAGCCCGAATTCTCGACTTCGAAAACACATCCAAAGCGCAGTTTCTGTCGCGGAACGTTGGTTTTTCGTCCGTGCCATGTCTAAGCAGGCCCGGAGCTGTCCCAATTCAATATCTGTGCCACCAACTGACGGCTCGTGTGTTCGTATCGTTTCTGCAACGGCTTCTTCTCGAGACGTTGAGCTGCCGGAGTGCGTCTTTTTGGCGAACAGACTCACCACAAAACTCACCCATGCCGTTGAGAGCTCTATCCTTTGGTATCCTTAATCACAACGAACGAAAAACACGGTAAAGCGGGAGCCGCTCTGCGGCTGAGCCAACGGTTGAGGACTGACGTGTGGCCACCGCGCCGTCTGGCTCCTCTGGCGGCGAATGATTCTGACACGGACAGAGCTGGAAAGGGTGACGTGGATGGATGAGGAGGTAACTGACGTTCACCAAAACACACAATATTTTCGAAGTTGGGAATCTGAAAAGGCTTTCTGCTAGAAGATGGGCGCGAGCTGTGACTTTTCCCAACGGTTCCGGAAATTGAAACATTAATTTCGGAGACATCCACTGAAACCAAAGCATTGGAAGGATATTGGGGTGAGGAATGGATAATAATGAGTTCGTAAAGCATCGCGCACCGATCAATTTACAGGGAGCTGAGCTCGTCGCTCATCGAGAGTGGGTGGGAGTTAGCGAATGGATGAGCGACGGACGGTTGAGGTAGGATGGCGTCGTATCCGCGGTGGGAATGCTCGTTCGCTCGATCGTGCCCATGTGACTGTGTATTGTTGTAGTTCAACCAGTCGGGCTCGAAGTCGTTTCCCGGACGACAGAGCTAGCGGTGCGTGAAAAGAGGCCGCTTCCCTTCCACAGATGGCGCCACCGGTCACCTCATTTGCCGGTCCGTGTGCTGTCGATCAGAAAAACTACAGAAAAAAAATCTAGTGAGGATGGGCTTCCCCGAGAGTATTCTCCACTCACCGCTCCCGCAAAACCGAGGAAAATGAATCACGCCAGAGTCTTTGGTCGGAGGAATGTCGAACCTGTCGCTCATGAGATCGATCTCAGAGAAGAACAAGAAACGGAAGTTCAAGAGTCTCGAGAGCAATGTTCCTCAAGTGAAACCACACCAGGCCCCGCTTTTTCAACCAGAAGCTCCTTTCGCTCCACGGAGCCCTCAGTGCCACCGACGGGCGCAAGAATGAGATGCGCTTTGAGCTCGGCTCATGAGGAACACAAGTTCATCAGCGAGCCAGGGGACTCCGTGCCCCACCTATAATTGCCCGTACACAATCGGGGAATCACCCCCACCGAGAAAGGCACCGTTCTCCTCGGTGGCGCAGGTGCCCCATGTTGAGGTACACTTCTCCAGAGCTCCCGTTTCTAAGAAATTATGAGTGCGTGAGTCGACCGTTAGCCCCCACTAAAAGTCACTAAGTACGACATTCGGAAATGGTTCATCGGGAGTCAGGAGCCGTGGAATCCTCACGTCAGGCCTGGAACCAAAGAATCTGGAGATTAACTGATCTTCGCGCACTTCTCATGACCGTAGCTCATGATTCTCCACGATTCCGAACTCGTTAGGGCTCAGGACTCCATCAAATCCGAGAGCATTCCGAACGTGGTCGAGCTTTCCGGATCTCGAGCGGATCCTCCCTCTCCGATTGCAGGGACCCTTCACCAGCTTCAGTGTCAGATTTCTGAATTTGCAGGTCTGGACTTACCTGAAATTGAGCTCCGCCGCCGAAGAGGGTGAGGGATGCTAGAACCAGTCTCGGAACAAGAATTAGGAACCTGAGAAGGACGATGGATATCCTAAGACGATGGGACAACAACGAAGTATTATCTGTGAACCCAGTACGATTCACCCCTGAAATGAAAGGGAAAATATGTGCACATTTAAGATCCAATAAAATCAAATCAAAAGATAGCGTTCGCGACAGGAATCGGACCCAGCGCTGAGTTGTTGACTTCCCGCTCGAGCCAGTGACGGACCGAATGGGTGGGAATATGCACGCGAGGTACAGACCGCGAACCCCCTCAACAATCTGTCAACCGTTCAGACATTCTGCAGACGAACACTCCTCGAGCTCGTCCTTTGCGCTCGAAGATGCGGTTTCTGGATCAAAGAAGATATCATTGAAGTGAATGAATCTCTGCAATCGTAGAACAGAATAGTTCTCGCAAGATCTCCGATTGTTCGATGGAGCGCGAGGCAATTGCTTACTGTGTTTTTGAACCATCATCCACGTGTTGACCAGGTTCTCCGTAATACGGAAAACACCCTGTAGTTTGCCGTACAAAACCATGAGGTATGACGGAGTGTTCCCCGTATTCCTCGTATATTCGCTCCGGGAGAGGAACAGGTCGAGTCACGGAGTACCACAGAAGTCGAGCTAGAGTTCTCACATCCCATATTTCCATGGATCAGTATTTCCGAGTACAGTTGGAGATATGACCTCGAAGCGGAGCGATACTACCCTCACGTATACTGCCCAAGATGACAGAAGCTCTGATGGTCGCCGAGATCGTTGTCTGGCTCGAGAGCCAGTGAATCATGGGGACCTCCAAAGAAATCGGAATGAGCAACACACTCTTCCTGTCCTGGCTCCGGCAGACTCAATATCCGTCCCACACTGAGAAATGCCTTGGAGTACCTCTCTTATGCTGGAAAGAGGAAGTGTTTCCGGGACATCAAGCCTCGATAGTTCCAAAGGTGCACTCTTGAAATAATTCTCCCGATCGGTGTATTAGCGCAGCTCTTGAGAGCAGCGCTCGATCGTTCGAAGTAACGCCAACTTAAGGCGGTTCCAACCCAACACTAGACATCTCTGCCTGACGTCCATGGATGACGAGGGAGCCTTGAATGTGATTGCATGTACGGAGAATCCTTTTTTGCGAGCTTTCGGAGGTTGGAATCGTCCCAACCGGGAGCGACTTTCGAACGGGAGCCGTAGTTTCGACGAATCCTCGAAAAACCTCCCCGCGGTGGTTACCGCGAGCTCCCGATCAAAGATATAGTCCTTCCGTTCAGAAATTGAAGAATATCGCTGTTAAAGCTGATTCAGGGCGTCGCCCCCTGATCGTCGACAACGATGCCGGGATGTTCTACCCTCTAGCGTATTGATTCAAGTTTGGAAGAGTATACGAGTCACGCTGTAGGAGGGATTTTTCTCTGAGGAGCACTGCCAACTCAGAGCATTGCGTTTATCATTAACGGTCATGTTTACATGTCCTCGTGCCTGGCTCAGGCCATGTGTCGGAGGTCATTCATTTGGCAGAGCACTTCCTCACTTTCCTCTTTGCCGGCATCAGTTGAAGTTGGACGCGCATCCAATACGAGCTTCTACTTTGAGAATTATTCAAGGTTGTTCTGAGGAAGATGGCCTTTTTCGACACTGTTTGCTCTCGAGGTCCTAGCTATCTTAAGGTTAGAATCCGGTGGGAATCGGAAGGTCCGATTCCGGCAAGATGGACTGAACGCTTTCTGCGAAACGCCAATTGGGAATGAGGTTCCGAACGCTACCGTTGTCTTGTTGATTGAGGTAACAACTTTCGAATACTCAACTTGAGGACTGGAGTTCCATCGGGAGCAACTTCGCTCTCGAAAAGTTTTTTTTTTTTTTTTTTGGCTGAACCTCTCAGCCAGCCCTCAGGAGTGCACCGGAGTATTGCTTCAGTAACACTCCCTATCGCCTCGCAAATCCAATTCGGGCGGTGGGCTTGGGTCTTAAGATGGTTCAGATTCAATTCTGATATGAATTAAATCCTCTATTTACCGCATAAGAAAGATTTTTATCCCGCAATTGCTAGCTTAGCGTGGCACCCAGTGTTGGTTTATGCCACCCGGCCAGCGAGCGGGGGGCTCTCGAAGAGCTTAGTCTGAAGAGAGTCCGTGGTGTGCCGGGCGGTTCGGGAGAAAGAACCGTCCAGGGTGAAAACCCCCACCAGGTGAAAAGTTCGTGGGCATGCAGCGGGCGCGAACCTCCCTACGGTTTCAAGCTATTCCAGAGACCCCGGAAATCTTAAGGACTTCTTCAGCGAAAGGAGACTTGCGTTTTGTGGCGTCGTGAAGCTGAGGAAAAACTTCTCAATTCATGTATTTTCCGACGGAGAAAGAGTTCCGGGCGTGCAGGGAAAAAATAGTTGAAGATCAAACTAGGGAGCCATCACTGGCTGCTTTCATTCGGACAGAGTCCAAGGGTTGGAAATGGGCCATCTTCTATCTCGGACCCTAGTATGGTGGTTATTATGCACATTGGCCGACTGGTGTACTTGCATTCCGTGATGGAGACCCTCAGCTCATTTTTTTGTGCCCAAATACCTCCACGGCTGATTAATTCCATTCCGAGAACATGTCATGTATGCACGGTTTTGAGTTGTTGCTGTCGTCCTCCACACCGGGAACCGACACCACCAGGTAACACGGAATCCAGAGAGTTTTGCGCTCTCGAGCTTCGGTCCTGACTCACTGTTCTCATGATCATCAGGCAATCATCCCCAACGCAGAGCTGCTCATCAAAAAGACGATACAAACTACTACCGGACTTTCTTGTCGTTGTCACCGCGGGCTCGGATCAACTTCCATTCTGATATCATTGAGACAGATCCAGATAATTTCGATCAAACTCGATTTCCGACTCGCTATGCAAGTGTGCGGAACCAGCCCCGGGCATCACATTGCTTGGGGCATCAGAATGCGCCTCTGTTCCTGGTTCATTGGTAACTTGAGTTCTGGCGGGAGTATTTATTTACTAAGTCCTTAGAGTGGGGAGAAGTCCTACTATTGCATCTGATTCCTCGCCCTGGTGAGAAACCATGGAGTGCTCTACTTAATGATCGATGAACAGAATTCATTTCGTCTTTGAGAGGTGGCTCCTTGAAGCTGCTCAAATCCAACCATCGATTTAGCTCGAATATCTGTGTTCGAAATATTGTGCTGATGCTCCGGCTCTTCCTGACTCTCGGCATTAGTCCTGCCGCATGCAAACGGAGCTTGTAAGTATTGAAACTCATCAAGAATCAATAACTATCCCCCATGTCACGACCGAGGTTGTCAAACCTTGCCATCCTGACCATCGAGTAATCCGTAAAAAATGAATTAGACTTCAAGGAGTTCATAAGAAAGTTCGGAGCTATTGAGGCAAGGGGAATCACGCTTCAAGGTAAAGTAACCCAGTTGCTCATATAATAATGACTTGGTATGCGCGAGTTACCTCCATCAGTCTGAAGATCTCGTCTGAGAACTCATTGTCATTTTCGACGGTGGCCCCCCGTAGATTCATTTGCTCATGATATCTCAACGACGCGACTCGATTTCGAACGAAGAGAAATGAGTCCTGGTGCATGAGCAACCAATCGAAATATTTATTCAACGTCTATACTCTCGGAAATTCACTGCTGTCAATTTTCTGGATCATGTGGACAACAACGAGCCAGCTTTCGAGTCTACCATCCATGATGCTCGTGGATGTGGTAGTGATGATGGTGTGGTGGAGGATGAGCCTTTGTGATCAACGGAATGTGATGGTACGTGATGACAGGTTTTGACACATAGTGTATCGATTTCACAGGCTTGTGTACGTATGTCAATACAGGTTTCTTCACATAATGAGTAGATATCACGGGTGTCTTGACGTAGTGCAGTTTGGCAACTTTCTGGTGGGTCACGTGATAGTGATCTCCATGGTGCCCGCCGTGAGCTTCGGAGTAGTCTAGCTTGGTGCACAGAACGAGGAAGAGCGCGTAACCGAAGATCTTGAGATAACTCATATTGACACTGTTTGCCCGATCCATCGGAAAGAATCGTTGTCGCTAGCCTTTTTAAAACGTCTTGCAACCCTTTCCCCGACTCCCATGCCAAGAACAAGTCTTGAAACTTTGACGACAAATCAATGGAAGGTAAAAAGTTCGAACGTTGTTCGGCTTTTGGGGCGTGAGAACGCCATAGTCCAATTTTTGTTTTCGTTCGGTGCTGGCTGAGATACTGGAAAGTTGGACCCCCTGTGTTTCATGGGTCTCTATCGCTCGAAATTTTCCCGACGAAAGCAACACGATGGTCCAATGGAACAGAAATTCGCTTTTTGTTCGGATCTCCTCCCGCTGTCAAGTTTCCCCTGAGTACATGGATGGAGAGTAGGAGAAAAAACTGCGACCGTTCAAGTTTCCTCGCTCGGAGCGTTTATTATTATCCACTATCTACTCAGAATTTCTGAGTTTTGTACAAGGAGGTATTTACACGGAGACTCTTATCGCTAAAACGGTCTCAACGAAGTTTCAAGCCGACGTTCCAATCGATCACTGGGGGGAATCGTGGGAGTTTGTGTGAGAGTTTTCACCAGCCGTGACTGTAACCTTTGCTGATAACGGGCACTGTGTGGAGAGATACCACTGGTTTGGAAACATAGTGGACAGACTTGACTGGCTTGTGGACGTAGCTCACCACCGGTTTCTTCACGTAATGAGTTGAAACCACCGGCGTCTTGACGTAAGACACCTTGGCCACTTTTGCATGGGACACATGGTAGTGTTTGTGGCCGTACCCATAACTGCCATATCCTCCGCATTGTATGGGATCAACTAAAAAGGCAGCTGCGACGGCGATAAAACCGATGATGGCGAGGAAATTCATTGTTGAACGGGGGAAAAGCTGGAGGCAAACTTATGAACGATGGATGTTCGAGCTGGTGTTTATATATGTAGAACACCACGCTGCCCCTTCCGAATGTTCTGTTCCGATCCTTGGGAGTGTCGAACGGATTTCTGGTCCGAGCTCAGATGTTTGCATTTCGTTTGTTTGACATTCGAGCGTTCCGTGACGCTCCGCTGGTTTATGATGGAAGAAGTAATGGAGAGCTACAAATAGAAAGACAAGTCCGCGGGGGTGTTAAAAATAACGCTGAACCAACTTGGGTCGTGGCTCTGAGCTCAGATTCTGATCCCTTGAGAGAACCGGTCACTTGGCTAGGTACTCAGTCGTTGTTCTATTCGGATTCTTCATCAGCTCTGGACGAGCCAAAAGTCTCGTTTCTGAACGGAAGTTATTTTCATGGGACAGACACCATTGGGATGACCAATCCATTGAACGACTAGCATCACGGGGAAAAGCCCCATATCTTGGAGACGATGTGTAAAATATGCCAATCTGCAATATGCCAATATGTCTTCCGTTTGGAGAACGGAAGCCTCTATGTCGAGAGGAAGGCACCGTTTTGGTTACTCTTCTCACATTCGTTCGAGGTTCTTCTTCTCACTGGTGTGGTGGGCTCAACGCGGATCACTGACCCTCGAAGGGCTTGCAATGCCGCGATGGACGATGCAAGAAAAAGCATCGGTAAGAATGATGACTGAAGTGCACCCTGAAGCTCCCTGGCCGCAACAATCCCCGGACAGTTTCTCAACCGTTGTCGAATACAAATAGGATCAACTTCTGTGGAGGGCCGCGGTGAATCCGTGGGTTTTATGTGATCCGGTGGCCAAAAGGATTCCCAATGCTTTCATTCGGTTGACACGGCTGTGCTTGAAAGACTTGGAGGGGTTGCCCGCCGACGTCGCAATCCGCACGAATCTCTGTTCAGTTTCCTGAACTCCTAGTCCGTCGGGTTGGGGAAGCCAGTGTTGTGGATGCAGTTGACCCGGGAAACAATGGTCATCTGGAGGAGGCCTGGGATTCCATCGAGCTTCATGTCCGAGTCGGCATGTCTCAGTTAGGGCCCTCAGCGGTTTTCAACCACAGTAGAATGACCGCAGCTTTCTCGATCATCAACCACGACTCTAGTATCCAGCAGACAGAAGCCTGGGAGCTCTGCCGCTCGAGTAAGGGATTATCCCGGTCCTGGGGAAGGTAGCACGCTCGGCTGCGGGCACAGATCACGAAGTCGAGCAGAATCAGCATAACAACGAGTTCCTGAACACTGAACCCTTTGATGGTGGCTGTGAAACGCTCTCCGCCGCACTTGCACCGAAAACTACGAGTCTCAGAGGAAAGACAACTCGGATGACTAAGACTGCGATGACAGGCATCGTGCCGAGCGAGTGAACCTCCCGCATTCCGCGGAGGTTGGTCAGGAGGAGCATCACTCCTCAATTTTTCCCCCTCATGTTTCCCCATGAATCCCCTTGAGACTACTATTTTTACGGATAAATATCGCTTGGAAGTATCCATGACCCCCGAGCAAGCTCGGAGAAGATTCTTGACCCAACATCGTGTCCATGGCCACCTGAGCCCTTTAAAGATAATCCGACCTTCGGAAGTCGACGAGCGATCAAATCAGTACGATTTCGGCCATGATTTTTTTCAACATTAACCAAAGGGCACATTAAGTTCTTGTGATATTTTGGGACCGCAATATTTGTCTGTTAGCTTTCGGGATTAACTAGCACGACTCACACTTCACTTTTGTTAAGTTGAACAACAATATAAAATATTTCCATGCCATTCAAAGAGCTCCCACCAGAAACGGCCAGAATAACGCAAGACACCTGTGCTCCAGTGGGTTTGAACCTTGACAGCGCGGAATTCGTGTTCTCCCGTTTCTCCCAACGCTTGAGATCCACAGTATAAATGTGGCGGTAGCAACGCGGTTTCGATAGCAGTCACTTCAGACGGCCCTCTGACCAATCGAAATGAGCTACGCAATCATCTCTGCCCTCGTCGCCTTGTTTCTCCTGGTGGCCTCAGTTCAATGTGGAGGCTACGGAGGTTACGGCTACGGGCATGGACACGGTCATGATCACTACCATGTTTCCCACGCTAAAGTCGCCAAAGTGCACTACGTGAAGACTCCGGTTGTTTCAACACACTACGTCAAGAAGCCAGTGGTGAGCTACATCCATAAGCCAGTCAAGTCAGTCCACTACGTCTCCAAACCGGTGGTGTCACTCCACTCCGTCCCGGTGATCAGCAAATCTTATGGACATGGATGGTGAATGGTTCTCATTAACGGACCGGAATTTGTCAAAGTCGATAACGGTTATGTAAATAAATATTCCCACTTGATCACTCGTTTGTTCCATTTCGAGCAGAAAGGACCTTCGGTGAGCGTTTCCGTTGCCCATCGAGGATTTACCGTCTGAACAGCTGCCAGTGTGTTATGTCCTTGTTCGGCGCACGGCGACGCTGGGCACCAGAAGCGCCAAGCTTGGTTTGAAAATCCATACCCGGAATAGCTGTTACCACCATCTCTAGAGCCTTGACATGTTATTAGGAGCAAACCCTTGCCTCCATCAATACCCTGAGCGTGAACCAGAGTGTTATTTGAAAGGCAAAAACTGGAGATGCGGGGTATCGATCCCCGTACCTCTCGCATGCTAAGCGAGCGCTCTACCATCTGAGCTACATCCCCGCTATACGTTGAGTTGCGAAAGCCACCATAACTGCTTGGCGGGTGGAACTCGCAGAAACCCGAGCCAGGTGCGGCCAGCCTTATGGGGCGAACTTCGCGGAGAGATTTTGTTCCAGTATAGCTCCGAATCCACTCATCCCATACCTCGAAGTGGTAAATAATCAACCGAAGAGGAAGCGTTCCAGGATAACGAGGAGGGGCAAGCGCCGAAACTCCACCCCCCCCCCCGCCCAGCATGCCGAACCCGGTGGTGAGGGTTCGAGAAGGCGGTTGAACTCGCCTCCTGCGTTGTACGCACGGCGCCGTGGCTTAGTTGGTTAAAGCGCCTGTCTAGTAAACAGGAGATCGTGAGTTCGAATCTCGCCGGAGCCTTCGTTTTGCGCTCCGAGTTCATCTTGCCAGCAGGAGCGAGGAATCGATGCGTAATGAGCCGAACGCATCAAGCTCCAGGCTGGAGGAGATGTATGACTAGCACCAACTCAGAACCTCCCGGCAAAAGATCGAGTCATGATCACAGTATTCAGCGACATTCATCTTCTTCCGAGTAGCCTTTGAGGAGGCCATGATAGCTCGCCCCTGTGAGGCCATGACACGCGTTTTGCAAAGACCTGGGGAACCTTATCCAGAGAATCGTGAAGGGTCGGAACAATAACCTGCCAGGATTCCATCGACGGGCCTAACGCGTGTGTAAATATCCATGGAAAAACCCCGAGAACACATCAAAATTTGCTGACTGTACATCGCCGTGGGAGCAAATATCGATGGTTCCAGCTGAGTATCCACCGATATGAATCGCGATAATCCCCGCCTGTATTACAGACGTGCTCAACAGCGAGGACTACCGAGAGCTCAGGACTCTCACGGAATCAGAGGTTTTCTCAATGTCCTCCCGCCATCCAAAACGGTGAGAGTTTTACAACCTCGGCCATCGATTGCCTTCCGAGATGGCCGAGGCCAAAGCTTAGGCGACTAACCAACGATGGATACACTCGCTGAATCACCGACACGACTACCCGCTGAACTAGAACCGCTCAAAAGAACATGGCCCACACAGGGATCGAACCTGTGACCTTCGCGTTATTAGCACGACGCTCTAACCGACTGAGCTAGTGGGCCACGGTGGCTAGAAGTGGAGAGCACGGAGCCAGACTGTTGCTCACCTCGAGAGTTACACCTTCGCGTCGATTTAGGAGCACGCACTGCGCGGGTGCCTGGGGCAGAAGTAAAGTATCACGAGGAATCACTATCTCTCGGCTGCACCGGGCCTATTCACTCCGTTTCAAAATTTTCGGAAGGCTGAATGCATACGCCATTCGCTCCCGCGACCGGAAGGAATCCGAACAGTTTCATATTAGTTTGGGCGGGCAACCGTAATGATCAGGGGGAAGCTCGATCTCATGACAGGTTCTCGGTATTGATCAAGCTGTGCTACTTGATTCGGCAGTGATGCAGAAGCTTCTCCCTTATGGACCTCCAGATGGCTCTGAGCTGCCAAGGTTGCCACAGTACACCAGAAAGGGGCGTCATACGCAGAAGGCGCCAAGCTTCGAGCAGCGCTAGGATACCGTGATACCATACGGCGCTCCGTTGATATTGATTGATCGCTGGGAAGCGGTGGCCAAGTGAGAGCTCTCCAATTTGTTCCCGAAATGGAGGCTAAGTTTCTCCCGTTGAGCTTGAGACTTTCGGCAATCGAATTCCGAGGAAACTGAGACGGCCGATCTGGCAGATCGAGTCTCGAACTCGGTTGAACTTGGATGCGCACTCTACGGAGATCCGCTCCCAGCTATCTGGAACTCTTCCGGAAATCAATAGAAAAGAGAGGCTCGCTGATGCAGTACGATGGGACTGACCAATTCCAGCAAGATTCGATCTCCGGTCGTGAGAAAGAAGGTACACAGTGGAGATATCGAAGTTGTTCCCTCGCTGCGGCCGTGGCAAGGGGGGCCAATCCTCGTTTGACGCTCCTCCTTGCCTGACCTTGTGCTCATTCGAGTTTGGACGGTGAATTGTTCAGAGCAATTGGAAAATCGTTCTCGAGTTTCCTCTGCTTTCGTCGGCGGTGTTCGCGTGCAATCATAATGGCTCTGAAGATCGGTGAGTCATTAAAACAACCACTCAGATAGACCCCAACAACCCCCAACCTAGAGCTAGCGAGAGCGCTTGTGTGAACTGATCGGGCAGATCTCTCGATAACTAGAAAAGCTGGGATTCAGGTGACACCCTCCCTGGCCGCGAAGAAGTGATTGTGAATCTGAAGCCTCTTTACTTGGATTTCGATGGCACCTGGATGGCAAAGCTGTTCACCCTCGACAACTTCAGACAAGCGGTCAACTACAAACCTCGTCCAGGTGAGCTACATCTCTGGCTGGAGTCTCTATGGATTCAAAGCTTACTCGACCGATTTGACGGAGGTTGAACTTCCATTTGTGACGACTAACATGAACAGTTCTTGAAGAAAACCTGCAAGCTTGCATTATAAAGCCGAGACGGCATAGCTCGGGATTGCCCCATTTGGATTCTCCGCAATTTTCGGCCTGTCGGCGATCGATTTATGTTGGTTTCATCGAGCGAGATGTCTACGCTAGAGCTAAACTGAGACCGCCAATTGCAGACGACATTTTCATCGCAACTTACCCGAAATGCGGCACGACATGGATGCAAGAGATAACGTATCTAATCTTCCATAAAGGGGATTCGACCAGCTCCCATTTGGAACGGATGCGAAAGAACCCTTTCATCGAAGTACATGATGAAATAATTTCTGCTACATCCTTATGAATGGCTTGAGAAAGTTTCGAGAATGTTCCTGAGCAATCTTTCCACAGGTGACCGGAGAAGCTGGCCCTCGGGATATGCCTCGGCCAGGATGCATCAAAACACACTTGCCAAGGAACTTGGTTCCGTACTCTGATGAAGCCAAATACATCCATGTTGTCCGCAATCCGAAAGGTTATTAACGATGCCGTGAGATTTCTGGAACGGGGAAGATAATGCCCTATGATTAACCAAGATGAGAATAGACTCGTATGTACCCGGAGCCCGATGGGGATGTGAGTCATACTGTACAGATCAACTAATTTCGATCAAACTCTCTTCCCGCAGACTGCGTGGTATCGTTCTTCCACCATCAGAAGAACACATTCTCTGCGTACGAGTTTCAGGATGGGAAATTCGAAGATTTCTTCGAACTCTTCATTGAAGGGAAAACCGAATACAATGACTATTTCACGCATTTGTTGTCGTGGTACCCACAGACGAAAAAACCTAATACGATACTAGTCCATTACGAGGACCTCAAAAAAGATCCCAGATCCGAAATTCTGAGGCTTGGGAAGTTCCTTGGCGAAGAGCACCACGAGGCGATGCTCAACGACGGTGTTATGGAGAAAATCGTTCGAGGCAGTCACGTCGATGCCATGAAGAAACAGTTCGAGAAGTTCGACCTCCCGATTTCTGGGCTGGAGAACCCCGGTGAGTTTCACAGAATCCAGACTTCGTGAGGTCCCCTATGGAAGTGAGCTCGTTTTCGATAGCTGGAATTTTCTTGTTTCTAGGTCTGGCGACTTTCGTTCAGATGAATATCAGTCAGAAAATCGATGGGGACAAAATCAGGTTGCCCGGATTCGTTCGGCAAGGCAAGGTTGGCGGCTGGAGGGACATGCTCACCGCCGACATGAACACTCGACTCGAAACAAAAATTCTGGAGACTCTTCAACCGGTGTGCCCGGAAATCGTGCAAAAATGGAGAGATCACAATATAATGCTCTAGTGTCCATGACGCCTGAACACTCGCGAACAGAGGCCAGATCAGAATAAATCTTAATTCGGAGTCGCTTCCTTCTCTTCCGTTCGTTCCGAGGCTCATCGCCCTTCGCAGGTTCATGCTTCTCTTCGAGGCCTTGATGTAGATGGAGTATCATCGTTGCCTGGGCACCCATAACCGAACTATGCTGCCGCTGGTGAATTTCGAGACCCAGAACTCGGAGGGCGAGAACTTCCAACGAAGACATTTGACCTCGAGGAAATATAGAATCGGCCTGAAAGATGTGTTCCTGCAGTCCCTGAAGAATCCGGTCCTTTAGTCCAGCGAGAGTACTGTCATGAATTGGGAGAGCAGGAATTGAAAAGTAGGATAATCGAAAGAGAACTCCAGAGGAACGAAAATGTCTGGGCCATTTCTGTCCATGGTGACAGATTTCGCACAGAATATCCGTGGTGTCTCCAGACCATGGAGCAGTCTCAGCAACTTTCAGTTTGCGGCACGATTCAGAGACACCTTGCAGTAGAGGGAGTGGAGAACAAACTGCTCTACAGTTCCCCCTTCCTGTTTAAGATCGTCGGAGAATGTTTCCGGAGGGCTATCGCGCGGCCTCGGTGAACACTCCTGTAAAGACCCGGAATACTCCGAAGTATATCAGCCGCATACCTCACCCATTTCCCCAGCTTATTGGAGCGCGAATTGGTCGCCCTCGCATCAGGACCGTACCAAATGAAGCTTGCCGCTTTCTCTCTCACGGAAACACTGGACGACCAAAACAACGCCTCGATGAGTCTCGGGGAAGGCCGAGCCTGGTATCGTTCGCCCGGACATCAGGCAGGCTTGAGTAGTATTGAAAGTGTCAGAGCTGATTGATGCGAGTGCCTTTGGGCGCTCACCGCGCGCCT
Source organism: Phytoseiulus persimilis (assembly GCA_037576195.1). Lineage (NCBI taxonomy): Eukaryota > Metazoa > Arthropoda > Arachnida > Mesostigmata > Phytoseiidae > Phytoseiulus > Phytoseiulus persimilis. The sequence goes on along the minus strand of CM075102.1, from coordinate 44,640,969 downwards.
CATGCTGGATATCTGCTATTCCTGCATCGACCGGCGGCTGACTCGGTTGGAATCGTCATGGCTGAGGTCGATCTAGAATCGCAAGCACACGACGCCAATTCTTGAAGAGGGTGTCCAGCAATGATCAGCCCACAAGAGAGTCGAACAGTGATTCTATTCATTCTGGCAGGGCAGGCGAAGAGGGACGGAGGTCTGATGCATGGCAGTCTTGAGGAGGTTGTGAAGAGATCGAAGCTCTGGTGAGACGCAAGTGGCCGAAGAAGTTTTTTTCTTGCGGCTGCGCGAACAACAGTATTTTTTTCGTGCCTTCGATGAGGGCTTGGGTCCCTTACTCGAACCCAACATACAAGCAGTGAAGGAACGCCGCTGCCAGCACACTCGATTCGCACATACTGTTGAGTGTTTTCGGCGCGCGGGCCTCAAAACGGGGAGCTGTGGTCAAAAGCGGGCGGAACGTCGAGGAAGAAATGCGGAAGTCCATCTCGAAGAGCTAGCCGGCAGGCGAGTCGACTCCAGCACAATATCGTATACCTAGGAGCATATTGATCCAGTTTCGGCAACGTTCAAACCGTTCTCGGGAGACATCGAGCGAGCGCGCCATCGGACGGAAATCGAAGGCCTGAACTCCTCAGCGATAGACGAAACAAAATTTGCTTGCATGGTGCTTCGATATTCGATATGCATTTTTCCGATCTGAGCTTGCGAAAACGCATCGATGTTGATGTCGCCGAAGTTAAAACCAATACCGGCTTCGGGATTTCTCCTGGAGTATCACTAGGGAAGGGAAAGGTTCCAAAGATTGTTTTACAAGCTGACGGATCCAGCTCGATCCAGCTTTCCACAATGTTCGACGCTGTCTTCGTCGATGAAAGGTCCTATAGATTAATCATGACAATGCACTTGACCATTTTCGGAAAGAAGCGCTCTGCGGCACGAATGATGCTCCATGTGTGTCGCGAATGGGGAGAGTAGTAGGTTATAGTCGTCATAATAGAGCAGGAACCATCCGAGCGATTCTCGATCGTGCACCCGCAGTAGAATCGCTGAAAAAGCTGAAAGAGGCGAATATTCGAAAAAGTATTCGTGAACCTTTCTGAGGTTTGGGTGCTGCGGAGAGATTGAACTTGCGGAACGAGGATGTTACTGATGTCATCAAGGCAGCTGAGATTTATCGTTTCGTCATCATTGAGCATCGCGATCGGATATGATGTAGCTTGGGACGGCTGATACGATTCGGTGAAGAGAATCATCAGCACCCCTCTCTTAATCTCGGCGGAATCTCGCACCGCGTCGATTGGCATGTCGGAGAAAAGCCCCTGCAACCTTTTCCATCGGCCCATCCCGACTGCTTCAGCTAGGGAGTCGAGGATTGCCCGCACCCCAATCATGCGTTGGAAGACTTCTTCATGCAGACCGATGTCGGATTCGAGACGGTGCCCTCATGGGAAAGTCGAGTTGCTCACGACTAGGCTTTGCGAATAACCGAATTTCTAGATAACCGCGATCACGGTCAACCGATAACCACGAATACATGAAAGCAATCGTGGCTCACCGCAAATCCAAGACCGAAAACCGCGGTTACATAGGAAATTCCCGCAGGCGTGGTTGCGAGCAGATCCCGTATTTATACCATAGTTCTCACGCCGAATCACATTCGAACGAGCCATTGCCGAAAGCGAAGAAAAGATAACACAATCTCTCGAGATCCTCCGTGACGTAGACAAAGAGATCTAAGAACACATTCCATTAAGAATTCGTTCTTGACGTTTGGACCTTGATAAAATAGGACCGGGAACGTTTGTTGAACGTATCACAACTCACGAAATCTTTGACAAATGTTTTCCTTATTCAAAAGAGATCATCTTGTGTTGAAGAGCCTCCTGTCGCCCCTATCCGATGAATGTAGTCAGAAGCTTTGAGTTCAACCTCCCACGATCCGCTGAAGATGTATTGCAAACTTTGAGACGTGGCTCTCAGGCCGATTTCTCAACGATTTCGCGAGCGTAGAGGGCTCAAATGCAAGCTTTCTTCGTTCGGTTGGAGTGACGTCCTGATGCTCCAGTTCTTGATTGGGAATCGGTCGTGAATTGTCAGCCCTACCCTCGAGACCCTCTCTTGAGCTGCTTCCACTTTTCCTTGACTCCATGTCGCTGCTTTCGGCTCAGGGATCATCGTTGCGGTCTTTGAAAATGGTGTCTTCCTCGGTTCCGACCAGTGCATCAGAGATCCGCGTTTTTTCGAAGGATTCCATTGCGATCTTTCATCGATTCTTTCTCACGCGGTTGCAACCCGCATAATGGCTCCTTCCGCTGTGCTTGGTTTCTTGATTTTACCGGATGCGGGAAGCTCTGGAAGATTGAGCTCACCGGGCCCCATTGCTCTCTAATGGAGCACTGAACTGCTTGTTTAGGGACACATCAACAGGCGGCAACGGCTCGTGAGATCTGCAAGTTTGATTGCTAGTCGGATCCTCGTTTCGGGAGCGTTTAAGAATTTCGTTTGACGGAAGCCATGATACCAGATGTCACTCGCTCCACGAGAAATTCATTTGTGTCAAGTACTTTGCGCCGAATCCCATATCTAAGTGTTTCTGAGTATGCTCATCGTATAACACGCTCTCTCAAAGAATCATACGCCTGTCAGATAAGACGCACCCTTTATTTTGAGTTCGAATTCTCTGAAATGCCGCTGCAGGAGATGAAGGATGCTTCACAAACTGATGAAGCTCGATGTTAAGATTCTCCCTAGCATCATAGGATCGTTTCTTTTTAGTGGAATCAACGCACTTCCGCAAGGTCAGATCTACAAAGATCATACTGACCATCTGAGCACTACTCCGATGCAGGCAATATTTTAATAGAGTAAACTCGAAGCTTGGGCACACAATCCGTAATGACAATCGGGGTGGTCGAATGAGGTTCAGCTACCTTGATCGAAAACAGTTAGAACGTTCAGTCTTCAGAGTCGAGAGAGCACCGTTCCGACTCGGTTTGTGCCGTTGGTTGTGGCTCCGCACTGCTTCCATCTGACTCCTGTTCGTCAAGTGAACTGTTGCTAGCAAGCTTCCACTTTTTTTCCAATTCCAGTGACTCTCCAGCATCCAGGGCGAGCACATAAAAACTACGCAGAAGACGTTGGAGCCCTGGAGTGGGCCTATTCGTCGCCTGAACCACTTCTGAAGAGCGTTTTGGGCCGGATCTTCATCCTGAGTCCATGAGCTCATTGCAATTATCGGCACTATGACTCGCCGATTCATTCCCTCTACGTCTGAGTCGTCCTTTTTTCCAAACCCCCTGAGGGGGATCACGACCTGGAGCTACAGGTTGACATAAATATATTCTCTGTTACTGTAACCAGTACTCGCAGACGATTGCAGTTTCCTTCGACATCTCGCTCCGCGAAGGGGTTTCGAGAAGCGGGCTGAGTTTCCAGAGCGCGCTTTTCATGGTTGCGAGTTTCTGGAACCCGGGCGCTCGCAAGGTAATGTTTCCGGCATTGCGGATTGTAATCACGTCAATCAAGCCGGATACGCTGATCAGTGTCCTACCATGACATGTTTGTTGTACAGCTCTCTGTGAAACTATGTGGCAATGGGATTCCAGTACAGTTTCCCTGCCTCCGATACAGCGAAGTGTGAGGAAGTGTGAGGATTGAGTACTGCCGAGAAGATCGAGCTTCTAACGATTTATTTCCACTATCGAAACTGCTCGAGGCTACGATCGTCGTTGCTATTCTCTCCAAAGAGCCGCGAGCAAAGCCTTTTGTAACGACTTGACATTAGAAACACTCTTTGAATCGTCGGCATCACATCCCGGCGAACTGGAACAAACTCAAAACAACTTGGCCCACACAGGGATCGAACCTGTGACCTTCGCGTTATTAGCACGACGCTCTAACCGACTGAGCTAGTGGGCCGTGGGAGGAGAGACTGTTACTGACCACGAGAGTGACATATTCGCACCGATTGAAGAACACTCACTGCTCAGGTTCCAGGACCGATGAATGGTCCCACAGGAAATCCTCCCTTCTCGGCCACTCCAGGCTGATTTCGCCCCTCTCGAATTTCTGGCGAGATCAATACATTCTTCTCACGCTCCTGCGATCGTGAGGAATTCGAACAGAGCTCACGCAAAGTTAGATCAGCTCGTGAGGAATTGTATTCATCTCAAGAATTCTCCACCCATTATTGAGCGAACTGTGGTTTCGCGTTTTGGCAGCTCTGTAGAAACGTCCTCCTCGTGTTCTCCCACCTCGCTCTGAGCTCTCGAGGTAGCCACAGTTCGCCACAAAGACGCAGCGTGATCAAGGGGCGCCGATCTCCGAGCATTGCTGGCATACCGCGACACGGTACGGCTTCCCATCCAATGCTCTTTGAAAAACGCTGGAGAGGTTCGATTTCTCCGAATTAATTTACCCTCCTCAAAATTAAGGATCTGATTGTCCTGAACAACGTTGAACTCGGATACACGCAGACTGGAGAAACCCACTTCCGGCGTATTCGAAGTATTTGGGGAGAGGTCGGAAACGTGCGCCCGCGGTACGATCGCACTGACTGATTCAAGCAAGATTCGATTTCCAATCGTGAGAAAGAAGGCATTGGTTGGAGATGACAAAATCGTTTCCACTCTGCCGCCTCGGCGAGGGCGAAAGAATCCTTGGTTGACGCTTCTTTCCACCAGACCATGCCCCCTCTCATGGAATCAGTGGACCCTTTAGAGCACTGGTCCCAAGGCTCCCAGCACTAGTTACGGCAATCGGCTGGAATCATAATGGCTTTGAAGATCGGTGAGTTCTCCCAATCAACCACGCAGCCGAAGCCTAAATATCCGCGGAAGTTGATCAAGTAGATCCCTGCATCAGTAGAAACGTTGCGATACAGGTGACACCCTCCCTGGCCGCGAAGAAGTGATTGTGAATCTGAAGCCTCTATACTTGGATTTCGATGGCATCCGGATGGCGAAGCTCTTCACCCTTGACCATTTTAGACAAGCGGTCAATTACAAGGCCCGCCCTGGTAAGCGTTATTTCTGGTGGAAGCCACTCCAGATACACAGGATCTCACAAATCAGTCGAGTTTTTCCGCGGAAAAATGGACTCCTTCCGGAGCTCTCATTCGTGATGACGGACACAAACAATCATTGGAAAGCACTCAAAGCGAAGTCAAGGTCTTCCGCCGGTGATCGTAATGATGGTGTTCGGAAAAAGTATTCTGTGTTCACTATGATTTTGTCAAGCAGTCATTGCTTCTCTTCCTTGAACCTGCGTGATCAAGCCCAAATGACATTGTTTTGCTCCATGCCGATTCCGTGTGATTTTCAGCCGCCCGCTGATCGGATTTGATACGTTCGATATGGTGAGGTGCATGAGCTAACGATGAACTGGGACCATCTATTTCAGATGATGTTTTCATCGCAACTTTCCCGAAATGCGGCACGACATGGATGCAAGAGATAACATATCTGATCTTCCATAAAGGCGATCCGCCCAGCTCACATATGGAACGAATGCAATGCGTCCCTTTCATCGAAGTACGTAATGGAACAACTTTTGCTAGACTGTTATGAGCGGTTTCACACAGATTCAAATATTTCTCTCGAAAATCCCTTCACAGGTGACAGGCGAAGCTGGCCCTCGAAAGATGCCGCGCCCGGGATGCATCAAAACACACCTGCCGAGGAACTTAGTTCCGTACTCTGACGAAGCCAAATACATCTATGTTGTTCGCAATCCGAAAGGTTGTTATTGGTCCGCTGAGATTCCCGGATTACCAAAAAGAGAAAAGCCTTTGATTCCCAGAGAGGAGAATGAATACACACGTAGCAAGGGCCCGATATGATGGGGATGCTGATCATATCGAACAGAATGACCGATTCCGATTACCATCTCTTCCCGCAGACTGCGTGGTATCGTATTTCCACCATCAGAAGAACACATTCTCTGCGTACGAGTTTCAGGATGGGAAATTCGAAGACTTCTTCGAACTCTTCATTGAAGGGAAAACCGAATACAATGACTATTTCACGCATTTGTTGTCGTGGTACCCACAGACGAAGAAACCTAATACAATACTAGTCCATTACGAGGACCTCAAAAAAGATCCCAGATCCGAGATTCTGAGGCTTGGGAAGTTCCTCGGCGAAGAACACCACGAGGCGATGCTCAACAACGGTGTGATGGAGAAAATCGTTCGAGGCAGTCACGTCGATACCATGAAGAAACAGTTCGAGAAGTTCGATTTTCCGATCGCCGGATTGGATAACCCCGGTGAGCTTCAGAGAATCTGGACACCACGAGGCTCCTGTCGGAGGTGATCGCTTACAGTTTCCCCGTTCCCAGGTGTGGCGACTTTCGTCCAGATGAATATCAGTCAGAGAATTGATGGGGACAAAATCAGGCTGCCCGAATTCGTTCGACAAGGTAAGGTGGGCGGCTGGAAAGACATGCTCACCGCCGACATGAACACACGACTCGAGATGAAAATTCTGGAGACTCTTCAACCGGTGTGCCCGGAAATCGTGCAGAAATGGAGGGATCACGATATAATGCCTTAGTGCTACCAGTGCTCGAGTGTACGCGTAACGAATAAACATTTGCGAACCGGGGCTTGATGAGAAAACTGTCATTCTTCTCTCGGCATGGCCTTGTTGCCTTCCGTCAATTCGGAGATGCGTCGCCTTCCTCGAGCTCGTCTTGTCTCCTGAGTAGTTGATGCGAGAGGAATTTCATCGCCGCTGGAGAATTCATGACTGAAGTTTGCCACGGCTGCTGAGTACTCCGAAAATGGACCCGAAGGCCGAAATCTTACAACAGCTGCGTTTCTGAGGTCGAGAAACGTTCTGGAGGGCGGAAACCCTGTCCTCATTGATTCATGGAGTGTCATGAATGGACCGCTCATAGAGCGAGGATCAAAGCGAATGACAACAAGAAATCGACGTGGGCTAACGAGAACTCAATAACCCGATCAGAAGTACATACTGATAGTATGAGGTGCTGCTCTTCAGTTCATTTGGATTCAACCAGTGAAAAGCTTCGAAACCATTCTGCAACTGATGCCCGCCGAATCTGGTCCCTTGGAATCTCACTCCTGGAAAGCTTGAGGCCGTCTGAGAGAGAGTGGAATCCAATTCACCCCATCGAACGGACCCTTTTCTGACGGAAGAAATTTGAGCCTCAACCACTCAGCCATCGACCCATGGAGAGAAATGACTGGATCAATGACAAGACCCCCCTCGCATCTTTTTCTTCCCGATGGCTCCCACCTGGAACGGGAACATTTTCCGAAGTGGAGACGTCAAGCTCTGGAGCCTCGCCAGAGTTCGAGTGACGGATTCTGGAGCTCGGGTCCGTCTTCGAACTCCGATCGCAGTCAACCGATGCCGTTCCGGTTCATTCTGAGGAGTTGCTAGGAAGTGTAGGATGATCGCCCCAATATTACAACGGATTGACCCGTTCGCTAGAGCGTCAGAAAATCATGGTCGATCGAGTGAATGTTTCGTCCACGGATGCTTCTGAAGCTCTTCCAGTCACCACTCGGAAACTTCTGTGTCGCCTCTTGCGGAGACTAGTCACTGCGCTCACGAGAAGAAATGAGCTAAATCGAAGGTCTGCTACACCGTTCACCAAGCTAGTTTCCATGTTTCTTGAGTTGGAATCAGTGAATCTTGATACAGAATCAAATGACCCATGCCCTCGCCACAGAGCCGCTGCACATAACACCGCAAGTTCCTCGTTGAAAGGTCTCCGTGCGGATGAGGCACCACGGTCCGAAATTATTCAGTCTGGGCAGCAAACTGCGATCTGAAATGGAGATCACTACTTGGACATGAGCGGTTATCTGATGCACACTCTGGGAAGCTGTCAGTCCCATCTGTGAGATTTGGAATCGCTCACCGGATTCGGTCGTGTGACTCAAACTCTAGCGGTTACGCATTGCGCCTGTCGCGAAATTGTAGGATGATCGCTGCAGGGATTACTCCTGTTTCGAGTACGTGACGGTACTCAGAGCAAGTCTCGATGCTTGCCAACCAACGGGAATATGACTCGTTGCATCATCGACATAAACGAATCCTCTGACAACAAGCTCTCGATAGACATCGATCTGGCATTCTCGAAGACGACTTCCGAATCAGTCGGATACTGCGCTAATCAGGAGAGGGATTTATGTACTAAAAATTCGTCGAATCGGCAGGCCCACCGCATCCCTGACCCTCAGTGACGCAGAGGATTGGCTGAATCCACTCGCTTTTTGTACCGTCTGTGCGATGATCACAAGAAGCGATGATGGCAGTAATATCGCGGAAAAACAGATCGAGACGCTCACTTGCTACCAGCGAGCGCACTTGACTGCAGAAGACCGCAGAACACCTCGTGCTCGCTTCTGGGATTCAAACATCACTCACCCACCTCGCAGTAGATCAGGAGGGGCAAGTTAGAACGGAAAAGGAGAATCGTGTTAGTTCGTCCCCTTCTCTCCTCCAACGTCAGGCTACAGCAACCTAACCAGGAGTAGATTTCCGGCCATGCACGGTTTCATGGCGCGGAGTTCTCAACCATCACAGAAAGTGCCTCTATCCGCATACTCGGAGAGAGTGAGAGGGATAGTTTACACATCGAATGAATCATTCTGAAGCCACAGACGGCGTGCTTCCGGGAGGTGGGAATCGACTGGAGTCGTGGCATGAGGATGAAGGGCGGAAATCGATTCCGGTACAGCGGGAGTTGTCGGTGCTCGCGAGTTTTTGGGGTGATCGAGTAGCACTCCGTTCAAAGTGAATATCGAAGGCGCTCGAGACGGTCCAGGCCCAGGACATCGCGACCTCCACGGTTGAATGATTCCGGGGCGAATGTTGTCCGAGGCCTCAGGAACCGATCTCGGGATATTGTCAGAGGGAACCGAGGAAATCCCTTAACTGTATTTTGTCAAACTTTGGTTCGGTTCCAGTCGCTTACGATGATTATGTTGATAAGGAATACGTTGTGCTCCGACTTTTTAGCAGGAACAATCTTCTTCGATGTCAAAATCCAGGATAGCACTCAGTGACTGAGAGACTGTATCGCCCAATTCAGCCCGCCTGCAGGGGCTGAACCAGCTAATTGTTACTCGCACCGGGATCGATCAACACGTTCATCAACTCTCAAGGCCCGTGTGCCGTGGGGTGAGCCAGTCGTCGAGAGTTGTAATTCCTCGTCAGACATCGAAGTAGAGGAAACAGCGCCGACAACTTCATCTGCTGCTTGCATGTCACCACCGGAAGGTACATACAGAACACTTTTCGTTAACATTCGACCGAGTTTCTCAGAAGCTACGAGTTATTCCTGTCGGCGACGATACCCATTTGGAGGACTTTCTCCTTCCGAAAAATACCTCAATATAGGTACGGACAACAAACTGACCAACGCGGCAAAACCGCTGGACCTAACCGCTCACAAAGAAACTCCTTCTAGAGATCTTCCCGAGCTCTTCCAGCGTGAGATTATGCCCATGTTATATCTAGCGCAAACCAAGTTTCTGGCGCCTCCGGGGCCCGATCATTCGTTGATGCGCAGCTCGGGCTCAGCTCGTGATACAACACAACTTCTGTCAAAGTTCGCAACAAATTATATTTTACATGAAACACATTCTCCATACTATGTACATGTTCAAAGTGTATCGATGTGTGGAGCTGCGTCATCATCGTCATTTTTCGCCTCACGCCGCCTTTCAATCCTCTCTTTTCTTTGCTCCTCTTTACGCCTAATGCGGTTGGACCGTTTCTTGAGTTCATCTTCCCATTGCCGACGATGGTGCAGATAAAGTTTCATAGCAACCTGGGCGTCCTGAACCGAGCTGTGTTCACCTTGTTGGATATTCAGATCGAGGACTCGGAGGGCAAGATTTTTCAACGAAGGTGTCCGGCCTCCGAACATATCGCGGTAGGGCCTAGAAAATACGGGAAGTGTCAAAATTAGTGCTCCGGAAAGTGATCTTTAGAGAGCCCCAGGGGTACGCGAGAAGGAGGGAAAAATTCGGGTGCCCTGCAGTCTCCGGGGGGTCCGCGGAGTCTGGATCTAGCCTCAGAGAGTTTTTAATCACGCGCATAGACACCAGTGGCGAGTGTACTCGGCGAATATTCCGCGTTCGAACAACTGCTTGCCAACGCGAGACAGGATAACACCCCACAACGCGCCAGTCGCAGACTGAATTCCGTCCCCCAGACACGGCATCCGTCATCGCGAGACACCCTCGATCCACCTCGTCGAAAGAGCATTCAGCGGCGAATTTACGAGGAAGACGAGGAACAGGTCAGACATCGCAACATCGTGCGTCAGAATAGCTGTAAACAGCGCCATCGATGAACTCAGGCCGCGTCCAAAAAAGAAGCTTCTCTGATAGGGGTCATTCAGCGAGCAGTCAACACGACATTCGGAAGCTGAATAGGGGGTCTGCGTGCCAAAAAAGCTCAAAAGTCACGAGTCCCAATAGGCTAAAGCTTCATGATGGGTACGCGTTTTCGGAACTTTCATCGCTACTCGGGGGAAGCCACGGATCTGGCTGATATCGAATCACTCACTTGTAGGACGAGGTATCTCTCGTCTGTCGGGTGGGATGAGATAAGAAGAGAACTTTGAAATCATGATGAAGCGCATGCCCAACCACAATACGGTCTCTGAAGAGCTCGGCGATTTTCTTTTGCACGACAGAGAGCTCCAACCCTGAAAACCGTCGGATGTCAGCATGCGCGTCTCATTCGTCCCATTAAATATAGAAGACGCACTCCATGTATTCGTCAATGACATTCGCCGGTTTCTCACCGTTTTTGAGGAGCTCAGGTGTAATTCCACTTATTCCGGTGCGGTAATTCGTGATGGGCTCTTTCGGCAACACGTATTCATCGTAGACGACGTTGCCGAACAGGTTCACGACTGAGACCCGCGCCAGCATGTTGTCTCTCCCGTTCGGTCCTACACCCACCATTTCGCAATCCAGAGCTAAGACTTTGGTGGGGCTGAAAAAACCGAATCGTATCATTTCACCTCAAAATTCGCCTAGAGAGAGGTTTCAAGTAACAGATAACAGACTGCTGCAAGAAGATGGAATACCTGGTGTCTTTTTTGCGTCGATCCTCACTGAAACGAGAAAAATCCCTTGAGTTCACAATTGACGACTCGTGAGCCATGGTTGCTCTCACTGGGTGGGAGCTCAGAATGCTCGAGAGGCATCAAACTTCCGGATTTCATTAAAGTGACGCTCTCTCAAATATGAGATTATTCTCGAGCACCGAGCCAGTCAATCACTTCGACCGCATTGAGCTCAGACCTTCATCAGAGAGTATCGGAAATCGCGTTCTGAACATCTTTCTCTTCCCGGATCGCGATGGGTAAACTACGCAGAATAGCTCTCGGCTGATCTCGGGACCGAGAACATAATCTGGTGTTTTCGGTGAGATTCGGCAACTCAAAAATGATGATCAGATAACGAACTCACGCCAACTGCTTCGATTGCGCCTGCGCTTCCTGTGATGTCTTCTTCAGACCCATGGCAGATTTCAGGTTTTCCCAGTTTGCCGAAAGACCTTGGATGCCCTCAGGTCTCTTCACGATCGTCTGGAGCTAGATCGCAGGAAACAAACAAACAAACAAAATAATTCAGTGAAACCGGGTCTTGTACGCTTCAGCCTACTGGCATGAACGAGATAGGTCTGAATCTCGAGTAACCTCCGAACTGGAATTGACTAGGGGGGAGGATCGTTCCGCAGAAGCGAGAGCGGTCGCGAAGGGCTCCGTAACCGCAAGATCTATCAAAGTCTCAAACATTCTGTGGAATGTGGACTCGATCGGTTAGGCTCGCACGAGTTCGATCAGAAGACGGAAGATACGATTTCTCAGAGCATTACTTACCCCATTCAGTAGAGATTTCTGCTTCTCCTTCCTCTGAAGGCGTTTTTCTCGGAGTTTTAATTTGCGCGGAGTCGAGCTCATTTGTGACGGAGTCTGTGAAGTATAATTTCAGGTAAGCGCAGAGCAAGCCGTGTTTGAGCCGGGTTTCGATCCTCAAAACAGTGGAACCACCGCATGATGAGACCGTCGACGTACACCATATCGCGTTTTACTCTTGCGTCCGACATGATTCACCGGGAACAGTTCGACGGAATGGCTTGGGCTGAACCGATCACTGCTGCGAAACGGTCCGCCCTCGCTTCTCGATTTCAGCGCTCACCTGCAGTGTCAGCTCGATCAAGAAGAGGAAGCGATATACGAACACTGCTGAGTATTCCGAACGGCCGCGCTAACGAAGTCGTGACCGGCCGCTCTATTCTATCGAAATTGAGCTACAATATTTCGGCCCGCTGAACCATGTGGTGAGATCCCCCACAACAACTCCACACACCGCCGCAGCAATCACAATAGTACCGTTCGCTCGTGAAAAATACCAAAGCTCTGGGGTGTGATGCCCGATGTTCAGCTTAGTTGGAGTGGCGCTCGGAGACGCCAAGAGGAATCTACATCGGTGCGAACCATGAGTTCGGTTGGGAGATTTTTGAATTTAACTGAGCTTGTTTTGTTTCGGAGATTTCTCTCACTGGCTGTCGTCGGCTACTCCAGCCGCTGAGCAGCAGCCGTTGCGCTGTTGATGAGGTCCGGTTCTCCCTATTTGGTATGAAGAATCGACACTCACATGCTTCTGCGGCGCAGAGCTCATCGCAGTTGATGATAAATCGCCACAGAAAGAGCGCGAATGGAGAAAATAGAACGAATGGTCACACCTGACCGGCGCGGTCCCGAACAAGATCACTCAGAAACGCGGATGAGAGGCATGACGATGATTTTTAGTGATTGAGAGAGCGGAATCGATGCGGGCGGCCGAAAGAGTCTAGCGTTTCCTGGTACAGTCTCTCAGCGGGAACAAAGGATCTGTAAAAACTATTCAGATTCCAGACCAGAATTGGGTTTGAACCGGGCTATCCCATAGGAGCATCTTCCACAATCAACTCCTGGGAACTGGCAAAACCAGATATGCTGGACTAACCATGGAGATGTTCTCAGAGACGCTTCAAGACTTTTGAGTTCATCCGTCTGGCAGCTCGGATATTCAGAAACATCATATTTTTTCGAGAAGTCCAAGGGCTCGGTCCGATCCGAGTAAACTCCGAGAGGAAGCCTTTCGGAAGAGAGCAACGCTCGAGGTTTGAAAGAGAGAAATCGGAGAACTCCATTTCGCTGCCACTGGAAATGTGACGATGGGAAGTTGTCTGTCTCCGCTCACCGAAGATTCAAGCTCTTGGGAATTCTTCTTTGGATAGCGGGCTCCACCGAAACAGTCGGTCGAGCTTTCATCAGAAGTGCCACACACGCCAGCGGAGAAAACCCATTTTCGTTTATGAGATACGGGAACTCCGCGAATAATATACTGCCCGCGAAATTTTCTGCTCACCCACCTACTTCGCGGGAATCCGATACAAACGCTGTTTCGAGGTGCTCCGGTATGATAACGGGATGTACTTCTTCGGTAAACCTGCTGACTGACATGAGCCACTTCGTCCCCCTCCCCTTCCCACGCATGTTCGGCTATGGGCGCCAAATTGATGGAGAGCCGAATTCGAGCAGCGGCACACGGAAGGGCAGTGTCAGCTGAGTAGCCTCTTGCTACCGTCCAGACTAGCTCCCGATTTCTTATACCAAGCTGACGATTTCCGGCAGTACTCCCTACTTCATAAAGCACTCGTGTCTGTCGCCAAAGAGTTGTCTGAGAATCGACCGTATCCACGCTGTCTCCATAAAATTATTTCCTGAATCTTTGAGCCGCGGAACGGCGGGTTTCGCAGCGGAGAGGGTTGATGAGCTTGGGGGAGGTGCGGCATTTGAAAGCAGGATCCGGCGCGTGAAGTCCCTCGCTCCCAGCTAGGCCGTCAGGAGCGACGGTGTCTGGAATCGCATACAGAGCCGCTCCACTGTCTCCGGAGAAACATTTGATTCCAAACCCCTTTCCCGCACTGACTTTTTCCTCTCCGTTCCCGCGCGGTGCGCATCGCTGCTTGACAACCTCAGCGGTTGGTGAGCTAGAAGCGTCGTAGGCTCACGTTGCACTCGTCGGGCGCCCCATGACTGCTGGAATGGAAATCGAAGCACAAAGTTGGGCCTATCATCATCCAGCTGTGGAATCTTATCGAGTCTTTCCCGAATCCCGGGAGTCTTCGAAACATCTCTTTCCTTGAGTTTACATCTCTTCTTTCAATCTCCTAGCAACCGCCTGTTCACCTAGCACCTCGGTGATACAGATCTGAATCGAGCTCGATCTCGGAACACCGCTCTCGGGAACAACCGGTCACCTGGAACCGAGCAGCTGACAGGTAGCGCTGATCGAGCGGTACTTCCCGAACGACAGTGCAGCAGTGGCGAAGTGAGGGGCGGCTGAGCATGCTTCAGCGTCCCCTCTCCCCAGGACGAGTTTCAGATCTGAAGCCTTCCTAGATCCAGCAATGTACAGGCGAAACAAAACTTTGCTTGCGAAACATTGCTCGCATTATCAAGTTGGGCATCAGAAACTCTTCGCTGTGCCTCTCCCACTCTGAATCCATTATGGAGGGACAGCAGGATATCTCCCAATCCTTCAAGAAACGAGGAGGAACTCACGCCGAAGCTGATTCCGTGCGCAACGATGCCTCAGCTCAGAGCAGCTCTTCTGAAGGTCTGCCGCAGCCCAGGAAGTCCGAAGTTATCAATCATTCTTTCGACACAGGTCAATTCGTGGGGATCCACGAACCTGCTCATTTGTCCGCTCTCTCTGACAAGGGGAGATTCTGAATTGTACAGTAGGTATCTACAGGGATCTCACGAGAGCTTCACCTAATGCTCCAGAAAAAAAACAGACCGCGCGTAGAGAACAGATAACCTGTTCATGGAAATGAAACCAGAGCTTTGGTAGAACCAGCTTCGCGTTGCGCGATTCTCAGAACATGGCGCGGCGTCAGAAACCTTTCACAACTATCCTTAGAGCTTGCTTGGCCTAGGCTCCCACGAGTCGGGCAGACCCCCTCAAGAGCTCATGTTGAATTTCATGTTTTGGGGGCGCTCAAGTTCGCAATCGACGGCTCGTTGGGTAAAGTTACATCAGTAGTTTTTCATGTCTCTAGAAGGCCTACTGATCGCAATCTGTCTGGTCGGAATCGGAGTTGTATAATCCAGAACCTTCCCTTGTGAGGAGAAGGAGCGTGGAGTTCTGTCGGACTCTTTGATACCGGATGAGAGCGGCCGTTCCCCGGGACTGATCCAATCGTGACCCCCCGGAAGAAGGGGGTGCGTTCTGTCGCTCTAGTGTCATTTTCGCCCGAGGTGAGTCAGCCAGGCGTGGAGAACAGAAGCTCCTAGGTGCTGTCGTAACGAAGCCATTTGTCAACAACAAAAATGCTGGACAGGCTTTCTAGCGCCACAAGAAGATGTTCTATCACAGAGATGCAGAGTCGTTGCCCAGAATTCTCTGGAGTGTTATGCGCCCAGAGATCTACCAGATGTCAGGAGTCGAATCTGCCAGGGACGGCAGCAGTAAGTATCGAGGAGCAGATCCCCATGGATGTCAAATGTAAAAGCAATTCTTCCTTACGGACGGCAAAACCTTGCGCTGCGTTGTCACGACGAACGCGGCAACGTCGTGCGTTTTCGATCGGAGGCCGGTGAGCCGAATTACGGATGAAGTGCGGCACGCGTTTTCACACTGAAAGACCTCTTGGGCCTGTCAGCATTTCGTATACGATAGCCAATGGAAGAGAGTCCACTGTCCGCACCAATGAGTTGCAGTCAACCATCTGTAAACTCGAGTTCATGGTGTTCCTTCTCGTCATCGGGAATTTTTCTTCTCTCTTCCTTCTTCCGTCGAGTCAGCTGCAGTCGAGAGATTTGAGGCGCGGGGGATGATCGAGAGAGGATGAGAACAATGCTGAGATCAATTGGAGACAATGCAGACGAAGAATTGAGAAAGCTGTTCAGGAAAGCGTCAGAAGTTTGAGCTCCGCGTCGACGTTTGACTGCCGCGGCTCTGCGGGAGGATGACTCAACGAGAGAATCACTCTAGGATGGACCTTGGAAAGTATTTCAGCGTTTTTTCATATTTGCCCTACGCCGATTAGCTGATGGGAGTTTGGCGGATGAGTTCATTCGATGACATAGCAGAGGCTTTCACTGTTCACGAAACCGACTCGATGCGTAGCACCAGCGTGATGCATGCGGAGGATCGACGACGGATAGTTGAGTGAACAAATGCTTCTCCAGACGAGAAACCACCGAACGCGTTCGATGTCCTGAACCAGTGTTGCTCGAGAAGTTTCCCGAAGATGGCAGTCCTTCTGCAGATACCCGCAACGACTCCCTCTGCGGAGCGAACGTTCAGTTGTTAACGGGCGCTGAAAATATACTTGAGGTCAGTAATGACTGAAGACAGACTGAAAGGGCTCCATGAGCATGCACCCTGAGACCAGTGTCGATCCGGAGGACGTATACGGCAAACTGGCCCTGAATTCAAGCAAGCTCGATTTCGTTCTCTGGACTATGTCACGGAAGAACCGTGGATGTGCGGGTCATGTTCGGGAAAGTATTGATGAGCTCAACTTAATACCCATTTACCCACTGCTCACATTTGACTCCATGAATGTATGAGTTCCATGAATTCTCCTTAAACGGTTTGGGAGAAGACAAAGGGAAGGTTCCTTCAGAGAATGCGTGGGAGGTGGGCGGGAGAGGGAAAATTCCAGCTCCCCATCCCGGAAAAATCTTGGGTAGGCCACTGCAGTGCAGCCGACTTCCGACAGAACTCGCGGACTTTGGCCGATATAAAGTACTACGTTGAAAAAAGAGCACGTTTGAGCTCTCACGAGGAAAATCCAAATCGACTGACCGCATTTGCGAGACGGGATACAGACAGATCCCTCCTATATTCAAGGAATACTAATAGAGGGAAGTGTTGCGTATGCTCCCCTGAGCCTTCTCTGTGATTCGGTAATAATATATAGTACCACTTGATAATACATAGTGGTATATTTGACGCCACTAATTGCGGAAGGGGATCACGGTCTTTCTACAGGGTACCGCGGCGGCATTGTTGGCGGATCGAGGCTGCGGACCCGCGCCGCTGGAGGGACCGTGCAGGTACATGCGGCGGAGTCAGACGCCTTTGTTTAGGTTGGCTCCTCTCTCTCCGTCTGGCTTTCCTCAGGCACTCTTCCCATGCGCTCTCGTGATCGACGTTGCGGGCTAAAAAGCCGCAATCGCGTCTGAGACCTGAATATGCGACCAATCTTTCCTCTGGCTGAGAGATCGCGCTGGAATTAGGCCGAGAGTGAGCTCTCGGCTCGCTCGATGACGGATATCCTACGATCTCGGGAGCTCGCGCACCCCCTTCACCCGGGAAACTCTTCGTTCCATTTTCCGCTTTCCCAGTGATGAGACGGCGAGCGGATGAGAGGAGAGCGAAGCTGTCTACTCTGTCAGCTAATTCCAACTTATACGTCTCGGTGCACTCTCCACAACATGATCTAGAGTAAGCTCCTTTAGAATTTAGAGACGAGCTGAAACTTTTCCGGCAGCTGTTTCCCGGATATCTCGATAAAGAGTTTCAGTTGCCCCTGCGATAACGTTTTGACCAGCGAGCAGCTTTGGCTTCCACTCAGATTGTCGTCGGGGGATGTTTTCTCCACTTTTTCTGACCAAGGCTATCCTGGTAGAGTTAACAAACGACCTCTAGAAACGGGGCGGAAGGCGGATGCTGACAAGTAGGAGTTTGATTCAGAAGGAAAGGAATCGATCCGGCATGGTGGAATTATTGAGCTCCGTTCCGGTTCGATGTGCCATTGGTATCAAGGTTGAGAGCGGAAACTGGATATTCGCGCACGGAACGAGCAGCATCCTTCTGCTTGCTCGGTGCACGAAAGAACGGGCTCTGCTCACGAGCCGAGCAGCGACCTACCTCGACTCTTTCCTCCGAGTTGAGTCTGGCTCGACTCGTGAGTTGAAACCAAAGATGTTATCGACGGCCCTTGATCAGTCTAGAGTACGGCGCCGCCGGGAATTATTCTGATAATTCCTCGAATTGTGCGGCTGTCTTGATAACTATATTCACCTTGTTTCTTACCGGAGTCTATTCCCAACTCGTGCGGATGAGCAGGAAACGATCAAGATCTGAGCTCTCAAGTTCACCTCCGAGGATTCAGCTTCCAGTGGAAAGGATCTGACTCATATGAATACATTTCGGAGCATACTCTTTCAGGAAATCCGCGTTGCAGCTGGGCAAGTCACGGAAGTTATAAAATCTGAAGGAACTTCTTCCTCCATCGGGAAGCCTTAAAGCAATCAGTTTGCAGGAATGAGTGTGTCGTTTGACCCTGGGAGAGAAGTCTCCCTACCAAACTTTCCGTACTCTTCACTGTATGCCGAGTCCGTCGAACCGGCGCGAAATCCGGGGCTGTAGCGAAACGATTTGAAGCAGCGCAAGGCGATGGCAAACATGACAAGAATCCAGTTTAGATGAGTGGAAGCATGGATACCAGGTCCAAGGAGACGGATCTGAGCGAACCCCGTATCTTTTCAGGCCCGCATAACTTCCTGGAATTCTCTTGGAATCGTTATCTTTCTCCTATCGATTGTTGTAATTGAAACTCATCACTAGTTGGCAGTCGAGGGCTCAGTTCTTTGATCGTATTGAGAGAGAGTAGAAGCTCCTGATGCGCATCCTACCACAGGGACTAGACAGATTTGGGCACTCCTTTGGAGCTACGCATCACGAATGATTGGGCTTTCAACTGAGAACTTGAGTTCCTCTCAACGGATTCCGCGGGTCGCTCCCATCAGAAGGAGGAAATTCGATTCGTGAGGTTCCCAAGGTTCTTGCTTGGGCTAACCTTGAATTCCTGAGGCGGCCCTTGGTCAACGTCGAATTGCGCCGACCTCTTTCATCCGACAGCTGCTTCTGATCTCTAAATGTGGGAACTCGGTGTCACTTATCGACAAAGGATCCGTTCACCTCCACTGTGTTTCGGAGCGTAGGCTTCAGTATGTAGTTCCTTCAGACGAATCTCTCCTCGTTGAAGGACTCAGGAGGAGAACGTTACCAGAAGATAGGTCGACTTCACGATATCTCACTTAGGTTGGGTAACGCTCTTGAGTATCGGCTGCTTATTATCTTATTGCCGGCAGTGCTCCTCGGGGCGCGCTCCAAGGCGAGCCCCGGTTCAGGCCCATCATCTTCCGAGCCTGAACCACTGTCGCTGCTCATCTGTAAGCAGCGATCAAAGTCAGCATCATGCATTCTGCATTGGATCGGGATCATGGACTGCACGCGGGCCTATGACAGAATAGAGCCTTATTTGTCCTTATCAAAAGACAGCTTGCAAATGGCGGGCGGACGGCGGAACTCAGCGCCCCAATAGTCCATCGACCTTCTGATCCCAATGATAACTCTCGTAGCATGTTCCCCCACTTCTGACTCGAAAATGCGGAGTCAGAATCTTGGAGACTTCGTCGTAGTTTACCAAGGCTCGTTGTTCGACACGGGGAATGATAAAGAGGGCACTCATTCTTCAAGGTTCTAATCCAGCACGTGGGCCTCCATTATAATAATTATCGTTGCTCGATGGGCCCTCTGAGATGTTGTCGAGACGGCCGAGGCCGCCAAAAAAAGTCCTGCCCACGCCCACGTCAGGGCCTTCTGCTCACGACGAATAAGAAGGAATTCGTTTTGGCATATTTCTCCCATAGCCAAGGTGCTCGCCACGATTGGGACTCAGCGAGCCATGCGGCGACAAGCTTGGCGAAGGATGCGCTCAGATCCGTGTCTGCGGAGCTTGAAGATTGTTGTGTAGGCGTCTTGTGGAGCTAGCGTTTCGCCGGAATTTTCCTTTCTTCCCAACTGAGAACTACGTTGTCGAGATTATCGCGTTTACTCGTCAGGGTGGAGCGTGTCAGTTCCGGATAAACAAATTGAGTCGGACACACGCAGCTGTTGAGCTCAACCCCTCAGAAATCTCAGCTGTCGGCGCTCCTCCGATGCCGCAGTCGGATGGGGGAATGAAAGCGCTCATGGGAGCGGGATTATGAACCAGCCTCGATTGTGAGAGCTTTGGTCCGGAGCCTCCGGATTTTATTGACTCGCGCATTCTGATTCGAAGTACGCATTTCGAAGACTCCGGTCGGCAAACGTCTCCCGTGAGACGATCAGGCGCCACTCATCTGCTCAAAGCTGTAATATATTTTTTCCTGGATGTTGCCGCTCTCGACCCGTGAGGCTCGCGTACCGCGCAGAGGGCATCATATTCCACCTATTCCGGAGAGAAGTGAAGGAAGTAACTGTGAGTGATTGTGAGGAAGTTATTGTTAGACCGCAATGCATTCTCTGGGGCGAAGAAGTGCTGTTGACTCCTGGAACAGTGCGTTTGCTGCTGCGACGGAAGCTCTCGATGCTGACCTCGTGAATCGTGATTCCGAAGACTCGCAACAGCTGTTTGCTCAGTTCACGTGGGGTTTCGCCACAGCTGCTTTCCGGAGAACAGTTGTGCCCACGGAAGCTGCCTGAACCAGGTGGCGCCGGAGCCAAATATTCGAATAGCGAAGTTTTCGGGCCAGTTTCTGAACTCCGGGAACTGTAGTGAACGTCGGGCATCTCGTCGTCAAGTGACTATCCACTCAGAGGGTTCTTCCAGCGGTGGATCATGGCTGCGGGAAGGATGATGCATTATTCCGAATACTCGATGTAGAAGGTCGGACCAGCCAGCGCATCACTGATTTTCGAGAATTTTGAAGGTCCGTGTTCCTTAACCTGAATATCACTCCGTGCTTCAGCGTGAGCGTCGGAGGGTTGATGATGTAATTCCTGTGCTCAAAGGCGTCGCTACAACTCAGGTCTGAGGAACCTGCATGACGCATGCTGAATGTGGGAGTTACCTCCCCGAGTTTCTGGAACAACGTATCCCCGCGCTTTTCCCATGAAAACTGCGAGATAGCGCGATCCGTGCAAAACAACTGCGTAACTTTGCAGGGAGTTTGCGCAGCATCGAAGGGACCAATCAATCGAAATCTACTTCCGCACGTGATCTCGTTTTAAATGGCAGGCTTTTTTTTATCAAAGTGCTCGCGGCCAGTTGGGAGCCGACTGCGTGCATATTCAGCTCCGGCGTTTTCAGACCGACTTCTCGGTTAGCACCGCTGGCCCGTACCAACGCAATGATCCCTCTATTTCGTTAGCCTGCGGAGCTAGGAGACTCAGTGGGGAGCTATTCCAAGTCTAATCGCAAATCGCTGATATCCGACTTCCGAACGGGATTATTCGTTTCATCGCGAGGGGGAGAGCCTTGTTGAGGCGAAGGCCCAACCGATCAGAAGGTTGGTTGGAAACCAACGGGGGATCGCTGACGGTCTGTTGCCTGGCTGAGAGCCCGGCTGACTGGAAGAGGATTTCCGATTGACGAGCTAACAATATTGAAGGGTAGCGCAGACCAAGAGCGCCCGAGGCATTGTTGAAACTTTGCTGCTTATCCTTTCCAGATAAGCGAACGGCACTCTAAGTGTCGACCGGGCCGAAAGCGGACTGCCACGGTTGCCGACAGCAACGACCTCCTGAGTAACTTGATCGTAAGAGTTCTCTCCCTCTTGAGAAGAAGCACCTAATCAAAATACACTCACAGGTGATACTGGAGCAAAGAGGACAGAGCGGAAGCTTTCAAAAGTAAGGGTGACTGAGTGTTCCGTGGACTAGATCACCCCAAGAGTCTGGGAGAAACTCTAGTTCGGCAGCTACAGTTCGAGCAACCACCAATTGACACTCACTTCAGAGTAGAATCTGAGAGAGATTCGGGGAAAAAAAGGATTGAAACCGAAATCTTTCGAAGAGATGAGGATCGGACTGGAGGGGATGACAAAGTTGTCGAGCATGAGGAGGCGCGGAATGCCGACCGCGACGGACCAACATTCATCGCAAACGTGTATCCTGAGTGCCTCCGAGGCAGCGAGCCTTGATCAGGAGTTGAGGCAGGGACCAATCTAGCATCCTTTTGGAGAGGGATTGGTAGTTCATAATCACACAGCTCGATCGCTCATGCTGCGGAATTTTTCGCCGATTGATCGAGATGAAGCACATCGAAATCCATTCCGATGAAACGTCATGAACGTTTGTCGAGAATCGAGCTTCGCACGGGTAACTCGGGACATCGCGCAGCATCAACTCCCGCTCTTTGGAAGGCTCTGCTTTCCTGACAATACATGCTCATCTATGCGGCCATATTGACGCGGTCCCGGAGTGCGGGAAGTGGCAGCATGAGCGAACTCTCAATTCCTGATGATCATCGCATCGTCGTCGTCTGTCCACATCCGTAAGAGGTCGGAATTTCTGATTTCCGTGGCCCTATCCAAGACCATGTATCCTGAATGTGCGAGGGTCGTGGGCAATGAGCGCGCTAAAATTAGAGAGCTGATTTTGCAACCGGGCCTCTTTCAATATCTTATCGAAAAGGGTTTGACGGACCCAATCTATGGACTCGAGAGCCAAACATGACAGGCCGCGGCATGAAAGGGAGTTCGAACGAAGCTTGTTTGGTCCACGCGGGACACACGACCGATTTGCATGTAGCGACCATGGCACAAAACGTGTACGCGACTCAGTGGTGGCTCGTGCCATTTGAGGCTTTTGTGAAACGATATGGGGCTATGTGATCCGCTGTGAGGGAAGCTTTCCGGTAACCACGCTTCCCCAAATGGAATCAACCGTGGATAGCCCCGGCATTTTGATCTTACATCTTGGGAGAACAGTAGACACGCGGAGCTAACCCACGTGATCGAAATGATAACCGTTTCTCCCACGGGAGTTTGGTCTTGAACAGCTTCGGATCGGAACATCATGAGATATCACGTGGATTGAGAAAGGACGAGGGCGGCGAGACTCATTTCTGGAGCCCGTCGCCCAGGGACTTATAAAGACACAGTGCAGGGCGTCGCTCAAGGTATATTGAATCAGGGAGATCGAAATGTGGCGCGTTTGAGGTGCTCCCTGTTCCGGCTTCCGATCGGAGACATGAGACACGGAATGGGAGAATATCCTTTTTACCTTTGAAACTTCTTAACGCTGCGCTCGATCGCGCTTCTACGGGTAAAGGTTCTCGGAAGCTACTGTCTTCAAAAGCCGAATGCAAAGCCTTCATCTCTGCTCTCAGCCGACCGCCGATTCACGAGGTTCGTTGATCGATTATGGCGCCAGGAGAGGAGGAGGGTTCCCGTGCAAGGGACGATTCACAGTGCCAGACATTGAACGTCAGGGTTTTTCGAGCGTGTTTGATACCTTTCGCTCATGAGGAATCGAACTTTGAGGGGGTAATCGTGAGGACTCCTCCTCGCGATTGCACAGTTTCGGAGTTGACAGCAAAATTATGGTGAGGTGGAAACTCGGGTCACTTCGTGTGACATTCAACCAGGAGAGTCCACGCTTTCTTCCCGCTGAGAGAACGTTGTTCTGCACATTGCTCTCTCGCAAATGTTCCACAAAACGGGCGAAAAAGCGACCTAGTGACGTTGCTGATACCTCCACACCGAGGAGCTCGGTTTGTTTTAAGCACGCCACGGGTGATGGTATCCCCCACAGCACCTGCGATCTCTCGCAGACAATTCATTCGTAACTTGATTAAATGTACCGCTGAAACGGATAGAATCCGCTCACCTCTCCGCATCGTGGCAGCTAGAAGGCTTCAGGTTCGGCCGAATGAGGGTCGGTTCTGGGCCCCGGATGAATTTGGAGACCAGTTGGTGATTGCCCCTCCCTATGGTAACATCTTCCAATATTTTGTTCACTCCGTTCACCCTCCATTTTCTTATACGTCACACAATACGCATAAAAAATCTCCGCGAAAACGGAGTCTTCGAAGACCTGGTGTTTGAGAACGAGAAGAGAGGGAGACTCAGCTTTGATTCATCGGAAAACTGAGGTAGAATGCGACAAAATCATATGTTTCCCGATGGGAAAAAATCTCTCACATGGGAGAGCAATGACTCTCAAACTCCAGTAAACACAACACCAGGGAGCCATGCGTGTCGAATGATGAAAATATCCATGTGAGTTGTGCCCGGGACCCATCTATTGTTCATGTAAATATCAGCCCGATCGAAAGCGTCCAAAGGATAACTACTTGCGAATCTTCATCTTGGACCCCTTCAATGGTCTTCATGACTGTGCCACAATAGCCGATGAGCTTGAGTCCAGTATTCAGTAACCACCCGCATATTTTAAATCCGAGTTTATGGACGAGAATGTTCATGTTAGGTACACCCATCTATTATAATATATTATCTCGCGTTGATGTTTGCATGGATAAATATCCATGCAAACATCAGCGCGATCAAAAAGTCCATGGGATAACAATTGGCAATTATTTATCCCAGATTCTCTGATAGAGATCTTATTATTGTGCAACAGCCAATGAGCCGGAGCTCAGTGATGTAAAGCCTCCGCGCATATTTCGTGCTTATAAAGTTCGCAAGTCTCATTTATTTTTGGGCTGTCTTCGTCGATAACGGGAACACTGGCACTATCGTCAAACGATGAACTCGGAATCTCTCTCAGCCTCACAATCTTGGAGAGATAGCGTGCGCCGGATAGGTTGTATACTACGGCCGCGACATGTGAGCAGCAACCTATTGTGCGAGTCCCGTTCGCACACTCGGAATAATGATGTTCGATTTCTGCATGAGCAATTCCAGGCACATAATCAGTGTAGCAACGATACGTCTTCCTCTTCACCTAGCGCGACTGACCTTCCAACTTCAAAATATTGCTAGTCACCTATGGTGTTGATGGTGTCGTCCTCATCCAGCATTCCAGCGAGGGAGGACCCTGACTGAGAAAGCTCATGGGTCCCGGGAAAACGATATCTTCGGATCTCCATATTCGCGATCGAGTCAGGTCCCACGGCGTCCATACCCTCCTGACTCTGCTCCATCCATTGACCCCTACCTATTGTGGCAGCGTTTTCAGGACGTTTCGCATCTGTTGCGTGCGCCTCAGAACCTCATCGAGCATAGTAATAGAAGCGTAACCATCGGAGGGGTCCGGGATGAAGATTTGTCAGCTGTCATCCTTCGGATTCTTTTTTGTCACGACCAGGTTTACAGTGAAACATAAGAGAAAATGGAGAGTAAATGGAATGGGATAAGAATCGGGCAATGTTCCAAGAATCGGGCAATGTTCCCCCAGGGGAGAGCAATCAACCCCTGGAATAGGCTCCTGAAATCCCTCCGGCCCCACAACCGACCCTCATTCGGCTGTACTCTTCCTCGGGCATTTTTTTTCAACCCCTGAACCTGGGAATCAGTGTCGGAGCACCAAGAGACGACCGAGAAGATAGATTCAGCTCGTTCCAGTGCCTCCAGGTGTCGCCACGATTACGCAGTTTTCTGACAGATGATGGACCACCAAATCGCGTTCGACAATCGAGGTCACGCGGGAATATTCTCCACTGATTTGAGTTCTTCACGACTGTGTGAAGGTCTCTCAATAGCTCCGGAACTGGCCGGCGTGGGAGCAAGCATTTTGGCTGGCATTCGGTCTACGAAGAGACCCCCATCTTTCGGTTTCGAACATTCTGTCCCCCTGGAACGAAACCCAACACAGGGAAGAGGTATTCTGACTGAGGACTTAAGTTCCTCTCGGCTCGATGAAGCATTTCTGGTCGGGTAAAACTTGCAACGAGATCCCTATTTCGGTGTTAGAACATTGTAGTCTACTGGATCACCCTGAGTCTTCCCTTTCCACCGAAAATACTTCGTTTCCTGTTCTGAACGGTGAAACAGACACGACCCATGTCCGACTGGAACCGCCTTGTGGGCGCATCCATACGCTCCTCTAGCTGGATCGACTGCGTTATGAATTCGCATCGGGAAACCAGACGCTACGTTTGTTCCTGGCTCTTGGCGTTGGAACTCAAACTCGAACTTCAACAGCGAGTTGGCAAGATGAGTGATTTGTTAACGGAACCCATCGAGAGGGACGTACTCCCTCTGCTCGCTGGGATCTCGCTGGGAACGGAGCCTCAGACTCCACCAGGAAGCTTTGTTTAGTACTGATAGCGATCGTACTGGATGAAACTGGGTTGCGCTGTAATCTGCGTAAGACAAGAAATGAATGGAGCCTACTCGGGTGCCGCTCTGTGGCTCATGGTTCTCTCGGCGGAATGGATTTTGGAAAAAAATTCTCACGATTACACACCTCACCCCACCGAACGACGAGATCGATCGTTGCTCTTGTCCGAACGACGTCAATATCCGGGATCTGTGATACGCAGTTGCGTTGACTGAATTCGAAACAACAGACTCTCAAACGACATCCACGTGTGCCGATCCAAATGAGAATCTACACCTTATTGTCCGTTGGAGCTTGTTTCTTCGGCGCTTCGGTGCGCGAGTCCAGTGAGCAAATTTTCGGCTGGGAACGGACAAAATGGAGCAAGCTCGTTATTTTCGTTACTGCCCATCGATGCTGAATTCAGCTGATGTCACGTGGCTCGTTGTGCCGAGCTTTCACACTAAATATCTGTATCTCCTTCTTGGTGGCGTCTTTAATGACGAGGAGTTCAGGCAACACTAAAATCACTATCCACCAATCCATGCACATAATGACGGCTGGATGAATGAGGCAGCGACCGACGTCTGATACCAACGAAAACTTGCGAATTCATGCATCGAATCGTCTCGCCATTCACCCGAGAGGATAGATGGATGGCGTAATATCATTAAAGCCTAAACTTCCAGGCTCCACGGTTGACATATAAGTAGGGCTAGACTCTGACCGCCAGACAGTTCATGGACGAAAATATGCATGAAGTAACAGCAGCCTCGACGGGATTTGCATAGGGATACGCAAACTCAGGAGTTTGATGCTGCGCATACTCTTGTGGAAGTCTGTCCATGCTTCCGGTATCGCTCTAAGAATCCTTCTGGGTTGGTTCGACTGCGCCCTTCGGTTTATCTGGGTTCGTCCCGACTGTCGTACTAGTCTTGCAGAACCTTCGCCTAGTGCGGGCAACTTTTTTGGGAAGTTTCGACCATACTCTGGAGAGATTGCCACCTCGGATTTAGCGATGACATCAAGCCCCGACTCCTGGTGCACACCGTCAACGTGCCCTGAGCTTCAACGATGTTAGTTATCTTTCATTCAGACTCCAATCGCTCACGCGGCATGTTTGCACTGCCATGTATGCGTTTCGTATACTGCTTATGCAGTATGCACGACGGTGATAATCCGACAGCTCTTTGCGTGAGGTATACACAATAATAAATTCTCTCGCCCTACATGCATATACATGCATATATTGACGTTAGACCGCTGTCGTGAAATCTTCCTACTTATGACGAGAGGACAACTCCAGCCCAAGTCTTCTGATTGGTCTCCGGACCCGCAGTTCACTCATGAATCCAAGGATAGGTTCTCAAGATTATTATGGCGCCATCAAATGCGGGGAATCGGAAAGTTCGGTCGGGATGTTTTCAGCAACGTGATCCCAGCGGGCCTCAGCCGACTCCCGGGTGGAGAGTACCTCATTATTTATACGCTCTTCATCAAACAATGTTATTGGAGTAATTCCATGAGTGGCCGGCGGCTAAGCTCGTGAGTCAGCAAGAAATTCCCTGAGTGAAACAGAAAGCGTTGGTATTCGAGGTTCTCGGGTCGCTCTGGGGCCCTTTGTTTGTCGTCCCCCGGCCCGAGTTCGTCTCTCCTCTTCGGGCACGTGGGGATCCCTTTCCGACGACTGCAGCGCCGTCATGTCCACCTGCCACAGGCCCGCTTATCGCCTCCAACTGCCCAAACCCCAGCGAGCTCTACACCTGCAACGTAGCCTTCGATAGGTCACCCGCTTGCTTTAAACAACCACACCGTCCCCGCTTGTAGTGAATGGTGAGTACAATAGTCGAGACAACGAGCACTGAGCAATGCACGTCAATGCAACCGTGCAGCTTGTCAACCTCCCGCTCCGTACGGGACTCGGTACGCAACGGGGCCGCCAAGCAGCCAGCCCGCCAGCCAACCAGACAGCGCAACAGTTGAGCTGCAACAGGTCGCCTACTTGATTGGAGCTGTTGGGTGTTCGCAGCAGCTGAAGAATCCTGGCGACGATTTGAGTGCGCGTTGAGGATTGTCAGCGAATTGCAAGCGAATCGGAATCATTGCAATTAAGAGAGAGAGAGAGGCAACTGTGGAAATGTGCGATGACTCTCCTTGAGATCGGAGGTATGGAGGAACTCCATGTTTCAACTTTCCCTCAAATCTGTGAGTGAGTGCGTGAGACAGGGATGGAGGTACGTGAGGAAACGAGGCGGGATCCTGCAGATAAGCGCCTGCCAACAATGGTTTCTCGATCGAGTGCTCGAAGCCGGCTAGCAGATGGAAAAATCGCGCGTGATTTCTCTTCTGTCTTCGTGGTTCTTATCGGGCCAGTCTGTTGTCACCTCTAATTCATTGCTGTCTCTGGTGCAAAGCTCCCGATTGCAAGCGGAACATATCATCGACTCTTCTTCCCCTCTATTCGCTCGATGTTCTCCTTTGGTGAACTTGGCAAACATCTCATTGTGAAGTGTTCCGGTGACCGAAGCGAGGAACTACTGGCAGGATGAAGGGGAGTGGGCATGGCGGGATCGAGAGCTGTTCTCTTGCTTCTAGACTCCCCCTCGGCGCCGCCGCCGTCGCCGGCGTCTTCTTCTCTCGGATTCCGTATTTGTTCCTCTAAGTTCGGAGCTGCTTGATTTGAATTTCCAAAGGCCCGAACGAAAGCAAAGCAAACGGAAGCGTCGTTCTTTCGGTGTTCGCTTGCCCTCTTCTCTGTCGTCTACGTTCTATCTTCGGCTCTGAGACTGCATGTCTGGAGTGCACTTCTCGACTCTTCAAGAGATCGCGGCGAATCCGATTTGTCGACCGGAGTGGACCTATACATTCACCGGTGTCGCGTACACCCAGACCGAGGGGAGATCTTACTTCAATACTCCCGTATAGGCAGTGGTTTTGGTGCGTGTGCGTGTCAGCGGACGGCGACAGCCTTGAAGCGGAACCACGTCTGACCGAATGAGACGAAACGTTATCCCAAAAGCCGAGTGATCAACAGCTGGCTCTCTCTCTCAGCCGGATCACGTATACTATCTGCAGTCGTCCTCCAGAGGAGAGGAGGGAATGGGGTGGAAGATCTCGCCAGGTCCGCCTGAGTCTGACGGCCCTTGGCAAGCAGGTCTAAGCTCTCACGGGTTGCCCGGTTACCAACCTCGAGCGCCGGCTAAGTGAGTGACCAGATGGCTCAACCCTAACGGCGTGAGGAGGTGCTCGGGGTGTTCTCGCTTGTGCCGTCAATGCCCACGGGGAGAGGGGGGGGGGGGGCAGATCGCGAGCGCTCGGACACCTCGGTCAACCACTGGATCACGGGAGAGCTTCTGCATTTTTTTTTTGAACCTGATTCCGTTGATTGTGAGTCCTCACCGATTCACCCCACCAAAGATGACCTCCTCACGTGTGGGACCCTGGGTGACGCAATCGTTCCCAGGGAGTGATTTACTGGATTATTCGCGTATTCCGTTCATTCATAAGTTCCAGACGTTCTCTGGAGGCAGCGGCTCCGTTCCATTGGAGTGCTTCCCGACCTTCCCGGTGCAATATTTACCTCACAGCCGATCTCCAACAGCTCGTTCTGTGTCGAAAGAACTTGCTTTTCATTCATTCCGTCCCGGATCGGGGCTGCAGCTCTTTCTCGAGGTCATGCACTATTTTATAATCATTAATTTCTCTGGGGACTGCTATTCCGTTGCTTGTACCGTCCCGTTTGAACAGTGTGCTCCGACTTAGAGCCGACGGTTCTATACTCCCTGCGTCTAACGATCTGTCCATGAGAAGAGAGGGCAAAAATTCAGCTGGGAGCGACGCAATCTATGACTGTAATTGATTATGCCTCGTT
The DNA here is from genome assembly GCA_037576195.1 of Phytoseiulus persimilis. NCBI lineage: Eukaryota > Metazoa > Arthropoda > Arachnida > Mesostigmata > Phytoseiidae > Phytoseiulus > Phytoseiulus persimilis. The sequence goes on along the minus strand of CM075102.1, from coordinate 44,611,042 downwards.
ATTGATGGTTCGCTGACTAGGCCAGTTAGATAGTCAGGCGGCTAAACAACCGCTGAGGAGAGCAGAGACGAGTCTGACAAAAACGGGGGCGAACGACAATGGTTGAATGATCTTGTCGGTTTCGCTCCCCGCACAAGTGCTCGATGGGTGGGGGAGATACGCGCAAACATTCATCTGCGACCTTTTGCGCCGCACGAAAACATATTTCGATACTCATTGCAAGCCATTCCATCATACATACGTGCATCGATCGAGACAGGTGTCGGTCCTCTGAACGGCCTCTCCCGAGCCGCCTCGAAACTGACAAGTGTGTCTCGCTGAGATGAACCGCTTCTCGTATGGAAGGGCCATCCTGCCCGCTCATACGAACAGAGCAAACGGCTTCTCTGTGCGTGCACGGCCAATGTTCGTCGCAAGCTGCAAGCTTCGAACAAACAGTGACCAAGGGGAGAAGTCGCATTGCGCCGCATCTTAAAAAAGCAACCTCCTTCTTCAGCTCGAGCTCTCGGGCCTTCGTTCCTGTCCCTATTTCCAATGACAGAGGCGTTTCCGTTTTATTAGCAAAATACAGCCGACCTGACTACAGACTCTCCTTGCCCGACCAGTTGCCTTCAAGGCGGGCAGGGGGTGGCAGTGCGGATCTCCTGTCCCGTGTTGCGCTCCACTTTGTTCATCTGGTCGGCAAGAGCCATAAAATCAAAAGAAGACGGGGCGACCTTCCAGTTCTTCCACTGGCGGACTATAACAAAGAGTAATCCTTCACGCAAGACCGTGACAGAACACTGACACCGCGGCGTCCGAACTCTCAGGACTGCAGAAGGAGCTCACTATCTCCCCACGAACTGTTTTCCACCAGCGGCCCCCCTTCTCTCGCTCTTCCTCTCAAGTGAGCTTCGGCTGCCAGTGTATGTATTTCCTCCCAATCCAACTTCCGAGAGGAGTCGGGAAGATTGACGGACGAGGGAACAATCCTCGAACTTTTCAGTCAAACGGATAAGAGCACATCGCGATCGATGACCGGTGTCTGGGAACCACATCGTCGATCGTCCATTTTAGTGGCTCGCGGCTATGGAGCTCGATATATGCGGATCGAAAAGGGCGTGCGACCGATGTGGCGCTATCCGATCCGAGTTTTGAAGAGTATGCTTCACATCGGAAACCGCTCCACACGGTTTTCACGAAACCATGTCGGCTTCGATCATTTGGCTCGTTGGTAAATGGTGATCGCATTCAAAATTACTGGAGTCATGAGCGAAGCCCTGCACTGAAGTTGAACATGGCTGTTTCGAGCGTTACATCAAGACGCCGTCAGAGGCATCACTTAATTCCGACTTCGAAACGAGACAGCGAAAATCCCTGGAACTTGAGACAGAAAAACCCCCGGCCACCTGGATGAAGACTCGGAGGAAAAGAGAGAAGAGTTTCCATGAAGTTCATGACTCAAGTCTGCTGAAGTGTAAATTCGAATCTCAATGCTGAACACCGAACCGCACGACGAGAGAATCTTTTGGTTGAGAAACGCCGCTCGACTCGCCTGTTTGCTGCCTAACGGAATTAGTCAGAGGCTGGAGAATGCCAGCGCAGATCTTGCTAGATTGCACCTGAGGGAAAAGTTCCCGAGGAGATTCGGTTGCCCAAGTCAAATCGTCTCGGAGATTTCCCGCGTCATGCAAGCGAAAACTGCTGAAACCCGCTCGTCCCACAGCGGTATGATTCACTGTGCTTCGCAATCATATCCGGCTGGGAGACTCCTCATCAAGTTGGAGGGCTTGACGCTGTACCAACTCAGCCAGAACCGGAACTACTTGGGCAGCTGCAATCAAAGTCGAGACGGGAACTCGAATCGATGCCATTTGACACTGACAGGCGGGCGGCAGCAACTCCACTCACAAAGGGTGAACAGACCCTTCGTGGAACTCTGTTGCTTCTGTCGTCATTGTCAGCTCTATCCCGCAGCGGCGGCCGCAGCTCTTTCGGAATCAATTTGCCTCTCTCCGAGTGGGTATTCAATATAAATCGCGAGTGGTTCTGCCGCTTCTCCGCTTGCTCCAATTGGTCTCTTCATTCGAAGCCGTCGAGCGGAATGAAGGGAAGCTATCGGTGTCTGACCGTGAGGCGCAACGCGGAACTGGCGAAATCGCTGGTCAAATGTTTACTTCGTAAGAACCGACCGGTTTACTTTATGGCAAGGGTTCCGAACGCCAGCCGTCGTAGAGTTACCCGAGAAACGTTAGCTCGCTACAAATTCTGTTACAGCTCGGAATTTGAGTCGTTCGAGACTCGAATATTCCTCTGCCAAACTTTCCTCATGCCTTCTGCCGACAAGTGGTGAAAAGTTTGAAGCTGTTTGCTCAACATTGGTTCTATCGTCTGTGTTCCTCGATGGACATGTTGCGCGATCTCCGTTGCTGTGGGACCTCGTGCCTGAGCTCGCGTACGGCATCGATGAACGTACTTGATGAGAGCGTCGACAGCAATGCTTCGGCAGCGTCGTCATCATCCCCCCACACGCCAAGAGTACAGTTCAGGCCGCCGTATTACTGTTACTTCTATCGTGAGTGGTTTCCGTCCTCAATAGTTCGATTTGCTGCCATAACATCGTTCGCATTCCCCGGTCCGAGCCGAGAGCCGCAGTTGTCCTCCCGCCCCCACGTCATCGTGATTGGGGCTCCCCATTCCCATTCTTCGATGCGGAAGTCAACGTTCGGTCTCGCAGGAGAACGATGGGGCTCGAGACGTTCCGATGCCTCGAACAGGGCTCTTGTCGAGGATCTTCCCTTTGATGGGAGTCTCCGGGCGAAAACTCTTCCTACGGAATGACGCCCCGTTGCGCTTTGAAGTCTAATGAAACAGCTTGACAAGTTGGATCACCTTGCCGTGTTGTGCTCCGGTGCGCCGGCCGGTGAAAATGCAACGGCGCTCGGCATACTTGCGCGGTGTCGCTATGCAGCGTGCTGAACAAATATTTGTGTATGATAAGGAGAGCTTCTGTCTACACAAACACGGAATCTTAAATAAGGAACACCCTCTCCAGAACGCGCTGCTGACTCTTCGAGAGCGAACAACCTGAGACGCCGTTCGGCCGCCAGTGGTCAGCGCTTCCGCAAAAAGCGCGCAGGCGTCTTTCCCTCCGTGATACTCGCTCCGGGACTCATTTCGCTCTGCTCCGAGCAGGAAAGCTTCGAATGTTCTGCTCAACGGGTTTCCATCGTCGCCGATTGAGGGAGCTTTGGGCCCGAATGGAGCCTGGCTGGCGAATCCGCCTCGCGTGCATTTTCAAAACCGTTGCCAACAACAACTCAGGATGACGCGCAGCGAATCTCGAGCCTCGTGTCCTTCCGCAGCCAATTTCAAAGCTTCGACGATCTTTCAAGCCACCCCGAGGCCGTAATTTGCGGCTCGAAACACTTGCCGGCCCCCCGCAGTGTCTGTCCCTGCCGCTGTCGAATCTCGTCAAGCAGGCAGCCGTCACCCGACAACAAGCAGCTCGTGATTGGCAACGAGAGCGGAAAACCACGGCTTCCGTTGCGAACGTGGCCTATCAGGACGTGTAGTTCACAATCAGAGAGCATCCGTCGACGTCGGAGGATGCGGCATCGCGAACCGGCGGCCGCAGCGGGCGCGACGAAGGGCCTCACCGCCCCGAAAAGAAAGAGAGAGAAATCGAATTGAGCCGAGACGCCGGGCTCCGAGCGTGACTCTGATTGAGTGCAGAATCGCCGAAAACGAACAGAGTCTCTGATTGGAGCGAAGGTCACGTATCAGAGTGGCAACGACGCTACACCCGCTATGATCGACGCCGCTGCGCCGCCGCCGCTGTTAATGGGTCAAGCGGAAAGCAGGGAGCTCACCAGCGCTCTCGGTGGCGGCAGCTGGCTTGCCGCTAGCCGATGTTGACACCAATGGAAAGCCTCTGGAGGAAAGCTCAGAGTCCTCCGCTCATCCGTCCGCCCATCGAGCAAGCGAGAGAGCGAGCCATCCGATTCTTAACCGGGTGGCTGGCTGGCAAACTAGCTCACTTGGTTCCTCTCATACGCCCTCGGGCTTATTCTTTGTTTCCCCTTCCAAGATCAAAGCGTTTTTTGTCATCGGGGAGCGGGAGCCGGAGGGTTCGACGGACGGACGATTCCCAGCTACGCAAAACGGATAGCAACCAGGCAGGTCAGGCGAGAACCGACATGGAACGGCTGACCGACCCACGGACAAGCCGAAAAACGCGCAATCGCTCCGTGCGGCACCTTCAGGCTCTGTTTCACGCCAGAAGCTCGCCGAGTTCTCATCCTGTTCCCGTCGCTAGAACCTGATCGATTCGGACAACATTCGACGAGGAATCCAATGAGGTTGGACTCCCGAGTGTCAAATTGGTGGTCCACCTTGAGCCGAAGGGCCGCAGGCGTAACTGGCACTTTGCTCCATCTGTATCAAAATATTCGCCGAAGGAAACAATTCCTGCTCGATGGGGAATCCGAACTGCGACTGTTTTTTCGGTGAAAATCTACGGAAATGCAGAATCTAGGAGCAATCTGCGCTGTCCTAACTTGACTCGAAGTGGGGTCAGATCGATCCTCAATGTTTGCAATGAGGATACTCCCAGAACGACCGCCTACACCATGACGGCGGGTCTGGCGGCTCCGAAGTTTGCCCGATCCCCTGTGAGTCCCGCTCGTGTAGAAGCTGGAGAACCGTCCGGAGCGGATCCCGAAGTTCCTCGAGGATCCTCAGTTGCGTTCAAGCTTCGAGGGAACTGCTGGATAACATGAGCTACGAATCGTAGCTCATGCTATCCAGCCTACGTAGCCTACGATACAAACAGTCTCAAATATCGTCAGGGTCGCGGAGTCTTGCCGCGGCTTTCGAAGCGAGACCACCATCAATGCCAGAAACACATCGCTCCGGTCCGGACAATTCGTGGCACACTTTTAATCTGAGCTTTGGGAGCGATTGTTTCCTGGGAATCGGTTGAAATAACAGGGTAAGCGCCATGGTCGCTAAACTCGATTGCTTTGCTCCATGAGTTGAATCGGTCTTCAACAGGCCCTTCAAGCACTTTGAAGAGGACGCCCCTCCCCCCGTCTGGGTCCGGTGGTGGCCTCCCGACCGTTGCACCAGCAGGTGGAATCCTCTTATGGAACAGGGCTGCCCCGTGTACTCTCGACAAGCCCCTCCCCCTGCCCGGTTCTCGTTCGTCGTGCGGTCGCTCTAAATATACGCAACGACGTCTCGGTGGAGATCGAGCCCCTCCCGGAGTATTTTCCAACCGGATGCTCTTCAGCAGGACGATCTCTAATGACTCGAGCTACAGCTAACAAGAGTGCAACAGGAGTCCGGTGCGGCCACTGGTCCGCGAGGAGCAACACGTCAATACTAGGTGGTATCCCTTTAAACCCTCGAGAGATTTGGCGCTGGGACGATTGCTGGCAAAAGCAGGAACGTAGTAAGACGTTTCGTTGTCGACCTTGAAGAGCTGCTGGCAAAGCAGTGTGAGAACGCTGAGCCGACAGAAGAGGCCGTAGGTCGGCGTGACAACTTGCCTTCTGGAGCAAGCTCACGCGTCGAATAGAATGGAAAGTTTCCCGTGTTTGCTTGAACGCAATCGCAAACGCGCAACGGTCCCGGAATGTTTCCCTCGGCGTCGCTGAATAATCCGCACTAACGAGATGATCGTGCGAGGCCACCGGTTGCAACCGCCGCGGCGGTCGTGATTCCCTTGAGTTAGTGTTCGTCCGCAACAAGGAACGAACCCGAACTCCACAGACCTCCTCTCGGGCTGCACTGTGTGAGGTCCATCGTGTTTATTCACGTTCTTAGGCACTGTCCTCGTACAGGCCCGTGCCGGTAGACGACACGAGGCACAGGCGGGTCAATGACCCAGCGCTTTGAATCCGTGAAGTTTGAAACAAATCTGATCTACTTGACGTGTCGTTCGACCATGTTCGTCATCAGCGGCGGCTTGGGCCAATTCTACGAAGAGACGGAGTGAACTGTTGAGCGAGCGAGCGAGTGAGAGAGGGAACGACCGTTATCGACCGTTCCGTGAGGCAGGCGATATTGATTGTTGCGTCTGGTCATCGTAGAAAAGCGAGACGAAGACATCGCTGCAGTTCGAGCGCTCAATGCTCTGATTAATGATGCAACAATATCATTAGCGTAATGGGAATAACACAGGAATAGGAACGACTGCGAGTCTGGCCGCATGGCACGGCGCCCAGCGAGCCCGGGCTGCGATCCCGGCAACTCCCTCGCCCTGTGCAAACGGGGCCGACTTACAGACGAGTGTTGGCTCGACTGTGGATTTGTCGGAGTTAGGGAGACGAACAAAGTTGCGAGGAAGATCCGGGGGGCAGAGCCCTTGGAGAAACCTTTTATTCCTCGGCTGCTCCTCTTCCAACGCATTCAAATGTATAAATAGCATCAGGCCGCGTCGCAGGTTTTCTTTAGAACTCCATTGTCAGCGCAGAAGGAGGATCCGGACCTGCGGTGGAATTCGCTCTGATTGCAATAACAGGCAGGAGCGCGGGGACGAGCATTCGAGGTAGCTGCGAGACATTTATTGGAATTCAAGAGATTGGATTTTTGACGTTCATTGGGGCAAATCGATCCACTCGACGCGGGCTTCCTGGGGGCTGCAGTGCGTAGGGTTTGTTGATCGGAACTTCAGAGATACGTGCGTCCGTTAGCCGTTTGTGTCTGAGCGGCGGCGGGAGATGATCCGAGAATCGTAGCGAGCTTCGGAACTTTCTGACGCGGCGCGATTCGTCAAGGCCAGCTGACATGGGGTTCAGGCTCTGGATCCTCGCAGTGCGCAGGTCCGTCGAGAGTTTGCTGCCCGCAGAGAGATCGTCGATGCCGCTCTCATGGAAACCTCGGGGACGCGCCCGACGTGCGCGGGTGATCCGTAGGCGCTCGTTAGACAACCACGAGAGGCGGGGGTCGGGTCGAGAACTGAGTTCGATCGTAGGTCGACGCGGTAGCAGTGGTTATCGACTGATGTTTATTTTTTTTTCTCGTGTCAGACCGCCAGTCGGTTTGTTTGTGTGTTCGTTCATCGCTGCCGGTGATGTTTTCTTTTCAGGGCAGGGAATGCCCGTGGCCTGCGATCCGTCTTTCAGTCGGCACGGGGGCTCGGAGTCGCTGAACAAAAAGACAGATTCGAGCGGCAGCAAGAAGACATCCGAGGTGTCCTCCCCACAAAGTCCCGATGGCGGAGTGAATTCAGACGACAACTCAGCGTCAACCGCTTCAATGGCTCCGGGTCACCAGCAGTCAACGACAACTACGACGACGACGATGACGACAACGGCAGCTACTGCGCACACCCGGCTTACTTCATCCGTGCTACGAGCTTACCATCGGCTCTTTAAGAGCTTCCGCAAAGCATGGACTGGCGTGCGCTTCGGTAAGTGTTCTTTTCTCGTCTGTCTGGCTGACTGAGCGAGTGAATGCGCCTCGTGTAGGCCAGACGCATATCAAACTTGAGACGCAGGCGAACGCTTTCAGACTTCGAGCTTTTTTTCGAGGTTCGTCTGGGTTGGGCGATACCTCCGGCACGTACGAGCTGTCGTGACTCGACTCAAGATATGACGAGAACGAATAGACCAAGATTGAGAAGTTTCCGTTCACGAGCTCAGTTCGTAGAGGTGTTCTTCGAGGTGCGAACTCGTCGTCGGGATCCCCAGAGGATCGGACAGAAACGTGGGGAGAGCATATCAGACAGAGTTCATCGCGCTGCTCCACATCCTTGGTGAAATGAATGTCTCGGGGAGGAATCCGCTATTCTCAGAGAGGAGTGCAGTTCAGGAACTGGAGGTCATTGAAAAAAAAATCACCAGATGTCGCTATTCAATCCCTGAACAGGAAATGGATTTCGCTTCCTGGCAGCCAACTGCGAGAGCCATTCCGGAGCTGTGCCCAAAGTTGGTAGTCGAGGGCTCCTCTGGGAGCGTTTGCGCTGTCCACGCGGAAACTCGCAGGCCCTGTCAGCTCACATTCCTGCGGAGCAATCCGTCGCCTTTCCCTCAACGGCAGCTCGTTGTCAGCGGTGTCCCCGACAGTGAGGCGGGATCCTTGTATTGTTTTTTTTTTGACGGATCGCGAACGTAGAATGCTCATGAACGACGAGGGAACCATGTCTGTTTCCTCAAGTTTTTCCAAACACTCCTCAGTGAGCAGGCCCTGAGAAGGAACGAGAGCTCAGTCCTCAAAGCACCGAATGTCTGAATATGTCGCGTCTCTTGATAGGAATGCGAATCTGGCTGAGCAAATCCATTTACTGAGTCCTGCCCGCTCACATATACCGCTCGGAGAGGGTCTCGCACCAAGAGATTCCAGGTCCTGAAGAAGATCCCTCGCGGATTTATTTTCGCACGGTCGAACAATGCGTTTTTCTCTGCGAATTCGATTGATTAGACCCGTTGTCCGAGGATTCGCGCTTTAATCACAGAAAACAGAGACCGACGGGACGAGGCGAAAAACTGCTGGAGGGGAGAGACAAGGGCACGGGATCCCAGAAGACGGGCAGTGGGACATCCCTAAAAGCATGTCAAGGCTCCGCCCTCCTAGTGACGAACATTCATGAAGAACTATGTCAATCTCTCGGATCGAGCCAGAGGGCTTTGAGAAGAACCGTTTTTCTTCTCAGCTTATCGAAAGTGGAAGAAAGATCGTGAGGCAGGAAGTGACTGCGAGAGGGGAGTCAGTGAGTGAGGGAGAGGAGGGGAGAGAGAGAGAGCGGGGGCCTGCGAGGGAGAGAGTGGTCGAGTCCATATTAGACTTCTGGGGCGAACGGAGGAACGCTGACCCGTATATGAGGATCTCTGGGCATGGGTAAATTGGGGCTGATCACTGAAGCTCCGGAACTGTGGAGGATCCGATTGCTTGTCGTCGGTTAACGGATGGCTCCCGTAATGGATGGTCGTACTAACACTGACACCTCGCATATGGAAAAATCGAGGGAAAACAGCTGTATCCTTATCGCGAAGAATTTGGACGGCCCAAGAAGACGAACAGCCGGGATGATTATCAATGACATTGGTGTAATGTGGGCCGTGCCTTGGCGCATCGATAGACGGAGTTATTCCGCAACCGAGACGCCATGATGGATCTTCTCCGAACTGCGCTGCACAGCAAGCGCCCGAACCCTCACGGCGGAGTGATACCGATATAAAAAAAATCCATTACTATTCCCCTTGTTACTGGCCGGCCAGCCAGCCAGCCGGACGAGAAGACAGCGATCTCTGTCGTAAACCCTTCCAGCACTGATGAGCCGTTCGGGGACGACAACATGAAGCATGTCCTTCTGAAGGGATTTGTTTCCAGCACTCCCTCAGAAGGTTCAAAGCTGTGGCTGGAGGCCAATTACTGGACAGCGACCGGGAGGGCGACCATGGGCAGGGGCCCGGCGGGGACTGCCACTTTATCTGCGGTCTTGGAAGACTCCGTTCCGATGGGAGCTGCTGTCGGTCTTCGCCCCCAGACCGTGCCGCCCATCAGCCCGCTGTGAGATCGATACACGCTGTTGCCATAGCGGGTTGAGTTGAGCTCGGCACCTTGGTGTCTTGTCATCTTTTCCGCGTGAACTCATTCCGCTTGAGAACTTCCGGTGCCCTGTCGGCTGTTTACGACCATGGCGACGGCAGAGATGACAACTCCACAGAGACGGAGCCCGTTCGGCTGACCGCGGGCTAACGGGTGAGCGGGTCGGCGGGCTAACGGGTCGTTGGTGCGTTAGCGGCGGAGGGACGGTTTCACCTGATGCGGCCTCGAGCAAGCAGAGCTTTTGTGCGCTCAACACAATGGACCTCAATCTGAGTGGCCCCGGGGGAGTGGAGGGAGCCATAAAGATTAATGAAGAGACCTGATGTGCGCGTTCAAATGCACTGGGGTCTTCGGGTCGATAACGACAGCGAACCAGTCGAGCAATAGTTGCTGATGTAGCCTCTTCCGCGGCGTGCATTCGGCCGTGCCGACCGACCGATCTGTCGGCCTAGCCGCCCATTCCTGACCGCGGCTCACAATGCAAAGACACCTCCTCGGGCCCAGCTGAATAGCATACACACACACTCATCGCAGTCGGCTCGGACCGATACAGTACTCGGAATGAGTCAGCGAGTGTCTGACTTCCGAAGATATTGGGTAGAGCTTCTCCACGACGTAGGGCTTGAAGCACTGACAGAATCTCTCAGGAATCCGCCCGCTCAGCACTGGACGAATCATCAAATGAGGCGTGAATGCAATTTCCTCTGCGCCGAGTTTCCGTCGGAATCAACTGTGGAGTAACGTCGTTGAGACAATGTGTTTACTCTCGGTTCTGAGCTTTATTTTCGAACCGATGCCGACTCCACCGCGCTCCCCTCTCATTTGCGTCGCGCTCTGTAGCAGATACCAAACGCGCAATCCATTGGATTCGCCTGATTCACGCGTTCTACTGGAAGAACATTCCGCCTTCGAGAGGAATCTGGAATGAACTGAGCGGTGCCGCAAGAGGATGTGGAGAAAGCATTTCGACTTGATCGAACTCGGTGAGTTCCTCAAGCGCAGATATGTGGATTGAAACAGCGAACCGCCCGACGATTCTTGAAGCGAGGTCCGCCTTGAGGGTCCTTCGCGGAACTGAGACGCAAAGGCACAAGAGTCCATGATACGATTGAGGAAACCTACGACCTCAATCCCGGGTTCTTGGACCGAACTCGAGGAGAATCAAGGGCTCAGGCCGTCGACACCATAACTGCCTCCGAGACCCGCCAAGGAGCGCGAAGGAAGTCTCGGAGAGAACTTCTTCGCAAAGCTCAAACACCGCTCCTCTCGATTTCGGCCCACCTAACACTCGATTGGAAACTTCTGCAGCAAAGTTCTGAACGAATTTTCGGCTCCGGTAATCGCCAGAAGAGGATTGCCCTGAAGTTCGGTAAAGAGAGTTGAGGGTTGACAAGGTTGAGGTTGCGCATCTCTCTAGTGAAGAAAGTTCGGTGTCTCCAATTAGTGTTCAGGGAATCAGAATCAGCGACATGATTTCCGGGCTGCCGCCGCGTTCAATCGAGTTCACCGCGGGAGACGAGTTAGGCACCTGTGGCTTTTCGGCTTCGATTGATACCAGCCGCGTCTTCTGCTGAGTCAAGGGCGTGATCAGGATTTTCTATTGGAATCCCAAAACCGCTCACAGGGAACCACAAAGAGCGGAGTTGACCCTCCCTCCCCAAAGTTCTGCTTTTGTGCGTCAACGGAGGAGTCAGAAGCCGACTCGGATTCTCGGTCGGAATGAAAGCCAGTCAGCAGCAAACTTCCGCCTTCAGAGCCATGAATGCGGTCGGTTCTCGAGCCGGGGTCGGAGGAGCGTGGTTGGCGAAAGAATTTTCAATGGCTCTCGCCTTCCACCGAGCGCTCGGTAGTCTTCCCAGGTGCCTCCTCACTGGTTTTCCCTTCGTTCGCCTCTTTTTACCCGTTCTCCAATCAGGGCGCCGCGATCAGCAAATGCAAAACCCTTCCGCGCTCCAAGGATATTGGAAAAGACAAAAAGAATCGGCAGACAGAAACAACGATTGCTCCACTGTTCGTTCTCGCAGGTGGTGATAAATTGAGGTTTTAGCAGAGGACATATTAGTTCCTCTGCGGCTTCTCGCTTGCGTCAACCCGTCTCCCTGGCTGGGCCGTGCCCGGCGTGTTCGTTCGGCTCGTTTCCCATGCCTGAGTTACCTTGTCTTGCTCTCTCCTTCGGTGCGAATATGACAGCGATCTCTTCTTGTGCCAAGCATATTTAATAATTCGTCGGATGGCTGGCTGATTACCTCCAGCTCCCAGTGGGGCTCTACTGCGCGCGATAGGAGCGCTATTGAACGAGCCGAGATTCAACAGCTCCTCTGAGGAACGTCATCGCTTCATAGCTATCTCCTCCCCGGTTACCCCTCGCTCCCCGCCGGCGAGAGAGCCCTGATCGGCCTTTCGACGATGCTGTTTCGGAGTGAATTATTTCACGAACTCCCTCCTCGCGTGTAAAGGTCTTATTTTCACACGGCGCAAACCTCACGGAGCCGTGTACCAGCTCTCTGCGGGCCTCAGGTCTACGCGTGACAGCTGGTCTATACGACCTTTGCCGGAACGTTCCTCTCGCTGGGAGGGAACCGCTCTCGGCTCGTGAGGGCCGTGTCTCCTTTGCGCTGTTCCATGGTCGAACCGCGTGAGAACCTCATGTCGAAAGAAGTTGAACTCCTTGATCCTGAGTGATTTTCAAGATGAACCAGGAGTGTTTTTCGGGGGGAGCCAGAACCCGTCGATATTAGATGCGAGTCCCTCCGGAAAGCCTCATCGACCTCTGGGAATCTGCCGTCGCCCTGTGCGAGCTTTTCCGACATCAAGTCAAGGGGGACTGATCTCGCTCCATTTAGGAATCGGATTACTCAGGGAGGCGTATTGTCAAGTTTTCCTCGCAAAGCTCCCACTTGACACCCGTGGAGCTTTGACCAACGCGAGGAAATGCATTCTTTATTTGAGAATCTGCGAGAGTCTTGAACGAAGTTTACTCAGGAAGGCCCGTTGATCCGCAGACGATGAAGTCGAGGCTATCCAACTCCCTGCACCTCGCCACCAACCCGAACGCATTGACGAACTGCTCAAGAGGACCAAGTTTAACCGCAATGAACTCAAGGTGAGAGCTGTTGTTCCCCAACGCAGCAGGAATCATTCTATCCCTGTCGTTGAGTTTATTCCAACTGCGGATGGTCTGAATTCCACCGAAACTTCGATTCTCTCCAGACGACGGAAGTTCCGCACATGTACGCTACGTCTCGTTCCAGGTAATGTACCAGGGCTTCAAACAGGTTTGTCCCAGCGGGCTTGTCGACGAAAACACTTTCCGAGATATCTACGCTCAATTCTTCCCCCAAGGAGGTGAGTAGTCCCTACGTAGTCGGATTGTGATACCATCACTGGCTGTACTAATGCTAAACATTGTGCGGCCGAGTCAGCAGACAGGTATTAAACTCGGCATGGGGATAAAGCTCCGAGAGGCAGATTCGAAAAAGTTTGATTCCTGCCCGACACGACACAGCAGCTCTGTTTTGCTGAGTGCGTGACGTCGTGGCGGTTTCACGTCTCGCGCCGCGGTCCTCCACCGAGCCCTTGCCACGAAATCATTGAGATGTCAACTACTTTCGTCATGTCCTAGTTAGGGGATCGCTCGCAGCAGCGCTCTGGGTTCTGCTCTTCTGGATTAGGTTCAGGATTCTCGCTCTAACGAGCTTCCAGGTTGGAATGTGCGTTTTCTAACCGCCTCCTGACGAGACTGACTCGGTGCATTGCCTGATTAAAAGTTGCGGTTCGAGCCTGGGCCAATTTGTTTAATTGACATAAGACCCGAGCTTCAAGTTTCGGTAAGCTTGCCCGTTTGGAGGTCTCTTAACCCGATGGTTAGGTAACCTCGCCGTCTCAGGCCATCAACTTGATTATCCCAGAGGAAAGGACGAGTTTCTCGGAGAGCTGCGAATCGCTTGGCAGGGAGGGGGTCTTCTTCTCGAGTTGTTTTGCAATGCATACCGTTCGAAGAGCCATTCCGTAGCTCGAAGTCATGGTCCGTATTCGTGGAGTCCCGGGAGATGATTCCGGGGAACGATCCGGCCCGTTCCGAGTCCTCCCTGAGTCCAGGTCAGATTCACAGACGTCACTCGGATCGAAAGTTGCAGACGAAACAATGGCCGTCTCTTCTAGACTGGAGCTAGAACTCCTCTTTCGACTTTTTAGGCGCGGGGATTGGGCTCTGAGTTCGCTCAGTCGACAAAATTAACGCGCAGTGAGCAGGAAAATAGCGGCAGCCAACCCCAGACACTGTTTCCGCCACGTTCGCAGTACCCGTGTGTGAACGAACCGTGGTCTTGGCGGGCGCGAGTCGCAACTCGGGCACTTAAAAGCACGTGGAGTCGTTCTGACGCCGACGAGTGCGGCGGGTCGGCGCGAGAACGGGGGAGAGAAAGTCCTTTGTGGGACGGCGAGAGAAAGCGGAAGCGATCCTTTCCACCAGAGGAGCGAACTCAATATCGAACTCGGAAGCAGCTGTATTTGTGTTCCGAGTTCCATGTCAACAAGCTTAATTGAATAAATTCCGTGACAAAGAATATCTCTCCGTTCCCGGCCCAACTGCCTCAGGTCCTCCCACACCGACCGAGTAACTCTCTGCAGAAAATCATTTCTTCCATAAGCCACCCAGACTAACATTGAGGCCAACCGAGACACAAGGCCCGCGCCCCACGGACCGAAGCCACCCAAGGGTGCAGTCGAGACGGCGACCGAGTCAATATCGTGACTGTCCTCCTCGATCCCAGGAACGGCTGGTTCATTTTCTCGTTTCCGAGCGACTAATCTCGAATTCGGAATTTTCTTTTCTCGCCCGGATCCAGCCCTCATCACCGTCTAAGACAAGGCTCGGGGGAATGCCGTTCGGCTAAACCCGTCTGTAATAACTCAACAAACGAGAAAGGAAAGAGAACTCCAAAAACGTCGGACTGGCGGAGGCAACGAGAAAACGTCGGCACTGCCTCGCTTCCCAATTCCAAAAAAGCCCGTCCTATATTTACCGTCAGTGTTGTGAGCTCAACCCCTCTCGAACATAGTTGTTATTCGGACGAATCGCTGGCTGGAATTGAATTAGCAGCTGGTCGATTCCACGTTACCGGAAGGATGCTGTCAGTGCTGGAATCGATGACGAGAATTCCGTCTGCGACCGTCGCTCAGGAATGATGCAAATAATCGGAGGGTGGGAATATCTCGTCGGATCTGACAGATCTGCTGATTATACAGGAGTTGCTCATCCGACCCAGGGACGGGTCGGATCAAGAAGAGGAGTGGCGGGCAGGACGCAGGCGTTTTCCGAAGCCTAACTTGTCTCCGGGATAGGTCCGAAACAGATTGGGAGGGTTGCGCCCGATTCGCTACGGCTCCTCGATCCATATTGCCTCCAACATGGAGGCTAGTGTCCCAACCTCTTTCAGGAGCGCATTCACCGAAGGATGAAGTTGTATTCGAGCAAGCATCTCTACTTTTCAATGTGGGCGATGCAGCACACAGATGAACTGAGCGTGCTTGCTCAACAAAATCGGAAAGAAACGCGATCTCGCGGGCTAAATCCCACAGATCTCAACGAGATCAATGTGCACGTTCGTCGAAATCGACATCTCTGAGACTCCTTGAGGGTCCCCCGTTCTAGGACGGATCGCTCTTCCCACAGGGTGCACTTGTATTCGGAAAAACACTCACGTTGGAGAAGATACGGCATTGAAGGCTGAACCACTTTGTTGCGGAGTTTGTTCCCGTGGAGCCGTGTTCTCTCAGGAGAGAAGCATAAAGTTCCTTCGCTTTTTTTTCCAGACGCAACTCTATACGCGCACTATTTATTTCTGGCGTTCGATCAAGACCATAACGGGACCGTTACTTTCCATGACTTCGTCACTGGCTTGTCCGCCCTTTCAAGAGGTGAGTCGCCCTTAGACGTTTTGTTTGCGGTCATGACATAGAGCCCGTTGGTTCCGGAAAAGATAGATGCGCTGCTTGGACGTGCGGCGGTTGCTTCTCTGCATCGTTTTAGGTTTCTGTCGTGAAATTGTGGATCGCGTTCCAAATCACTAGTCTGACTCCCTGAAAGCTGACTTCCGTTGCAACCTTTTCGGGCCATCGCCTAAAAGTTCCTTTAGCCGCAGGCGTGTTCGGCACGGACTCAATTTCACTTCTACATACATGTTCGGACATGCATTCGAGCGTCTGTGCACACGTACATGCCAGCGAAATACGTACACTCAGAGCTGAAGTCGAAATCATAGCTCTGCACCTGACAGTTTCGACATGTTGGGTTTTCAAATAACTGGGCGGCTTTACATCTCGTTGAAGAAAGGGAGGACGGGCAGGCGCCCCGGGAGAGCGGGAGCGAGCACAAAACGGGAGAAGGTGGAAAAGGGCGAGCGAAAACCAGCGAGTCGGGAAACTCACTACGTCTGCTGCTGCTGTTTCCTGACTCTGCGAGCGGCTCTTGGCCTGCGAAAATAAACACGACTCAACACCAAAAGCCTGTTTTACATGTAGTTTCACGTCAAGAGCAGAAGTTCGTCAATCGCCACTCGCTTGCTGCAGGCGTTGCCGACCGCGATTCGATGCGCATTCAATCTCATCCTGGAAGACGATCTCGGCCGTCCCAGGGAAGAGGATCTCCCGCCGGGTTGGCAGGTCGCCCGAGAGCAAGATCGAGGTTTTGTCCCGAGTGCGAAGTTTAAGGGACAAGAGTTCCACGTTCAACGTTTCTCAGCTGACGCGGCGGCTCCCTTGGTTTGGGAGGGACCGTCGCTCCCTGTTACCAGAGACCTGAGAGGCTTGTTATGTTTCCTGCCGGAGGCACACGTCTGGAGCAGATGGGAACCATGGATCGAGCGCAGAGTTTCCGCCCGGGGACGGGGCTTGAGGTTGCCGCGTCACAGCCAACATGAGATGCGGCGCCGTGTGTTTGATTCTTAAAATCCGCGAATCACCGCGTATCCCCACCCAACGCTGTGCACGTTCGCGATGGAGCGAACGAAACATGGGTGGGTGTTATTCTCATTTCCGCCCGTGCCCTGGTTCGAGCTGCTGATATCTGCGGACGGTGGGCATGAATCCGAGCGTTTCCAGCGGGAGTAGTCGCGACGGGCCGGAGGCGTAGGTTCGAAAGGCCACTGTTCATGGATTTTTTCTCCATCGGATCTCTCTCCGCTGTCTCGTGCACATCCAAAACCCAGCCTCGATACTCACACCGACCTCGGAGAGAATCCCCGGATGCGGAATTCCTCGTGCGGAAACGAAGAGCGCTCCCGACATCAATGAGCCGCGGGGCTTAAGCTTTGCGGCGAGGAGGGAGAGAGAGATGGTTTTGGAATCGACCTCATCCAATCAGCTAAAAACAACAAACAATATCCGATTATCCTGGTCCTCTTATCCCGCCTGATGTGCACTGCATCGTCGTCATGCGCTTCCCTGGGAACCTTCGAGAACCTAGCCGTATAAGCTGCAAGAAACCTTCGCAGCGAGCTTGTTGCTCCGTCGTTTTCCCTGAAGTTTGTCGTCTACGCCGTAGGTTTTTTTCTCATCCTACGCAGCCCCCAAGGGTGGAGTTGCCCCGAGGCCCAAAGGAGCGTTAACGAATTAAACTTCGACACGCGGACATTATCAGTTGGCGGGTTTCAACGACCACCAAGACCATCGGCATTAGTGGCTTCATTCACTGTTGGTCGAACCCTGAAAAATGGCCGCTGACACGGAACCCGGACGCTATCTTCAGTCAACTGGACGTTCGCGATGTCGTCGGCTCACGAGAACCCGGGGTGAGATGTTGGTGCGGCTCCGCGGCACGTCATTTCAGAGACAGAAACGTCCCGAAGCAATCGGTCAGCCCAGCTCCACCCACTCGGCTTACTGACAAACTCCCAACTAATTGTTGAGACTTGTTCGACATCTGGTGGCTGCTATTCACGCCGCTCCGTGTCAGTGCGCTCAACTCCAGGCGCGGCATTGTTGTGGAAATTCATCACGTCCGCGAGAGTTATCCTGACTACCCCTCCCCCCCTGTCCGGTGTCTGTTGTTGCGCCCTTCGTCGTCGAGTCGGGCCCACGGTTCCAGCGGAGGCCGACTCTATGTCACTCTCTGATCGGGCTCGAGTTGCGACCTCTGGAGGATGATACCCGGCCGCTCGCTCAGAGACTCACGCAACCTCGGGAAATATTCGGACGGGGGGGGTGCTGCAAACACGCGACCATCCGACCGCCGTTCTTTCGAAACACTCTTTCCTTCTAACGCCCTCCGCCGTTCCAGGGACACCCATGGAAAAGCTCCAATGGACGTTCAATTTGTACGACATCAACGGAGACGGTTGCATCACCAGAGACGAAATGATGGAAATCATACACTCAGTGTATTCCCTGAATGCCGACAGTGCGCCCGAGGGCCCCAACGGCACAAACGAGGTCCCGCAACAACACGCTAACAGGGTTTTCCAGGTGGGTTCTTTTTGTGCTGCGAACATCCTCGTTGCCACACATCTGTTGAGTGACGAATGGAGAATAAACACCGCGCGCGGCTGTATCCTCAGTCGGGGGGTCGACGACTCTCACTGAGGTCTCGGCCCGACGAGAAGAACTTCTCTGTCAAGAAGCCGACACGCTAGCTTTGCACGCCACTTCCTCAAATCGAGGGGGAGACTTCACGCGTCCTGACTCCATCCAATCAGATCCGAGTGAAGATCGATTCCGAAAGATGCCTCCGGGAGGAAGATGCCTGGATCTTCTTTCACCCGGTAGGGCTCACACAATCGCGCAGCTGTCAGGCGAAATCTGACGGAATTCCTGCGGCAGGCTCCGTAGAATACTCAAAGCTTTGAGTGGCTGAGCGAAACGAATGCTCGGAACCGTTTCCCCGAGCTACATAGTGAGATGGGGAACTGCGAGCGCAGCGATCGGAAGGAGTTCCTCCGAGACAAACGGCGAGGATCTTCGGCTGAAAAATAATTCTCCGATTGACAAGATTTGAATGAAAATTCAACGGGGCTCGCTCGATTGGACTCGACGGCGAATCGAATCCAGAACACACTTCGATGTTGGCTGAAACTTCAGGAGCGGAGAGCCCACTAGACGTAACCGCGGGCGGATGTTCTCGGCCCGCGCGATCATATTTTTGAGTCCACTGAGCTGAACAAACGCGGTGGGCGAAGTGTCGTTGTCCTCGACGCTGCGCCAAATGATTTCTCGATTTCAATTTCCGGTGTGGATTTCGCCTCCGAGTTTTCTCAGTCGCAGCGCTTATCCGCCTCCTTGGACCGAAGTTGGATCCTCCGGACTCTCTTTCCATTCCTGCTGTGTGCCGGATCTGCGCACTCAGGCTCTTCGAATGGCCGGGGCCAGGTCGAGCGGAAGGGCTGGCCAACAGCGAGCCTCCATCCAAGGCTGAGGCAACTCAGTCAGATGCTGTACACCGCTATATCCTTCCACCTGGCCCATCCGGAATTCTCGTCGATCGTTCCGAGCTTCGTCGGGTCCCGACTCAGCGTCAAAACCGAGGTCCTTCGGTCCTGGCGAGCCGGGCTGCTGAGGCGTGAAGAGCTCGCGCGCCGATATAACGTTGCGCTCTGCTCTCTTATCGGGAATCGAGCACAAAGGAAAACATCAGGTTCCCGAAAGCCCTTCTACGGCGGTTGCAACCACAATATCGGTCGAGTAGGCCACGTTGAGCTCCGATCGCTCAGCGGAATGTGAGGTCGATCGTCGACGCATCAAAATATTCCACATGGCTTCCTGCCTGTTCCTCTTGTAGTTCCCTCCTTCACGCCTCCCTGTACCTATTGCTGTTTCCTTTGGTATTCTTCTTGTTCAGCCAATCCGCTCCGCTGTGCCGAGATCCGGCTTTTGCTTCGTTTGCCGGCTTGTCTTCGACGCTTCACGGTCCCGATCCGAGGATGGAATCTATTATCGCCTCGGGCTCTGCTCGTCATATTCCCCTCCAATCAGGCTGACCTTCTTATACAACGCCGGGAGTCCGACATGGCGCGCGAACGCGCCGGCGGTTCCGAGCGGCTCGTTGTCAGGACGTCGGCAGGAAAAGGCGGCCATCTTTTTTAAAAATCTCTGCGTTCGGCATTGATTCCGGTATTTTTCCTTTTTGCAGAAACTCGACCTCAACAATGATGGAATTGTCACGTTTGATGAATTCGTGACAACCTGCTTGAACGATCAGAACATAATCAAGTCGCTCTCGATCCTCGACACCGTCCTCTAAACGAGCCTCTGTCGCTGCCGTTGTTATTGTCGTCGTTGTCGTTTGTTGTTGATGCATCGTTCCCTCGAAGAAAGTTCCTGCGCAATCTCGTTTCGACTGGATGAAAACCGAGACTTCATCTTTCATTGAGTACGTCGCCATCGCCTCGACGGCTGATTGTGGGCCCCGTGGGCGTCTTCGTCCCGTATTCCCATTTTTTTGCGAAACTACGTCAACGACGTCAACGGCAACGTCAACGACGAGACCATTATCGCTTGTGCTCAGGGACCGGCGTGATAAGATTGTCGCGGGCGTTCGGACGGCGTTGGTGTCGGCCACGGTTCCGAACAGACGGACGAGCTCGAGCAGCTGCCTGTCGCCGTATTTGCCGCCGCTACCGGTGCCATCGCCGTCGTCTTCGTCGATCTGGAACCGGCCACGAGTCTCAACCGCTTCGTCCACTGCTCCTGCCTCAATCACCCACTCGCTCAGCAGAACATGCAGTGATTGTGGCGAGGGAACGAAAAATAAGGGAACACAGACGAAGAGATATACAGTTAGACAAAAGGACGGACAGCAAGTCAGTCGGTCAGGCGAGCAGGTTGCAGATGTTCATTGAAGCGTTCGTATAGAGAAACTACAGAGGCCAACAGAGTTATCTTGGGAAATGTTAATAAAACTGCAAACAATAATAATGGAGACAATGAAAACGACGTCGACCGTAAGAGAACGAGATGTGTGATGGACCGAATACTGAAAATAAATAGGTGGTTGGAACAGATGTGAAATCGTTGACCTATCGTTTTCTTTCAACCATGCGGCAAATAGTTCCTCCAAATTCACATGTCGTTCTCCCTCGGGGGAGAGGGGGGGGGGGGACAAAGTTTGCCGAGTCACGCTGGAAAGACGGAGCCAACCACAAGCCGGTCCTAGAAAATATGAGAGCCTGGGGCCTTGGTGGGTAAGGGTGGGGGTCGCCTGTTGCGATGCGGTGCTCTCTCCTTGTAGCGGGTGTCCGACAAGAGCGAAGCGGTCGGACGAACAACCCGGATCCAGAGGCTCGCCAACCATACCTCATACCGCGGACTCAGACATTCACGAACGCTACACACAATGCTCTACCCGGGTGGCAGGTTATAACACGCCCGATATAAATCTCTTCGGGGTAATACTAGCCGGCCTTCCGCGGTCCTCGCGTTTACACCTGCTTCGCTCGGCCCTCGATCTCCGTTTCTCTCCTATGCTCCGAGCCAGCAGCAACATAAAGAAAGTTTCAGGCACAGCGGCGAGTGTCGTTCACGTCGAATCTCTCAACAGCCCAGGCTCCCGAGAATCTGTCGCTGCGGCGTCGGTAGTATGTCGGCGTGTTGCTCCACGCTGTACTCCGTTTTACTGTTGTATTCGCGTCGCGTGGTCTGCCATCAGCGGCTTTTCGAACCCTGAACTCCGAGACTGAGTTGGCGGGAGCTTTGATGTCAAGCAGTCACCGTGTTCGACCGAACTTTCGAAAGAAGTGTTTACCCGATCAAGCCGGAGAACAGCTTCGAGAATCGGCGCCGTGTAAGGAACTTGTTGAGCGAACGGAAGTGCAACACGAAACAAAGCGTCGGGAAGTCGCGAAGCTCATGAAGGAAAACCGATCGCCTCACCGGTCCTGTCGATGCGTGATTAGCTCTCGACGCGGACTTGCGACGCTGGTCTTTGTTTGGTAATCACGGGCTCAACGAGTCCAGTCGTCACCGAGGGAGCAACAGTTTGGAATCTCGAGGAAACAGACGAGTTTTCAAACGACCTGAACTCGAGCAAGACTCTAATCAGTCCGAACACGTTGTGGTGCTTCACAGGAAGACAGGATATCCTCTCCACGGGAAAGAATCCTTGTTGGTCATTGAATATCTCAGTGGCGGCGCCAGCGGGGAGCTAGGCAAGCGTCCCAAATCCCAGAATCCGGAAGCTGATTTTCCCAAAAATTATTTTGTCGGGTTCGACCTCATGACAATTCGGAGCCAATTTTACGGGGATCCGCAAGCAATGGTGTGTTCAAGACCAGGACCGAGAATCTCGTTGGGGGAGCCTCATAACTGAATCAGAGCGATGATTCCACGGATCTCGGGACACAGACATCGATCCCGAATCGGTCGCGGCGGTTTATTAACAGGAACTAATGAGGAGTTCCTTCGGGGAACCTCGGAATGAGGTCCTAGTTGACTAAAGTGTTGAGCTCGGTGAGTTGAATTGAATCGGACCTCCGCGTGTAGTAGCGTCTCGAGAAGGTCCATGGAGAAATAATATCGCAACGTCATTCGTGATACCATGTGGGAGACTCGTTCTATGATTTCTTCGTGAATCACAATGAGAACAGAGTCAAGCATTGGCCAATCTTTGAAGCATCTGGAGTCCCCAAATTTCCTCGCACAATGCTCATCAAAGGATATCGCCACTCAAATCAGTCTCCTCAACACGAAATCCTGGCGCCGCCACTGAACCCTCCCGCTGAAGTTTCTGTGGATGTCCTGTCGAACGTCCGCTGGGCGTGGGAATGAAGCGTGCTTTCTGAGCGATTCAGACAGTTCGAAGGGAGGGGGAACTTCGTAGCGTGAACAAGGAAGAAGAACTTGCGAAACGGAGGAAGCCCTTGCTTCACCGTTGAACGGCAGTCGCCCAGATTCTGTCCGTAGTTGCAGGGCGGACCAAAGAAGTAGCTGGACGAGTGAGGATCATGTCACTTGTTTTCGTAACGTGGCTACTTGTTTGTGGCAGATGTTGAGGGAGCCACCGGTCAAGAACATCGCACGGTGATGGAACGAGCGAGCAGCAGCAGCACCGATACGAGCGAAGTGAGGAGCAATTGCTGGACTGTCTAGGAGCTAATTGTGTTCGTTCCGGTTACGCCTCGATTCCGGCTTCTTCTCGCCTCTAGGTTTAAGAACTCGTCATTTCGTCGGATGTCAGCCCACTTGAGGTACAAGGACACAACTCAGGACTTTTACGTGAGATATCCGTCACAGAATGTCCGACCGGCTGCTTCGCCAGCTCATGTGGGAACGGAAGACTGGGAAGGCAGAAATGAGGACTCAGGAGAGAATCTGCGATCGTTGAATATGCGCAGAGCAAAACGCGGCCAACATGGATTCCTCGAAATAGTCCGATGACGTCACTGAGTGACTCTCGAAATCGTTTCCTCAGATTACCAAGCGAAACACAGAGGGGGGCTCCGGAGGACCAGCGAGCCGGGGGCCGTCGAGTGTTCGCTTTCTGTGAGATCACCTCCCTTTATCGAGCGGCTTTGAAATTGTTCGTCGGCTAAACACAGTGTCTCCTGTCTGGAGAAATCGATTCCGTTTCGCGAGTCGCGCCTGTGATGCTGCGGGTGTTACTCACTCCGACAGGTATGAAGCCTGCCAGCCAGCGAGTTTTTTCTCGTTGTCGGCGGGGCACGAAAAATCTCCCGGCGAATAATTTATCCGCAGATCTCTGACAGGCTCTTACACAAAATCCCGGAGAAAGAGCGTGAAGCACACGCGCAGACCGACCGACAGGCGGACGGACGGACAGGCAGACAGACGAGAGGAGCAACGAACGCCTCACGCTGGGGCAGAGAACAAACACCTTTTCCGCAATCTTTCATGCGATTTGTTCGGGATTAACACCAAAATGAATTATTTACCGAGTCGGGCTCGCCTGCCCCATATATCCACGCTGACTCACAGGGACCTCGTCGGGGACGAACTCCATCGCCCAACGGAAATAACTCCGTAGATCTTCCAGTTCTAGCTTCCTTCTCTTATCAGGCTCAGCAAGGCCACGATCGCTTAAGTGAACGGCGTCTGAGGAATATTTATCGAGATTACAGCGTCGAGTGCATCGCGCGAAATCGTGGAGAACGCAGCGAGAGTAAGAACTGGGCCCTTCTCCCGCTCAGAGGGAAGTGTTTGAAGCTTTGCGACGTCGATAGCGGCGGAGGAGTGCCCGCACGACAACGCACTCGTTCGAACGGCTCACTGGTTTTCGCGGTCTCCAGGTGATCTCATCCGGAGCTGAAGTCTCTTGGAAGATAACCAGCCAGGTGGAGCCGAACGTGGGGAGCTCGAGTGACGGCCGCTCGAGGGCGAGGGAAGAAAAACAAGGCACACAGAGCTCGACTCGGAGAAATACTCGACAGACAAAGCACGGAGTCCTCGATGTGGACGAACGATGGATGGTATTCTCGGAAGCGTGCAGCTCATAGCACTCGCCAGATCGACAAAACAGAGACGACAGATCCCGCATCCGGTAGTGGAGACGAGGGAAAACACTGGAACGCAGGCCTCACCGCTCTCGAACTGAGCTTTGACCCTCATCAAGCTGTGGAGGGGAAGTGAAATAGAGGGAAGAGATAGCGGGATGGCGAGTCTCTCAAACCGTAGGAGACTATGAGGCCTCGCTGTCGCGGCGGACGTCAGCAGAAATCCGCGGAATCGTTCTAGGAGAACTCGAAGCATCTCCACAAGGACTATGAGGAGGAGAGCAGTGAAGGAGCTGGGCATAGGGGTCTCATTGGTTTCGAATGCGGAATTCCAGCCCGGGAACCGCACTCAGGCTCCCGCAGTCGAAACCGGAGCGCGGCTCTGTCCGCGAAAGCTAAGCGAGTGATCCCGGAAGATTAACATGCGGTATTCAAACACGATTGTTGAGCTCTTGACAAAAGTCCCGGAGATGCCCGCAGAACTCCTCGGGAACGTTTCCAGAAGAGCCAGAAGAGGATCCAAGGTGAACGCTATTAGTTCTCTCGAGCACGGAACCACTATGAAACAACTCTCGCGTAACTCAAAAGTTTGCCACTGAGAACAAGCTGCTGTGGTTCCCACCGCGTTCAACAATGTCACCAGGTGAATTTTCTCGGGCTCGGTACTAGTCGGTGGGGAGAACGCAAAAACATGTTGGCGCTCCTGGAGGAGACAACGAGCTAGATCGGGTGTACTCTCTGAATCGACCGCAACGGAACTCATTACTGCTCGGAAAAAGCTTTCGGACATAACAGGCGGCGAAAATGACTACAAGAACAAAATGCGACTTCAAGTCGCCTGTCTTGGATGTTTTCTCATCATCACAGCGACGTTCGGAATTCCACTCGCTCGGAATTGTCGTAGTACGCATTAAGGGATTTGCTGCGCTTCTCCCTGCGACGTTCGGAGGAACGATTGCTCGGAGTTCTGCACGTGCGAAGAGAAAAGACGGTATGACTACGGCCCTGCCCCGCGCGATCGACATTCACATATCGTGGCAACCACAGTGATTGAATGGAATACATATGAATAGCAGAAGACAACCACCATTGCAGAGACAACGAGCTCTGGTGGCCTCAGCTGTGTGACGCTAATCGAGACTCCAGATTGGAACTAACATACTTTCGCCTCGGAGATCTCGACTGGGCCCCTCGTAGGACGTAGGGCTCAACTGACTCATGCGCCTCCTGTCGTTCTCCTTTGAAGTAGCGACGGGCGGAGCGGAGATGCTCCAGAGCCCAAAAGGACTCCTTGTTCGGCCGCGTGCTCAGAACTTGGGCCCGATGTAAATTTCGGCGGACGCGGTCGGAACTTTAGCTCCCACTTCTTCGCGAGCCGTGTTTCATTCCGCGACTCGCTAGATTGTCCTTTACAAAACTGAACGGAGGAAAAACGAAAAGGACTGGGCTTTTGTTCGGCTGACAGCTTTTCTCAGCGAAACGCTTCTCGCAGAGCTCGGAATTCCGACTGTCTTGGATGAAGCAGCTAGTCTTTAGAGCGGGATCCTCACAAAAGACGGCCGAGAGGCTGCCACGTGGCAAGTATTGAGTCCATCCCTATCCGGTAACGACGGGCGGTAACTCCTGGAGCGACGGCAGGCCCGGGGAGGAAAGCTGTCTCAATCGGAACACTACAGCCGACCCCACCTGTGTCCTCTTCAAGCTCAAGTTGCCCCCTAAGGAGTGCGATTAAATACTTCGTAGCGCAATAATAGCTTTCTGGTAGCGGGATGAAGAGCTCTGCGCTCAGAATCAACGATGTGAACGCATCCGCTGTGCGCTCGGAAGGTGTGCTCGGTCGAGTCGATGGAATCAGGCCGACTGCCACAGAATGAACCTACAAAGACGACATTGTGCGATGACGAAGAGATATGAGGTGATATACTCCCAGATCTCCGGGCTCCACGCGCACAACGTTGATATTTCCTCGCGCATGAATAGCAGGGTTCTCGCTGTGCCAGGAATTGTCGTGCGGCAGGAAAGACTCGTCATGCGATCACAGGGTGAGAATGGAATGACATCCAGGGCGAATACCCGGTACCTGATTTATATCATTCCAAGTACGGAGCGAATCTAAGCAAACGACCGTGCTCCTGAATGCAAATTAGTCCGACGATTAGATCCGAAATCAACGGGAGGAACTGTTGCATAATTATTGTCGTCAGGACTCAGAGAAATCGCCGCAGTTCGGACGGTCCTCGAGGCTTAGAGGCTTGCTGTGATTATGAACGCTCGCTCTCATCGAAGTTCTGCCAGCGGATCTCGCTCGTGGCTCTTGCACGAGGTTGCCCGGCTTGAGAGCAATTCATAACTATGCAGAGCCTACGATTCCAATATGAGTTCTTTGTCCGAGTCACACGGTGGCCGAGAGCTTAGTTGACAACTGTCGATGCTACCGGGCTCAACGAGCGCAGCTGATTCCAAAGTTCGACTGGCGCTGGCTGATCATTACGCGGCTTCAGCCGAGCCGAAAATCAATTTTCGGATGGCACTCCCCTCCCAGACGTTCCGTGCTTTGAGGAAATTTGAAATTATCTCAAGATTCTGTTTGGGTCGCTCCGACGCGGTCGATTCCCGAGATATCGTTGCCAAACGTATCGAATATCCATCTTGACGGGAAATTGCATCGGGTCCGGAATCGATTACACGGATTACCCACCTCAGTATCGGGACTAACCGCTGACGGAGAGGAGAAGCGGATGATTGCTCTGTTTTAGAGATTTGAGCGAGGAAACAGAAGATTTGTGTCGACGTGAACCGCCGCAGAACAACTGCGGGCGCCGCAGATGGATGGACAGCGCTCCGTCCTGCGCTTGACTGGACCGAGGGCTCCGATTTTGCACATTCCGTCCTCGAGCGAGCGTCCGCGCCATTTCTTCCCCGGGTGCGTTTGCCCAATCCGCAGCTGATTCTTTCCGATATGTGCCAACAACATGAGGAGGAGAGCTGGGGCCATATTCAGGATCGGCGTAGGCCGACTTGAATCGACCCACCGACCCAGATGTAAGCCGAAAATTTCTTCAGTCGACCTGGCGGGCTTCTGAGCCCACTCTTCCCAGCCTGGGTCGTCTCCATATTCGGGTGGCGGCTGCCATGGAACAACTATAGCAGGCGAGGGGAGCTCACGCGCTCTCTGACGGACTGTTCGAGTCGACCCATCTCTGTTGCGCCTCATCGAACATTGAACGCGGGATACAGAGTCGCCCTCCACCTCGTGGTGTTGATTCCTGCGCCGGATCTCACGTCGGGGAGAAGAATCAGACTCGCTCAGTCATCTTCCGTTCTTGAGTTCAACTCGATTGACTGTAATTTCTTGCATTTCATTGCACAACTATCACAGCGGCTGCCAAACATAAAGATGAGCCCCAAAGTATTTCGGCATCCTGCCGAAGAAAAACGAACCGATAGTTCTGGGAATCTCGTAACCGCTATCTGTCACTAACGCGGGCAGCCGCGAGATCGTACCCAAACAGGGAGAGCTCGGGTTCCCTTGGACTGAATGTTCACGGCGGCGCCAGCTCTGAAAGGATGGGTACAGTGGTGTATCCAGGAGAGGAGAACAGAGGACGCAGCTGCCCCGGGCGCAAAGCTGTTGAAGCCCAGAACTCAAGGACGCGGGAGAGATGCAGTTCTGTGAAACTCTTCGACTGCAATAGAAACTCAATTTATCTCAGGCATAGTAGCCTGTCCCGGAGGGCCGAGGGGGAAAGAATTCGATTCGCATCTCCATCTTCGAGAGGGCGCAGAGATGAGGACAGACAGATTCGAGGTCCTGTCAATTTACTTGAATGTAGCGAAAATTCCGAATCGGGGTTACACTTCGACGCATCAAAGAGGCCTTACCATGAGACAAATGACTGTGAGGTTCCGGTCCGTGCCAGGGCGCATGTGCCACAAGCGATTCCGATGGAACTCCTCAGCTTCATCATCTGATACAAAGGTGAGAGCGTGTTTCCGGACCGGCGCTCTGCCTCGCTAATCCTTGGTACCATCGCTGTTACATCAGCCAACTGTGAGAGGTCTTTCAGCAAGCTCAAGCGGAGAATGAATCATGATCACCATGGGTCAAGAAATGCTGAGCGCATTAGCGCTTTTGAGCATCAAGGGAGACGAAACGAGGAGAAAAACGCAGACTTCGAAGCTCTTCGGAAGTTTCGCTGCAGTCGAGGCCCGACGTGCGCGATCCAGATGCTCACAGTATCCTGATACCCTTGGGTGAACGTGAGAATTTCAACTCCAAGAATGTCTTCCGATCCTCTATCGAATTTTCGTGCGCGTCCACGGGGGCGCACTTTTGCCGCTTTGCCCCGGGCGTCGCTTGAGTTGGATCCGTTACTGGTCCGCTATCGCCCGCTCTTTGTTCTCAAGGCCCAAAACATCGAGGATTGTTAGTTGGTGTTCACAGGGTCAGATCCATCATCTGTGATGCATCCGCTATGATTGCAACTTCAGTTCAGCTCGGCTGCGCAGTGCAGCTCCAGTGTTGCGAATCTGTTCGCGAAGCAGCGTATCAGATTAATCATTCGATGAAGACTTCGCGCAACTTTTACGAGCTCCGTCGAGTTCGCTGACAAGTTCAGATTCGGGAGAAGAAATTCAGAAATCTGAATCGGAACTGCACCGCGAGGTCAATAATAATGAGCTTGGCGCAAGCCCGCCCAGGAATCCCCGATTCCATAGTGCCCATGCTTAGAGATGGAGGTTGCTAGATAATACTGTACACTGGAGCATCAGACTTGAGCATCCAGGGTGCCAACAGTTTCGCTCACATCCTTAATAATTCTGTCCGCTGTCGGCACTCAGAACTGACCCAATTCAATGAGCAGAAACTAATTTTGAAACGAACCGACAATGGACATCGACGCACAAAGGCGTTAAAATTGAGTTCATTGTCACTGCGAGTGACTTCTCCGAGCGAACTCTCAAAGACGGAACGTCTCCGCTCAGGTCTCTAGGAAGCGTCCTCGTGTCCCCTTGTTGTCCGAGTCAAGTGTTTGGCCGGCGAGATGCCGAACGGTTCGTTTGTTCATCCTCGAACACGCGTCCAATGCTTCCGTCAGGAAGAACAGCTCGCCCGCTCTGAAGAATCCTCACGTGAGACTCTTTCTGCCCTCGGTCGCAGTCGGATCAGGATGTACCTCTCAGTCTCGAGTCATTCGGTCATCTTCCGATGACACACTCACTCGATGAACTCCCGTCGGAGAAAGGACTGGAATCCGAAGCGTCATTACCCCTCGAACTCGTGTCTTGATCTCATTGACTCCCCGATCTAAGAGCGTCTGCAGCTCGCGAACTCTGACGCCATCAACAATCGGAAGAATATAGTCCCCAATGAACGGTTTCAGACCGAATGAGCCCAACTCGTCCGGAAACTTGAGGATCCCAGTGAAATAAATTCGAATCCGCGTTCCGATTCGATTGCTCAACGAGCTCTTCAGCACTCTCGGAAACTTTTCCTCTGAGCAGCTTTCCTAGTCCTTCATCGTGAACAAGCGCGCTTGGAACATTCGGCTTGTTGTCAACGGAGCATTCAAATGCTGATGAACCTCTCGGGAAAAGTTTTGAAATCCCCATAAGCTCATTCTTCCTCACTTTCAGTCTCAGAAGAACATCACTCTGCGCTGACAATCTTGCGGAGAGTTCCCTCAGCAAGCGAAGCTGATCAGCGAAGCATTCAATCTGAAACCCTCTGTAAACTCCGAGCACGGATGATGAGAAGTGTAATCGTGGCTTGACCATACCGAAAAACAGTCGAGTGCAATAGGTTTCCTCCGGGTCGACCTCTGGATGATAACGAGAATGAGGAAATGTTTCCCAGACTCCATTCCACGGTAGCATAACGATCTCTCGGAGGATTTCCCCGTGAATTTTCGGCTCGCACGCCGATGACGGCGGGAACTCTCAGCCACGTGACCCCACTCGCTCAGTCATCCACGTCCAATAACAACGCATCGAACGTCGATCGCACTAAATATTCAAGTGCTCTGGATAATGGAATCCTCACAGCTGCTCAAGGGAAGCAAACGGGTTTATGGAGGGACGTGTGTGGGTCTCCGATTTGAAGCTTGGCGAAGCCTTGATAAGACATCAATCGAATGATTCCCCTGGCCATACAGCGACACGCGATCATTTGCGCTTGACAGGTTTGAGCTCCGGCCGATCGACAACGGAGCCACCGGTCGCTCACCCTTTTCCATCGATTACTTTCATTTGTGACGAACTCTCAGGCGAGAGCGATGAGTGTTCTCCTGGAGGAACATTCTAAGCCGCTCTTCACTTCCCGATTGTCCCCATCTCATGTCAGGCACTGTTGAGCCGATTCTCCCACCCATGTCAAGAAGACTGGATCTCCGCGTTGTTCTCGGGTTCGACGCTACAAAGAGGAGGTCGAAGTCGAGAATCCAGCATGTTCACCGACTATTTACGTTCTTCCAGCACGGCTGAGGGGAATACACCACGTCCCAGGAACGAATTCGTGCGCGGGAATGACACGTGATCCCGAAGATCGCGAGTGCCTCGGATGCAGGAGGACAGACAGGTATATCTATCTGAACCAAATCTTTCGATGCCAATTTCATGCATCACTCACAGCGCGGAGATCTATGGCTGAGCGACCGATTCGCAACAAAGCGATCTCGATGGTTGAACATTACTCAGGAGAGAGAACGAAGGTGGAGAAAAAAAAATATTAATAAAGGTTATTGCACGCTAGGAGAAAATTTCCGGCCCTCTGTTGGAGTCAGTAATCTTAACGCTTATCCGCGTACATAGATATGGCCTCCAACTTTGAGAGGGAGAAGATATGTTTCCGTAAACTTCCGCAACCAAATGCCGATAAGCTTGGGAGCCGGTCAGGATGGGTTAACATCTGGTAGCGCCCGCATGCCCGGCCAGCGCTCGCAGAAAATTTCCGGCCCTCCGTCGAAATCAGTAATCGCAACCAGTAACAGTCAGCATACATGGATATGGCCTCGAACTTTTGGGAGGAGAGTCGGATGGGATGGGCTCAAACATGCTACCGACCCCGTGCCCCGCAAATGCTGGTAAGCATGTTCCACTGTCCGTCGAGATAGAATTAGAACAGAATTATCAAATCTATACATCATCGGAACAACTTGGTATTCCATGTTCATTTTTTCTGAGCAGGCGAACAACGATTTTGTTCGTTTCGCGGGGCAAGGGAATTAGGAAAACTATCTCGGATTCGGAACAAAGGTTTTCCCCGGCTTCTCAGAACCTCAGGTATACGATCAAACTCCCAGAATACGGAACTTCAGAGATAACTTTCGTCTACCTATTGGCGACAGTGCGACGCAAGTACTCTCTCACTGAAGCAATCGAGGTCGGCGCGATTGGAGTCTTGCCTCGAACTAACATTGGAGTGATTTACTTCAATGATCGCGATCGGACCAGGGAGTTAAGGCGACAATCGAACCGAGCACAGGGGAGCTAGTGGGACTCCTTGTTGCTTCGTGCAAACGTGCTGTTTCCCTAAGGGAACGAGTCTTTCCGGAGGAGCTGTATCTACGTTCAGCGCCACGGCAAGCGGCGGCCTTCGAATCCTCGAGATTGGGGTTGACCGGTCTCGGTGGTCGGCTTCCTGTTCGAGTCTGTGCATAGTCCGATGGCTTCCGTCGGGAGGAGCGAGCGCTGTCAAGCGGGCAACCTGTCGTGTCTGAAACTTCCCTTTGTGCGGTTTATCCTGTTTACGCTCAGAACCCTCGCAGTGTGTCCAGCGGCTTACGATGGAACCTCTTTCCGTCCTCAAAAAAGATTTACCAGAGCGTGCTTTATATCGCGATCATCACAAGCGGGATTATCGCGATCACGGTAGCTTTATTGTTTTTCTCGACTTCCGAAGGACTAGGCCATGGACACAAGGGTCTGTTTATGATCCTAGCAGCCGCGGCCCTGGTCTTCAATATCACAACTAACTCTTGACCGCCGTGGTCACAGGTACCCGCTGTAGAAATGCTTGACTGCGGTTCAGCCTTCTATTGGCTGAAGCTATTGTTCAGTGACTTCTCATTGTTGTTGTAACGATGAACATTGTCGAGAATATTCTTGCTCTGTCCGTATACTCTACCCATGAATATTTTCAGCCTTTCATCGATCGTAAATGTGAGTGCATCTCTGCTTATCCAAGAGTCCAGCTTGAAGCCATCCGCAACATCGTTTCCTAGAGAATCATTCTATTCGCCTCTCATCTTCTCGGCTGGAGGCTCCACATGGATTTTTGTGAATTAATCTTTCCCGCGGAGATCATGTTCCCACTGGACCCGATGCTGACGGCCTCAGGGCTTCATTTTGAGGCTAGGGAAGATTCGCTCCAACTCAGCTGACCCGACCACATTCAGAGATGACCGCAGAGATGTGCTATTATCGTCCTGTCGTGATTTGCATCCCCATTGTGGGCTGTTTTGCCGAGATGTGCTTTCGCACCACAGGTTTCTCACTTCCATTGTGAATGATATACCTGTGTTGTTGTGGCGGCCCATACTCAGGCCCTTTGCCTGCACATCTCGATGGGTGAGTGGCCGAGGCTCGTCGTAAAGTGGCAGGCCGGTTTATTCCAATTTCGTTCTCTCGTCAACTTCACTGCCGGAGGGGAGATTTCGCCAACCGACTACGTCGAGAAAACCTCGGTCGCAGCTGAACTTCTTATGTTCCAGGCTGCTCGAGCGCGGCAATTCTTGTAGCTTTTGGAGGGCTTTGGATGGAAAACCTGCTCTCTCCACGGAGTTCTCGATGTCTCATAATTTTTGTACTCGATGTGATCAAAGGATTTGTCAACTCCCCTGCACTCCGCCGAAGAAACTCCACGGACTCATCGCCAACCCATGCTGGCCGGGCTCAGGGCTGGGAATCCTTCGATCTGAGCGACAAAAGTTGGACCTCCTGCTTCCCCAACTCTGCGTTCTCACAGTTCGCTTCCTCGTTTACTTTCTTTCAAGTGGTGAAAACCCTCATAAGTCAAGGAACTTTGATCCGGAGCTATTGTCCGAGAATCAGCTCAGCGATCTGTTGGCTCGTTCCAAGCATATCGATGTCTAGGCCAGCTCGATGGTATCCTACGCTGTCGACCTACGGGTATAGCTGGAGGCGAGAGCACATAGTCGTTGAGTCCATAGTACCGCCTCTGACTCTCCTCTCGGTTCGCTCATCGATCGAGCTGGGCTTGAGTCCATCGCTGAGAAACTCCCAGTTTCTATCCTCCATCTTTCAGATCTCTTGTGGCGGGGAATTCTGTATCTTATAATGAATCTCGTTCAGATCGTCTATAACTATTGTGGAGTAAGCTCGGTCTCGCACAGCAATCGCTGGTGAATCTCCCAATGCCCAGCGGTGTCCGTTGAACCCAAGGAGAATGTTCCGCCGGTTTGTGTTTTTTCGAGCGAAAATTCGCATACAATCATACATTTCGGCCGCACTCGGCACTTTGTCAACGGGATACGGCTCACTGTGGGCGATTTCCACACACACCAGTGCAGGGGCACACTTCCAGTGATTGGAACGGGTCGGAAGGCTTTTTTTCTGAGAATCTATGGGGTTTCATGTCGATAATAGCCACTCTGATCGAGCTCGCTGCCCGTGGAGCCGAGAACAAGCGTCAGAAATGAAGATAAAAAATCAGTCAGAAGGGGGCAAAACACCCCCTTTGTTTCCAAATCGTCTATATTGTGTCTCGAGGTGCGATGGGGCAGCTGGAAACTGGTCGGTTGAACTCTCCTGAGTGTGGGCAGTCGGCGGAAATCTCAATGGGACCGCATATCCGCGGATCACAATTCGCTCTGTTATAGCCTCGAAAGGGACCGTCTGCGAATGAACTGTTGGCAATCTTTTCTCGTAGACCTCGATCCTGTCTGTGGGAAGCTACCGCCTCGACTCCACACGACTTTGGCTTCTGTGTAAAAATCAATGGAGTAACATCAGTTTCAGCGAAAATCGCGAAAAATAATTTCGAGCGCAAATCGCCCACTGTGCGCCTGCGGCATCCCTCGGCACCCTGCGATGCCGATGTCGGAAAGGTTTGACGTTCTCTGGTATCGAATGCACAAAGGTTCTGGTACTGGTGCATATGTGCACTGCAGAACGACAACCCCGACCAGCGACAGAGGAAGCCACAATGTTCGTATAACTGGTTACATTCTTAGCCCAGTATAATATACCGGGAGCTATTTGATTGAATTTCATCTCGAACGAGCCCTCCCCCGAGCAAAGCCAGCTGTTGGAGATTTGTAAAGCTGCCTCTGAGCTACAGTGGTTCGATACTTGATAGTGAGCCGTGCCACACAGTGAGATACTTATGGGATAACTGTGAGAGGGAAAGGGCGACGGCCCGGAAAAATAGATTTCAGATTCAAATACATAGAATAATTACTTCGCTCGCTGCTTCCCACTTCCCATCGCAATGCATCCGTATCTTGAGGGAGCGAGCTCCATGGCTGCCACCAGCGGGCTACAGAACCGCGGGCGATAACCACAACAAAAGACAGGGATTCCGTGTCTGCCGTACGACGATTTCCTCATCATTTTTAAGATAACATGAGCGCGGGTTTGCATCCGCTGGAAGGCCTAGGTGGGACTTCTGGTTCAAACAGGATTTTGGCGGTCGATGCATCCGAAAGCCAGAAACCGCCTGGGACCGCTTCGGAAGTCGACCCCACTGTCAGATGAATTCCGAGAAAGAGCAGGGATCCGGCCACAAGCCCAACTTTCAATTCTGTGGAAAAGCATTCGTCAACCTTCACCAACATATTCTGATAAGAACGTTGAGGAGAATCGATTTACTGATCACTAATCTCATCTTGCCATGACAGAGAAGATGCATCGCGCAGTCGGAATTCCCGCGCTGTGGGCTATCGAGCACACAGGTCAAATCTAACCCGACATCCGACCCGCCGATGACTGGTCTGTTCCGTGCGAAGTCCCAAACGGCTGTGAACGCGCTGTTCCTGCGGGCGATCACCAGAATCAGGCATCGAGCACCCTGGAATGCCGGCGCACAATTCGAATCTCTGCACAACATCTCTGAACCTTTTACTGAATGCTATTAAGCAACGGCCAGGCGGCTCCATGAGACTTCCCTGCAAAACAATTATATCAGGGCGAATTCAGATGGAAAGATTCAGGAAAAAAATTATGAAGACGGTGGATTGAGAACCAATGTGAGATGAAAGGGTCGATCAGGTTGTGATACCGACCGATAAAGATTGGCTTGTATTCGTTCACTAACTCACTGGTATCCACATGATCAGTCTGTTGCATGGGCCTCCTGAGGGCTCCGACAACGATGTCCTAGATCGATGTCGAATTCGTCGGAATGGAAGCCTCGATGAGGATCGTTTCAATATGCCAGTGAATGTTCAACGTCAAGTGACTGCTCTTGGGTCAACGAATCGTGCGCGTAAAATAGTCCAAGAATTCGGAGAAAGTCTGCGGAATCTAAGCTCGATCGCTCAATCTGGGTGAATGGAAGCTCGTGACACAGCAATGCCGCTAGTATTCTGGAATCCGTTGAGGCGTGATGTCTCCGCGCACTATCGACTGATCAGCATCAGAGAGACCCACGACCGAATGACTCCCGAATCCCCGTGCCCGTACAGCAAGTTATGTTTTGCTTAATGTTGAGCTTCGTCCCTCATTAAGGCTGTAAAAACCCTCGTGAATCTCGCATAACCTTTTGCCGGCCTGTTGATGTGATTCGCCGATGTCCGCGTGTATAGTACGTCCATCGTCTCAATTTTTATCACAAGCGCTGAGTGCTGTCCATTAGTTAGACAGCTTAGGATGCGACTCTCTGAATTACGACTCATAGCCATTATCGTAACTGATGCCCGAGGGGACTTGATGAGAGTGCATTGAGCATTTCAGAGACATGTTCTCGCACGAAGCTCAGCTCCCTCTGGATGCAGAACCAGAAGCATTAGGATCCAATTTTTTCTTCGGGTTTATCTTTCTGGAGCTTTGATTCACACGACTCCCCTGGAGAACGCGACGTTTAAAGAAATAATTACTTGGACTTTGAAGAGTACTGTGAATTGAGGTACCCCATGAGGGACTACAAATTTACGAATTATTTCGAGTATTCGGTCACGTGATCGCACCGCTCATGAGGAATCGGAACCGGGGTCCATTTCCATAGAACATGGACAAACTCGTCTTGAACCTTCATACGGTTCCGAAGTCTAATTTCCGCTCATCTCCAATGATCCCCCCAATTGGCGATTCCCGTTCGGTAAGATTCAAGCTCAATTTCTCGAATAACAATGACAGCGTTTTCTGATTGGCCCTCTGGAGTGAGAAGGTTATCTCAATCTCGCAGGATTTTTCGAGAGCTCGAGTGGAGATGGTGGACGGAGGGCGTGAGGTCGGGTGGGTATGGTAGATGAGACAGGACTTCAACCTCGAACTAGGCGCATTTTTTTGAGATTCTCTCACCGGGCCGGTGTTTCCGAAACCAAGCCTCAACTGTTCTTATTGACCGCCGCTCCAAGCTTGAATTTAAAGAAGATGACCGCTCGAATATTCTCGACCGTCAGGAAATTCAGGGAAAAAGCAGCGACAAGTTCTGATGTTCACCAACGTTTCGGTTTTCGACGGTCGAGCGAAAACAGCGATCGACAGCTGTACCCGATAGCAGACGGCGTGTGTTTCTCCTGGAGCTAAATTTCAAGAATGCGAAATCGGTGAGAACTTTTATGAGCCCTCTCCCTCAGAAGCAGCGCTTTGTCCTCTGCCTCGGCATTGAGGGGCCGTTCGTAAGAAATAAATCCATAGCACGCCTCTGAGTCTTGGAATGGGACAGTGATTTTTCTCTTTGAGACTCATGAGATGTTCATGTATAACGCTCGCCTCGATGGGGTAAACTTCCGATGCGAAAAATCGCGCATGTGCGACTGCTTGTGCTCGTGAGGATTTGCGCGAGTGACGCCCATTTCGATCCTAGTCACGTTCACCTTCAGACACGAATGAAATTCTAGCTGAGATTTATATTTAGAAGCTAAACACAGATTTGTCAATTGACGGGAGGTCAGGAACCTGTAGAAGTACGAATGGCTCAGATCGTGCCTGATCCAGCTGAGCCAACAAGTATGTCACGAAAACTACTCGAGAGCTTTGGAGCACCACCGTTTCTCCGTCTCTCCGTGATCTCAAGCGGAATGGAGGGTTCTAGAGGACTTGAGGAGGAATCTTCTCTCGACGTACGAGCAAGTGCTCTTCCAGGTTCAGAATTTCACTTTTCTGCCGAGAACGCCTCGCTTGCCACAGAGCAGCGATTATCGTGCTTAAGCAGGAAGGACCAAAGCCGGAAGATAGGATCACTGAAATAACTGTTATCTGACTGCCACCTCGCAGTGAATTTTGGTCCAGAAACAAATCGGCAAGCGAATGTGAGCTTCCCACCAGATCTTCATGGAGACTTCACTGAAGGAAACGTCGGGCGAATTCGGAAGTTCCGGATTCGATTTCTCAGTGCATCTTGTTGCCTCTTCGGCGAGAGACGGGAAGACCTGGATTCGAGTCAACGAGTGAATGAAATTTGTGCCATTCATCGTCTGGGACTCTTCTTTTCCTTTCGATTCCCGTGGGGAACAAGACCGCCATCCCAATCGGACCGTCCCCACTGAGTAAGAAGGCATCGGGGCTTTCCGTATCCTCGATTGAGCCCCGAAGATTCATGCCTGGACTCCGTACACGAGCTCCGAATGAATTTCCCATGCAACCTGCATGTTTTCGACGAGCACAGCTGAATGGGCATCCAGAAACAATGACGCCTGCATACTCGTTGATGAGGCGTAGTATAGGATCAGCCAAAACTTGTTTCAAGGCCCTAGAACGTTTTGAAGAGACTTCCGGTCGGTCCATGTGACTTCAAAGCATAGTATCCGGATCATTGAGTATTTCTCAACCCGCCACTGAGGAAACGAGCTCCGCTCTTTTGATGTTTGGAGCTATCGCCTCGCTCCCTTATCTCTCTTGAAGGAATCCAAGGTTGTGTTGAAATACGCTTTCAGGCGCGCGTGAAAAATATTCTGGAAGTCCAGTAGCGGGGAGCCAATACAAAGATTGCTT
Organism: Phytoseiulus persimilis; assembly: GCA_037576195.1. Taxonomy (NCBI): domain Eukaryota; kingdom Metazoa; phylum Arthropoda; class Arachnida; order Mesostigmata; family Phytoseiidae; genus Phytoseiulus; species Phytoseiulus persimilis. Next base: position 44,572,955 of record CM075102.1, on the reverse strand, counting down.
AACGAAGAGTGTTCGGCGGGACGTTCTGCTGGGAAATATAGACAGTTCGCTTGAATATTCTAATTCCCGTCGATTTTACACACCGGAACGCTGCAATTGCTATCGCAGCACGGATCTGCAGCTGGATGCTCCACGTTCCGCGTGGCTTTAGTTAGCAGCTTTGGATCACGAAAGTCTATTCGTTGACATCTCTTGATTTGGACTTCTCAGGAACTTCAATGCGGCACGCTTCGATTTCCTCAGTCTCCACAATAAGGGTACGATTCGAGGCTGGAGATCCACGGGACTCACCGGAGATTTTCATCCGGCTCCCCTGTTGATTCTAAGAGCGTCTCGAAGCGTTCTTCATCACCTTCCGTCCAGCGGTTGGTTCCGGAATGGAGCTCAGTGATACCCTGTTCTACCTACGCTCTTCGAGGAATGACTGCTCTATTTGCTGGAACGCTGCTTAAGATGCGTCAGCCGGTACACTGATACCTTGGGTGCGCGCCGCGAGGGACGGACGTTAGACTTGGTTCCCTATCAGGAATCGCGCATTCGACTCGGTTCAAAGTTCACTGAGCGACTGGACCTCGAAAACATCGAGAAGCCACTTTGTGGGATCTCCCAGTCTGACTCCCTGGCAGATCAGAATAACCTGGCGGTCCACGAAGAGTGGTGTCCCATCAGTGTGACTTCATGCTCCTGGAGATATCTGACCTACGGATGATGTAACCGCGCGGCAGGTGCCTAACCGGCGATCGTGATGCCCCTTGGTTCTCAATAGACACGTTCCAAGATGGGGAAGGGCGGGAAACCGATTCGAGACGGCTGGAATACAGTACAACCTCGATTATTTCAACTAATTGATGCAGAAAAAAGTTGAAATAATCGAAAGTTAAAATAATCGAGAGATGACAAAATCACCCACATTCTTGGACTCCGCAACCGATTCGGGGGGTAGGAGTCCGAGTTCGAACGCTAACCGATCCAGAATCATACGAGATATATTGACGATGGAAGATTTTGAACTATGGATTCATCTTCCACATGAAAATACACTTCCGCTCGACATCTTCCGCCCGGTTCCGCAGAGTTGAAATAATCGAGGTTGAAATGCGAAAGGTTGAAATAATCAAAGTTGAAATAATCGGGGTTCAAATAATCGAGGTTGTACTGTATATCGATCGAGAAGTTTGTTCCGAGGATTCACTAATGTATGACCACTGTCAGACTTTACGAGCTCGTGGAGGTTGATCTCAACAAAACAGTGTGTACGTGAGACACCGCTGAATCCGCTGGAGCTAATCAAAATCAGCATTCCCCCCTCGGACGTGTCGACAGCTATCCTGTGAAGGATTCATCAGGAGGGGAAAACCGCTCACTTCCCTTGGGGAAACAGATCACTCGGCTTTGTTCGCGCTCCAATCAGGGGGGTTCCTCTTTACTTCTGCCATGTCAGAACTTTCCTCAGTGAAATCTACAGTACTCTATGCTGACTCGAGTAAACGTTCAGAGAAGCCAAGAACAGTGACGGAAGGGAGGGAATAGAGAGAAAGCACAAACTTTTGAGCGGCTCCTCCAGATGATAGTTGGGATCGTCTTCAAGTCCCTGACATCAGAGCTGCACAACATTTCGATACATGCAAGTCGTTCGCCTCTTCGCCTTGTGGAGACAATAATAGCTGCAGGTCAAGTTTGAGCCGACGCGGGGTTAGAATATGCAATCATCATGGCCCATCGGTCGTACACTTCACAATGGGACCGGTCGCTGCAGCTGATGAGGTATCGGAATTTCGTCGAAGCTGATTAGCATACGCATTCGATCCGGTTTTGTCGTTTCCAGAGCCAGAATCGAATTTTGTCAATATTTCTCCGCTTGCCTCACGCGAAATATCCTCACATGGAACAGAAATGATGTCAGTACCGAAGAACGGAGAGATGAATACGGCGCAGGTTATATTCCTCCCTGCTTCTTTTTTTGCCCTTATGACAGCATGAAAGGAAGTTCCCGAGGAGCTGTTCCTTCCAAACACTTAGCGAAATTAAATTCCAAAGCATTCACAGAACGGAAGGACGCTCTAACGCTACGAAAGTTGAAGGAATCTGGGACAATCTCCCATTGAGCAAATTATAAAAATCTCATCCTTAGCCTGAGTCAGTCTGGCGAAACTCCAGCATCGGTTTAACGAACTTCTCGGGGCTGAATCGGAGTGCCTGGATTTTGTACCATAGAATAAGATCCAATGAGATGCACATATGGAAGGATATCTGGGCGAGCGGCGAATAGAAGGCTCCCGCTACCTGACCTGGCCACAATCCTCGAATCGACTCAAATAAAACAGAAAGGTGGTCTCGGAATCCTTCCCATTTATTACACTGGAATTGTGTTTTTCTCTTCATAACTAGCTTCGAGTATCAAACTCGGCTCTCATTGGAAGAGAATGCCTGTTCGGACCGTATTGTTTTTGTCGTCGAAGACGCTTCGTAAGGTTCAATATACACAAACCCCCCTCCCCGCCATTTGAAGCAATCGATTGACGATTTACCTGTTTATGCTGCCAAATATCAACAAGATCCCTGTTGTGACCTAGATGGCACTCGAGGCTGAACTCGCATATGAATGTAACGACAATGTGCTCCTGCAGTTGCGACTCAGTATCACAGAGGTTCACCGATCGCAAGATAATTGAGAATCTTAAAATGTTAGCTTCCGGAAGGTTTCGTTGAGAATTTCAAAAATCTGAGAAACCGAAATAGCTGTCTTGAACAATCTCGTCATGGCTCTCGATCAACAGCTTTTCGAACCAGGTTGTATCAACCGCTTCCTGAGATCCCTTCAAGCTCCGGGGAAGAATAGACGGAGTGATAAAGTTGTGAAGCTCGTTGTACTTGGTGCCATGCAGATGAACGCGTTTTCGAATCTTTGTTGACAAGAACGGCCACAGCATGTTGTAGATGTGTTTAACCATGCCGTAATACTCGTTCATTACGTGTATTCCTTTGATTCGGGCCGGAAAACAGCCCTGGGCTATGATGAGCGCCTGTAAAAGCGTTTTTCATTTTTCGAGGATTTTCCCAGCCTACCCGGAATCTCTTGGCCCATTGAGCTAGAATTTGCAATCAGAGCCTACCTTCAAGTTATAGAAGCGTCGTAGTAGCGTCGTGAAGAAAGCCATGGAAACACCATCGATGTCGATCACAAGCCTCAGCCCCAATGTTTGGAATGACGCGCTCCGCACGACGATTCGAGAGAGGTAATATAAAACGTTTACAACGTGAGATACGTCCTCATCGTCAAACTGGAAGTTGCTGAGAGACACTATGATAACGGCGGAGCCATCGATGGGATTCCGCGTTGAAGGCACCAGGATGATTCCCTTGTGTACGATGTGAAGGTAGTCACGAGGTCCCTTGCCTCGCGGAATGAGCATCTCAGGATTGGGCGAACGAAGACAATGGTAATTCACTAGGGCCTCGAATGCTTTCTTGACGTTGAATTTCCTCGTGCGCAGGAATGCGAGCAAAAACCCATCATCTGTCTGAAAGCCGGCATTACCGATTCATTCAACGGGGCGCCCTCTCTCATGCCACGCTCGGCTACACGAGTGCGACAAGTAAATTAAGCAATCTCTAGCACGTGAACTCGTAGTCCAATGGACGAATACAGATGGAAGCGTCAAGGACTTCCGGGTACTTCAGGAGTGGTAGTCGTGGGACCGTCTTTACCTGAGGTTGGAACTTCTGATGTTTCTCCTGATAGGATTCAAGCCTCTGTCGCATTTCACACAGCTTGTTCTCCCACTTTGCCGGGTCGTCGTTGAGCTCTTCAGCGGCTATCTCCCTCCAAGGGAAATCGTCGTCCTTGAGAATTTTCGCAGCCTTCGCGGCCATAATGGCGTTGAAACTGTTGGAGAATCGTTCATGTTCTTGAGTCTGCTCTAAATCGAATTTTCGATGATCTCTGATCAAACTCTCTTCCCCGCTCTGTCAGTCTCCGAGGATGTCGAGTGATCGCGGATGAAGTGGATGTCGTATCGTGGGAGGCGCGCGGCGACTTACACTGTCACTGTCATTTTCGGGTTATCGACTGCGTCATTAAACAAATTTCCCTCGCAAGTTGGAAACTTCAAACACCTCATATCGATGCGCACAGCATTTGCGAGCGCGTTCCCAAGTTTCGGCTTTGCTACTCAAGCGTGGACCCTTGTCGCTGGACAGAGTTCTAATGGAATCCTTTGAGGAACGATGTGTATCTTCAATCCTGTCCCTTACGAAGTCTCCGTGAGGAAGTTCCAGGATCCGGTCACATCATACTCGAGGATAAGGAATTGTAAATTGTAGGGACCGTTAATCGAATAGGCGATCCCGGATTCGATGCGGAACTCAGCGCAACGGAGTCAGCCGACTCGGTATTGTATTGCACAAACAACGACAGAGAATGTGCGACCGTCGGAACTTCGAAAATCGTGATCCGGCCTATCAACAAAGCCTCGAATCCGAAACACAGCTGTCGGAGTCTTATTACACCACTGGCCGAAGAATTCTTAACTCGAAAGAGTTTATATCCCTGAGTTCTCAACATAGCCTTTCAAAAATGGGACGTTGAGTCGAAGGGCGTTCAATTGAGAGCTGGAATCAATTGAGGAGGGCGAATGCAAATGGTCACGCGAGTTGTCCTGAGTATGCGGCAACCCAAGGGTTGATGAGAGTCAACAGAACCCCGCGGTGCAATTGGTGTTCTCGAAACAACGAATCGCCGAGCTCGCTCCCAGAGACAAGAACAATCATAAGCGCCGATAGGGTACTCACGAACAGAGTATGGGAATCCGAGATTCTGGATTCGGAGGGTTCCAAAGAGTTGACGGCAGCCTGGAGATCAACCTCTCACGAGTCAGTCACTTACGAGCTCAATAGAGTCTGCGAGGTCGGCCAGAGCTCCGAAGCATTTGAGTGGTCCAGTCCTGAGCAGAGCGAGGAAGCGAGCTGTTGCTACTCCTACGAGAGAGTTGGAAAGCGCGGGAGCGGGCAACCGAGAGGAGAGCCGCTGTCATTGCCAGTGATCGGCAATACGTACCACCACTGACGCTACCTCCACCAGCTCCGACCAGCGATCTGGCTGCACCGCGCACCCGAGCCGCAACGGAAACGCCGGATCCGGCCATAAGTCTGGCGAATGGTATTTCTGTTCCGTTCTTCTCTCCTATGTCGACGGCGAGCGGTGGGATGCTCGCTCGGAATTCTGGTATACCGATGTGCAACCGTACGGCGGTCGCGCTGTCGGATGGTCGCTCCGGGTCTCAAGGTCGTGGACGCTTGCAAACAAGCAGACCCGAAACGCACACTGAGGGTTTCTCGTCGCCGAATGCTGGCGAAGATTATGGCGTCGAACATCGATGCGTATCATCGCATCACACTTTCAGAGCTGGAATACATCACTCCCGGAACGATGTATCGAGGGCTGCCGATATCGCTCGGCTGGGTCAATGGCCTATCCACTCAACCGGGAGAAGGTTTTCCCGCACCTCCAGCGATCTTGCGAGGAATATCCGACGAGACGACTTATGGCGCGACAAACGTAAAGAAGCCCTCCCCCTGGTTCTTCGAATCTGGCGCAGATTTCTACCGACTCCAGGTTGGAAAGATCCGCTTTCTGTCCCGTGTGGCGAGTCGCATAGCGAAGAACGCGCCGTCATTCATCTATCAACGCTGTGACCTTCTCAAGCAAAATTAGCGAAGATAGAAACGGACCGGAAGATAACGGTTCATTTTATCGCCGAACACCGGCCAGCTACATAAGAATTGAGATGATCTGCTGACTCTCGTCAGGCAATGGGTACTTCCCCGGCCTCGAAAGTTTCCTCGCGAGCTTTCACTCATTGCTCCTCTCGTGATACTGGCACTGCCAGAGGATATTGGGACGTAATTTGAAGAGATTCAGGGAAGCAATCCCCGGGGAAATATGCGTTGAGCATTGCGGAGCGCAGCTTCGCACACCATTAGTGCCTGGCGCGAATCCTAGAAGGGATTCGGGAACTCCGTGGGACACGATATGTTCTCTCATCAGTAATTCCTGTCTCCCTGAGCCCCGATCCGAGAGAGCCCGTGCCTCTCAATACCAAACGTGTAATCATTTCAAAAGCCCGGTAGCTGGTCACCAAATCTGGGATTATCATTGGCAGTGCTGATTCGTAGCGACTGTTCTTCAGCGGCCGATACTTGAGCGGCACGAGTAGAAAAGGATCCTCCACATCGCCCATAACCTTTCCCAGATCGCCTTTCGGAAACGCCTGTGACGGAGAGAATGGAATCGACCTTCACCTACGCTCCGAAATTTCATCAACCACACTCTATGATGCTCTTAATCATAAACACTCCATGGAGCATTGTTGCTCCGAGAGTTGAGCATCCACTGACACTGGAATAATCAATGCCTCTTCCGTCATCTATTCCTATCTAAATCAAGTCCCATAGAGTTATCAGAGCGGAGCCATCAGGCGATACCAATGGAAGCTGAAAGTTCCCACTGAGCTCTGTCAAAATGACGGGGGTCTGCGCTCTCTTTCCCTGGTTTGTTCTTTCGTTTGCGGGGGCCCCAGCAGCAAACGACACTGCAGCACCGGAAGTGGGGACCTCTTAATTACAAGATCATCCATCTGTAACCGATACCATTGAGAAGTGCATCGGACTGCGCTCGTGTGTCGACGTTCGGGGGGTTGTGTGCCGGAATTCCTGGATTCCCTAGCTCGACAGGGAAAAATAATTCACTGTTGCCCATGGTGAGCTCGCACTTCATCTGACACAAATCAGAAAATAGTCGGCTAAACTTTACCGTCCTCTCCTGGAACGTGAATTTCGAGGCATATCCTGGGTCCAAACAGGTCAGAGTGTCTACGAGGAGCCCGAACCGATTCGTACATCAAGTACGGTCGACTCCGCCTGAATGGAGCACATCGACCATTTCGACCCGATAGAGCGGCGGCTCGAAAACCATGGTCCGTACAACCGAAAGAGCGCCTGAAGGGATGAACGTGTCTCGGACGCATAGCTGATTTGGGGCACGGTTAGGGGGCGCAGAGCTGAGAGGGGTGAGACCTCAATTGATTTTCGACATGGAATATCACTGAACTGGATTTTTCCTCCGCCCGCCTAGCTACCACACATTCTGTAACACCCCGGAGAAACCTTGCCTTTATCTTATCCCAAAGCAGTCATAGAGGATCCATGAAATCTAAAGTCTGGCGTATAAGGGACTACTTTCTTGTGGATCCCGATTTGCTCGATGTAGCAACGTTCTGGCTGTTACGGGAGAATGCCAGATCTTGAAAACTCCATCAATGACTGTGAATTATGTCTATATTTATGGTTGACAAAGTAGCCCCTCTTACGCCAGACTTTAGGTACATTATATATAGCTCGGTGTCGGAAGGCTAGAAATCCAACATTTGTGAACTTGTAGATAGTATGCACTCGGAAGTTCTGGGGGGTCTGGCTGAAGCCTGCCACCACCCCCCCCCTCCGGCCACGCCACTGTATCTGGGCCTTTCGCCACCAATCTTGATTGTTCACATCGCACTGAATTCAGAAGCCATCCGAAAGCCGCCTAACAATCTCCGCTATTAGATATCCGTATCGAATCCCTTAGCTTTGCTCCAAGGAGCAAAGGATTCGATTCCTGCCACTGGATATTTGCTTACAATCCCATTGGCTTTCCTTCCAATTTCAAATCTCGAAAGAATCATGTTTTCGGACTCGAAACCTGTTTCGGATATATTCTCGCTGGGAACTCGAGTACGCTTGATCTGAATTTGATTGCATAGAGTGAGCCTATATCCGAGCTTTTTATTTCACAAATATTTATCGCGGACCTCTCGAGGGATTCTCACCTCAATAAGACTTGGGATTCTTCTGGAAACCCATTTCCTCGAACTAGCGAAAGCGAGGTTCGAGATTCGGGAGCTTGTTCCGATTGAAATACTTCGACCGTTCCGTTCGGATAAGTTCCGCTCCACTCGGAATTCAATATGTCTCCGACAAACCGTCGATGTACACTGTTTCGAACGAGATGAAGGTTTTCTTGAGCCTGACTATGGCGGCCAGCTCTGAGCTCGCTTCCTCTCCAAGCTCCCCTCTTCTAGGATATTTTGAGTCGTTCCGGACTCTGAGGCAACTTTGAATGCTTTCCGCGCCAAAGTTGATATGAGATCAACATGTGACCGCGGGGTAACGATTGGAAGGGCTGAGAATCTGAAATCGGGGATCACACCAATCTATTTTCCGGCCAGATGGGATGGAACCCCTCGGATCCACCAAGAGAGGTTCTGAGCGTCCTCTCGCTTCACGAGAAAAGCATCTCTCCCAAGTTTCATCACTTTCCTCGGAGCTGCAGCTCATTATTGCAATGTAGTTGTGAGATCCGGTACCAGCAGCTTACACAGAAAGCCTTCGCCGTGTTCAGGTCTCGTTCTGGTTGCAGACCCTTGCCGCAAGGGGTGAAGCCTAGTCCCGAAATCGCCTCTGGAGGGAAATTTAGGAATTATCAATAGAGAATCCCTTCAAGGGAAAGGAGCACGTCGTGTGTTCCATGCGGATCAGACAACTCTGGGTCAAAATTCTCGAACGATTGAATTGAATTCGTCGAGCTGCGGAATCGAATGCGGAAACCAACTCCATGGCGGATATAGCTATAACTTTTGCCATGTGAATCCTTGAGCTCGCCGATTGTGATCATTTCCAAGAATTGTTCAACGCGGGAACTTCGATTGGAATCACAACTCCTGAGACGCTGAGGCTTCCTCGTGGGCGATAAACCATAACAATCCCAATGGACAAGCGGCTGGTTTGATTTCTAAATTCGTCAAGACCTGCCTGTTCATTGGAAACGAAGCGTTTAGCTCTTCAATGAACCTGAGAGTTCTCTCTTTCGCTCGAGACGCTCCACTCGGGGTAATAAGGTCAAAACTCGTCCACTCTTGATATATTTTGTTCTTCCGGATCGTCCCTGTCGACAACCATCATTAGACTATCCATTGAACGACGCTTTTTGGGCGTGTACGGCGCTCTCGTTCTGTTCTCCCGCCAGACCGGCCATCTAACGGGGCCGCCCGCATGATGGAGACTGCCCGTTCGATTCCTCGGACAGCTGAGACCCGCCTGTTCATTGGAAACCGGCCCTATATCGGGAAGTTGGTGAGTAATCAAACGTTCGATACGTTAAAGGCCCGGATCGCTCGGCTAGATGCAACGCCATGATAAGATATTAGGTTTGGAATCGCAAGGGGCCAATGAATCGTCGATGGTGCGAGTACGTACGCAGCTCACGTAACCCAATATAGATACGTGATGTATTTTTAGCGTTGTTTGATCTCATTGGTGATTATGACGTGAGAGATACTGAGTCTATGAGGAGGACTCTCAGATTGTGGGCCGAATTCAGTGCCAAAAATCCAACGACTTTTTCATGCAAGAAATGAGACTTGACAGATACGTTCGGGAAGGTGGAACACGGCTTCAGAGGCGAACCCATATTCAAACGATATCAACCATCGTCCTCCCGATGAAATTGAATATGGTTGTGCGGGATGTCCGAAAGGACTCGACCATGACATGGAGAAAACATAATCTGCGCAGCTATTACCAGAAAGCATCCAACTGTGAAGGGTTCAGTTTCAAGGGTTGAACAGCGACAGTCAATCTTCTAACATGGATGTTTCGGTTTTGGCCTCGATGAACGCCCACCTTTGGTTCCGGAATTGTATTTTCGAAATAGACGTCCAGTTTTGGGTTAGGGTTAGCTCTGCGGAGTCCGGTAGAGCAGCTTTCAGGAGTCGGTTGTCCACTCCCCCTCTTTTCTGCCACGTGAACCCCTGATCGGGACCGAGCAACCCATGTCATCCGTGTGGCATTGTCGTCGCTGCTATCGATTAAGGATATCGCAAAAAGATTCCTGGAGGGCTTGCGTACAGAACGTTACAGGCAGTTACCTGCAGTTGGCACAAACATGGGAATCTCCATCGAACCCAGCCCTGGGAAACCTCCTCTTCTGGAAAAAGTCATGGGCGATCAGGTTTTAGAGTCGAATATTCCTTGCTCGATGACGGTCGTGCCTTCCGACTCAGAGGGTTGCTTTCCGCTCCCGCAATGAAGTTCTGCGTTCTAGATCCGTTCTCCTACGAGATACGCTCGTTAGTATCCTGACATGCGATCGGATATGACTCACAGCCTCACGTGGATGATGTATTGACATTGACCCGTGTGGATCTGTTTGCTCGTCGAACTGCTTGTTCTCGATGCCCCTAGTGGCGCTTCAATGCGTTACGAAGTTCAACTCATATACGCATCAATGCCGAAGCTTTCTTCTCACTCCAATCGATGTTGGAAAATGGTCGAGAAGACACAGCACTGGGGACTGCAGCATCCGCCCGCTGCAAGGAGTCCAATCTCATTTGACAGGCGTGGAGCGAAACATCGAGAGGCCCCGGATACGGGCTTGGTAACGATGCATCATTTCTCGGAGAGCTGCTCGGGCCTTTCTCTCCTCCCTCTCCCCACGCATGGATTATTATGTTCTCTCTTCCTTCGATTGTACTTTCCCAGGCGCAGAGGATACAGCCGGCGATCATGGAACTTCATCAAGCTGTGAGACGGCTCCCCAAGAGGTTCTGAGATGACTCCGTCGGTTGTCGCTCTCGCTGTCGATGAGAAATCCCGAAAAATTGCCTTAGCCATTGACTTGCATGAGATTTGATCCAGCCAAGGTGTGGTTTCTAGACTACGGCTTCACTCGAAGATGGAGCCGAGGGAGATAATTATGGCGATTCGAGATTCAGAGTCGATCCAGAAGGTCGACCGGTATCGGAGTGCGCGGCTCCAGGACGATTTTACAGGAACCGCTCCTCAAGAATACACGAGCATCAACAGGATGTGAGCTTAAAAATTCAGAATGCTCGAGCTGTGCTGCGTTTGAGCTGCTTGAATACTTTTCGTCTCCACAACGGCTCGAAAGAGCGGAACGTCGGTGCTTATTTCGGTGTGCGGCCGAAACCCCGGGATCCCGAATCGCCGAAAGAGCGTGAACCCGGAGTACCGAACGCTCGTGTTGCCGGAAACCTTTCCCCGAGATGTAATTATCTGAAGGTTGGTCGAGAGCGAGGCCTCCGAGCGAGACTCGATTCCGAGGGCATGATCTACGATTTGATTGAATCCGCCCCCGTTCACGCGCGTTCCACTGGATCGTCGACTGAAACTACTCCAGTGCAAGTTATTCGGAATTTCTGACCACGGTTTGATAAACTCAGGAAGTTCCTGAATTGTAGAGCCTCAGGGTGCGACGAATTCTATAGGGTACTTCTGTCCTGCCTCTGCGCAAGTCACTGTCTTCCAAGGACGGACTCCGCGCCGGACAAAGGAGTCTCAACTGCTCCTCGGTGAGAAGGAAAAATGATTCGTTATTTCGGGTTATCGGCCTCTGGGCTCTCGGAACTTCGGGCCCCACCTGCAGCGCGTATCCCTGCTTTCACCCCCAACCCGGAGAACGGTCTAGAGCTCTCGTTCTAAAGGAAGCGGGTCAATCCAGTCGACGTGTCGCAAAACTCTCACGACGCTTGACGGTCGGCGTAAACTATTCCGCCAATCTGAGCTCGAGACACGGAGCGAGACAACAGGGCGGATGTGAACGGGAGCTTCCGCAAGCCGACAAACGACACATCCTTGGAGAAGCACGGACATACGTGCTGGGATCAACTTCCGTCTATGATTTGGAGCTCCCTGTGACAGTGCCGCGAGTGCAACAAGCTATCAGGAGCGATATCCACCTTGCTCACAGGAAACGCTTGTCGAAACCTCCATTATCCATCCGCCACATGTGAGACAGGTCGCAAGAAAAATGTTGACTGGAATGCCGAATGGATTGCATCGTTCACGGACGAGAGAAACTTCAACGTAGATGGCTCACATGGCTGCCTGCACCATTATCAGTAGCCCTGGAAGGATGAAGCAATCAGAATGCTCAAAAACTTCGGCGCTGGCATGATGATGATCCGAACAGCAATCAAAGCCCGTGGGAAATCCAACTCAACGTGGCTATCAATGGCTCAACGAAGCCGTCAGTCCGAATCGAAATACGTTCCGTTGCTAAATTATTAGCGCCTCCCTGTCCTCCGACGTAACTCCAGTACGGAACGACCGATTGAGCTGACCATCGCACCGTGCCTGGGTTCCACTCTCAGGATCATGACCTCGTTGACGTTAATCCTGATCGCCTCCTTTGTGGAGGAAACCCCACAGGAAACATCTATGCTTCCATTTGTTTGAAAATTATGCGTGCAGTCCTACTTCCGCTGCACCAGTCCCTGGTGACGCAGACGTCTTATTTCTGCACGATAGGGCGCCGATTCACGAGGCGGACCGATCTGATACGAAGACTTAGTAACGTCAGGACCGAACTGACGTTCAGAATTAGAAACTTTCGCACTTGCCAGGAGTTTTCTCGCCCTGCACCTCATCTTCATGTAAGCTCGGAATGCACTCGAGGGCCAAAAAGCCCTTGCTACGAAACACCGCGCTCAAGCAACATCCTGATCTCCGAGCTTCGTACGAACTCTAGCTATTTCACAAGAGCATCAAGGAGTCAAGTTGAATTTCAGTTGTCATATCGTACGAGACTCTCCGCATGATTTATATCAGGTTAGCCAAAAAGTCCGTGCCGTTTTCCACCCGGAATGAGAAAACAAACTTCTCAGCGTTGACATTTCTTTCATGAAACAATATATGCACCTCCTTGTTGAACTACCTCAGCCCAACGTGTAGGCGGGTCAAATATTCCCTGCTCCAAGAACTCTTTCGGTTTTTCAGCGAAAAATCGATCGAGGTGAGATTTGATACTACCCAAATCTTCGAAATCCTTGCCGTCGAGGGAATTCTGCAGAGATCGGAATAGGTGATATTCTGAGGGCGCAAGGTCAGGACTGTACGGTGGGTGCGGCAGAACATCCCAGCAAAAACACAACAATATTTTCCGAGTGCCCAGAGATACATGCTGCCGCGCGTTGTCATGCAAAAAAGGCACTCTTCTTCTGTTGGTCAATTCCGGACGCTTCAGAGCTATGGCTGCCCTCAAATTTTCCAAATGTTCGCAGTATCGCTCAGTGTTGATAGTTTCGCTCTCCGGGAGCAGCTGGTAGAAGATGACTCGTTTGAAATCCCACCAGATATTCAGCATCACTTTTTTCGGGTGTAAACCGTCCTTTGCGGCTGTTTGTGGCGAACTACCAGGACGTGCCCAATGCCGCCCGCGTTCGATGTTACGATAGACTATCCACTTCGCGTCTCCTGTCACCAAGTCCATGTATACAGTTCTGGATCGACCTGACCGTCACGCATCTTTGACATCGAATTTCCCAGAACGAAACTTGGCAAACCACTCTCTGACCACTCTATCGTGTAGCGCATCGGGCCCATACACTGCACAAATTTTACGAAGACACCCAGCCGCGTTCAGTCCTTTGCGGAAAGGAAATAGCATCAAAGGTCGGTGATGCTCGTCGGTCGTGTCCATTATTCAGTAATATATGAAATCGCTACGTGATGCGAGAAACCAATGTCAAGTATGCCGTGGTGTACTTTCGAGCCCGCGTTACACTTTGACAGGCAATGAGCCATGCAGACTACTTCAGCCAAAAGCGCGCGCTTTTTTAATCTTCTCGCGGCTAAAATCGGCGCGGACTTTTTGACTGACACCATAGTTAGATCGATGGAAGGGTCAGAGAGATGATCTTGCACCTTTACCGAAAGCGTTTGACCAGTTTTTCGGCCATTCCATGTTTTCTTCGCGCCCTCGAGAATCGGAGTTGTCGTCGATTTGACTTTATCGGATACACATTGATAGCAATTTCCGTGGCCGATTTTGTAGCCGTAGAGAAGGCTTACGGGCGACATCTCTGACACCGCAAGAGGGTTGGGTTAGCTTTACCAAGACCAAATCGTCGAGCGGCAGAAGTGTCGCAAAAACCGATTCCCTGAGCACACACAGAAGCAAAGAGTGCTGGATCTTCTCAAGATTCCGGGTCGGCAATATGGTACGGAAGCCAGAACAATCTTTCGGAGGAGAGGCTTGAAACTGTTCGACCTGGGAGTCAGATACTTATAGTCCTGACGAATACAAGTCCCTGAGGAGTGGAGCAGGAAGCTCCCATACATCAGACCCTTGGAATATGAGGAGCAGAAGAAAGTCTGCGGTTCCTCCAACTGCAAATTATGAAAAGGGGATTCCCATTCCTCGAAGTTAGAGAAATGTCAATTGCTTCATGTATCATAGTGACTCAGCTTGGTTCGTGAGGAGTCAATTGAAATTCACTGTCTCTCTCTCTTCGCAGCGTGGCAAACAAGGATATTTTTTTGCGTCAACCAATTACCAGACTAGGGTTGCTGGAGCTCGTGTTTCTTTTCCACGTTTGTTCGTGGCCACGTGATGCCTGCGAGGAGAGAGAACGCTGCTCGAAGGCGGTGGGCAGAAGCCGCGATGTTTTTCTAAATTGGGCGCTGCCATTGATAAGAATCCTGGGCTGTGTGGATTCAAAGTTCGACAGGTCTCCGATCATTACATATTTTATTCATAGAGTAAGCGATTCACCTTAAAGTCACCAGGATGAATGCCCGGGGGGGGGAGGGAACCCCCAACTCTCCCTGGAATACCCTTGTCATCATTCGTTTTGAAACGGCCTCTCGTCTCCGGGATGGGTTCTCTTGTGTAAGAACTCTTTGGAGCCTTGGATTCTCACCACATGCTTGTTTTACAATCGACTTTGTCTACCTCACACCTTGAGTATTTGTTCGGATGCCGTACGCACCAAGTTGAACTTTTTGGTAGCTACATTCCATGATGATGATGAATTAACCTATCCGAGGACCCATAGAAGATTGATTGGAAGCCACGGGATGTCCTCATGCAATATTGAGATTGAGTCTGCAGCATTCGCCGTAATCCGAAGTGAGTTTGGACGCCAGAGCTTCCCAGAAAGCCTCCGCTCGATTCGAATCCCGATTGGCACCGCGATCAGATGTCTATGAAGCCATAAAAACTTTTCCTAACAACTTCGTCGTGTCTCTCCTCAATGGCTTCCTTCATCCACATTCCTTCCCAAGGGCCAGCGGTGCCGCCAAAAATATCTGGGAGTATACTCGTTGCGATGAACTGATGCATTTCCTCGATTCTTCCATGGAAGTGAATGGCATCGCGGATTTCCTTCGAGAGAAACGGCCGGAAGAGGGTATTCACTATCTTGACCAACCAGCCCGGTGCTTCAAGGGCGTGGATGCCCTTGAAGAGTACGGGGCAAGATTCTTGAGCCATCTGTGAGGCCTGAGGAGAGTGGGCCTGTTTTAGTTCTTACAGGTACGAATCAGATAATTTTTGAAAGAGCTCTGAGGCGAAAATGAACGAGAGGGTACCTTGTTGTAGTACATCTTGCCGATGGCCGACTTTATGACCGCATAACTGACTCCAGTGTAATCGACAATGCATCTGACTCCATGCGCTTGTACGGACGGATCGACGGCGATTTCCATCAGAATCGCGAAGACAGCGTTGAAGACATCTTCTACAATGTCTTCATCTGGGTCGAAATTCCGGAAGCTGTAGACGAACACTATTGAGCCGTCGAACGGATTCCGCTGCTTCAGGAGCGTGACAACTGGCTTTTCGTAGTACTTCATGTAGTCCTTCGGGCCTTTGCCGATCGGAAATATCTTTTCAGGATGACACAGGCGAACTTTGTTAAATTTCTTGAAGCATGCCATAGCCTGTCGCACGTCGAACTTGCAGGTACGCAGGTAAGCCATGAGCAAGTCATCATCCAGCTGAAACGAGTGATCAGCAAACTTTGAAATGTGTAGAGAGGAATGAGACGGATCTTGCATTTGGAACATCCCAAAACGAGACAAACCTGGGGTCGGAACTTCGGTCGTCCTTTAGAGTATTCTCTTATTTTATCCTTGAAAGACGACAAGCTTTGCTCCCTAGTTTGGGGGTTTTCGTTGAGTTCCTCGCGAGCCTTCTCTTCCCAAGGCCACTCTTGATCGTTCTGCATGTGTTTCAAGAACGCGTTCGCCATCGCTAGAAGGAAAATGAAAATAGTTGCTCTGAACATACGACGGCGCAAGAGGAACTCGACTGGTCCAATCAACGAGACCATCCGTTCTAAATAAGAGAAAACTATTTCACGCCCCATTCCGCCCAACATGTGATCCGTCTTTCGTGACCTTCGCCCACTTTCGTTGACATCGACTCTTTGTTTTGAATTGGTAACTTACCGGGGTGGTCCCCTTGCATCGAGCGGCTGTGTTCTCACAAACACCACTCGAAGAATCGGCCGCGGTGGACGTTCTGAGCAAACGCTCTGCCAACAACACAGATCGCTCTTTTACGCCATGATGGGTGACGCAGAACGACCTTGGAAGCTCTCTCAGAAAATCTAGAAATCGTCACAGTCGAAAGCTCGCCAGCAGCCGATTCACGTTCTCGCCGAGGACCTGACGATGGAGTTCGACATGCTCTCATCGGCCGATAAGAATGACTTGAACTTAATCAGACCCTCGAATAAATTTTTCGGCCGCTCAGAGGAAGGCGTCGGATGAACAGCTTCAGTTCAGACGAAAACTGAGCCCCTATGTCGACCTCGATTTACGGTCGCGAGCGGATCGCCGGGCGGCTGCCCAAATAAGTGGACTGCTTGGAAATCGCAGTTGGTGCAGAAGCTCTGCTCGACCATCGTGCCCTAACAGCCTGTTCAGGAGAATAGGACGACATTGTCGTCTCTGCTCTCACGGTGTTTAGATCCGAGGAGTGTTCGGCTGACAATGGTTTGAGCTTCCCGAACTCACGCCCTCGACAACAATCCGTCGAGATCGAACAAACCCTATTCTCATTGAGCCTCAATGGACTGCACAACAGCACTGAACGTGTTGGAAATGCTGAGGAAAGCTTCCTCGTTAGTGTCGCCGTCCACGAAGACTCTCCGCGGGTCATGCACTCGCCACAGCCGAGCTGGTCGGATAGGGCAACATGACAGTGACGTCACGACCGTGGTCAGTGGGAACGATCGCCGAGGCACTGGATCCATTTTCACACGAAGAGAGAAATTCTCAGAGATTCCCGAATAACTGGGATGAACTCCAGCGGCAATCCTGTATCACGCTTGATCAGCTGTTTCTTACCATCACGCTTTCGATCTGCACCAACCGACGGAAACGTAGCTCCTGAAAGGTGTAAAGGCCTCGGTGATATTGTCAGCCACTCGATGTCGATTCTGGCCGCCAAAGAGCTTAAAGGTGTTGACCTTCAACCGTGAATCCATGTGTTTCCAAAGTTTCGCCTCCTCGAGATGCTCTTTGTCTAGACGGGGAGAGACTTTGTCGTTCCGCTCCACACTTTCAAAAAGGGATGGCAACCCTCAATGACAGCTTCCACCGAATATCGGTTCGAACTCAACACTGTATAGCGCCAAATTTCATCTCTTCGCCCGTTCTCGGAGCCGGGATCGACACTGTTCATCCGCAGAACTGGATTCTGAATCACTGAGCCTGGTTTCAGGGACGATTATCCGGATATCGAGGAACATGAGTTCTCGGTCGTGCCCCCGTCCCATCCGAGTTACCAGACTCCCACTCACCTGAATCCCAGATGCCTGAATTCCGGATAGGCACCTCGTAAGTACCTTCTCTCATCGCTGAATTCTCAAGCGCAAGAGCCACCACGGATCCCTACCGGAACCATGGAAACTGACTGGAAGATATGTTCACTTGGAAGCATAGAAACTTCCTGAGCGAAATATTCACTCATCGGATACAAGGAAGGTGGAACCCAAACGATTTTACAAAGTCGTCTTCGTGGAGCGGGTATACGCCGCGTTGATTTCCAGCTAAATTGAGCCTCAGATCTGCGCATTGACTGCGGACAGGGATGCTCTGATTATCGCAATCGAGACTGTACAATTCCTGTGCGGCTGCCGAAAATAAGATCCTTCATCAATGGAGGCTCAGCGTGGGGCATTCACCCCATTCAATTTAAGAATAGCTTCGGCTCATAACACCACAAGGACTCGAATGAGTCAGGCAGCTTGCTTACGGCTGCTTATATTAAATCGTTGACAGCGGACTCCCTCTAGTGTCTTCTATACATCACAATATGGAGACCGAGGACCACGACAAACACGCTGAAAGATATTCGGAATGTCATGGCACCGCGAATGTCGGTCGAAAGAGCCCGGTTGTCTCAGAAATCGGCTACGCGAGCTCTGCTCAACCTTGTTGACTTTGTCTTGGACGACAGGTCGCAGTCCGGTCAATTGTCGAAGCCAGGCGACTTCGCAAGAGACCGTTTCCGTCTCCAAGGTTCCCGCTCCGTCAAGGCGGGTGCTGAAGTGGCTAAACCTGGTTATGGCCGGCTCGATTTCGGCGGTACGATTCGTGCTTCGAGGTCTTCCATGCTGTCCTTCGTCAATCCGGTTTAATCGAGGTTTCCCCAGGATGACACGGAAGAGCTCCCTTGAAAGTATCTAGCCGGATAAGGCAGGGTTGAGTAGCCCACCTCGACGGATCTTCCTTTAAACAGCAGGATCGTGTTCCCTGTGTCAAAAACCGTATCCCTGAAGTTTTCAGCCTTTTCCGTTACATAGATCCAAATCTATTAACATCAGTTAAAAATAGCTCATTTATAATAAATCCGCGTGGTCAAGAGCAAACTTAAAATCGTCATATCTCGAGAACCGCTGGGCGTGCAGCGTCGAACGACAACTCTCTGGGAAGCTTTCTTCGAGGGGTATCTTTCCATACAGCCAGTGACTAGATCGCATGATTTCAGAGGCATCAAAAATCAAGAGTTTCTCAATTTAGATGGTTTATAACCTTCCCGTGGCCGGCCAAGAATCCGTGAGAACCAGAATGTAGCCCCAAATGCCCTCTTCCTACTCAAGAAGTTTCATCCGAATCGAAGCTTAGCCTTCGGAGTTATCGCTCAGAGTAGGTTACCGACCAGACCCCTCTTTGTCTTTGGAACCGGAAATTCGACCCGAACGCGCTTGAAACGTTCAATACGCTGCAAGAATCGCCGAGCCACATCCGGGAGTTTTTTTCCTCCTGAGAGATCCTCAACCCTCGAGATCGCTTTCGTCCGATTCTCACCCGGAATTGGCAAACGATGCGACGATCGTGAGGGCTGTCTCGAGGAACACCGCCCTCTTGTCCCTCCTGAGACCGAACGACGCTCTGGTCTTCGACCGTGGATCAAGAGATTCCGTGAACTTCATGCAAAGTCTCGAATCCCGAGCGAGTTTTCATGCCATGAAAGGGAGAAGGAAGCAGTTGCCGCACAACGGAGCCAACGCCTCCCGCTTGGTGACGAAGATCCGGTGGATTGTTGAAGTAGTGCACGGCCGAATCTCTCAACGGTACGGACGCCTACCGTGTTCTTCAGAAAATAAGCCATCCTCGATTTTCGAACATTTCGGTTATATGAGCCGTACCCCGAATATAAGCCGTAGCTGCAAGAGATCTCAGCATGGAGCCTGCGCGCGAGCAATGTTGGGATTATCGGAGTGTCTAGGTTCTCGAATTCGTGTGCTTCAGTAAGCGCCGATTTGAGATGCCGCCTGCTAGCTGAGAAAATTGTGGCAAGGGTTTCGAGCACGCTGTTGTCGCAGGTTCGTAATCGCCCCGTGTTCGATCATGTTAGTGAAATTCGCAGTTCGGTTTATGTAAGCCATACCCCGGAAATAAGCCGTAGTCCAATTTCCGGACCCCAAGACGGATATAAGCCATGGCTTATTTTCTGAAAAACACGGTACACAACGCTGTCGACAACAGGATGTTCTCAAAAGTCCAAACCATCTGCCGAATCGTTGGGTGTCTAGAAAATACCGTTGCACCGTGCGAAGAACAACGCTTAGCTGATCTGCCACGTGAAACGACTGGGCGTTCTGGCAACGGCATTGATCGTTTCCCAAGCCATTCTGGACGCGGCTAGGAAATCGATTGTATCGGCAGCCGCTCCGATGAGTAGTTGCGTCAGATTCTCATCGAGAAATTCCGTTCCGTTTCCCGGAGACTTCTTGCATCCATTTAATGCGGACGGGAAAACGGGTCAGCGATACCAACGTTATTGATTTCGAGGTGGAAAAGGGTGATTTCTCATCGCACCAGCTCTCTTTCTCGTGGAAGCTTTGTCGGATGAGTTTCAAAACGTACCCAACCACCGGAGGCCTCAGCAAGTGCTTGAAAGAAACCGCTTCATTCTGGACCGAAATATCTCTTTGTGACTGCAGATTGTCCAAGTTTCCTCGATGCCGCTCCTCGAAGTTGAATCTTCACAAGCTCGAATGAAACCAAAACTCTTAGCCCAAGCTTATACCTATGACCTGCTGGAAGTTCAGAATTCGGAAATAGCGAGCTGAAGATGAGAATAATACACCATGATGACTACGTCACACACGCCGTCTAAATCCAAGTGAAAAGATAACTGAAATTCTGGCGGTCTCGAGCCCCACCCCCTCACCTTCCCCACCGACTGATAACAGCGCTCCCGAGTCGAAGCTTTCTTGAAGTCGATCGTATCGAGTCTATGGGCGTGTTAGAAGTAGAGCCTACTATGCACTGAGAATCCGGGAATACGCATGCAGAGATCGCGTTGTATATTGAGAACTATCCGAATTACGGAGCTTGGTCCAAGATCACCCCCAGATAGAACGTAGGCTTTCCTGAAGGTTTTGTGGGGAGGACAGACTAGATCTGTCCAACATGACTGTTTCCGCGATTGGAAATGGCTTGTCAACAGTGAGTCGGCTGTCTATGGTGCCTTCTGCAAAATCTGTGTGATTCTCGCAAGAGCGTCCTCTGACCGACCAGATCATCGATATTTCCGAATCATCGTTAACTCTCCTATGAACAAGTACAAGGGAGCCGCTCATCTGACCGAGCAGCGCGGTCTAGCGGGCGGTGCCACGAACTTCACACAAATTATCGAAGATAAGGATGAGTTCGACATCGAGAGCATTGCCGATGCGGGAAGTAGGAGACAGGCTGCTGTCAAGAGAGAGAAACTGGGTTCGGCCGCTAAAACCGTTTCGCTCTCAGAAAGAAAGGGCGTGGTCCGTCGAGGTGACCGAGAGGACACATCCCCGCATGAGACTCGATCTCAATCGCCGTCATTTCCAGAAAGCCTAATTGAAAGTTGATGTTGTTGAACATGTTTTTACATTTATCTCTCACTTGATCCCTCACAAGTCGGCTCTAGATCGTCCCTTAGTTACGACAAACGTTCGGAGATATCGATGCGAGCTCCGAGCTACCTCCGATAACGGCAGGATGAAATCTCTCGAATCACTTCCATTCCCGGAAAGCTCGTGATCCGTTGGGAAAGTTCGAACAATCGAGTGCTCTCATCCGTGAGAGTGCCAAGTTGGTTATTGCCGAGGCTCGTCCCCTCAGAGCTATCTCTCTCCCCTTCCAGGGGCGCACAACGCCTAGCGTATCCTGAAGAGTACGAAAATTATTTGCGGGAGTTTCATTGTGTCGATCAAGCCCAGTCATTTTCCTTGGGAAATCTGCAAAAGGAAACTGATTGCCTTCATCAAGTATATACCAAAGTCTATCTGGTTCGCCAGCAGATCGCCCGTATCATCCCGGCATTGAGAAATTACTCATGCTCATGTTAAAATCCGATAAGACTCACTTGTCATCGCCAAAGGGACATTCCAGTGGCGGTGAGCTCAAGATCAGGGGATCTCAGATTTGATACGAGATTCAAATGTAACTTTGGGTCAATACCGTCCCAAAAACGGGCCGGAACACTGATACGAGAGGAGAAGAGAGAAGCATCCGGAGGAGAAACCAATGATAATGTGTACGTGGGATTCATCCCGATATATGTCACGAAGTCGGTGCAAGTTCAGGAACCACTGGCGCTTTGGGATGAGAATTCTCCGGTACCTAATTCTTTGAGAGCTCGCGTTTCGAAAGCTTGACTTGAGATTGCGACAATTGGGCTTTCGAGAATTATGAAAGGCTAATGATAAGGCAATGGATGATTCGTTTATTCCTTACAACCAGCTCCCAGCTCAACTCCGCTTTGAATTGTTGACTCCGAGAACCTCGACAGCCCCGCGGAGTTCTTTGAGAAACGTTGCGAGCCTACAACGATCGGCAACATTGTCAAAGGGAGCAGGTTGCCTTATGCTGTGTGTCCCTTCCCTTGTGTTTCAGTAGCGGAATTTTTACATAGATCTATGATGCGATCACGATTCGAGTCAGGCTTCGCGGAATCGCTATTTATTTGTGCTGTTCTGACTCCTTGTAGGAACTGGGTTTTGTATCCGCGATCTCGGAGAGGGTCTGAGAATACGATCCCGATGGAATCCCTCGGCGCTCATTTCCGATGAACTCCGGTCAAGAGAGATGCTGTAGAATATCACAGATTTATGAAGCCAAAATACGTTTTCTGTACCAATGACTCGTGCAGCTCATCCATTGCTTCTCTTAGGCGAGTACCACACCAAGGACCAGCATCACCCCCGAGAGTATCAGGGAGCATCATTTTTGGGATGTATTCGTGCAGCTGTTCATTGCTGCCGTGGAAATGCAAGCGTTCGAGAACTTTTTTCGGCAAAAAAGGTTGGAAGGCTCGGAAAATAATTTTCGTCGCTCGCGCCGGTCCGTTGATGACGTGGAATCCCTTGAAGCGCATGGGGGAAGAGCCTTGGGCCATGAGAATCGCCTGGAATACAAGATGTGAGTTCCGTACCCGTGTCCTAACCTCTTTTTATAGTTCATCAATCGACAGCATGATTATTCGTCGATATCAGAACTAATTTAATCAGTCATTGGGGATCTCCAGACACCGATTGGGATGGTCTCGGGAATTCAGTTTGCACGAACCTTGTTCAAGTAGAAACGGCTGAGTAGAGCTGCGACAATGGAATAATACAGCCCGGTAAGATCGAATATGAAGCGAAAGCCGTACGTCTGTATTGATGGATCGAGAATCAGCTCCATGATGATCTGATACGATGCATTGAAAACATCCTCAATTTCATCTTTGCTCGAGTCGAAATTCCGGAAACTCCAAATAAAAACCACAGTCCCGTCCGAAGGGTTTCTTCGGTCTAGGATAGTCCCGATGGGGTTCGTGAAAACTCTGCTGTAGTCCCTCGGTCCCTTGCCGACCGGAAAGATTTTCTCAGGGTTGCAGAGCCGGATTTTGTAGTACTTGCAGTAGCCACTAAATGCCTTCTCCAAATCGAACTTGCGGCTTCGGAGGAATGCTACCAGGAAGTCGTCGTCTGTCTGTGGAGCCGAACAACGATCTCATTCGCTTGCGGTCTAATTTTCGGAAGAACCTCATCTCAGATGAGCTGAACCAGATCATTTTTGTCGATTCTACACTGAGCCCATGCAAACCTGAGGTCTGAAATTCTTGTGCTCGCTTGAGTACTGTTTGATTTTCTCTTTGAACTTGATCAACAGGTCGCCCGTAGTTTCGGGATCTTCATTGAGCTCTTCTCGAGCTTTCTCCTCCCACGACCAGCTCGTCTGTTCATTCCGTATGTCCTCCAGCAGATTCGTCGGCATCTTCCTGGACCAATAAATATTGCCGTCAAGAGATTGATTCCAACTAGTCTTTCATTGAAATTCCATTCAGCCCGCACGGGTCTTCTCGGAATCGTATCATCACCTTCAGGGCGAGTTCGGAACTCGAGGCGGCGGAACGCGGTCCACGGTGGAACGGTTGTCTCACATCATTGTTGTAATCCTTGACGATACACGGTTACTGTCGAATAATCGGAAAGAGATTAGCAACTTCTAGTTGGCGATAAGCATTCGCGCCACGGAGCTGTGATGGTAGACTGGGAATTGGCACAGGCGAATGACAACACTTCCGTGATCCGCCTGCTCAAAGAAAGGTGGGAAGCGATTCTGGAAACGGCCTTGAGTGTCCTCTCGCCTTTCTGACAGCTGCGTCACAGAGCCGATGGCAGCGATCCCAGAACTGGTTCCGGATACTTCCTATCCAAACCTCTGATCATAAGGAACCAGAAAATGTAACAGTATGAAGCTCAGTTCAAAACTCTAGATAACCTATTGCGATGAAGACATCGTCATGTTCATTGGATTAATACAATACGCTCCCGTTGTGGGACATGCCTCCACAGGGAACAGATTCCGGCTGGATCTGACACCCAGCATTCCGAAATACAATCCGTGTTGCGAGGGCAGTCCTCACATATTTTCGTGTAAGACCCGTATTCTTGCCCGGTCTGAAAAGAATGCGTTACCGTCAATGCTCACCTCAGTCTTTGGGGTTCTTTGGAGTCTTCACAAATGTTACTTGTGCACTCCCTCGCTATATTGGTTTCAAGAGAACCAATACAGCTTGACTCGTTGCACCGCACACTGCCTCCGAGTAGTATAGATAGAGACTCTGGCAGCAATTGTCAACGCAGTGCCGAGCGATTACGGCGCGGCGAAAGCTCGCCGAAACAAAGCGAGGGAACTCTCGTGAGCGCGGCTGAACTGAACGAGCACCAATGGAGCGCTACGCTGTCATTCAGGGACTATGAAGAGAGCTTGAGGAAGCGGCTGACGGAAGGGTTCTCGGATAATTAAACAATCATGTTTGGTGACTAACGAGGATTGAGGGCCAAAATTCTAGAAGCTGTTCGCTCAGAGAACTACTGAATTTCCTAGCAGCCGGAACTGTAATTCATGGGGGCTGCCACCGGAAAGATTCGCTCTCAATCAGAAATTCAGACGGGGGCTTCAGGGAAAAAATCTGAGAACGGGTTATCCCTCTCACGATCCTTTCACCCATTTGAAGGAAAGAACGCTCTCGTCTCCGAAAAACTCCCTCCCGAGGAATGTCGTCTACCTATAGAACACGCACAAAAAAACAGAGAATAAGTGAACTCCGGTACAATATCGAAATCACCGAGGAGTCGAGGGTTCAGAGAGTTCGCAGATAAAGGGGCGCTACTGGAATCGAATGACCAACTGTGATTTATTGGGATTTTCGAGCTTAGAAAATACTCGATAAACTTTCTGGCAAGCTCGCTGAGCTCATCCAGATCGTCAGCTGATGCTAACGCGGTCCGACCTGATATTGCGAGAGGAACCGGAAACGCAATTCAAGAGAAGAAACGGAAATATCTATTGAAGGCTTCCAGAACGTCGCTCATCGGTGAGCGTCAATTCAACTACTGTGAGAATGACCAATGAACGCTCTTCCTCAGGCTTCACGGGAAGATCTCGACTACCTGCCTTCTGCCACCACGTGACGAAACCGAATATGCTGAGACAATGAGGGGTTCCGCGAAGGATGACAGGACGTTCCAGTAGCGTCGAAACAGCTCATGGCGTTTTCTCGACCGATAAGACAAGAAACACATGTGGAACGTATGCTCAAAATCTCTGTTGTACGTTCTGATGCGTTCTACCTCCTTCGAAGCAAGTAGATTACGGGGAGCCCTCGCATAATGCGGTTTCTGGAGCTCTGATGATTCTCAGAGAAATGACGATCTTCGTGAGCAGACTCCGCGCTGGGATTATGAATTCGATTCTTGCAAACCCATACGCAAATGTTGGCCGAAGTTGATCGATCCTAACGAAAACAACGGTGGTGCAAGCGACGGTCATCGGTGTCGTCAGCGGCATTGCCCGGAGGAACATGTTTGAGAAACGGTCTTTCCCTTGTCCTCAGCCTATTCCCTCCGAGATTCGCATGGTGCGGACCCAAATTTCGCACTATAAGAGGGCTGCCTGGGAATAGAGTTGACAAGGCATAACGGTGATCTGCGCAAATAAGAATTGCGAAAAAAGTACCAAATAATTATTTCACTCTGAGACTCGATTGTGTTCCCGTCTGATGTCCTTCGAAGTACCCGCCGCAGTTTTGGATACAGAACAACGAAAGTTCCTCGAAATTCTGAGCTAATTCTCACAGCTGCCCGCCGGTAGTCGATTCCTCTCTCGACGGTGTTACCGCATCGGGGTGGTGGAATGAGGGGGCCATACCGAAAACGTGATCAAAAATCGAAAATTGATCGTGCATTGCGCCTGAGTTTCGTCATGATTGGATTGGAGGCGATACTCCCAGATCAGGTGGGAAGAGGATTCACCCAATACACACCCAAGGCAACTTCAGAGGGCAAGTTCGTGTTCCTTTGTCGCCCGGGCACTCGTGTCGGCAAAATCCATCAGACTTGTACCCGAAATGAAAATTCGATTTCGCGCAGGAACGGTGCCGTTGGGATAGCTATCTGATTCAGGTAGGATCAAGGAACGTTGAGCATTTGATAGAACGCCTAACGGAGATAACGCCTAACGAAAATGTGCCTATTTCAACCGGCGATGGGGTTTCAAACGATTGTAAACCTCAAGAGTGCAATGGAATCCACAGCGAAGCCAAAGCTAAGCTACGCAAACGCAGTACTAGTAAAGAGCGCATCCGCTGACAGAGAAACTCGAGCAATCGCGACGAAAAGCGGGAAAATGGGAGCTAGGAATCCAGAGTTCCAAACGAGCTCCTCCTAGGAGAACTTGGATGGTCGTCCTCCGAAAACTGAAGCGCTCAAAGTGAGCTGAGATACCTGGAGGGAGTTAGGGCAAGCCAAAATGTCAGGTGGTTCACATACGGAACGTATTCAGCCCACTCGGACCTCCGCTCGAGCTCTTCAGGAAACTCACCAGGAAGCGAATACAGGAAGACCATGATGGACTTTGGAGCCGAAACATGTTTTTCAAATCCAGTCTACACGCGTGCAGCGGGGGGAACACCACCCGTGCGAACAGCTATCTATATACGACAACAGCAAGTGTAGCGCCGTGCTGGCTCGAGCAAACGTGCTGCCATCTAGAGCCCGCAAGATGAACTCTGTATTAGACAAAACCTGTCCCAGACATACGAGGGAACGATGGAACGCATTATCCTCGGATGCGGAGACATCTTTTTAACCTGAGGTGGATTCCTGTACCGTCTCTGCCTCCACGAGGGAGCAAATAACGCGACCGGAGTGATTGGAACGAAAAAGTTCCTGCCAGACCGGGACAAAAACCAAAATCGATCTTCTGAATCACTCGCGCCTGGTACGAAAAGCTGATTATCCATTTTCTTTTCAAGACACATGTAAACATACATGATAATCTGGGTCGATGAAATCATAATCATAACCGAACGCCGCAACTTTTTGAATATTCTCTGAAATACGAGCTTTGCTCCTGTTGCGCCGTAAGATCCCGTTCGGCCAAAGGAACTCGCTCTCAGAACTAGGGCGCACGGGGCACCGAGAACACGAGTGAGCTGTCGCCGCGCAGGCAACCCGTTCCGAAATCGGAGCAAAATTTTGACCCAACGTGCGGTTCTCGTACTCTAACAGATGCTACACAGCAGACTAAGGAACCAGTCCATCCATTCTATCCTCGGGGAGGCTGAACTTGGAGAAATCATGGTATCAGTCGTTCATGATTGATACTTCCGTTGGGCACGAACGGAGAGCACACGATGATTTGGCACAGATTAATTCATTCCGGCACCATCTATGATTCGCGAATCTTGTACATCGCGGTCACTGTCGAGAATCAGGCAGATCAGATTGTGTCGATAAGTAAGAACTCAGTTTTAGATCGCTAGCGATGGTGGCTTCCGGAAAACGCATTTTCATCTAACTTCTCTATAGGAGGAATCGTTCATCTGCTTATTCGCCGGCGCCTGCCACCGTGAAGCCTCCGGATTCGCCGCCTCTACACTAGCCCGATTCCGCCTGTGCTTGCGCGTACTAAAGGCATCCGACACAGAGCCCCGGCAGCCTGTCAGACGGCCACCCAAGTTGGATGGGTTGAATCTCTCCCTAAGTAGAGAAGGGATCATGCTTGAGGTGCGTATCCTCAGACATGTTGTTCATTCGGGGCAGCTTAAGGTCTCGCGGTTCCAAGGAATCCTGAGAAATTTTTATATTGAAAACCGAATAAGTTTTGAGTTTCCTTCCTGAATTATCACGCTCTCGTCATAGGATGGCAGAGGTCTTTCTAATAGTTTGGCCCCGTTGAGCACCGTTGCTGGGCTGATGTAGCGGAAACATTGTTTCATCCCACAGAAAAAACTAATACTCTCTAAGCCGACGGAGATACTTCATTGGATGCACAAATCCAGCGTGTCTGGCTATCTATGACTATTTATGCGTGGCCGCCAGACGGATCTTTGGTGATCCCGGCACTGCTCCGACGTGCACTCGGTTCCTAATTTGATGTGCAACGCGTGTCCGGGCTATTGTCAGCGCTTGATTGAAACGTACTGCGTCCCAAACGTTTCCGTGGACTCCGCGGAAGAGTTTTGCAGCGCTGTATGTGTACTCAGGAAGTAGAGCTTTGGTCATCGGTTCGACTCCGATTCAGTGTTGTCCGAACCCTCCCCGGGATTATGAAATGGAAAATCGGCGGCTTTGCCGGACTAAACTCCGAACTCCGTCCCTGGTGGAAACGAAGGACTCAGTGGACCCATAATTTTAGCCAAACGTGTAAGCTTGGAGACAATGTCAAGGAAAAATGTCCCGATCTATCGTTCGGCTGAGATCACGCTCTCAGTTTCATCAGAACACTCTAATGCCGTAATAAGTTCTTCATTCGAGGAAGTTAGACTTCGAAATCGATGAGATGATTCAAAACTCATCTGTGCCATCCGGATAGCATGAACCATGCGTTTCGGGGCTTGGATGGACTCTTTCGACGTTCCTCATTGAAGAATATGGAGCAACCCATGCGCAACCATGTAGGCGGTCGAAGGACTCAATGAAGTCCTGTAACCGAGCGCCCTGCCTCAAGTTCCCTGTGGAACTGGAGGGGCATTCAACGCAAGCTGGATAGCTTGATGAGGAGCCACATTGTCGACCTGCGCGACGAAATCGTCTCTGAAAGCTATCTCGGTTCGGGGCGAAAGGCAGAAGAGTAGAGGAGCCCGGAAACCCAACTTTGGAGGCTAATAGAGAAGGATTGCACATATTGTTCTCACAGTCTCTATACGTAACACTCGGAGCCGGAATCGTTTAGGTTGCGGAGTGAGCGCACAGCAGGCCGACAACAACATTGACACTACCCTCGCCCAACGCACACCAAAACAGGCGAAAAATTTCTGTCGGCAAACTCTGATGAAACCTTCTCCTAACGGGAATCTGTGCTTCCGTAACCCAGTAAGGAACGTTTTCGATCCAATTTTCGTGAACTCTGATTCGGCCGTAGAATCGATTTTTGGAGCGGGAACTACGAGACCCTGGATTTTCGTTGTCGATTCGGGGGAAAAATCCAGGAGATTGCATTTGAAATCACGGACAAGTTTCGGGAAGGCCGCGAGCGTTGTCTCATTGAAACCGGTTCTGGATCTTTCCTTGGATCGACAGCTCTTTAGACGTACCCCGCGATGCCGTTGAGCGCCTGATTGACGTGGGGAACAAACTCGAGCTGATATGTTCTCTTTTCTAAGAACCGAGCGGATCAAGCTTAAATCTGCTGTTTTTTTGGGAGTCTCAGTTCCCATCCCGTCTGGTAGTCCGCTCGTCCGCCTCTGCCGAGTTTTCCAAGGAGCGCCGACCTGCACCGGACTCGGCGAAGACGCTCCACGTCTGTCTTCGTGTGGATTTCCACCTCGAGATGCTCACCAAACACTCAGCTCCCCCGTGAGACAAACAGGTCTCATCGCAGAATGAGCTCACGAATTTCGAATATTCCCGCCGGCCTTCACTCTTTTGGGCGATTTCGGTTTCGGAGATGCAAGGGATCATGAACGCGGACATGGTCGCTTCGCCTCCCACTTCGGCTACGCCATCAGCACTGGATCCCGATCGAACTTACGCTGTGCATGAGGGTCAATTTGATGTTTGTTCAGAGAGTTCTCAGTCCGAAAACGAGGAATAGGTCCTACTTCGAGATTCGGTTACGAATCGCGGGAGTAGCCGAATATTCGAGAAGAGCCGTCCTTGTTCAACGCACCACAGCGGCTCTCTCCGTGAATAAGATGAGGAACTGTTTGAGTTCCTTCTTCGTTGAGCGGCAAGTTCACCTGGAGAAAGCTGTAGTTCTAACCTCGGACCTCGCGGTGAGACAACCGGTCGATCCTTGTGGAGCGAAAGGCATGACTCAGTTCGGTTGGACGGCAATTCATGCCTCAGAATCGTCAAAGAATCAATTCCACTGCGTCAAGCGGAGTCTTTGGACTAAATAGAGGCACTCTGATCATCACTCGCTCATATTTCTGACACCTCTGCCCTGAACACCCATCGACGGATTCCACTCCCCATCTCGATCTGTACGGAATGCTATGTACGCAGAATGTCGTACAACATTGTCCCTCAGGAGGCTTCGGAAGAAACTTGACTCATATTCATCCAAGGCTCGATCGAGTCTCAGCTGAGAGTCTTTCTCCTGCTTGGCTTCTCCTCTCAGGATGGAATCGAACGGAAAAAAAATCCGCGCAAATGGAAGACATCGTTGAAGTGCGCATCCGAACACAGCACCCTGTTTACCGGACTGTACGTCGACTGTATCGCGGTTTCCCGCTTGCTCTCATGAATTCTTTCGACGACATCTGCTCTCTCGCTATTCAAAAATAGCTTTATCACATTCGAACGGCTCTTTGGGCTCTCATTCAGTCGCGAGAGGCGATCGTTTGGTTGGTTGAGTATTTCCCGCGACAACAAGTGGTGAGCGGGGATCGGATGGGGATATTTTCCCGCTGATGCATGATGATCTCTGCGTATGGATCCCAGAAGCGTCGATCTCTGAGATGCTCCGATCGTATCCGAAGGTATCAGCAGCGATCGATCCTCGTTTTCCCAGAATATCTGCGCCGGCCGTTGATCAAAACGCGGGTCACTTAGAGTGCTCCTCATGTCGAGAAATTCATGTCGACATTGCGTCTGCCGATGCGACCACAGACTGCGGGGCATGAGCTGTTCATCGGTCGATTGAGTTTTGCCCATAGTCCTGGAGGAAGCAGGGGGGAAATGAAATTGGAGACCGTTTGTCTTCATTGATCACTGTCTGCGATGCGATTGAGGCTAATCGGATAATCAAGCATGGAGCTGGGCATTCCGTAGGCCGTTGAAGCCGGTACATTCGAATGTCGACTCGCTCACGAGGAAACCCTTCCTGACAATGCGGGCCCGGGAGCGATACCTCATCCGGTCGAGGACTTAGAGGTCTGCTCTGCACTGAGGTTAGATTCAGGAGGTCCTCACTCGACCAGGCATTCGGACTCGTGCACTCCGTATGCGCTCGGCAGCGTGTTGGGCATCGCCAGTGAACTTCGTTACCAATCCGTGGCGAGTGTTGAGTCCAGTCATTCCCGAATTGAGCAGGTGAGGAACTCCGGAAGTTAGTCTCTCTCCGCTCACATCAGGATGTATCTTGCTGCACGAGAGCTTCAACTAATGAATCAGGTCAGTGACAAGAGTGAATCGAATCGGTCCAAGAAGACGTCCCGATAGATGGAGCCGATTCCGGAGCTCTCGCAGTGAGCCCATTCCACCTGCAAATAATCTAGCGCCATTGGACGTCCCATGCCTTCAGCAGGATCAACGATTGCTCTTAGCGAGCAAAGTACAAAGGAATCGACAAATGATATTTTTTGGCATCCGGGCAATGCGGAAGCAGAGCGATAACCATCATGCCGGTCCAGTATTAGGCCGATTCCCTGGAAGCTGTACCGGGGTCTGCTCAGCTCGCTCGGATCCACCCATCCATACGGACCTCATGCGCGGACGAGATTCACCGGACTGAATGGTTTTCAAGTATTCGAGGAAGGTCCCCGCTCGCTGGCCGGGTGGCATAAACCAACACTGGGTGCCACGCTAAGCTAGCAATTGCGGGATAGAAATCTTTCTTATGTGGTAAATAGAGGATTTAATTCATATCAGAATTGAATCAGAACCATCTTAAGACCCAAGCCCACCGCCCGCAATGGGATTTGCGAGGCGATAGGGAGTGTTACTGAAGCAATGCTCCGGTGATTCCGGTGCACTCCTGAGGGCTGGCTGTGAGGTTCAGCCGAAAAAAAAAAAAAGTATTCGAGGAAGAATATCCATGCTGTCTGGAAGAGCCGTCGAGAGGCGTCTCGAGAGATTGAACCTTGAGGCCCTCTCACCCTCAGGAACGGTCAGTCAGTTTCAATGAATTTCTCTCAGCTGTCATTGTAAGCAAGAATGTTCACCGCAGCCCATCGCGTCAACGAATTCATCGAAACGACCCAAAGATGTCCAGACCATCGCAGAACGGGAGTTCGCAGTCACAACCACGCGATTCAGGTTCCCCTAGAGAAGCACAGGTCCGCTCCTAAGGAAGGATCGGACCCCGGTATAACAGTAGTTGGATGAGCATCTGAATATTTATTTGCTCCTTCAGATTGTCGCTCGAATTGTCGGGAGGGACATCGGTGGCGTAGTCTGGGAGGCCACAATCATGCCCAAAAAGTTTTGTCCGTCCCATAGGGTTACAGGGTTCGATCTGAATGTTCCGCATCTGATAAAACCACTCTCGCCGAGACTCGGACGTTATCCGTACTTCGTCTCCAAAAGCAGAGAACCCGATGCGGCCACTTCGCTTTCCCCCGAAACGGGACCATACCCCGTTCCTTACTCCGTGGAGTCTGACCGTAGTCAGTTTTCTCCCGTACTGAAACCAAAACGACTCTTTTCCACAATTTCCTCGTGATCTTGGTACAAAGCTTCGCGATACCAGTCAGCATTGAAGGAGCCGCCGCTGCCTCCGATTTCGTCAGGCAAAATCTCGGGAGAAACGAAACTGAAGAGTTCCTCGAGGTTGCGTCCGTGAAAATGGAAGCGCTGTCGCATTTTCTTGGACAGCACCGGCCGTATGATCCTGAATATGTATTGGGTGAGGCTGTAGGGATCGTTGACGTAATGCATCCCCTTGAATCGAGCAGGAACCCCGTTCTGAGCTTTCATGATTGCCTGTGGAGGGAGTCATTCTCAAACAACGAGAGAGGAAAATGACGTCGTCGATTCGTGGGAACAACGTCGATTTCATGCCAAACCTCCTCCACAATACGTACTTTTAGGTAATAGAACCTGGTCATCATCATCGTTACGTGAGCCATCCCCATTCCCGTAAGATCAAAAACGTACCGGATCCCGTACGTTTGAATGGATGGATGGAGTAGAGCCTGCAACACTCCGAAGAGAGATACGTTGAGCATGTCCGAGATATCGCCTTCGTTGGTATCGTAGTATCTGTTGCGAATTGGATTGTGCTTTGCGTTAGTCATCAGGACAGAGACCCGCCGGGAACCTCATCAACTCACGACAACGGTCAAGCCTTACCTGAAGGACCAAAACACCACCAGACATCCGTCTATAGGATTGCGTCTTTTCAACATTGACACCAGAGGTCTGTCAAAAACATGGGGGTAGTCCTTGGGTCCCTTACCCACGGGAGTGATCATTTCCGGCTTGCAGAGGCGAATCTGGTGGAACCTCTCGTAACAAGCTAGCGCTTTATCGGCATTGAATTTCCGAGTCCGAAGGAACATCATCAAGAAGTCGTCGTCAGTCTAAGAAGGAGCATTGTATTGATTCTCTGATCATCGGTGTCTTGGCCCCCAGTTAGATTCGGGTCATCTTTCAATCAGAATCTGAAAGCTCCTGTTCCGAGACAAATAAGATTCATTCTCAAGTTTCTGACTCCTTTTCACCCTCTCCCTAGTTGGGCCAACGGTTCACCTGCGGGCTGAAGTTTTTTTTCCCTTTTTGAAATTCCTTAATCATTTCTCTAAACTTCAGCAGTGCTTCGGCTCTGTTTTCTGGCTCATCGCCGAGTTCCTCAAACGCTAACTCCTCCCAACGCCACTCGTCAACGTCGAGATTTCTCAGTATCGAGTTGCAAGGTCCGGCATCGTTTGGAAGATCTCCCTGGCTTCCATCTTTCACGGCTCCTTCTTTCTTCAACTGCATCCTGCAATTCGACAACGCAGGAATCCATTCAGTTCGAAGAGCGACCACTTGTAGACATGGAAATCATGGAGCACAGACTTTGCGTCACGCTTGAAACCACATGGACGTGAATCACGAACCTCGGACTAGCTTGTTGAACGTAGCAATATCAAGTGAAGACCACACTGGGAATTAGATCGGGTCGATTCAGGAGCCCCGTTTGACAGCATCGGGCCCGTCTCATCGGCGACATCAGCTGTTATTGTTGTTTCGTCCGCACCGAGGGCATTTGCAGTCTCACAGGAAAGAGTGAGAGTCGCTTGGCGCGCCGTCTGTGAGCGGACGGCATACCTTGAGCGGACCGTTTCGAACCGCGCCAAATCACGTTGAATCGGACATCTCTAGAGCCGTGATTTGTCGACGGAATCATTGTCGCTTCTCCAATTGTTCCCCGAGTTGCCGGGAGCGCCTCGGCACGGCGTTGGAGCTACATGTTCTCGCGATCGAGTCGGATGCCAAGAGGACGACTACGAATCCTGACCACTGATCTCAATTGCGGCATGCGAGCGAAACTACTCAGAGAAACTTTCCCGAATACTTATCTCAAGCGCGCATCATCCAAGCTCAGGAAACAGTTTGACTCTTCTTGAGACCGTGAGGTTCGAGACGCTCGATCAAAATAATCAGGGCTCCCAATCGATCTAGGGAAGGATCAGGCAGTGACTCGCTGAAAGGACAGCGCGTTCGCGCCAAACGATGCGCCATGACGCATTGACGGCCCAGCTGTCGCTGCCGTGAGCATTCGAAAAGTTTTAAAGATCCTCCGGAAGAACGAGGGTGACACGGAGAGCTCGTCTCAATCATTTTGAATCTACCAATCCCAGGCTGCTCCGTTTAATACATTTGATATGAAAGAGGCTTCTCTGCAAGAAAAACAGCTCACTGTGGACAATACGATAAATCAACAAAAGGGAGAGTCGATTGTTTGAGGTCCGACAGGAGATCTACGGATTCGTTCCGATCATCCCCCGTAGAAAAATGGGACGGCTAGCGCCGCTGAAGAATCTCTGGGTAATAATTATTCGGTCGAGAAGCGGGGGCAAGGCGGGCAGCGCTATATCACACCTCTCCCGACCCCTTGGGCAATGATGACGATGATCTCTAGCAGTAGAGGAAATGATCTTGAGGTCGCATTAAACGCTTGCATGATAAACTGGATCACCATTTCGAGAACTCGGCGTTCGACCCAACGGTGTCGCCCATGGTGTTTCGACTCCTCCCGGATACCCAAAAGAGCGTAGTCAAATATCCGCTTGACTCGAACAAGGAACCAGTCTCTTGTCGATGCGATTGAGATCGAATCTTCTGTGTAGCGTCGATGGAACTCAGCTTAGATCCCGGAGGAGCCAAAAATCGCGCACTCAGAGGATCTTGATCGGTCAAACCATGCGCTTGTTGGGGCGCTTCGGCTGTTTTATTTGGCATCAGTTATTTCGCTCAACACTTTCGAATAAACAGAGGTTTCTACAGAAGTATACAGTAGTTTGGAGCAATTCCCGGGGGCGGCGTGTTACAAAAGGATTACGACGACAGCTATGGTTCACCGGAATCTAATGGGGCCAATCACTTCTGGGAAAAATCGGGAAACTCCCGCAATCATATGGAGAAAATGGTCCGCTTGCCTCCCCCAACCGATAAAAACCAGGGCGCCGATGTGTTGACTTGAAGCTCTTATTTACATGTTGCGTCTCTTACATCAACTCGAAGAGGCGCTGGTCAGGAGTATATCACATAAATGAATTGGAGTTGGGCTAGCCCTCGACAGATCGCCTGCTAGAAAGGAATGAGAATCTTAGGTACCCTGATGCAGGAAACATGGGATCGTCATATTATTTGCGGATATGATTAAATCGCGAGGTTAGTTTCGATCAGTTCAAGGATGAGGTAATTTTGCAGCCGTTTGCGGCGCCAACAACCCGCCCAATGGAATGAGTCTTTCTGCCATCCGCGAGATCATTGGAATCATAATTCGACGTCATTCCACATGCCTGGGTGCGGAGCCGAAAGCGGGAGAACTACGAACGACCAGGGAAGAGTCGAGTGGGCTTCAATAAGAACTTTGAATTACAGAAAATCTCGAGCTCGAGGACAGTCTTGAAACAGCCGGCGAGACTCGAGATACAGAGACCACACCATAAGCTCAGAGATCAACGCTCTGACATCTTTCGTCAGGAGCATCAGGGGCCAACCGACCTGCAGAACCTCAAGAGTCGCTGCCGACCGGGGCATGTTAAGTGCGCAGAGGGGGGATGAGAGCAACTTCCCCTTCAGGAACCTTTGCAAGGGTATTGAAACAGGGTGAAGCGCCCCATTTCGCGGCGCCGCGACAATTCTCATGGATTCCAGCTGTGGAAGACTCATAGGAATAGAAAGGCTGTAGCTCTCAGAAAGCAGCGCGAGGAATTGATCAAAAATTCCTCACTTCTTCAATAGAGCACTTTATTTCTGGACTCGAACTATGTCTACGATCCGTTCCACGCAGAAATGTCTGCTACGTCGATATCCCTGTTCACTGAACAGAACCATGATGTGATGAGAATTACGGAGAGAGGAAAGAATCACTCTTGACCAAAATGCGGCGATTGATGAACTTTGAACTTCATTATTCTCTAATGAGACACACGAACAAACGAGCTTGAGGTAGCAAGATACAATGTTTACACAATTTGTGAGTAATCTCCATCGACTATTTACAGAATTTATCGAAAAATTGATGGATTGAAGTTTCCTTGAGATCCCGTCATAGAAAGCCTAACCCTGTCCTAAACCAACCTCTTGAGTTTTTTGTGGCTGCTCTTTTGCCTCTTGAAAGGAACGGGGGGTTGACTCTTATGAGGGGGGGAATGGCCACCGTTGACCCCGCTGCAGTTACTTGAGGTGGACGACGCCGAGCTTACAATAGTTCCAGGTACTAGAGCTCCGTTTTCTTCTCCTTCACTATGAGCAGGTTCATAATCGTGATCGACTCCGTCCTCACCTGCGCCGTCGACCATCCCGGAGACGGCCTGAAGAATTCATCAGTATATCAGTACGGTCAAGTTATTTCCCGATCACGAATGAATGAAGAGAGGTATTCGAAGAGGATCGCGCTTGACCCTCTCAGCCGAAACCGCACTGGAATCGAGGTGATTCCAGCGGTGACAGGATAGGGTGAACTCTGCAGTTCTTGTTCGGCTGATGGTTCGGTTGTATGGCTAATGCCTCGAAGGACGTGCTACTCCAGCCAAAGAACTTACCGCGCCTGAAGTGATGGAAGACTTGGAGAACAACCGCTCCGCATCTTTGAACTTCCGGTTCCGCTTCTCCGACTTTGAATTAGTGCTTCTCTGCTGACCTAAATATCTATCCCATCCTCGGATAATATTCCCGTACAGTTGTGTATCTTCCAGGTAACTTCCTTCAAATGCATAGATTTGACGTTCTAGATTCGCCAAAGTTTCCTGTGGAAGCACTCGAGCTGATATTCAAGCTTTGACTATGCCGACAAGGTTCTCGACCATCCGCCGTGACCTTGACGGAGTACATGGTGCATTAGGTAATGAATATGAGGCAATTCGGCGAGCGAACTCCGGAGCACGTGAATACGACCGGTATTCGCGCCTCCGGAGCGCTCGCAGCGCCCTCTACAAAATGGCAGCTTTCTCGCCACAAAAGTAGGCTTAGGTGGCCTACCCAAAGCGTTGGATTTCCTCTAGATTCCGATACTCTGCGACCGTTTCCGACGTTCTCCATCGACCAGATGAGAATCTCACCAAACACTCACCGCGATTTCAGCTTTCCTCTTCACGAGTTCGGCTAGTTCGGCCCGCGAATCGGGAAGTGAGCTGAGTCTGTTCGCCATGCTGGAGGCTCCGATGCCACTGGCCGCCGAAAGGTGACCAGGGAGCCGACACGATCCGGCTCAGATCTTCTTCGGAAGTTCATACGAGTTCCCGAGGGAAACTAACAATGGATGTCCACTTCCTCAGCCGAGCCAAATCTGAGAAATTTCCAGAAAAAAAATCTCGCGATTCCTTAACCACGTAATGAACCCTACTGCGAAAAATCGAGGCGCCAAATTTGAAATTGTACATTTTATTGTCTTCCAACCCGACGTAAGACACGAGTTCGATCATGAGGGATGAGAACTCACAGGGCTTCTGTGCATCCAGTTCCGTTATCTGGGATCGTCTTGTTTTTGTAGCACTGCGGCATTCGCTGTGAGATCATCGTTGACACTGGACAAACTTCGCCGAATCATTGGTCAATATCCATGCCGAGACAGCACAGGAGGATACCACCTGTTAATTACGTCCCTGCGTAGCGCGTCGATGAGTCTTTTCAGCCCTTGTGTCCGGATGCATCTCCCAACAGGGTCAGTGCGCGGTGCTGCTATAGAGCTCAGTGACTTCTCGGGCAACATGGTGGTAGTGAATTCGAGCGATTCGATAGCGAAACTGGTCTCAATGTTCGCCTGTCCGTTTCTTCAACCCCACAGCTTCACAGATGTCTTTGACTCTGGTTGTGTCTTTCGACTCCTCTTTCACTCCTCGACGGGCTTCCAAATCTTTTTTCAAGTTGTTAAACTCATCTATGTCCTCCGTCTTCATTTCGATACGAGTCGGATTCCTTCGAAACATCTCTGTGATGTAAGAGGCTCTCGCTCTCCCCGGTCCTTCTTCACCGATCGCGCACCAGAGGACCACAGCACAGGCAACTTATCGACGGAACTTTTCCACAATCAGCAGATTTCACGCAGTTGAAAGCGAAAGCACCTGAGAGTTGTCGTGGTCAGCCCACCCGCACGACGTACATAGCGGTGGTGGTGGTGGTGCCTCTGTGGTAGCGACCAGATGATGGGGCGGGATTTAAAACCGCGCCAGGTTTTGAAAACTGTCATACGATCTGACAACCGCGTTAATGATAGCAAAGGCTCATAGCTGATAGACCCACTCGTGCGACTCCGTGATGCGGTTCCCTGTATGGGAGCCCCAAAGTGATCCTCTCATCCGATGTATGTGTCACATGCCATCAAGAAAATGTTTCAATAAGTCTGAGAGTCTAGAGCTCCCGATCCCTGCAAGCGGCTCGCACCCCTTTCTGGCAGTGCAAATAGTGCTCGTCTTCATATTCGGTCATGGAGAGAGATTCATTCTTGCCATCTCAGGGCGGGAGGTGAATTCCTTGTCACACCCAAGATGACGTGTAGAAGGCCTGCATTCGGGAGAATGACAGACCGAACGCTCTGAACGCTCCCCTCCCCGCAAAAGGATCGGCCCCCGTTGAACAACCCTTGAAACGCTCCTGTTCGATCACCAATGGAAGTAGTCCACAAACATGTGACGAGGCCGACTCCAAACCGCGATATGTTTATTCCTGTACTCCGTTTGATGTCGGTTCTGGATCAGGTGCTGTTCCGAATGTTTGTCTCAGATCGGTGATATCCGCTGTCTTACCCTGCGGAAGGGGGGCTCGAAAAGAGGTTTCTCCCCAAGGGGGGATGAGCCAGACAGTATACCACTGTCAGAAGGGAATGAGTCCAAGGCAGCTGAGAATCGAGGAGAAACCAGCTCAAAAAACCACGCTTTTGAGGATAAACGGAGCTGGACGCAGAGAGACGATGAACACGGCTTCCCCTTCCCCCCCCCCCTCTCCGTGCATGAGAAGGCTGCTTACAATAGAGGACCACGGTCGTTTATGTTCTGCTGAGTTTATTGTTTGATGCAGAACTCATCACTGATGACGAACTTCTGATCCGAAGTCTCGAAAGCTGTGTCTTATGTTGGATGCTCCTTGCCTCGACTCGACCTACGAGACTCTCGATAGGAGGGGCAATCCGAATGTGTCCGTTCACACAAATGATTCCCAACAAGCGCACGACATCTCTCCCCTTTCAACCCTCCGTTCGATCCTCGTTTCCGTCAATGTCGAACGAGAGGAGCTCTTACCTCGCTTGACAATCCAGAACTCCCCCGAAAGGGCGCTGAAATCAGCCGAAATTTCAATAACATTGTCGAGAATTCTGAGCCTTGGCAGCTCAGATATCAAACAAGATCGTCTCGCTTTCAGAGCAGAGTGAGTGGAGGCTTCCAAGTTTGAGATCGACCAGTCCATGCTAGCCGGATGTGAAGATCGCTCTCACTAAATGAGAGAAATCATCAAAACTCATGGCTTTGAATCGAGAGTCTCGATCTTAGTTATTCCACAAAGATATCGGGGAGAGACTGCCGAAGAGATTCGGACGCTAACTGGAAAAGGCACGAACCCGAGGTGCACAAGGGCGTGGAAGAATCAGGAAGTATTATATCTCGCTGAGTGAGCCGATTTTTCAACTCCTCATGAGTCGGTGCTCTCATGTAAGATGGCGTCGGCGGGTGTGGATCTCAAACGATTTTTCACTTGTTTGTTTCATAAACGCCATATGTTCGAACATGATGAGTGCCTCAGCCGCCTCCTAGTGGCTCTGTGATTTGTGGAGTACTGTGGATTAGGCTCATCGTCGTTCACCCTATCTGACTCCAGAGGCTAACCGGAGTCATGCGCTCACAGCTTTCATCAGAATTCAGAAACAATTCCCTCGGAATCAACTAGAATGGAGTCGAGCTCGTCATACATCAACCGATAATTCCGAGATCCGTCATCGAGAGCAGAAATAAGTGGGATACCACTCCATAATTCAGTTCCTCAACTCGCGTTTTGCTTCCAATAGAAGGGCGGACCGAGCATTGACTTGAAAGACATCTGAAATCTTGTTGTAGGAGCTTTCTCATGGACACAGAATTCGGATTCAGCTCACAGCGAGGGGATTCATGGAGTCGTTTCAGAAATACGGTAGCATCGGGGGTAATGGGAAGAGTAGCTCCATAGTGATGGGGAGACGGATGTTTCCAACCGTCGACCTCCAGACGCCA
Organism: Phytoseiulus persimilis; assembly: GCA_037576195.1. Lineage (NCBI taxonomy): Eukaryota > Metazoa > Arthropoda > Arachnida > Mesostigmata > Phytoseiidae > Phytoseiulus > Phytoseiulus persimilis. The sequence continues at coordinate 44,532,052 of CM075102.1, read as the reverse complement.
TGAGAGGGAGAGGAGGAAGGAGGGGGACTGCGAAATCAAGATTCAGGCAATGCGTGAGCGGAAGGACAATATGGTGGGCGGATGAGAATTTACCAGCTACACTTTCCTTCATGGGCATGATAGAACGCTCGCATCGCTCTCGGAAGAGTGCGGCTCCGCAATACCTCGGATGGGAGTGGGTGCATGAGCCCCCGTGTTGCGGTCAGGGGAGAATGCACAGATCGTTGAATCTCAGCAGAGATTGACGTAGGACGATGAGCGAGTATTCTTCGAAACGCTCATCCCTTGGGATTCCAGTGGGAATCGACCGGTTTGCTGATCCCCGGAAAAATCACACGCTCCAGTGAATTCTTCCTCCACAGAGACTTTCGTAACGTTTCCGGCCAAGTCCCCCGTGGAAACGTTTGCGTCATTTTCCTCCATAATTTTTGAGTTGTCAGGAAAAATGAGCCGAATCGAAGAGGTGCTCCACCTTCAACCATGTCAATCCCTATGATAAGACAGATTCAGCCGAACTAACGGTTTGAAAACCGTTTCGAAAAATCTCCTGACTCTGAGCCATGCTAAGTCATCGTAGCAAGCACTCGAGCAGCCGCAATTAACGGAATTTCCCTTGATATAAGTCACTCAGAGTACCGAAGTACCCGAAACTGAAATTTAGCGGTCGATCTGTTGCCTTTCGTTTCTCCCCGTGAATCACCCTCCTACAGATTTCCGACCCCGACCCCCGAGACATCCCAAGAACGGATAGGTGAGACTCGCTGGCGCAGCGCCATGAGTCCGACAGACACCGCTCCAGTATCCGCCCAATCGCCGGCGTGCGTCTGTTCCGAGTTTCCACGCTCCCGAGGTGGGTCAAATGCTCATCCCGTTCGTCCAGTCGTTCGGAAGTGTGGGAAATCGAAAAAGACTCAATCCGGCGATCGGGATTACGGAAGGGCGATTTTGCGGGGAAACAAAAATCGACAGGTCGTACTCCCGTGACGGGCAGTTTTGCACTCTGAGTAATTATCGTCAAGAGAAGGATCATCGAGTCACGGCCCTCTGAGGAGTAATTGCGAAAGCAAGAGTGCGAAGCCATCAAAACCAGCCTGCTGCGATAGCTTGCCATTTTTCAGGGTCAAATGAGAATCGAAAACGTCTCTCTGGCAAGTAACCAGACTTCTTTGCGCGTCCGATCTGACAGATCGAGCTCGAATTCGAATCTAAACGTCTCCCAGATAATTTTTCGAATTCAGGTGCCCGAAGTAATACGTTACGACGCCAGTTCCGGGCGCCCACATCGATCGCGATGCTGATGAGGTGTTTCAGTCGGTATAATGGAGCTTCTCTCCACTGAGTCTGACACTCCTGGGTTATCTTCCCAGGGTTGGTAAATGCATTTGACCTTTCTCGGAGTCTCCTCGGAGACTCGAAAAAAAGATAATTTTTAGTACAAACACAAGTTCTTCCATATCCACTCGAGTGGTGAGACACTAACCGTCCCGATATCTCCTATCAATCGCACGTATATATCCGGGAAAATCTCTGATAGTTTGGAATTTATGTGCAGGACAATATCTGACTTGAGAACTCCTGATCGAATCCAACCATTCTGTACAAAGTACTCTCTTTGCGCGATACTCAATCAAACTTTACACAAACATCGTTACTCCAACCGTCATCTCCAGTTGATTCTCCGCATCCGTTCTGCCGTGCCTCCTGAGGAAATGTTCCGTTATGTCCCGTAATGGATTGCTCAAGGCACACAGATGAGATTGCTCAGGCCACACTAGAACACCGACCCACTATCCGGTTGCCAGAAGGGCACTCGCACAAGTCCCGGCGGAAGCCTTGCGTAGCCCATCCTTTTGGAGACCTGCAGTCGATGAAAAGTCGATAGACATTCCGGCTCACGAATTTGGATGGGAACGATATTCAGCATCGTTCCGACGAAGGTCGTGGGAACCGTGCTTTCGTCATCTAACGTCTCGACGGAGTTTGACGCTGGTATGCTCCGTAATTCAGCGTAAGCAATGGATCCGAAGTCAGCTTGGGAAGACCTCCCGAATTGGGGACTCCGATTTCCGCGAGAGTCCCTGATTGTTGGTTCCACCTTTCCTGATCAATCCGTTTTTTTTTCCTTGCATGAAGAGGGTTCATTTGATCCGCGGTCCTAAGTCCTTCTCCTATCTGCGCGGGTTAAGCAATGCTACCCGAGTTTTCATCGGCAACTCGTCCGGGGGATGCTTGTCTCCGGGCGTGTTTTTTTGGACATGTATCTGCTGAGCTCATGATTCATAATTCGTCCCTGTCTCCAGGTCTCTCTCATATTTTTCATTGATCTCCAGAATCGCAGGTATCATGTCGGCAGCTGCTCCCCGATTCCGAGTGTTTACGAGCAGGAAAAACAAGAGGCTGACTCTAGTTTGACCTGCTCGCCCTGAGTGTCGGCCGTTTCCGAAAGACCTCCAATTCCTTGTGATTCATCAAAAGTTATGTGAGACTGGTAAGAGACTCACCACTGCCTATCCCGGCTGAGCTTCCCGGTGGCATCCAGCCTGCGTCCATCGTTGCTCCGAGCTGAGCACGCTTGGCACGAACCAGTGTTTGAACTGAACAGTGAATGTGGGGATGTCCAAATGTCTGGGGTCCCCTGCTCTACGTATTGAGTTTGAGCTCGAAATTCGCTGATTTAAACTCAGCTATTATCTTAACCAACATGATCCAAGATGGAGAACCCCTTCTATTCGGCAGATTTACCTTCTGCAGGGTTATCAGTGATCGGAGAAGGTGGCACGGAAGTTTCCACGGCATGACCAAACGCGCCGTCACACGGGTCGGCTTCTCCGCCAGCCCCGTTTGTGAGGTTCCAGCAGCCCTTCCCTTCGAGAGTTGTGGAGCCCCCTCTATCGGAGAGGGCAGCAAGTTAGTATTTGTACCGACAGGCGAGTTGACTTCAGTTGAAGTTGGAGTGAAGTCGTCTGTGTTCACTCTTGATGAGGCTGTATGGGGAAGAAGTGCGATGCCTCTGCGGGAAAACTGGGGCCTCTTACTTCTTCCACCTCCGGAGTGCTCGTCCAGACCTGATTATTGAGCTTGGGTACGAGTCTCCGAGCGAGTCGTTCAACATATTGAACGAGTTCGATAACCTCATGAATCATCTCAATCAAAGTCTTGAATAAATAGAGGTTTTGGTGGCGCTCGGGATTCAAGGTGCGGCATTGGATATAGAAGTGGAACGGTGGTATCACGAAAGAACAACCAGCACTTTCTGCAGGTTTGCTCCATGAGCATCCCTCCGCGGTGTGGCCATTGAAATCTCAGCGTCAGCCGGGTAATTGGCACCCCTCGTCCGACAGGGAGCTCTTTGCTAAAGAAAGGAAACTTCCAATACATAACAATTTTCCGCTGGTTCGTATAAGCACACTCATCTGCTTGACATCCCATAGCTTACTCATTTCGGTATGAGATGACACTAGATCCAGCCTCCTATGGCTTGATGTCATTATTCTAGATAGCTTTGGAGACACCGGAATCCCCTCACTCTGGTGCCCGGACCAGCTGAATCGCTGGTCATCGAATGAAACCCTCTTGCTTTGAGCGGTGCCGATCGACAGCGAAGACGTGTGGAGCTGATGCCAGTTGCTTTGCGTTGCTCTTCTTTGAGGTCAAGTGGTTCTTCCGTCGAAGGAAATCCGGTCACGTCCTTCAACAGCCAGAAATTCCGAGCGTGCTTAGTCTTCGTCTCCCATTCTAAGTCTTGTGAGTTCTGATGGAGCGAGACCTCCAGGGCCAAGGAAGGCGAATTCGAACCGTTCTGGGCGCTTCGAGCACAAAGGCTTCAAAGAAATGGAACCCTGCATCTCCCCGGCGAATGACTTCGCTGAGTTGATGAAGCCCCTGTTGACAGTAATGTCGTGTCCTCGAACTTGTGCTGTATACCCCTTGCCACGACAAGCTATAGGGAGGCATTGCTTGACCGCCTTAGAGTGAGCTCTGTGGCGATAATAAACGACTCGCTCGGGAGCCGTTTTCGTTGGTCAAATAACGCTCGGTATCGCGTGGAAAACGTTGTCAACGCCCAAACCCCCACCCCGCTAGGGAATTCCCTCCTGTCACGCTTCCGAAACGAGATAATCATCTTCTGTCACCGCGTGATTGCTCCTGATTCTCTCCCTCGAATTCCAGCTTCGTGTCACGGGCATGGACAATGCATTCTCAAATGAAGAGCTAGCGTCTCTTCCGGTGCAACAGCTGGGTCCAGTAGAGAGTTTTGCTCCATCCCAGAATTTCGGTTTCACCTTCTCCCTACGCGAACCGACCGACAGTACACCCCTGATGAAGACTCCCGAATGTCCGCTGCATCTGAATAACATCTGGATGAAGATTCGAAACCCGTCTCGAATCGGAATTGGGAAGCAAGAGCTGCACCGTGCTTCAGAGCTGCCAGTACCCAGGTTATCGGTTTCGGAAACTTCCGAAAAACTTCGATAGGGCAGTTCTCAAGTACCAAACATTCCCATCCAAAAGTTCAGGGTTCTTCGCGTGCGAGATGTTGCTTTGGTAATGCTGCGGCATCGTCGTCGCTGATCTTGAACTTGCCTTGGCCGCTGGCAGACGCAAGTCAAACTAGCTTTGTCGTAAAACTACTGTCTACACCTTGGCCTCCGTTGCGGAAGACGATCAAAGCAAAACCGCGAAGTGCATAAATATCGAGACGTCACGACAGCCTTCCTTCAAGTTGACGCTTCTTCAACGAGCCGCGAACCAATTCGGACAGGATTTATCTTCCTCTTGAAATACTTGCGGCGAAGTGTGAATCGAGCGTGATCGTTGTGCATTCTGAAAAGGAAACCAGAGTACAATGGAGCCTTATTCGTGTGTGCACGCGCTGTACCTCGATAGATGATTTCTGAAATTTCACACGGAGATAATCTATGAGCGGGGAGTCATTATATCATATTTCCGCATCCGTTCTCTTCGAAGCAAGCCTCGGAGTGCGTTTCTTCTGAGGCACCATCATGGGAGACAAGTCCCGCAGATGCACGTGTGGACGTGTTCGAGTGTGGATAACTTGCTTCCATCTTCCTTGTCCACGAGAACTGTCTAAGCCTGCCTGTCAAACGGTTTCGAGTGAGACGCTCAGCACAACGGCTCGAGATGAGGAACGCACTCTGTGTTTTAGCCTGGCTCGTGGTTGTGGCCAACACTGCACCATTGGAGAGAACATTCCAAGTTCTGACGGGGAGTGAGACCTCTGATGACGGACCCGCGGATGAAGGTTTGTCTCGTTTTCTGATCGCACGGTTCTCGGCGTCGTAGTTTGGGTCGATTGTCCCCGGTGCGTCGCAGTTCACGTGCGATGCTTGTCATTAAAATTAGTCGCATTCGGTGGAATCGTTCGAGACACCCACTCTGGAGGACGGAAGCTCCGTTAGAAAGAAAGACTTCCGATATTCCGCTGAACTTCGTGTTATTCCACAGCTGTGGCAGATGACTCGCTCAGAACCCATGTGAGTGCAAGCCCGGTTCTGTCCAGCATGGGTTCTGCGGGCAAGAGAGTCGAGGTGACGATAAAGAAAGTATTTGTGAAAACAAAGGTTCCGTTGGTGCCTGGAGCATCAACTACTCATGCACCGGCTCATACTCATTCGCATCCCCATGCTCACGCGCATCCCCATGCTGCCGCAGCCCATGCTCACGAGCATCTCCATGCTGCCGCAGCCCATGCTCACGAGCATCTCCATGCTGCCGCAGCCCATGCTCACGAGCATCTCCATGCTGCCGCAGCCCATGCTCACGAACATCCTCATGCTCATGAGCACTGTCATGATGCTGTTACCCACGCTCCAAAGGACGCTCATGTGTCGAGTACTCCGTCACCAGCTCTTCCCCCAGCGGTTGCTGTCGATGTCCCAACCCTTCCCCCAGCGGTTACTGTCGATGTCCCAATCCTTCCCCCAGCGGTTGCTGTCGATGCCCCAATCCTTCCCCCAGCGGTTGCTGTCGATGTACCAACCCTTCCCCCAGCGGTTGCTGTCGATGTCCCAATCCTTCCCCCAGCGGTTGCTGTCGATGTCCCATCCCTTCCCCCAGCGGTCGCTGTCGATGTCCCATCCCTTCCCCCAGCGGTTGCTGTCGATGTCCCATCCCTTCCCCCGGCGGTCGCCGTCGATGTCCCAACCCTTCCCCCAGCGGTTGCTGTCGATGTCCCAGCTCTCCCCCCAGCCGCTGCTGTCGATGCCCCAGCCCTTCCCCCAGCGCACACTGCCCATGCACCACCTCCTCACCTCACCGTAAAAGTGGACAAGAATGCAATCAAGATTGATAACGCGACGATAAACGGCCTCCTGCATAAAATTCTGACGGGCGCCATCGATGTCGTTCAAACTCATGGGAAACCGCTCGTCGTGCACCCTGCTGGTGAGTTCCACGAAGTCGGGGAAATTCCATTCGGGCTGTTTCCACATGATGTCGAATACAGAACTCTCTCTGTTGGGACTCCGAGACACTGTGTTATGATTGACATCTCCAATCTCGCGCAGGTACACCGGTCGCTGTTATCTTCACTGCTGGAATGCACGTCGTCGAACTTGGGAAACTGCAAACTCTGGTGAGCGCACACAGCGCGGCGGCTCCTGGAAGCGGTCTGTATCCTGCGCATGACCTCTCCAAAGTTGTAGTGGGGCTGGTCAAGCCTCTGACTCCGTACGCCCCTCATCCCCCGAAAGCTGCGGCTGCTGTCTTGACAGTGCCAGTGACGACGCCAGCTCCCATCGTCCCGGCTATCTATGCATCTCCGGCCACGAAATATGTAAAGCATATCCCCAAGAGCGCAACAGCTCATGTCGTCGCAGCTGTGGCAGCTCCTGGTCACCCAGTGCCGGCTTATCCTGCTGTAGTGGTCACACCATCAAGTTATCCGGGGCCGGCTCACGTTGCTCCACCAGTTACAGCCCCAGGTGATGCTGCGCCGACTCATCCTGCCGCGGCAGTTACAACTCCAAGTTATCCTGCTCCAATGGCGGTTGCAGTGGTCGCCGTCCAGAAGAAGGAGTATCCGACCGCCCCACTTCCGCACATAAAGAAAGTGACGAAAATTGCAATAGCGAAGGATGACTATTGATATCCGCGGTTCAACCGCCCATAATATAGATCGAGCGGGGCTATTCATAATTCTTAAGAAAAGATTACCTGAGGAAATACTCAGGTTTCTAAACCCGACCGAGCTTGATGGAAAAATGGACGTACTTTGTTTTTGTTCGATCAGCTCAGAGGAATCCATGAAGGACGAATGGTGGAAGGAAAGAAACTGAATAAAATTTCGGTTCCGAATTCTCACTTGGAAGTTTCGAGTACTCCTCTCCGTGCATGCCCACAAAATATATCATTCTCTCACCATTCGAGAAGATTTATCATCATGATGCAACGACACCTGAAGCGGAGAGAATCCGGTTGTAGGATAAATAGTGAATAGCACTAGACTTTGGCCATGAAGGGGAGAAAACAAATGTGATTCGTGGCTCGTGTAGATCTGGAGAGGTCGGACAAGACACGCTCTCAGCTGACGGATCTTGGATGACGGAACTTCAACTCGGATCCTGCCATGGGAGATGCTGTCAATCCAGCGCTCGCCAAGTCGTTCAGACCTCGCTGGACCCGGATTCCTCAATTTTGTTACCTGATGTTATTTCCCGCGAGCTTTGACAAAACAATCGGAATCAAATTCTGATTCCAGAGAAGGAAAACCATTGACTGGCTCATCTCCGGTCGTCGGCGAAAATATCCCAGATTCACCGGGTCTCCTAGCACACGGCTGGATGTAGCGACATAGCGCACTAAACATAACGATTCAGCCTGCAGGAAACTTCGAGATCATTTAGAAGAACCACGACCAGAAGAATGCGATATCGGTGGGAGCATTTTCTGTCGAGCCTTAAACCTCGCTCAGCTCGCGGTGCATCATAAACGAAGTTTCTCGAGCCCAATCATCGTTCTGCAATGGTCCCTGATAGCGTTGTTGGAAATCATCCTCACTGACGCCACGGCGGTTTCTAACAGCCCATCTCCAGCGTGAATTACAATTCGTTCGTCTGACAAACTTTGGGCTCCACCGCAAGCTTCCAAGCACTGTGATGCGCTTCGTTGGCAGCCTTGCGAGTGTCAGCTCCCACTAGAGAAGTCGATCTTAGCGCCGCAGCTCATAAATTGTTCCAAATCTGGAGGAAAAACGCGATAGCGCCGGAACCCGGCGGCGGCGGCCTCGCAGCTCGATCCATTATTTGGTTTGATGTAATGAAAGTGCTTCGTTGGTCCTACCAGAATTCTCTCTTCATTTTGTCAGGCCAGAATTTTCGTTAAGAGCAGGAAGCGAATGGCAGAGTACCTTCTTCTTCACGGGGACGTACTTCGTAGTGAACGAGAAGAGATTTCTAGAACAGAATACGATCACCATAGACGTGAAATCGCAGCGAGCTCGGCTCGCTTCGGAGCAATCCGATCGATTTCTGGGAACGGAGTCGCTATCTGGGAAATTTCGGATCCCAAGAACTTCCTCGGGGGATTTCCTCCCGATCAGGAATGGGTAATGATTCAGCTACTCGTGGTTAGGAATCTTGAAACTGTATGCGGATTTTGCCCATATTCCTGGTCTCTCAGTCAGAGCATACAGCGGGTCTTATGCGCAGTACATCCGTTGACCAGTGTTGTCAGCATTAGGCCGAAGTCTGCAAAGACTCCTCACGGGGCGTGAGTTCGAAGCAGCTTCAGAGTCACCTTCTTGAAAGGTTCTGCGGTTCCGCTCGTCTACTGCATTGAAATATCCTGAGACCGGGAAAGATAATTCTCACAATCACGCAAGATCCGTGAGATTTTCGATGTATTCGTTTCAGATTTCTTTCGAAGTCGTTCCCGCGAGGCTGCGTTCCTCTCTGATTTCAGAGGAGCGGAAATACCACTGGATAGTAACAAGGGAAGCCTGCTCAACCCCTCATAGGGTCTCAAAACTGGGAGAACTGATCCGCCTGAGTCTCGATTCACTTCAGCGCAAGCGATGCCTTTTCATGTCCTTGTAGGGTACGACGGTGGTTCCAGATATCGGGAGCCTCACAGAGGGGGTGTCGGAACGCAACCTCGTTTCTTGAAGGGTGGTCTGGGGAATCTCCATCGAGTTCCAATACGTGAGAATACTCTTCCAGTGTGGGAGAATATTCGTTGATACGCCTGATACAAATTCCGAGCACCACTTGATTCATCATTTCAATAGCGATTTCAGCTGGGCACCGAGTCGCAGTCGTACGTGCATGGTCTCAAACCGTTCCATGTTACGGTGTGATACACAACGCATTTCGGTGCCAGATCAAAAATCGCAAGAAACTATAAATCAGAACAATGGAGCACGTGAACAAACTCCTGAATCTGCGTGTTGGTTGACATGAGCGAAATAAAACGGGGGCTTGTGTGGTCCCAAGAATCGTTCTCCACGATCGAGGATGCAACAGTTCGGAGAGTTCGGTATCGATGACGCACACCATCTCTTGTTCAAGGCAATCCGACCTGCAGGAGGAGTTTCGTCGTCGATCCCTCATTAGAGGGAGCAGACGAACGGGGAGAAATAATAAATGCGGGTCCAGATAAGCGACTGTGTCTTTGTTCTGTCTGCTTCGGCTAGTCATACGGAACAGCAACGTGTTTAGGTTCTTTTCTGCGACGTTGATGCAAATGTTAGACTTCGATGGAATCCACAAAAAGTTCTATCACACAAGTTATTCTGTTGACAATCGGAATTCACTCGCTGTTATATCAGAGACCTGGAGTCGTGCGCCTGCCTTTATGCACCGGCTGAATACCAGGATCATCAGCTGATTTCTTTCTTTCACCCGAAAGAGAATGTTGGCGAAACTTCAATGTGACTTCTCTGTCAGGTCTCATTTCACTATTGTAGAAGTCAGGTTGATGTTTCTGTTGCACGCTCCACCGCTTGACCATTCAGATCCTTCCGACTTCCGAAGTTCGACTAGCGACTACTCACCTCGCTTCGCTGCTTGGGATATCTATCAGGATCACCGATTCAATTCAATAGTAACAACGACTCCACTCGAGACTGTCTATCAGCTCAACATTCTGACATGGGAAAGCTTCTGGAAGGCGTATTCTCGTGTATTCCTCCCCACGTTAGACTGACGCCAATCTTTTACCATCGTTATCGCTAAAATCAATAACTTTCGACGAACTGAATCGAGCACGTTTTGCATTGGAGCCAAGCGATCTGTGTCTAGCACAAAGAATTCATACTCGGTATCAGATTCGGCTCTCTGAAAGGTGCTCTGCAATATTCCCAGAAAAACTGGGGACACGGCGCCGGAGCTAGACGTCATGAGTAGGTTTGGCGTTGACCGTAGGAACTTCACAGGATTGTAGGAAATCGCCATTTGAATATTTTCGCGTCCATCTAATTTCTCCATTGAAGAGTCGCAGTTATTGCAGCGCCGGGTTCCAATAGGATCCTGTGCCAAAAATTTAGTAACATGTACGACGATTATACGCGCACAATTTCACCGCCGATAAGAACACCGAGATGCTCGCCAGGCGATCAGCGGATGTTTCGAGTGGATGTTTATAGTAACGCATCATTTGATCCATCGAGAGCTCACCGATAATATCCCGAGGAATCGCGTGTAGTCGTAGTCCTGAGTCGGCGCCGTTGATGGCGGGCACTTCTGCGTAGGAGAGCATTCGACGAAGACTCCCGGTGCTCTCAACAATCTCCTCTTTTGATGCAGCAATTCCTGAAATCACGTTCCGATCGAGATTCTTCCGAAGATGCATCGAAATTTCCTAGAAGCTTCACCTTTCATGAATCGTCGACAGGAACAGGAACCTATGTTTGCCTGATTTCTCAACGCTGAGGACAAGTTGAGCGCACGTGCTCCACGGAAGTCGCTTATTGTCTAGACGAGAAATCCCGACCCAGCTTTCGCTCTAAAGTCGCGAAAAAACGCCCACGTCTGTAGAGGGGTGCATCTCGCTCCATCCGCTCGACTGAACGTCCCGCTTAAGGAATCCACAAACATATCATAGATCACCGAGGCTCTCCAAGACAAGTACCTTTGAATAAGGAGACTACTGTCACGCCAGAACCCTTCGGCTCTCCAAGACGGATCAGTAGCTCACGGATGGAGGAATGGACAGAGCGAAGAACGAGCGGACCCGGCAGCGGAAAAATACCAGCGGAGCTCTTTGAGGGTGATGAAAATTAAGACGTCACCTGACAGGCGAATATGCAACATCCTGGATAGAATCAGAATGTCCTGGAACGGTTGAGAATTCCCCGGTCTCACGTACCCCGGAGAGCCCTGTTCTGTGCCGGCCGAAGTTCCGTATCGATACCATGGATTGGCCTCGAGGAAGTCGCCTGCGACTACTCTGAAACCAAGCATTTACATCCAGCCGGACACCTTCGATTCGTGGTCAGATTTAGAGTGCAATCCATCGAAAGTCCTTCGATGCAAATGACAGCACACCAGTTGTGAAGTACATGCGCTCGGTGAAAGTGAACGCTCGCGTCAACTTCAATAATCAAATCCTCGTTATCGTAGATACGGCGACGGAGCGTTTCTGGACGCTCGAATAGAGCCCCCAACTGGAATCAGAATGTCACACTGTTATCACTCGTTCACCGTCTGCTTACGTCTAGAATTAGAACGGGCTCCGAGTCAGTCAGTGAGCCAGCTATTCACCCAATGAGGCAGAAAGTCGATGATGAATATGGCGAGCATGTGCGAAAATCCTGGAGCAACGGCTGATCGATCCATGGGGAGGCGAAAATCACAGGGAAACTGCCCCAGAGAAATCAATCGGTTCGATTAACCCCAAGTATTTCGGTTCCGATCCACTGCCGTGCAATATTTTTACTATGGTATCGAGCGCAAAAACCCATGGAAGAGATTGAGTCTAACCAGCGGAACGAAGGAAAGCGCAAGAGGTTACACCCTCTTCTGTCCCCAACCAGGGATTGATTTCGCTTTCCGTTCGATGAACTGGTCGCAATCTTTCGCAACACAAACTGAGAATCAAACATGATAAGCCGTTACTGTGATCCTCCAGATATCAGTTCATGATACCGGCTCGTGAATCGGGGACGAAAAACTCCACCCGGAAGATTTTTCGCAAGACTTTCGCAACTCCGTTCCGGAGCTGTTAGGCCCCATCGGGTTCTGGCGCTGCTTGATTCTTGAATGTTCCTCATTGTTTGTAATCAACTCTAGAAAGTTCCTCTGGTAGAGCATCCTCTCCACAGTTTCTGGTGACCTTGCGATTTTGCCTCGGGTCTTTCGGCTGGTTACATTTATGGTCTCCCGCGACTCGGATATCGTGAAGCCAGAACCACGGAAGTTTCGGAGGTCCTGGAATATTCGCATCGATTCATTACAGAAAGAAAATCCTCGCTTCGATCCAGTTCCACAGCGGCATCCCGCCGTGACCATCGTCGGTCGTGCCGTTGAGAAAAATCTTAGAAAAGCTCCCTAACATGCGGTATTCTTGGCAGTATACTTAGCCTACATCGGTCCGTGAAATATCTGGTGGCCAGAAAACCGATGTCTATGACAAGATCGCCGTCATAGAAGTTTGTCGACCGCGGTAAATTTATGGAGTGGAGTCCCGAGTGCCCCGTCCGTTACTGATCACGAAGCGACTACAGTTACGGAATCATCGGCAGATGAAAGATTGATCGAGGCCTTTAGCAAGCCGACGCTGCAAAACATATCAAGCTTTCTGTTCACTGAAATATTAGGCGAAACGACTCATCGTGTTTAATTCCTGCGTGATAATTCCTATTTCCTAATTCCAGTGCTCGGAGAACAACCCGACTTATTTACAGAAGTCGTTCCGGCAACGTCTCATGTTCACAACGTGAGGGAACCGACGAAAGACCAGTGGGGTAAGACACCGACAACGACTGCAGCCGCCGTAGTCGTTCTGATGCTGAGCAGACCTGATGGAGAAACTCGAGTTTCTGAACTCGCTAACGATGCCAAAACAACCGTTATTCCTGCTTTCTGCAACTTCTGACGTTCTGCGCGAAAGAGGTAGCGAGAAGCGGAGAACTCCCAACCGAAGCGCAGGTTCCGAAGAGAAAGAAGGCTTCGCAACGCTCCACGAAACGTATCATTCTATAGGCGGGAGGTGAAGGAACTTCTGCCATTGTCACATTCTCGGCAGATTCAACTCGTTCTGATGTGGCGATGAGCGATTTCCAAGCAACACGCGTCCGAAAACGCCAGAGCCGACTGTTCTCGCTTCAAATCTTCGAATTTCTGAGCACGCGTGGCTTGCCTCGTTTGGCTGGTCGAGCCTAAGGCACTGGAACGACTCGCAGTAGAGAGGTATTCAGTGCAGAAGGCGCCGGATCATGATTTTCTGAATTTCTTCGATGCGGATCGATTCGTCTGTCAGGCGACATGTTCCGCATGCACAGTTACACAAGCCGTAGCCGAGCAGACTCCAGCGCTTTTAATAATAACAAATCGTCCTTCAGTCCACCCCACCCCACACTCTGGTGAGTTCTGGAGAGTTTCGTACGTGCGGCCAACAGAAGATTACGACGGCTGTGACGCAACACGTTCGACACAGTTCCCGAAAGAGTCGCTTCTGTCTGTTGTGAAAGCTCGTCTTTAGGAATTCACGCCGTGTAGTGTTTTCCTCTTGACTCAGCGCTCAACTCGTTCAGACACGAAAAGGGGCCTCGGCTTGCCTGGCACTCAGATCTGTTCTGCTCCGTCGAAAAATCCTTCCAGATTTTCCTTGTATCATCTCGAATAGACTTCAGGGAACTCAAGGTTCCTGCGCAAGAATGATCTTGGTGCTGTGATCGAAAATCGATTTATCGGCCATTAAATTGGCCATCCTCCGTTCCTCGTCAGAAATGCTCGATTGTACTAAGGATCTCTGACTGGAGCAGGACCGATGTCCGCTCCGACATTGGCAAGGTCCAACGCTCCCGGCGCCTCCCAGAATGTTCTACAGAAACACTTTCTAAATTACGTCTCGATGGCTTCCATTATATACGCGCGATAGCACGGAGAACGCGACCCGTGGCGTTATCAGGCCCCAACATTACGAAATAGCCATGTTTTCGTGAATCTCAAAACATGAAGACTAGCAGAGCAGGCGGTTTCGCGTGCGTTTTTGTAGATTCAAACAATATTCTTCGCTTTAACGTTGAAAATGGTTTCATTTTTGCGGAAACGCGTCTCATATCGTCATTTTTTTCAAACACAGAGAAGAGGCAGGGCTTATAGCTCAAGGAAACCGATTCGGAGCGTCGGGATAGAGAGTGAGCTCGGAATCCTATTTAGCTGCGGTCTATTCCTCGAGAAAAATCTTTCCGTCGTGGAGGAACTGAGTGACCCGCATCCGAGGTATTTCCCCGTATTTCAAAATCGCGATCTCAACGAAATATCTCTCTTCTGCGGTCGGGAAGCGAAAGTACGACATTGTTCCAAGTCGTACCTTCCGGTCTCATGTCCTGTCAGATGGTATTCTGGGGCCAGACGTTCTAACTAGACAGCCTTCAAGCAATTGAGCGATCTCATGGTCATTACGAGCAACCCTGCGCGGCGCATTGCTGAAAGTGATCCGCGTCCACTACAAAGCATGTCGGCGGATTCTCGCGACGAATTGGCACTTGTGTTCGAATTCGGTTCACACACTTCGTCGCAACTGGGATGTTGCTCTCTGGCATGTTCTCCAAGATGGCGCCGGCTCAATGTTACTTGTGATTGCAGCGAAGCTTGAAACAAGATACGATCCTCGACCGAGCTCTTGGGCCACGATCAGTGTTGAGGGACTGTGGAAAATAGCTTCAATTGTCCTAATGACCCTGCATCGCGCTTCCGCCGCCAGATGATTTTCACACAGCAGTCACCACGTAATTTCGATGACGGTAGTTTCAGATGACTTGCCGCTCCGTTCTATACACACACTCTGTCGGAGATCATCAGGAGCTCACTCAACGCTTCGAGAATATTTGATCTCGCATTTTCGCATCCGAGCATCGGATTCGTGTTGCGGCGTTTCTTCGAAACAGGCGCACGCCCGATCGCTGATCCTCCACTTCGACAACTATCAGTGCACAAAACTCAACAAACCAGTCTTCGTTGTGTCTCTGCTTCATAATCGGGTCCAGATTTTCGAAATGTAGATCCCTATCTCCGTGATAATGATTGAGAGGGGGATTTCATTCAGACTCTGCGTTGAAAATAGATCGGAAAACGAAATAGGCAGTGAAAGCGTGCAGCCAGTCTGGACCTCTATCAGACCCGAGCAGCTCTGTAATAATCGGGCGCAGCATTCTCATCGAATGCGATCCTTGAAAACGGTCGAAACTCGATGGGCGTGGATGGAATTCTATTCACAGGATACAGGAGCCAAAGTTGACCGTGTTCAAAGTCGTTGCTGTTATTGCGGAGCGGTAACCTAATCCCTATCATCATTCTGCGATCGATTCCTCTTGAAGTTTCGCGCATCGGGTCCGATGAAGTGAAAACGACGGAGCCGGAGAAAAGTCCTGAGAGCAGCTCTTCTTGGATAAGAAAGTGACTTTCCTTTCAACGGATGTTAGTTTTGGGACCGGATGATTACATGACGCTTTCGTTTTTCCGCCAGCGGAATTGTCGCCTCACAGAAAGAGAATGGCATTGCGTAATTCGGGGTCAACAGGTCAATTAGTATGACAGAGCTATGCCGCGAGAGGGCCGGCTACATGACGTTTCCCGGGAAAGTAAAAGTTCACTTTCTCCCGCAGAAGAAAGCTGTTCCCCCTCTAGCGTGTATATTCTGTATATTCCCGCTGAGATTCAGTGAACAACCACGAAAGCACTTCATAAGAGCGTTTTGTTCTGCGTTCGCACGCCGACTTCATTCGGACTTCGCGTCCTTGCGGATTCCGTATTTTTCACCTACACTTCTGTGGGATAGTCGGCGCTTATGTGCCAAAGTGGAGAAGCATTACGGAGACCGACGCCGCTGCGATCACGAGCCACCGTTGGCGACTCGATCGTTTCGTCATTGAATTCGATTCCATCCCGTATGTCCGTTTTCGTTGCCCCTCAGATCCGACTCGAAGCCGAAGGGCTGACTCAGAACCTGGGATAGTTAGACGGCTCCTCGTTTCATTCACGACTCCCCGGCTTCGTCGTGCTGTTCGGGAAACACTCCCATGCGGTTATGCAGCAAGCATGATGCCTAAGCAGTTGAGCGAAATTCGAGCCGGTGAATGAGAGCGACCGAGGGCACGGGGTCACCGAGAGTGGGGGACGATTAATTTGAAGTGCGCTTCATAATATCGGGCAAGCGCATCCGAGCGAGAGCACATGTTGTAGACAATGTTACTTTCATTGCTCCATGAATTATTGCCTGCACTAATCATGCCTCGGGGTGACATGCCAAACGTATAGTTCCTCTCGAGCGTTGAGGCATGAACAACCTTGACAATGAGCCTTTCTGCTTGCTAGCTTAGTCATTCGTTAACGAGGAGGCTCTGCGCTCCTACCTGACGGCCAGCTCTAACATTTCCGATAGATTCAAACTCGTTCGGAAGGAGGCCTTAGCGGGTGTCCAGAGGTATTCCGACCGCATTCTATCCCCTGCCGAATAATTCCCAGCGTTTATTACACCGGGTTTGTCTCTGATATGTATGCTGACCTTGAGCGAATCCTCCGATCCAGAGATCTCCAGTGCAAAACGTGTTCCACGGCACGGGAGCGTGACGAGCCCAAGAAAGATTCACAGACACAAGGGTATATTCATAGATTCGAATATTTATTGATGGCATTATTCCCAGTGACGAGGGTCCGGTATGTGAATACGGAGTGAAGGAAGACTGCGACGGACTGGTTGAGGTTGACGTCGCATCCTCGGGATACTGCCAAGCAGCTGAAAACTGGTCTGAACGATAAACGACTTGTATCAATGCTGTGATTGCGCTTCGGAGGCTTCGGAGGATTCAGAAAGAAGTGTTCGCGGTTTGAAATGCAAATGTAGTCTCACGGATTCTACCGCTGACATTCCGCAGAATATCTAACTCAGCTCGATTTATTGCCCGTCACTCTCTTCTTCGCTCAGTGCCAATGCAGGGCTTGTTCCTGATGCTACTGTTCTCGTTACCTGCTCCGAATAGGAAATCCGCAACGCAGCGAAGGGCCAAACCGAGGAGCGTTCAGATCTGACCAGCTCAGAGGACGCCCTGAGAAGTGCTCAATCGAAGTCGAAGGAAAAGCGTTCATTTCCATCAAAGTCATTACTCAAGCGCCATCGCCCGAGTCTTCATCCTGATCGCTCTCGGAAGTCCCGCTCCAAATATGCGGATCTCAATAGCCGAATGAGACGTTCGTCGTGTCTGGCTACAAAATCTGGGCCAGCATTTGGTATCGGCGTCGTCGATAAGAACGCTTATCGTGATATCAGTGAATTCACACAAACAGACTTGGATGATAGCACGAGCGAGTAGTTGTGTTGTCAACGACATGTCGCTTCAAGATGGAAACGGCAAATGCCAGCCCATGTGAACCGATTTGTAGTACAAAGCGTTATCGTCGGGTTACCTGCCGAGTTCGAAAACACTTGACAGAGAACGTGCTTGGTTTGTTTTGTTTTTCCCGCTGCTGATACAATGTTCAATACTGAGCTTTCCCTGCGCTTTCAGAAAGCTCACTCGCGTCCCTGACGCAGAGAAATTTCTACTCTGGGGAGTACGGCGATACTTCGCACCATGGACCTCTTCCGTCGCAGAGCGAAGTTCCAAGCAGCTCCGTCACTGCGAAGTTTGAAGGTGGCAACGTTGACTAGACACATCGAGTGACATCGTAAGCCACCACAGGAGCGCCAATACACGATGACCTGGAGACCCACAAATTCTTGGGGCCGGCATCCGTCGACCCACAGAATAAGACCGTGGCTGCAGCGCTGTTGTTGTCGGTGGCGACGGGTACGACAGCGATGGTCAACCAGTCAGCGCCGTCTAGACAACAATCGAAAGACATCGACGAGCATTCGATTCCGACGCAAGGAAAGGAGAAAAAAAGCCGCCATACAACTTGACGAGAAAACTGGTACGTGGCCGGACAAAGGTGATTAACTGCTGTACTCGTTGCGAGCCGCAGCCGGTTCGGGTCGAGGAGGGAACACTGCTGATCAGGAGCGTTTGTTCTATATATGGCGGCTGATAAGTTTGTTTCTAGAAACAGCCTGAGAAGTTCTGTGCGTACCCGCTCCTCCTTCTCCCTCTTTTCGTTAGATCACCGAGCCGAAGTTTGTTACCGCATTGGGCATTACAGAATTCGAGACGCGTACGTCTTGTCGTCAGCGGCACTTTAATCAGTAACAGAAGTATGAGCATCAGAAAATCGCCTTCCAAAACCTATCGTGGAGCTCTTTGCACCATCGCTGCCGTCTACAGGATCGCCGTTTCCCGTTCGTGTGATTCATTGAAGTCGGTAGTAGATCCAGCGAAGAGGAAAAACTTTCACTAAATCGCGGCCCCCGCTCGGAGCTGCCCTCACACGAGTCATCAGACGCTCCGTTTTTGTGATCGTTGTGGATCGATGGAAAGAGCAAGCAAGGATCCTCAAGTCCACAAAAACTAAGCTAGTTAGGAGCGGGCATTAACGCAGACCGCCGTCAACGGGTTGAGAACTAACCGATGAGCATTTTTTTTTGCGCGCGCGCCGCCAATCGCGGAGCGAAAACTCATACGACTGAGAAATTGAGCGCACACCTTCTGCTCACGTCGAACCTCCGGGCTTCGCAGCGAAGCTGAAGTCCAGATCTGGTGCTCGGGGCCAACGAGGGCGACGGCCTCCGGTAACCGACTTTTCGGCTCTTCACCGACATCGCGTAGAAAAAGCTCCGTTACTTTGGCAAAAGACCCGCCTGCAGTTTCTCCGCTATTGCCGTCGGTCGAATGAATGAGCGGACTTGCAGCCGAAGGCTCACGCGTCGGCCGCACTGAACGCGTCGGTTTCACTTCATAGGACTCCGCTTGAGTCGTTGTTCTCCGGAGACTCGAGTTAGCTGAAATTTATCGGGAACGATTCTATTCTGATGACTACAGTGCCGATGCTGTGCCTGTTGGTCCTCTGTGGTCATCGACTCAACCGAAGGCGTTTCCGATTTCGCCATCGAGGCGTCACTACAAGCCGGAATGAGTCTAATCCATGATGGCGATTGTGGAGGCGAAAACTCCCGGTTCTGGGTAAGGGGCCAGAGTCGCTGTCCTCGAGCGTCGCATCGGCTTCTCTGGGGAATGACGTAGCACTCACGCGAAACTGAATCTTGCTCAATCTGCGCTTTCGTTTGTCCGGAGCAGGCGGAGTCGCTTCGAGAGTCGTGAACGTCAATTGGTAGAGCACACGTAGGTCATGATCTACGAACGAAGGAATCACTTTGCGAAACGATCGGTTTTGTTTTTACCGCTCGTTAAAAAATGCTCATACGTAATCCCACGTAAGATACCCATTGAGAATCTCTTCCCTGGCCGGAAACGACTCGGCCACGAGGGAAGCGCGCGGGTTCGCGGGTCGACTTTGAGGGAAAACACCCCGTCCGCTTAACCTTGGTCATGATCCTATTCCATCTATCAGCTAGAACAGGAAAAGGAAGTGTCGTAACTGCTGCTCTATGTTGATGTACCATTGGATGGGTGTGGATACAGGGATGATGAGACAGAGGGAACTAAGCGAATGGAGCATACTCATCTTGCTGCGACATCCCGGGATTCGCCGGATGCACAATATCTACTTTTTATTGTTATTAACATCCTGACATCGATGTGTCTCTCGGCCACAAAGGCTTCCATCCCACGTGATGAGATGCGATAAGATGATAAATGTTTTGATCGTACGGAGCGATATCCAGAATAGTATTCACAGAAGAGCAATATCCAGTACTGCTCAGATGGGAAGGAACACCGATTCGCAGTTCAAGTCGTCGCAGTCCTTCGGATCGATGTCGCGAATTTCTGTTGTTTCACATGTTTCCCACAATGGCCTTAACCAGACGGTTCTTTTCCTCCTTAAATAAATTCCGCGCTCATTGTTGGCGGTCTGGCTACACTGTCAAGGATTCCTCAAGAATGGGCAGAGCTGCGGAGGATTTCTGTTCATTTTTGGTACCTCGTCTTCCTCGTTCCCATCTTCTTCTTGTATGTCAAGAAGCGACAACACTTCAGTTTGCTTGACATCAATATTTTGCCGATATCCCTAAGGTTCGTTCTGCCGTGCTTGCGGTTCCGTGAAGCTGGAATGATTGCGTTCTATCCTCTCTTTGATTTTTCGCGGACTTTCTCCCTGTGGCTCTGCTCCAGCCTCGTGTGACGACGAGCACGCGATTCTGATCTGGCCATTAACATTTGACAGCTAATTCTCGGTTCATCTGAGCTCCCAAACGAGAAATGGATGGAAGACTTTCATTTTGCTCCTTGCCGCTTCTCGGGTAATCGTGTAGAGCAGGGGTCGAAAAAGTCAGGGCCACGGGCCCAAAATCCCGTGTACTTGTCTTGGGGGCAGGGAATGCTTGCCAGGCACTGTTATAGAAGGAGCGTTCTCTGATGGCCCGAGGTGATCAAGAGTTTGTCAGCGAATTGAAACAAATCGAGCTCATGGTGCAGAGAACTCATGCGACCTAGCTCGTTCAGCAGCGAAACTGCACTCCCTGACCCTTTTCCGTCCCATCTGAGTTCTTCCGTGCTCACTCAGTTTCCATTTCAATAGCTCATTGTCGCCGTTGTGCTACTCGTCCACGAAGGATTCTGGATGGAGATGGGTTGCCGGCGAGATTGACTGATTTCCACGGCGACATACCGTAAAGAGTGACAGGGAGCGCGCGAGGATCAGATTTGCGATCTTCTATGGCGTGGCGTGACCTTGAACTTGAGGAACGATGCGCACGGCACGCGTCGCCGGCTCCGAACCAACAATTGGATCATTAGTTAGCATTTTGTCGAGTTTGCAGAACTGTAACGGACTGGTGCGTTGCGCCAAGCGCACACCCGTGGAACGAATCACGAGAAGTGATCGAGACAACGGCTTCGAACTCGAGCAAGGTCGAGCTGCTCTTTCTCTGATCGGCGTTCTACACCAGGGAGCCTCTGTGAACCAAAGAGTTTCGAGGGCGATTCTCTGCATAGGATGACTTATGAACAGTAAGCCGGAGCGAGTGGAATTTGGAGGAAGTTCATTGATCAAGGGGGCCAGCGGCTCCGATACAGTACAACCTCGCCTCTCCTAGGAAATTCAGCGAAAACGTCAACGCTCCTTTTGCGTTCGGAAGTGATCCCCCGCTAATTCCACAAGAATTATACTACGGACTATTGAGGACACGGTCGTTTCCTGGAACGACCGCTCGAAGATGCACTGCCTCCCGCTAAGCATCTTACCGTTCATGCTTTCTTGAAGGATCGCAAACCCCAGCTTTCCCGGGATAGGAAGTGCTTCTGGAGTATTTCACAACCAGCACAGCACGAGCGTTGCCCTGTGGCGTGCATCACGATCGATTATCATTCTTCGGGAATTGTTTAGAAAGAATCGGGTGGTGGGATCCCGACAGGGAACGAGTGTAGGAGTGAAATATAGAAACTCGCTTCTGATTCGAACACGTTCCTCGGGCGGTCGGGTGGTCGTTGTTGGCGGCTGAGAAAGTTGCCTTCATTTGCGCTGCAGTCTGGATCGCTGAATTTCTGGAGCAGCGAACAGCTTCAGATGAGAGAAGAAGATCGTTTGGCGGATGGAGTGACCGATTTTTGTCTGGCGATGAAACCGCTGGGCCGCGGAACCTCTCCGTAAGTCGGATGTGATCTAATTTCTGACTGAACTGATAGCTCTACCGGCTAGATGCCGAAAGTAGGCAACGCCGACCTACTAGGAGCTTGACGGGCTGTTTTGGGGATCCCACAATAGACTTTCATACCTCGGAATATTTCGAAGTTTCTCCGACCCATTCTGGAAACCGCGAAGCTATCTTCTGTTCTGACGCGCGCTCAACGAGCATCGCTTCCTCGCTGGCTGACTGGCTGGCCCACTGACTGGATGGCTTGACCTCATTGGCTGCGAACGAGCAGAAAAATTCGCAAAAGGGAAAATGAGAACACATTAGATACCAGCGTATCGATAAATATTATTTACATGAAAGGCCGCGGCTGAAATTCAGCTCGGTATTCCACAGATCCGCTCGCAGCATCAACTAGTGTCTGGGAGAGATGGGACAGTTTTGTATTTTCTGAAGTCTGATCGATCACATGGAACGTCAGATCGAGATAACAGGGTTGTTAACTCCCAACCCTTCGTTCCATGATCTATTTGTCACTCGACCTGGAGGATAAATATCCCGTCCCTTCCGTATTTTTATGCGTAATCATTCTGACAGATTTTCCACTTTGAGATTGTGGGCTACAAGCGGTGGCTGATTGGGTATTGACAACGCAACATTGTAACAGGATTTGAGCAAGATGAAGATCAGGCTTCATGGAAGCAGATCCGACGGGAGCCGAGCACAGAAACTCGATGAGATAGGACTTCCGACGAGAGCCCCACTTTTTCAGAGAAATGATATAATGAGGAACACCTAGCGGATCCGAATGCGGAGCTAGCCCTCTCGTTACCTGATGCAGACGTTCTGGAGTTCTGTCACAAGAGTGGCATGAATCCAGGATCCTACCGTGATCAGAATCGAGGGAGTCCGCATGGCAGAAAAAGTGCTCCACAACCATGCTAACCCTCTCGACTCTGTCTCGGGGCGGCGATCCCATTGAGCTCAAATATCTATTGCGACTTGATTTCTCCCGTGGTACCAACCACGTCGAGATGCTCGACAGTGCTAGAGGCCTTGCGGTACGTCTTGAAATAAAAGTTGAGGAAGAGACAAAGGAACAGAGACGCCTCGGCAATCGTGATGTATCCGAAGTACGGCGGAAACCCACACTCGTAAAAAACGGGAATGGATCCGTGGATTATGAGCAAGATGAATTGGCCGATCTGCAACTGGGTCAGGTATCGCTTCCACCAAAGGTACTTCCGGAGACCCAATGCAGCACACGTATAGTAAGCGTACATAATGCAGTGTATGACGCAGTTGATCAAAGGAAAGAGAGCGTTTTGACCCGTCGCACCGAAGTTGACTCCGAGCCAGACCGTCAACGCCACCAGAGAATGGTGGACAACGTGCAGAACCGAAATGTGGGAGAACTTCTTGGTCAGGACGAAAAATACAGTATCTAACAGCTCGGCCACTTTCAGGAGCAAGTACCACCATCCGATCGAGATTATGGTCATCTGCTTGGGGTCCGTACCATAATTTGATGCTTCGCAGAACCATGAGTACCCTCCGCCGAGGTAGGTGTAGCTCCCTCCGTAGACGAAAAACCAACCGTTGGCGAGTACCATGAAGATGTTGTAGGCGATGATGAAATTCTTGATTTCGTACGGCTTACGATCTCGCATGTGTATTGGTCCGAGAATCTTGACGAACCAAACGTAGACAGCCACAATCGAGAGTATCGTCATCGGTGACCCCATGAGAGGCCAATCCGCGACACGAGGATCGGTGTCTTCCTTGATCTCACGGTAGGCCCATCGCAGTTGATCTACGAGTAATGGCATCTCGAATGAGCGATAGAGTGGAAACTTCTTCAGCACACTGGCTCTCCTAGAGTTTGGTCGAGCACTGGCGGTTACACACTGGAGACCAACCGACGACGTGGTCTGAGCACGAGTACAGGTTCGATGAGCAATGGTTCATCGAATGAGGCTGTGGGTCTATGTATGCCGGGCTCTAACCCTCGCAGTCGAGGTCTCTCTCAACCCCCTCGCTGGATTCTAAATGATCTTTAGCTAACTAGGATTCTCAGGTCGTAACGATATCTCTCTTGAGCACATTCCATTCTGTGCTCGTTTCCTGAATCGGCGGGGTTCTGCAGCTGATGCCCAGCGGTCGCGGAATTGAGAACAAGCATTGGTTCGGTGAGCAGTGCTCCATTGCGGGATCCACACGAACCGCCGCTCGGAGATGCTTTGTATCACAGCATCTTCCAATCAAGGACAGAACCAGGGATTCGTGTTATGAGTCTACTCGACGGCGGCTAACCAAGTGAGTCTCCCCGAAGCTAACTACCTCTCCCGTGAGAATCGTTTGTTGGTTGCCCAAACGCCGACCATCGAGTCGCTTGAGGACTGCTGGTAAAAGAAGTTTGGGGAAGGAGGATTCGTGAACGCAAAGTCACGGACAGATGTCGAACCATCATGCAATCCTTTTCACGAGAAACACGGAAGGTATGTCAGTTATACACCCCGTGAAGTACGGGCTGGGCGGTGGTGACAACCATCCAGCGCTATCTCAATTTATGAATGCTGTTTCTAGTCATTCGCTCGTCGGATCTCGGAGCCCTCGCGGGCGGAGGATCGCTCGAGCGGAAATGAGACGGGAAGGAGAAGAACGAAACTGCCTTTAAGCGGGGAACGCGGTGACGTCGATGGATGAAGTATTTCGAGAGGAACAAGATATTAGCCCCCACGGGTGAGGACATCCAACCACGCATTTGGATCTGGCTTCGAAAACTCGGCGGGAGTGCTTCGAGGCAAACGGGCAGATAAGATGGAAGGACCGTTTGTCGAGCTTATCGATCGACAGATCGATGAGCACGCTCACAGAAAAGTTCTCTTTCAGTTTGGGTGCAAGAAAACTGAAACTCTGACGTCAATATGAGAGAATAAAATCACGTGAGATGTCAATGCCAAGAGTGAGCATCCGGAGCACCGATCAGAACATTACAGGTTCGTATGTCTAGAGCGCCTAGTATCGAATCGAGTGGTGGGAAGTTATCGAGAACGCTCCAGATCCTCTCCCAGTTTACCTTCCTATACTCGCGATCGGGATCCCACATCTCAAAAACAATCAATCCAGACGACGATCTTTGCAGAGTCGTGATCATGCATATCGCTGATTTGGACCAAAGTTGACATGAACTTGAACATAGCTCATGGATGGTCAAGCCGGATGCTATTCCATACAGTCAAGCCGGCTTGCATCAAATGATTCCCGGGAGGGAGACGTCCAGAGATCTTGACTCACGGTCTCGAGAGGGCGGTGCAGAGCTGGATGAAGTGATTCGTTTAATGAAATTAGCCAACTTCGATACGCTCGTTAGGGCTTCGGTTAGCGAGCAATTAGCTCCAGAGGACCCTCCGTTCAATATGAAGACTCTGGTCTGATGTTTGGGTGAAACATGCGATTGAAGCTATAGGAGGTCGGGAGTCGAGTTTTCAAGGTCCAAGTCGATCTCTGCTCTGCACGATTTTGGCGGGGAGTGTTGCCCCGCGATTGCACATTTCTCGGAGGACAGCCTTCCAGCTCCCCAGTAACTTCACTCTGGAAGATGCAGCAGTCTTCCATGAGAATGCAGATTCCGTCCTCTCCAGGGAAGATCCCATTCGCCTGAATCTGTCCTCATATCGGACTGAAGTTTGCAAAAGCCCGCATTTGCAGGACGGCAAGCCCACTGTCTCAAATTTCATCGAGTGACCATAGTAGAACCGCAGATGGAACCCAAAAAGCGCAGGCTTGCGGTTCCTGTTGCGAGCTTCGGGGAGCCGCCCTCCGAATTCTTGAGCATCACTCATAGGTGGCTGAGTTTGATAATAGTTATCTGAACAGTTATAGTAATGATGGCCATTACGCAGGCATTCGCGGTCTGAAACGCTTACGAGGTCCTGGAGCAGCACTTGTGCGCGCCCGCGGGCTTGCGGTCCTGAAAATGCGGGCTATCGCCAACCCTATACATGACTCTCCGCGGTGCCTCATCGTTGTAGCCCAGAAACAGGTGAGTTTCTCCGTTCAGATCTCACTTCCTCGATCTGTTTTTGAAGAAAACAAACATATGGAATTGGAGTTTTCAGATTCGTTTTTCCACCCTATCTTGGAACTCAATGAAGCACGAAGAGTCACCTTCGGGATGCAGACCATTGTACTTCGCTCCATCAAAGAGAGGGTCATGAGGCGGGTAACGTTCCAGGAAAATTAACAATGCGTTACGTGACCTTGAACTTGGGATGCAAGAAGCATGATGCGCGCCACCGGCGCCCGACCAACGATCGTATCATTAGTCAGCAGCTTTCTCCGAGACTGTGGGCTATAACTGGATCGTGACCGATGCGCATTTGTGTACAGGAACTTGACAGCTAACTGAAGAAGCGCTCTCGTTTCCATCAGTCGAACTGCTCCTTGCCCTTTCTCCTGATAACATTCCGTCGATCTGAGCTATTCAAATTAAAAATATGGAACCAGGACACGGATTCCAGATTCTCGAGCGATATCCATCAAGATGTCTCCTATGGGGAGGGAAAGGACATCTCCCGGCATCGAGGATTCGAACAGTCTCGGATCAGCGATCCAAGCTGCGAATCGGGTATCCCATTGGGCACATAGATCACCTATCTCCCAGACCAAGCTCATTCACGCCGAATAAGGGTTCTGAACTTTCAGACGAGAAGAAAGTCCATTTCCGTGGAGGTAGAAGCCGTTCGCTCTTCCGACGATGCTTCTCAAACGATTGGACAGTGGTCGCCGCTGGCGAGGAGAGTTGTGTTCATTCAGGCCGCAGTCTGGATGGCTGAATTTCTGGAGCAGCGAAGAGCTTGAGATGGGAGAAGAAGATCGTTCGGCGGCTGAAGTGACCGCTTTCTGTTTGACGATGAAACCGCTGGGCCGCTGGGTTCCGCCGTGAGTCGAGTGTGAACGCATTCTGACGGCATCGGGAACCAGACAAGGTGCCGGGAGCATACAACTAGCTCTCACTATGTCGTTGACGGAATGTCGAGTTGCCCAACTGGATTTCACACCCTGGAGTGCTGCGATGCTTGTCTCAAGGCTGGGCCCGCCTGGCAAGCCTCGCATCTTTCTGATCCGTCTTGGCGTTCGGAACGAAGCGCCGCAATCACTTGCCAGAGAGGTGTCGAGCCGGTTCGAGGGTTTGACCCGGTCGGCCGCCGACGGACGGATTGAAATTCGCTCAAGACGACGGCTCAGAGCTGAGTACGCCAAGGACCGATTGCCGCGAACAGGGTTAGAATGCAGACCTGGCTCCGTTCTCCGGAAACCCCGGGTTTCCGAGCTTGCTTCACGTCGCGGCAAAATCACTCCGACGTTGGCGACGGCGGAGGTATCGAAAATGCTGGCACTGATTGTTAAAGGTGCCGAGAATATTCGCAATCGATTAAACTCACCTATTTAGGTTGAACTGACTCCAGATTAGCCTTCGATGAATTGCATCATCTTGATTTATGACTCACAGAGAACTCTCTACACCTTGAGTCGGTGTCCGCACGAGACTGTGATCTCATCCTGGAGAGATCAGGCTTCTGAGCAATCAAGTCAGATCCTAGGGGAGCTAGTTATGGGAAAACTACCGAAAGCGAGACTTACCTCTGGCAACCGAGGCCCGAGATCGGTGGAGACATCCATCTTTCTCCGTGGGATCATAGAGGTCGAATCCGGTTGAAAACGAAAGGAGACCTGCTCTTCTGCATCCCCCTGTGCCGTTGTTTCGTTCCGAATCTTCTGATAGTCGTGACCCGGATACCGTAGTGGTTGGGTTGTGTCGATTAGGGACCAACGGGGAGAGTAAGGCCACCGTTGCGAACCCACAGAAGACCACCGGACACACAGCCGGATGCATCCGGGGAGCGACACCTCCGGCCCTGACGTCACTGACGCCTATAGACGAGGAGATGTTCTCATGAAAGGCACCTTAGGAGGAGTCTACTGCGTGTTTTCTTGCCGCTCCCGATTTCGCTCTTCATTCCGATCCCTTATCCGACAATCGTCTCTTGAAAGCAGTTGCGAGAATTCCAGATCATGTCACTCAGCCGGAACCCGATCCATGCTTCCCGCAAATATTCACAATCCTTCTCATCTGACCCGGTTTCTCCCCTCAGATTTCTGAGAATTCGCTCCAAAGCTCACCTGAAATCTTCGCGTTTGTCTTCTCTGCTCTGTGAGCAACGTGCTCGAGCTGAACCCTTGAAGAACCCGATGCAGTCCTTCGGAAACTATACATTCGACCGGGAGATCTAACTCCTTCCTGTCTGAGAGAGTTCCCCAGGATCGTTTGACGAGTAATCTGAAGAAACTCAATCGTATAACGGACGAAATGTCCACTTTTCCATCACGGCTCTCCCCTGTTTCTTCCCATCGTGTGTCCGCATTTGAGCTCCTGGAATCCGCCATCCGTCTTGCGCAGCATACCAATGATACATGGAGAACGTCCCCGACGCACAGCAGCCCTCACGCTGGTGTGTGGATCCTGATGAGCTATAATAGGTGAGCGAGCGTTCGAACCGCGCGAAGAACGCTCCGAGTTTAAAAACCAAATTCACGTCGATCCCAAGAAAAGAATCTGAATCGAGTGCAAGCAGGAATTAAGCGGGAAACGGCTTCCGATTCGTTCCATGTTCATGTAGGTCAGCGCATTCCGGAAATCGCGAAGCTTTTTCCTCTGTTCTATAGCGCGCTTGCCGGGAGCCAGCTCGCTCGCTTGTCAGATGCGTGACCCCATTGGCCGTATGAGCGGAAATACTTGCAAAAGAGAAAGTGAAAATACATCTGGTACGAGCGTATAGATAAATATTTATTTACAAGGGAGGCTGCGGCTACAATCCTGTGTTGTCGTCAAAACACCCGCTGCAGCATTAGTTCGGGTCTGGAAAGCGGTCACAGCTTTTTGGCGCTCTTTCCTGTTATTTATTACTCAGAAGATGTCGGTATCAAGGCACTGATTGCAGGATCCCGCGTAATCGGTCTCGACTTGAACTCGGAAGTTTCTTTCCGTCACATCGGGTCGGATTCGCAACATCCGTGACAGACTTCTGCTTGCTCGGATGTTTCTAGTAACTTAGTTTGCATTGGTTCACGTTGCCGCTGTCAACGGTAGAAATGGCGGCTTCACAAAACTAATCGAGTCGGAAACAGTTGGAACAGATTCAGAAAGAACAGGCAGAGCTCGCGAGCTCCAGCCTGGGATAGCTTTTTGGCGATCAGCGCTAGGCATGAATTCGACAAGTATGTGGACCAACAGTCAAGTACCATGGTCGATTGGAGAATTACGGACCTGGTCAACAGAGATCCCTTCCGAGACCGTTTGAATTGATGCGTTATCAATCAACTGCACGTGGAACGTGGAACTGGCTGAAAATTTCAACTGAACACAGGGGCACAGATACAAAGTACACAACACTTAGAACAACACCAAGTGCTAGAGGTGTCTCCTCAATCCGGGCAGCAACGTAAATGCGCAAGTTTGGCGCGTCAATGACCGACGCTGAATTCGATCAGGATGTCAAGCCAACGTTGATGATTATGTACAGGTCTAAATTGTTCCTAGGTGAGCAACGTCGACTGAGCTTGAGCATTTACTGAGCCTTGATTGTCTTCGCGGCGTAAACTCCGTTTGCGTTATTCGCGACAGACGGAGCCTTCTTGTACGTCTTCATGTAGAAGTTGAAGAAGAGAACGAAGAACAGAGATGCCTCGAAAATTGTGATGTATCCGAAATATGGCGGGAACCCACAATCGTAAAACACGGGAATCGATCCATGGATGATGAGAGAAATGAACTGCGACATCTGCATTTGGGTGAGGTACCGCTTCCACCAGAGGTACTTCTGGAGTCCTAGCGCTGCCATCGCGTAATACGCGTACATGATGCAGTGAATGACACAGTTAATGAGAGGGAAGAAAGCGTTCTGACCTGTTGCACCGAAATTCACTCCCAGCCAAACAGAGCAGGCAACCAGAGAGTGGTGGATCACGTGTAGAACCGAGATGTGGGAGAACTTCTTGGTGAAGACGAAGAACACAGTATCCATCAATTCGGTGATCTTGAGTAGCATGTACCACCATCCGATCGAGATTATGGTCATCTGTTTGGGGTCTGAACCATAGTTGGCAGCCTCGCAGAACCATGAGTATCCTCCGCCGAGGTAGGTGTAGCTACCCCCGTACACAAAGAACCATCCGTTGGCGAGGACCATGAAGATATTGTAGGCGATGATGAAGTTCTTGATTTGGAACGGCTTGCGATCCCTCATGTAGTTGGGACCCAGGATCTTGACGAACCAAACGTAGCTTGCCACAATGGTCAAGATCGTGAGCGGAGATCCCATCAGAGGCCATTTGGCGACACGGGGATCCGTGTTCTCCATGATACCCCGGTAGGCCCATTGCAGCTGGTCCACGATGATCGGCATCTTCGTTGAGTTATGTGAGAACAGCACTATGCACGATTGAGAGTCAGATCACTACTAAGCGCGTTCAACGGTACAAGTGTCAGGTAAACTCGACAACGAACCGGGTCCGTCTGTCAGTACCGCTCGCTTCCCCCTCGGACAAATCTTCTGATGGTTCTGACCCGAATATCGCGGTGCTTAAGTACTGCTGGCAAGGGTAGTCGGGCGAGGGGAAGACGGCCGTCTCAAAGTCACAGAAAACCGTCGGATGGACCTGCGGCCGGATGCGCCGGGAAAACGTTGACTGAACGTCTGACGTCACAGAGCGATGTCAACTCGGGGCAAGTGCTCAATAGATATACATTGTACGCAATCGGGATCTGATGAATGTTGAGCTGAGGATGAGATTGTCATTTTTTTGTTTTCTTCAAGTCGCCAATGCTTGGCCGTTGGCTCGTACTGGCGATGAGCTCAGACACGACCCAGGGTATTGCGGTTCGTTCCACGTCCCGGAATCGCGATGTGTCCTGATGTCCCGTCAGCTCCTCCCCATCTTGGAGTCCCCCGGGATCCAGGAGTTTGACCTTCACAACTTGGAGTGATCACAGATAATTTCTCTCAAAATAATCCTGGAAATAATGTTTAGTTTTAACGGAAGTCCCCTTGTTGATTTTCCGCCTCGCCCGCAGTTCAACGCGGGATTGATTGGAGACGACCATTGGCTATAATATTGGACAGATCTCTATTCTTTGTGTGAGTACCACGATGCCATCCTAGCCTCTCTCACCCAGAGTCACTGCTCCAACGGGTATTTTCAGAGGCCCGTTTCGAGTATCTCCCTGGTTCGGCTCCCGTCACCATAAGGAATTGAATTCGGTGTTTGGCTTCGGCGGGGGTGTTCCGCCTCGGCTTCTCCGAAAGCCGTCGTATCCACATCCTCTTCGTGATTGACGAGTTGTGCCGGTACTTATCCGTATGGAACTATAGCTGATGTTTTTTTCCTTCATCGTCTCCTGATGTGACATTCCTGATTGTTTCAAGGAAGCCGAAGACGGCGTTGGAGATAGCGGATGAGCTATCCGCGTTGCCTGAATGCGCTGCCTCTGAATTCTCGTCCAGCATTGTATCCTCAATCTCGGCTCTAGAAATGTCTCGATTGCGGAATCGGCTAATGCCGGGAGTCACGGAGCACCTGGAGAATTACGTTCTCGTCTGACGGGTACGGCGATGTATGGAGAGGAACGTCAGAGCAAACATGCAGACGATTACAGAAAAGTTGTGTCTCGCGAGGATAGGTGCATGAGCTCTGATCCAACGCAAGCCAGTCAGCGCTGTTGCGCGAGGATTCTCCTCAGGGAGCTGAAGTGGCTTGTTTGGTGTTTTCCAGACCAGTCGTAGTGACCCAAAGGTGGGTCATGTCGCCTACTTTGTTCCAATAGGGATGGAACTATAACTGTGAGAACCTGTCGGCTCATCGCAATCCCTTTGCCTTGCTTTCTGGATACTAGTCGGGCACGCAAATCAGCACAGCCTACGAGACCCCATGAGGCTCCCTAACTGAAGGACGCAAGAACTCCGTTGGAGACCGCAAATCTCCCCCATCTGTGTCCGTTGGATGCTCGAGGGCAGCGTTGGAGCTGGTTGCCTTCATAACGTCGGCAGGTTCATGTTGGGTTTTGCGAGGCGATGGAGAGTGTTACTGAAGCATTACCGAAAGGTGATCCCGGGACACTTCTGAGGGCTGGCTGAGAGGTTCAGCCGGAAAACAAAGATTCATGTTGGAAAGTGACTGGTTCGTGACTGATCACAGTCCCACGCATGGCTGCAGTAAATCGATGTCCCCAAATGAGTATCTCGTGGGCCCGTCGCGAGAATATCTGAATATTCGCTGGAGCCTGAGCTTTCATGCTCACGTTGAAAACCATAACAACCGTTCGAGAACTTGGCGCGCTGTGCGATGGCTTGGCCAACTCGTCGTTGAACGAGGGAGAACTTTTCTTCTCATCGCTGATTGCAACAGTGGCTAATCTCGTGATGACCATCCCTTTTCGGGCGAGGCATATCAGCATCTTCGGTTGAGGATGCCAGAAGTATCTCAGCATCCTCGCTGGAGGAAGCTAGGAGGGAGAACGTTGATATTGCAAGAAACATTGATCGAAGTCGATGTCGAGCGAGATCGACGACACGCCTTCGTAGTGACAAACAGAGAGAGCTCCGGCCCATCGTCTCACTCGGAAGAGCGGGACGTTTACGTAAAACTCGTATCTACATGTCAAGCACATTCTCCTCCTGAAGCAGGGCCAGCACAGCTCACAGAACTTGGATTCCGTATTTTGTGGCCCTGATCGTTCACCGCATCGCGAGATCAATCCTCAGCTCTGGCGAGTTTCTCAGGATGCTCAATTCGTTGCCCAAATCCACTCCAGGAGCCCAACCATGTGGAGTGAGGGAGCGACATTCAAGAGGCGGGAATATCGATCAGAGCTTCGTTTATTGTACTGGTATAAGTATCATCTTGAGGCACCTCAAAATCTTCCTCTTGTGGCTGGAATTGAGAAGGGCATGGCGATCGCTGCTGATGTGGTTTGTGGATGCTAGTCATCGAAGGGGTACACTGCTGAGGCCGCCGCCTCGGACGCGTACGGAACTTCCGTCTACATGGGTTCTTTCTCCACAATTCTCTCACGTGGAGAAGTGTGACTGCAAGCATCCGGATATGAGTATGAGCCGTATATGCCACGAGCGTCCATACTATTGCGACAGCTGCCTCGGACAAACGTGGTTTCTACTCTAATCGGGTTCGATTGTACCTGCTTCATCAAAGAAGCCAACAAACTCTGATTCGAAGCTGCATGTGCAAACGACCGTGTCTGACCTCATCCACCCGGTACTCGATACGGAAAAGGTTTCGCGCTAATACAAAAAGAAGAAAATATTATCACGATAGCGCATCTCTGACGGTCTCACTTCGAGATGGCTTTCCCAGGCTCCCAATCTGGATCTGTAGCTGTGCGAATGGATTAATCTCCCAAGCTTGCCCTCAGGATTCCATGAGCAGGCACCTTGGGTTCTTCGCTAGCGTTTCCGTCGTTCCGCTGAGCCGGAGCGTGATAGTTGAGCCTGAGGCAAACGCCATTCACGAACCGAGGACAATCGTAACGCTGCCTGATCGGGGTTCTGATTCTAGAGACGAGCAGTGAATCCTGGTTCCCGGTCACGAGTCGCGAATCCAAATCCTGAATCCGTAGTTAAAAACCGTCATCAACCGCAATTGATTAGATCCGAAGTTTCAAGCTCTAATGAATGATTCCAAATGTGAAGTTGAACAACGCAAAACTCTCTCAGGTATGATTCGAGGCGTGTTAGTCTAAGACGCGTAGATCTTTCATGGCATCGTTCTAGGTATTTGTAGCTCATGGAGAGTTAACACGGTTTTTGGATCACAAGCGCTAGTTGACCGATCAGGGTCTTCTCAGGCACATCGATCACGAACCTCATTTACGACCGCTCGTCAGTTGATCGTTTCATTCCAGGTATCACAACTAAGGATACTGCAATGGAGAGGCAATGCGATGAGATTTACCTGTCTTTTTTCTTTGATTTAGAGATATGAACTCCGCAAGATGAAATTTCCGTCGAGCGCGCTCGCCTCGTTTCTGACCTGGCAAACATCGAAGCACGCTGATGATGCGCTCCTCTTGAATCGATCGCAGAATTTTTCGCCACCGTTCGAGAAGGGTTCCCGGTCCTCCTGCTGTTGCGAAAAGAGCGAGAACTCGCCTTCCATTCGTTGAGCTGCAGGTTTTCCTCCGCTTGAAGGCCTGTCGACCTCGAATCAAGAGGTGCCTGACAGTCCCATGCTTAGTCGACTTTCATTATAATGAGGAGAAGGGACGACGAGGCTGATGTCCTTCACAATGCGCTGGAAATATCGGGGGTGCGCGGACCCGAGAATCGAGGTTGATAACTACAAATCTTGCCGTTCTTCGCGGTCAATCCACCGACAGTTATTGCGGTTCTCGAGCTGCGGTTGGGATCCGCTGCAACGTCTTGTCGTAACTCAGCTAAGTGTGAGCATCGATATTACACAATATTAACGACCTGATGCAGGCGGTCGATGGGTTTTGCTTCCATCTGGAGAACGATTCCTCGTGGAAATTCTTGCAGGAATATAAGGTTGCATAACTTCTCGAGCAATTCGGAGAGTCACCAGGTGATTGCAACGCTCTACTTCCTCATTCGATCTGCGAATGAGGAAGTAGAGCTTCATCTAGGATGTCACACTTAGTCTGATTCAAACTGTATATTCGTGAAAGAGATGATCCAAGAAAATACACAACTGCATCCGCGGATGCCCCGGCGGGACAGCGTTCCCCCGCTGCAAAACGAGGTGTTCCGTCTCTGCCATGCTCCTCCGAATATGTCATCGGCGTCAGTCTCTCTTGCCCCTTAGCTTGCCTGATTCAGGACTCCCCACGATTAAAAATTTCCCCAACTCTGAAACAGGAAGTCAGTCTGTGGAACGAAGCGGAGGTCTTCGCATCCCGAGGAGAGACACTGCGCGGTGATCATAATCAATACCTGAAACGATCTTGTTCTGAACACGATACTGCTGTTCACTTTTGTTCGATACACTGTTTGTATGAGGGATTCTTTTTGAATACGAGTTTAGGGAAGTCTGACGGGCAGAATGGAAACAAAGTTCACCAAACGAATTATCGATATGAACCCTCGATGGTTGCATCCAGCAGCTCCCTTTCTGCGAATACAGATGATTGATCATTGACAGTGAAGCTTGAAAACGACGCAGTTGCGTTGTGACACTGCTTATTCTTCTCCAACCTCATCTCGTACTGCTAACCTAGAGTGCATCTCTAGTTTCGTCGAGAAGATATGATTCCAAACTTGTTCCCCGTAGCATGGATAGTGAGCGTCAGGTTGCCTTGCCCATTGCGGCTTCGGGAAGTAACTTTGGGTCAGACGATTTTCTCCCTATTTATTTTTCGGAGTCTAAGGAGGTGATTCCGAGATCGATCTGAGCATGCTGTTTGGAGTCTACGGAGGTGATCTCGGGGGTAATTCGTCCTACATGATTTCGGACCATCCTTCCCGGAGCATCGTTCGTGTGAACAAACTTGTTGTCCCAAGTCAAGCATTTGCTCCTTCTTCAGGTAGAAGAGCGTTTCAGACGGTTGCATCCCTGGCACTGGTGACTGACCATCACCAGACGGCTACCTCTTCGTAATGACTTTTCTGCGTCAAGCTCCTAGATAACCTCCTGAGATTATCACACTCGGAACTCATGCCCCTCTCCGAATCCCCTCGCAGTCCTCACATGCATCATGAGGGCGTCGAACCCACCAACGGATCTCTGTGGGCGGAACTTGCGGCGGATAGGATCTGTTCCGATCGATGGAATCAGTCGGGAATTCGATCGTTGAGTGACTGAGATTCGGGGAGGCGCAAGTTATACCATCAGATGGCCAATGGACAGGAGAATAACAACAGTAAAACAGTCTAGCTGGGAATCGTTCGTCGAAGCAGAGTAGCGGGCCAGAGCTCAACGGCATCACTGAGCTTGAGACAGTTCCGAGAATGACGCGAATGGCTAAACAGCAACGAGGGCAGCGATGGTCTAACATTGACTGAGCTCGGAGGCAAAATCTTGCCTGCCATGGCGAGCATGAGTGGTCGAGTTTATTCACATTATTACGATAATTCTTCCGATTAATATCCATCGATATCCATACCGGAATCTAATGTAATTTCCAAGGACTAGCGTGCGTCGCTGTCTGAAGCATTGAGAGTGTGTGATGAGAAAATGTGGGCCTGATTTCTCGGGCTATAACATTGCTCTATGAGCAGCCAGAGATCAGATGAATCGACCTCCGAGCAGAGGAAGACTCGAGCTAGGCATTTGAAAAATGGCGACTCGACTTTTCAAGGACAGCTTCTCGACCCTGCCATCCATCCCTGACTACCATTGGCCAACATGGACTGGAGTTCTGTTTTTTTTGTGGCATGTAGATATCGTAGAAAACTTCTGAATGAACTAAAATGATGAGGGTCCAAGCACAGCAAGTTTTTTCGGACCTTGAGGTTCGTCATTGACCAACATTGAAAATATGGCGCAAGAACGGATTTCTCAAAACCAGGACTTATGTAGGGGCCCGGGTCTTGGTGGATGGTAGAGGGTTATATTCCTATCTACCCATGTCTTGAACTTGGGACTGCATTATTTCCGATTTTTCTTGTCACATGACCCTCAATCCTCTGGCTTGAACTGAGACTGAGAGCTCACTGCGCCTTAATCGTCTTAGCTGCATTCACTCTGTCAAGCTTCTTACCGGTAGCGGAGGTTTTTTCGTAGGTCTTCAAGTAGAAGTTGTAAAAGAGCACGAAGAAAAGGGATGCTTCGAAAATCGTGATGTATCCGAAATATGGCGGGAACCCACAATCGTAAAAGACGGGGATCGATCCGTGGATTATGAGAGAAATAAACTGCGACATCTGCATTTGGGTGAGGTACCGCTTCCACCAGAGGTACTTCTGGAGTCCTAGCGCTGCCATCGCGTAATACGCGTACATGATGCAGTGAATGACACAGTTAATGAGAGGGAAGAAAGCGTTCTGACCTGTTGCACCGAAATTCACTCCCAGCCAAACAGAGCAGGCAACCAGAGAGTGGTGGATCACGTGTAGAACCGAGATGTGGGAGAACTTCTTGGTGAAGACGAAGAACACAGTATCCATCAATTCGGTGATCTTGAGTAGCATGTACCACCATCCGATCGAGATTATGGTCATCTGTTTGGGGTCTGAACCATAGTTGGCAGCCTCGCAGAACCATGAGTATCCTCCGCCGAGGTAGGTGTAGCTACCCCCGTACACAAAGAACCATCCGTTGGCGAGGACCATGAAGATATTGTAGGCGATGATGAAGTTCTTGATTTGGAACGGCTCGCGATCCCTCATGAGCTTGGGTCCGAGGATCTTGACGAAATACACGTAGCTGGCCACAATCGTCACGATCCCCAAGGGGTTGCCCATAAGAGGCCACTCGGCTACTCGGGGATCCGTGTTTTCTTTGATCCCTTCGTAGGCCCATTGCAATTGGTCTAAAATGATCGGCATCTTCGTTCAGCTCCGGGGGGACACACAATTCACGGATGAGCTTCGTAACCAGCCTCCTTGTCCCTCGGCGTCGATATCGGCCTCCTCCGATCAATTTCCTGGTGGCCCTCAACAGCGCTTCGTTTAAGTGAGTTCGTTGAAGGAAATTTGGCGAGGGAATGCTTCCGTCGTCAAACTGCAGGAAACATTCGGGCTCTCGCAGCGGGCGCTGGTAGACCACTGCTCGGATTCCTGTCGTCACTTCACGTGGAGCTTTTGAGCACCATGTTAGGCGAGTGGTGGAGTCGGAAGCCAAGACATATTCTTTCAAAACGCCTGCAAGGAACTCCCAGCTTCCCCCATCGATCATTGGCAGGTGAAAGCTCACGATCGACCGAATCGGAGGCAACTTGTGTCGATCCCCCCCCACCAAGGTGCGGACTGAATGACAAGAACCTTGGAGTGTTCTACAAAGTCTCCGTCCGGACCGTCCTCAGACTCTAACAAGCGAGATGTTCTCTTCCAAATCAGAAACAACTGCCTCTAGGCGTCTGATGCAGGGGAGCGCCCTCTGCATGACTTTAGTTTCTCACTTCGAGAACCGAAGGTTTGTTGCTTCTCCGCTGCCTTCGACAGTATTCTTCGGATCCGTGTGAAGAATCGCGGATTCCGTGCGAAAACTCGCATCTCGACTCGTCCTCCCATTGCGCGGTAGAACGGAGGTCGAACGAGTTCCTCTCTTCGTTTGCTTGCATGATGTAATTCACTTCTTCATCCTGGTTCAGGACTCATTCCGATCAGGAATGATGATGCTGATGAGCAAAGAAGCTGCTTCCTTCCCCGAACCCTTCAAGCTTGTTCCTGATTTGAGGCGCATTCCGTGTTTTCACCGGAAATATCTATTACGCATATTTTCCGCCACGCGAAAACGATGAGGGCCACTTGACTTGCCATTTTCAGTTTCTGGAAACGTACTCGACGGAGTGTATTCATTTTTGCTGAAGGTGCACGGCGCGAGAGACTATGGCCAGAAACGAAGGATCCGGCTGTCCCAACATTGGGAACGAAACCGTGACCGCCCTCGCGAGTGAACTCCACCTCGTTTGGCTCGCTCCTCAATTACCGCATGCATGCCAGTAATCCAGGAACGTTCCCCGTCGAGGAGTATCTTCAGGAAACTTCAGTTAACAATGTCGTGAAATCCAGCCGAGCTAGAGATGAGGGACGAACCGATGATCAGTCATATGTGAAAATATTTCTCATTGTGACAGAGCGTGAATCGATCCGAGAGCGGTTGCCTCCGAGCGGGAGACAGTCTTGCTCGAACTGATCACTCGTTGGCCGATTTTGCCCTCAGCCGATTTTACGCGGTATTGAATCTCGTAATGAATCGTTCCGCGTTGACATGACACTGTTCTCACAGAGAGATTTCGATTTCTCCGAGATGCTCTCCTGAAAGAAGCGTTGAATATGAGTGGCAACCAACCAGGAGCCGTGGCCCTCGAGCGCTCCAAAATATCGCCACGCACCGATTTCCTCGAGATAGCCTCGTTGTTTTGATGACGAAAAGAGAACGAGCGAGGCGGCTGAT
Organism: Phytoseiulus persimilis; assembly: GCA_037576195.1. Classification (NCBI taxonomy): domain Eukaryota; kingdom Metazoa; phylum Arthropoda; class Arachnida; order Mesostigmata; family Phytoseiidae; genus Phytoseiulus; species Phytoseiulus persimilis. The sequence goes on along the minus strand of CM075102.1, from coordinate 44,493,097 downwards.
GCCTTCAAGGGACACGGTGCAAGGCTCTTAGAGATTTGAAATTTAGAATGCGTATGGCCTTCCTCTAGAGCAGAGTCTTTCTAAAATGGTGGGATGCGCCCAAAGTTTCGTACATGGCGGTTCTTCTCTGTGAACGTAGTCTTGAATGCGCTTCGTACTATCAAAATGGAAGCGCCAACTGGGTCCGTTCGGATTGAGTCTCACAGAAACGCTTGTCTGTCATGTAAACGGAACCCGTTGTGGCGGCTTTACGCTGGCAGTTCCCATTGGCAGTCTTCCTCTCTCTCGAGCGTTCTGAAGACCAGACCATCCGTCAGGGTCACCATTTCCACAGCCACTATTTGGGCATGGGAAGAGCCGAAAAGTTGGGCACGATGGAGAGTATTTGAGGAACAATACCTCGTGGAGGTGGAAGAACTCGGACTGGCGACCCCCCTGTCCCAGACGCTGTGCAAGTTTGAATCAGAAAAACATCTCTTTCCAGATTGGCCACTCTGGCTGCTGCGAGGAGTGGTTGCTCACCGCGCAATGCCTGGCTACTTTCCTTGATATACGCGAGAGAAACTCGACAGACGATGTGAGATCCCGGTTCCTGGACTCAAATTGCGCTTCCAATCAACCAGGCGAGTCACGTTGCCAGTATTCCTCATTCTATGAAATTAAAGGACGTTCCCGACAGTTTTCCTTAACACTCGGTCCTATCAGCTTTTTGGAGACGAAAAATCAATGGAGGGTACCGAAGCTACCCTCTCGTCGCTGGACTCTCGAGAGCAATGCCATTCTCTTTGTTTCCAAAAGACGGAGCGAATTTACTCAGTCGACTTTGCTTCAATGCCTGGCTCTGGAACCCTCGAATGTCAAGGGATGTATCAGCTGACGGAATGCCCGGAGAATATGATGGGGACGAGTTCGAAACGCTCGATCCGACGTCTCAACTCCGTTTGGGAGCGGACTCAAATGCGGGCTGCGGAAGTCCTCGAAACCTCATGGAGCCGAGGTTTTATCAGTTTTTATGACCCTTGAGCTCACATGTCTACGTGTGCTTACAGGCTTCGTTCCGTCACGCTCTCAGATCTGATTAGTCAGCATCCAGTGACTCATTGTCTGGGGCTAGACAGCATTGCAACTTTGCCGACGTCTTGCCGAGAACCGCATTCTTTGAGACCCCCTGCGCTGCCTCCTGACCCGAGCTTCCTCAATTAATGCGACGATCTCCCAACTGGCCAGTCGAACTGGCGGCCGAGAGCCAGGAACTCGTTTACGTGCATTGGGTTGAAAACGGCGACCACAGGACTCGAGCGATCGAACTCGCTTATTGAGCACGCCTACAGCATCGTTTTGCATCCTCGAGGAAGTATCATATTCGACCGCTCCGCTCTTTTAACACTGGAGTCGTCCGCAGTGAGAGACGATGAAGTGGGAATCTGATCACCTGATAAACTCGAGCCATTGTTTCATACAGCTCTCCTCGAATCTGATAACCCAATTGGCTCAGAGCGGAAAGGAAGCCTCCTGCCAGCTTCCCCAAAGCAGCATTGTTTGAACTCCGGAGCCATGATTCAGAAACTCCATCTGTAGCTCGTTCCGCGGCATAATGATTATCAGTAGTCTCTCCATGCAGTGAATGTGATGAGCGTTCGCCATTTAGATCTCAGAGAACTCTCCGCCACCATCTCATTCTCAGGACTACAGGAAACAGTGACCAATAGTCACGATATCAATAGCTGTGATCCTCCGTTTCGCGTTACGTTCGAGGCAGGAAACTCCATGTTTCGGAGCGTGCAGGCATCGGTCCAGAATAAGTTCATCGGAAGCAGAACGAGGACCAGAGCGGTCCCGAGATCAATCGAGCGCGAAAGTGGGTCGTCGTCGTGTCTTGAGCTTGAAATTCAAGTAATGGTCTTCGACAACGAAAACTTTTTTTGGAAGAGGTAAACTCCCCAAAAATGTTCTCAGTCTGACCATCAGCGAAGGCTTCCCATTGTGAAACCGTTGTAAGAATGAGTCGGGTAGGAACAAAGTCAAACGACGTCGAACACGAGCTAAGACGGTTTCAATGAGACATCTGCAACGTCTGTTTACAGGTTAAGGTTGAAAGATCACCGTCTTTTCTTCGATGGAATCGACAGTTCCGAAGTGGGTCGCAACAACATCGCATCCGATGCCCCTTTCGAGCCTCAGGATGTTTCCTTGAGAATCCAGTGAGTTGACTCTTACATTTTCGTTAAGTGTCCGATGCCGTCTCTGAGGTTTGCTCTTAGTGATCTTCCATTTATCGCGGCGCCCTTCACAACAAGGACGGGAAACGACGAATCTTGATCCGAACAGGAGACCCGAACCCCGAATACGGAATTCGAAAACGAGTTTTCCTGAGAAACCTCCTCCGCGTCAACACGCTGAGTCAGTCAATGAAGCAGAATCTCGTTTCAGTGGAATTCAGTTGGAAATCAAAACGAGCAGCAAGAGTGGTCTCGCCCTCTCGGATCTCTCGGTTTCCCTTGGAACCAGGAACACATTGAACCTTCGAATATGCCAGAGCGTCGACAGAGTGCCAGCTCTTGAAACTGAAGGTAGGTAAGCGGCTATTGGGAGCTCTAACTCCAAGCTCTAGATGAGATCCCGAACTGCACTGAAACCCGAAGGCGGCCTTACGAGGAATGGCAGCGAGCCAGCGATTGTGGATCTCCAGAAAGGTGTTTGACTCGATCACTGCGGAGCATTTTGCACTGATCAAGCTCAGCCGTCCGTCGACGGCCCAGAGTCCACCCATCATGTTTTCTGCTCGACCTCCTGAACCGCGGACTCATGCTCTACCCCAAGATCCGGTATCAGGACGACATGCGACTCGAACTTATCTGTCCAACTTAACTGTTCTAGTGACCAATCGTCCCCGTATGTTTTCTCAGGTTTTGGCGCGTCGCTCTTCGGGGATGACGAACAGCCTGCCGAGTAGGCCGCCTCCGGTTCGGGAACATTCACGCCACGCGGATGAAGAATCTCTGGAGTGCAGAGCAACTTGCAGTGACTGAATGAACCAGGTGCCCCCCTCTTCGGACTTCGAAGTAATTGCTCGGCAGGTTTCCGACTCGAAGAGGGACGGGGGTAATACGGTGTTTAGTGAGTTTGCAAGTCTCACACTAGCTGCATGGTCACAGCAGTGCATGTGCACCAGGCATTCACCGAAACCCCCACAAAAAAAAAAAAAATTCCGGAATCGTTGCGATTCTCGATTTCGGCGGCGCCCACGATTGCTCAGCATGTATTCACATTTCTGATTCCGATACTTCCTCATAACGCACACCATCTCCATTCGAACGGCCTAAGCATGTCATGGTGCTAAACGGGGAATCGTTATCACGGGGCTCCCTCTTCTTGGCGAGCAAACTGCGCCCGGGGCATCTCATAGCGGGGGAGCTCTGGTTCGAAAGTTGTCGATTCCATTTCTCGCGACTCTGAGGTTGCTGAGCGATCTTGTCGGCTCCGACTTTCCGTTCGTTCAGTACAAGGACCAAGACCCGAAACACCGAAATAGTTAGCATTCACAGGGCTCGAATCAAGGCAGCTTCCGATACAGCGCTTTGTTGATCTGCATAATGGAATCAGACATAGATCTTCTGTCGTGTGCGATTGTCATTGGAAGAAATGGCGGTAATGGAAAAGTTCACGAGTATAACAGCATTTCGACGACAATGTCATTAAGAAGTTGATGTCGATCGCGGTAAGAATCCGTGGGGTTCATATATGCGTGACGGCTCCAGAAAACACCGTTCAACGAAATGTTCGGTGCTCGCGTCGGATGAACCTGGAATGACTTCCTCTCCTGACTTCCACGTGTTCGAGTTGAATTGCGCGCAGCGTCCACTCACAGTAAGCCCGCTGTGCTTCTTCCTCGTCTATTCTTCGAGAAAACTGGTTTTTCGCGAAGCGCTCCGGACTGAGTTGTAACGGCAGAGCAAAAACTGCGTTTTTTCTTTCATGGCAAATCTCATCATGGATGCTGCAGCGTGATTTCGACTTGAACGAATCTACGGAGCGCGTGGAAAATATTTGAAGTTGACCCCCAGTGTGCTCTCACTGCCGCCTTTTGAGCGGGTGTGATTTTCACTCGAGAAAATCAGATTGTTTTCCCATTCAAGACAAACTGTTGTCACTCTCCGAAATTCACCTTTATCAGTCTAGTTTTTCCGATACGAGGAACCCTGATTTCTCGTATCTTCCCTGTTGAACAACGAGCCGATGTCAGCGATCCTATAAACAGATCATTCCGAATGGGAATCGACGCCAAATCAACCGGAATCAGCTCAACATTCGCGGGACGAACAAGGGGCCGAGAAACAGAACTCATGGATGATTTGTTCGGGATTCGATTGCGCGGTGGGAATCCCGTTGTTGCATTATGATTATCTAGTGAGAAATCGTTCCTGTGTGTTCTCCGTTCGGCGTTGTGGGCGACGCGCGCGGGGACGCCACCCTATAGCTTCTATAAGCGCTGTGGATTTTTCCCAAACCGCGCGTCATGAACGCTTTCATATGATCCCGCACCGAATCCTCAAACAGAGGGTTGTTGTTTACGTCGTCTGTAGGAACTGAACATCAGATCACGAAAACATTCCGTTTCTGGAAGGTTCCTCTGGCAGAAACACAGCAAACTCGAATGATCCAGAAATAAATGTGGTTCGAATTGCTTTCGCTCTGAGGTTTGCGTCGGATTCACGTCATCGTCGTCCCCGTCTCATTCCGTATAACGAACGAATTCTTATCAGAAGTCTCCCTACTCATCGCGAAAATATCTGCCCTTCTCGGCTTCTTGGTTTTCTGATCAGATTCTTTTCCTTAACTCGAAACCGCGCGTTGGCCCGCTGTACCCGCTCTCCTATCGGCGGTCGGGCCGGTTCTGCTCTCTTGAAACGCTTTTTTGCTTCACTCTGCATTCTCAGGCGATCGACTGCAGCTGATCTCCAGAGTTTTAAATGTTTTCCAACGACGGGCTGAGCCATCCCGTTCCTCGAGCTTATCGCCCCGAATCTCCCTCTTGAGCGGCGAAAATCGGCCATCGCTCTGAACACGGACGGAGCTCGGAGCTCCCGAGCTTCGAGTTGGCGTATTTTTTATTGCAACGACACGAACATAGTTGGCAAGGCAAAAAATTCTCCCGATCTCAACGATCGACCCGAGCCAATGAGTTCGTCAGCGTGATTTCGTTGTCCGAACCATTGAGATACCAAGAGTGAATGTTCAGGGAGCCTCTAAAAGGATTTTCCGTGAGCCACCGCTCGTTTTCGCTAGGGTACGCTGATGGGCTCCACCGAACCAATTCCAAAGTCTTGTTATGGTGGACGAGAGTCGGCGACTTCGCTCGACGGAGTCATTTATTCCCATGCAAAATAAACGTATTCTGAGATATAAACTTACGTTGGAGTTGGATAGCGTCCAACGGAGAATACGTTTGTGACCGGAGCGACGACGCATTATCGCGGAACTATCAGCTGGGATCATGCGTCAGCAGATGTTCGCTCACAGAATCGTGTAACGTATTAGCGCCGTCCAGAACTTTCGACGGCTCACAATGACGCGAGATCCCGGTTCGTAGGGGAACTAGGTGGGGCAATCCGATCAGTTCCCTCAAGTTACGGGATTTTTTTTCTCGTGACATTCTCCTTGAGTGGGAGGGAACGCATACAGAGGGAGAAGGTCTCGGCAGGAGTTTTTACTTCCACAGGTACTCTCTCCGATGTTTACCAGAGCGCTCATCCCTTTATCGGGGCTTCCCTCAGGAACTGACGGCAGTCTTTGACAACTCGATGGCCACATAACTGGTTTTTCAAAGGACCCGCCTCGCTAATTCCCTTCACTTTCTTATTTCTCTCCAGGTCGGTCAGCCATCCACGTATAATCAATGACGAGCGCTCACAGAATATGTAACCGTCATTTTCGCCGTCTCAGAAATTTTCCTGTCCTAACTAAGCCACATTGAAGACGATTGCGTGTGTGCGCGATAAGGAAAAATACCGGTCCCAGGCTCTGGATCTGTTGATCCATTGCGGACGTTTCCGAGTGGCAAAATCTCGTCTCTCCGAGCCCTCTCTCTCCCTGAGAACGGAAATTGTCGACACCAGCCCGGGATTTCCAGTAACGTCATTCAATCCATTCAATCGGTGACAACGCTTCAAATAGCGTCGCACTGCACGATTCCCTGCAGCAGCGCTGAATCCGATGATGAGTCGGGTAGCCTATTAAAGAACGCTTGATGCAGAGAACCTCCACACTGTATACACATCTAGATTCGAGAACATTCGAAACGGGATCACAGGGAATGCCGCAGCCTCGAACGAGCTTCGGACTCACATCGCGGCAAGAATGGTCTGATAGGAACGCTGGAACTTCCAAGGAGTAGTGCTGGGGTACACCCGGTAGGAGAAAACGGCTGTATCATAACGGGCTCTCTATCCAACCTCAGCATCGCTCAGGTGAGAGTCGAGCAAGCAGCCGTCCCTCTCAACTTACCCACCGTATTTCGGGGTCTTGAGGAAAAGGTGGATGAGCATCTGCGTTTAGAAGCTTTGGCATGCACTGTTGTGGGGATCGAGGCAAGATCAACATTTCGCTACGTAATCCCAAGTGTTTCCCCCGGCTCTACTGTCACGATTGGCCTCAAAACTTGTTGCACGTTGTTCCTCAGTTTCTCACGGTCTCAATATCCCCTTCCGTTCTTCGTCCATCCATAGTCGGTCGGGTCATTGTCGCTCGGGGGAAGTCACAATGAAATTAGAATACGGCCAGAACCACACGTCACGATGAAACGCAGCACTCAGCGCCTTCTTGCGGGAGCAATCGATTCCATGGGTCGGAAGCCTCACACGGCGCTCCGTACAGATCGCTCTCCCCCAAACACTCCAGGCTCACGAAGCCGCGAACGAATCACACATCGAGCTTGAGCTCTACCAGAGGTCAGCCTTCGGAATACATCTTGGCCTCCATACTTGCACTGCAGTCGCGGAGCAATCATCAATTTCCAAGGTTTTTCCCGAGCTGAGTCTAGTATGGAAAGGTGCGGTGCGGATTTGGAAATTCGCAACCTGATACCGGAAGCGTAACGCATATCCCGTCACTGGGATCGTTAGAGATATGCGATGCTCGGATCGCGTCAATTCTTCCGACTCAGTTGTTCGAGTCTTACCGATATTGCCCATACGCAGCAGGAGCTCGAGAATAGGAACTCATCAGGCGCCTCAGTCGATCATGTAGGCCGACGCATCCGTCGAAGAAGACCAGAAGTAACATCTCTTACCAAAGAGGAATGATACCAAGCCGGAGTATACTCTGGAGTCCGCAGTGACCAGTGGCGGAGAGAGCTGTGCTTCAGGGGAACCGCCCAACTCCTAAAGACGTCGGTCCTGTTCGTCCAAAGGACTTCAAGGGATTGAAAACGAGTTTTACCGATCGCTGTGCGCTCCAACAGTGAAAACGGCCATCTATGTATCTGTTTTTTTCTCGCATTTTTTTGCGGAGCTCCACGAATTGAGCTCACTCCTCACGCCAGTTCTCCATGGAGAGGGATATTTCAATGCTCGCATCAGACCAATTAGATTGACCTATTGGCCGAAGGTTGGCACGCATTCGAGTGTGTTGTACGATTTCTGGCAGCATGAGCGCCGATTCATGAATCTACGAATTTGAACTCGCTAGACTTCCCCAGAGAGGATGTTTTTCTGGGAGGCAGGAAGAAAATCGATGCGCTGTACGGAGTGCTCTTTTTTATCGTAAGGGTTTCAGAGCTGGTGCCGCGGATAAAATGGTGCACCGAGTTCTCTGCAACAATCGCAGAAGATCCATTCGAGGTCTCTCCCCACCCTGAGGCTGCATCATGATGCTCATCATCATATTGTCCAAATACCCCCGCCCCCTCTCCAGAGCCGTGTAAGGCTCGTGATCAACACGCGAGGGAGGTCATGAACAAGGATCGCGAATCGGGCTGGTCTTCCATTGATCCCCGCTGCGGTCCTCCACCAGCTGGAGAAAGGGCTGGAGCCGTATGCTCACGAAAAATTGCCGACAATTATCGGTGACAGGCCGGTTCCAGACACCGAATACCGGAGAAAACGTACCGAGTTTCTCGGAGATTTGTGGACGTGATTTTCCTGAATTATTCCCCAGTATGGACGAACGAACTTGACGTGCATCGTTGCTGAGGCTACGCTCTTGTCCGAGCCGATGGGGAGAGAACTCAGTCCATTGGAATCGGCGTGGTTCTGGGACAGTTAGTCGTTTGAGTCAGTGGACGCTCCATCCATGGACATCAGGAGGAGCAACGACTTTCTCAGAATTTCTGAGAATCAGGAGCAGATGATGCACCATGGATACGGAGGCAATCGATCGTGGGCTTTGTGTTTCTCTCAAGTGCTCTGTTCTCTCAACGTTTGGCCGGCAAATTTTTCCGACAGAAAATCTTGAACGGGTGGGCTGACTGAATCTGGCGCCCTCTGCGCAGGTCAAACACCTCCCGAGAGCAACGGTGTCAGAGTGGAATTTCGATAACGATCCGAAAGGAAGACAGAAGTTCTGCAGGCGTCCGCCCGTATACGCTCGACTCATGAGTCTTCCATGGAAGAGCGCTTCGCATTAAAGCGACAAGTTTCACTCGATTCGCTCGAGGGCTTTCCAGAAAATGCTGGGCTCCGAGTTACGCTTTGGTTTCGGCAGCAGAGACCCCTCGAATCGATGCCATCAAGCGCGATCTCCACCGATTGATTGGTGAAAATGAGATGATCAGAAGATCACAGGAACGAGGATAAATCTCAACCCACGGGAGTTTATTTGCAGTTTACTCCGCAGTCATGAATTCCCATCGACAACAAGCACACCGAATTACCGTGCGAGATCGCTCAGTACAGTTTTGAGATCACTTTTCAGGAAGGCAAGTGATTCCTCGGAGTATTCATCGATTTTCCTCTCCCGGGAGCCGCGAATTGGCCAATCACGCTTGCAGACTAATCCAAAGTGAGTTCTTCTTCATTTCTCAAGAAGTTTCTGAATGGGACCCGCCATTCCAGCTTGTGATGGAGGCTAGGACAACGGAAGATTTAGGAGCTGCATTTACGAAAGTCGGCGCTTATCCCGCCGCAGCGGAGCCGGTTCCGTTCAATGGGGAAATGGAAGTGTGACCTTCATGATAGCATGTCTTGTAAGCCTTCAATTCATTTTTATGGCTCGCATGTTGGTCGAAATGAGGAAACGAGCGCGGGGTGAACGAGCAGATTCGAGAAAACTAGCCAAGTTTCTGGGTACAAAAAATATCCAACTATTCCGGCCTCGAAGCTCATGAGAGGAGCAGAATCGTGGTAGTGCATTTATGTATTTTGCCGCACATCTTCAGAGCGCATAATGTTTCATCACTGGGAATCTTGATGCGCTCAACCGAGATGGTCTGACGATTCTAGCGATGAGCCGATGGCTCGAGTGATTAAATACTCCATCTACTTCGTTTGCTGGTAGATTTTTCTAGACCCAGCGGAACGGAAACTCCTCGAACGAACTTCGCTGAGGACCGAAAGCTGAGCCTCCTCTGTTGCTCCTGGAGCGTCGCTGTGTTGTTCCAGGTGATCGGATCCTCGAACGAGCTGAGTGGAAGTGAATCAGTGTTCGAACATCTTCGAGCTGACTCAGTGGCCGGACCATCACTCACCGATAGAGAACAGAAAGCTAACAGCGAGCGTAGTTTTCTGCTAGCGATGGCGCGGGACTCAGAATCGCCTCTTCGGAAAACAGTCCAAAGTTGCCATCATAGGCGACCTTTGCCACTTTGACAAACGGACCTGACTGTTGGGGGAAACTAGCAAAAACGGCTGGCCAGGCTGTTAGGCTGTCATTGTTGCATGCCATTAATGAGCCAAGAAGCTCAATGACGGGGTTAAGTTCGCATTTTTGAACGCAGTTTTTATCTGCCGCACAATCGAAGTTCGAAGAACAATCCGCGACATTCAGCTAAGTCGGCTTTCATGCCACGGCACAGCAGCAGCCAGAGTTCCGCGGCCGAGTCATCCAATTCAAGCGCTGCTTCTGCTCTTCTCCGACGGCGACCCACTGCGAGACAAGTCCAAATTTCGCGGATCCTTGGACATAGTAAGGTCGACATCATACGATATTTTGGTGTCTCTGGCACTGAAGGTTGTACCATTTGGTACACCCCAAACTCTGATCAAAATCAATCTGAACTAATGGTATAATGTTGCAGGGAATGAATAAGCTGTACCGGGACTTTCGCGGTGGCTCAGATGATCGAAATGCTCCTTTCCGGAAATTACGTTCCGGCTTTCGTCAGACTCAAGCTGACCATAAGAGCTTCCTTGGCCGGACTTGAAATCATCGCGGGAGAATCCGATTCGGTTTCGCTGCGTCGAGGGACGAAACGGTATGCCGTTACGCGCCGCCTGTCCGTATTTCTAACAGGGTATCTCCCATTCCGAGATGGCTGTCCGCAAAGTTGGGACGCCCTCTATTATCGGCGCAATTATCACCGGCGGCAATGTTGATCAAGCGCTTCGAAAGAACTATCCTTCATGGAATGGCTTCATTGGCAACGGAGCTCGAAACAAACTTGTATGCACCGGAAGACGGTCAGGACTGTCTGAATGGAGGCCCTCCTCAGCTGAGCGACGCAGGGATAGCGGAGACCGTTGGCAGGAGCCCTAGCGCACCCCCGTTGGAAAGGAGTACTTCGCTTCGAAGTTCTCAGATTCCCTTAGGAAGGATAGAACTTGATGCCATACGACAGTTATCAGACTGCTGGGCCTCATTCATTCGCATTTCGCATCGGACTATGGTTTCATGGAGGAAGGCGTGACTCCCATGAGATCTTCCGACCGGTCTTCCGAGGAATTCAACGCTCCGTCCGACCCTATCCTCGAAGAGAGCGGGAAAACCATGGGCTGGGCTTTTCATCGTGAGGAGAATTCCCTTCATCGCTTAGCAAAACTCTGTGAAGATGATCTGATTCTGGATTTCGCGTCGAGAGTCGGAATTTAAAGCGCGCCTCGGAACGGACCCGACTTTCTTTCCTCCTATGGTCTTTCTCAAGCGGCAACAACAAATTTCAACTGATCGAGTTCGGTGGGAAACGTAAAGAGGTCGGAACCCCATCAAGAAATCAGCATTCGTCCTTGCCTGATACCATTGTTCGCCGTGTTTGAAGCTCTGAACCGATTTCCACGCGGCCTCGATGCCTGGGATCGGCATCTTTTCGCGCCGGATCAAACTCGATCGGTAGATACATGTCTGAGCTCTTCTGAGAAAGTTGGACCACTTTTCACGTGAGCGAAAGGAGTAAGAGGACAATACTACCCGATCCAGATTGACCATTATAAATGAGAATATTACTCGTCGCAGAGTTGATTGAGCGGAATAAGATCTGCCCACGCATCATGGTGGGTTTGTCATCCGAACAGTACGTTGATTCCGAGGGCAAGTCCAGGAATGACGTCAACAGGCTCATCAGGATCTCAGAGACGGGTTTTCCGACCAATTATCAACCGTCAATCTCGCTATGCAGATCGTCGCCTGCGTACTGGTCGATGTTACCACACTGCCATCTTGATGGAATCCGATCGGAACTATCCGGAGCCCGCTGGAACCGAACGAGATCGCGGAAATTCCTCCGTTGATCGAACTAGAATGACGCGTACCGATCGAGCTCCCGGAACTCTTTCAACGTGCAGCCAGCAACCACGAGTTTTATATTCTGGGCCAGAGCGGATCGATCGAAAAGAGGAAAATACTTCGGGCAGCTCCGGGGATAGATGTGAGCTCAGGAGAATGAGGCGTGTTTCGTTCCGGAAATCTCATTCTACTGTTTCGAGTAAAATCAGGCTCGGCCTCGATGCATCTTGGACAGCGCCTCCGTTTTCGCTCCATGAGTCTCGTTGAAGTCAGTGCTCACGCTTGTGAGCAGCTTTTCCTCGTAGGTCTTCAAGTAGGACTTGAAAGCAAGACCCAAAAACGGAGACGCTTCGAAGATCGTCACGTATCGGAAATGCCGCGGGAAGCCACAGCCGTTGAAACGGGAATGAGAGATGAGAGAGATGAAATGGGACGTCTGCAACTGAGTGAGGAGCGCTTCCACTAGAGTTACCCTAGAATCCCGCAGATAAGGAGCTTTTTTTGTTCATTCGCAGAAAATCACATCAGATGGGATCGCTCTCTGCCGAGTTCGTGATTTGATAAGCTCGTTATCTGACGAGCTCGTAGTCTGATGAGTTCGTCATCTGAGAAGGTGCGGATCTGATGCGGTTTTTTGGAAGGAAACCAAAAAAATGGTCCTTGTGCAGCCATAGCAAAGTAAGTGAACATGATCAGAAAAGGACGCAGTCGATTGGGGAAAAGAATGCGTCCTGTCCTGTTGCACCGAAATTGGCACCAAGCCAGCGGATGGTGGATTCAGTGCACATATGATATGTGGGAGGATGTCTTAGTTCGGACGGAGAAAACGGGGTTCTTAAGCTCGACGACCTTTATTATTATGTAAAAACACCCCATGGTGATCAAAGTCATCTGCTGAGCTTCTGTGCCTGTATTCAAAGCACGGGAGAACCATGAATGACCTCAGCCAGGGGAGGTGCTCGCACTATCGACGATCAGAGAGAGTCTATTCGCAAAAGTCATGGGAATGTTGCAGTCATCTGACAAGCTCTTGATGCGGTGAGGCTTGCGGTCTCTTATGTATGTTAGTCGGACCGACAGCTTCGACGGAGACTAGGCAGGCGACAAAGCAACGGCGATCCCATGAGTGGCGAATCTGCCACACGAGGGTCCGTGTTCTCTCGTACAGACCGGTGGGTGGAAACGATAAATACAGGATGATCAGAGTTTTCGCTGAATTCTGATGAGGGAAGGATAATTTCAGATTAGACGATGGAAACCGGTACATCAGCTTACTGGAAGCAAATGGTGGAGAGAACATAATTGCTCTCAGTGGAGGGTGAGGCGAGGCATGATCTTATGCCGACTAAATACGTTCCGAGATCAGAAAACGCTGCTGAACATGATTTCATGGAGCGAGAGGGAAGGGTGGAAGTATCTACAGCTCTGCTTGAAGAGAAGAGCCCGATCGGGATGGGCAACCCCAGTGCGAACTGAGAGAGCACGTCCTCGTCCGAATATGAACGCCAGAGGGCGGATTGTCGGATTCTTGAGAAGAGAGTCAGACAAAGGCCTAATCACAGTACGAGGAGCATCCGCTGAGAGGGAGCATTAAGAGTCACCCAAAGCTGTACTTTGCGAACTTCTGTTCACCTCATTTCGCTGGTGACGAAATTACTGCCTACTGGCAGAGAGCTCCGGAAAATGGACTCCAAAAATCATCAGATGCGATACGCTTCGCGTCGCCGAGGCGAGTGGAAGCGGTGAGAGTACCGATCGGACCGGGTCATTTCAAGCGCCTCGGTTTCAAATATTGCACGAGAGATCATCACGCCACAAGTCAGGACTTCGCGCGATACGAGGCCTCCTCACGATGAGCGTGTTGGAATCGAGCCAAGGTCAGGAATCCGCGGTCAGATACAGTGATTGCGTGGTGCGATGCCGTGGTTGCGAATATCGGGGATTTCGATTTGATTGCCGGAGCGAAATCTCACAAATCATATCAGATGAGGGAATCCGGCATAGGCGACGAATTATGCACCATCTCGATACGGCCTCATCGAGGACTGACTGCACGTGAACATAGACCGCGAGTCGCGTGTCGAGCTTCGTCTTGCGCGAGGTGGGCGCCGAGTTGGTTTCCATCACAGAATCCCCGCGGCGTAGCCGAGCAATCATCGCGCCACAGTAGGTCGCCCTTTGATCTCAGCTTCCGTTCCCATGATGGGTACACGCAGTGTCATAACCGAAGTCAATACGTGCCACGCTCTATGGTTCGGTGGCCCGACATTCCTGGCTCATTTTGAGAGCTGAAGTGGGTTGAATAGTTCTGTCATCAATCAGTGACAGTGAGACCCATAACAATGCAGATTGAGCAAGCCTCATCAGTTCGGATAGAAATAATCTAAGAAGAGGATGATCTGAAAGGCCATGATTTTTCTCCTCAACGCCTCGACGGTATTTTCAAAATGAGCTATCTATATGAATGGGTTGAATAGAGCTGCCAGTTGACTGCTGGCCGAACTCGTTGAGGCAACATTTCGACAGGCAGATTCGTTCATAGGCTTTTCGGGAGCGCTTCGTCTCAGGATTTCGTTAACTTCGCGAGCTTATGATGAACTCTTCATGGAAAGACTCTCAGCATCTAAATTCGTGCCGCGGGCGAATCGAGAGAAAAACCTCAGTCTGACTCGGAGGTTCTTCATTCCCGCGTTCAACCTCGGCTTGCATAATCATCGTCTTGCTTTTGCCGGACGGACATTCAAAACAGAAGATTCAGGCAGATCGAGATCGGGGAAAGTTCCGATGATGCTTTCAAGGCGGGAGGTTCTACTCTGTATCTTATGCCTCGAGGATCTCCGGGCGTTTAACGCCCAAAACGTCTCCGAGATCAATCTCTATCCTTAGGACGGCTGTAGCCCCTCTAATCCTTTATCCTCGCGTAACTGCCACATCAACAAAGCTAGGGCCTTAATGTTCTATACCAGAGGTCGTCAAACCAGGGTCGCAACTAGGCCTTCCAAAGATCCGCAAAATTTGAGATCCGCGGATCCCGGATCCGCGGATCCTGTGAAGTAGGATCCGCGAATCTCTGCAGAACGGATCCGCAAAGTTTCACGGTCGACCCAAACTGTTTCCAGCTCATTGGTACCAAATAGACTCGCAACACGCTGTCCTCGAGGCGTGGTTCAGTGCATCTTCTTTTCATAACTTGATATGGGGGAGCAGTGAGAGAAGAAAAGCCAAGTACATACTATATGAGCTCTTGGATTCATGTGACAACTCGCCAAATGAACGCATTGTTTAATTTACTGTAAAAGAACAAGCATACAATGAACTATGTACATCACAAAGCGAGTTAGGGAACTCTCGAGAGGGCTGTATCCTGTCATTACGAATTTCTCATCTACAAATTCTTGCTCGGATCATCGGTGGATTTTGATGGCTTCCTTCTTGTTGATTCAAACGCTCTTCGGAGCATGAAAATATCGTTCAAACTTTCTGGTTTGAGGCTCACGCGGTTTTCGCCCAGGATCATTCGCAAGATGCTGAAGTCCCGTTCGGGCTGAACGGAGGTCGGCGGTATGGACTCCAAAATCTGATGGCACAATTTCAGGAGGCGGCCCTTACCGCCACCAGCTCGGAAAAGGGCGAGTTCCTTGTTCAAAGTCTCCTCAACGCAACCCTCACCTTCAATGTCAAGATTGGGGCCAGCCGGAGCTGCAAACACAGAATCCCATGAAAGGGTTGCCTGAAGTGAAAATGATGCTCTCCTTAGTGTCCGTGATCAACAAGACTTGTGTGATAGAGTGAACTACAACCCAGCTCGGGCAACTCACCGCAGGTTTCATTGCTGCGTTTGAGCGGCTGGAGCAGGGCATCTGAGCGGAACTCGCGATTTCCGCAAGAACTTGGAGGAGCTCTTCTTCCGATGGTGGTTGTTGCCCTATCGCGGATTCCAGCTCGAAACCGTATCCTGGGCTGTCCAGTATCGCGAGAGCAGTCGACAGCACTGTTCTGCGTTTCTTAAGTTCCTGTTTGAGACTGTTGAGTAGAGTCTCAGCCAGAGCTGATTGAGCATTGCGGAGTGCTTCCATCAGAAGGGTAAAAACTCTGTCTGCGTGTACCAGCGTCGCTTCCTGGCTGCTGAGAAGGAGTATAGCTCGCTTGAAGGGATTCAAAGCCTCGGCTATACTCGCCAGGGTCAGCTTGTCTTGGCCACTGATCGGCGTGCCATGCCGGGAGGACACATTGTTCAGAGCGGGTAGAATGCGGAGCGCCCTCTCAATCATCAGAACTGTCGAATACCATCGTGTCCTGCAATCGAGAATGGGCCGGAGCTCTTTCTTGTTGAACTCATCTGTTGCGGTCAGTCTTCGGATTTCGTCCATGAGGTTCGGCTTCCGCTTGAAGTCTCGGACTACACGTCGGAGGCGATCTACAACAGCGCCAAGGCAGACTGTGCCTTGATCTTCACCAATCTGGCGCTGTGGTGGTTCGTCCGTGTCTGTATCCGAATCTTCCTCCCACTCATTGTCAACAACTGCTTCTTCGGACTCCGGAGCATCGAGGATTCTTACTTCGAAGGCCAAGGCTCCTGTCCCCTGCATGACTTTCCTGACAACAAGATCGAGACCATGGGCGAAGCACTTTTGCTTCTTCATACCCATGATCTCGACCGCTCTGAGGACATTGCTGGCGCTATCAGTGGCGGCTGCGAAAACGTCTTTCGTCAGGAGACCTACAGTCCTGAGTCTCTCGCGAATCAGGTCGCTCAGATATATTCCTGTAGCTCGGCTCTTCACCCTCACAAGTCCGAGGGCTGCAATGTTTGAATTTCCGAGAATGGCAGATCCATGATGAATGTTCACGGTCAGGTAGCGATCCGTTCCAATAACGGTTGCTTCGTCAAATGAGATTGACAGTTTCTGACCTGGAAAGCAACAGACATTTAGTAAATGTGAAATATTTTTTCGGAAATCGAGGCATATGCATCATGGAAGTTTTTATGGAGAGCCTCGGACCTGTCGAACAAATCTCCTGTAATTTGATGCGTAGCTGGTTCCGGAGTACTTCTGCATCTTCGCGGAGATAGCTCGTTAACGTGGACCCCGATTTAGGCAGAGGTGAATCACAGGGGTAAGCTCGATTGAACAGCCTTCTCAATGTCTCGGAAGAGACGATCTGTCTCATACTGATATTGGTCTCGCAAATTAACCTCAGTACGTCACTCCTCATGCTATGCTCGGGATTGAAGAAAATGTCTATCGGAAGCTGCTTTTTTTTCTTTGTCGGCTCCATAGGCTGCTCCTGTTCCATTTCTTGTGAAGATGGCTCATCGAACATCTGATGGAACTCCTGCCTTGAAGAACCTGCACGAGGGTTGTCCTGGGGGAAGATTGCATGAGCCACCCTCAAGTGCTTCATTAATGGACTAGTGGATCTCCCATTCTTCAGTACCTACAACAAGATTTGTCAATGACGAAAAAGAGAACGTTAGTGATGGAATAAAAATCCGAGAACCCCAAAATCTTCAATGATCCTCCGTTTGGAGGATAGCAAGGTTCGGATCGTAAGCCCTTCGCGATAATGCACATGATTCTACATTCCGCTTATTGCCCCGGATAGAGGCTCCGGATAGAGGAGCCTCGTCCGAGCCTCCGTCGATCCCGTTGACAGCGAGCCGAAGTTTCCGGTTGGCGCCATGTTGTAGTCAAATAAATGAGCTACACTTGGAGGCCAAAGCCTACTGGGCTCGGAAAAACAGCCAAAATTCCCTACCCAATTTGACTACCCTGTGCATGCCTACCTGAAGGCACTTGATGCATTTGGCGGTCCCAGCGCCCTTCCGGAAGTATTGCCAGACCCAGCTTGTGTTTTTTTTTGGCTCCCTGAAGTTATCCATGCTATATGTCGATAATTCCAAGATCTTCCGTGCCACGTGAGCGACGGGGAGACGACACTACTTGCGGCACGTATGTGTTGTGTGGCCGTTGAGAGAGAGGACAATAATAAAGAGTGTAGTGATTCGTTCAACGAGGGATAAACAGGCGCCTTCGAAAGCAAGTTTCCGGCGCGCAGAATTTAGAAGTCAATCATGGGAAAATTTGGTCCACGGTGAGTTCAGGAAGCGAACAGCGACTTTCAACGGCTCACTCAACTCACCGGAATTTGCGGAACGGAACCGGGCTCATGTGCATCTGTGATTTGCGCGATAAAATCGAGGAGCTTTTCATCCGGAATTTGTTTCGGTTCACACATCCTTTCAAAGTTGAAGTCATTTGTAGGCTCCTCTTAGAGATTTCTCTTATCAAATTCTCTCGGAGAAGGAGAGCTAGCTCGATTCTCGAATCCTGGATATCATCAAGGAGACATGTGAAGATCCTGTCGGCATTGCTGAGCGTAGTCTTGTCATCGCAGATGTCTAGAATGGCTCGTTTGAAAGGGGAGGGCACGGTTGCGATGCTCCTCCAAGCACGGGAGTCATCCCTGTTTATGGTATCTCCTTGGCGACGAAGCACAAAGCTCATCGCTGGGAAGATTTCTAGGACACGCTCGATCATCATCGAAGTCTGAACCCATCTAGCTTTGGAGTCGATTTTGACGAGCAGTTGCCGTCCGTTGTAGTCTTCACTCTGTCCAACATCCCGCGATGTTTCAGATTTCTCGACGTCCTGATTCTCTTGTTCTCCATTGGGAACCAGTCTCAAACTGCCAATGCTAACCTGGAGCAGCTTCCAGCTCTCTCTGACTCCAAGTCGTTGCTTTCGGCTCTGAGATCATCCTTGCTGTGCCAGTGCATCAGAATTCCCCGTTTCATTGAAGGAGTCCATCGCGATTCCTCAATAGATGCCTTCACATGCGGGTGCAACGCACTTAATAGCTACTTCAACTGTGCTCGGTTTCTTGATCTCACCGGGTGCGTAGACCTTCCGCCTGGAAGATTGAGTCCACCGCGTACAGTGCTCTCTCATGAGGTACTTGGGCGGCTCGTTGACGGAAACATCAAGAGGCTGCAGGTGATATGTAAGATCTCCAGGAATGCTTGCTGGTCGAGTCCTCATTTCGGAACCGTGTACGAACTTCGTTTAACGGGAGCCATCACACAAGATGTCACTTGTTCGGCGAGCAAACCAAATATGCCGAACAGAGTCGATCGTATCATAACTTCTGACGGTTCAGCTCAAATATCATTGGATCAAATTTCCGCGGAAAATTTTCTCTACACATTCGCTGTGCCGAGCTGAATGCTGAGAGCAAGTTTCACGTCTGTCAGCTCGTTTTTGTTCAATTCTCAGCGCTTTATTTTAGATCTCAGTCCTCCTGAGTATGCTCATCAGATGATACGCTCTCCCGAAAAGCGGATCTTGCGGATCCGGATCCGCGAATCTCTCGTGGATCCTGCGGATCTGGATCCGCGAATATCTTGCGGATCCTGCGGATCCGGATCCGCGGATCCAGATCCGCTGGAAGGCCTAGTCGCAACACACCCGGATGCCGAGAGTGCCAAGGGTGTCGCGGCTGTTAAGGGTGTCGCGGGGTGCATAGGGGCCAGAGAGTGTGGGGGGTGTCTTTCTCCGTCCCGCCGTCACTTCGGCGATGATTCCGCTATACTTTCCGGGATTTCATGCGGGTGATTCCGAGGTCGATCTGACAATACTTCTCGGAGCCCAAAGAGTGGTTCCCATGTCGTCCCATGACCATCCTTTTCAGGTGCCATGGACGTGATTCCTAGTTAGATCTGACCATACTTTTCGGTACTAGTGTGTTAGGCCTTCTCTTCGAGAGCGGCGCCAAAATTACGGTCGGTCAACCCGCCATCACACAAGGAGCGGGGGCTGAAGCGGGGGACAACACGCCACGGGCAGAGGCGAAACATCTTCTGAGATAGTCCCGAGATCGATCTGAACATATTTCTGGGGGTCCCCTCAAGGACCTCCATAGGCATGGTCGATAGGAGGAGGGAGGGTCGATAAGGTAGCAGATATGGTCAGATCGACCCCGGAATCACTTCCATGGACCTCGAAATGTATGGCCAGATCGAACGCGGAATCACCTCTATAGATCCCCAGAAATGTTCTGAGATCGAGACGGAATGAACTTCGAAGTACGGTTAGAACCGGAATAGGCATCCTTCGGCAACTTCCCGGCGAACACACGGCCGCGGCATCCCTCGACACCCGGGAGTGTCGATGTCGGAAAAGTTTGACGACTTCTGTTCTAGACTGACTGACAGCCCACAGAAATTCCGGCAACGTCGAATCTCCTCTCGAGAAAAGCCGGCAACGGGACTTCACTCAATCTTCCATTTCACCGTCAACAATCGGATTTTCAGCGCATTTCGACCCGAATCATATTCTTAGAGAGCTACTGAAATTATTCGCATTTGGTTGCTGTTTGGAGGTCATCTTCCGTACTGCCATGATTCCTTTCTCATATCCTAGGTATCGTTTCTTTCGAACCTGTCTCGAACTCTGGGTGAAATCTTGCGATCGTAGGACCTGTTCGGCTTCTCATTTTGATGAGGTGACCTCCATACAGCGTTCGCGCACAGATATTCCTTAGATGCTGTGCTTGGACAACCGGCTGACCGTTCTGGAACGTCGGATCTGATAAGTGGTCGGATTCTTGATTGATTTCCCTTTCATTTCAGGGGTGTATCTTCAAAAACTTGTATCCGTCACGAGGGGCTATATGATTCCCTCAGGATGGCTGGGGTCTCATTGCCAAAGTTGAATTAAATCGGAAGGAGACGATTGTATAGCATGGAAATTGTGAATAAGGAATCATCTCGCTCATCGGAAGTCGTTCTCGAGACGATTCCACTGCTGGTTGTGGATGGGCTGACACTTTCTCTAGAATTGAACGATTCAGAGTTCCCGGGGAAATGAGCATAGCAATGCGTTTATTCACAGAATACAGGAAGATCGCCAGTTTCCTCCATGGGAACTCTACGGACAACATCCACCTACGGTGAGAGAACGAGGTCGATCACTTCAACGTTTCCCCGGCTGCTCGATGGGCAATGCGGTTTCCATGATTTATACAGGAAACGAGCCATCGCCGATACCGGGAACGTCAGAACCAGCAGAAAGAGTCTCTGAGCAGGTTTCCAATGCAGGGAAAGAAGTGAAAAATCTCATCGTGAAGAGTGAGTGGAACGCCAGAAAAACCGCCTCACAGCCAGAGGGATGGGGAAACGGAACGGAAGACTGCGTAATACTATCGATTCCTATAATCTCCCTCCGTCTCTACGATTCAGAAGATGCAGCCGATCCTAACAGAGGGATTCCGCGATCGCTGTTGCAGTCCCTCTCGTCTTTAGTCGTGGAGCGGGGGTTTTCGACAAATGTGAACTTCGAACCGAAGACGTTGAACATATTTTACTGTTTGGGTCTCAACTCAACTCAGTCGGGAGGCGATTCTGAGGACGTTATTCCCCTCGACCTGAGTCAAGATGAACACTCGATTTCGATGGCTTCACATAATGGTGTGGTTCGCATATAACCATTGAATGGATCGATGGAGAGCAAGAAACCTGATCGGAGTCACGAATCTCCGCCTCGATGCGTCCAACTTGAGGGAGATACACGCAATGAGCCCATGTACATTTTCTCCTGTGGTGAGAATTCGAAGTAATGATCACATACAAGTAGCGGGGGCAAATAGCACCTTCCGTATAGGGTTTCCGATGACAGATGGAGAAAGCTCTCATTTCCTCGATGGATCACCGTCGGATCTCTGATGCCCGACGAGCCCCATGGCCGTGGAAGCTAAGACCTCTGACTTTCACTACCCGCTCATTAGCGGTGACTCTCCGAAGTCTTGTCGTCCGACATATTGATAGCAGCTGCGCGATATGAGCCGATCCGTTTGGCGGAGAGCTATGACCGTGTTCCACCGGAGTCGAGTGCACTTCTCATGGAGCTTTGATGGCAGATCGTTTCCCAATGCTGGGCTGTGTTCAAAGGCATTCAAACCGGTCCCCGGTGTCATTCACAGGAGACCGGACTCCCGGAACCGGTTTCCAGAATTCGGAACGGTCCCGACAGCTGTTTGAAGAGGTTTTTGAGAGGTTCTGCCGGCCGCACGCTGCTCTGCGATTTGCCTCGCATGAGTCAGGTCGACAGGGCCTGGAAGGTTTGTGAAGAATTTGTCAAAAATGAAGCGAAGTCGAAAACTCCGGTTTTCGCTGCCGGATAAGTCCCATCTCACCCAATCTTCCGCCACACTTCAACGCGTTTTGGGCGCTGACGCGCTGATACGAACGATCACATAGCTCAGTCCGTTGAGCGGGGTCTTGTCTCATGATACCGACGAATCGTCATGTCCTGCTCGATTCTCTTCGGGCATAACGCTCAGCATCAGATACATCTCACAGGGTGAGCCTCTTACCGCTTCGCGAGAGTGACGGTGGCAACCGTCCAATCGCTGTGGGCAACATTCGCCGACGTTTGGCATGTGAGGTCACCGTCCGCAAGAACAAAGATACGATCCGGGATTTGGCTGCTCCTCATGAGTTGGGCTTTGGAGCCGAGGGCGGCGGCGTCGCCGCTGCTCACGCTGCATCCAGCTTTCTCGAGGTCCGACGGAAGCTCCGAAGAATGCTAGTCGAGCTCGTCTTCATCAAAGCTCTCAACATACTGCGAAGAGGCCTCATTCTCACTTCAGCTCGGACGTATTTTCCTGGGTCCCACCCGATGGCTCACCGGGCGAAAAAGCTTTCTACCTAAATATTTTGGAACGAATCAATGGTCTTCTCAAGATGTGGCATTCAACCCAGTAACCCGTCTCTGCAGAGCCTCTTGCCAAAGCTGGGGTCCGAGCTCCAACCCTGATTCCTGCATGACGGCGTATCCGAATGTCCTCTGACTCGGCTTTGGCTGACATCCATATGAGAGACTGGCTGCTCTGTCTGAGCTGGATAGCACTCGCGCGCAGAAAGGCGCGGAAACTCAGGGTATTCTACGTTATGCTTGGCTCCTGACTGAAGACGAGCTGAAGCTCCTCTGCGCCCCACCGCCGGGCGCTCCGGCCATGTTCCTGGCACGCTGCATCCCCTCGGTTGCTCGACTTCTCGACGTGCTACGTTGCCGTGACGCCGACATACTCTATGATATTCTTCAGTGTTCAGGTATCTATCTGAATCTCGACCTAGCAGCCGGCAGGCCTCAATGGCAGGCTCCCTTCCCACCTCTACAAGCGAACTCGGAGTCCGCTCGATTGGTGATTTCGAATCCAATGCTCATGTTTGCTGGTTGTCTGAATTCGAGGTTTCTGCAGCTAGCTTATCGCCCTGTCACCCGTGTGAACCCGAAATTTCCAGGAGCGCTCAGTCAGTTGGTCGAAGAGAATCGAGAGAGTCCATTCTGTCCGCGATCTCAATTTCTTCCCCCATTTCCGCGGGTCAAGCACCGCTAGTCAGTCTTTCTTATTAGTATTATGAATCTCCAAGTCCCTCTCATTTTATTCTGATTCTCAAAAGGGCGGATATCATGACTGCAACTGCTTTCTAATTCAGTATACTAACGATCATGATGTTGACGAAGTTCTCATACGTGGGTATATGCTAGACCGTGGCCAGAATTCCTCTTGTGTACGTGTGCTCCGCGTTTCGCCTGTCCCGTCTTTACAATGAACGCGTATGGGGTGGAAGCTGATGATCATTTTGTGCAGGTATTATTTGTGCAGGTCATATTATTTGAAGTGACAGTGCCCGAAATTGCTTGGGTCAGGAAACAGTCAACTTTCTCGTATCAAACCATGATGTACCATGGTGGTGATATCTTTCGTGAGTGTAGATGTCCAGTTAGCTTTAGTGGGTTCACCGTGTGACCATCGGCTTCGCATCGTGGAGGAGAGAGAGCCGGAGCACTACCGGGACGGCCGAGCTCCCCGGGATCCAATCGTCTCTATGTCAGTGGTATCTTTCATAAGTCTCGTTAGTGATACGTCAATTCCTATCCTGATTCCTTCACCGATCTCTGGTCGTTGCGGAAGAGTGAATCCGACTTCATGTGCTGATCTTCAGCTTCTCGGTTCCAGGCGTTCCTCTGTCCAAGCCAAGCATCAAGCAAGCGTTGTATTGCTTTCATTCACTGAACAAAACCTCTCCATCCAAAACACTCGAACTCGACATGACTTCACGAGAACGGATGAGAGGTCCTGAAAGTATTCACTTTGAGTCGCTCCGAATCGGGAAAAGGAAGAACGAATGTCGGAGAACCCAATCTGGTAGCGCTCTGCGATTACTTGATCTCCCTCCTCCATCTCTGAAAATCCGAACGGGACATGATCGCCTCGATCCAAATGTCCCAAGAGCGCTGGAAGTCGCTGGTGGATGAAATCCTGCTGCTCACTCCACAGCGGATAGAAGGTGCAAATCTTCACCCCATTAGCGAAGAGTAGCTTGTTGCCATTCCTTCTCCTCCGACCAGCACGATAAGAAACTACTGCCCCCCGCTTGGGACTTCCTTTGTATTCATCCCACGTCTGCGCCTGATGTACTGCCCCAGTGTCCGTTTTCGTTGAGAACGGATTGAGTTGACCTCGAAGCAGCGACCGAAACCCGCGTCACAGAGCTCCGAGTACGGACATCTCTTGCGGTTTGCGTTCCGCGGGCATCGCGTACGAGGTGGAGCCGACGGGTCTTTCAGGAAGAACGGCCTGGGACTACACTGGGCCGCCTGATGTGGAGATCAAGGCGAAAACGCTTGAAAAGTGGAAGTTCAGATGGGACAATGACCCAAGAGGACGATGGACCTACAGATGCGTTCCTGGCCCAAAATAATGGTGCCAAAGGTAGTTCGGCACAGTCACCTATCTCAGGTGCTTTCGGGACACGGAGATTCCCACACGTACCTGAGTTCGTTCAACCAGTCGCCGACGCCCATGTGCGTTCACTGTAACTCTGGAGAGGAAGACACAGTCGACCACACCGTCCTTCACTGTCAGGCTTTAGCGGTACAGAGAGCAGCAATAGCCTCTGCTGCGAATGTGCCCAGCCTAATGCAGGAAATATTACAGAGCGACGACAAATGGAGGCGTATGAGCAGAACAATTAGCAAAATTCTCAGCAGGAAGACCGAGCTGGAAAAAGTTAGACGAAGACGTTTCGACGCATCACAGGCAGGCAACTCAAGGCCTGAACAGCCTCCGTAAACAAGACCCCTGTCGAAATGAATACGCAGATTCCAACCAGAGATTGCGCAGCTAGTCGGAGGGCTCCCGGTGTGACGGACGCAACACCAAACGGGCTATGAAACTCGAGTTCCCGTCCTCTGGGTGGCGAATGGGGGATTATCTCACCGTTCACTTCCCACCAGAACGGCAGGCGAGGCGGCAGTGCTTGCAAGGAAAAATTCAAGAGGTAAATGGAGATAGAGAACCGTCATCATTGTTCTGCCAGGTGCCGTCGCTGATAAACATGGGTGAGTCCTATGGGGCATTCTTTCGTGGACTGGGGGGAATAATCGGAAACGAGAGTTGAGGAGGTTCGGTGCCGCAGAGGGTTCCAGTCGAAGGTGGAAGGGTAACGCCGCTGATGATGGGCCTCTACCAAGAGGACTCCTCACCGGCTTCCGATGGAGCTCGACTTGTGATATACTCTTGCTATGGAACTCATGTGCAGAAAATAAAGCGATATCACTAAGATAATCCGGCGGCACACAAATTCTCAGCGCTTGAGTCCCTGATTGTTGGAAGCAAAATCAAGTCTGAAAGAAGTCCGCAGAGAGCTCGATCTAGAACTGAATACGAAAGATTTTTCGGCAGAACATAGTAACGCAGATGCGGTCAATCTGGTTTCTTGAGGTTGAGCACAATAGAGTTGAGCCTGGGACGCTAGCCTGCTCCTGGGTGGGCCTGAACCGCCCCCAATAATTCCAGCGATCGTCGGATGAACTCTCACACTTGCGGGAAGACCCACGGATCTACCAGAAAGCTAGTGGGAGCTTTCCGGTAGCTGACGATGAAGCGTCTGCTGAGAACCCCCCGCAACGGCACATCAGCGTCAGCTTGCGAACCGAATCTGTCAAAGCGGCTGTGCACACGACTGGAAACGCGGCTGGTCGAGACATCGATCCGAGAGTAACAGCGGTCGCCGTGGCGGCACCCACCCCAATTCTCACTGTTCATCGGTGGGGACGATATGAGTACGAATACATTACTCTCACGTACATTATTATTATCCTCCCGTCGTGGCTCGGAGGGGAATCAGATAAATAGGGGACAGCTTCAGTTTGTCGAACTCGCAAGGGATCGCCGTTTCCGGCAGCTCAGGCCGAGCTGGTCAACTTCCATGAATGCGGAACTGCACCTGCTGATTCGCAGCCTCTTGTGTGAATCTCGATAGCATAGGCGGTGTCCTCCCGTTTCCCCGATACCGTTTCCCCGAGACCGTTTACCCGAAACCGATTCCCCGAAACCGTTTACCCGAAGCCGTTTCCCCGACTAGAAACCCTCTCCTGATTCTGAGACCCTCCGAGTCTATGAGGCTTCTATGTGGACCGCGGAGTCCGAGTGAGCGGGCTCCAAGGGGAGCGAGTCATGTTGAGGGACTCCCCTGCGCAATGTAATGGATTTGCATAGAGGAATACAGTCGCGTGTCCCGCGAGCCCCCAATCCGGGATGAATAATTTCAGATTTGCTCAATATCACAATAACTTACATCAGGGCCGGGCACCTTGGTGCGCCCCGCGGGCCGCATTTCGGAGGACCACCTTGAATTTTCGATGATGGAGAATCAATCAGAAACTCATGAACTTCGCGGAGGAATAGGAGACCAATCAAGTTTCGCTTTCACAATACCTTCAAGATGTGGCGTCCGTGAAAACTCGTGTATGACCTCGGGTCACTTGTCGAGACCTGATATGAATACCTTAACCCTTTTGTGATAATATAACGAGCATATCGGCGAGCAAAGTCGTGCGGAATCATAATAAACCCTTCACCGCCAAATGTAACTCGCCAAGCTCCAGCACCATCATTCCTGAAGCCGAGGGTTAGTGTTTATGGTCGGCCGACTTCAAATTCTTCTTCCCAATTTATCAGTGTAATTGGTCTCGACTCCGCGGTCCACATAGAAGCCTCATGGACTCGGAGGGTCTCAGAATCAGGAGTGGGTTTCTAGTCGGGGAAACGGTTTCGGGGAAACGGTTTTGGGGAAACGGGTTCGGGGAAACGGGTTCGAGGAATCGGTTTTGGGGAAACGGGCTGTAACCGCATAGGCACCCTTCCGTCGTGCCCTGCGGATGAAAACAGGTTGTCCACGGCCTGGAAGCAATGATTTTTCGAACGAGGCCTGGTAAGCCTTTCTCCCTATTCGGCTGGTTAGCCGTCTGTCCATCCCACCCCAGAAAGTTTGCTTTCATCCCAGCCTAGGTCGAAGAGAAGTCCTATGTACCTGTGCCTTTGATTGATCCGAAGATCGAACAGAGAAACTCCGTACAGTCTGAAAATGCAACGTCTCCAGCCCGAAATATGCGGAAACCCCGGTGATGAACCGCCGAATGGGGTCCAACTGTTCGGGCCACCGGGTGGGTTTGACCTTCTTTTGACGATTTTATGATGGCTTTGCCCATTCTGGATCTTCAGTGCCATAAACGCCCAAAGTGTGTCTCTCAGGAGGTTTGCCCTGAAAACTCACTTTTCCCAAGCTTCTTCTACGCTGCGAACAGAGAGAATGAGTTTCACATGTACTTGTGTCGGATGCTTGCTTGTAGAGTCCAACATCCCTTTGTACAATCTTCAGAATACGTCGTTCAGAAAATCCTTGGGAACATACAGAAGCAAGACCTGCCGTATCATTCCACTCTGCGGAAGACATACCTCACGAGACTCTCTGATGGCGCAATTGAGGAGACTCGAAACTCTATCGGTGTTTCGAAAATCTAGTTTGGTTCGTGGTCCGACACTGTAGAATACCCCTGTTCCAGTGTTTGAATCACTGAACTGCAGTCCCTTCCTCTGAAACATCCTCCGGGTCTAGGGAAATATCGAGGAAGCGGATATGCATGATCAGAGTTCGGGAGTTTGGGCATTATTCATTAATCATCATCCATCGGATTTTTTTTGTTGAGTAACTCATGAAGGGTAGACCCTGTTGTTCACTAAAGGAGCTGTGAGTGTGGAAAAGAGGAAAGTGACAATGGGTGAAGATAGGCTGGATGAATGTATAGATTGATGAATCTTAAGGATAGATGGGAGGCATAAAATGATGAATGCCTGAACTTGCGAGCTCTAATCATCATTGTAACACGTACGTCGGACGGGATGGAAAAGCTATTTTGTGTTCTTCGTCGCTGTGAGTTTACATAGTAGGATATTTTATTTTCATATGGCTCGATGGAGTATCAATATTCATTTAAGTTACTTTTTCCGATGATCGTATTTTGTTCATTACCGACTTAGTCTCCGATGTATACGAAAAACGGCTGAACCTGGTTAAGGTTCTGTGCATGGAATTTCCGTTCCTCCATTCTTCTGGATTGAAATGCAAGGTCCAGCTGCTCCTTTCAAGATTCAGTTTCCCGATACAGAGTTTTCACTAGATCAAAATTGTCGAGACGTTACGAGGTTTAAATCGGTCCCATAGAGATTCGCTGATAAACAGACAGATAGTCAGCTATGAGCATGAGGAGTGAGTCGATTTGTTTCGACGATGAAAGATGAGGTTCCTCTGAATAAACATGTCGGATCGCTCCATTTCCTGACTGATGTTTGTTCGGCTTGAAATTCTTCGAATGTCATTTTGTTTCCATTCGCTGACATCTAATGATTGGGGCAGTGAACGGCGTCTCTTTGACGGACCCCGTCTTCCGTTAACAGATAAATAGGTAACAGCATATAGAGGAGTCTATAGGCACCAATTTGTGATGGTACCTTGGCTAGGTATCGCTAGATGATTATGACATGAAGCTACATTGGGTTCCCAGAGCAAAATCAAGCAGCGTTCCGAGCGCGAACGAGAAGCTTTCGACTTGAAATGAGATAGCAATGAAGGAAATTCCAAAAGCGCTTCAACTGAATCGCTGCTAGCTGCATCTTTCGACCTGAGCATAATGTAAGCTATGTAGACTCTCAGAAAGATCTTCGTTGACGTGAGACGACTATTCCGATGAGAAGGCTCCGAAGCTTGTGGCTGGGCCCTCACCACTCAGAAGGGATTCGTTCACTCATTCAGAACGACATTCTCACAACGAAATACCTTCCGCTGGCGCCCGACTACAGCTATAAGTTATATTTTTATGTACAGTAATCGGAAGATGAGTCTTAAGCAACCTTAGGCACACCTCGCGGACGGTTATGACATACTTTAAGCATGGAGGGCTAATCTCGAGCACTAGGGAATCGAGAAACCTCTCGACGCCAGGTTTCCCACCCCCTTCCGGAGCCAAAATATGATCACGATCGAAGGGCAAACCGTGCGCTTCGCAATGCATTTGTCGTTTAAGTAATCATTTTCATCAGCCGATTCATTCCAATCGTAGTCGTCCAGTGGTTCCGGTTGACAAATGCGAGAATTTGATTTTTGAGCGCCGACCAGCGGCGCGCTGAACACTCATTCACGTCGACAAAGCAATCGATCGATCGATGGATCACCAACGGAAAACCAGTCGGTCAGTGGATCATGTTTTGGCTACACAGTGTTACACACGGCTCAGGGAGGCTCAGCTCCTGAACTCCTACGCGGTACCACCTAGTCCTTGAAATCCCTCCTGGCAGCGAAGCAAAGGAGAAGCGCGAGAACTAGACCAATTATTTCGAAGGCGACCGCCACCGCTATCAGTCCACCTGCGTAGGTGGCGTAGAACCGAAGTCCGTTCCAGGCAGCTGAGAGACAGCCTTGTCTGTATATCCCGTTTGTGACAGATCCTATGGCTTCAATGCTGCGGGCGGCTTCGCACGCGGCCGGGTTATCACTAACACAGCATGAGGCTGGGACCCTATAGGCGCCAAGGCTCTGGGCGACGACTCCGAGGAGATTGTTCAGACCAGTTCGAGGACCTTGGGAGTGAATAGAGCTATTAGCACACGAAGTGGTTCAAGATGGTTTTGCGAGTGTGTAGTGTGTCTGAATGTTACCGGAGTATACTCTCTATAACGATTGGGATCAGGGT
This sequence comes from Phytoseiulus persimilis, assembly GCA_037576195.1. NCBI lineage: Eukaryota > Metazoa > Arthropoda > Arachnida > Mesostigmata > Phytoseiidae > Phytoseiulus > Phytoseiulus persimilis. The sequence goes on along the minus strand of CM075102.1, from coordinate 44,463,347 downwards.
ATCGCCGGGCTGTTGCGTTCTACCTGTGAATCCGTTGTACTTCGACTTGGCCCAGTCATCGGGATCGATTATACCGCAGCAACGGAAGTTCCTCTGGAATTCGTCGACACGGACGTTGAAGAAACTTTCCGTTTCCGTCGGCGAATATTTGTCTTGAATGATGTATGAGAGTTGTTTTTTGATCTGCAACGGAAATACGTGTTGTCATGGCGACTTTGTTCAAGGAGACTCATCGGTTCGGAGCTCATCTTTCCAGACCAGTTATCGGCCAGTGATCGAATTAAGGCGCGGAATTTCCCTCAAGGCGACAATAGATGTCCCGTTGGAACAAATCAGCGAAGAGTACTCACCGAGTCCTTGATGGGTTCAGATTGACTCCAGACCTGAGCTCCTCCACCGACCTGGATGACTATGATGCAAAGCATGAAAACGAAGAAGGTGCAGAGCATGCAAGACGATTCTCGTATCGCGCCGCAGCACCCCAGAAAACCGAGAATCACAAGTAAAGATCCGATTGCGAACAGTGCGTACACTCCGATCACGAATTCTTGGACGACCTCATCACTTCCCCCTGCAACAGATAGAAAACACATAATCAGAATACACGCTTCCGTGGGGCTATGCGGACCAAACGCTCATCTGCGCCCTGAACCCACTGGTAATTCTCAGTATGTATGAACAAAACTCGAGCTTGATCGAGAGACTGCTGCCGGGATGTAGTCTTCGAGTTCGAATGACGACCTCGACGAATCGAATGGATCCGGGGAGTTCGAAGACCTAGTCGCCGGGAACCTGGACTCTTGTCGACCTGACACGCGATTTTAAAAGAAACTACCGAGAATTTCGAAACGGATATGATACGCGGGTCAATATCCGACGTAAAGGGATTTCTGAGAGAATTTCCTCAGAGAACGGAACTGCCAAGTGCGTGACCATGTTCAAATGTCACCGATATCATCCTCACGGATCTGAAACAGCCACCACTAACCGCTTCGAGTAAACGGCAGCTCCTCCTGTGACGTGCGCTGCCATGATCCGGAGGATGACTTCAAGCAACAGGCTTTCTAACTAAGGCACGACTAGCAACAACCACCGCTCCGAATTAGAGCTCCACCCTATTCTATTTGGGTGTGGAACGAACGACGACACGGCGCTCGCTGCCGAGCCGTACTGCAAGTCGTCCGGCTGCCTGACCCGCTCGCCATGCTATGCACGCGGGTACACATGCGTGCATTCACGCCGAGCTCACCAGACAATGATGATGACATACAGAAGCTGTTGTTATCGTCGTCGTCTCCGCGGTCGCTATCGGAGCGTACTCCGTTGTGCCGGTCGACGTCGTTGCCCCGTTGTTGTTGTGAGGGCCGCGGTCTGTGGCGGATGGAGTCGTACATTGTTTCTGACGAAGACTCCTTATTGGTGAATAATTAACGCAGGACAACGGTCTCTGATGACACCCGCACAAATAAGATCGCTGCGCGATAATTGTGCCGGTCACGCAGATACGGAGGCGATGAGTTACAAGTACTTCAAGAAGCAGGGGAAAGGGTTGCCGAGTTTCGACCAACAACGAGCGGAACGCACGAACAAAGGGCGCTTGCTCAGCGCCATGAGAGGAAGCCACATAAGCGTAAAAAGAGTGCCATTACGAGAAACACATGTTACACGTGGTTCGTGGGCTCATCATCTCGCGCTGCCGTCTCTCGGGACACCAAAGCCGACGACCTAAGACCATGCGAACGATGATCCCACGAAATGGCTCTCGTCTATTTTTTGCTGCGCAACAGAAGATACTCCGAGGCTGGCTTGTGCATACATGGGAAAATGCACGTAGCTTAGCCGCGAGGGAACCGCTTTATCGTGGGCGGCTTCCGTCCTATTAATTGCTCGAAGACGATGAAGAAAAAACTCGAAACTGGGACCACGAAAGTCCTCGGTTTTCCCGCGTACCCCGAACATACGGCAACCCGACCAGTGCCCAAGCTGAGCTCTGCGAGGACGAGCACAGTCTCTCGCGGCTGCACCCAGCGAGCGGCATTTCAACAGACGTTGCGCGAAGTGCTCCTCTGGAACAGCACGCTTCATGCTTCCACTTATTCGATTCATCGTCCCGTTTTCCCGAAGACTCCGCCCAATGGAGGCTCGCTAGAACTCGTTCTTCTCGAGCCGATTGTTGATGTGTTCCGAGGCAACTGTTCACAGAACAAGTCATCGATCTGACGCTGATTTTGAGTCCATGGCAGCGAGCAACGTCTGCTCGTGAAGACGAACAAGGAAGGAACGAGTATAAAGAGCAAGAGAACGAGCAGCGAGAAGAGAAAATGTCGTAGATGTTGTTCAGAATTTTTATCGCGCGACAAATCTTCCCTTCCGCGAGTTCACCATTCTGAAGCGGTACCCGCTGCTCGAAAAGCGGCTGTATGTGTCGCTGGAACACTGACAGAGTCATGCCCGTGACTGTTCGAGTTTCGTCTTCCTTTCCCGAGCCTCCCCAGAGCCACGTGGTTCTCCAGCTTGGCTTTCTGCCGTCGCTCGGATTGAATCGTGTGAGGTTGTTCAACCTCTGTTCCCCTCAGCCAGCGAGGCGCTACATGCCTCCGAGAGAGTAGTTAGAGCGGGGAAGCCAGTCGAAAAATTCGACTCTCGGACACTCTAGCGGCTCTCCTCAAGTTGATCATTCCAGGATTCAACTCCCATCGATACTCATCTTTCCCACTCCACGCTCTGAATTATCTCATCGTTGGATCCGCGCTCGATCCAGAGCCTGTGCTCGTTTCTGCTCGGAGCTGACGGCGAGAAAATATCGTTTGTATGCACAGCGTCACAGTGTTCTCGATGGGCCTCCGGGGTCTGGATTCCTGAGAGATCCGTTCGTCCGCCGTGAGCAAATAAACACAAGGACTGCTCTGGAGAAACAGGCGTGACTATTTTCGTCGCAGAAAAACGACTTATCGCGACGAATGTCTCAATTCTCCGAAGATAATAGTTCTCCCGCGCCCCTGCCTGGATTGGATGCTTCCCGTTCTCTACAAGAACGGCCGCACTGACCTGTAGCAAGGTCGGATCTTCCGATGGAGTCGGGCATTCTCGAAACCATCAATTTTGTAGCGCCGATCCATACCTCAACGCAGGCCACGTCCTCTCGATTTTTCCGTGAATCATGGAACTGCGCACTCCTCCGACATGGGAAACCATTGTCGCTAGGGATATTTGCTTAGTCAGCATCAACACTGAAATTATTCATCAGAACGGCAGGTGATGCGCACACCCGGCCTAGCGGTCTGCTCCGAAAGGCGGTGAGAACGTTTGGCGGTGGCGGCGACATCGAACGACCGATTCCATGGCAGAGTCCAGCCGACCCGTTTGCCTGTTGCGGTTCCACGCGAACTCGCTGTGGAAGCCTGATCGAGCTGCGCGTAGGAGCTAACCTAAACCGAGCTCAGCTGAGTTTATTTTTGAAACCGACGAAGTCTGGGCGGTGCAGGAATCCTGGTAGAACGCACTGTCATGAGAGCGGCGTTCACAAGCGTCCGTTAGGCGTTGTGAAAGCTCTGCGCGAGTTTTCTGTTGGAATGACGCGCTATTACGCGGTCGCCACAGAAACGACGTCAACGGATAACCACTACCGAGCCAACGGCAATCGTTCGGAATCGCCTGATGCACAGTTCGGACCAAGGCTCGGTTGAACTGTGCTCTTCCCGAATTTATCATCCGTCCCGAACTTTGAATTTCTCCTCCTGGTCCGATCCCACATCGGAGCCCGACAGCGGGAATTCCCGACATTCAGGATGATGGATGTTGTTTGCAGGGGGGTTTTGCGCCATTTTCGATGATCCCATGGATATGAACAAGACCGGAGAACGAATCTGAACGTTGGAAGGAATGCAGCGAAGCCGACATCTTCCGTTTATTTGCTCTAAGAGTCCCTTGCTTGATCAGAGGAGCCGCGGACTAACAGAGAATCGAACAGTTCACCAGACTATCACGACGTCTAACCGAACGGGGTTAAGCTGTGAATTTCCAAGACCGATATAGAGAACAACAGCCGTTAAATCAATGCGAGAAGTCGGGTCACGTAGATAACGTGCATTTCTAAGCAGCCCCAACAGTCGGCGATGAAAACCGTTCCGAAAGGTTCAAGTAAACAAACGGCTAACAATCAACTATCCGCTAGCATAAGAGCGTTTCAAGGGAGTCGTCTACTGTTAGAAAGATAGGCGTCCGCGTCTGAGACATTCCATCGGTATCCCGGTACGTGCATTCCTCCATGAGCCTCTGACTCATTTAGTGAAGGATGCTCTCGATGTTCTTCTTGAAAACGATTTCGGGGACCGCATAGCGCGGGTGACGGAATGAGTGCTTCCGTGCAATTCTTCAAAGTGAGCAATATTCCACCTCAAAGACGAAGCTCCACCTGAAGACCGCAGCTCCGTCAGCGAACGTGCTCGGACTGGCCGAACTTAGCTCCGAATGGTCCCAACACTCCGCTGGCGTCGTTCCGGCTCTGCTGACAAATTCATCAGGTGAATCGGTGTGGAACTGAACTTCATATTCGGTTCGTGTTCGCCTTCCGTCCGGTGACATAACTCCAAATGTCACCACACCCATGATGCTTTGACTTTGTCATCGTGTTCGTTGTCTTCTTCTCTTCCTCTCTCACGTTTCTGGCGACGCTTATCTTTGCTCAGTGATTGTGACGCCACAGGCGGCGACGGCGGGAACAACAGCAAAAAAAACGTATTCTGTCCAAGGAAGGCTCGGTCGCCTCGTTTTGACTGGCCCTGGAACCGCGTCGACCGAGTCAGGCGAGATGTTCTGGAGCTGCTCAGAATTCTCTCAGCCAACAGTCGAAGAACAACAACGGCGATTGAAACTCAGCGTCATTCGAAACAGAGACTGTTCCGTTCTGGCCGAGAAATTTTTGCTAGAGCCAGCTCCGATGAACTGGAAGCTCGACTCGCTGGATAATTCCCTTTTGTCGCGAACGGACATTCGACTCGCCGTCTCGCTGACCGTTTCCTCCGGGAGTTCTCGATGAAAGGCTTTGACGTCGCGGTAAATGACGTTCTCGCATGTACTCAAAAGATCGGGATTAGAAAAGATGCCTGCTCGATACTCGACTCGAGAAGGAGTTTCGCACGATGGAATCAGGATCGAAACGCCCAGACGAACGCCGAGACAGGAGCATTCATTGTCAGTATTTCGTCCACTCAGCCTTCTGAGCTTCGGAACGAGAGAATCATTGGAGCTCCGTCCATAGAGCCACAAAAAGACCCGATTCACCGAATCTTCGAGCTCCGAACGAACGTCAGTCGAACGACTGTTTCGCCACTTGCCGAACGGGTCCCGTTTTCTGTGGAAAGCTTTCGGTCGGATGAAGTGTGGAATCAGAGAGAAACAGCGAAGTGAGCAGCGTCAATAGGACGTCTATTGGACTTCCGCGACTAGCAGCCAATGGTATTGGTTCAGACGACGTGTCTATCGGTGAGTCCACGCGGCCCTTGATGAAGGCGAAGTACTTCACGCAGACTGATGTGGCTTTGATGAGGCTTGCTGTCGGAAAACCGGCGTTTGTTCCGTTCCGATGATTTCGTTCGTAACTCTTCGCTCTTAGCGCGGCTAGTAGCCCGTTATGGGCTCGGGCTTCATCTACGCGAGTCGGAAAATCGGAGGATGAGCAAAGCTTATTACCATTTTGATGAAAGTATCTCTGTGCTTGATGATCTCCCCAAGTTCCCCGTCTGCTGCGTCAGAGTACCTGAGAACCCCCCCCCCCCTTATTCTTTTCAGGGAATATCGTACTGATAAACCATCGCGGGATCAGCAAGCAATATTCATGCCTGAGAAGCGAATGATCATTATAGTTGGTCGCAATAGGTCGCCATTCCTAAGTGCATCACTTCGCGAGCGAGCGATCTTTATTGCGAGAAAAACACGTGGCGACAAAGACCACGCACGACGACAGTCGCTCGCGCTCATCCGAGTGAGTCTGACCAAGCTCAAATAAGTCTTTCTGCATCACGGCTCAGTGGTGGGCCGACGAAATATTCTTGACTGTGCCTGAGCATCCGCCAAAGTTAGCAATCGACGAGCATGACGACAGCGGTTGCTCACAAAATCAACAGCCTACTCCGCTCGTTGACAGAATTAACAGTTGGATTTGACCACACTGAGCCAACAGTCGGTTCGACGAATTCGGAATCGCTCGGTCTGTGCTGCCGGACGAGGATCACGTCGAGAGGGAGTTTCAAATAAGTCGAATGCGAGCAAATGAATGAACGGCAGCCGTAGATTTTCATCAGATCGATATCGAACCCCAGGTATGGACATTAACGTTCGTATCGATGCGGAGCGATTTCAAGAGTTCAGAGTAGATCTCAGTACGCGACTCCCACAATCCAGCCGATGAGTCAGCCGAACTATTTTCAAGGAGGCGGGGCGGGAAGTGCTGTTTGGGAACCAATCGCGCGGTCCAAGTCGGGTCGCTTCCTACTGGGAAAGTGAAGTCCGAATATTCTGTTCTCAGCGCGAAGTTGACCGAATATGTGTCCTCTAGGTTCGAGAGTCTCTTGAGCAGAACTAACGACTTCGTAGATTCGACGTCAATTTAGCGTCCATTCATTCCTCTGGCCATTCAGAGGTATGTTGGCGGTGCATCCGAGTAGAGTGTCCGGCCGGGATTGTTCTGTGTTGGGAGCTTCCTAGCAACGGATGAAAACCAACAACTCAAGCAGTGTTCAGGCCGCGAGGCGGCAGAGAGGCTGCCAGGGAGTGGCAGTTACGTGGATAGCATCCACCCATTCAACTTCAACAATTTATGGACTAGATGGACGCTTTGTGCATGCACGCAGGCCCTTTCCTCATCCTGAACCTTTTCGAATGCTCTGAAAATGACCAGAGCCACTACAACGGTTTCAAGCCGAATGAAAGGCACAGATGAAACGACGACGGATAGTTAGATCCAATCTTGTGTTCCGACGAGGGAGCGCATGGGGGAAATTTGATTCTGGTTGTTCGGAGTCGATGCCGAGCTTGGCCTGAACGGCCCGTTGTTCCTGCTCTGCTCGAGTCTGCTCAACAAAGCGGGCGGGTGTTGTGGAAGCGGAACAGGGGGATGAAATGTGGCTGCCGATTCGAACGCGACTCAACATGACACGACATCCATGCTCAAGAAACTCTCCGTTGCATCTTCATACAGCTGGACGATACGTCGTAGATTGAAATAAATTAAGCACAATTAAGTGAGGGAACCATGGTGAATTACCAATGCGCGTCAGCCTGCCAGAATGCCCGCCCGCCCGCCTGTTCCTCTGCCCGACCGTCTCCGTGTCAGAGAGTGACTCGAACCGGGCGCGATAAGACGAACACACAGGCGACCAGAGCATGAGCTGTTTTCTGCCGCAGGTTTTGGTGAGAGCTGAAAGTTTGTACGGGCTCGCGGCTCAGACGTATCGGCCGACGACGCCGTAGTCAGAACAGGAACAGAAAACAGGAATGGCGTCGTAGCGGCGGCCGACTTCTTCGTCGCCATCCGTCCGGGCGTCCAGCCGCCCTCCCTGGGTACTTTGACCCCAGAGTGGATCGGGATTACTAACATCATCGAGACCAACACCACCAGCACCAATTCTAGTGCCAGTCGTTGCCAGCAAGGGCAAACAAGCGATACAGAGAACCGGTTGGTTGTCTCGTTTGAGAACGAAAAGACATCGGCTTCTCCTCCTTTTTTTTTACCTTTGATAGCAGTAGGTCGCAGCGTTTCGAATCGCCCCGTAACCATTCGACGGACGCGGACCAAAAGCTCGTATCGTGTCGGGCAGTTCCCTTCCATGTTATTCGATGAGAAATACCACTCTTTCAGTGTGAGAAATCGTGGGCTAAACGTTGCCAATTAAAAAGGAGATAACCCCGGATCGGTTCGTGAGCGCTGGAGAATAACAGCTGAGTCTCCGTTCCCGCTCGACATTTGAGACCCTTGGCACCGAGGAAACTATTGCCACAGATTCGAAGGACCGTGAATTCAGACAGAAAATGTCAGCGTGAGGCGTCCAGTCCGCACATTGATGTTACATGCAGTCTTCGCAAGAGAACCGAATCTAAATTTTGGGAATATCCCCTCTGCAGATAGTTAGAGACCGATGTTGGGCAATAACAATCTTCGAAACATGTTCGACCTTGCTAAGAATCTCTAGGCCCATCTTGGATGTATTGGGAGGAGTCTCGGGCTATTCGAAACTGGAACGAATTCACGACGAATGATCAAATCCTTCCGGATCCGTGAACTATCATCGTAACTTTGTTTCCAGCAGAAATTCTCGATCGTCCGAAGATTCCCAATATTCCAAGGAATACGTCGGCAAACTCCACTATTGAGTTTCCAGCGCGGGCCACCTGCCACCTCACGGTTTGGTGAGTATTAAGTTTCCGTCTTGTTTCTGTTTGCGCCTGTAGCCATTCCATGTCACGCTCCAGACGAGACCCAGACAGAACTTGTTCCGCCAAGAACCTCAACTCGCGCCGCATTGACAAGATCTGGTATCTTCAGGGCGAGAAATGGCGATAAAATCTAACAACAGCAAAGTCTGGAGCGCTGATATTGCTCACCGCGCGAAAAACTGCCTCCAATAATGTTGGTCGCGGAGTGTCAAAAAACAAAGCCCGCAGGTTGCAATGTTGTGATGGACGATTCTCTCCAGCACGGTCAAGTGTTTCGAATGCGCTGAGGGTGAATCTTGCCGAAAAAGATGACGCTGCGAAGCTTACCTTGATTGATGAGATATTTGTCCCCGTGGCTCAGGAGAACTATGGCCACGACAATGACACCCAGACCAAGGGCCCAGTAGATGATGTTGAACACAACCATTAAACACTTGAGACATCTGTAGCATCCTGAGAGCGCCATGATGGTCGAGAGGACGGGTAGCTCTGTCGACTATGAATTTTCAGCTCTGGTTAAGCACCGTGTAAGCAAGCAATGGGCTCTACGCTCTGCTCTGGTGCGAGAGCTCAGCTTCCCCTGCTCGCTCCGGGAGAGGAGTTCGTTTACCCTGAATCAGCGGCAGGCCGGCTCGCCGGCGGGTTGTGCTTGGCTAGTTGTTGTTCAAAACTTCTCCCATAGCACTTCGAATGCTCGCGCTCCTCAAGACCTCAATAGTTATAATCATCATCTGTTCTGTGATATGGAGGGCCGATGTGGCTGGGTATTGAAATAAATAGATACTCGGCTACCGTCTTTTACCCACTACTCCAAGAATTTGAAGCCACAACCCTCTCGCCGCTGAGAGCTGCCGACAGAATCGCGCTCCCTGACCGGACCCAACTGGTGGCTGCCCTGAGCTCGGTTTTTTAACGGGAATCTCATCCAGCGGGAAGAAGAAAGTACTCAGCTAAACCGGCGTTATGATGACCAGTTTCGTCGTTCGACTCTCTCACTCAAAGCACGTCAAACCGTTGGATGGTGATAGCGCTATGATACCAGATTGATCGAAAACACATATCAAGAACTCAAAAAAGTGAACCGTATAATTATATGAGCATCGTGAGGAGGATATGGAGGGTTGACTGCTATTCTGTTCAGAAACTTGGATGCCCACATCAGTGTGAGAAAAGAGTTATACAGTTCTCTTTCTCCCTTGGGTATCGTCAGCCAACGTTTTGTTGAGGAGCGGACCTCATCAACCAGAATTGGACTCTGTTCCCGTCGGGTCTCTGGGGCTTTATAATCCAGAGACCCCTGAAATGTGGGAGATAAAAGACTGATCTTCAGCTATGAATTTACCCAGAACTCACAGTCATCGGAGAAATTTTCGAAATTCGGCATTTTTCCGCAATAGACGGAACGTTGCCACATAGTGCGAAATTATCGGTATTCACATTCGTGCACACGCAATAATTCCAGTGATATTTCCAGTCAAAAAAGTTGTCCCTTATCTTTCAGACTTCAGGGTGATTTCAAGCTCGCAGGTCCTTGGTACCTTGACCTCAATCCACAGAGTCTGTGGTCAGACGGTCATCTTGAGGATTTCTCGAGGGAACTCCTGCCCGGGAATCGTTCAGTTGATCGATTAATAATTTTCGATCAGCAAGTGCCTATCCATGAGGAGTCATTGAGGGATCGAAGAAACGGAGTCCTCAGTTTATTAAACCTATGCTTGAGAAAAGCAGTAGCATCTGGGAAACTATTTTTTTCCCGCGTCTTTCGACGCACCATTTTCCTTCTCGTCCGAATCGTTAGAACTGTCCTCAGTAGAGTCCTCATCGTCCTCGTCATCGTCATCATCGTCTTCATCGTTCCAATCATCATCGTCTTCGGCGTTGTCCCCATACCCGGCGTAACCACTGTATCCGGAAGCTCCGTATCCATCTTCATCTTCGTAGTTATCGATAGTCTTCCGACCATATGCGTGATTGCGAGTCGACATCGAGAGATCTTTAGTGGGCTGAGTCTCGAACCCGCACTTCGGGCATGGGATAGGCTGATTACGTTCATATTTGAAGCCTTTGCGTTTAACATGCTCATCGCAGAAGCATATTTTGCAGCGGAGACACGAGAGATCCCCGTGCCGATTGCAAGATTGACATTTTGTGTTCTCGGATTCGAGCACTTGGCAGCTCGCCTGGTGTTCAAACTGATCGTCCTCACAGAGGAAGCTCGTGCAGAAGCAGCAGCGAAAAATTCTCCCACCGTGATCCCAGACCCCTCGGTCACACTCGACGCAGACGGCATCCTGCAACGGGCAGGTGCACGCATGTGCGCTGAGGCAGTTTTTTCCGTGACAAACCCAAGCTTCACAGAAATCACAGATGGCTCCAACCATCTGTAAGCCCGTCGTGAACTGTCCAGCGTGTTTGATCACACAGTCTCCAGTTTTTTGCATGCATTTCTGCTTGCCGCATTTGGCGCACATCGGCAGACGTTGTAGTGCCGCACAGAAATAACAGAAGGCCCTGTTCTTCTGTTTGCGTTGACACTGGTCGCATTCCATATTAGCGTTGCATGGATGCTCAGCGAGATCAATGTCCCGGTTGCGAATTTCTTTCTGACGCACTCTTTGCTTCTCTGCTTTCTTCCGTTGACCGGTCTTCTTTTTCGGCATACTGGGAGCCTTCTGAGGGAGGAATCAAGAGCAGTGGACTAGGCCCGGTGTGACCGGCGTTTCTCGTCGCGAGGATACCAAGTCCTAGCGGAGATAAGCGCTAGCTAAATTCAGTAAAGCGGAGAGAGCGTCTACAAGAACAGAGAACAAAAGGAAATCACTCGAATCGCACGCGTTCGTTCGTCCGGCACAATCAGCTGTGTTGAGGAGAACCTGTTGTGACGGTGCTCAGGGCATGTGTGGTGGTGGATTTCTGTGTTTATCAACAAGAAACGGCGGCTGCTTCAAGCGACCGCGCATTTTACAAGGGAAGCACGGGCACAGTCTGAGCCTAGCAGAGTCGAATACAGTCTTGTGTCATCGACACCCCTCGAAACGCGGATCGTTCCTAACGAAAAGGCTTAATCGGGACCACTCCCATCTGAGGAGATGCGGACCCACAGATGAAGGAATATGGCGTTCTGAGTTGGCGGGGGCGCTTCGACTTCGAGTACCCTCCTCCACATCGCTCGTTGTTGGTTCCTCCTCCGCCTGATCTTATTCTCCTCTGGAGGAACACAGGCGGCACTTGTGAGAGTGTTGCGCAACCGGAAATCCACCATCGTTGCCAACAGGAGATTGAGCAGACGAGCGCGAAGAGTTCCTCGGATAAGGAGAGCAGGGGCAAACAAACGTTGTTGACAGCTGGGCACTGCTGGTGTTTCCTCTCGCTGTCGGCGAATGTTCAGCGCTGCGGATCACTAGCATCATCTTCCGTCAAGCCCACACACAGACGCGATAGTGATTCGTCGTAGTGAATTCGGTAGCGGCCGCGTCCATAACAGTACGCTTCAAATAGTCTGCGACGAGATTTTGAGGCTTCAGATTTTGTTTTGCGTTTTCCGCAACAGTTTGTGACAGCGAGCGCGTCGTTCAACCAGGTCAGTGTCAACATTTCTGTTGAACTTCTGAGGTATTTCGATGTGAAAGGAAGTCGGAACTCGTATCGGAGTTCGAACCGCTTGACCGATACCTTAGTGTCAGTGATCACATAGCTACGCTCAGGGTAGGCTCGAACCGACTCGAACATAATTCTCAGTCGATGATATCATCTGTGGAACAACTATATATCAACGTTTCGGGGGCGCAGCGCAACCGTGAGGTTTCTGTTTTACGTGTCTGAGTCATAGCACCTGATCCGGGAGGATTTCCTCACCGGCCATGAAGTTTCCTTCTCACCTGATGCAGTGACTCATTCGTAACATGCAGTGCTGTCGTGTTCTTCCTGCCTATTACAACTCCCAGGAACGCCGCTGGTTCAGTCTGCTGGTAGCTTGATCGAGTGAAGACCTTTGAGTGTGTTGCTATCATAGAGGTTCTGCTTTGAGTCTTGTTGCCAACGCGTCTCCGTGGAGCGAAATAGTGTTTACGTCCTGCGTAGTTTCGTTTCGGTGAGTGTCTGACTCCATTCAATCCGTTCCAAAGATCATCCGGGCGCAATGTCGGCATCCATCGAGATCCCGGGCCGTTCGTCCATCCATAACTCAGAACAAGACTTCGTCGTGATCAGCGAGAGTCCTGTTGTACAGCTCTCCGAAGAGGCAGACGTGCTCGACGGACTCGAGGTCAAGATGGACTCATTCTCAGTGCACTCGATTTCCCTCAAGGCCGACATCGAAAAACTCACGAAGGAGAACGAACAGCTTAAACGTGAGTTTTCCGAGTGGCGCGTGAATCATACGAGGGAATATTGTTCTCGAAGGCGTTATCTGACAAACAACTCCTCGAAATTCCAGAGACGGCTATCCGTGATGGGCAGGCTATCAAGAAGCATCTTCAACTCTGCTCAGAGTACAAAGAACAGATGACAAAATGTCATGACAGGTTCGTGATCTCTGTGTACTCTCTCTGTAGCATGTTGTTTATCGTCCTCGATATGAATCCTCCCAGTATCAGACTTCAAAAAAGAGGAATCGAGAAGTCTGCTCCGGCACCGGAGTTTTTCTCAGTTGACTCATGCTGTGCTCAGACGCATTGCTCGGCGCATGTAAGTCTTCATTGCGACATCGCTCAAGGGAAGTTCGTGTGGTGGGGAGGCAAGAAAAATAACTCTTGAAGCAGCAGAACAAGTTGAGCTCAATCTGCTCGGCAAACGCTATCGGAAGGCGACACCTGGGCCGGGAAGATACGGAACCAGCATGCCATTGGAAAAGTTATCGATTGACGACCTGGGCTCTTTTGTTCGGTGGGATGACGGCAGCTTCGTTGGTCATGGGCTCAACCCTCGTGGGGACTGCCATCAGTTCGATAGTGGCGGCTACCAGAACTGCCAACCAACCGATAGCTCCGTCACAGTGGATGCCGCCTTTCTTGTCGACTCTTTCCCCTGCCGTATGTTCGCCATCATCCCCGGGATTAGGGGGAACCGTGTTGTTCCATTAACAGTGCCTTCTGTCAACAACACGAAATCCCTCCTTTTATTGTCAGTGTCTCAGCATATGCATCGAAAACAATCCCGCTGGGGCATCGGATCCTAATGAGACGGAGCTTCTTTCTCCTCTCACCGAGTTTGACTCATTCCAGGGATGCCGCAATGCTCGAGGAAGCCAGGCAGTCAACCTTGAAGCTGCAGACCGAAAACGCTACCCTGAACGCTGTGTTAGAAAACGTTCGTAGCAAGCTTGAAGAAGCTGTGATACGGGAATTCAGTCTGAGTACGTTCGATTGCGAGCGGAATGGGAATGGCGAAGCTGCTGCAACTCTATGATCGAGGACCGGCATCCCTTTCGTGCGAGATTCTCACGACAGGATTCCTGATTTTTCCACAGAAACCTCGAATACGAAGCTGCAGTCAGAGCTCACGAAGCTCCGAGAGGAGCTCGCTGAGTGCCAGAACGCAGCTGAGGAAGCCCGCATGAGAGCCGATGAGGCTTCATATGTTCGCATCGAAGGAGGGGCATTCGAAGCCGAAAACGACCTCCGAGCGGAAATCGCTGAGCTACAGAAGAAGCTTGACTCCAAGGAGCGACAGAACGAGGACGAGTATGTTTCCCGCTGTCCACACCGACCACCTTGTTTTGAGCATCTGATTGAAAATATATTTACTCAACTTCTCCCCTGCAGCTCCATCATTGATCAACTGCAAGCGAAGCTCGGAGAACTCCTCCAGGAACTCGCGGAAGCTCGGGCGTAAGCTAGTAAACGATATGCTTCATATTATTTCCTCCTGCACACAGTACGAACTTCTTTCAACTCTTTCTACCTCTCCAGAGCGAAGGACGAACTTGAAGGGCAGTTGCAAGTCAAGGACCAGAATATGGCAGAGTGAGCACCATTCTACACAATTCGAACAATCAATGTCCGATTCCAAGACCTCGATCAATCGTTGTGAATCTAACCCTGAATCTATTCTTTCGACCTCTTCAGGGAGATCGAGAAGCTGAAGAAGAGCCACATCGACGCCGCCGTTCAGCACTCGGCAGCACGCGACTCCCAACTCGAATCGTGAGCATCTCGGGGAAACTGATATCCATTTTGCATTTCACTTGTTGAAGCTGTGCTGCGACTCCGAGTCATTCATCACAGGAGAATCGGAGGGAGACTCACTGAGAGACTCTGTACATTTCCAGAACAACGAGCCAACCGACTGTCGGGGTCACGCGGCATGAATTCTATCCAGTTGGTACGACGAAGAGCGACGGAGTAGAGGCCGCGACCTCCAAGTTGACTCAGGCAAACCTGGAGAGGGATTTGCTGCGTGAGAAGCTGGAGCTTGCAACGGAGGTAAATGGAGAGCTCATTGCTAAAATGAGAGCCTTCGAAGCGAGGTCTGAGGAAAACCTCAGAGACAACCTCGCTGCCTTCAAGTGTCTCCAGAGTGAGCAAGCGTCTCAGATAGAGGCTCTCAAACTTGCGCTCCGCTCCGAACAATCCATGCGAGAAAAAGCTGAGACTGACTATGCCAACCTGCTGGAAACTTGGCAGAATTTCGAGAGAAATTATCAACCTCCTGTCGATCTTGGCGACGAAATCGCGAGAACGCAGAATGACGTGAGTGATGCTGAAACTCCTGGGATATCGTTTTCCACAATTGAGTCGATTTGAGATTCAGATGTGATATAGTGCGCCTCACGGGAACGTTTTCAAATCTCACAGGTTGACAGAGCTGCCCAGAATCTCGCTGCGGCCGACAGACTCCGTTTGGAAGCCGATGCGCGTTCGCTCCGCGAAACTGTCAAAGATCTCCAGGCTCAGAACATGCGGCTCTTGGAAGAACTCCAATCGACCACCGTGCAACAAGCTGGTGCCGCCGCTGCCGCGATCTCTCAAGGTGCTCGGCCACGCGTTTCTGTTGCTACTGCTGGCCCCGCCCGCCCTTCAGCCGCGGCCGCCAACGCGGCGTCCCGAGAGGACGAACGCAAATGCCCGATCTGCATGCAGCCGTTTGACAATCAAGCGGACTTGATTCAGCATGCAGGGATCTGCGACAACGAGCTCGCGAGTCTGTTTTAAAGAACGCGTCCGATCGATTGGAGACATAAGAGATGAGGGTCGCTCTCATCGTCACAATGGTCACGATGTGAGACAATTCACGCATGCAGGCGTCTCCTCTTGCTTTCCTCCTGGCAGCAATCGGCAGATTTGTCCTCAACCCCGGGAGTGGAACCGGCAGAGTATCGATATCGAATCACATCCCGTTTTGGCGTGTGGGTATAGAAGTATCAGAGCAGCTTCGTGAAATCTCCTGAGTTGAAGTCTCAACCCTAGAAAGAAGCACTTGTTGTAATGTTCTCTCGAATCTTGTCTGTTGATGCACTGAATGTAGAAAGCTCTGTTTTCCACCGGGAACTTAAATAAATAACTATGGGAAGATATTTTGGCCTTCTTTCCCGTGTTGGCCGCTCAGAACTCGAAGAGAATCTTTCTCCGAATTCAATGTTTTCCATCACACGTGAATCGCAACATTGCATATGCATTCACCAAGGCCTAGCCCCGTGTGTATTTTCGATGAAACGGTTCTCTATGATCGTATTTGCAGGGAGAGCAGGATGCACCGACTAAGAATCATGTGCAGTCGGGGGATGAGAGAGTGATTCGACTACAGTGCGAGGTTCCCAAAAACCTTGATGGCAACGTCGGCCTCGGCAGTAGGCGGATATCAACAGACCGGGGGTTCCTCTCCTTCATGTCTATCCATTTTCAGATATTCCCCTCTCCGAATAATTCCATCCCGTCTGTTTCGGGCAAACGCTACAGAACATCTCCGCGAGGTGGTGGGGTATCGTGCACGCTGGGTGAAGCGTTTCTAAGCCTGTCAATTGACTTCGAAAGCCCCCGTCCCTGAAAGCGTTTCCCTCTTTCCCCGAAAAGCCATCACCCGTACCTCGAAGCAACAGGGACCTCTCTGAGCACCATACAGGGTGGCTTTTTTTAGTCGGGAATTTTCGAGCCCGATCTTGTTTTGGCCATAACTTCGTAAACTTGGAACTTTTGGAACTTTTTCAAAAATCAAACAGTGATCGATAGAGGATATCGAGGCGGTCATTTTGATTCAAAATTCAGGAGGATCCGGTAAAAATCCCGGTCAGGAGATGGTTTTGAAAATGACCCTTCCTTTTTTACGAGGTCTTCCTAAAAGTTATCGTAAAAACGTCAATATTTATCGGATCGGACTCGTGGGGGTAGCATTCGACGCGCAAAAGGAAGCCCGTCATTCGCCGGAAAACCGAGCGAAGTTATCTCATTTCCCCGAAGAATGGCAAGCGATCGTATCAACCCCTTTTTCAAGGCCTTGCCCATTGGCTAATTTCGTTTTCCTCGCTTTTCCCCGCATTTCTTCTCGTAACTCCTCAACGAGGCAGAATCGGAGGTATCTCCCCCGGTGAAAATTACTCAGAAATGGGTGAATCATGCGAACATTGAGCTGCGAGGTCGATCCGATGATTTTTGATTTTCACCGGAAATCACCCATGCTCAGGATTCCGCCCTCGGTTGCCAAAATCACCCTCGACACCAAAGGAATTCTCGATACGATCGGTTGCCATTTTTCGGAGAAACGAGATAACTTCAATCGGTTTTCTGGCGAATGACCGGCTTCCTTTTGCGCGTCGGATGCGACCCGCACGAGTCCGATCCGATAAATATTGACGTTTTTACGATAACTTTTAAGAAGACCTCGAAAAAAAAAAGGGTCATTTTCAAAACCATCTCCTGACCGGGATTTTTACCGGATCCTCCTGAATTTTGTATCAAAATGACCGCCTCGATATCCTCTATCGATCACTCTTTGATTTTTGAAAAAGTTCCCGACTAAAAAAAGCCACCCTGTACATTAGTGAATTAAGTCCACACGTATCACAAGTGAAGCTTGGAATTTCTGGCGCCGAGAATTAGGCGTTTCAGGCGCTGAAGATTCTACCTCGGTGGAACCTGAGTGAAATATACCTCTAGGTGAAGCCTGGGTGATATAAAGGCACCTAAGGCGAATTCGAGGGCAAATTTTGGCGATCAAGGAATCATGCTTATCCTGATACTTTGTCAAGCACAGCCCTCACTACGTCTCGGATAAGACCGCGAGCGACCGCGGATGGAATCGAAACCACCAACGCTTCATTCGGTCTCAGTCTCCGAAGGATTCCACGCCGGGATTCTATGAAACTTTGCGTTCTCGGGAGCGAGAGACTGCCTCGAAATTCGCGGTTAATAAATGAGTTCACCGTCTCCGAGAGTCTCGGTGTGTACTCTGTTGAATCTGGGCCATATCAATCGAACCCGCACTCTGCTGCAGAACTCTTCGGAGCCTCTGTTCTATCGGTGTGGCGTGTGGTCCTGCTTGGCTCGATGTATTTACGGTCGCCCCCTGAGACTTCCATGGTGACACCGAAAAAATTGTCGCGATGAATGTCCGGCTCGATTTGGAAATAAAATGGCGCATGATGGTCGGCATTCTATTGATTGCGGCTGCATCGGCAGTGTCAAGCTGTTGGAGGACGCGAAAACTTCCCCGGATTGTCTCACAGAACAGAGTGCGCTAACGGGTCACAACTAGACTCTGCAGAAGCCTGCATTTTCAGGACCATAAGCCGTTTTTTATAGACCGGCGTTTGCAAACCCTAGTCACAACGGGCTCTGGAGGGAAAGGTCGTATTCGGCGCGTCTCAGTGAAATTCCCAATCACGAGAGGGTGCGGAGTACTTCCTCTCCAGTTTTCAGGATGTCCCTCTTCAGGAAAGCTTCTTCAGATACGTTTTCCGTGAGGGAGGCCGTGATGGCCGTGAGGTTCGGCACAGGGTTGCCACAGCATCACTGCATGGAGCCATGCCAATGGAGCTCCAGAAAGCTGACTCTGAATCTCGCACAGCGAGACATCCAGACTCACCAACATTCTACACAAATCCATGCTGCAATCATTCTCTCTTGCTGATGTTCTGTTTGAGAATGTCTCTTGCTGTGACAAGCAGACCGAAGGTTCTGCGTTACGCAAGACTTCTCCGAGACAGTATTGTTGCACTATTTTCACACGAGAACTTCATCTTCAACACCAACCACATCCGGTCCCAGCTCTGCAACTTGAAGTTGGAAGAATTTCTGCTGAGGTGCCTCGACTCGATATTTCGGGAATATTTGCTCTCTTCCAATCTCTGATTTCCGATGAGCCGATCAGTACAAAGAGCAATTAACAATAAGCACTGAACGATTGTGAATCTGTCCAGACTGCCATGGAATATCTCCAAACGAAAACTTCCGCGATCAACAAAGCATCGATAGCACCCTCGGTGGTTCTCATGTTTTGGTTCTGATGTTGCTGGAGTAGTTAATAACTGTTCCGAGTGTGTTGGTCACCTTCCGCGTTTGAAGTATTGATGAGAATTGACTTGACATCACCAAACTTGAATTCCTGAAAGGGATAACTTGACGGAAATCTGAGGAAGCGCACTGGCACGCAACGAATATTTGAAGTCGAATATTGTATTCTAGAGGGAACGGGAGGAGTTTTGAGCCAGCTCGGACGTGCAAAGCCTGTCGGATTCTCAGGTGAGATTCAAGTGAGTCAGGTTTGATTCAGGCCATCCAGGTGAGGTTCAGCCGGTTGAGGTGAAATTCAGGAAGTCAAAGTCAAATACAGTGTCTCAGGGAGAACGGGAAGCGTTTTGAGCCAACTCGGGAGTTCGAAAGGAGCCAGAGGTCCTTTGAGCATTTCGTGTCTTCTTTCATTCGGGTCGTAAGTTTAGGCGATTGGAAATTCAGGCGAAACCTAGGTCTTGCCTAAACTTGTTTCGATTCCAGCAGGAAGCGCTTGGATGCCACCCGTGAAGAGAGGCACCCGAGGCTTTGGTTTCGGGTGTCCGACGTCTCAGCGTCAGGAATCCGAACGACGAACAAGTGCGTTTTAGGTCGTCTCTATAGCCGGAAGTGGCGAGCCACGTGCAATCAGAACGTTTCCATTCCTACTCGCGAGCCTCATTGTTTTTGTTTTTCCCGATGAAGATGGCGAACTTGACTCGATTGAGATCGTGATCTCGATTTTTCGGCATCGATATGTTTGGGAAGGAAATTCGGCCGATCGATATTCGCTTCCGATTACTGAATCCACTACGACTCTCCAGACTAGGCTGGGCTGGAACCAAATAGGCGGAGTTCCCGAGTGAGCTCACTACTCCTCGATCGAGATGGTTCTTGTTATCATTCTGAGGCTCGGGAAGAAATTCGCTGATGTAGCTGGCTTCATCGGTCTTGTAGCCACCAGTTTTCTTGGTTGACTCAATAGCATTCCTGGAGGGCGGGCCGTTGACGAGCTGGTCAGGCGAGTGAGCGAGCGAGAAGGCGATGCCAAGCAAGTCGTCTCGTTTGAGAGTCACACGGCCAACTAGAATAGCCAGTCGAAGCCGCAGTGGGCTGAAGACAACAACAAATCTTCCTGCTCGGATATCATAAAACGTTTCGTGAGTTTGACTTCGGCCGAGCTTTCCTCAACACATCTGTGCTCTAATCTTCTCATCTGTCTTCTCATCACTCGCCTCTCGACAGGAAGATGTCCTACCATTCCAGCTACATGTCGACCGCTTACGGCTCCTATCCCCGTGGCCGATTTTACGGAAGCGCTTTGCGGGAGGAGATCCAGGCAGACATCGATCGAGCGCGGGCGAGGATACGCCGGCACGTTCCTTACCACCCCTCCTATGTTCCGAGAGTTTTCGAGATCGCCGGCATGTGGCGCAGTGCTCAGGCTCCCGGTGATTTCTGGCGAGGCGTAGCTCCGCCGCATTACTTCGGAACTGCGTCCAGGGTGAGGAGGAAAACTTATTTTTTGCTTGCTCTGGGCGGATTATTGGAATCAGAGCGCCCGAGCAATTGCCGGCGCTCTCGATGCGGTTTTCCGAGTTTCCCTCACTGCGAGAGCGCAGAGGACCCGTGAGGGGTTCAGTGATATGTTCGAGTTCGGGATAATCTCGGTTCAGAGGAGACTATCTTCGAGCTCGCTGCCCCCCAGCAGCTCAATTGGTGCGATTCATGAGGCAGCGTCATCTGGTTCTTCCCTCCCCCCTCCTCAGTATCGTCCTAGCTACCGAGAACGTCTTGAAAAGTTTACAACATCTCGTTCACCTCGCTGTATGTGAATGCGGCCCGTTGCCTCTTGAGCTCGCCCGCTCGTTTGGGAGGAGTAGGTGGCAAGCTACAGGCTAGTTGTCTGGCGAGCCGGTCAAGTGGGTGGGTGCAACAAGTCTCGAATAACTCCAAGGCCATCGTTCTCGAGTCATGAAGAACAATGCTTTGAAAAGAAGAACAAGCAGCAGGTTCTCTCGCTTAACGCGAATGGCTGTGTTCGGAACGCGAGCAAATGATCCTTGTCTGAGCACACTTGCGCAACATCGCACTCACACCTGTGAGAGACCAACCCACTGAATTCCATTCAAGACTCACCTCGAGCGAGTTAGATTCAGCAAGTTCGGAGCTGGATCACTACCGAGGGTGTTAATTGCGATACTCCGAAGGACAGACTCATCATGCGATCTCTCCCTGTTTTCAGAGACCGATTTGCTTAGAAAAGTATCCGTACGATCACCGCTACGTTCCGAGGACTCGCATCTAAGATGGCGCTCCACCATATCGTGCTCACCATCATGCTTCGCATCACCTAACAACTGCTGGAGGATTTGAGAGGACGAAGACGATGACTGCGAAACAGGGCGGCTCGGGACGGACGGATGTACCAGTATGAGTTTTCACTCTATGAATGCTTTCCGGAAGAGTTCAAGCGTCAGGTGGTCGTTTGCGAGAAACGTTGCGTACGACACCACGGATCAGGTAGGCACTTCCGGTGTCTTGTTTCCTGAACGAGGAACGATGTGAACTCCGCGAAGACGTCTGTTGCAAAAGTGTCAACACGGAAATTTGTTTCGAGACGTCCCCGCTCTATAATGATGCAGACTGGAGATGAGAAGGGACGCCGTCGGAGCTCGATGATGACTTCGTTTGCGAGTCTAGAGTTGAGCTGACTCTCGGGAGATGATCCATCTTGCATCGCAAATCGTCTTTTTGTAAATACTCGCTTTGCTCAGGGCTGACACATCATTTCTCGTTTGATTCCTAGCCCGTTTCATGTTTCTGGGATGGGCGGGACTCCGACATCTGCTTTGTGCCGCGCAGGAGCTCTCTGGAGGGCACTCCCGATTGAAAAGCTCCTCTTCTTAAACGCCCCAGTTCCCTGCAGTTCGCCCGGACGGTAGTGGCTCTGGTGCTGACCTTTCCGTCGCTGTATAAAACACGGTCTCTAGCCACAGCGGCATTGTCGTCTCCTTCCGAGCCGATTCGATCATAACGCTAGACCAATACCATCCCTCGAGCTTGGCATGCGTAAACCTGCGCTCGCTCAACTTGGACCACTACATCTAAACATTGCTCTTCTGAGATTTTTCAACACGTCGAAGAATCGCGCACGGGGAAGCACGAACGGAGACCATCGGTCTCGAGTGGTGACGCCCCGAGACATCGCGACAGCCTCATAGATGATCTGTTGTCAACGCCCAATAAATGAAATGTTCAGTTGTTTGCGACCGCAGCTTTTAATGTCCATTTCACAAATTCCCAAGTGCGTAGTTACCCTCCGCCTGTAGCAGTGAGACACGAGTAGTCTCTTCAAGGACCATCAGCGAAGCAGCGCGAGTTCGCGATGATACAGAAGGCCGCTAGTTCAACGGAAACGAATCGAAATGTCAATCAATGCGATGAAACAGGAACTATTTGATGACCAGGGACGATTGACCACGCGGCACAGGATTCATACCGCGGAATGTTCACAGCAACTGCATCCAGTCAGGACACAGGCGTCGTCCTTCTCGGAGGAATATCCCGGCCTGAGTTCCGAATCGAAGTCCAGAACTTTCTCCTAGCAGCCTGAAACTCTCTTAGGTCAGCCGAGATTATTTTCCCGATTGATGCGTCAGGTCCATCCCTCGGGGGGAGCATCTTTTGTCGGTCGGGGCTCTTCTTCGGTTCGCTCCTAGTGGTGCTGTTCTGAACTCTCTGTCTTTCATTTTTCCTGGTTCCACTGCTCCCGTTGACCAGACTTTCTTCTTCCTTGGGGGTTCCCAACACTGTTTCCAGTGTTCCTATTATCGAATTGAGGAGATTCCGGAACACGTCGCTGCTGACCTGCAAGGAGAGATTGAGAGGTGCAGTAAAGCAAGCGCATACTGAGACGATGACCGTGTTCTGGCCCCGGGCAAGTTACCAGAGTTGGGGAACAATATTCGAAATCGCAGCACTCACTTCAACCCCGACGAATATTGACTCCAGCAGAGCTAAAAGTCCTCCGTTGTTGTCACCCACGATATCTTGTCCCAGCCTGCCCACCTGAGCAATCGACGTGGATCCGACCGTTACGATGAACTGCGTGAAATCGAAATTTTTGAGAACGACTGCGCATCATGTCATGTGCCCCGAAGACTTCTAGATCTTGCGAGAAAAAAAGTTCTGGATTCTTGGCGCAGTTCTGGAGCAGGGCTATAACTCCGTGATCCTAATGAGGATCTCGGATCGGGAGGAATTTTCAAATTATCCTCCCTAGGAAGTTTCGGGAAAGGAGGAAGAGGGTTGTCTTCCGATTTGGAATGAAGTGTACCTCTCTTCATAACATGACTGTTAGGCGGAGCAGGGCATGCTCACACGAGAATCCAAATGTCGTGGTTACACACCGCAAGAACGTTGCTGATCTGAACCGCCACTTCACCGAGTTGTCTCTTACTACGATGATGCTGGAGTTCAGATTCTGGACTGATCAAAGGAGCTGCCAAGCAGGAGCTGAGGAGCACAATACAAAGCAACGGCTTCATTTTCAAAGCTTCGCAGGCAATCGGATGGCACCGTCCGAGCCCTCTTAAACGTTTGGTTTTTAAAGCTGTCATGTTTTCTGTTTATTCAAGAGCCTTTCGTCTAGGGTGCAACAGTTCAGGATGATTTGAGCGTTGGAGGTTTTCACAGTGAAAAGGTGGAGCGACTCGGCACCCGCAACACCCTCACGCAAATGTTAACGATACAATTATGCAAAGCACCTCAAAGATCAGGGAAACCGCACTACTGCTGGGCTCCATGCTCTTTTCATGTCAAGGACTCTAGATGCTTCACCCATGAGCTATATCAGGTAAATTGTGCGCATCATCCATCTGAGAACTCCATTGCTCGACTGACGCAGGCCTGATTCGGCATTGACTCATTTTCCCGCTGAACTCGTGTTTCATCAGTTCACCACTAGTTCTATCAAGATCCGCGGGAAAAACGGACGAACTGCGTTGGGAAATCGCAAAGTTGTCGATCCCTCTCATCCTCGGTCGCAACGCTCGCAGATCTCGAGAACGGGGGGAGGGCCTCGATCACCGGGATCGGTTCCGATCACACGATGTCTCGTCATTTACGGGAATAGTCTTGTCGAGCCCGGCACCTTCTCCTGCAGGTTTACCGTCAGGAACCGTTGGGAGCATCTGCGTCGAAAATATCCAGGACTTGGGAATGCAAGTCTCCCAGCGAGTGGCATGTCATCTCTGTGGCGTATAATCCCTACACACGGAGCTTGATGGATGCAGCGGGGATATTATTATCGATTTATCCCGCAACAAGTCTGGCCGATCTCTACATTCGGAGCGTGAGAATGAATAGCCCTCGACAGTTGAAGACGGAAACGTGGAATCAAGCTTTCCTCGGATCACTCCGTGAAGATCTCCCTGTGTGTGAGATCAAGAAATGATTCGCTGTGGATCGCAGGAGCAAGGGAAGAAATCATCTCTGATCAGATTGGCTGGAGCGGCTGTTGTGGATGAGCTGCTGATTCCGCCGAACTTTCATTGAGCTACTTTAGTCGTTTTGCTGTTTGACTCCCCGCCGCAACCTTCTGCGAAGAGTGACGCCATAAAGCCTTCGATGGAATTTCGCAGAAACTGTGCGTCTACTGACTGCGATCGGTTCGAACCATGTTTGTGAAATAGTTCGGCAATGTCCTGAAAGGTCAACCTAAATGTCAGAAACGAATCATGTCAGAGCGGTTGGTGAAGCGACGGAAAGCCTGGAGGTGGACGAAGCTCCGGGGGACCCGCCTGGTTTGCCTTCGAAGTCAGTTCGCATGTTCCAGAGCGTCAACCTGAATATGGCCAGCGTGTCCCTGGTAAGGAGCCCATGAATTCAGCGCCATCAAGAGATGTGGCGATTTGTTCGAAGATCGAGAGGGGAAAATTCCAGGTCAGAAGAGGTAGCTGTTATCATAAATTTTGACATTCACCGCGGCGTTCACTCGTAGGGGCTGACTCTGGCGATTGTGGGTCCGACCCTCTTGGACATTTCCGAGCTTTTGAAGATCTCTGTGGCTCAGATGAGCTATGTGGCCTTCTCGGGAGATTTCGGAGCTTTTGTGGGATCCTTCCTAGGTGAGGTAGTTCTTCGCTGACGGTTCACGTCCCAAGATTGGAACACCTGAATGGACTCTGATCTGACCGGTTTATTTGTCTGTGCAGCAACACCACTGTTCGCAACTTTCAACGCGCAACGAGTCATAATCACCTGTATGCTGAGCTGTGGGATCTTCAATATACTCATACCGCATGGCTCGACGCCTTTTATGGTGGCGTCGTTCGCATTTTTCAATGGATGTTTCTTTGGTGTGCAAGAAATCGGTACGTCGTTCCCAATTCTGTCACAAAAAAACGTCGAAGATCTCTCACGGTCGAGCCTGCTTCGACTTGCCCTCCGCAGAAACGATAGAGGGAGTACAAAATCGATTTCCCCTCCAGGAGTGTATGTGTGGTTGGTGGGAATTTGGCGTGACCATGTGTCGCCTGCGATTCAACTCCTTCATCTCATGTACGGGATCGGCGCTTTGTTCGCGCCTCTCATCGCGGAACCGTTCCTCAGCTCAGAAAGGTGAGGGGAGATAATTTTCCGCTCTGAAGTCCGTCCACCCCCACTCGTATTTATTCACGAAGAGTATGCACTCAAGGAGCTCTGATTTGCAGCGAGTTTGATGGCGAATCAATGAATTCGACGACAGCATCGAATGGGACCTTGGGAACCATGAGTAGCATACCGTCACGCGTTCATATACCGTACGCAATCATAGGATCAATATTTCTGCTCACTGCCCTCCTCATGAGCATATCGTTTTGCTTGGACTCGAGAGACATACGGCCACGGAAAGACTCGAAGAAATCAGCGTCGTCTGGCTCAACTAGTCGTCTGTTCGAATGGTCGCTCGTGTGTCTTGTTGGCGTCTACACTCTGATAGACGTGACCCTCGAAGCCTGCTTCTCGAAATTCATTTCGGTTTACGCGGTCACAGAGCATCGTTTCACGAAGTCCAACGCGGCTTTCCTCACTTCACTCTGCTATGGCGGCTTCACAGCTGCTAGAGTTCTGGCTGTTCCACTCTCATACAAGTTGACGCCCATGCATCTGATGATAATCGGCCAATGTGTTCTGTTAATTGCCGCATTTGCCCTAGCTTTCCTCACGCATTGGGCGGAATCCGTTCTCTGGATCGCTTGCTGCATGCTCGGTGCCGGCCTCTCACCGCTCTACGGAAGCTGCACGGCATGGGTTTCCAATCACGTGACACTCTCGCATGATTACGTGAGCATCATTCTCATATTGACCTGTAGTGGAGCCCTCATACCGCCTGTTATTGTTGGCCACTACATCGAGAGCAATCCGTCCATATTAATGTACGTGGTGCTCGCGTGCGGACTCGCGATGAGCGTCAACTTGGCTGTGATGCATCTCGCCGTCAAACTGTTCCATCGAGAGCACGAGGTCGCAGAGCCCAACCTCGAGCGCGCGAGACGCTTCAGTCTGTGAACTCTGTAAACCGAACTTCGGAAATCACAGAGGAAACTCACTTTCATATCAGTATTTTGACGGGTGTCACGGACTAGGATTAGAGGAGTAGACTCGAGTTCCCGAAACCGAGCAACCAGCCTATCCGAAGGTAATGTACATTCAGCGTCTGAGATCCCAAGCTTCGCGGCCGACTGGAATAAATCATTTTTTCATCTCAACCCCTCGAGCTTCCTCAATCGACCTAGTTCGAACCACAATGATCTCCTGCGCAGATGACAGCTCCACTCTGAATTGGTCACCTACTCCGAGGTGGATCGCAGCAAAGCAGCTGCTCTCTCGACATCTCTCGGGTCTCCTACATCTTCCATCATAAAAGAGGATCGTATCGTTGGAACCGCAAATTTTATCGAGGCAATCATAGTCGACCCGTAGCCGAATCTGTTCAACATTTAACATTCATCTTGATCTGACTTTTGATCTTCTCCAAGTCCTTTTTGTCTATTTTAGCCTCTATTTCGCCCGATATCTTCTCGAACTTTGTGGCCAGCTCTTTGACGACTGATTTCAGAGCAGTTTTGATGACAGATTCGTCCGGGGTGTTTTCACTGATAATCTCGAAAATGTTTGCCATGACCTCCCGGTCCACTTGAAAAGCAACCGCTGCGAAATCAACACTCGCGTCAAAGATCTTCTTCGTGGTCTCGCTGTCGTCGGGAATGACAGCCGCACAGATGCCCACCATTGAAAGGGCAATAATCGCTTTCATCTGGAATGGGTTACCAAATTTGATTAACACAACCAATTTTCACACAGCCGCTGGATATCTTGTAATCTAGTTTTTCTCTTCACGGATCGGCACCCGGTTCCGTCTCGTTGAAGGTTTTGTGACGATCCGAGATGCACTTGCTCACCTTCACGGCTGGATCGAACGACAGAATGGCTTGTGTCGACTGCACTAGGGGGCACCTGTATTTGTAGCTTCAACTTGTGTGACACAGAGTGGGCCCTCGCGTGTGTCCGACCCACCATTGGAAAAGTAGCTTATCTCTATTTGTCCAGTGGTCAGCCGTCAAAAGTGTAGGTTCCCTCCATTATTGAAAACGTTTGCAAAACAACCAATCCACGAGTTTTTCGGGCCGTTTCAGGAACTCTAGCTGCTCCATCCCGAAGGTTTGACGAGGCGGCACTCTTCCTCCCAGCGCTCAACAAACACACTCCATCGTAAACTACACGTCAGATTTTCATTCCGTGGCCGAAATGGTGTAGTGAACCTCCCATTCAGCGGAAGTTCGCTGAAGTTCGATGTTGTCCTCGAATCTGGGCGCTCAGAGGGGAATGGAAACGGGAGTTTGGGGCAATGAGTGGAGATCTTCGTCTACAAACTCTTCGCAGCTCAGCCTCGAAACCGTTCCAGACGGGAAAGCAACTCCGTTTCCATGATCTCGTCCGGCTCTCGGGTTCTCATTGATCTCATTAAACGATGATGATTTCCTCTGAGCAGCCGCATTCAGCCAGGGTCCGCTCTCCAAATCGACATGAGAATCTCGTTCTTCATTCATCACGAAGAGCATCCCGCAAAACGTGCGTAGATTTATTTCGATTGAGGTCATCGGAGGGAACGTTTCAACATTTATGAGTCCTCCATGAGCACCCTACATATAATATTTCGAGAAATCGACGCAAGCAGTGGGGAGCTCTGACGATTTCGGATACAATGCCTTCACCGGAAAAGTCTCAATGACCTCGGCGTCTGTCGAAACTTCTGTCAGCGCCCTGGTGATGTCTGTGATGATGATGATGGGACTGGTGGTGATTTGCTCGATGTCGACGATTGCTATGGTTCTGATGGTCTCCTCGATGGTGATGAGCTCCTCCCGGGCTGGATTCACCGCTCTGTGGATACGGGCGATCTTCCGAGTGGCCCGCGGACCGGTCATAGTTTTCCTCGGGTTCCATGTCGTAGTTAATCGGCGAATGGGCTTCCTGCACATTGAACTTCCCGTCGGCGGTATGCTGTACATCAGTCTGGAAATCGAATGTTGCCGAGACACTGACCGCACACAGCCCAATGAGGAACACAGGGAGCACGTGGCCGATCATGTTCGTTTTCGTGTCCACTTGACGGTTCTGTCTTAAGCACGGATCCTTTTAAAGCATTCTGCTGAGTGGGGAACGTTTCTTGGAAAGGGACTGTGGTGGTGACATGTTTCACAGGCTTTCTTCGCGAAACTTGAGCAAGCCTCCGATAGAACCAACGAACTTTTCGACAGTGGAACACCTCCCACGGCTTCCGGTGATTCGCTCGGTCGGCTGACGACTCCATCTTATTTCCCAATATTCCCAAGAAACTAGAAAACATGCCGTTACCTCAACGGGAACGGCTGACTCTTCAACTGAGAACCGGAATAGTGTGACGATTGCATCAGGCAGAAATCACGGATGGAACTGACGCCGGTAAAGTTTACTCTCACGGCCGATCTCACGTCAAACTGTCTGGCGGGGATGATGGCCTGGTCGCGAGGTTCCTGGGCCGCGGCCCACTGCCCTTCGGCTTTCAGGATCCAAAATCCAAACCACATGCGGGGAATTTCTGTATAGAGTAGGATCTCGTCAAAGCCACCTCGTGAAGGAAATTCGCAGGATCTGTTCCCAGCAAGCTCCGAGGCTTGCGAATGGAAGTGCAACACAGCAGTAGACTCTTCGCTTTCAGTTGTTTCGAAAGATCTGCTCCGTTTATTTAGGCATTTCTTCCTTCCGAGCTTTATATTCTCATTCTCTCGTTTAGTTTCGTAAAATTAGCGATAACCTCTCAAATCGACGTTTCGCGAATACATAAATAGGAGTGACCATCGAACGATAGGATCAACGAAATCAAAAATAAATAGGCATAGATCTCAATATCACAGACTTAGGAGGACATATGCTAGCGCTCCAGAGGTGAGAGCGATCTGGAATTCAGTCGACGTTAGAGCCCGAGACGTGTAAAGCCACGTAATGAACAACATCCGCAGCAGACTGGGATGAGTTGCTGGATAGCACTTTTGAACACTCGGGGTTGAAACATTTCTACCTATCTCTGCAGGATCCTCAGCGGGTTCCCAGAGAAAACACAGCGAGGGTCCAGCAACGGCTCCTGCAGAAGCGATGTTTCCTGCACATCTTGGCGGTCCGTTTCAAATTATCTTCTGGTAACACTGGGCCCGGTTGTCAACATCTGTGCCATGGCTACGGCTGATGCTCTCTTGATTACTTTTCCGATGAAGTGCTCCCGCCCGGCCGCCGGAAGGAAATCAGGCGCAGTGAATCAGTTCATACTTTCGGCAACTCTGATTTCGGGTTGTTTTTTGAATATTTACACTAGAGCTAGTGTGTCTGAGAGCTTTAGATGAGATCAACGCTCCCGCCGAGAACTCGAGAATCATCGTCAGCAAGGGGATCACATTTCGTAGAGACGAAAGTCAATCAATCAGCGACGACCTTTTCTGGAATGTATGAACATGCGAATCAAGCGTTCGGAATATGTTTTTTTTCTCCGAGAATCGCGCGAACACTCTGCGACGAGTCTTCGGTGCGTTGATCATGTTTTCGACGTCGAATACTGAGAGTTGAGCATCTGGAGCAAGGCGTCTTGACTCATTCCATACAGTTGGCTCACATTCATCCCCAAAATCGCGGCTGCGTTGTTCATATCCAGACCGAACGAGCGGAGCAGATCTGCGAGCTCTATATCTTCTCCGGTTTGAGGATTCTTCAATTTCGGACACTGCATATTGCAATGAGGGAAATCGCACTCGTCCATCAAACGGTGATCACAGAGGTCCTCGTGCAAGCGCCACCGGTGTTGGAAGTGAGCGTCCTCGGGGGTCGGAGGATTTGCCGAATATTTGAGAATTTTCGAGAAAACCGATGATTCGGTCAGCGTGCGCCTACGACTGCCGGTTCGAGAGCGACGGTTTTTTCTCCGTTTTTTCATGTTGACATTTCCAACCCTGAAGAAATAGCGAGGTTGATGATGCTGAGCAGAGAAATATGAGCAAAACCCCATGCGACAAATTCACCGTTTGTTCCGGGAGTTGAAGCTCCCGGATACAGACTGCGCTCAAGTACCTTTGTCGTTTGATTTTGTCGTGGAGGTGGTGGTCTGGGTGGTGTTCGTGATGATTATGCTCATGAGGCTGGTTCTCCCAACAGCGGATCGCTTGCGGCAAACTTCGGTTGCGGATTTTTATCTTCCCCCAATCCGGTTTCGTCAATATCGTATGCGAAATACATGACGGCACAAACAAAGCCCTGAAACCGAAAGGCTCAAATTTGATGGCAGCTCGCGTGATCCCGTCGTATTTCCACTGCGAATGGATCTCGGTTCATCGATGCTTTCTCTGCTTAAGATCCATACGTGACGTTCTGCAGAGAGTGCCGCAGTTTCTCGATGTTCCGGTGAATGTAGGCCCACTGGGCCTTCGACACTGGGGTCCCGACGTTGTCAATGGTTATCTGCGCTTCATCAACTAGCCACTGGATCACGAACGTTGGCGCTGAGGGAGAAGAGATGTTAAAGAAACTTGTCACTCTCTCCTTACTGGCGGGGCGCTTCTGTGATTCCGCCGAAAATTACCGTTGAAGACTTACTCTTGAGCGTCGGATAGATGCGGTAGCCGAAGTAGCAGGTCCAGTGCTCTCCTTTCGGCAAATCTTGGGTGCATCTCTCCGGGAGTTGTCCATTCCAGTATCTGAAGAAGAGAACATGAAGGAGATTCTACGATGACGGGGAGGGTATCTTTCTCGATGAGCGGAGAACCTATTCCTGCTGGATGAAAGAACTCACTCTAGCCCACTCTGTATCGACGTGACGACGTCGCAGTTGTGTACATCGGTGCACATTTGCTGCTTCTCGAAAGGTTCGTTATCCATAAACCAACCGGAGTCGGCAATGCCTCGAATCTTCGCTCGATGCCCGACACTACGCAAGTGGTCCGCAACGCGGTCGATGTTCAGGAACACTCCCGCGCCGCCCGCCGAGCTCCCAGATAGGAAGATGGTCCTAGCGGAACTCAGACCCTTAGAAGATAGCAGATCTTCTACGACGCTTTGGATAATAACCGAGCCCATGAACGAAAATTCTCCCGGCTTCACGGCCAGTTTCGAACCGCTCCAGCCATCACTCGAGCAATATGGAATGTACCTGAAACATCAAAGCATCACTGAGTCTCTTGGAAATTCATAAAAAGGGGGCAAGTCAACTTTGCAGCGCGCATGGCCGAAAAACCAATCGACCCAGCTCGCGAAACTCGACTTCTGTTCATCAGGATGATTTCCGCGAGCCATACGCGAGGTATTCCAAGCGATTCCAATGGAATGATTATCTTTTCGCGTGGGGTATAATTCCAGCAGCAGGAGGAGCTACGAATCAAAATTCGATCGCTTCCATGTTCTCTCTCTCTCGATTCCGAATGCGGGGTTTATCTCAGTCGGCGAATATCAAACGACAGCTTAGCTAGATCTTGACCAAATAAACAATTCGACGCAGATTTCGAGCTCACCAGCTGAGAGGCAGAAATCAAGCCAAGAACCAGCCAGCCACCCATCCGACCAAACAGCCCGCGGAGCAGGCAGCCAGTCAAGTAGTCCAATACCCAAAACCGAAGTCACGATTAGATCCCACCGAGGGATACGGGGTTCCCTTTGAAGTCGCCGCCAAACGTCGTCTACCGGAAACGTCAATCGACGTCATCGCTCCGCCCGTGCGGCCTGCCTGCCTGCCCGTTTCACTGGATGGTCGAAAGAGCTGAGATTCTGAGGGGCAGGCAGGCAGGCTGGCTGGTCGATTGAGGATTCTCTGTGCCTGCCCGCTCACACTGTCTCGCTCGCCGGCTCACTCTCCTCATCCGAGGATGGATGCTTCTGGGATTGCTTATGCCGACGTAGCTGCTGGTAGCTGATGGCTTCTCGGATGCTCCTTCAGGCTGACGACTGCCGCATGCCCAAAAGAGCTCAGCCGGCTGAGCTAAGTGAACTAACCGACGTGGATGGAATGATAGGTGAATGAATGGTTGCACGCTCAGATTATGGGTTGGGTGGGGATCGTTTATGAACGAAAATTATCCGTTCAAACCTTTCTGCTGTTCAGCGAGGGGTTCTTCCACTGGACAAGCGTTCGCTCCAAATCCAATCGGCGTTGGATCCATCACTCAGTCACATGTGATTTTAATGCCTATGAAAGGGTAAAATCAACCCGCGCCGGGAGAACTTACACATGATTGGCGTTCCAGAGGTGGGGGTTTTCCGTCGAATCCGAAGACAAGATACCGCCGGCTGGAATCGAAACACCGAGTTTGTCATGTTCGTTTACGATAACAGAAACAAAGCTCATCTTCTCGGGGCCGTATCGAATCGATCGGGATGATTGACGACCAGCTCATAAAGAGTTCTATACGTCGAAAGAGTTGCGAATCGAAGAGCGACGGGAAAGAAGGAGGGACCTTTAATACGAGAGTCGGCGAGAGCTCGACTTTAGTGGAGTTGTTTACTGGATCGCTTCTGCTAATGGAGGGTTCGGAGCCAAGAGGGTGGAGAGAGAGGAGCACATGCACTAATAGCCCCAGTTACGGATGATACGAGCCGGAGCGGTCCTGTTCTAGGATGGAGGAGATCTGCTCGAGAAGCCAGCGGTAGCGAATCAGAGAACAATACGAGCCACGTGAGGGGCTCGAAAAGCGACAGAGGAGCCTTACTGACCACCCACGCGGATTTGAATCCCATCTGATATGCCCCTTCAATTGATTCATTCCTCCACTCATTCACGGATCTCGAAACGAGAACAAGGAGCGTGCGCAGCTCAGCAGACGGGCGGGCGCGAAAACACACCTCTTGCTTCTACAGCAGCTTGTTAACTCGACCACCGCGATGTTGCGCCGCTCTTGCCGGCAGCGCGAGCCCGTCGTACCACAGCTCCTGCACGGACTCCGCATGCCCGAAAGCGGATTTTCCTTGTTTTCGACTCCGTGAAGAGGAGGGAGAAAATAATCAGCGCCGAGAGCTCACCATGTCGAGATTCTCTCCACCAGCGAGAACTCATCAGATGACCGTTGTTCCTCCACCGTAGCAAACAGGTCCGGTCATTGAAGCAGTACCATCCTCCTTCCAGGAATATTATCCAGCGCTTACTCGCCGAGTTTCGACGGATGTAGTACCTGAAATGGGAACGAATCGGTTCGAAATGCTTCATCCAAATGATTTCCAACGAATAGCTGCCCTCTCCCGAAAGAGCTGCCATGCTGTATTGTATTTATACTGCATACTCAAGGAGGTATAACATGTATCGGGACGGTCCTATCCAGGTGCGCACCTAGTCCACTTTGAGTACAGCTGATAATGAATGTACTGAATCATAGAAATCAGCCCGGTGCAGCCGCTCTGAGAATAGAGCAAGAGGGAGCGAGAAACCATAGAGAGAATCGAGAAACACCAGCAGCTTCGGAGGCAGCAGGATAGAAGAGCCACCCACGGGAGAACTTCAAAGACGATTGCCGCCACATCAAAGCGCCTTGCCGCCGCCTCCACCTCGAGAATGAAGTTAGTGGATCGATCTTAGCCAACAGGCGGTGAGTCTGTAAGTCTGTGGGAGCGTGTGTATGAGCGCTGCGAGCGATCTCTCTCGGCAGTTCAGAAAAGAAAAACAACAACGCCCAACGAATCTCAACTGAAAACGAAATCTACGTTCACGAGCAGCATCCCACCGTTTGTTTCTGGCTGGGGTCGATTATGCGCCCGATCCCGGCGAACTTTCCCCAAAGGGTTGGGCTTTGAGAGGAAAAACGGAGCAGGGATTCCAGATGGCTCGAAATCTCTTGAAAAGAGCTGCTGGTCCACCTTTCGAGGTCACGAACCCTCTGTGTCCAGGGGCAATTGCTCCTCTATTCGAGGACTCTACCATTTTGTTTTGGGGAGTTTTCGGCATACCCGCTGATCCGGCAGCGAGGGACACATCTCGAGACGAGCGATTCCGACAGAGTTCGCAGCAGGGTGAGAGGAAGTCGAGTCCCGCAGCGGAATCGCAGGAAGAACGGGGAGGAGAGCAAGTTTTGATGGTCCAGGAGACGAATCGAAGTCAACAACGTCATATGGACGTGACTGCAATGACTCCTCGGCTTCCAGCATCACGACGACCTCGGTTCTCGTTTTATTGTTATCCTGCTCCTCTCTCCTCCGGTCGGTTTTTATGATGTGTGAACGTGATAAAGTCTGCAGACCGCTCGGTCCGTTGGTTACCTGCCTCGCTTGTCGGCACATCACGCGGTAGGTTGCAAAGCTCGCAGGGGTGTTGGCTTTTCGTCTGATCTTTTCTCGAAATTGGCACCGCCGACCGAAGCAGTGGCAGCGGTGACCGCAACTACAGCTCCGACTTCTTTATGATCATCATGGCCGATTGCGGTTTTGAAACCACACGAAAGACCCGATAGCCAGCAATAGAGAAAGCGAGAGAGTGTCGCTTCCAATTGCGACGGTGCCGTTCGGAAAGCTTCTGGAAGCGCGGTCGTTCTCCCCAAAGTGTTCCCCGAGGTGGATCCTTTCCGTGTCAATATTCCGAGATCGACTTACCCCGCCGCCGATCCGTCGTTGCACACCGCCGAGGAATTCGTGAGAAGAACACGCTTGAGCCGTTGATTCGTGTTTCTGTCTCTGAAATTCTTCCCTGATGACAGTTGGTTTATGAGTTTCATTTCATTCGCTGGACTCGGCGCCATCGTCGAAGTCGGCTCCGCCTGTTGGGATCATTCAGGATTTTGAGCATTGCGGGCTCAAGATTATCCCCACAGCATGATCATTCCCACCGTGCAATGCCTGATTGCGTCTCTGCGTCGCTCACCTTGACAACTGTTGCGAGCATTTTGACCATGTCCATCCCTGTCAGGCTGCTGAAAGGTGTTTCACTCTGTTCTGAAGCTCTCGACAAACTGATGCAGAGGACGACGATAAGCCAGAACGACGCCATCTGAAAGGAAAATGATTCTTGTAGCATTCCCGGACCGATTTTGCGCGAATTAGGGCGCGCGCGTTCTGCTCGAAATAAGTTACCGCTGATTCTACGTTCTTTTGGTTCTCATTTTTTAATGGCGGAACTTTTTTTTTTTTTTTTTCCGGCTCAACCTCTCAGCCAGCCCTCAGAAGTGTCTCGAAATCACATTAAGTATTGCTTCAGTAACACTCCCTATCGCCTCGCAAATCCCATTACTGGCGGAACTGGAGGTGGTTTTCCGTTTCGACGCCTGCGATGTTCAGCGCTTTCAGTTCCCGGTCCCAGACTCGACGAGCGTCCAAGCGTGAATCGTTCGATGGATCGACTGTTTTGGACAGGATATTTATATTCGCATGAAGTTCATCCGATGACCCGGCGCTCGCTGACTTCCTTTCGGAAGCGAAAAATATCAGCAGACTCTTCGATACTTCGTCAGCACGATTCTCTGCATCGAGGTTGCAACCGAATCGATCTCTAGCATGGAATCGGCGATCGCCAAAAGAAAATAATTTTCGGTTTTTGTTCAAAGGCTATCAACACCTTTCGTTTCTTATTCCGCCGATGGCGTCCAATATATCTTTTTAATTTGAGCGCTTGGGTCGAACGTGCCGCCGGCTAACCTTCGTGCTTCGTTTTGTTTTTTGCCTGCCTGCCGGCCGGCCTGTCTTCCTTCCTGGCCGACAGACGGGTCGGGCGGCGAAGAGCAATGGGCGATGAAAGCAACAATTTATGGACGCCTCGATTTTTTATTTTCCTCTTCTTCACCTAAATCTCCGATGCTTTCTTCCGAGCCCGGTTGATGGGTGGCTGCTTTGTGGAGAAGTTGCGCGGGACGACGAGGCAACGTGATGAAAGGCGCCTCAGCCTTGTTATCGACCTATTCGATAATCGGAACGGTGGAATTGATGATGCTAATGCGGATCATGAGAACATCGTGCCGCTGTCAAATTGGTTTCACTCAAATGCGGAGCTTACCAATCTTGCGAGGACGCGGCGCTCCTGTCGGCAGCTCCGCGATGATGATGAGAAGCAAACGACGAAATCTGCGCCCATACTCCTTTTGCCAAGCCGGGCTTTCTGAATAACTGACTTTGTCCTGACTGTTCATGGACCGTTCCTCTCGAGACGATAAAGCAGGAATCGTCTGTGGCCTCAATAGAGCCCATCAACTCGTCTGGTCAGGCGAAAATCAAGAAGTTGTTCTCCTTTGAGAGCTTTTGATTCCGCACGGATGGAAGCCCATCCGGAAGTGACCGCGTTTGAAATCGCGCGTCGACAGCTCCCGAAACCAACAAGCCAATCGGTCGAATAGACAGTCACTCCGAGTGTCAGTCAGTTAGTGTCACCATGAGGGTGTCGATTGTCCGAATCTATCAGATCCGATCAATTCGAAGAATTCGCCCCAAAGTGGAGCTGCCTTTGATCTGTTCCTCGGTTTGAACTGCGGCCTGCGTTTGACTCTCTCCTAGGCCCTTTCCTCACCCTTTTATCTGAACCCCCGGCCGGGATCGCCTGGCGCGTGGATCGAGGAAGAGGACGGACGGCTCTCTATCATGTCGGCGAACCAGAGCAACTTTCCAGCAGCCCCTCCGCTCTCGTCCGGTCAGCATTTAATTTTCTCAAACTTATTCAAGCGATTTCCTCCTCGCGAAAACGCTGCGCCCGCTAAGTCATCATTCTGCTCGAGCATTGCCCCGCTCATTCATCGCCTCGACCGAGTGAACGTACCGGAGTCACGATGGACGATACTTGAAAACCCGCGAACGAACGAACGGAGGAAAAGGGATGTAGCAGTTGCAGAACCGTAGAGGTGTACGAAACGAAGATGAGACTGACTACGATTACCAAGGAAAAGCAGCAGAAGCAGTCGAAGAGAAGAAACCAACAAGGAGGAGAGGTAGAAGAAGCACCGTAGAGATGTCTCTTCAAAGCAGCAGGCCGACTGCGGCGGCTCCTTTGATCTTGGGTTGTTGGTCTCATCTCAAGACCTACGGATGGATGGACGAGCGGACAGACGGACGGACTGACCGACCGAACGACTGTCGGAGGGACAGACAGACCGCCAGCCAGCCACACAACCGTACAGACGAACCGGCAGACAGACGGACGCACGGATAACAGGTCGCTCTTCCCCCGGATTCGATCTCTTTTCTCGAGAGTTTTCCCGTTCCGGTGCTGCTGTCCCACACGAGCCCTTGACGTCAGGCTTGCCCCGGATCGGTTCCGGCTCGACTCTACCCTAGCTATCCAGTTTTCACCAAGAACTTCCGACGAACTTCCGATTTCCTCAAAAAACCTCCGCGCGACGAATAGGCCCGAACTTCGTTCCCTGAGCACCTCGCTCTCATGGTTCTGGCCTGAAGGGCACGCTCTTCCATCGTTGGCATTAGAGAACAGAGCTGGGAAATCCCCAGGAGCCTTTCCCATGCAAACGGACGGATGGACGGACAGACGGGGAGTTCGTTTTGTGGTTTGATCCTTGTCTGGGTCTATTTCTGCGCGTCTCTCGACAGGAATTCACAGGGATCAGCTCACGCACAATCTCCGGCGTTCCAGTCGAGCGATGAACGCAGATGCATTCGCTTCCTGCATCCGTCAACGATGGCACTCCACCATAATGTGCTCTTCCACGGGTGACATTATGTCACCCTTCGGTTATGACGGATGAGCGCATGCATAAGAAGATGGAGAGTTCGATCGCTAATTTCAGAATTTCCGATGAAATCTCTTAATCGGAAAATTCGGGCTCTCGCTTACCTCGGTGGCGAGTTTCCTGGTCCTCCGATGCTCGAGAGGGGGTTTAGACGCACAGCACTACGAACGGTAGTCACTTGTTGAAAGGTAGAAGTTTGACAGACGCGAGAGTCATCGGGCAGCTTTCGGATTCAGAGAGTTCACACCCGAAGGTTTCTCCTGCTGAACTCGAGTATTCTGAGGTCCGTGCACTCACTGATGCCCTGGTTACGGTCGGCTCGCTTGATTGACTCGTTCCGAACTGAATTCGAGGGAGGGAGGGAGAGACCAGAGCTAATAAACTGCGAGAGTTCGTGTGAGGGAATCAAGTTTGAGCGCCGGGTTTTTTGAGCGAGATCGTGTTGAGAGATCTCGAGGCCAGCTGACTGACTGAGGTGGCCACTCGAACGCAACTGAGCCAGAGACCGATAACAACAATTCACCGAACGGAGGAGGCTGCAGAGAGGAAAAGAAAGAAAAAGGAGGCGGGTGCTCTGCGAAGCTCCGAAATATCGAAATCCACGTGACTGACTGCCTTGCCTGGTTGCTTGCCCGGCTTCTCGGCACCGCCTCCGGAGAGGGATGAGGTGGGGCCATCGAAACTTACGTTTCACACTCAGGACTCGCATGTTCTGGAACGTTGCCACCTGTATTCGTTCGTGAGTGGAGGTGTGGCCTTGAACTGGAATCAAAATTCGGTGGAAAATAACTCCAGGTCCTTGGGGAGAGCGGGATCGGTCGAGCTCCTCAAGCTAGCGAACTGGGTCAGCGGTGAGCTTGCGGGATCGTTCTGTGGTACTCAGCTTAGATAAGTTTGACGTGGGGCCCAAAGACCACGTGCCCGACCTGAGGTTGTCATCATTCATTTCGATCAGATGCAATGAATTGTATCTCTGAAGTCTCTCTTCAACGCAATCATTGAATTTTGCCCGCGGTCTGTCCGTAGCTCACTTATACGGACTCAGCACCGGCTTGCCTCGTCGAGGGTTGTCATTGACCGAGACGAAAACTTCGAGTCTCTGTTCTGAGAATTGGTCTTCGAGAGCTTCAATACCACGAGCTGACTAAGACTGAGATTCTGGCGATTACATTCATTGACTTCGATTCCTGCACTTTCGGCCCTTCTTTCGTGTTCCGGCGGTATCCGGCAGAGGAATCGCTCAGACTGTAGCTAAAACTGTACGTGGTGATCCTGAGTCTCCTACGAATGTCACCGTTTTATTGACGGCCGTATCTTACTTTCGCAGCACCTCCTGTTAACTTTGTGGATCGGAATCGGTGCACATCACCATGTTGTAGTCGGAGCACCGCGTATGACAAGTAGTTACTTCAAAAATGCGTCGTGAATTTTCTGGAGGAAACATCATAGCCAGATTTCTCTCAGAGCAGCGTTGGCTCGTTCCTCTGACACTGCTGGCGGGAGTTCATCAGCTCTCCTCCCGAATATTGGCTAATTCCCCAGCAGACCCTCGTGCCCGAGTCTCGTGTTCCACTCCGGAATGCGCAGGACATCTACTTTACGGAGGCAACCTGCTCCAGATCGGGTCAAACTCGGGACCACGGCCCCAGGGCTCGGCCGCCTCAGTGCATTCCTGTTATAGTCTCATAGCCACCGCGGCTGGCGATGAATCATCTCTATGATTTCCTGACTGCCAACTACCTCACTCACAACCCGTTAGCTGTCATTAGCTGTGAATTGCATAGCTATCGACCAATTGAATCGACCATTGGTGTTCCGGTGTGGCAGTGTTACAATGAATGAAATCTATAGGGATCTGACGACAAGCGCTATTGCCATACTTGCGATGAGCTGGAGAGCAGGATAGATAGCCGCAAAGCATGCCGCGTGGTATCAAATACATCGAAGGCGGTCACTTCCGAATCAGATGTCGATGCTGGTCCGCATTCGGAGTTCCGTCTCGCCATTCAATTTTCTAATGTGGAATTTCGAGCTCTGGGTAACAGCTCGAGCGACTCAGCGATGGACTCGGGAGGATGAGCCATAATCGTTATCAAGCGTGAGCAGGCTCCCAGTCTGCAAGGTCCTCACCCTGAGATAGTTTCCCCAGCAGGAATACAAAGGCCTGTCCCGAACAGTCCACTGTCCGAGACCACTGTGCCAGATCCGCATAAGAGAAATCCGGTTAGGAGTTTCAACACTCCAGTTTATGAGACGATGTAATGGAATGATGATCTGCATCGTCACCTCTCCACGAGCCTACAAATGAGGCCTGAGACAAGTATGGAGAAAACACACAAGTCCTGTGCAAACTATAGAGGATCGATTCACAGAGAAAGCGTTGTATGACGGACGTCGATCACCGAAAGCCAGAAGCGCATTTTTGTCCGCTCCAACACCAAATCTATGGGTGTTAGCCTTTTCCATCTTGCGTCACGCAGGCGGTGTGGCTGCCGTCCTGGCAATCCCGAGATGCTTGATGATCGTGGGAAGCAGATGATGGAATTTATGATTAGAGAGCGCAAATTTTCGCGAGAAGTTGGTCGGATCAGCTTGATATCACATCAGACTTCTGGCAGTGCACTCTCGGATTTTATTGGATTTCAAGGAGGTGGATATAAGTGAGGAAAGTGGTAACTCAAGCATTATTGAGTTTTCTCGCAATATGCAATCGGGAACTGTTTAGGATTACATTGGAGGATTCGCTCCAAGAAGGAGAATTCATTTACTTTGAATTCAAGTCGGCCACGAACTGAAGATAGAGCATCGGACGCGAAATTCTTTGATGCCAAGGTCACAAGGATCTCCGCCAGGAGACCAGGGGCGTACCCAGCTTTTTTTTGGGGGGGGGGGGGGGGGGGCAAGGATGTGATGATGATGCCGATGATGATGATGATCATCGTCTCGAGATTTTCATGACGCAATCAACATGGTTTTCAAACCTGTGAGACTTTCCTGATAAGACTGAATCTTTGTGGAACTTTTTCGTCCATTAAAGTAGAATATAATCAACCCTTCCCAATATTATCGAAGAGTTTTTGGGGGGGGGCATGCCTCCCCCCCCATGGACTATGGACATGCAATATGACTTTCAAATCTGATGGGTAATGGAAACGTTTTGCGCACTAGGTGTATACCAGGAGGTCGAATCAGTTTTGGTCTCTTACTCGCGCCTATCCATGCAGGACAGCGTTCTTTAGAGCGGCTCAGAAATCGCCACATTTTTTTTAAATAGTCTCATCTATTTGACCGGGAAAATTCGAGAGCCAACCGATCGAGTGCGTACTAATGTGATTCAACGCGAAGGAGGATTTCACTCACTTGCCATCCAACTGAACGAGGATCGCCCAAGAGCTCTGGAAGCGGCTGGCGATCGTATCTGCTTTGGAATCGTTGATTTTTCGACAGAATCTTGTCCTCGATTTGTTTCCATCTCAGAGAAGGCCCAATTCGAGTTGAGTTCCGAAAGCGAAAAGTTCTTGAATCGATCCAAACTAACCAGTTATGCGGCTGCCGCGTCGACCCGACGACTCCTGAAAATCAAGCTCGTCCAGCTCCAGGACTCCAGCAGGAAGACCTCGATCTTTGAGTGAAAAAATAATTGTCGGATCGACGCAGCAGCTGCGAAGTTGAGCAGTTTGGATCAATTTAAGAACTTTTCACAATCGTTTCTGTCTTGAATTCGCTTGCCCTTCCTCGAGCTCTTAATCGATTCTCGCTCTGCTCAGCGGCAACTGAGAGGATCCGCATTGGATCATATTGGTACGAGCTCGATTGCCTCACTTCTTACCTTTCCCCTCTAGTCACGTGAAATGATTTGTCGAATCCGAGCATTGGGCAGAAGCACGCATCCAAACCATCCGCAAAAGATTCGGACGGTGCAATGACATGATTGGAAGAGGGACATCACATTGCCTCGCGGCCAGCCATCGCATCAGGCTGTATTCGGCAGAACCTATTGATGGTGGCTCTATAAACGGAAAGTTTCAGTAACGAGTATTTAGTGACATTCTCGTAATATTGTCCTCCATTTGTCTTCTTGGCAATGCGGGTGGGACTTCATTGACTCAAGTCCCACTGGCCAGTCCAAATATAAGTGTATATTCACATTTGAACAGGCTCCTGCGTCATTTTGAAGCGCGATAAGAATCCGAAACCTCGAACTTACATGCGAGTGAACTTACTAGCAATCTTGTTGAAGAGTGTAGGGATTCTGGAGCTCCGCTACAAACTTCATCATGTCTTACGTGGCTTCCTGTGCATGATGGACTTGCTCACGGTGATGTACAACGCTCATGTTTCTTATTCAGTGGCCGCGGCAGCCGCCGAGGATCATTCGGAGATGTCATACACGATCTATTTCGCCTATGAGTGCGACATGGTGTTCTGCTCCCTCGTCTATATATGGGGGATCCGTTACGCGAAAAGAAACAAAGTCGATTTCCAAGAAGCTAGAGCCAAGCGTTGGGCCAATGCGAACCTCGCCCTTATTCTGATCCTCGATGTTCTGCTTGGATATTCGCTGGTCAGTTACCTAATTTCTGCCGGGGTCTTGGACTTCTACTTTTGTCCTGCCTGCGTGGTCGTGTTTGAATTCTCCTACGCTGTAATCATGAAGCTGCAATGTTACGCAGTGTGCCTTTTCATATCAGGGAACCTGATGATGTTTGCCAGAGACATAGACGCGATCATCTCCGATCTAAGTACCACGAATGTCCGTGAGAGCTGCTCCAAAATTCGAGAAGTCAACAAATATCTCAACAAGGAACTCAGTACATTCCTGGTACTGTTCCATGTGCAATACTTTGTGAGGCTCGCCGGGGAAGTTCCGAGTCTCGGAATGAGCTTGCAATGCGGAGAAGGTCTCTACATGGTTCTGGAGAACCTCGGTCAGCTGCATATCTTCTTATTGGTCATATCCAGGAGCGATCTCATAAGGAAGAAAATCCAGCGATTCCGACGAAAACTTCTCTACATGAGCGTTGTCAACAGGAGTGACTACCTGGATTGTTTCCTGAGCGAAACGTTCGGCTTGGAAGTTGGTGTCGGCGTCGCGAGAGCCGTGTCCTGGAAAACTTGCCTGTCATTTATCAGTTTCTGTTGGAGCTACGCCTTCATGACATTCCAATTCACATTTTCAGCAAAGCCATGGTCGTGTTTTTAGCTGCTCAAATTCTTCATCTGGAGTTGAGTTTGCTGGCCGAATGGTGAAATCCGACCGGAGCCTTCCCCTTGAACGTCGCATACGCCTCTTCAG
This sequence comes from Phytoseiulus persimilis, assembly GCA_037576195.1. Lineage (NCBI taxonomy): Eukaryota > Metazoa > Arthropoda > Arachnida > Mesostigmata > Phytoseiidae > Phytoseiulus > Phytoseiulus persimilis. The sequence goes on along the minus strand of CM075102.1, from coordinate 44,419,992 downwards.
CCGGAGTAAAGGGGTCGGAGCGAGCATGGTGGGATCCTGGAAGCACGTTTCCCAGATCCCTCATAATTTTCAAGAATGAAGCTTTTTTCGAATCGATGCTCGTCCACGGATTGTTTTTCCTCAACTGTCGATTGCCAAAGGGAGACTCGATTGTGATCTCCCCCCAAGAGCTTCAACCGAGAGGCATATCTTTCCGGTTGCGTTTCGGCAGACAATGAAAAACGCGTTCCTCAGACTTTCGGAGAGCTGCAAGCCCCAGTGGATTTCGGGGAAATAAACTTATATCGGGGAGTCTGAATGTTGGGAACGCGTGGTCTTCCGCTGTTCTGGGTTGAGGATGCGGGGACATCATTTCGCAGCTTCAGCCAAGTAATGATTCCCGATCGAAAGAACTTTGGCAAGAAAGGGCAAACCGAAACTGCAAGGGGTAATAGTCAGGATCAAAGTCAGGATTTTCATTGGGTGATTCGTATTGGAAAGCCTCGACCAGGGTCACTTGCACCCAGCTCTGATCGTACTCTATCAACCGGAATTTGCGAAATCGTTTTCCTCTCCCTCGAACATTGGGAACAAATCAATCAGCATTTTCTCATTGTTGGTCACCTCTAACTTATGTATGGGAGACCCCTAAGAGAGCTGCGGAGAAACCTACAGAGTGAACTGACATCTCAAGAAGAACACAGTTCCATACGTACACGTTGCCTACAGAAGTCTCCATTCAGATTGTTCCTTGACCTGAACTTCCTGGGTGGTGGATGTACAGATAACCTCGAATATTTCAACCCCAATCATTTCACCCATCCGGATTCAAACCTCGACCATCTCAACCATTAGGACTTTATGCGCGATTGCTTCCACTCCAATCACTGTACGACGCCGATTATTCCGACCTCGATAATTCCGACTTTCGATTATTTCAACCATTCTCTGCATCGATCAGATGAGATAATCGAGGTTTCACTATATGCGAGACGACCTTCGATCTTACTGCCGGTACAAACTGCCTTGGAATGAATCATGTTTGCTGTCTAAGGAAGACGTAACCGAACTTCACCGTGCCCTACGGCAGCTGCTCTTGACCTATGATAGAGCGGATGCAGCAAAGGCTTGCCCGGAATCAGCTAGAGCACGGGTCGTCGAATAGTGTGTCGCGACGAAGCGATGTGCAAAACCTTCTTGGAGAGAATCCAATTCAGATGATGAACCGACGCCTCGGAGATAGATGGTGTGAATATTCATAGACGCAGCAGAGAGGGAAAGAAAATTTGCGGAGGATGACGTTCTCAAACAGGACATGAACGAGACCTTCGGGAGTGAGAGCGCCTCAGACGGATGAGAATCAGTTGTTTCGTCCGTCAGTACCACAGTCGGCCGAGTTGTCGTTCACTGTCTTCTCTCGATCTCGCCCATCATCCAAGTGGGGGTAGAATCGGCTCCATCCAACTTCCGTGAGCGCCAGAGCAGAAGTGAACCCGGAAAACTGTCGGACGAACGGACGATGTTCGGCTCAGTATCCCGCACGCACATGGCGCCTCTCCTCCGATCACAAGTACGACATGGTGACCGCCTGGGGAGGTAAACTGTCCCGCTATGTGCTCAAAGACCTGGAGGAGTTCACAAAGTACGGGCCGGAGGTGGCCACGTAGACCTCGTCGGGTGAGATGGTTATTTTGAGCCGAGATCCTTGGAAAAAAGGAATCGAAGCCGATTTGTCGGGGGACTAGTTGACAAAATAAGGCGTCCTTTGGCACCTCCTCGACGAGCTTACGGCTGCAGCAACCGTGGACACTCTGGGAATGTCGTCCAATGTCGGTATCGTTTGACGACCTCTGAGCCAGAGGATCATGCTCGGTCCTCCAGAGCCTTCTTCATAGGATGATCAAAATCATTTAGAAGTCTATGGAGGGCAGAGTAGTGCTAACAGAGAGAGGACCTCGTGCGGGGTTGAATCTCAAGGCGAATAAGCGTTTCTCGAGAGGCAGGGGCTGGGGATGATAGACAGGGAAAACAGCTAAGTTGGGGAGGCCTTCATCCTCCACGAAGACAGGTCCTACGCCTTGCGACAAGTTCGTTGCCCACCGGATCGGCGGAAAACAACAAAGCGAACATACGAGTGGGCCGTCGGCTTCCGTACAGTGAGAGTATCAAGTCGTCAGGAAGTCGCATGAGCCTGGAATATGGAGTTGCGGAGAAAACTCCGATCCCCGAGAAGGAGTGCTTCCATATTCGTGGCGATGGGGTCTGCCGCAGAGTTCCGATCAGCGAAGCTAGCCCGTCTTGTTGGGAAAGAGAATCGGTGAGAGTGATTGCGATCATGAGCGAAAGGATCTCGAATGAATCGTTCGCGACAAGGACTCGAGCCGATCGAACATCCTCCGACACCAGCACCTTACTTCATTCCTCAACGTTGTTCGATTCGCTCCCTAGTACCACAAGACTCCGCCAGCAGATCTCGATGAAAGATTCGGATCTACGTTGCCGAAAGAGATGACTACTTGCATCAGTTCTGAAAAGAAACGATTTTGTTTGAGTTCGCCTCCTTGATTTTACAGCTGTCCGCAGGCGCGAAACCGTGGTCCTTTGTTCAAAAGTCCCGAACCCCGTCTTTCGGCAATTCGTCTCTCTTCATCCTTATGAACAGAGCCTGGATTCTGAGGCCTCAATCATTTCACACCTTCCACTTGTCCATTCGAATTGTCCATGAATCTTTGATGCTCGAGTTCTTCGGCTTGCTCGATGATACGACTTCATCCATCGAGCCATACTCCACCAATAAATTCACTCATAAATCCATGGATTGATGAAAAGTAAACAATGAATGATGCCCGAATTTTCAAGCTCTGCCCGTGAGTACTTTACCCAGAACGGGCACAAAGTTTCCGGTATGTCTTCTCGATGACTGGAGCTGGATGAAATCCAGGTGTTGCCGAAGCCGTTCGCCGGGGAAGTTCAAGTCACTGTTTCCGAAACTTCAAGCGTCTCCATCTGATGCCGGCCGCTCCCGCTTCAACGCTCGAGAGATCACATGACATGAGAAATAATCACACCCACAGCTCCCAAGCTCATTGTTCAGTGAATCTAGGAAATGCACCCCTCTGAACTCGATCATACTGACGAAGGATCACGTGATTCACCTTGATGGTGCGGAACGAGAGAATGGATTTCATCCCTATTTGACGAAATTTCTCGGGTCCGAGTTCTGAGAATCGGATCTTCCGATTTCATTTTCGAGCATCAAGGCTACAATCACAGCTCTCAGTCTTCGTTCAATGTGGGGTTAAAAAAGTCGCGTCTGTATACTGTCCTTTGTTCGCTGAGGAAGAACACAGTCAGCGGGATGGGGGTATATAATTCTCAAGGAACGTCTAACAGGAAGCCCTGTAGCTGGAAGATTCCAGATATTTGCTCCTTACGTGAGACACTTTGGCGGCGACAGCAGCGGCTCCTCATCTTTTCTTCTGACAAGGAAACGGGCGGGTAGAGTTTGGAAAACTGACGTTGCGCAGTTTCGCATGCGACGGACGGCGACGCGACAGCATTTCGAAAGGCTGAATTCCTCTGCCCTGAATAATCCCGATTCTGCCCGGATACCACAGTTATGCCTCAAGCCATCCACATCTCGGACTCGAGTTCCAAGACTGGGCTTCGTTGTCAATATCATTGCTGCTGCCACGAGTCATCATGTTATTCTTCTCGTGATGGCACTCTGAACCAGAGACGCGATGAGTGGAACTAAGAAGGGCGAGGACGATGATCCAGATTCAGATTTGCCCTCCAAGAATCCTTCCATTTACTCTTCCTCTTCTACTACTTCGTCGTCCAGTTCTCCTGCTTTGAAATTGTTCGAGTTATCATCTAACAATTCGCTCGGGTGCCAGACTTGCTGCTGTCCCTTGAAGGACAGAACTACTGACGATACAACGAGGAAAACAGGGCCAGTACTGGTGACCCGCTCTAGTAAGCCTGACGAAGCTGCGAAGACATCGAATCCAGCAAGTACAGCAGATCGTTCCAAGCCAGCGGGAGCTCCAAATGTCCCTTCAGAAGAAAGTACTGTGCTCCAGGATTGTGCAAGCAACCCCGAAACATGTTTGAAAAACAACCCCTGGTGTCCCATAATAGCTTCACTGTGCCTCGATTTTCCGCGTGACCCGACCCGAAAACGTTCACGGCTTAGCTCTGTTGTCGACGAGGGACAATCTAGAACGGATCAGAGTGCTATTTACCATTGTTGGTGTTGCTGCTGCTGCGGCTGTAGCCATCGTCAGCGTCAAAGTGAAGTATACCAATAGTTGCAGAAATCATGCGTCTCCGTGCAGTGGTCCGTTCAGTATCACCCGCTCGATCTATATTCATCCTAATCCGATTCCAGTGCTACGCGATGGTAACCCGACCCGCGAGACCGAATGCGGAAAAGGTCTCCCAGACAGTGGAAGTACCACCGCCCCTCCACCACCTGATCCCGGTGGAATCTCGGAGGACGAGTCACCATGAAATCTGGGAGGCAGGATGATCTTCTGCTAAGGAAGAAATTGCCAGCCCTTCGGGACCTTCAGATGGAGTTCAGCAGCTCGCAAGGACGATTCCACGAGTGGGAGGAAGGTCGATGAATGAAAAAATTATTATCAAGTGCAAAAGTAACCTGATATTGGGGAGTCCATTTTCCGACCCGCCTTTAGCACACACTCTTTGATCTTCCTCAAGTTAACATGGCTAGTCAAGATCGCTCGGGCATCTCTCTTGAATCAGCCAAGTCATGCTTTCTGCGCAGAGCATCGTTAGGGCTGGCCGAGCTTTTCTCTCGAATAGTGCGAATACTTTTGATTGCACAAGCTCGCCGAGGTTGGTCGTGCTCTCTCTTATATTGTCGACAGCCGGGCTTAGATTATGCAGTCTGAAGACTGTGTCACGAGCTAGAACCATTATGGATTCAAGACTTCCTGCCGTGTCCAACTGTTATGTGGGCACGTAACTCTACCAGTTGAACGATATCGTGTGGCAGACAGACGTTCAATCCCACTAATTTGGCTAGAAAGCCGGAGAAATCAATGAAACTCCATGTGCGAGTCTCTCGCTCACAAGCAGGCTATGTTCCCGACTGACGGGTCTCTCGCGGCCGAGCCTATTAATGTATGTCGAGTGCGTAGTGTCTACATTCAGTGTTGCTTCGAAGCTTACTCCCAAATATTGGAGAGCTCTAATAGGAGAGCGAAATTCGGAACGAATCAGTGCACTGGAGAGCGGGTTCTGCACTCGCGATTATATAGAGTCTTCTTCAAAGGTTTCGATCAACAACAACGACAGCTCCGCTTGAATCTTGTGAGCGCTCCATTGCACGTCTCAATTCAAATGGAGGAGTGAACGGGATCGAGGTTCATGTATGAAGCACATTCAAAGAATGGAATCGCCACTTCCGAGGGCTGTTTGATCCGATGACGCCTTCTGGACATGGCTGTTGTGGACGGGGTCTGATCGTTTTTCCCGCCACAGAGTGTTTTCGAAAGCCCGCCTCCTCCAATGAGAGCTGGTTTCGGTTTCTAAAAATCCAAACAAACCCATTCCCCGGGCTCATCTCAGCTGATGCGTGAATTCAGCAAGGCTCAATCCGTACAGTTTCATGCACGGCGCACCCGGCGTTGCATTGTTCCAAGGATTGCAACGCATGGTTCTTCTTCCTCCCTGAGGTGAGTTCATTCTGTGCGGTGGTTCCCTCGCCAGAGTTCCGCTTGCGTTGTGCTGAAACTTATCGTTTGATGAACTCTCTATTCCGTCTTTGCAGTTTGCCAATATGAGGGTAAACGTTGATGGACTCGAGGTGCTGTTCCCTTATGACTTCATATATCCGGAGCAGTATAGCTATATGCTAGAGCTCAAACAATGCCTCGACGCCAAAGGACATGGAGTTCTAGAAATGCCTTCGGGAACCGGAAAAACGGTAAATTTCCGAGACTCATGTGGATACTTCTCATATATGATTGACGAGCTTGAAGAATTCTTGATTATCCAATGTTAAGCGTCAAACTCTGTTCCCAGGCAACCCTGCTTTCGCTCATCTTAGCATATCAGAAAGCGTACCCCAGCGTAATCAGCAAACTGGTGTACTGTTCGCGTACGATGCCCGAAATCGAGAAGGTGGTTGAAGAAGTCCGGCGATTGCGAGAATATTATAAGAAGGAAGCATTCATCAGCTCCTCAAATGACATATTGGGTTTGTGTCTGACATCTCGAAAGAACCTCTGCTTGCATCCAAAAGTGTCTGAAGAGAAGGACGGCCGCGTGGTTGACGCCAAATGCTACGCTTTCACCGCCGCATACAAGCGAGGCGATGAGAGTGAAGAAACATGTACCTTCTTCGAGAGTTTCGACACTCACGGACGCGAGATGCTTCTACCTCCCGGAGTTTACGGAATCGACGATCTGAAGGAATATGGTCAACGTCACCATTGGTGCCCATACTTCACTGCGCGACATGCAATCATGCACGCGAACGTTGTTATTTACAGTTATCACTACCTGCTCGACCCGAAAATCGCTGAAATCGTCTCGAAAGAATTGAGCTCCAACAGTGTCGTGGTCTTCGATGAGGCGCACAATATCGACAATGTCTGCATCGACTCCATGAGCGTAACGATCAGCAAGAAGATGATGGAAGTAATCAACGCCAATCTCGTAGTTGTGGAGAGTCGAGTCCGCCAGATCCGCCAAACCGATGCTTCCCAGCTACAGGAGGAATATCAGAAACTCGTGGATGGATTGCGCGTAGCTCAAAAGGCTCGGGAGACCGATATTATCATGCCCAATCCCGTGCTTCCGGACGAGATCCTCCAAGAGGCAGTTCCTGGCTCAATAAGAACAGCAGAGCACTTCACCGCTTTTCTACGTCGTCTCTATGAGTACGTGAAGCACCGTATGAGGACCCAGCACGTGGTCCAAGAATCGCCCGCCGCATTCTTGAAAGACATCGCCAAGCAGGTCTGCATCGAGCGCAAACCGCTGCGCTTCTGCGCGGAGCGGCTTTCAAGTCTTCTCCGCTCGCTTGAAATAGCCGATGTGGCAAACTTCTCGCCGCTGGTGAGAATGTGTCACTTCGCTACTCTGATATCCACCTACACTAAGGGATTCACTCTCATCATCGAACCATACGACGATCGGACGCCGAATATTCCGAACTGTACCTTGCAACTGAGTTGCATGGACGCCTCCATTGCGATCAAGCCGGTCTTCCACCGCTTCCAGTCTGTGATCATCACTTCTGGTACACTGTCTCCTCTGGAAATGTACCCTAAAATTCTGAGTTTCCATCCAATAGTGATGGCTTCCTTCACGATGACTCTGGCCAGACCATCGATCTGTCCTATCGTGATCAGCAAAGGCAACGACCAGGTCGCTATATCATCGCGATTCGAAAACAGAGACGATATCGCTGTCATCAGGAATTACGGCAACCTTCTCGTTGAAATGAGTGCCGTTGTTCCCGACGGCGTCGTCGTGTTCTTCACATCGTATCAATATCTGGAGAACGTTGTTGCGCTATGGTACGAGCAAGGAATCGTGGATCAGATTCTGCGGAAAAAATTGCTGTTCATTGAAACGCAAGATTCCGCCGAAACAAGTCTTGCACTGTTGCATTACGTCAAAGCCGTGGAGAGCGGTCGGGGCGCGGTTCTACTATCTGTCGCCCGAGGTAAAGTTTCCGAAGGGGTCGATTTCGATCACCATTTAGGAAGAGCCGTCTTGATGTTCGGGATTCCGTACGTGTTCACCCAGAGCCGAGTTCTACGAGCCCGACTGGAGTATCTTCGTGATCAGTTCCAAATCAAAGAGAATGAATTCCTCACGTTCGATGCAATGAGACACGCGGCACAGTGTGTTGGCAGAGCTCTCAGAGGCAAGACCGACTACGGTGTCATGGTATTTGCGGACAAACGATTCTCGAGGTACGATAAGAAGAGCAAATTGCCGCGTTGGATACAAGAATATCTCACAGACTCATTGTGCAATCTGAGCACAGAGGAAGGTGTTCAGGTTGTCAAGAAGTTCCTGCGTCAGATGGCGCAACCGTTCAGCAGAGAAGACCAACTCGGAATTTCGCTCCTGACTGAAGAGCAGCTCAACGATCCAGAAGTTCACAAGAAACTCAAATCGAAAATCATCCAGAACGATTCCGCAACCTAGTTGACTCGGTTCGCGGCCGGGTCGGGGCTCGACGTAATTTAATGTGATTTACGCGCCGTGTCAACATCTGTATATAAGCCCTCGATTTCCCACTCGTCGAGATCAAAATAAAAGAGGAGCGGTGATTGGTTCCTTCATAATCGTCTCGCTCCGTATTTTATGATTATTTCACTTGGATTCGATGTATAACAGTTCGGAAATTCTCGGATCAGGGTTGGCCGTGCCAAGAGGCCAAATATTCGAGAGAACAAAAGTAATAAAGAGCGATCTCAATTCTGATTCGAGCGACGTCGGGCGGGTGCTTGAGTTACTGTTGGAGCTCGAGACGTGCTTCTCGTTGGAGCCTGTCCCAAAGTCTCTGGGAAAACCCCACCATAGGCCTCGATGGCGGCGTCAGGGCCAGATAGGGCAGAAGAAATTATCACGGCGTCGGCAGGGTTCTTAGACTCCGTTCCTAGCTCGTTTGTTTGAATCTCCGGATGGAATCCGTTCTCGTCTGCAGTGTATGACACGTGGCGTTCACGACCATCGGCCAATTTGAGGAAGTAGTTTCCTTCGGCCCGAGAAGTCCCATCGAACTTCTCGGAGTGGCCGTGCGAGCCCTCGTCAGACTCTGCGGTGTAAGCAAACTCATACGGCGTCGGTTGAGAGTGGTCGTCCGAACGCTGCACGGTACTCTGAGCGAGCTGAGGATAGATTATTCGGGAAATCATGAAAATACGCTCTTCTGCGAGAGGGTCGGAGTTCTGCTCTGTTGGGAGAGTCTCGGCCAATTCCCATATTGTTGGAGCATTTTGAATTTTCTCCAGCCCATGGATGCACTCTTGCTAGAAATATGTCGACTCACCGAACCAGCCACCGCGAATGCTACCAGCACGAACGTCTGTAAATTCAATGAATTTTCTTCAGTGCTCGGAGAATTCCGAAAGACAAAAGCCTTCGGAGGATATTTCAAGACGGATCTCACTGGCGTAGGGTGTGTAGATCGATACAGCTTTGAGACCCCTACCTTCATGTTCTTCGGACTGTTCCGTTTTCTGAGTCTGTGCCCCAAGCGTCGGGCTCTATTTATGTTGGAAAGTTTCTTCGAAGTGACTGGGAAGTGTTTACTTGGACGAAACAAAGTACCCGTCCGCTAATCCCCTCAGAAGGGACCCGCATCGTTGAGATGACTGCGCTTACTACGCTCAAAGCACAGATCCGGATTCGACACTGCTCGATACGCGGCTGAAAGCGACACCTAGTTTCAAAATTGAATCGGGCCTATCCGGAGTGCGGCGCAGTCGAATCATTCACAACAGACGACTTCGGAGTCATTCCTCCGGCTCATCCTGAATCAAATCACGTACGAGCCGCCCTCTGGATACCGAACATTGCATGAGATGTTTCCAGTTGGATTCAGAGAGCTCAAAGCAAAACTGTTTTATTCGACCGTCCACGTCGGGAAACTCACAGGGAAAGAGATCGTAACCACCAGTTGAAGCGTTCTCATTGCGCTGGGCATGCAGTCAGAACATAATGGCCCCGTAATAGCCACTACTTTCACGGTTCGAACAACGAAGACCGTTGCCGTCCAGAACTTCCAGCTCCGCGAGGCTCGGAGTCGGGCTCTCACAGAACGATCAAGTGTTCCGAATCTTCCAACAAGACATCAATATCCGAGTTCGAGGTTCTGCTGTTCTTTCGCGAGTTAGTCGCACGACTAATGGGAGCTATTGGCAACGAATGACCTTGCCATATTCGTCGAATTCATCTGCTGGGTTTTTTTCTGACCTGCCACCGACTGACAGAGAAACGAGCCGACTGCGTTGACAAGATTAATGCTGACGATTAAAATTTTGAGATAAAAATCAAGATTCGAAGTGAATGCGGTCGCATCTTCTGATCCAGTTTCGCTGTCGACAGGCTGAGCCTCCTACTACTTCAGTGCAGTCACGTATTTTGGTCGGCTGATCATTTTCTCGATTAACTATCGATGGGTTAGTTTAAACCAGGCTTGAACCCTCAACTAGGATTCTCCCCTAACGTATAAAAAGCCAGTTTGAAAGTATCGACGACACCACAAACCACCATGAAGATTGTAAGTCAAATGAATCGATTCAGTGCGCTCGTTCGGGAGTCATGGCATCTCGTTTGCCTTTAATTTATCTCGCCCAATCCATCCGATCGGAGTACTTCTCATTCTATACGCAAATCAACTCTTTCAGTTCGTAACCTTCGCCGTTCTCATCGCTGGAGCCGTGAGTAGCATGACACTGCTTGTGTTCTAACGTTTCTTACCACTTATCAGAGACCGACACTGTTGACTTCGTGCCCGTTTCGGGGGTGTTTCGCAACAGATCACCAGTCTGAAATGTCTTTTCAGGCGGCCCAACAGATCCGAGTCGCACCTCGGGCTTCTGTCCAACAACAGTACGACGATCTTTCACAGCCCACCCCTTATGAATACGCCTACACGTCGGAGAATGAAGAAGGACAGCATGGACACTCGGAAAAGTTTGACGGAGTTTCTCGAGCCGAGGGAAATTACTTCCTTAAGCTCGCAGACGGACGTGAGCGCCATGTAACCTACACCGCAGACGAGAATGGTTTCCACCCAGAGATTCAAACCAACGAGCTTGGCACTGAATCGAAAAATCCTGCTGACGCCGTCTACATCTCGTCCGCTCCATCTGGACCCGACGCTGCCATCCAAGCTTACGGAGGACCATTCCCTGAATCTATCGGACAGGGAGCTCCCGGTAGGTTTCCAAATCAATCAATGAATGCTCGATACAATTGAAATCCAAGCATTTCATCTTTTCTCAAATGAACCTCGTATCCGAAGTCGCTCGCGCGCCGATTCCTGTTGCTGCTGCCGGTGCCGCTTCCGCCGCAGCTGCTCGACGTCGTGCAAACTGAACGGGACATGGTCACCTTCGTCTTGAGGTGAATAAGTGACGTGTGTGACCTTGCGCTGTGAACAGTTCCCGTTAGAGAAGATCGAATGATGGCAAACGTGATTCGCATTCCTGTAATGAATCGACGAAGACCCCGAGCAGATAATTTGTCGACGATTGTACAATTCGATGGATAGCCAATAAAAGTAACCGTGCGTTAGTATCTGTTGTTCGGTCTTTCCGTGGCCTCCCCGAAATTCCTGCTTCAGCCGTGATAATAAGGGAACCAACAGTCCCGCCACTGAATGGTGCCGGAGATCAGTTTTTCGAGAGCACGCTGGTCGAGGAGCCGTGCTCGGTTGAACTTTTTTTTTTCTTTCGAAACCGAGATCGGGTGTCTCATCGAGAAACGATAACATCACGGTGCCGCTCAGAGGTATCCCTGGTTCTCGAGAGATTTTCTGACAGCTCCCCAACCGCGTCTGATGTGAAAGAGCAATTCTGATGATTTCTGCGGCACCCCCCAGATCCCGGTGGATTACTCCGCCGTGTTTCATCGTGGAATCCGCTGAAAAATTGAATGCTTGCAGACAAAGCTCCCCGGAACTTTACCACTGACTCTGACTTACAATCAGTCAGGGAAGCGAAAGGACTCCAACGGATCCTCGCATCCACGAAGTTCGGACTTTCTTCCCTAATTCTGCAACGGATATCCCATGTTTTCTTACAATCTCAGAGGTTGGATGATCCACTTCTCGATTCTGACTGGAGGATGAACGTCCATCAAATGCATTGCATCGAGTTCCCCCATACGAGACCAGCATGGCATGAAAGATGTGCGGGAAGATGCTTTCTCTGACCAGCGAGGCCTCTATGATTGATGACCACGTCGATGGAGAAGTACTGGTGTCCTCAGGGAAAACAGCGAACGTTCGGGTGGTACTCCCTGTCGGCGAGTTCAGAAATTCTCTGGCTTGGTGAGGTTCCGCGGCGTTCAGTTAGTACTGAATCGGAATCTCGTCCCAGTATCGGAACATCTTGCTTGTTTCGATGGAATCAACAATATCAGAGAATACTCTGAGCAGAGCTTAACCGTCGACGAGCTGTGAATATCTCAACATTTTCCGGTGTGTGGGTTGATAGCCATGTGCTGTGTGGGCAGAGGGAGTCGGGACGGGCTGCATGGCGAAACACACAGGCTTCCTTTCCAACTGATGAGAGTGCGTTCCAGAGTCATGAAGGATTTTCGGCTCCAAGATTTCGAATTGCATTTCGGTTGCTCGAATCGGCCAAGATCGCTCGGATTCGGTCATCCATCCCCCACCTAACGATCACAATCAATCTGGAATGGTTCCTAGGAGCGAAGTTTGAGCTCTAAGTCTGACATTCAGAGATTGCCACTATCAACTCGAAGCAATCTGATGAAGAGCATCGATTTGGCTTTCTCAGATGACGGCTACAGCCGGAACTCGCTCGTTCGCGAGCCTCGGATGAAATTCTCATGGACATCTATCGCGCCTCCAGCAAAGCGCTTCTTGCCCTCAGAGACCGGCGCGGATCTCTTCCACATGGGAGAGGTTTCCATGTCCTGTGGACATCTGACTTCCATTCCGCTTCTCATCGTCGACTCTCGCGTACATCGAGCTCTTATTACCTACCAAGTGAGTGAAACCATTCTTGAGTATATCTCCCTTATCATGGTGTGCAACGACTCCAGGATGCGCGCGCCGAGGTCTGACCATGTCGGTGGCCACGGCTCTGAATTCGCCGACTTTTCGCTAAAGATTGGAGTGACTTTTCTGTGATGTGCTAGGAAGTTTTCCTCAACAATGAGCAGAAATAGACATCAATGGTTCCAAGTAAGGAGACAAACGCTCAAAAGAGTCAAGTTCACGAAAGTCGTTCCCATCAAACCACGAGGCATGACCACAAATCGCAGCTCAACTATACAACAATAGCTATCGTTTTTCCGAGCTCTACCATGCCAACGCAAGGCCTCCTCTCGGTTCTGAATGAGGATAACTCTACTCGATTCATCCGCAGATTTTGAGATCGTTCCCTGAGTCTTCAGGTGGGACGCCTGTTTCTCTTCTAAGAGTATTCCAAAGGAGTCGGAAAATGGAGTGGTTCGAGTCGTTGCAAACTACGAAGGAAGACGCCGATCAAATACCGCCAGATACTTACAAAGACGATTGGTACACAGACCCCCAGATCGAGGGTATTCTCAGCCATCTCGATAACCTCCCCGACGAGCAGTTCGAACAATGTATGGGCGAATCGTTACCTTGCGCAGAGCATTTAACACAAGCCCACGACGTCCAGGCGCAGTTCGCTGCTAGGAAAATCAATCAAGGTTCGTCTCTACATTGAAACCACCCGAAAAGCTTTCCAGGCCATCGCCCTGGAGAACCGTTGTGGTGACCTGTCAAATATCGGTTCCGAAGCCGACTGTAAGATCATATTGCAAGACCCCCCGATAGTCGGATTTCGGGAGGTATTTCGAGCATGATGCTACAGTTGGTCTCTGCCGACCCTTTTCGAAAGACCTCAACAAAATCTGTCTCTTCTTGGTTAAGATCCAGAGCCTCGAGATTCGGTTGAGAACAATGAATCAATCAGCGACTCAGAAATGAATGATGAGAGATCCAGGTCAAGGAAAGAGCGTACTGCGTTCACCAAGTCACAATTGAGGATACTTGAGGACGAGTTTTCCAAGCATAATTACCTGACCAGATTGAGAAGATTCGAGATAGCCCAAGCACTCCAATTGACTGAAAGACAGGTCAGAGCTCTTTTTGTTTCTCCACTCTGAACTATCTGGGAACGTTCTCCCGGGAGCTGTCCACGCAGAAATTGATCTCGTTCCGTTTCCAGGTGAAGGTATGGTTTCAAAACCGTCGCATGAAGTGGAAGCGGAACAAGAGCAACATGATTCCACGCGAGCGGCATTTTCCCACCACCGAGTCGGAGCCAGATCCCCTCGTGAGGAGCTCATTTTAGATATTCGAATAGATAGTAGAGTTGAGTTGAGACTTCTCCCGGTCGGACGTTTCGAGCCCTTTATAAGCCGAAGAAGTACGGCAACGCCTGAGCATAGTGGCATAGGTGAATAACGCGAGCTTCTTTCGAAGTCAAAGAGTGCTCGAATCTCAGCCGGAAACGTCGCAGCGACCGCAGACATAGCTTTAGGACCCGAAAGTAATGTTATCACGGGAGGAATGGTTTGGAATGTCGATAATAAATCACACGACAGTATCGATTACATAGGAGATACGTCCCAACGGACTCGAGTTGTTTATTTACACAATTTGAGGATACAGATTTTCGCTCAGACATGGTTGAAAGAAAGTCAAACCACGAATTTGGGTGGTTCCTCCCTTCAACAAGAGCCGAGAGATCCGAGTTCGAGCAAACTTTTCAGAGAATCCCCTCGACTTGCATCACAAAGTCACGTATTTCAACCAGCAGCTCCTTTTTCACTGTGTCGGGAATGGTTTTCCGAGCTTCCCCTAAGAGAACATTCTGCAACTCCTCGACATCTACGTGCTGGACACCTGGGAACAAACATTTCTCTCAGCAATTCCGCTCGGAACTCATGACGAAGAAAGTCTTGGTGACGTAGTTCGTTACTGTACGCATCCGTAAGCTACACCAGCGATGAACCAGCCGACCGAAAATGGTTGCTTAAGCTGTATCGGACCACATTCAGTGATAATGTGTTTTGATATAGGTTCCAGAGTTCATTCTCACCTTTGGCTTTGAGGTACTCGCGTGCCACAGCGCTGAGTTCGTCTCTCCATCCACTCGATAGGAGTCTCGTTTTGAGCAGTTCTTTCAGTCGTTCTTCTTCCCCCGTCGAAACGAGCTTCTGTCGGATGCGGGTGCTCAGCTCTTGATTCATTTCGAACTTCGACGATTCGTGGGCCGGAAACTAGCAGCTTTCGCGGAATTCCTCCCTGGTTCAGAAGAAGTTCTCGGTTTAGAAAGTCATGGCATGCCTCTCTTCGAGGGTGATTCGGAGTTCGACTACGACACTGCGTTTTCTCAACTATTCCGGTCGAGATAGCTACAACGATAGAGCATTGATTTGAGGAGCTGCACGGAGCTTCCTCCTGAGGGCTGTCGGGGAAAACTTACGGATGAACTTCAGGCCACTGCAGTTATGAGTGTTCCGAAGACGATGAAGAGAGAGGGAGAGAGAAAAAAGCCTCCCGGAGTATTTGAAAACAAGAGAAGGGCTGTCTGCTCCAGTGGCGGCTTTTTCAAATCCAAGCCGCTCGCTTCATTCGAAGCCTTCGATTGGCACTCCTGAATCGGTGTTCCGGATAATTCAAGGATTCTGTGGATGACTTATTGGCGTCCCACCGGAAATGGACGGGCTCGAGCGATCAATCCTTCTTCCTTCTTTCGATTGCTTCGAATGCCTTCGAGGACTCTCGATAATATGGTGGATTAAAGAGAAAACGGCAAGATAGGCTCCGAAGTTGCAATCAGCTGGACGCAGGGAGAGTTACGCCGTTGAAAATCACCGGCTACGGCCCTTTAGATGGAATGGCCGCCCAACAAGGGTACGCCGAGCGAATATGGTGCTCGACTTCGGGAGTTCGCGCGATCGTCATCTTGCATGCAATACAGGAAAGCCACTGTGCTATTTGCTATACATTCACGCCAAGATTCCTGGGCTTTCATGAAGGATTTGGATATTCATGGAAATTCCCACCCAAATCAGCAATCCGCTCGCCTCGTACGAACACTCGATCCTATCGAGAATTAACGGCTTCTGTGCCCCACAATCCAACACGATTATTGGACCACAGCCACGTTTCAAGTCCAGATTCCGCACACTGGCTGTGCGGGCAAGCTTGCTTGCCTCAGGTTTCAGCCAACCAAGTGAGAGTCAATCTCTTACGGAGCTCCCCTTGCGCCGAGTTCCATGAGAGAATCAATGATGGCTTGCCCGATTCCTAGCAATGATCAATCCAGCCATGTAAATGAGATTGGAATAATCGAAGAGCGAGCTCCCGATAACCGGGTGAGCTTTCCCCGTACAATATTATGGCGTCCACCACAAGAATGCCTGAAGTTCTAGCTTTGGCGGCCCCAGAAGCTCGTATCGCGAGCGTCATGTTTAGACCGGCCCCCATTCGTTGGGTGTCTTCTAGTATTGTTGCTTCCTTTGCGGAACTCAAGGATCCTGTGAGTGCGGAGCCCGAGCTGAATCGAGACGATGACCATCGGCTGAAGACGGTAGGGGTGAACATCGTAGCACCCACGGAACATCTAGTGAGGGAATGCTCCGGCGCTAAAAATTCTTTGGGAGAACTCTCTCTCTCTCTCTCTCTCTCTCTCTCTCGATGGCTTCGGGAACGTTGAGGCGCAGTGGCACGGCACACAACTCGATTCCTGATAGCCTGATGAATCATGATGATCCCTGTTGTGGGAGAAGGAAGCCAGCTCCTAGCTTAGAGGTCGGGAAAATCAGATTTCAAGGGCGCCTTGAAAATCTCACCGCCTTGTGCTTATGGAACGCTTAGAATCCTCGGGGCGCAGACCGGGGTGAAGTTTAAAGTTCACCGAAAACTAGCTGAGCGGCGGATGAAGATTAAAATCAAATCTGACTCAACATTGAATTGAGAATGCATCTACTGCGTCTTCTTTTGGTTCTCAATTGCTTGAAAATCCAGATCGGTTGACGATAGAACGGAATGACTCGAGGCCTCTATACACGATGTTGCAGCGGAGTATTTCCTTATCTGTCCAGCAAGGCAAGTTGGAAAAAAGTTTCGGAAAGAAATAACGCCGCTCAAGATACCTGCTGCGGTCCCATACCGGGGTCGTATCGTTGTAGCTGAGAAGGGACACTACCAACCACGAGAATGAAAGCGTGCGCGTGTGATCCGGAGGAAAATTGGCAGGTCGGGTCCTGAAGCGGCTCGATTTTCGCAATCGTGAAACCAGCGGGGCAGCGTTCGCGTTCAAGTTTACTGCGAGAAATCTCATTGGCTCGCTCTTGTATGGACTCATGTTCTCTAGGAGTTCCAAAAGGCGTACACATATAATGATACACTCCCATCATGGTTCGCCGACAGTTTGGGAACCACGTCCCTCCCATGTGGGATTCTTGGTTCCACATTTTGTCTCGCCGGAGTTCCCGTGTGACGGAGATTAAGATCTCGTCACATCCAATCTACGACGCTACAGCTCAAAGAATCGTCCGCAATGTTCCCACATCTCGAAACCTGGAAAACGCCTTCAGCCTCAGAAGCTGAGTGGAGTTTTTCGTGAGGAGTCCTCCAAGGCCTTACCATGAATTCGCTTCCCAGGGATTGAATTTGGAAGAGCTCCTCGAGCCAGGATCGGCTCTGTTCGTCAATAACCTATAGACGATTCTCAGCGAAAAATAAGATAATCCACCGTGTGATTGAGATTTAAGCGCTCTTTTATTCGCGATCTCCGTTGCCCTCTCCGAGACGTTCATATTTACACAGAAGATGCCTCAGCGTGAGCGTGGCGTTCTTCCCAGGCAAGTCGGAACGATTTCACTTCACTAAACTCTCGTATAAATAGTTTCCGACCCCGGCTCTGATTAGGCGCGCTTGCGATATCCGTAACCGTAACCTGGCTTGACAGCAGGAGCATAAGCTCGAACATAGGTTGGTACGAGGTAAGCCGACGCCGCCTTGACCACCGGGGTCGCCGTTTTGACTTCTCCGGGGGCGTTGAAGATAGCATCGGCTGATTGCCCGGCCTTAGTACCTGGAACGGAAAATTTGGAACTGGTCATCTCCCGGACTAAGGGCCGAATCAAACCGATGTGCATCCGAGGAAAACTTCGAACACTGACCAGGCTCGTTAGTCGAGATGGTGGCTCGGAATCCGGCTGCGTCGGCGACGTAATCTACGCGACGGTAAACGCCGTTGGCATCGGTGTATCCGTAAGAGCCAGTCTTAGCGTTGCTGGCATCGGAGGTCTCTTGACGGAACTGCTTGTTGCCGTACTCGTCAACAGTGTCGTAGCCAAACGAGTATGGCTGTGGTGCGTACACCGGCTCCGCATGAACCTCTTTCACGTCATCGGCAGCCGCGTACAAAGGTTGATAATGATGAGGCCTCGTTTCATACACAGGGGTATAATGATGACCTGCCAGAGCGGCTGTGCACGCGGCGGAGAGCACGAGGGCCTATATGTCAATTTTGAGTTAGTAAGCAGCTCTCCGGGAAGCAGATTCTCAAGGTATCGACCGGTCAGAGGAACGCTCTTATCAGAACTCGATGGAGGTTCGACTCGAGTCCTCCCTCTAGAGAAACTTTTTCTGCCACCTCGGACACAAAGTTCCGAAACCGGAGAACTCGAAAAATCTGGGTAGATTGAGTGTTATCTATATACGACACCGCCGTTCAGCGCATCACACAAATTATCCTGCTTGGGTATCCTCAGAGCACGTCAAGAACTTTCACCGGAGATTTGTCTTGTACCTTGAGCATATTTGTCGAGGTAGGAATCGAGCTGTTCGCGAAGACGCTGACCACCAAGTTGCATCCGTTCGGCGGCCCCTCGTCGCTTTAAAGCCCGCTGTCCCTTCCCGGGATGAACGGTAAGGGGCTGCCCCCAATGTCACGAAATCCGTGTGCCCCGACCGCTGGACATCGTCCAGAAACTCTCCCACTCCGGTAGTTGGCCGCTATTGTGCGACATGCTACTACTGATGTAAGAAACTGGAGGCGAAAAAACTTAACAACATGATAATGCATTCTCCCCTAGAAGTAAAGACCGTCTCCCGCGCTAACATTAAGAGGAGCACGGCCAAGAACATTTGATAACATTCACCCAGCAGTAACGACGACTGAAATTCCCTTATGCGTGCTAGCCTTCCCGTCTCATCGTTGGAACGAATGTTCGGACGTCCTTCACAAAACTAGCATAAGCCCCGACGACAAAACCACCCGCGCAGTCTGAACGGAGCAGAAAATTCCCTCGAATTCCGTCTCCACGTTTCTCGCTTTGATTCGGATAATCTCTCTCACGGTTACTTTGAATATGCTTCCGAATATCAGGAGCTGCAACATACCAACCACGTTGGATACTCGACAATTTAATGTAATTGTTTGATGCGCATACGTTCAGGTTACTGGAACATTTTTCGCGTCAGTTCTCATGGGAGCCACGTCCTAAACAGACGAGCGTTGAGAAAAATTTACCAGGTTATGGCGTTCATCCCAGCTAGAAGGTTCACTCACCATGACCGGAGCTCCAAGAGTTCGTCAATGTCGTTCGAGTCACAGGATTAATTACATGACTTCTATCTTCGTTAAACTGTCAACGGCTAGGGGCTCGCTGACAGCGTCAAGTATAGCTCCAAATTGAGGTGCCGTGATCTTTGTATGCTGCGGTGTGATAGCGTTTGTGGAAGATAACTCAATTTCATCAACTTGAACGGGCATAACCAAGACGGCGTGGCTACGGATCAAGATTAGGATTTGTCCCTCGCCTCATCTTTCTACCTGTCAATATGTGACCGTCCCGAATGGGCGACTTTTTTGTTCGATGCATGGTGTTTCTCCTCGCTGAAATCATCGCCTGGTCCCGACAGCTCATCGGTAACTTGTTTCGGAAGACGAAAAATCGACAATGCATTTCATAAAAATGTTACTCCGGCTTCTCGGAACATTTCTGAGCCTAAGATGGAGCTGGGATCTGCTCGTCGAGTCAGGCATCAACGTTGGTGCTAAAAAGTGCGATGTTTCGACATGAATGGAAGTTCTAACTTTCATTGAGCCATACATAATTTTTTTCATTCTACAAAACTATGTTCAAACTCATGCAGATCCAGCGTTTCGAAAGTTTGCGAACGAACTTTCCACCGAACAAGGAATTCAAAAAGGACTCGCTCTTGTCGCCATAGCGTTTGATGCGCAGAGATATTCCTCAACATTCTCTCCGGTCGGTGATGAGAGAAGTTTGTTCACCCAAAGCTTTTGAGTCATGTTGTCGAAAGTCTCGAGACAGCCGACTCCATGTTCTCCTGAGTCGCTCTGATATGACGAGTGATGTCTGTTCCAAGATGCAGACCCTATCGAGCATCCCGAGAGTTTTCTCGTCTCCAGAGATCCCAACAGTTCTGATGTTGAGCTACCAGGCAGACCGCGGATGGTGTCGCAGACCGGCGGTTCCGTCGATAGCTGCTAGAAGACTACCGTCCTCGACTGAAAATCGTTTGACGAAAAACTCAGTCGCGTTTGATGACTCGGCCGAAAGAAGCCTCGAGCTTCGATTTTGATCCAGAATGTTCGGCTTTCGGCGAAGATTCCCGCGAACAAAAACGACCTTTTCCCATTCGCTGCGGTGAGTCCAGAAGAAAAGATCGTCCTTACTGACGCGGCAGCGATACCATTTTGGAAGCTGATGATGAACTTCTCCATCAAGAAGCTTTTGTTGAGGAGAAAGTGTTTCACAAGCTTTGCCGCTGGAGCTTCTGACGAGCGTTAGGACGGACAGACATAGATATGGCAGCCGACGGTTGATCTTTTGATGCTCAACATCTCTCCGATGATGCACCGTCGGTGAGATTCTCTTTGATCGCTGCACAACCAGATCGCATCAATGCGAGGCTCAGCGCGAGCGATCTCCTGCTCCTTCGTATGCTCCTGAAAAAGAAAGCAGGATCTGAAACTGCGAGATAAAAACTCAAACTCGACGCAGCTCGGCTTCTCCCGCCCCACAAAGCTCGAGACGAGGCGAACTCGATGTGAGGAGAGTCTCCGGTTCGGATGCGACTGTATACGAGCCTGTAACTGTCGAGGTTCCTGAGATGATTGCGTTTTCATTGAAAACTGTCGAAAAATTCTTGAACAGCTGGAGGAGCGGCGTTTCTCGCTCCTCCACAAGACTGCGACACTGATGTTTGCTTCGATCGTTGGGAGCCCAGGGAAGAAGAGTAGTTAGGAATCGGATCCGGCCTCTCCAAGTAAAACTACTCTCTCCTTCCTGATTGAGCCGACAACCACGATGCTCTCGGTTTCTCGTAACACCGATAGCAAGGAAAGATCTCCCGTTTCGTTGCTCGGATGATCTTTCCGCCGTCGCTTTCTTCTGGTGCCATGTTAAACAAATAGTTACCACGGCTCAATCGGACAGTTTTCTCCGAACAATACTCCAAGGAAGCCCAACAATGGATGGACTCCGACGAAGCTTGGCAGAAACCGAGTCGAACGGTTGGAAATGGCTGGATTTCAAGTGGTGTCAAGTTCCGCTGGACTTCCTCGTCGTGTCAGCTTCAGTTCCAGCGAGCAGAAAGTTCGTGTACACGTCAATCATGATCGGGTTTGCTTTGGTTCTGTCGGACTTGATCAATAAAGAATATTTGGTCATCGAACAAATGCCGGAGAAGAACCTTGCTCTGAGCGTGGTGTTTTTCACGCCAGCGATTCGCGTGCCGTTTCCACTCTCGCACAATTTCACTCGAGGGCGAGACGGCTCTCTAGTGACGCCGGCTCTGCAGTCACGTTTCTACACGGTGCACTATCAACACCGGATCGGAGACTACGCTTCGAAGAAAATCATCAAAATAGCCCAGGCGCTGGCGCAAGAGCACAGCACGCGTTGTTCTCGAACGGTGTTCCACGCGCCTCAGGTTTCGAATTTGCTGTTGTCGGCCGAACAAATGTACGTTGGCTACTACGGCCTCACTCGGCTGACCGCAACAACAAACTTCAAACTATCCGACGATGACCGCATGAAACGATACAACCTTCGAAATCAGATGGCTGCCCACAATGAGGCCAATCTTTACACAGTGCCCTGCAGAAATCGAAATGCTGCCTCGTTTGTGCGATACCTCAACCGGAAAGCTCAGGATGGAGTCTACGTCGACGATTTGAAAGGAGGTTCTAATATCATGGACTTGCTTCAATTTTTCTGGTCAGCTGGCGAGAAGTTACCCAGATGGGCGAAAATCAAAGAAATACTCTATTGCTACAATGCGATTGTGAGGGAGATAATCAAAGGCTTCGAGTATCAACTTGCCAGTGAGTTTCTCCGCGATCTCCAGAGCAGGCTCAAAGACCTCAACAATCCCCAGTACAACATTGTGTTCCACGTCACCGACTACGAGGAGCTTTTCGCCATCAATAAGTTCTTGAAGCTGTTTCCGCCTGCGACGAATCTGACACCAGCGCTGGCCGTCGAGATGAAAATTTTCAAATCTGGCAGTGTAATCGTCAACAAACATTATCACGATATCCAAACTCAGAGGAGGCACAGCGACCGATTAAAGAAGTTCACCGTCGACGAGCTCCGATCTCAGCTGGTCAACGCTCTGGGAGAAAATGGAGGCGTTATGTCGAAGAATTGAGGAGGATCAAAGCGAAGATCTCAAGCACTCCCGAATAGGAAGTGCATTCGATTACCTGCTAGAGAATTGAATGGCCCTAGTATACGCAGTTGATGTAAGGTCCGATGGCAATGTCGCCTCTTTCGATCCAGATGTCCAGCTTCTGTGTCGGGCAAATAAACCACTCGCTGCGCCACGGAACATCTTCAATCTTGCGCAAACCCCGAGCCGTCTTCGATTGTCGATCCCAAAAATGTTTCACAGCTCACCGCTGTTGCTATTCTGTATTCCTCCTCAATCCTTGCTCAACAACAATCATACGAGCAGAGCAGTGTTTCAAACATCAAACGTGGAATTTAGCCTGTCATGTTGGCCGTTTGTGTCCAGCTCGAAGAGGAGGCACAGCTGTAGCGATTCTTCAATTGCCACCAAGGACTCGGATCGTTTGCCTTTGTTCAGTCAGCAAGCGAACCAGTGAGCTTCGGCTGGCAAACTCGGTCCGTTGGATTCCGATGGCGGTTGGTGACATAACCGTTTTGTCTTCCACTGGCCATAGTGGGAGGTTGACAATTAGACGAGGCGAAAAAATACTCCCCAATCCTCTTTGTAATCTGAACCCGAGAATCAATCGCTTTGAGCTGCTCGGGCCCACATTCATTCATCCTTCAAGCCGACAGACGCAGGAGTGATTCGCGAACGCTCATCAAGCGGCTCCGTGAAAACAAGAGAAACCGAGCTCGGCTGGGGATTACGAATTTGTGTGAAATGAGTGAGTGACCGTTAGCTGGACGTTATGTAAGCTCTGGTTCTTTGTTTAGAGCTGAAGAATGGGCCAAGCCCGACGGCCATCCGCGCGCTACGCGCTCCTCTCAGCTCGTCAGTTGCCAAATCTTCATGACAAATTCGTCGTTTGCGGTATCTTAATTTGCATCATCTTCATCCCGTTTCTTCCTTATCAGGAGCGAGGGAAGTATTTCCTCACGGTTAGTGACACTTGTAAGCCTAATTAGCATGTTTTCAAAGTTTTGAAACATTGGCGGCGACCCTGAAAACTCGGACGCCTGTCCGCGCCCTCCTCGATTCTCGGAGAACTACAATTCCAATGCTCGAATGAATCGGCCATGCTCAGGAGCTAAGCACCTCTTCTGACGAGTCAATATGTCAGTGGGTCTTCTACATTCCTGGTGGAAGAGTATGTGATGAAATCTCCAATCTTCCAGTTACACGAAATGTACCGACAACGGCGCTGTTACCGATCAGAAGTTTCGGTCAGCGTTTGACTGTGTCGGTTCTCAGTGTCTTCCACAAAAATTCGCTTCCGGAGTCCCTGTCTCAATGCGTCCTTACAGTGTCTTCCATACTCGCGGAATCAAGAAAGAACCATTGTGTTCGGGCGTCTCACTGTGGGGCCAAAGCGTGACACTCAGGAGCGCAACGATCTGCAGGTCGCCCCCATCAAAAGGCTCAGAATGCCTGCCGAGAGGTTGGTAGGGTACAGAGCAAATCATTCTTCCCTCAGATCCTCCTATCGCATTCGCCGATTGAGCCTCGCGTTGAGTTCCAAATTCCTTGCGATGCATGCGATGTAATTCCGTATCTCCGGGGATCGAGATGGGTGTTCCCGTTTATAACAGGTATATCGGTAATTTTCACGCGAAAGGATCAGATCAGTGTCCGACGAATTGATCTCACTGTCTCTCTTAGCTCAATGTCAGCCACCTAGCTTTGAGCACTTGGCAGATTTGGATTCGGGTGTGTTTCGCGCGATTCTCCGACATTTGTCATGCGCGTCTCTGTTACCGCGGGAGCAAGGCAACCGAACTGTTCAGTCTTGAAAACTTGCGGAGCGGGAGTTCCGAGAATCAATCTCAGCCCGCGCCTGGCATGGCCAGAAGTTATGCGACAGAATGAGTTCCGGAACATCGTCGGGGAGCAGAAAAGGGGGAGACTTTTGTTACATTGTTATCATTCCCATTGTTGATGATCGCGCGTTGTGTACAGCGCAAGTAATAACATGAAGCTTGTTTTTAAAACAATACTGTAATATTTTCAGGGAGTCACTCTTCCCCGAGGACCATAAGTGCCACTGAGCCGGAAACAGTCGCGTTGAAGGCTTTCTTCTTTCTGAACCGATTCGGAATTTGAATGATCGTTGTTTGTTGATGCGGTGTCGTGCAGCCGCCGCCACTGGTGAAACGAACCCTTGGACTCGTTGCTTTTAATTGTTGGCTCCGGCGTCCACCTGCTGGGCAGCCAGCTGGCTCGGAAGCACCATTGTCACTCGCAGCAAAGCTGGAATACCTTGGAAGCAATCACAATTGCAGATGCTTCTGCATCACTTAGTCAAGAAGCGTGCGAATCCCGATAAGGATGCCATTGTCTTCTTCTGATGTTATTACATCGTCGTATTGAGCTTGACATGCCCCGTCTAGAGGGGAAACGAAGAAGACTAAGGTCGTCTGCCACCATTCTCAATTCATCTCAGGGAGAATAGTTCCCAATGGTTCTGATCCCAATCAATCCACGAGAGGAACCTGTCCGGTGTTCGATCATTATAGAGGAGCTATACATAGATTTTTATCAAGGACTCTTCGTTTTCACGTTCCCTGTTCGATCCTGAGTTTCTCGGCTACGGCTCGGTGAGCAAAAACAGAACTGCGCATGGCGAACGAATTCAGAAGCTAGAATGATCCTGGAGCGTCGATGGATATGCTGTACACGGGGGCCATCGGCAGGGGGGCTGTTTGGCGTTTACAGATGTTTGTTGTTTGATGGACAGGATCCTCGCATCGGTTTGAATGGTTCATCCATAACGATAACGGCTACACAAACATCACGAAACGGAGTGAACAACCGTGAAACCGATGCAGCGAAGGGAGTCCTCGCAGTTCTCCATTCGCTGGGAAACAATGACTCTCATGATTCAGACGGTTCAGAATGGCTGCGGAGCTGAGGAAAGTGAGAAGGAATCGACCTGATCCCCATCCGGCTCTGCTCGGATTTGAATATTACATATTTCAGAAATCCAGTATATGTCCTCTTCAATACGAGCGATCCCCGTTTCTCCACAAATATAGTATTTGGTGTCAACTGAAGAGATGAGGTTCAGGCCATGAGTAAAGTTGGCTCGCTTTATGTTGCTCAAGCTTCCCACCTCACGATGACCATGACATCGGACCTCGTGGGAATGAACCCTTGAAGCCATTACTGACGCCACAGTTTTCCATTCCATTTCTGAGATATAATTTCTAGTGAGGAAGGCCGCCCGAAAATGTTGTCGTGGGCACCAAAGTTCGGTCAGATGAGTTTTCATAACCGTTGCCGCACCCGGCGTGTCATACCTTCTTCACCTGAATAGAACCCGCGCCTTTCATGCTCGGGGTTGAACCCGAAAGCTGAAGATGAAGAGTCCTGATTTCAGGCTCAAACAACTTCAATCAAATCTATTTATTCTGCGTCATTCCTATTTACAGTTAAGTGTATTCCTATTTAAATATGTACAAGTAGCGGATAACCGGTAGAAGGGAACAAAAATGGCCATGGAGAGCCGTTGTTAGAACTCAAAAGGATCACTGATCAGCGCGTGTATCCGGACACAGGCGAGTACGATGCCATCATCGCCCTTAACCAAAAACTGTAGTGTCGTTGGGACCTGTAAGGATTCATGCTCTTAGTTTCCATGCAGAAGTCGTTTGAGGCGGCAGTATACAGAGCTCTCGGTGACTGTGGCAATACTCGGCACAGAAAAATTCAGATTGTCCATCGAGTGTGTACGTACTGTAGGAAGGCGGTCTTTGATGATGACTGTTTGTACGAAGCGATACAATTGACCCGGTCGGATTGGGCATTCTGGAGACACCAGACCGTCACCGCAAGCGTTGACTGAGGGTTGCGGCAGACCGAAAGCGCGTCCATTGATATAACTCCGTATCTCGTGGCTGACCGTCGATGATTCTTTGGCTGAAATGGAATAATCTCCCGTTAAGCCACATCGAGAACCGAAGTCACATGATTCAGATTCAAATCAAATAACGTGAGGTCACAAAGCTCGCTCGGGGATCGCAACGCCCGAAGTCGAAGAGAGACTCACTTGCGTTTGCTATGAGGGAGAACGTCACGTTCGTATTGGTCACGAGGCGGCAAGGTTGAACTATGCATTCGGATACATTGACAGCTATGACATTTCTTTCTGGGCCTGCAAGGAAGAGCATCGATTAGATGAGGAGAAAATCACTCGCGAAACGGCCCAATATTCGCGGAAATCGCGATTCTGAATGCGGGGGTTTCCATAACCCTCCTATCGGATCGAGAACCGATCCGGGACGGGTCTTCCCGTAGGACGTTTCAGATAGTTTTCTGTGGAAATCCATCAGGCCGATGGATTGAGATCAACTACAGTCATTCGGGAACGAGGTCATCTGCTTTGGCAGAAGACGGTCGAGGTGAGCTATGTCTACCGTACTTTCCAAGCTACTCCAGTGACCAGGGAAGTTTAAATCCGGAGCGAGTTGAGATGACGTGATTGAACGACTGATTCGCAGGCTGAACTCGGGGGCGAAAGAGCGGAAACCGTACAGAACCCGATGAATATTTCCACGGGCGGACTAGCGGACTTCTCGTCGATCATGGCTTTAATGTGATGAGAGTGGGCAAAGGTCACATGGCTTGCAGATGGAATCACACTTTGGACTTCATCAGTGTCAGGTACCAACTGAATGGCTGGACGAAGTTCTTGGGGTACGGCAATCAAGACACAAGGGGGAAAGTTTACCGAGCGGGGCCACACTCGTCTAGCGCCAGGGGTCGGCGGGCGACCAGTTGTAAATGGAACGAAGTGGAAACCATAACAAAGATACAAGACCTTTTCTTGTTATTATGCAACTACATGAACAATAAGTTGCGGCCCTCGTTCAGCACCACCGTGTGGGTTCCGCTGTTGTCGCAGCGTCTGCTCTCGTCAAATAAGGAGGGAAACGGCAGCAACAGCACCGAAGAAGAAGACGGACGGCGTAGCGAACCAAATTCTGGATATCATTTTTCCAGTTAGTGCCGTTAGGCTGCGAGATTTCCACCGTCGCCTGGGACGGGATAGGAATCATCCTGGCCATCAGTCCAAGAGAACTCTAGTGACGACAGCAACAACGCAGCCTTTGCTAGTGGTATAAACCGTTACAAAATCGCCTTCATCG
Organism: Phytoseiulus persimilis; assembly: GCA_037576195.1. NCBI lineage: Eukaryota > Metazoa > Arthropoda > Arachnida > Mesostigmata > Phytoseiidae > Phytoseiulus > Phytoseiulus persimilis. The sequence goes on along the minus strand of CM075102.1, from coordinate 44,392,419 downwards.
CGCTTGAAGATTGATGATGACTCACTTGAATCCTCTTTGACTACACGGAGCATTCGCGTACGCGACTCGTACGACTGTACCGTTTGCCTGCCAGTCACGGTGTGTGAATAGCTTATCTGTTCAACGAGGTCATTGAGCTCGAATCAATTCTGTGCAACGATACACGTGAAGGACACGTGCCGACCACACGGTTACCCTCGCTCTCGTTGTGGAAGCGAGCTTGTCTGAAGACTGCTTTCCCCACTTCTTCCATGGAAATGTGAGCCCTCTTTACTCCCGTATAAAACGGGAATAAAGTTCCCGAACAAGCATCAGTTCAATACGGTCCATTTCTCAACATGAATGCTCTGGTGAGTCATTGCTGCATGGGGAAGTTTCTGAGTGCCTTTCTCGGCAAGAGAGGATCCTTCCCGGAGAGAGGACATTATCCGGATCCCCAAACGTCGATCCGCTCAACGCACGAGATCCTGACTTCGCTCTCTTTGCAGGTGATCCTATACGTGGTTGCTGTTGCTTCCTGCGCTCTGGGAGGAGTCCTCACAACAAACTTCGGAGTCAGCGATGCTTACGGAAACTACCGAAGCTTTCACGCTCCAATCTCCAAAGTCAACACGGTTTCAGCTCCGGGCTTCATAAAAACGATCGCCTCGCCGTCCTCCTCAGGCACCTTCGCAACTCAGACTGTCTCCCAGATGCCCGCCATCGCCTACGCCGCTCCTACGGCGACATTCGCCTACAGCGCTCCTGTGTTTCACAAAACGATTGAGTACCCCGCGAGGATTGCCTACCACGACCCGCTGATCGCCAGAACGATCTCTTATGGTCCGGCTGCCCCCGTTGCGTACGCCATCCCCGGGCTTCAGAAGACCATTTCGTATCGCGGAGCTCCGATTGTGAGCGTTGCGGCCGATAGCTCCCCCGTGTTCACCATCAACAATCCGGGCTTCACGAAGACAATCCAGACTCCTTACCACTCAATTGTGGCATCGAACCAAGCGATTCCCCTAGCCCACAAACGAATCGACTTCCACCTTTGAGCGAGGGCATCGGCAAGGAACCACTTATTTATTGACACACTCCCCATGAGGAGAGAAGTCGCGTAGGAACAAATGGAGTAGCTCAAATAAATAGAAGGCTCGTTCTTTCCCATCTCTTGTCGCGGACGATACCAGATACTTCTTCTAGCGACCTATATCGATTCAGGACTCTGACTCTAAGGAACTGCTAACTTACCGCACTCCTGGTACTGAACTCGCTTAGCAGCGGCTCCTCCCGACATGGTACACATGACGAAACCCGCGGCCAATATGGCAGGAACTCGGGAACTTCTCGCGATCATTTTCGATGTCAGGTAGTCGAGTCCTTCTGTCTGCAGGGCACTCAGTTGCGTCTTCGGCACTTTTGGGCTGATCCGTAGGGTCAGGTGAGCCGGGTCCGGGACGACTTTCACAAGACAGGAAGTTTCTCGAGCGAAGTGACAACGATCTCAAGTTTGCTTAAGTGTGGGAAAAATGAACTGGAGCTCACTTCACCCAGGGGCTTATTTATACGGAAGACCGCGGAAGGCCCGCCTCCAGGCTCGGCGCTCTTTGTCGCTCAGGAGAGAAGAATCTTCTGTGGAGAGGTTGTTGGTCTGTCGCTCCGCGGCTCGGTCTGCTCGTGAGTCTACCTGAATCTTCGCGTTCGCTTGATCCTAAGAGGCTGCACGCTCGGGGCTGCTGGCTCCGACGGGCAGAAGTCGAAGGATTCCAATGAGCCATCTCGCCCGATGACTTTCAATATCAGCGGACTGAGAGCCCTTTGAATGCAGGCCGGCGCCTCGCAGTGGTGAAAGCTTCTGATCAAAAGCGGTGCTCCCCATTCTTGCGCATTGGGTCCTTTCCGCCGGCGTTGTCTAAGACCGGCCAATCCCGCGCCGATCAAAGCTCCCACAGCGTTTTTGAAAAACTGTGGAGCCGACTCAAAACAATACCTAAGAAGTTATGCCGCTCTCACGATTAGTTCCCAATACCAATTATACTCACCTCTGTACCGATGCGGGTCACCACAGTCAATAAACCGACATCGGAGACTCGAGCGGACGGTTGACTCTTGTGCTGGGTTTTCAGGTTGATTTTCTTACTATGAAGTCTCCCCAAAACTGCCAACTGCCCGCTAAAACAATGAGCGGCTCGTTGAGATCTCGTATTCCCGGCTCCCAAGAGTTCCGCTCGTTCCCGCAGGAGTCCCCCGAGGGAAGCTTCTCGATGTCATCACCGAAGAACACCGCGAGAGACGGAAGACCGCGGCGATCACGTGCGTCCATTTCATTGGATCCAGACGATGATTGGCGACGGACATTCACGACGGCGGTTGACGACCTACGGCTGGAGCTCGTAGTAGGTACGCCCCTCGTGAGTCATTTGGTGTGATCGGCTCGTGCGTGCGTGAGTGAACGCGCGCGTGCGACTGTTTTCTCTCGTATTTTCCTTTCTGAAGTAGAGAAGCTGAACTGGGTGGGGCAGTTGCCGCATTCCACTAAAGGGTTCGCATTCCTCATAAAATACGCGACGTCTCTCAACGAGCTCTCTATGAGGGCTGGCAAGCGCTTCAACTACCTGTCTGACTGATCGGCGAGCTGGCCGATCGATCCACCGCTCGCCCGGTCGGTTGGCCGGCCGGCAGGCCAAGTGGTTGATGAACAACCGCAGCGGAAAAAACGAGGACTTCAAGGCTGCGGCTTCTTCCCGTATAGACGTTAAGCTGGCGCGTAGCCGGGATCTTGCATCTTCCGAGTTTCAGCCTCTCGCGACCAGCTTTTCGATTGCAGCTCGTGAAAGGCGTCTCCAGCGCCTTCCTTACCCCGGCGTCGGACTGGGCCGAAGCGTCGTTGGAGTCACGAGAGCACGCAGCTCGAGACTCAGGATCCTCCGTCTCACGATGCGGGCTCCGCGAATTTCAACGGAATCCGCAGCATTGGCTTCGTCGGTTCAGGGGGAGTTTCTCGGGATCACTTCGGGATCACCCTGCATCCAGGCTCGAGGTGGAATCGCTATCCGATTGATTCACTGGCTCAGAAGACAGGACGCCTGTTTGCTGGCGTGCTCACCCCCGCGATGGCTACGTGAATGGCTGGTCGCACCTGCCTACGTAATTTACGTCGTTCGACCGTTCAGTCAGTCAGTGGTGAGTGAGTGAGCGGTGGGTCGGTCCAGGCACCACGCAAATATTTGAAATTCCCAGTCGGGATAATCATCCACACACTTCGGCTCGAGTGGATTATGAAGGAATGCCCGAGGCGTGGCTACAACAACGTCACACAATGCGACCGATGTGCTCGGGAAAAACGTGCGTAACTGCGCTCGGGCGAACAAGAGTTTCCTTTTGAGATGAGAAGAAAAAAAAACAACTCCAGGCTAGGAACAATGAGGGCTGATTGTTCAGCTGAGCCTGCTTTGACCTGACACTTGTTCGTCGCCGCCACCGCCGCCGCCGTCGTCGGCTCCGTTGTTTGCCGCTTGATTTCAGTCATCAGTATAGTATGGAATGCGACCAGCCCCATGCCGCGACAACAGAATCAATCACCTTTGTTCTTAACGCCAATGGGGCCTAATTTCCCCGCGCGAGCGAGCGAGGGTCGGATCGACCGACAGACTGACTATCTATGCCTTCCATCTTCATGTCGGCACCTGGTGTGGGCTTGTTCTCTTTTGGAGAAACTGTCATGAAGGGCTCAGAAAACTCCGGTGTTTGCGACTTCTCCCATGAACACCGAACAAGCGAGGTGCTGCTCCGCTGTATCGCTAGAATTCCGGCCAGAATATTTTCCCGCTCATGCCTCTACAGTTGAGAATAATTTAGAAGTTGAGATTGTACACTTCAGACGCTCGTGGCTGTGATCACCGTGCTCTCAGGAAACAAAGCCATCTGATCCGAGCGTGGATATAAGAGTTCCGGGCTGCGATCGGACACCTCTGAAAGGGTACAGCATCTGGAATTCCGGCGCTCGTCCGGGATCACCTGGAGGTCGACTCTTCGGCTTGGAAACGGACGTTTGGGTACCTTCGGTATCGATCAGAGAAATGCTCCGCGAGCGGAAAGGAGCTTCTGAGCGAGCCTGGCAGATGTAAAATGATGAAGAATGACGAACACTGCTTTTTTCGAGAATACAGAGAGTCAGATTTCACAAAATGGTTCTCGGGCCGTTTCCGATGGTTTCCGCTGATTTTCCGAGCGATGTCGACCAACTCCAGAGCCATGGGCCGAAGGGTTCGCCTGTTGATACTCCGGGATGACCCGCTCGGCGGAGTATGATGATGGTCGACATTCTCTTTCAAAGACCCAGGGAACCTTCTGGGCCGGCTCGGTTTCCAACCCTGAGAGGAGCGAGAGAACTCCATCTAATACTGTTTCGATGCCCAGTGTGGCTGACAACCGCCGAGGATATTCAGCATACTTCAGCTCCCTGTGGTGTCCACTTATCGCGCCCGTTGGGTTTTTGTTGTAACTACGAAAAGCTACCCGTCTTTCCGGTCGTTATTCACCGAGGCATTGTGCTTTGCCGGCACGCAGCCGCACCGCCGCGAAGCCCACCGCATCCACGAGTGTATTGAGAGATCTTCCCTACGGATGCGCGGCGGTGGTTCTCGTGGCACTTGCGTTGTTAAGCGTCAGAGTCATAAACGGCAGACGCGAGGCAGAGAGAAGAACCGATGACAGGAAGAAAAAACAGTCATCTCTGCGAGCATGGGATCGTTTCGTTCCGTTGTCGGAGGTGACCTTCGCTCGATCGTGGCGCCGGTTTTGTTACTGCGCTCTTAGTTAGTCGCGTGGAGATTCTCCGCAGACGGCGTTGCATTTCTCAAATTCCTGCCACTCCTTAAATGACTGCCTGCTCACTTTGACGAGCCGTACGACGGAGACGACGAACGACGATCGAACGACGAGCAAATCCCGCAAGCTAACACAAAGCAACAACACATTCTCCGCTTTCATTCCTCTGCCGGCTTTGTCGTCTTTCGTAGCCACGGGGAACTTCCTGTCGCTCGAGCATACATAAATACCTACCTCGTCTCCAAGTCGGGCTACTAGAATGAAGGACCACTAAGCCAACCACACATTATCTCTCGCCGGCACACGCACACATTCGGGCGAACACTTCAACGCAGAACCCGACAATTGGATCTTTGCTCGAATACTGAACGTGGTGCTCTGGATGCCATCATTAGATTCTCTCGGTGACGGCGCGGCGGGATTACGATCTCCTCAATCATGCCGCTCAACAACAACAGGGGGCGTTGATGATTGTTTGTCTTTGCTCGAAAGAGCTGTATTTGTGACTTCGGAGCATCGGATCGGGCGGATAGTGAGCCGCATCGGAGCTCGATGTCACTTTTCTCACTCCCAAACGTAGCTGTCCATGGAGGAGTTTTGAACGTTTTCCGCTAGCGCATGCCGTTTTCGATTTACATCTGGGAGACTTCCGTTAGATTCCTGCAGACGCTCTGTTCGTCGGCGAGGTCGGAATCAAGCTCGGCGATCTTCCGTTCCGGAGCCCTTCATTCCTGTTCGACACATTCCGCTTCTGATAGTCGAATGAATCATCAACTCGGCGTGATTTTCTAGATCGCTTCGGTAGACCTGAGCGTAACTGCAACGAAATCCACGGCCTCCATGATCGACCTCCGGATACATCCTTGCCCTGGGATCGCTTCAGAGAACGATCATCTTCATCGTAGCTAGAAACAGTTTTGCGAAGACCGCTCTCGGCGATTCATGCATGTTTGGGGAGAAGAAGTAGCTCTGTCTCCGAAGACGCTACTTTCCAGTCATCTTGATAGATTTGCCATCCAGTGGCACCTAACTCATGGCACCACTTTCCGATAGAAACGCGATCATCTTGGAAAGCATGATAGCTGGAGGCTCGTTATTGGTTTCATCCGAACCGATAGCTCTCGTCGCATCGCTTTCCCTCAAGCTTCCTGGGACCACGGTTGACGGGGACGTTGGATATTTTGTCCATGAGCTCAGACACAACATCCGCGTGAGGTTTCTACAGACCAACGACCTCAACCCCCAAGTTTCACAGGGCGCTCAATCCAACAGCGAATGGAGATTGCCGTTCGAGTTCTTACAATCAGACAGTCAACCGGTTCAATCGAACTGGAACTGAGTTATGATGGTTGCATCTACTCCAAAATGTGGATTCAGCTCGAGCCCTGGAGGCTCCAAGTCCTTCCTAATCCTACCTCAGCCTTCTATCCGGGATAATCACCGTGACCGTGAGCTAGAGCATGAGTTTCCTTGAGACTCGAGCTCCAGACTTAGGTAATGTAGCACTCAAACTGGCAGGGTGAATCGGCAATGAGCCGGACCTCGTCTCCAATGATCCCGTTTTCAAGGAAAGTATGGAGTCCTAGTGTTGAGGCTCCTTATTTGGCCTGACCCTCCCCTGCGGGAATCGAGTGCATTCAAATACTCGAGACATTCTGGAACGCCCGCATGTGTTATCCGGATAGTTCGTTTCCGGCTAATTCTCCGAGCTCCCGAGATCAGAGTCAGCGTAGAACTCGTGGGAGACCATGAACCCAAACGATTGAACCCACTTGGGAAATCTAGAGATGCACATTCATTCCTGATATCTCCTCCACAGGTGGACTAGAGTTGCCCAGAGAAAGTTTAGAAATCCTACCATTTCAACCGAATCGAAATCGAGATATGGCTTTGAAGACTCTCTCGATGGCGCCGCGGTGATTCACTCAGAGCTTAACGACTCTAAACGATCAAAGAAATCGGGCTCGCTTTGACGTGGGTCAGGTGTGAAGTAACAGCCTCCACTTGAGTTCGGGAGGATCAAAGCACGGTTATCACCCTCACCGCAGGATCCGCACGCTCTCAGCTTTTATTTGTGAGCGGCGAGTTCCGCTTGCTCTATGATGTTCGACAGTGTTTACAGGCTGCTCATCTGAACGCATCGAGGGCAGCCTTCCAATTGTAATCGACTTGACGTGTCCGCAATGTTCTACCCGCTGGAATCTAGCGCATTTACCAACAGAAATGGTAACGGCCCCCTAATATCCGAGCAGTATGCGCCGCCCGCAGCTACGATCCGACCGGGCGCAGAAACAAAGATCCGTTTTCGTGCTGCGAATGCGGAAGAAAGGTGGAATGGTGTTCTCATCTCCACTGCAAAAGACGCGCTCGACTCCGAACGGCGATGAGCCCCTTCCTGTCTATATCCGAGTTTCGAATGATTTTGGTTCTGGTTCATTCCGTGTTCCACGCGCAAGTCTCAGATGGGTGATCCTCGATGGCACAGCGCTGGAAACAGCGCCGTTTCCGAGAGGAGAGAATTCCGACGTTAGTTCATGGACAGAAAAGAATGAGCTCGAAGCAGCTGTGAATCGAGGAAGAACGCATTCGGAAAGCCGCGATTTTGAGCAGAAAATGAGGTCTATGCGTAGGAGCGCGCTCTGGGATCTCAGGGAGTCAAAATCCGAGTGGATGAACACGACCTTCCCAACTTGGGAACACTGCTCACGTTGGAGGACTGCGGTTGCTTCTGTTCTGCTGAGTCTGTTACGTGGAACAGCAATCATCATCATTGGTGACAATCTCCTAAGCTGGATATTCCGGACGCTCTGGACATATTCTTGGTCGTCCTGTTGGAGTCGATGAGCCAAACGATTCAGCTTCTGATTCTTTGCTAAACGCCGATCGCGACTCAACGCTTCATGGGACGCTCCTCGTTTTCTTGCTTTGTCGGAGTTCATGATGTTCGCTCTCAGCTGCTAACTGAGCGATGAGGGCCTGGCGAAGGAGTCCGATATAAGTCCGATTGAGATATGAGTAATATCAGCGTCAGATCGTGAGATGTCAGACGCGGCAGCGACTGTCGCACTCAGCTCATCTTCTACGAGGAGTGATTGAATTTCACGGAGCTCATCAAAGCTGAATGTGACATTCACCCTCACTAAATGGGAAGAATCATCGAAACTGTCGCATGTAACGTCCTCAACCAGTTCGGAACGGGGTGTCCCCTGGACCGAAACCGGTACGTAATGGGATAGGTCGGGAGAAGGCTGCTTTAACATTTGAAGCATACGTGTAGAACCTGGGAACCCTAGATCCATTAGATTGTGAAATAATCAGGAAGTACTCCATCTCACAAAATGAGCCGATTTTCGACCTCCCTATGAGCCTGAGCTCTCGCCTCGATCATTTCAAAATAAAATACGGGGGTGACAAATAGATGGTGTAGGCGAACGTGGATCACTATAGATGTTTTCGCTGTTCATTCCCGAAACGCCATACCTCCAAACGTGATTGCTCACCGATTCGCGAAGTAATCTCGATCAGAGTCATCGTCTTTTTGCCTGTCTCATTCCAAGGTTGTACCGTAATCGTGCGCTGTGAGCTCTCGCTTGAATCAAAACAAGATTTTTTTTGAAATCAACAGAGATGGACGTATCGCAGTTTTGAGTAGCGGACGTATGCATACAGTGGCTAAAAAAAATTCATCCGTCTATTCATCCATCCGTTCACAAACCAACAACTGTCCGAATGAATTGCCCAACGAAGCAGGACATGCTTCTAAAGTTGCCACCGGATGGAGAGTCTTGGAGTTCATCCGATGGTTGAAAATCCAATTTCCATGAGCAAATATCCCCCACGAAGAAACACTAACGTTGGATGAAGATTTTGAAAGACTGCTCCGAGAAGGTGTCTTCGCCGCTCTCCATCGGGATATCGTGGGCGTCGGCCGATCGAACGATGTGGTGGATTCGCTGCCATGAGGACGAGGCACAGTTGGCGCAACCCTGTTTTTCTAAGCAACAGAGAGTTGCAGGAGCATCGCAGCATGCTCACAAGAGTCTGTGGGGGCGAGGGCTCATTATGTGTTGCAAGGTTGAATCATGATCGCATCCTGCATCTCGGAGCGCGTCGCCCGGGACACGGCGTCACCTGTCGAGCCGATCGGCAGCAAGCGTACTCGATTCAGGTCAGGGAGATTGGCTCAGATCAGGCGAGGTTGGGTCGGGGCTCTGGCGAGAGGACAGCAGAAAGATGGTGAGACGGTTTGGATCGAAATGCGCTGTTTTCTCATCGAGTTTGGCCTGAAACACCCTCGGAAGCGGAGTAGTGTACAATGCAGGGTACGACGTTCTGCCTTGCTCGGTTTCGGAATCGTGAACTTTTCGTTCGTCCCTACGGATAGTTGGACTCATGTGTAGTGGAGCTTACGCTTTCGCCGTTTCCCGGTCCGAATCGGAGCTGTTCCAACGATGAGTATCCGCAGAAAATCCTCGATTTCCGAGTGCTCATGTATGAGCAACAGATGAACCCAGAGAAACGATGGAGTGACTCCCGGCAAGCTCGGCCCCAGGGGTCCAGACGGAAAAAGAGCGGCTCGCAAATTATCATGCGCGATCAAGTGAATGCTCCCAGCACAACCTCATCAGCGGACCCGAGGACTCCTGCCCCCGACGCGAGCTCGTCGAGGCCCGCCGATGTTGCGCCTGCTTCACGTTTTTTGGGAAGCCGAACTCCCCCTATACCTTAGTTTGGGCTGCTCATACGCCGATCCTCTTTCACGAGGTCTCATGGCAAAAACTGACGGAACACTCGTCCTTTCGGACAAAATTTCAAGCGACTTGAACGAAGGGGCTGAATGAGGAAGGAATCCCGAGCGAGCCGTTCCGAATTTCGAGAAAGAGAATTAGAATAGTTTTGGAGAATCGGTTGGAGCGAATAGTTGGGGAGATATGTTTGAGAAGAATCAATCTTCTCGGTCGATTCGCGAGCGAGAGCACGGTTGAACGCCGCTCGAAGCGTTTCGGTCCTCAGACGGAGCATTTCCTGACCGAAATCTCGCGAAACGTAGACTGCGAACTCCAAAATCCATGGAGATGGATCCGAGGTCGATCTGACCATACTTTTCGGGGTCTGATGAGACGCTCTCATTGAGACAAAATCTACTGAGAACGAAAGCCGTCATTGAGACTTGTGCCGTCAAGATGAAAGTTATGCGACAGAAGATCAGGAAATTACCATCCCCACAATCCGGGAATTCAGGTTGTATTGACGATGATATAAATGGCTCCCTGGCCCATCTGACGTCTTTTGATCAATGTTCCGTAATTTCCCCAAATTGCTCAACGATGTGCTCTCGATGGAGATACCGTCATGGGTCACCGATACCCATTGCGAACTCGACGACCTCTTTATAGAACTGCGAGTGGAATCAGTCTCGTTGGCTTACGACAACATGTCGCTAATTCTTTATAGCCTCTCCATTCTCCTATTTAGTTGAGCGGACTTCGGCGCTGATGCGAATATTATTACACAGAGAGGAATAGCTTAGCTGTTGACCTCAGAATAACCTGGAGAGTATGATCAAATCAACCTCGACAAACGAGAAGTTCGGGTATGATATCACGGGACAGGTATAACAAGTTAAAGCTGATTGTTCGGAAATAATGAGTTGTACATTGACAACTTGTCGTCCTTTATCGAGCGTCAGTCATCGCGTAAAACACTGGCCTATTGGCTTAAGGACCTCTCTGCAGCGACGCTGTTGATCGGCATGCTCAAACACACAAGAGCTGTTTCGGAGAGCTCTGTCGATTTCTCGGCAAATCGCTCTCATCCTTAGTGATTATCTGGGGAATCGGCCCCCTCGATGCCACGGAACGTTGGAGTAGTGTATTTTTTCGACTGACAGGAGAATTTCATCGTCAAAACTGTTGTCGCCATAGGAAGCCGGAATTCGTGGAAAGAAGAAAATCTGCGAATTTCAGCCCTGCCTATGATCGCTCGATCCGAAACCCTGGCGAATACTCGGAGTGATCGGTGATTCCCTCGCTGTTTCGCGCGATGATCGACACCGTCGACCAAGGCGTTTCCAACGGAGTTCGCAGAAACCTTTGCTCCATGTTCTTGGCGTTTCACGAAGGCAGACTAGGCGATGAAGGCCCTTTTGGTTCTCAACTAAATAGCTCCTCAGATCTTGTGACTGGTAACTTCGGCCATTTAATCGACATTGCAGATATTCTTCGTGACGTTGCTCGCAAAAGTCGGAGTACGTCCCTCATACGATCAGCCCCCATCTGATAGTTCCCTCATCTGATGCGTCCCTCACACTGTGAGTCGCTCATCTTATAAGTACCTTGTACCAGAGGTCGTCAAACATTTTCCACATCGGCACCCCAGGGTGTCAAGGGCTGCCGCAGCCTTGAGCCCGCCGGGGATGTGCCGAACGGTACCGAAGAATGCCCCTTCGGGCTCTGACCGTACTTCGAAGGCGATTCCGTCTCGGTCTGACCCCCAGAAATATGGTCAGATCGACCTCGGAATTACCTCCATAGACCCCCACATAAATGGTCGGATCGACCTGGGAATCACCAACATGTTATCTCGAAAAGTTCGGCGAAATCGTCCCCATGGTCAGAAGGCCGTTCGACACCCCCCGACACTCTTTGCCCCCCGGCACTCCGCGACACCCTTGGCACCCTCGGCACCAAGGTGTGTCGCGACGCACAGTTTGACGACCTCTGCCTCATACGATGAGTCTTTCATTCCACAGACTTCAGTGTACTTTCATGGCTCCCGGAAAATAAGGGCCGATCCAGATTCCTGGAATCACGTCCATGAATCGATGGTTGGCCCAGTGGTCGATGTGGACCGCTTAGAGATCCGCTCGCATGATATCCAACAAGGTTGCTCGGGAGCCGACGGTCGACACTTGCGGGTCGATGAGTCAGGGGACTTTGAAAACCACTTGGTGAGAGCAAAACGGTATTGAGCGATGACTCAGTCAGACCTGCCTCCCCTTCTAGTAAAAAACCCGGCGATTTCATGCTTTCCTATCCCGCGGAAAGGACTGGTCGCCACGTTCCCTGTCCCAACGTCGGAGCCCTCAAACTAGCCCCTGATAACCGGATCACATACGGCGATCGTACACAGGAATTAACAACCATTAAACGTGTGAACTTGGGCGTTGGCTTCCAGCCTAGCAGCCAAGAGCTCACGCTCTGATTCCGATATCGGTACTCATGGCTCCCATGTTCTTCGAAGGAGTGCGACAGATGACGAGGATAAAGGCAGACTTGATTCCGCCACTACAGTTCGAACTGTTAAGACTGTGAACAAGGCACTCCCATGCGGCGCCTCGTGGCTTGAAAAGACGCATCTCTCGCTGCTTCTCGGCAAATCTACGAGCTGACCGGTCAATTCATGTTGAAATCTCATCGAAATGCCGCAAATAACGAACATGCTTTTTCAATTTTTTCACAGAATAAAACGCGTCAGATGTTATCGTTACCCGCTGAGCTCGCTATGCGACCACGACCGTGGATTCCATGCCACGGCTTTGAGCTCCGCAGCTTCTCCGCAGAAAGCCCATAATATTGGTTATCTCCCGCACTCGAGATGATCACAAGGTAAACTCCGCACTTGGGACGCTTCCTGAGCACTTTACTACCAGGGATAAAAGTTCTATAATATATCACTGCTCAGTCATTCGATGAGAGTGTCAAAAATTAATGTAGCTTGAAATAGGGAAGCCCATACGCCGTGTAGGAGCCACGACTTCCGTGAATGAATCACGGAGGCCGTGAATCTCCGCCGTGAATTCACCCGCGCCCAACTCCCGGCCCTAGTGCAGAGCTCGTTTCCTGAAGAGTTATTATCCGACTGTTTCATTATCCGATAAGTTCGTTATCAGATGCGCTTCCGCAAAAGAAATCTGAAAAAACGGTTCGTTATCTGCGGGATTTTAGGGTGATCTTAAGAAGAAGGAAAGGTTAGATCATTCCCGACCTACGTTGAGCACCCTGCATATGCCTTGATCGCCAAAACTCAGCTTCTCCCTTCTGCATCTTCACAGCTGGTGCTGTCGTTGGAACCCACTTCAAACTCAAAGGACGTAGAATCGGAGCGATCGTTCCGGTTTCCACAGCTACCGTATGATATCAGGCTAGTCTGGTCGAGTGGAAACGTAGGAGCCAACCCGGAACGAAAACCAAGTTCTGTCAACTAGGGGCGTACTCATCTACGGAATGAAGTGGATTCAGCTCCACGAATTACGTCCGGATGACCATAAAGTTCATGGATATGTGTCATGAGTCATGTCACCGGTCGAGTCAACAGGTGCTTTATACTTCCGGAGAAAATACTTGATCAGAGTCTCGGAATCAGGCAGTCACCCACGTACAAAGGACAGCATACAGAAAAAAACATATGGAAAAGTTCCCGTTGCGGTGTGGAAGCCGATCCACATGGTTTTTCTTGGGATCTCCATTGGAAAGCTAGGCTCCGCTGTCTGGGAGATTCGCTCGGAAAAGAAAATCACTCATTTGAGTCCTCTGCAACCGCTCGCAACAGGGTCCTGCAAGAATAGGATGGGCGGCTCTCCGCCCTCGTTGACTTGCACGAAATCGTTGCGGGCTGTGTGTGCCCTTATCGGTGAACGGCTCTACCGTTTCAGGGGCCAGAAAGCTCGATGAGACACCGGACAGCGGTCCCAGGTTCTTGCACTTCATTGATTTTGAGCTCCTGAAGTTCGCTGTCTTTTAGAGCTCCAGCGTTCCCCTCGCGCCAATAGACGAGGTAACTCGTAGAGGGCGTCGGTCACGGTCGAGCCATTCGGAAGTGCCACTTGCGTACGCGCTTCGTTGAGCAACAGCAGGGACACCCGACTTTTTCCCGGAGACAAGATATACAGTTGAGCGGAAGTTTGTCATAGAAACTGGTACCAAGCTATATCCGCGTACCAAGACGCGGATCGTTCCCGAACCCGACGAGTGTTTTTGATTTCACAGCCCTGGGCCTTCATTTTCATAATTGTGGAACAATTTCCCAAGGAGCATCAGTGCTGACCAACTGTCACGAAGACATTAGCATTGAATTGTGAGTATGATCGGATCTCAGGGAGGCAGAGGGAGGGCAGTAGTTATTTACACGACATCAGCGGTCACCGACCAAATTACTTTCCAAGCTTTATCATGAAAGGTCGAGAGGGACATGAGCTGGCTTCTTCCCATTGAGACATGTGGTCCCTGATACAGGATCTGATGCAGCGATTCTGAGTGACAGAGCGAGTCGTTGAGTCTGGTCTCTGGTCTGCACTCTGCGGGAAAGAAGGGAAGGAGGGGTCACGAACTCACTTAGAACTTGGTTCAGAGATCAGAAAATGGGAACGGAACGTTTCAGTCTGCAGAGTCTCACGAGCTGATACAGAATGGAAGTTACTGGAGGACTCATCTCTGATCCGGAGTCATACACTCAGGGAATCAGAGCGAATCTGTCGTGAGTAGACTAGTGGAACTAAGACTCTTCGCTGAATATCTACGAGCCCCCATGTTACCAACGAAGTTAACAAACCTCGCTGTCCCATCTCTCGAGATGTCCATCACGGATGAGTTCAAGTTCGAAGAGTCCATACGAGAGTCCGCAGCTCTTGAAACGGGGAAAAGTACCCTCCAAGAATAGGTGACACCGTTTCTCAAATAAAGATTTCACATCAGCGATTTTGTTTCTCATGATTCACTCGCGAAAATAGTTCCCCGGCGTTTTCATTACAGCATAATATACGTACGACCGAAATGAGAACGGTTTTTCGCGCGGTATTTCCCGGACGCAGGGGTCGGCCATATCGCGTCCAGTGAGATCTTTCGCGATCTCGACGCTCACTCGTACCTGCCAGGAAATCGCCAGGGAAGGGTTTCCTTCATCAGGGTCATTCAGGGGTGCAACGACATTGGGGGACTTCTATCGGAATGAACCTGACAGCGCTGCAGCGACCGTCGTCTGAAGCAGCTCAATTTCAGAGATTCTTGGGCGCGGAATTCAAACGACTCGAGAAGGAAACTGATTCCGATAACTTTCTCCCTTCAAGATCTAGTTTTGCTTATGAAAGTTCCGATTATTGCGCTTGCTCATCGCGTTGCAGTGCGTCTCTAAGCATTCCCGGCTGCTGAATGGGGATCGTTGGTGTGACTGAAGCTCTGTGGAAACGCGATCGATTCCCAGGGTTCACAGCAGCCTGAAGTTGCCACGTTGTGCAAGCTCCGATTGTTTCCGTCCGAATGAATTTCGTTCAAGTTGACACGCTGAGCGGTCAGCGTCGTTCTTATTTCTTGGACTTGGTTCTATGACACAAAAAGTATGGACGGACGCGCTGTTATCGTGCCGTATGCTTCGCTTGAACAGGGCTTGAAAGACTGAGGGCAACATACAGAGCTCGGTCATCATGGCATCCTGGGACGAACCTCAATAGGTAACCCCCGAAGATGAGTCGGGCGCTGGCTCACGCAAAAATTAGAATTCAGCAGTTAGAAATGGGTGTTCATGGACATTGTGGGAGCGCTGGAATAGCAATTCGAGTGTCAGCAAGCTAGACAAACTCCCTGCCGCAAACCAGTAAGGCACAGGAGTGGCTCATCGTTCTTATTTATCTGACAACGGCGGCGTAGCGCAGCAATACCTGGACCCGCTCCCAGGGAACGTCCTGGAGAGAAAGCCGATTGAGCAGCCAGGAGCCAACGAGATTCCGAAATTCAGATCAACCGCAGCTTTATGGCCGTCGGAACATCGTGCGCTCCAGACGCGGCACCCGATAGGACTTTCGGGAGTCACCGACTCTTTGAGATCCGAGCCCGGGAGAAACGCGATCGATTTCCTAGGGATAACAAGAGACTCAAGTAGCCACAATGTGCAAGCTTCAATCGTTTCCCTCCGAGAGAAAATTGTTCAAGTTAACGCGCTCAGCGTCGTTCTCATTTCTGGAATATGGCTCTATGATACAGACTGTACCCTGAATGCTTCAAGGCCCGGTCACTGCACTGGGAAATGAACGGTAAATCTCAGAGCAGCGTTTGTTTTCGCTGAAGCGGGGCAGTTGATTTTCGGGGAATTGGCCTCCGACTGGATCCGCGAGCACGCGGACTCGTGGGACTAGCTATTCCGCGAGAAACGCACAAGGCCAACGCATGGTCGTCCGGCTCAACCGAGGTGATTGGATGACTTCGACTCCCAGGTAGACTTCGCGATTAACCGCATTTCTAAATAACCGCGGTAACAGCTAGCCAATAACCGCAGATCCATAACCGCAATCGCGGTTAACGGCAACATCAGGACCGAAAACCGCGGTTATGACCGCCAATAACAACGGTCATATGGGAAAGTGCCAGCATACGTGATTCGGAACAGATCCTACCTGGATACCATCGTTTCCAAGCCTAATTATATTCGAACTAGTATCGCCGAAGACGAAGGGAAGGTGCCGCAGCTCCTCGAGATCCTTCCCGGGATTTCAAAAGGGAGTTTCCAAATGAGAGAGAAAACTTTGTATGATTTCCGGGGAGCTTCTCCTCTTTTCTAGAAAGAAGGTTCAACGAGATCTCAAAACACATCTCATAGAGAGCTCGTTCGTTACAGCTCGAACTTGATGAGATGCGACCGGGAACATCGGTTGAAGGTTTCAAGTCACGAAAGCTTCAACACATAATCCCAATCCAGAAGAGGTCAAAATGTATTGCAGAGCTTCCTGTCCAATGAATGTAATTAGCAATCTAGGGTTCAACTCCCCACGATCCGCAAAGGAGGTGTTGCAAACTCTGACAATTATTCCCGGACACACTTCCATGTGGCTTCGGGGCGGATTTCTCAGCGATTCGAGAAAGTTTCGGGAAACGTTGGGCTGAGGCAAAATATCGAATAGAAATAATAAAGTATATCCGAATCCTCGGATATCGCGGTCAACGCCGGAAAATACAGAAATCGCGAGGCAGGTCAAAAATAGCGGCTTTCTTCCAGCTCTAGCAATGAGGAATCGTGTTCCAAAACCAATCGCAAGTTCTCAGCCGCCGCCAGAAGTCGCCTCTAACATGGGACCTGTTCGAGGTCCGTCGACTATGAACCGACGACGCTTTCCATTCTGGTCAAATTATGGCTCGTGAATAGAAGGAGGCGTCGCTGGACGACAAGAAACTGCGTGTATTCCTTTCCCCGGGTTCGGTTTCAAGTTGGCCATATACCTACAAATACAGAGAGCTCCTCGAGGTCATTTCTCCGCATCAATATCAGCAAAGAAGATGCTAAATCACGGATCATTTTATTTGGTTTGCGAAAGCGCACCGAGACACCTTTGAGACGCTGGGCGATGCGTCTCATCCGGTGCAATTCTAATATCGAATGCATTCGTAAAACCGAGTTCGCTCGCGCTTGTCGCGCCTCATCAGCAAATACAGACAGGATAGAAATGACGGAGAAGGACGAACTTTTCAGAAATCTAAGGCTCAGTGGACAAGATCCCATTTGAACCGGTTCGTGTACGCTGGAAGCTCTGGACACCACGCGAGATATTGCAGTTGCTGCGGTCCCGGCAGCACTGCGTCAAATTCTGCTGCTGGAGCCCAATCTCGCCCACCCTTGTGTCCTGGTAGTACTGGTCAAGAATTGCGATCACTGCATTCAGAAGGCCGCTAATCCACCCCAGGCCCTTTCGCGGGGTTCAGGTTTAGGCTAACCTTTCGCGGCGACCCCACTGCGAGCTCTGAAAGTGAAAAAAAGCTAAGTTAGGAGTCCAATCGCGACTTGCAGGTCCCTCCTATCGAGGTCCGGTGTTCACAAAACACATCATTCGTAAATTCGCATCTCCATACCATACCGAAAAAGTGATGTGGATGAATGAACTTCAGCATCTCCTCGTTTGTGTATTTGATGGCTAACTTCTGGAATCGAGCGTTGGAGAAAAGAGTACACGGAGTTGCTTTGAATCCACCGACGTCGGCTTTTATTTACGTCAGAATTCCTTTTGCAAAGACTACCAATCGAGATTCAAAGGGGTAACAGTGCAGCAGTTATGGAAACGCTCCCGACCGGACGCGACTTAGCCGGCATCGGATAATTCTAGGATCATGACTATTTATCTATTATTTGGAAAATTGCTCAATAAAATTTGCCGGGGACTTGGGGAGCTCCTGTCACCCACCACCCATTCCCATGTTGAATAGGTGCGGGCTGTTGAGAGTTGTCGAAAGGTTGACTGATCGCTCCCAGTGCGTAGAGTACTTGAGGACTGGGAGCTGTGTGCTGAAGATGGGAGTTCGACATGGATGGCACTGTCCCTTGCAGGGGACTTTTGCCCTGAAAAACATAGTGCTGACGAGCACTATCTGGGAAATAGGTTCCCGCGCTCTCCGATGCGACATACTCCGGGGAGGCGTAACTCCCTGGATAACCTCCGCCACTTCAACAGCGCGAGTACCCAGAGGAGCCTGGACTCCTCCTATTCGGGGAGCCTCCGGAGCTTGACGCACAGATTGTCGGAGACGAATAGCCATCTACTCGGAAGACATGGCTGTCCGATATCGAAGTCGAGAACCGGAAGTCCGCCTACATTCGCAAACACGTTGTTCGATTGAGCTGCTCCACGAGAGGCTTCTGAAAGGCCTCCGGACACGAGAGTTGCCTGCCTTCCTGTCATAGTTGTCCTTGAGAATCGGAGAAACAAGTTCTCAAAGTCCGTCAGAGAGACTTCAACCGTTGCTTCCGGGACGAAGATGGAGACTCCTTCGGCGGGATTTCACTCGACGAAGGGACATGAGGGATGTTCGAGAATTGCCCTCAAACACACAGACCGGAAACCTGATTGAACACTCAACCTCGGTGGGACGACGCTCGAGTCGAACAATATTCCCTCGGAGGGAAAGAATTGGAGCGACTCGAGTCTGCTGGGGTCCCTTGGGAATCGATTGCGTTTCTCCAGAGCTTTCAGCCACACAACAGATCCCAATCCAGCGGCCGGAAATGCCCACGAGGGATTTCGAGCTCGAAACTTGAGAACAAACACCGCATAGTGAAGATATTCTGGAGAACCGCTAGACGGCATCTTCGATTCCCAATGGAGGATGGTCGTGTGTGCCTTTCAGCCCAGGGCAGCCTCCCGCCACCTGACAGGGGTTGCGAGAAGAATCATCAGATCCGGTAGTCGGATTCTGGGATGCTGCGGCTTCACGCGGTGGGAACCGCCAGAAACTTCGACTGCTGGAAGAGCTGGTCGGTATAGCGTTAACGGTGACCTCACCCAACTTCCTCAATCTTGAGGAGACTGGAGTTGCGAAGCTCTTATTTGTAGAGGAGTCTGACGCCGAGGATTTGCCTTTGGACCCCTACGGCGGGGGTTCTCAACCTTTCCCATCGCACGTACTCCTCGGGGAGGGGGGGGGGGTCCGCGGACCATCCCTCGTCCGCTCCAAGGATCACCACGGACCCCCTCCCTCAAAAATCACGATTTGGGCCGGAAATCGTAATGCTTCAGCACCCGACCGACTTTTCTTTACGGGGGCGGCGCTATTGCACTATGCTTCACTCTGGAACTCGGCTGAGCCTCCTCGGAATCATCCGCTCACCAGCACCGGTACAAGGACCTGCTGGCAATCATTGCTCCATTCTCCGCTGATGACGACAACAGAACAAAATACATGTATTCGTTCAGGTCAGAACCACCGTGTGATCTGGTTGTTGATTTTTGTTGTTGTGGTAGTTGACGTTCCAAAGAGTCGTTGAGCTGACGAGCACGTTTCCCTGGCTGAATGTTTGGAAACCGCATCAGATCGAATTATGAAAAAAGCGATTTGAAAAATTTGAGAAATTGCTCAGGAGGGTGAGGCGCCTACTAATAGGGAAAGACTCGTGAAAACCTGGTCATTCGAGGCCGCGGAGAGTTCATCCAACGAGGAACAGATTCACCTCTGAACCAGGACCAGGAGCGTATGAGACGGTTTTTTGCTGTTATGGTTGGGTATGCTGGCGAGTCAAGGAGACGTTGAGTTGAGGAGCCCGTTTCCGCAGCTCAGTTCTTGGAACCGAACCAGATCGAATGGTTAGAACCACGGTAATGGAAACAGAATTCGTACGCGTGAGCGATCCTTTTTAGGCTTCGGATTCGATGGAATGTTAACCAATGAGCAATGGAACAGTTCCTGGATCAGGTATCAGGGGAAGAAGAGAGAGAGCTCTGAAGATGCCCAATGCTGCACGATTGGAAGGCAAGAATGGATGTCCCTGGCTGGTTTCAGAATGGGCACCCATTTCCTGCTCACGGAGCCGCGCGTAACCCCAGAAATGACTGACGGACCCCCTGCCCTACGGCACATACTTCAGAGACTGCTCGGGATCAAGTCTCGCATTCACTTGCAGCTCCACCACGTTACATATCCCGGTGGTTTGAAGCAGCATCGTTCGGCTGCCGCTCAGCCAGAAGGAAGGTTGTCCGTTGGGCAGTGGACCCAGCTTCCATTCGTTCGGTCAGGATTTTTTAACGGGTACATTCAGGGTGCTTAAGAAGGGTCCTGAATTCGCGAACTGTCTCCTTTCGAGATCTGGCTCGCGTCTATGAGAGTTGGTCGATGATTGCGGCTCCTCATCGCGCTGAATCGCCTTGATGATATCGCAGCATTCCAGAATCCGATGAACGGTTCGGCTGAAAGGCACACGCGATCATCGCTCGCTGATTGAGAATTGAATCTCAATGAACTCACGTCTCGCAGTTCTCCAGAATAATTTCACGATGCGGTGTTCATTCTGGAGTTCCGAGCTCGGACCCCCTCATAGGCGTTTCCGGCCGCTGGTTGGGATGAATGATGAGCTCCTGGCTCTGGAGAAACGCAATCGATTCCTAAGGGACTCAAACAGATTCCAATAGCCTCTTGGAGTCCGGCGATCGCATTCGCTAAGTCCGACCTAGCGTCCCGAACATTTCATGGATTCGAAGATGCGACGCGATGACCGAATTCGAAGCCGGACCAGCGTCTGACTCGAGAAAGGTATGATAGGGAGAGATAATCATCCAGCATTGTCCGAACGCTTAAGCTTCCAGAAAAAAATATTTCCTATTCTTTATCCGTCGCGCTAGCTTATAAGGTAAGTTCGATCTCGATCGAAGAGAGTACTCGGGCAAAGCCGAGCTCGAATGAACAGCGTCAGCAGCAACGTCGGATACAAACGGTTCCCTACGTACAAATCCTACCCGCAGCCGGTGCGGGTCAACTTCCGCGCAGGGCCGATTCCAGTGCAGAGGTTCCGCGGAAATTGGCCGTCACCCTCCTAGCTTACCGTGTTGTGAGCCCGGCAGCACTACAGCCAGCCGTGCTGCAGAACCTCAATCGCGCCCACCCTGGGGTCCGCTGGATGGGGGCTCTTGCCCGGACCTACTTCTACTGGCCGCAGACGGGGCGCGTGACGTAGGGCTGAGATTTGCCTTCACTGCGTTCAGGACGCCGCCAATCCATCCCAGACCCTTCTTGAATCCTGGCCCGAGGTCCTGGCCCCGCATCCACCTGAACTTCGCAGAACTCCGCGAAGGAGACGTTTTCCTCGTAATTGTTGACAGCTACACTGCGTACGTGGACATAATTTGTATGAACTCCGCAACGAGTTCGTCTCCCATCAAAAATTGCACGATCGTCTTCCGGTATTCCGGTTCCCCCGAAACCATCGGACAATGTCTCAGACAATGCGGCTCACTTCACCTCGGAAGACTTCACGTGTCTTCGTGAGGAGACTCGCATGACTCACTTCTGTGCCCCGTTCTGTCCGCAGGCGGAAAGTAGGTGTAGTAGAAAGGGGTGGCCGCTGAACGATGCGATCACGTGCGATCCAAGCACTCAAGAGATCAGCTCGACCCCAAACACAGGGCTCGCCCCAGAGGTTTCTCACGGGGCGAAGCAGTCTCTGTTCAACTCGCCGCAGGAGTGATCGGGGCCTTCCTGGGCCGATACAAGGTCTGAGTTCTGGTCGAAAATCAGCTCCACGTTGGGAATCGGAATGAGTTCTGAAGAAAGGTACGTATCGCCGTTCCCGACGACTGGCTGGAGCCCGAGGCCGCCTCCTGTCCCTTGCTTCACCGGTTCGTTGAAAAAATCCGTGAGCAATGCGGGCTCTCAAGTGGCCAACAGTTTCATCAGCTCGGCAAGAACCTCGACCATACTTCTGGAGTCCATGGAGGCGATTCTGGTGTAGATTCGACCACACTTCAGTTTTTCTCCCACGTAGGCTTACTTTATTCCGCTTTCACTTGAATCGTGTGCCGGAAAGGATGTCGATGGCCGCTCATACACTCGGCGGCAATAGTATAACCCACCCCAAGCTTTTGCGATTACCATCCAGGGCTCTTGTGCGAAGCACGCCCCCGCCCTCACACGTACTTTAAACAATCAACTCAGGGGCCGTCATCTTTTGACCAGAATATGCGATTTCCAGGTGTGTCAAAAGTAGAACTCGGACGCATTTGTTTCTGAAAAACATATTTATTCCGCTAGAAGCGATATCGAACTTGTATCCATGTATGCTCCGCTTCCCGACAACCCAACTTTCCATAAACCCCGCGAGATTCCTCGACTTGCTGGCCTTGGGAATCTGACGCTTCGACGGCTTCTCGGTCGCGATAGACAAGCGTTCGATGAGACGCTCGTACCGGGCGCCACTGCACCCGGCGCACACACGGGAAGAACTCTGTTGGATGTGCTTTTATTAGGGCAAACCATGACCTTCGGGACTGCAGGTGGCGACTCTGAATAACTTTGCCGAGCATTTCAGCCTCGTGCTGGTGCCATTCCTTCAAAGTATCTGCTCTATCAACTGTCGATGTTATATTATATGTTTACCATGGTTGAAACGAGTAACGGAGAATTAGGGTTCGATTCCGGAGAGGGAGCCTGAGAAACAACTACCACATCAGAGGAAGGTAGCAGGCGCGCAAATTACTCAATACCGGCACGGGGAGGTAGTGACAAAAAAAACAATGCGGGACTCAAATGAGGCTTCGTAAGTGGAATGAGTACATCCTAAATGCCTCAACGAGGAACTATTGGAGGGCAAGTCTGGTGCTGGCAGCCGCGGTAATTCCAGCTCCAATAACGTATAATGAAATTGTTGCGTCTGAAAAGCTCGTATTTTGAGAACTTGCCTCGGCTGACCATAGGTTCACACTGGGGGCCGCCGTATGTTGAGAGCAAATATCGATGACTGTTTTTGCTGACTTGATTTTCCGACTTATGAGAGTCATCAAATATCACTTTGATTAAATTAGAGTGCTTGAAGCAAGTGTGTTACTTGGATATAAATGCATGGAATGATGGAATATGTTGTTGTTCTATTTGTTGGATTTTGAATGATAAAATGATTGAAAGGAACCGTTTGGGGCATTCGTATTGTTTTTTCGTCATATTGCATTTGCCAAGAGTGTTCTCATTGATCAAGTAAGAAAGTGAGAGCATCGAAGGCGATCAGATACCGCCCTAGTTCTAACCATAAACTATGCCATCTAGCAATTCGCCTATGTTCTTTATATGACCGAGTGGGAGGCCACGGGGAACCAAAGTGGGGTTGTAGGGGAAGTATGGTTGCAGAGCTGAAACTCAAAGGAATCGACAACCAGGAGTGGAGCCTGCGGCCTAATTTGACTCCACACGGGATAACTTACTTGGTCCTGACACTAGAAGGATTGACAGATTGATAGCTCTTTCCTGATTTGGTGGATGGTGGTGCATGGCCGTTCTCAGTTGGTGGATAGATTTTTGTGGTAAATTCCGACAACGAACGAGACTCTAGCCTATTAAATACCACACAGAATCTCGTCTTCTGTGATGTCTCTTAATGGGATAAAGTGTGTTTAACGCTTTGAAACAGAGCAATAACAGGTCTGTGATGCCCTTAGATGTCCGGGGTCGCACGCGCGCTACATTGAGAGACAAAGTGAGTTTTCTAGTCTTTAATAGGGCTAGCAATCTTTGAATCTTTTTCTTAATGGTGATAGGGATTGCAACTGTGCCCCTTGAACGAGGAATTCCCAGTGAGTTCTAGTCATGAGCTAGTACTGATTACGTCCCTGCCCTCGGTACACACCTAGCGTCGCTACTACCGATCGAATGGTTCAGTGAGATCATCTGAGGAAATGTCCGCGAACTCCGTATGTGTAATGTTTGTAATGAAGATCAAACTTGATCATTTGGAGTATGTAGAAGTCGTAACAAGGTTTCCGTAGGTGAACCTGCGGAAGGATCATTACTGATTGAAAAAATCCACTCCCTGTCGAACGTGATAGAGAGTAGTACCCGTATGATGTTCTATCTTAGACTCGTGCAAACCAGCATGCACTGAAAGCTCGTTGTCCTCGAGAGGCATGGAAATCAATACTGTATTGTATACGTAACGCGTTGCACTTCTGCTGTGACACACTGCTTGATTTCGGTGTCACCTTGCACAGACAGGGTTAGGCACGAGTCGGTAACCAGTCTGACAATACCTTCAGTTCAACTTGAAGTCGTTATGTGCTATCGGGAATGAAAAGAACAAGACTCAATATGGGGGATCACTCAGTCCTCAAATCGATCGAAAACATAGTAATTTGTAGAAATTGATGTGAGTTGTGAAATTTTGTGACCATTGTGTTTTTGAATGAGAATTTCAGCATGGACTTTTCGGTGTCTGTGTTACATTCGTTTCAGTATATAAATCGTATCATAAGTATTTACTTTTGCTGCAGCCCTCGTTGGCATCGCTATGCAATGGTGTAAAATCTCTTTGGTCAAAAGAGTGATACAAAACCGAACCAATATGAGGTGTATCTGAAATCAAGTGTGACGACCCGCTGAACTCAAGCATATCAATGAGCGGAGGAAGAGGAATCAAATGAGATCTCCGTAGTAGCTGCGAGTGAACTGGAATCAAGCCTATTGCCAATCCTTATGTTTCGTACAATAAGAGATGAGGTGTGAAGGAGTTCCGTGTTGAACGGATGCATGGCCTAAATATTATCGAGTGAGTTCTCAGGGAAGGTGGAAAGCCTGTTTGGTTGTGTCTGTCTGTTGAATCGGATGTCTTACGGTTCTAGTTGTTTGAGAGTACAACTTAAAGCTGGTGGTAATTTTCGTCGACGGCTAAATATACAGGGGACTAATAGCGAACATGTTCCATGAGGGAAAGTTGAAAAGAACTCTGACGAGAGAGTTCAACAGTGCGCGAAACCATATTGAGTAAAACAGATAACTGTGTCGTTATGCGGTGTGTCTATCAACAGTATATCGGGTGTTGCGATTTGGCGAGTATGAGCTTTTTATTGAGACGATCTCTCGTTGTTAGCATAGCTCAGAGTTCTGTGTACTAGTGCACATCCAGTCATTGAAAAACTATGCTGCTGCGGCATCGGTATCGGTTCACACCGGTCTCCGCCTAGCGGGAAGTTGTGTACTGGGCTCTGCTGGCGGCGTAGTTTAGCTGTGTGACAGCTGTGGGATACGTTTGTTGAATGTGCCTTCTTTGTCTGCGAATCGGTTAATTCCTTTTTGCGGTGAGTGTCTCGGCATCAGTGGTTGACATAAGTTATTTGACCCGTCTTGAAACACGGACCAAGGAGTTCAAATGGCACGCGAGTCGTTGGGTTTAATCACCCGAAGGCGAAGTGAAATGCACACGTATCGTTACTCGTAGAATCTACGATTCAGC
The DNA here is from genome assembly GCA_037576195.1 of Phytoseiulus persimilis. Taxonomy (NCBI): domain Eukaryota; kingdom Metazoa; phylum Arthropoda; class Arachnida; order Mesostigmata; family Phytoseiidae; genus Phytoseiulus; species Phytoseiulus persimilis. The sequence goes on along the minus strand of CM075102.1, from coordinate 44,366,934 downwards.
GATAAGCTCACTCATGCTTTCTGGCATTTGTAGACTAGAAGCGTGATGAGACCCGAAAGATGGTGACCTATGCCTAGTGAAGATGTAGCCAGCGGAAGCTCTGGTGGATGTCCGGAGTTATTCTGACGTGCAAATCCATAGTTTTATCGGGGTACAGGGGCGAAGGACTAATCGAACTATCTAGTAGCTGGTTCCTCCCGAAGTTTCGCTCAGGATAGCAAGCGTACATCTCTAGTTCCATCCCGTATAGCGAATGATTAGAGGTACTGGGGCTATATAGTCTCAACCGATTCTCAAACTTCCAATGGCTGTGAGTGTTCTTTCTTGATTAAAGAACGCTGCTAAATAAGTATGCTTGGTGAGCCATTTCTGGTTCGCAGAACTGGCGCTGTGGGTTCAACCGAATGTTGAGTTAAAGTGCCGAAAGCAGGAATGCGCATGAGATCTATGAAGGGTGTCAGTTGCTGAAGACAGCAGGACGGTGGCCGTTGTAGTCGGAATCCGCTAAGGAGTGAGTAACAACTCACCTGCCGAAGCAACTAGCCTCAAAAGTGAATGGCGCCATAGCATTGTACTTATACTCAACTCCTGATGTGTGACGCACCGGAACACTCAGAGAGTAGGATCGTAATGTGATAGCGTAGAAGGATTTTGCTGTGAAGTAATCTGGAGCTGTCCAATGCGCAGATCTTTGTGGTAGTAGCAAGTACTCAAATGAAAACCTTGAGCACTGGAGTTGGTGATGGGTTCCATGTGAACAGCTGTTGGTCGTGGGTCAGTCGGTCCTAAGCTTATGATGAAACATGTGTTTAATGTGTTATCACTATGAGCGAAAGGGAATCGGGCTAACATTCCTGAGCCTGCACACCGGGAACGCCACTTTCGGATGGCAAGCGTGGCAACACAAGCGCGCTCGAAGACACCAAGGGATAGGCTGGGAAGAGTTCTCTTTTCTTTTTGGGTCACTCGTACCCATGGAATGGAGTAGACAAGGGTGGCATAAAGCTGCTCATTTTAGAGTAGTTCAGTTGATTCCCTTGGTCCTTGCAAATTTGAGCGTGGTGTTTATATTGGTGGCAGTTCGTACTAGTATCCGCAGCAGATCTCCAAGGTGCGGGGCCTTTAGTGTCTCGATTAACGTGAGCAAGGGAAGTCGGCAAAATAGTTCTGTAACTTTGGGAGAAGGTATGGCTCTGGAGGTTGATTCAGTCAGGTTGACAGTAGAAGCATTCATGACATTGTGTTGTAGCTGGATGGGCTTCGCGCCCGTCTGGATGATGACCGAAGTTGTGCTTGTGGACATTGTTAGCTATTTCGGTTTACGCCGATGTGATTGGAAATTATCAACTACTTCAGAACTGGCACGAACTGAGGGAATCCGACTGTCTGATTAAAACAAAGCATTGTGAAGTCCAGCAATTGGTTTTGACACAATGAGATTCCTGCCCAGTGCTCTGAATGTCAATACGAAGCGATTCTTTCAAGCGCGTATAAATGGTGGAAGTAATTATGACTCTCTTATGGAAAATTTTTTGGAATTAAACAAGGACTGATTAACTGCTGAGATTGGCATCCCAATAGCAAGGCACCGTCTGGCACCTTCTTCCTTCATTCAGCCTGAACTGGCTCATCCATCATTACCCTCCCCGGGAGGAAAATGCGATTTATGGCAGGGTCCACCCTGCCGGACGCACCAGATCTCTCGGTGCATCTCTGAACGCAGCGTGAATGTCGAAAAGTGTTCCGACCGACATGATATTCACGGTCTGAGCTCTGGTTGGCTCAGCGTTTTCGGCAGAGATCTGCCGTGAAAAGCGCAAGCGGGCCTCGATGGATGCTCCTTTGAGCTCCTCCAATCCGCTATCTTGGATCCCACGGCCAAAAGCTGTAAGGACCAGCCCGCGGTCTATCAGGATCTGGTATTGGCGTGGGCACAATCCGATGAGCACCTGCCAGGTGACATGGGGAAGGGCTCTGGACACTCTCCCCAGAGAGACCTTCACACTCCCACCACCTTTAGCCACATTTGGGCATATGGTGTAGCGCCTCTTGTAGGGCTTCGATATAGGACATGGGGTTGCCCGCTGCCAGCCCATTTATCACCTCGTCGATTGCATTTCCTCGAAGGACATGCACCGCAATCATGACTGCGCAGACCTTGATGAAGTCATCATCACTCTGCGACTCCCTCCTCATCTGGATCAGCATCTCCTGGGCTTGGAAGCCCTTGTATTCATACTCCACGACGAAGTCAATGAAGCTTCTAATCCCGACAAGCCCGGGCATCCTGTTCACCATGTCTGCCTCTTCTAGCCACCCGATCGCCACTCGGGCTGCGAGTTCGGCTGGGGTCGGATCCGGCCCTGGGATGAACTGAAGATCCCGATTCGCCATAGCTCGAACCTGTATCGAACATAGTTCCCATGGTACTCCTTGTAGCCTCCTCCCATTTTGAGAATAAGATCAATCGATATAGTCAACATTCGAATAAAACTCGAATCGATTCCTGGAATAGAGCTCCTGTTTGGAGCGTGTAGTTGGAGGTTGCGACGGCAACATCAAGCGAGATTGTATTGCACGTGATCGCATTCTTCAGCGTGGCCACATCTTCTCCGTCTGACGCGGAACCAGGGTCTCTGGATCTCGAACCAGTGCTCAAGGGAGACCTTGAGTGGATTAGCGGCGTGCAGTGAATGCAAATCTTGGCCAGGAGTTCCATGTCATGTACCATGTGAGGCCAGTAGCCTCGGGCGAGAGCCTTCATCCGGCGAGATGGAGCTTCTGCACCAGAGTTGGCCACAGAGCTTTTTTTTCGGGACACCCCCATGCTGCTGGCGCGACAAAGCATCAGTGTGACCGCACTCGGTTCAATCAACGCTTGCGTAGTTTCTCAACCTGCCTCGAAACTGCGGGAAGAGATAGTGCGAATGTTAGGTGCTTTCAGTCGGCCAGCAAAGACGTGTACGATTTCGCAAATAGAGTGTGCGAATAGCATTCGCTCTGACGGGCATTCATTACGGATGTATTCGACACGGGAATCGTACTCGATGAGTCACAACTAGCGTGCCTTCTTGCACGGATAAGAGTTATTCTATGTACGTAGTCACAGCGCCCAGCGTCTCAAACGCGTCGCGGTGCGCTCACCCAAACCCCATGAATGACGTGAGAAATGATTCGCGGTTTCGCATCTCCGTTGCTGACCAAGAAACTGATAGCAGACGAATGAACGTGACGGGATCATGGTATGTGGTGGCTAAATTGGAAACGAAAATGGGCACAAGGTTGGCACGGAGTTTCTTGGAGTCTATCTAGCAAGGGACTGAACGATGACTGCATCTATTCACCAGTTATAGCCGCGCTGTTCGGTCTTTAACAGTTATAAACTTGAAATGGAATCTCTCGCCGCCGGTTTGAAGTCAATTGACGTCTTCGGGGTCCTGCCTCCGAGTTTTGCCGGCGTATGAGGGATGGAGGTCGGTTCGGGGATACGATTCCCGATCTCGAACGCGATATTTGAGGCCCAAGATCACCGCCCGCCAGGCTGTGAATTGGTGTGAAGAAGTTGACTCCTCTCCAGACGGAGAAGAGTGTGTCTGCTGTTTGTGCTGGAAATTTCCTGTCACGCATCGCTGCTCCAATATCACTGCTGCTACTTCCCTCTGGAGGCATCTGTGTTCCCTTCCCCATCGCAGCCGCGGCTTATTTGGAGAGACGCTTCAGCGAAGCAATCGCGTCGGAAACACACTGAGAGAAACATGCAGCGCATGTTTCATTCGTGACATTCCCTTCCACGGGCTCGATCGAGGTTGAAACGGGGAAGCTGACTTCCGTTTCCGCTGAGCAAGTCATCGATGGTTCATCCTTGGAGGGGAATTTAGGTGAGAGAACCTAACTGATCACAATATCTCGTTTTATTGGCCAGGTTGCAGCGGTAGATCTTTCCGTCGGAATTTTGCCTGTCTCGGAACGATATCAGAAGGAGCTCTAAATTTCTGAAGGAGCTCGTATGCCAAAGAAATTTTGGAGAACCTCGAGACAGCGTCTTTGATTCTCAATGAATGAGAGATGATTGTGTCCTTCCAGCCCAGGAGTCCAACAGAAGTTGCGGAAAAGCATCATCGGAAAACCGCTATTCGGATCTGTGACTGCTGCGGTTCCGTGCGGTAGGAACCACGAGAAACTGCCATCATTGAGGCGATTGAAAGCGACGAGGGACCACAATCATCGACACATCACGCTCACGAGCACGAACTACAGCTCGGAAGTAGTAAGTTCCCGAATTCAGTGCACGTCTTGAGCCGTTCAGATGCAGCAGCCAATAAAATCTGAAGGTACGCGCAACTTCAACTGCTGTATACGCTGGTCGGTTCAGCGAGGAAGTCGGGGGATCTGTCGTTGCACCGCGGGAGGATTTCGAGCAGTGGGGGGACGTTACCGTAGAGTGAACAGAGTTCAAGGCCCGGCAACAGTGGGCGCATGATCGGAACGGAATCCGACGGTTTTCAGAGAAATAGAATGAGAACTGGGCTCACCGCGCGTCGGGTAATCTTCTCCTCGACTGAGCGGCGGCCGAAGAAGGCTGCGTCAAACCATCCGGGGATGTGCCACGTTGACGCTTCGAGTGAAGGCGAGACACATCAGCGAACTTCGAAAGCCTTCAAACCTTCGATCAAAGCTCCGTGGGATTTAATCAGCAGGATTCACATTCGTGCCAGACTGGGATACGGCCCAGGAGAGGCTGATCTCTTACGACACCTACTTGTGCGAGATTTGAGCATGATAACGAGCAACTCCAAGCTGCGTTGTTGAGTGGGAGGAAGACGCGGTTCGGAGTCCGATCGCGATATCTATGTTGCTTCGACTGAAGCCCGGTGTTCACAAAAGAAATTAACCGTGATTTTGCATCCTCATTCCTGACCAAGATGCTGATGCGGGAAAATGAACTTCATCATTGCATGTTCAGGTTATAGCTGACTCCTTAAACTGAACTTGGGAACAAGGAGTACACGGGATTAATTGGAGTCTGGCGACATCTGCTTTTATTCACGACTCATATCTGAAACTGGGACGGATTTTTCTTCCGCCGATTTTAAGTCAGTGGACGCCTTACGGGTTCCACTTTTTAGGAGATTTTTACCGGCGGATTCGAGATGGCGGTCGATTTGGGAACACGATTCTTCATTGCTTCTTCGTAGCTCGTAAGATCGTGACGTTCCCCAATCGGGACGGAGTTTCCTCCATTTTCCTCGTCTGCTGAACGAACGATAACTCGAACAGAGTCAAGGAGACTTGCTGCGTTCGTTGGTTGAGCAACAGCTGGTTGTTCGGTGAAGACACCGGATCGAGGAACGGCTCCTGGAAGCGAGGGTGAATCGGGCGAGGAGCGCTATCTTGGTTTTGATGATAAGATATGGGAGGCGATTCTTGTCGGATCGAAAATGCTTGTTGAGAAAACGGAAGTTCAGAGCCGGTCCAGGGATTCCAAGTAACGTGGAAACCTCCTGTTCCCGACCACTCATTTCGATATTGATGAGGGGCAAGTTGGAAAGTGTTGACGAGTGGCTGATTGATCGCTCCCTGTGCACAGAACATTTGAGCTCTGGGAGCTGTTTACTGAAGATGGGAGCTGGGATTGGGGGGCATTGTTTCCTGTATGGGACTTTCGCCCTGAGTAACTGGGAAATACGTGTCAGCGTTCCTCGACGCGGCATTCTCCGGGGAGGCGTAGTTTCCTGGATGAGCTCCGCCACTTTCACAGCTCGAGTACCCTGAGGAGCCTGGACTTGTCCCATGTGGAGAGCGTTCGAAGCTCGATGCACACACGTTCGGCGGCGAATTCTCCGAATAGCCATTGGCTCCCAAGACTTGGCCGTACCTTTGCTGTCCTGGTGTAGAGACCACTTGCTGGACCAGACGTCCTCCTGGAGCGGCTCCATGGTTGGTCATGGTAGCCGCTCGTGATCCTGAATCTGGGCTTTTGGCCCATGGCCGGGGAGTCGGAGTTGTCCAGTGACCTAGGTCGAGCCGGACCATTTGCGTTGCCCCTGTGCGGCTTTCGCAGAATAGCTAGTTCCACCACTCCGCATGCTCGCGGATCCAGTGTTCGGTTAAGGGGACAAGTTCAGCCACGTACCTCTGGAGCTTGAGGAGTGGCCGTAACCCGCAGTGGCCGTTGGTTGAAGGTTTGAGCCTTGCGTCATACCACGGATTGGAACAAGCTCAGGTTTCATCAACTCGGCTTCGATATCGAAGTCAAGAATCAAGACGCTCGTCGGTTCAGCGCCAACAGTGACCTCACTCAGCTTCCTCCGTCTTGAGAAGTGTGGACTTGCGAAGCCCTGATTTGTGGGAGGCCCCGACTCCGAGGATTAACTTCTGGACCTCTCGGATGCCGGCACATCCTTCAGAGACTCCTCGGGATCTAGTCTCGCCTTCACTGGAAGCGACACCGCGTTACATCTCTTGGTGTTCCGATGCAGTATTATTCGGCTGCCGTTCAGCCAGAAGGAAGATTGTCCGTTGGGCGGTGTGCGTAGATTTCATTCGTTCCTCCTGTTCCACGTCGGATTCCGCCCCGATGATGGAACGACTGTTGGAGGGCCACGAACCTGGAGCTTTCTCGTTGACGAGCCTCCCTCAACCCTCCAGCAACGTTCCCTCACTGTTCCGAAGTCTTTCAGCGGTGCAACGACATTAGAGGACTTCTTTCGGGATTAGCTTGACAGCGCCTAACCTCCCAGCGTTAGCAGGAGTTGAAGTCACGCGTGATTTCAGGATTCTCAGAAGCGGCATAGACGGCTCAAGGAGGGTACTGAACTTGGGAAGTTCCTCCATCCAAGATCCGCTTCGTGCTTGTGGGAGTTATGTTCCGATGGTTGCGGTTCCTCATAGCTTCCAATCGCCTCGATGACGGCGTTTCCGCGCGGTGTCAACCGCGTGAAATCGTAACAGTCCCGGCTCCGGATAGCGTTGCTTCGTTGATTTTTCCAGCGGCTCCTTTCAGATGGTGTGGCATAGACGCTCATCAGTCGTTGGTTGAGAATATTCTGCTTCTTGACTTCGATATCGGAGTCGACCTGAGGAGACCTGAGCATGTTCCGATGTGTCGAACGACGCACGGCTCAAATCTTTAACCCACGGCCAACGCGGGTCGCAGCCACTTCTCAAGGCCCGGGGGTGTGTGGTTGAACTCGTTCCCTCAATCGTGCGCTGGCTCCACGACCATGCGGAGTGGTGGACCGAGCTCTTCCACGAAATCAGCACAAGAGCAACGCACGATCGTCCGGCTCGACCAATGTCGCAGGGCGACTCCGACTCCTCAGCCATAAGCCAACACCCCAGATTCAGGATTCCGAGCGGCTACCATGACCAACCATGGAGCCGCTACAGGAGGACGTTTGGTACAGCAAGTGGTCTCTTCACCAGGACAGCAAATGAACAGCCAAATCTTGGAAGCCAATGTCTTTTCGGAGAACTCGCCTCCGAAGATCTGTGCGTCGAGCTCCGGCGCTCTCCTCATGGGAAAAGTCCAGACCCCTCTGGTTACGCCAGCAGGAGAAGTGGCAGAGCTCATCCAGAAAGCTACGCCTCCCCAGAGAGTGCCGCATCGAGGAAGGCTGATACGTACTCCCCAGATACTGTTCGTCAGCAGTACGTTGTCCAGGGCAGAAGTCCCATGCAAGGGACAGTGCCATCCATTTCGAACTCCCATCTTCAGCACAGAGCCCCCAGACCTCGAGTTTTCTATCCATAGGCAGCGATCAATCAGCCACTCGTCGACGCCCACAAGCCTCCTTCTCATCAATATCGTGATGTGTGTTCGGGAGCAGAAGGTCTCTAAGTCACTGGGAGTCCCTGGAGCGGTCCTAAACTATAGGCTCCTCAACAAGTCTTGCGGATCCGAGACGAATATTCTCCCTTGGCTCATCATCGGAACTGGGATAGAAATCCACGAGCTGATTCACTCGAGGAACGGTTCTTCGATCCGACGACTTCACCGAACAACGAGCAGTTGCTCACCCTACTACCGGAGCCAGCCTACTCAATTCAGTTGGAATCAACCATTGCATGTTCTGCGGATGAGCGGAGGTTGGAGAAAACTTCGTCCCGATTCGGGAACGTCACGATACTCCGAGCTACGAAGAGGCAATGAAGAATTGTGTTCCCAAACCGACCCCCATCCCTCATCCGCCGGCACAAGTCGCCTCCAACCTAGGACCCGTGAGTGGTCCATCGCCTATGAACCGGCGGCGGAAAATTCCATACTGAAATTCGAAATAATTTCGATGAGTCGTGAATAAATGCAGAACCTGCCTTCAATTACTAGGCTCTATGAAACTCCGTGTTCTCCTTGCTCCCAGGATCTGTTCAAAGTGAGCCATGACCTACGCATCCATTTGGCTAAACAACTTCATTCTTGCGAATCGGAGACGTCCCTGTGTTTCCTCCCCGGTTTCCGGACGATGCGTGATAGAAAATGCCCCTCTCTCTGGAGGGCATTTCTTTCTCTTCTCTCTCTTACTGGAGTGAGGTTACCTTCATCACGCCGATTGGCAGCCCTGTGTGCAGTGCCTCCTGACCTCCAGACCACAGACATCGGGTTGGACTTCAGACTTCCTGTTGGACCTGAGGAACCCTATTGCAGCTCAGGACTCGTGTTCCAAGACCAACCATAATCTCAGATCCAGCGCAGGAAAACTCCCCCTACGTGGAACCCGTGAGACCTCCATTGACTATCAACCGGCGGCGAAAAGCTCCATTCGCTCGGGTTAACAAGTTCGTTACGGTTAAGACTCAAACAGCGCGGCCATTAATCGTGAATAAATATAGACGCCTTCAGGCGTCAGGCAATCGACTGCCAAACTTCAAGAAACTCAGTGTCCCCTTGTTTCCGATTTCGGTTTCGAGCTAGCCATCACCTACACATTCGATGAGCTAAGGGAGTTCATTTTTCTGTATAAGCTTCTTCGTCGGCATCCCTTTACCGCCCCCCCCCCCCCCTCCACAAGTTAGTTGGAAAAATCCCTGGAAAATATGGAGAGTCCCTTCCAAAACGGCTCTCCGGGATCATTGATCACCGTTGATCATTGATTTTCCGCCTCATCTCAGTTCCCTGAGTATCAATACTCTATTAACTGGATCCATCCATGAAGCTACTTTGCTCCGCCTCATATCATCTGTTCTGTTTTTTAGGCTGTAACTAGGTGAATACTAAATCAATACTCTTCTTTCATCCGAATGACGTCTCCCGAAGTGACGCCAACGGCCGGGAATGTATCGATCATCTTACTTTCGATTCTCACCCGTTTCAAGTCTTAAAAAGCGTGAGAATGTAGCTATAGAGATGTGATGATGTAACCTCTATGCTAGCCCCTACGCGCCCTCCAAGTCCATCCCTGCATCATAAAAATCGGCGTGGGACAGTCAGTGCGCACTCCTTGTGAGTTGAGCAGTTCCAGTCCGTAGGATTCTACTATGAGGCTGGATGCGCGTTCGGAGCATTCAATCACACATTTCGCCATTGCTCTTGCAGAGAGGGAGCAGGCTTTTCGGAACACAGACCGATTGCCCGACGCGGGAAGCAAGTTCGAAGTCATCGGAGTGAACCTCGGGGCTAAATACCCTCGAGCATGAGGATGGGCCGCGACTGCTAGCTTCCATCTGGCTTTGAACACCCTGTTTCACTTCATTTTTGTTGTTCGGGTCCCGCTCGCCGCGATTTTTCGACTTGGATCGAGAACTCGTTCCTCTGTGACATCCTGACCTTATGGAGCTCTCGAGTCTCTTCTTCATGATCCGCAGTGAGACAGAGCGTCCCCATTGGAAGCATAAATCCGGGCCGACACAGTGGGAAATCCGGCTTCCAGAGGTGGACAGAAGTCATGACCTCGGAGCCTTTCGAATCGCCCCTCGAGTTTTGAGCCAAGAGGCCTCGATAATATGCAGGCCCATCGAAATGGGACCGATGATGGATTCGTTCTTCTGGCCATTAGTATCACTTTTCGTCTACGGGCGTTACCAAGTTCCGCAAGAATAGTTTTCAGGGCCGTACACGGCCCCTGCTCTGACCCATTAAGGGACCTCAGGGGGTTCTGAGCTTCAGCAATGCATCGGGTGTGAGGACTCCGTGCTCATCAAGGAAACATCTACACGTTCTAGATTTTCCTGAGATTGTAGATCCAGGATATGCCGGAGAGGATCCATGAGTCGAAGGAATACGCATATTGAGAAAGATAGAAAACCACTGCCGCAGGATCTGAGGCACCGGGCGTCGAGGTGTCCGGTGGCCGGACGGTTAAAAAAGAAGGACTTTGTAACTTTATGGAACTTTTGGGCACCAAGGACCAGCATCAGCATACCAACCGGGCTTCAGTCCTCCTCGTGCCCCGAACTTACCGAAAAGATTTGACAATGGCCGCAGCGAGTCGAACGAGCATAGGTTCGCAAGAACACGGTCGATCCATTCCACCGGTTAGAAGCCGCTGCCAACGGTGGACGAGCTCATCCAACGATGGAGATTCTTGCATTGCCCCAGTGTATCCTGGCTGCGGTTCCTACAAAGAGCATTGCGCAGGTCGTCGACAGGATCGTCGTGTTTCATCTCCTCGGATGCTACCTCGCATCGCCCTCCATAGCGTGAATCTCAGGATGATGTGGAATCCGTAGAGTCTCGATGAAAAGTAAGCCGAATTCGAGGGAGACTCCGTTGAGAAGGACAACGATCCTGGATCGCTGTCCTAAATGGCACTAAAATCTCAACTTCTCAGGGAAGCCAAACCCGGGAGCTGACCTTCAACCCTCCTCCTACAGCTAGAGATCAAACGAGCGGACTGAGTCGGTGAGCACAAATACGAATGCATCTATTCTACTGAATCAGCGTGACTCTCCGGTGTATCTGTCAGCATTGCCGAAATATTTTCACCATCTAACAAGACTTGAACCGAGGCTGAAGAGGGTTACGTCACTACAGGCGAAGGAAATTACGACTGCAGCACGAGTGCCGCGAATTTTCTTCCAAGGTCTCAATCGAATGTCAAGATTCATGGCGGTCACGATATGTAATCGCCCGCTGATCGTCGATTCCGGAGCCAATCGCGAAAGAGGTGAGAGTGACGACTCTCCGTTTTTCTGACTGTGAGCCTCCATGCGAGGATGTGAGGATGAAGTGTTTGAGCAGGACGCCCCTCGCTCCCAGTGACTTCCTGAAAAAAATCCACGTCGATGAGATTACGATGCAGTTGAACTGCGTTCTTGTGAAGCCCCGACTCGACTTGTTGATTCCCGAGAAACCGTGGCTCCACCGGTGGTTTCACACTGCCTGCCAATCGACTCTCTTTTCAATCAGCCTTTCCCTATGAGGAAATGACGTAAAAATGCTGCAGTAATCGCAGTACCAAACTGGAAGTCGCGGTAGACTCGACTGACTAGTTTGATCTCACGATGTCGAGAATATGGTGCAGTATTCCTCTTCAATTCTCCGCCTCGCTGGGTGGAGTTCTGTCGATCGTCGCTGACTGAACAATCTCGAAAGTTTCCCAATCCGGAGAGTTCTCGTTGTGCTACCCACTGCATTCATATTCATGCACTCTGGGGTTTAACTTCCACCATTCACAAAGTCCGATTTCAGATTAGAAAGCGAATTCTTCCGGATCCGGGATCCCAAACAATCTGCAGCAGAGAAGGAACAGTGCCGATTTCGACGGTGTATACACCATACAGGAACGTACCGTTTCTTCTCTATGCGGGAGGATGCGGTGAAACTATTTCGAGAAGAACGCCCATTCGCCACCCTCCGTAGATCACACCGAGCGAAAAGTCTTCAAAAAATCACGACCCAAATGTTGAATCGCGGCCGATTCTTGTCGGACCAGCAGGCGCCGCAGATCATGAGAGATCTTCACAGGCAAGAGACCGTCTTCGTTCTGTCTTTCCACGAGTGTCATGTCGCAAGACACGGCGCAGGGATCTGCCGCGATTGCGATGACGCTCTCTTCATCGGCTTGCCTCTCCGGACTCCATGCGAGCCGCGCGGTCTCATCCTCAGATGCGGGGAATGCTTGTGGTTTCTCATCTGAATGATTGGAAGACCTTCCGTTCCCCAGTCGCACGAGCCTCTTCATGATATTCGCGCTTTTCTTCTGTCCCGCTCCATTCGCTTTCTTTTTCTTGAATTTCCGGCTCCCGCTCGTTCGATCTGTTTCGAAAAGCTAGCAAGCGTCGTCTCCTGGCTACAGGAGGATAGCGATCTTTGAAATAGCATCGTTCGGAGGGTTCGAAAGCGGACGTCCCTATCAGGTGCCCTGGGGAGGTACCATAACGATGAAGAACTGCCCACGGAAAACACGATTCCTCGATTCAGACGAACGTTCATTGTGCTGGTTTCTTTGTCAGGAACAGTCGGAGAGCAGCGATTGGGGACGTCATTACACATACCGTTAGAGTAATTCCGGTGTTGTTACGGACGTTGCTTTCTTCGATAGGGAAACGTCACTCGTCAATTCATGATCTCTGCTGACTTCGTTGTTTTTCCATATTCTCTTCAAGACCTCTCTTAGGAGTGAAAATCTTGCGTTCCAACACTGACGGCCTCCACGAGATTGAGGGAGTCAAGATTGGCACCTCGGCATTCCTGATGACATCAGTATCCCGCAGCCTTCTTCGAGTGTTTCCCGTCTCCTGGCTGCCGACATGATTACATCAACACAGCTGAAGCAGTCGTGGCGGAAGTAGACCGGTTCCATCGTCGTCGAGTGTATTGTCAGACCGAGGGCGCCAACAGCCTGTCTGAAAACCCTCGAAGGAGAGTCGTTCAGTGAGCGGTACCGATTCAAGTCGCCCCCGGAGATAGCTTCATCCAAGTTGTTGGTTCATGTTGCTTAGCATTTTCCCATGTCTCCAACGACACTTCCCTTGCTCTCATCCGGCGATGAATGTATACAGATGGTGCAGCGGGTTTTGGTTTCCGTCACTGGTTTTCTCGCGTTCTCCTTCGTGATCCTGTCGTCCTCTTGACTGTGAATGCCGATGGCGACTCCTCACTTCAGCCTTCCCCTATGTGGCTGCGTTGTTAGTCCGTGGTATAATATTTGTTGTCGCGATATGGCGGGGTAGTGCACAAATGTCTCGCTATGTCATATTCGGGATTTTCTGACGGACGCCTCTTAGAGAACGTAACTTCCAGCTGGCGCCAATTCAGTTTCTCTATTCTGAAAATATTCTCTGTCTGAACTCATTTCTGCATGTGGCTCGAGCTGCTTCTGTCTTAGTTGCTTGGTCTCTTCCGGGTCGGTTGGGATTGTCTGAAAACTCTGTACTGTTTGAGCTCTCCATTCCTCGATCCTGAATTCCGTTCCAGCCACAGCAAGTTCCAGTATTTTGATAGAGTCCAATTCATGATGGGAAAGCCCATTTTCTCCAGACCGAGAACTTACACTTGTAGTAAGAAGCAGAGAGTCGAGGCTCCCTTCCAAGAAGCGAAAAGAGAATGCGAACTCTTGTCGAGCAAAGTATTTTCGAGCTCAGAAAGTCCAGAAATGGAGCCGAAACGATTTCGGTCTGTGAGTTATCGCGTCGCATATTCCTCTCAGGTATTTTTGGGCATATCTGCCCATGGTATAGAGAGGGAGATATTCCGAGAAAAAATAAGGCTCGGAGAGTCATTTCTGAACCGGAGTTATGTTTTGTTACGCGCTCAACCGATCGGTACGCTGTCCTATTGAACACTCCGGAGACACTTGCAAAACAATTTATCAAACTTCTATCGATCGGTTCCGGGGATCAGAAGCTCGGGGGCGCTTCTTGATAGAATCGGGAGATTTCGGCTCGCGTCAGCCGCTACTGGTGAGCACTCTTGTTCCCCTAAACATTCGATCAGGTTCACAAGATGCCATAGCAGTCTTTATACGTTCCCGAATGGAATATGGATTTCCGAAAGCCACGAAAGAATATAATTCCTTGTGTTACCGGAGGAATATAATTTCCTCATCCAGAACTTTCCAACCCACGAACACCTACTCGAAGCTTTCGACGGTGTTCACCGTATCGCTCTCCAGGACGGAGCGCGATTGGAAGTTTCAGCGCATCTGACGACTACTGGTCGAGTGGAAGCTGGGAAATGGATCGTCGCTGAAGTACAAGCGACGGAATTTTCAGCGAAGCAATAGGATTCATACCCGAGAATCTCGAGAGCAGGAGAAATAATCAATCCGACTCCTTCAGTCATTATCGCGTTGAGAAGCCGAGTTCCAGCTTGCTGAATCCCGAGAAAATAGAGTAACGAATTTCGTACTTGAGAAGGAACCCGAGTGCGACGGTTTCCTCTGGACCCCCAACTCGACCAGTTACATGCCCAAGGCGACTTTTGCCTGTACCCGTTCAAGATTTCCGGAGTATTCCTCAAGGATACGGAGCAGCTCAGATTGCCGATTGCCAATGCTGTCAGCTTCGAGAAACGCAATCGTTGACGCAAGTTTTCTGTGTTTTGGAGAAATCTCAGGCATTAATTCCCTTCGTCATTGAGAGGTGATAGGCCATCTCGAAACCTTGGTTTCCCGTTATGACGGCCCGCAAGGGAATTTTCTTTCGCTTCGTTTCCTTGAGAAAGAAAAACCTGAAACATTGGCCGTCTTCACCGGAAACGTCACCGAGATGCTCATCTGGCCATTCGATGCAGCTTCTTCGGGCTGCAGCTTCCTCGAGGAGAATTCCCATTCGCTGGCCCAAAGCTTGTCGGGTTTCGACCATGCACCGATTGTGCATGGGTCTAGAACTTGTACACTAGAGGTTTCATCGTTGACTCAGCTCCTGCTGATCGAACTTATGTTTCGATGATTCTAGTTTCCGTCCTCCTTCTCCTACGTTCATTTCACAGCGAGCATCTGAGCAGAATGGAGCCCTTGAACGATTAGCGGTCTGCTTTCCCGCTAATCAAGTGTGCGTTCAGTTGGAGTTTTCCGTAGGACGAAAAAGGACACGTTGCCAGTACAAGCAATCGTGTGGACCGATGATGCGTCGGTTCAGCGATGTTTCCTTGCGACTCGCATCGAGTCATGTTCAAAAGTCGCGATACCGAATTCGTCACCCGATAGGCTTTCCAAGGATTGCATATGCAGTCTCTAGCCCACAGAATCGATCGTCGCGTTTCAGTGTCAAGCAAAGCCCACGCCAACCGAAATTCCATGCTCGTACGCCCATATGAACCTTTTTTGGCGACTGTGATCCCATCTATGATGCCCTGAAGAAACGCGATCGATACTCAAGAGTCTCCAGCGACGTGTTGGGAGTTTCGATGATTTTCCCCTGTGGGGAAATGGCTGAAGTTGACACGCCGAGCGATCATTGTCGTACTCAGTGAATAAAGTTGGTTCTATGATGATGAGCCTCGGTATCATGAATGTATCCAAGGCCCGATCGCTGTGCATAATAATGACGGTTAGATCTCAGAACAGCGACGGTAGATGCGGTTCTCGCTGAGGCAGGACAGTTCCGCGCCTACAAGCCAGGCAAAGGGACCACAGTGTGCCCCGGATGTGGCTTCGAAATGGCTCTTTTTCAAATTCTCAAAGATTTGAAATCGGCTGTTTTCACTAGAGGAGGCTGCTTTGAGAGAAAGAGAAAGTTTGAGAACTACGTGCATGTTCCCTGAGCGAACTGTTAATTCGCAACAGTGTATTGTGGAACACGCCGTGTGTTTGACGCCAACTTCCGAACAACCTCCGGGTGAAACTGCACTGACTGGGTCTCCATCTTTGTACCGAAAGCAACGGTGGAAATATCCCTGACCGATCTTTCAACTTGTGTCTCTGATTATAAAGAATAACTATGTCAGGAAATCAGGAAACCACCGTGTATGGAGGCTCTTCAGAATCCGATCGTGGAGCAGCCCACTCGGACAACATGACCACAGAAAGAGGCGAACTTCCGGTTCTCAACTTCGACATTGAAGCCGAGTTAAGGGCATGCGAGGATGTTCGAATGCAGGATGCGACGCGAGGATCGAATCTCAAGCCCACTGCCACTGCGGATCACGGCCATTCCTCAAGCACCGGAGGTATGTGGATGAACTCGTTCCCTCGACCGTGCACTGGATCCGCGAGCATGCACAGCGGTGAAGCTCTCTCACGATAGCGGCACATGAGCAAAGCACGATCGGCCGATTCGATCGAAGTCAGTCGATGACTCCGACGTCGCAGCCCCGGGCTGACACGCGAGATTCAGGATTGGAAACGACGAGCATAACCAAACAAAGAGCCGTTCCAGAAGGACGTTCTGCCCGGGAAGTGGCCTCTTCACCGGAACACCATCTGTACGGCAGTGCCCTGGGAGCCGATGGCTATTCGGATGATTCGTCTTCCAGCATTTATGCCCGCAGCCCGAGTGTTGTGTCGAGCTCCTTAAGCTCTTATTATGTGGGAAGTCCAGACTCCTCTGGTTACGCTAGCAGCGGTGGTGGTGGAGTTTATCCACAAAGTTACGCCGTCCCGGAGAATGCCGCCTGGAAGAACGCTGGAGCGTATTTCCCAGATACTGCACGTCAGCAGTACGTTCATCAGACCAGAAGTCCTATACAAGGCACGGTGCCCCCCAGTTCCAACTCCCACCTCCAGAGCATGGTGACCAGACCTGGACTGTTCTACCCACACGGAGCAATCAATCAACCTGTTTTCAACGTTTATCCGCCTGCGCTTGATCAATATAGGAATTATTGGTGGGGAACAGGAGCTCTTCGAGCCACTGCCAATCCCTCAACCGCCCCTCAGGTATCGTTTCCTCAACAAGTAGTGCCAATCCAAGGGCAATCTCCTTCCATGGCAATTCATCACAACGGGGTCTCTCGGCCGAATTCACTCCCGCTGCGAGGAGCGATTCAACGATCCGGCGACGTCATGGCGCAACAGCGAGTTTCTCCAGCCATGAGCGGAGCAAGTCTCCGCAATGCAATCGGAGTGAACTATTGTATGTTCTGCAGACGAGCGCAGGTTGGGGATGGCTCATTCCCGATTTGGGAACGACGCGATCCTCCGACCTACGAAGAGGCAACCAGGAATCGTGTTTTCCAAAATCAATTGTCTGCCCCAAAAAAAACACGTAGGATGTAATAACTAGTGGAGAGGACTCGCCCCGCGAACGGGGTTTGTAACATAAAAAGAAATGTTGATGAATAAGATATCTTTCATAATAATAAAAATAAAACCATGTTATTTGTGTATATGACCGGAATACAAATCTCATTGATCAAGCGCACCGTGGCAATATGATGTAATACAGTGGACTCCGCTTAAT
Source organism: Phytoseiulus persimilis (assembly GCA_037576195.1). Classification (NCBI taxonomy): domain Eukaryota; kingdom Metazoa; phylum Arthropoda; class Arachnida; order Mesostigmata; family Phytoseiidae; genus Phytoseiulus; species Phytoseiulus persimilis. The sequence goes on along the minus strand of CM075102.1, from coordinate 44,349,654 downwards.
AGGAACACCGGATAATCGGATCATCCGCTTATTGGGATCAGAAGTAGAATTCCCTGATTCTCTCAATAGGGAACGCTCCGGTTTATCGTTACAAGGCTCCGCTCATTCGGATCATCTCGTCACGAGCGGAATTTCTCTCAAAATAAAAGAATGAGAAGTTTTCGCGATGGGGAACGTATAGCCGAATGGATCACTTCGTTACAGTCACGAGGGCTTGTCAGGCTCCAAGGTATCACCATTGAAACCCTCACGAAGATGAGATCGTCCAGGAAATCGCGGCGATTCAGGCTATGTGACTCTGGTTCAGAAAATGGAGAGGAGTGCCGAGAGGCGGAAAAGCCTGTAGCTGTGCATTGAGCTGAGCAAAGTATAGAACTACTTCAACGGTTCTTCATGCAAGATTTCGAGGAGGGAAGTCCACAAACGTCTTCAGTTTTAGACCTGCACCTACAACTATTTCGTAGAGTCTCGAGGGCAAAGAAGAGACGGATTCCAATTGATGAATTCTCCGTCAAGCACTGGAAGCCCAATCGCCTCACAGATATTCCATCGTATGTTCAGGGAGAGCTTCATCGTGTTGCCTTAGGTTTGGCATCCCGGGAACAATGAGCCTAAGCGCCTAAAGAGCCACTCGTGATCTTATAATTAGAATGAATACATCATTAGTCAAAATCCAGTATCAGGGTTACCCTCTCTCTGTTTTCCGCCTAATCGGATCAGGATGGTCTGGTCCCGATGTGTACCGCTTGAACGGAGTCCACTGCTTATCAGGTAAGTTCGTAATGGTTCTCGAACTTCAGATTCGAAATTGCCGCGCTCCGCACCAGAGCCGTCTGCACTCGTAGTAGTTGCGCGCTGATGTTCTATGGCGGGCTCCGAATTCCACTTGAAGCACCGAAAGCATTAGCACTCCGGAAATGCCTCGCTTGCCCCAAGTCTGGGAACTTCAATGTCTGGAGCTTCAGTCTGGGAACCTCAAGGTGTGGAACCGGATGAAGTCATCAGTTTGGGCGAGTTAAACGCATCAATGATGATCCAAGAAATCGACTCGGCAGCGGAAGTAAGCCACAGAGCCATCTGGAACCAGCTGGAGAGACAAACCGATGCCCGCCACGGCTTGCTCTGGAAGAACTCGATCGATCCATTTCGGGAAGCTGAGCGGTAGCGAGGAAAAATGGGTGCTCGACAAGAATGTTTCGCAGACAAAGGAAAAACTAGGTCCCCAAGGGTTCTAAAGCACCCGGCACGCCTCGAGCAAGAAATTCATGGGAGAGAAGTCATGCCGAGCTGTTGACAATGGCGTATACAGGGAGGGGATTCCATGAATTTTCCGTCGAACCGTCGGACTTCGTGTCCGAGGCAGTCATCCCTCGGTGGCGACCGAGTTTCTAATTGGTAATCTCCTTTCGCTTTGCTCGCCCTCAATGGACACCCTCGATTCATCAGGATGAATACCTGACCGGGTCCGACCTCGTCCCATGGAGGTCCCTCTTCGTCTGCAATTCCTGAATACGCCATTGGTTGTTGATGGAATCGCACAGGCTTGGAGATTTTCGACCTGCTCCCTGAGAGTCGAACCATCTCGTCCGAAGTCTACTACATAAAACTCGGAGATCTGAAGACAGCAGTCGTCACCAAGTGTTCAGAATCAGCGAATAGAAGGGTAGTGGTTTCGCAGCACGAAAATGTTAGATCCCTCGCGAGTCTGAGCTCCGGGAAAAAGTTGCCAGAGTTTCAGAAATCATCTGATTCCGTTTTTTTGCGGAAAAATAAGAACTTCTGGGATGAACTTCTGGGAATAACTCCAGGTCATTGGAAACAGAGGCCAAGTGTCACGCGACTGGGAGCTAGCGACAACCAGGATAGCCGGCCTGAGGCTGCCGGTGCTGGATGGATTAGTGGATCAATCAATCAGATGTCCATTGACTCTCAAGCGGCGACGATATTCTCCATCGTGAGAAAGTTTTCTCGCATGAATTTCTTGGTCAGGAATGGGGATGCGATATCCGGACTCAAGTACGAGGGGCATGGAAGTAGCGATCGGACTCCGGATCGCACTTTTACTTCAGAGCCGGCAACTGGGAGTAACTTACTACCATGCTCAGAGCTCGCAGTGATGATCACTGTACTCCTCAAGGTTCATGTTAAGGGCTGGGGGTTCGACGCAACGTAATTAACGAGGATTCAGAGGCCGGAAACCTGGAAACAAGTCTAGGTGACCGTTATTCGTTCACGTTATTCCGCTCTCAACAGGTTAGATGAAGATGGAGAGCCCAGACTCTTTTTGTTTCCAACTGCAGGTAACGAGACCAGTGTTTAGGATTAGGCAGGTAGTAGAGACCCGAGTGCGAAGCGAAAGCCGAGTACTGGAATCGTCGCCCAGAAGTCTCTGAAATTATTTTTGGCAATGATGAAATCACAGCGCGGAATTCACGGGAGTGACACTCGAAGCCCTCTACACAAAGAAGTGGGTAAGAACTGATGATCAGCGGGAGCTCGCACCTACCCCCCCCAAATCCACAGCCTTTCACGGAGGTTTCGTTCCACAGCGACCCCATGAGCGATTTTCTGTACACGATGTTAGGTTTCCGAAACCGTTCACGGAAATCCCATCACCAATAGCTTCCTGATCGACCCTGAACCTTGTTGATGTTTCAATACAGCCTGAAAGCCGTCGTTACCCGAACGTTAGCGATCGCGAGCCCTCCTGCAAACAGAGAAACAGGATCCGATGGACGAATAAATGATATGATGACACCTCGTTCCTCTGCGCAATCGCTGTACGGGCCCAGCGGGTGCACCCACTTGTACGCTATACCAAGATTCTCGCGTCGCGATGCTCAGCCGATCATCCGCTCATTGAGTGAGGATGGAGATGAATGGCTGGCGGCCCTCGAAGCTATGATCCCTTCCTCCTACAGAAGACAAGCGAACCGTGTTCACAGAGAAACTTACAAAATTCCGCTCAACGGGGCCATGCTCGGAAGGCGTTCCACGGCGAATGGGTTTTTCTTCCCTCTTGATGACGATTCTGAACGATGGGCTGGGTGTCGCGACAACAAGATTCGTCGTGCCGACCTCGCGTCAGCCGACAATCGTTGGCACTCTTGCTCTCGAGGATTCGACTGGGTTCACGAGATCCCATAGCAACTGCTGCGTCTCGACCATTGTCATATTTATTCAAAAAACTATCATCAAATTCCCCACACTATAAGTGATAGTCAAGTTTCCGGGCGCCACGAAGACCGAAACAGGGCCCGCAAGCCCGTGGTACCCCCAGAAGTCACACCGTAACCGTGGGCCGAGGATCCGAGGAGTGATTCTCAAGCAAGTATGTGGTGGACGCGAAAGCTCTAAGACCCGAATTCCAATCGCGGAGCGGACATATCGGCCTCGGAAGGTCCGAAGCGACAGAGCTTGTACTGCTCATCTTGAACAGTTGCTGCATCACGCTGCCTTGGGCGAAGTCTTGATCTATCCATGATTCGTAGGTTCTTCGAAGATCCCACAGTCGCGGCTTTCGAATCAGGGGTAATATTAGGAATGTGGGTGATCTTGATTCCGCGGCTGCAGTGGAACCGCACAATTTGCAGAGATGTTCCACACTGCTCAATTAATATACAATCTGGAATTCACATTCAGAGCTCTGTTCAGGAGCGAGTAATGACTCGGAAGAGCCCACAAAGCACAATATTCGACGGAATCGACATCTAAACTAGCTATCCACTTGGTTGCGAACATTCGACACTCCGAACAATCCACCGTGTTTCTCTCACTGAAGAAAGTATCCGGGGACTCTAACGACGGATTAATCATCCCGACCACGGGCTCCGACCCCGGTGAAAGCTTCAAGTCAATCAGATTCTCTGTTCACGAGTTACATCGAAAAAAAGGAAGGGTGCGCTCAACATTTTGCAACGAATGGAGGCAGTAAGGTCCGCGTTTTCTCTATTGTTTTCTCCAGAAGCGGAGGAGATCAGAAAATCGGACAATGATCGGGTCATGATCGGTGGAGTGGAAACCAAGCCCGGTACGAATCAGATTCACGAGTTACATCGAGAATCAGGTATGCGCGCGGAATTTCGCAACAGAGTGTGTCCTCGTTGAGATCCGTCGAGAGAGTGAAGAGCTGGAGTGTGTTTTTGAAGATACTCCATCCCTGCAATCGAACCATTCGATCCGTAATGCCGCACAGCACATATAGTATCCGCTATCACGGGACGTGATCGGAATATGAAGTATGCAGATGAAATGGTTCCTTGACGATATCAGGGGGGTAGCCTGACTCTCAAGCTGGAGCTCAAGCTGCCAAAGGATCGCTCCGCAGTCTCCTCAGGCCCGCAATTGATCAAAAACGCCTCGTATGACATCACGCGTGTGGGCATTCTTAGCCCGCGGTCTTTTGATTTCGAAACAAGGCCGTGATCCCGCGAGCAAGGGACTTGAGCCCGCGGCTCTCCAGCCGCGGGCTTTCAATTGCGGCTATCCGATGAAATGATACACCGCGGGCTAGCGGTCCTGAAAATGCGACCTCTCGGAAGCCCTAGTTATGATCACAATCATTGTCCAAATCATAAATTTCCCGTGATTTTGACGTAATCATAGGATTTCGTTGATTCCTTGGCGATGGTTCTGGGGTTGATCCGACCATGCTTTTCGCGGTCGACTGGGGTGATTCCGGTGTCGGTCTGACCATACTTCTCGAGGTCTTTAGAGGTGATTCCGAGGTCGGTCTGACCGTACTTTTCGCAGTCAAAGGGGAAAAGTGCTGCTGAGCTCGACTCCGTTGGAGTCTACGAATCTCGCGGTCCGCAAACAGTTCCCACCGAAAGAGAATTCTCAGAACGAATTGAACGGAAAAACCCATTCCCTGCGGAGCTCTGTGGCGTGTTATATCGTCCAATAAGTCCATCCGGTGGTACTATCGGGCAGTGTCATCAGATAAATGCTAAACAATCATTCGTAACTACGGAATCACCTCCACGGACTCCGAACGAGATCCTGAATGTATCAAAGTCAAACGCCCGATAACTGCACAGTATAATGAGCGGCGAGTTTGAGAGCAGCGATGTTAGATGGGGTTCCCGCTGAAGCACGGCCGCGTTTCGCGCTTCAACCCGCACAGAGCGACCCCAGCATGCCACGAATGTGCCTTCTAGATAGCTCTCTTTCAGTTTGTAAAGAATTTGGAATCGGCTGGTTTCCTGAGAGGAGGCTTATTCGAGAGGGTGAGGAAGTTTGAGAACTACGTGCATGTTCTCTGAGCGAGCTCTTCATTCACAGCTGTGGGTTGCGAACAGTGGATCGACGCGCTTCACCGAGGTAGAGTGAACAATCACGTTCCCAGTCTGCGTGATTGTGGGCAACTTTCGAACAAACTTCCTGTATCTCCGGGATCAAGCAGTACAGTTGAAGTCCACTCGCTGGGTCTCTATTCTCGTGCTTGGAGCGTGAACAACGGTGGAAATCTCTTGATAACTAAACTGTTTTATTATAGAAGAGAGCTAAGACAGAAAATCAGCGAGCAACCGTGCACGGAGGCCTTCCAGAAACCTAAAGTTGAGCACTTCACTCGAGCAACATGACCGCGGATATAGGCGAACTTCCGGATCTCGACTTCGATATCGAAGCCGAGTTGAATGCAGGTGAGGACGTTCCAATGTGTGGCGTGACGGAAGGCTCAAATCTTCAACCCACGGCCACTGCGACCTACGGCTCCTGCTCGAGCATTGGGAGTATGCGGGCGAACCCGTTCCCTCAAGCGCACACTGGATCCGCGAGCACGCAGATCGCTGGAACGAGCTCCATCTCGCGCACGATAACCCGGTTCGACGGAGGCCATCCGATGACGTCGACTCTTCGGCCATGGACGAACACCGCAAATTCAGGGTTCGGAACAACGACCATGCCCAAACATGGAGCCGCTCCGGAGAGACGTTTTGTCCAGCAAGTGGTGTCTTCACCAGAACACCATCTGTACGGCCGCGTCTTGGGAGCCGATGGCTATTCGGAGGAGTCACCTCCCAACATCAGTGCCTGCAGTCTGGGAAGTGTGTCGAGCTGCGTACGCTCTCCAACCGGCACAAGTCCAGACTCTTCTGGATACGCCAGCGGTGGAAGCGGCGGAGGTTGTCAGAGAAGTCTACCCTCCCCGGAGAATGCCGCATCGAAGAACGCTGGACCGTATTTACCAGATTCCGTTCGTCAGTACGCTCTTCAGGACAGAAGCCCCATGGGAAAGCCAATGCCCCCGAGTTCCGCCACCCATCTTCAGGGCATGACTCCGAGACCTGGAATGGTCCACCCACGTAGAGCAATCATTCAACATCCCGTCAATATTCAACAGCCTGCACTCCATCGAGCTCCCCAAGTCCTCGGAAATCACTCACTCGGCTCTCAGGTATTGTTTCCTCGACAAGTTTCAGCGATCCGAGGGGAATCTACCTCTGTGGTTCGTCGTCACATCGGGGGTGGAAATCCTCGACCGAATTCACTCCCGCTTCGAGGAGCGGTTAGTGGGTCCGGCGGCTTCACTGCACAACAAGCAATTGGCCAACGTGAGAACGGAGCAAGCCAGGTCCATGCAGTTGGAGCTACGCACCATGTTATGATCTCCTCTCGGGAGGAAGCTGGACAACACTCCGTCCCGATTTGGCAATGTCGCAGTCCTCCGAGGTACCAACAGGCAACCAATGATCGTGTTACGGATTCAACTGTTATCTCTTTCCAGTCGCAAAAAGTTTCCTCTGAAGTAGGACCCGTGAAACGCCTGTTGACTCCCAGGCACCCGCCGAACGTTCTATTGTGAGTACATCTTTCCGCATCAGTTTATGCGCAAGATCAGAGTTTGCGTCTCGAGGCAATGGTTCGCTTCTCTTGCAAAACGAACGGTGCTCACAGAGAAACGTGCAACGATGCGATCAATGGGCACGTGCACGAAACCTTTCATGGCGAATGAGGGTTTTGTGTCAATGGATGAAACTAAACGACGAATTCCGTGGCACTTCTTCTTCATTCTCTGTCTTTCTGCCACGGGCAGATCACGGTCGGCTCTGGAGCAGCCAAACATGAAAATAAGCTGAAACTCTCCCCTGATTTTCATTTTTGCCTGCTCCGATCTCAAACCCGAAGTTGATGGGTTGAGAGCTTCGCGAGTTACGAGCTCAGCCGATCGGGCCGGTTTCTTTGGAGGCTCTGCAAATACTTTCAGAGCAATTCATCAAACCCGTAGCGATCGGTGTTGAGGATATCAAGTTCCCATTGTGGGATGTTCAGCCACCGCTAGCTCGAAAGACAGCAGTTAACATCGCAATCAACTTCGGAACAGGCGAAGAAAGCATTATAAATTCAAAGAGACAGAAAAAAACATAGATATTCTCCGGTCTGGATTTCAAATCAAATCCGATGCTGGGAGAAGAGGAAAACTATGCTCAGGCTCCGGAGTTCCCTGCTCATTGAGATCTGAGGAAGCTTCCACGCTCATCACATTATTCAGCTCAGGAGTAATAAGCTAGTCAGTGCGACGATCGGCGTTCACTTCTGGTTCCCCTGCCAATTATTTTTTCGAGTGCGTCATTTCCACGGACACAACCAGCATAGAGTGAGCGATTTCGAAGCTGATGCTCCTTGAAGAGTGAGCATTCTTTAGAGACGCTTCGATTTCTCGGGCATCAAAAGTGTGTAGACGCGGGCGGCGGATAGACACAACGCCGAAACCATCATCACAGCCGCCACAAGAGAGCACACGGGACCAGAAGCCTCTTCTCACTCATTTCGACCCCTTCCCCAATCTTCGTACAGGCAGAACGCGAACCCCGAAGTGTTCTGCCGCTACGACCGGGTCACACTCGAAAACAAACAGCCGAAGGCTCCCAACGTCTTCGCTCTCCGGAGCTGCACATTCTTACACGGGTGCAATGATCTCATGAATGTGCACATGGTGTCCAAGTGTGTGCGATCAACAATGCTCACAGAGCCATTAGGTGTCTAATCTTCTTCCGTGTCGTGCTCCGAGTATAACGGGATTCGTGAAACTGTAATCTTGTGAGACCTGATCGAACATGGCGTCGCAGGCGCGAAATGGCGAAAACGATGTTTTAAATTCGAGAAAATTTGCGAATTCTTGGGCTTCGAAATCCGGTCAGCTTTCCCCCGATATCCAAGATCAAGTGGGGTACTGTTCGGGCCAACTACCACGGTGAGCGGAAGTACCAGGAAATGAGATCTACATAGCTAATTGGCATGGATCTGCTACACTGCCAGAGAGGTCGTTCCTCCATACAATTTCCTTCGAGGATGCCAGTTTCCGCGATCTGTGAGACTTATGCATCAGAAGCTACTTATTCACCCAACCGAACCTGGAAATTCGGGGAATTCGGGGACAGGGAAAAAGTTACCCAGGAAGAACTTCGTGTAAATTCGAGTGTTCATTTCAGCGCCTATTCCCTGGACTACAGAATTTGTGAAATCAATCGTAGGCTGCTCAACATGAAAAGGGTGAGTCAGGGCTCATCGAGTAGCTTATCGAAACAGTTAAGCGTGGCTGCCGAGCTCAAACCGCAGATTCCCAATCGGTATGCGTTTGGTCGGAACTCGAACCGCCCACGAAGGAGAGAAATCTGAATCGATCTTTTTTCCAGTCTGGTGCTGCTGGAATCGCTCAATGGATCGCCTTCACCGACGAATACTTCGAGCCGGGCGCCTTCCTCGGCATTTCGTTCTGTCTGGAGAACGGTCTGAATCAATTCAAAGTCCCTCGGAATTTGATTCCTCAATTCTTCATGACATACCTCGAGAGCGTCGCTGAGCTCCAGTTCCTGCTGAATAATATCAAGGTGGTGAGCGTCAACAGCCTCTCACATTCTGTACTTGTCGACTGTCCGAACGGCAACGTGACAACGGTACTGCCCTTGGAAGAGCCGGGAACGACACGTGAGGATATTTTGAAACATTTTCTCGCTCTCTATAACACACGCATTTATGCGAAGAGATACTTGAACTGATCCAATATGCTGAGCTGGTCTCTGCTCCGAAGAAAACCAAGAGATTTTCAGGATAAGATGAACATTGGTATCCTTTTGCAGCCACGTTGCCTCATCAAGGACGGAAGATCAACAACGACTTCACCGCTATGGTTCGCATGGACTGCCGGTTCTCCATCGAGTTCGGTAGTCAATCTCAGCAATTCAAATCCTTCAGCTTCGCCGTGAGGAATCATCAAGAGCTCATCCCACGACAAATCGCGCGAGACTTCGGGGTTGAGGTGAGTTTCGGTCGAGATTAGACTGGGCTTGGAGAGAGGGATCATGAACTCCGAATGCGGTCACCTTGCGTTTTTCGGAGCACCAATGTTGTTGGCGTGTTCCCTTCGGTGAACAGTCTTGAGGTTTCCCTGAATCGATATTCTTTTCTCCCAGGCATGTCAATCAAGCTTGACTCGGGGCGGTCTCCCAAACAATCTGATCAGCTTCCTCAGGATGAGCCATATCCTCAGTCCTATGCAGGAATTGATGACGCGACAGAAGCAGACGGGCCTACCTCCTCAGGAGACTCTGCGTCATGCTGTTTTCGAGAGAACCCAACAGATCGCCCGTGAGTCCCAAGATCAGGGCAATCCACTGATTACCCTATCAGACATAAGTCATCGAGATTCGATGATAACGCGCAAGTGCTCCTACAAACAAGTAAACCCAATTCCAGAGCGTCAACCGAACGGCAGGCCGAGTCCACCCACCATCGATATGCCACAGGTGATCGATCGAATTGCAGAATCAGGTGCGTAGAAAGAATTCTCGATCGCGCGGCCACGTCTTCTCGCGGCGATCGCTCGATAATTCCCGCATGTCCGAACGACGGACTGTGAATGTTTGGCTGACGACTAGTGTTCGTAGCTGGGAGCATACTGCAGAATTCCCGAGATAATTTGCGAGGAACTCCTTCCAGGTTTCCAAAAGCCGGTGGCGAAGCAGCGCCGGCGTCGGAAACAGACGGAAAATCCCGCCGGAGTTCAGGCGAAGAAGGCGAATCGGAGAGGCAGTCAGCAACTGCAGACGTACGAGGCGTAAGTGCGTGTTTCAACGCTATCCACGAAGTCGATAGGCGCGCAAGAGATACCGAGCCCGATGAGAGTACAAGGGAACGAGCCGCGTATATCTAATGATTCCTCTCGCCTTGAAAGAACCATGGACATGAATCCCGCGACATCTCCTATGAGCGGCATGCTTCGGTACAACGCGAGTCTTCCTCACGAGGGAGGGGATGCCCGGATGATGATGGTGCGGTCACCAACAATAATGGGGGTCAGCTTCAAGGAGGAGGAACGTTATATCAGCAAAATAGACAACCACCTTCCATACGCGGACGATATCCATTCTGCAGCTTTCAGTCCGCGAGGCTGCAGCCCGACAACGAGATTCTAAACTGAGTGTATATAATTTCCATCATCAGTTTAGGCAGAGTTCCCCTTTGAGTACTTTAAGACCCCGGTACGACCATCACGTTTGTGAACGGAGCCGAGTCCGTTGATTTTGTATAGTGTTTTAGGTGAATGTCTTGACTCCTATTTTTACCATTGAATCCACCTGCTGATGGAGCGAAAGACAACTGTTGGATAGTGTGTTAACTATCGGATAAAACCTGTTACATGACCTATGCTCGGTGCAATAATGAATCACAGAACCTGAAAGAACTCATAGACGTTTTCGATTGCGCTCCCGAGCACCCCAATTCCATCTGCGATAAATCAGAAAGCGGGGTCCATCTTCCATTCTCGCGGGCTGGTGGACGAGCTCAGATCCGAAACATTTCGATCTCGCCACGTCACGTGCTTGAGGTTTGTCTGAACTCATATCGGTCTCGACACTCCGAATTCCATTCCTCGAAACGGGTAGAAGATCAAACTCTAGTACATCCTCTCATGGAGTTATTTCCTTGAATGGAATCGAAAGTGTGAGTCGGAATCCAGCACAATGCTCTCACAATCTGGAGAGTTCACTCGGAGGTTTGGAAATGCAACTGCGACGTTTCGGATCTGGGCGACTCCATCGAACTGGCTCCGTCGTATAGTTCGCTTCCGTTTGGCGATCGAGACTAGAATTGTCCGAAAACGAAGCGGAAATTTCGGAAATCATCTCCTGCGATTACAACTAATCGTCAGGGAATCACTAAATCTTCGTTGGAGTTGGAATGGTCCGATCAATGGCATTCCCCCCAGACAGGAGCGAACACCCCTAGTGCTTTCCCGTGATCAGATCCGCCACAGGGCCCCCTGAGCTGAAGCGAGCCCTGTGCATCTAGATTCTCACGGTTGCTACTTCCAGATCATGACCATTGCGGTCATCTTCCTCTAGCTTTCCATCGGCAGCCTAGGACCCGCTACGCTCATCGCTTGCCAGAGCTGTAGGCGGAGGGTCCCTCGTGACAATAAGAAGTGGAATGTTCCGCATTTCATACCTCTGGTACTCTGTGAGCTTTCCTTCGCTGAACTCGGTAGTCCACAATGGCTCCTCTCATCTGCTCTCGCCCGGCTTCCGAGAGTTCCAGGCTAACGCGTCGCGGCTCTTCCGCCTTGAACCTTTGAAAGAGGCCCATCTTGACACGTCGACCGATATCAGCCGATTTCAAAGTGTGATTAGATTGGAGTGCCTTATGATTTTTTAATCACATAGCAGCAATAACTATCCCTCAGATCAGACAGTAGTCTGAACCCATGCTCATGCAGAAAATCCAAGCCATGGCATCGAAACCAGCCAGGCACTAATCTCCCGAGTACTCAGCTGGGATCTGGAGCGCTCTCCGTCTAAGCTACGCTTACGATGGCTATTCTCCATTGCACTCAGTAGTTTGACCCTTCCAAGCAGAGGGCCAAGTGAAAGCAGTCGCGATTGGGGTCGCAAGGCACCATAGCCCGTTTTCAGGCTTCCTGTCCGATCCGGCTCTCACGAACGATAATCCGCACCGACTCCCGGTCCCGCTGAAGTGCTGGAGGGAAGGAAGACATTGGGAACCACTCCGGGAAATCCCGCCCCTGGCGTTGCTAACGAGCTCACTCAAAGACAGTTTGAAGATCGCGTCGACCTACCGCAAGCAGAGAGAGCCGCGTACACCGTTAAACATTCGGACCACATCACCTCGCGAGGGACTTGGGAGAGACGACAGAGCGCCCATGTTTTGTTTCGCAAAGTAGACCATTGGACGCTCCCAAACGAACGACCCGCGCCGCTTCTCCCCTGAGCAGCCAGGTTTGGAGGAAGAACCGAGAACATCCGAACGGTCCGCTGCTCCTCCTGCCGCCGCAGACATCCGGGGAAGCTTTGTACTCAGTATCCAAATCTTTCCTCAAGGCTCCAATCCAGAAGCACGTTACGTAAGAAAGAAAGAAGTTATCCTGGACTTCCGTCGCATGCTCCCACATTAGAGACGAGGTACCGACCCAATGAGAGCACCCCTGAAACTCTTTGCTAGGAACGTCATCCGACTTCGTACAAAGGTCACATGCGGCCATACTTTGTGCAACCTTTCGTCGAATGTCGAAACAAATAGTCCAGGAAGCGACGGTCCAGAGAGGCTTTCAGCTTGAAATTCGATGGTTATTCGATTCTAGAGGGTTCCGACAATCAATGAGGGAATTTGGTAAGGGACCTCCAGAACCAATAGCAGGAAATACGTGAGCGAGCCTCGGACTGTATGCACACATGGATATGGTAGATTTTTCTCTCCTCTCTCTCCCTTGACTTTCCACCGCTTCTTCTCCAACCTGATATCGATCACATCGAGTCAGCCTCTGAGTGTTTACATTTGTTGCGTTGATCGAGCTCAATGATTCCAACGGATTACAGGAGCTTTATGCGAGGAAAACGACTTCTCTCTCTTATCCGGCAGTATCAGTGAAGTTACACCAAGTATTCTTGGCAACGCGAGCTGAACACGGATCGTCTAAAGAAACACGAGGCTCTGCACGCAGAGTACCAGCAAGTTTCGACGTCCGCGATTCCTCTTGGCCACCCACTAGTATTTCATCAATATTGAACCGAACCTATGGGTTCTCCTGTCCAAAGAGTTTCAAGTCCGCATCTCCGACGACCATTGTGGTATCAATCGCTATCGTATTTCTGATGTGATCGAGCTGGTGAATTCAGCGTCGCCATCGGGATATTTATGATATCACGAGAATATTCCATCCTGACCAACTCGACGAGACAGCTTCTATCGACACCCGCTAACCTGGCCAAGTTCACCTTTCGGTGAATCTTCCGGGCCCTAACTTCCCCTCGCTCTAGAACAGCCGTTTTACCTTCCTCAAAGCACTGCAAAGTAATTCTGCGCTCCGTAGAACCGATGTTCTCCCGAAGACATCTTCTCCTTTCTTTTTCTGATTCCGAAGTTTCAAAGACCCCGTGGGAAATCGGACAACTCGAGTGGGCCGGCAGTGCCATTGTTGAGGGATCGAAAGAAACGCTTCGAACCCGCTATCGGGCAGGGCACAATTATGTATAATAGCTCGCTTTGGAAAACTCCGCCGTTTGAATCCATCCGAGGAGACAATAATGAAATCAATTTGAGCTCGGAGATTTGAGATACGGAAACAACTTTCGGACGTCAGGAAATCAGCCCGAATGAACAGAACGCACGCGCATTACGATCGAAGAATAAAGCGAAACCATCCCTTGGGGTTTCTGAACCAATTCTGACTCCTGCTTCGAAACCAAGGCCTTCGGGCTGGATGTCGGTAGACAGGTTCGATTTTCACTCAAAGAGTGTGCCATTCAAAGTTCGGAATCGCAGCAGTGGTTCGGCGAGCACCGATAACGAGTCTAGTCTTGCGCTCCACGCACTCACTCCCAGCTTTTCATTTTCCATCAGATCCGTGGATCATTGACGGTGAAAACATCGCGTCCAAGCGCCCCGAAGCTCGATTTGCCGCTGTATTCCCGGCAAAGCCGTCCTTGTGCTGGTGACCACCAGATGGCGCTAAGTGGCGTCTCAACCAAAACACGCTTAGGATCTACCTTGAGATAGAAATATTTGATATTTTGCAATTGTTCCGGAAGAACCGCCACCCGCCTGTCGAAAACCGGTGAGTAAGGGGTAAACCAAACGGAGATCGGTCACAACAAGTTTCAGTTCGCTGCCTCCTCTTTGGAAGAAGTATTCCGTCTCCATCGTGAATCACGGACTCGGAGCTCCATCCAACGAGGAGCGCGCTGAAAGTAGATCTCATCATTAGGGAAATCTAGTTCTTCGATTCTTTAATCGATCTCGCGAAGGCCCGGGGGGAAGATTTGGATGTCCGCACGCAGCTATTCGTACGCAGGAATCAGCGCGAGGAGCGAGGCGAATCTGAGACAACACTGTAACTTCGAAGAATTTTCGCGTGCACCTGAAATCTTCCGGGCGAAGCTGGTCGTTTCGAGAACGACTCCAGGGAGAAACTTTAAAATTTATCGTTGTCCCGCAGAACATGTGTGACGATAACAAACCGGACAGCACCAGTTGTGAAGAAGATTCAAAGCTTGAACGCATGACTATTGATGAGACGGTAAGTCGTCTTATTGCTCGCCTAGTAGCTGAATAGGCCAGTTTGATCAGAAACTGCGGAATTCTTCAGCCTCAATTGCTGGATATTCCATCTCGACCGGAGGGAGTGATATCTCCCCATTGCTTTCCTGCTTTGCTGGAGCATAATGCGATCTATTCAGATGGGAGTGAGCGTTGCAGCGATCGGCTTCAATTTCAGTCCGAATCCAATGTTTGGTGTTGAGGGCGGCTGGCCGTAGGATTTGTGCTCTGGGATTCTGTGCCGCTCAATGTTCCGTCGCTTAGAGGCTCTGCGTTCGAATCGCGTCTTTCAACACTTTGAGGTTGATTTCGAACCGCGTGCTCATGGTGTGACATGGTCGTGCCAGGATCCCGAAGAATTCACGGTTGACTGCGTGCCAGTACTGCTCTCGATCGAGTTGCGTTCGAATTCGGATGGAGCGCGTTGGAATCCCTGCCTCGCGCTCGAACAGGCAGATCGCAGATTCGGCTTCGGAGCCGGACAGTGCGGAAGATCAGGACATGGAGATTTACCACGACGATATGAAAGCGAACATGTTCAAAGAGCGCGGTAATCACCATTTCAAGATCGGAGACTATGACGAAGCTATCAACAGTTACACAGTGGCGATCGAAGCAGACAGAGGCAACCCGACACTGTACGGCAACCGGGCGATGGCATTCCTGAAGAATGCCGAGAAACACCGGAGCAAACTTTCCGAAAACGATCCACTGCCTGAGCTCGTGTTGAAATACTACCGCGCGGCGGACCAAGACTGCTCTCAAGCCTTACGGTGCGATAAGAACTTCGTCAAAGCCTACTATAGAAGGGGACTGGCCCGCAAGGCGGTCGGTATGATTCAGGAAGCCGCTTTCGACTTCGAGGCCGTGCTCAGACTGGAACCCAATAACGCGGTGGCGGAGAAGGAGCTACAAGTTCTGAAAACGGAAATTGCTGCCACGAGCAAAACTCAAAAAAGATTCTTCTCCGAGTTCCGTAGCATTCCCGTGGAGCCTGTTGACAAAAGTGACTGGATCGGAGAGTTGAAAAGGATTCGAATCGAGGAGAAGAATGTTCCAGCACCGTCGAAAAAGCAATCTTCCAACCCGGCGGAAAAAATGGAACTTGAATTCGAAGTCAAGATTCCACCGCCTGCGAAAACATCTTTCCAGTTCTATGCGGACTGGCGCCACTTGGAGAGGTTCTCAGAAAAGAAACTCAAGTACCTTTTCGCGATCGGCGCTGCCGGAGTGAAACAAGTCTTCAAAGATTCCATAGAAGTCGATGTTTTCTCGGACTTCATCTCGATTTTGCACCAAGCTTCGCAGACGGACGGGGAGTCGCGTGCACAAGTTTTGTCTCTGATGGAGGCATTGCCTAGCGTCGGACGATTTGAAACAATTGTCATGTTCCTTGAGCCGGAAGAGGTTCGCAAAGTCCGAGAAATCATATTAACGGAAGAGAAACTCATCGCCATGTGGAAGGGTCTCTGAACCAACAATCTTCAGGCGAGCAAAGCGAGGCGAGGAAGTGAGTTTGTCCGTAGCTGAGTCCGAAATTGTACAAGGCTGTAAATAAAACCATGTGAGCTCCTCAGCTCAGTTCGTTTCTTCCGATCGATCGGCTTCCGTTCGGTCAAACAGAAAAGTCTGCCCTCAAGTTTCGGAGCAAAAGCACTAGTTCCAATTAAGGAAATCCCCTGTGACAGTTCAAGGTGCTGCAATCTAATTTTACGAAGATTGGGGGCCGGGTTATTCGATCGCCGTTGATGACTGGACATATTCCATGATGTATAGCTCTCGGATTTCGGAGGTTTGGAACATGGAGCTCTGCTCGTAGCGACTCGCACGAGAATTCTGCGAGGTCGTATCGTACAGCTCCCTGGCGGGCGAGCGCGACGCTCGCTGAGAAACACGAGCCAGAAGAGTTTTCCAAGTTAGGCAATGATGGAGCTCGCAAGTTCCCGGCGCAGCCCCATATTTTGTCAGTTGACGCATCCCTAATCCAATCTGGTCGGCTCTTCAGGTTGATTCCGTTGCACAGTCGATCTCGTCTAAAAGTGAAAGCAAAGGGTCTCCGTCCGTAAAGGACGAAATGGAAGCGAAGAGTCCCAGCAGCCCAGAACTGAAAGCTGAAGTAGAAGATGATGTTGAGGAGCCGGACGGAAACACAGAGAACACGACACCCGGAGTGAGTGAACTTTGGTCGGGCGAGAGGTCTGATTTTGCGATCAAAATTCTGGTAAAAGGGGGGCTGACCTCTTTTTGGTTCCTCCAGCAGAAACGCCGCGGCCGTCCCCCGAAGCCCGGCAACGAGCGTAAGAGGAGACCGAGGGCCAAAGATGTCAATGCACCGAAAGCTCCTATCAACGGGTACGTTCGCTTCCTCAACGACAACCGAGAGCGGTGCCGGAAAGTCAACCCAGAGGTCGCTTTCGCCAACATCACGAAACTCTTGGCCCAGGAATGGAGTCAGCTGAAGACGGAAGATAAACAGGTTCGTTGAGCTCTTGTCGAGAACAGATCCGACAGTGCGGGAGTTTGGGAGGAAAATATGAAAATTTGATTAATGGAGGTCAACGGGGGAGAGAGAATCATTTCGTTACGATTGCTAGACAGTAAGGAGTTCATCGTCGCTTCAGAAATACCTCGATGCGGCCGAAAAAGATCGAGAACGCTACATGAAAGAAGTGGAAGAGTATCAGCAGACAGACTGCTATAAACAGTTCCGAAAACAGCTCGAGGAGGACGAAGCCGCAAAACAGAAAGCTATCCAGGAAGCCAAGGAAGCGGAGAAGAAGAAATCTAAGGCACCGGAGAAGGTGAGAACCCAATCGGGCCATCGAGCCGAATGTTTCAGAACATCCCCCAAGCTGAGGATGTTCGTTCTTTGCCGAAGTAGACTCCAGCCCCGAAAGTGAACTAATGCGCTGATCGTCGATTGTTATTGTAGTTGAAGATGAATGCCAACAACACGCTGAGGACAACGAATAATAAGATGGAAGATGCGCCCTCGGCCCCCACCGCCACGCCTCCCCAGGTGGTGCACCAATCTAATATCAGGCACAATCCTGACGATACCTTCGACATCCCGATCTTCACTGAAGAGTTCTTGGA
This sequence comes from Phytoseiulus persimilis, assembly GCA_037576195.1. Classification (NCBI taxonomy): domain Eukaryota; kingdom Metazoa; phylum Arthropoda; class Arachnida; order Mesostigmata; family Phytoseiidae; genus Phytoseiulus; species Phytoseiulus persimilis. The sequence continues at coordinate 44,332,002 of CM075102.1, read as the reverse complement.
CCACAACAAAAGTTTGTGTCATTAACAGTTGTGATCCATAACCTGGGGTCCCAACAGGACTATAACCGCTCCTTCTCCTGGAATCTAGGCTCCTAATATTTCTATTATTGCATTCTAGCTCGAGAAGCTGAGCTGCGCCATCTCCGCAAGCACAACACCGACCTCGAGGAGCATAATTCCGTGTTGGTGAAACACATTGATTCGTTCAAAGATGCTATCGGCAAGCTTGAGTCGGAGGCTGAGCAGCATCGAAATTCGAACAAGCAGCTGGAGATGTACCTCGCGAAGCTGCGTACCCGGCTCGTTGACACCTTCCAAGAGGTGAGCTCTCCAAAAGCGAAACAGGCTCGCGAAACTCTTGAATGTTCTGACGCCATGAGCATCGTCACGGCAGGGACAGCCACCCCGAAGAATAAAGTGTGATTCGTTCCGGATTTTCGTGGTTCACAGTTTACAATTGTTGCAGGTCAGCATCCCGGGCTGGCAGCTCAAGCTTTCCGTGGAGAACGTGGATCATTTTATGGAGCATATATTCCAGTTCGTCCAGTCCTGTCCGAAAGATAACGACAAGACCGTCCAGATGATTCGGAGTGTCGTGAACCGACTCGATTGTACTGATTTGTGAACGGAACAGGTGTCAGTGAACTTTCGCTGCTCAAAGTCATCACCCAGGCATTTCAATGAGTATACGGGGAGCCTACCGCCCGCGGCATGGACTTATTTAAGAGAACCTATGAGAGACGATTGAATAATGACCACAGTAATATCGAGACTGCGTAGAAGTAGAAAAGATCGCGAAGACTCCTTCGAGTGTCTCGTGAATAGTGGAGCTGAAAGCGAGACAATGCTTACGGTCTGGATCGAGTTGGATGGAGGCGTTTCATCTTCGAACGAGCCCCATGCTGAGCCATCAAAAATCTATGATGTGGAGATATTCCATACTGAAATCTGCAGAAAACCAGCTGCGTCTATTCCATGTGTATAACAATGTACAATAAATGATGTCCACACCCTAAGTCATCCAGTATTTATTCGTTCAGACTCTGCGGCTGTCCTCTCCGTCACAAGATGAGCCTGGGTGGACGACCGTGTTCCTGATTGAATGATAAATACGCGCTTTATTCATCAGCGTGGGTCGTCAGAGGAAACGACTGCCGTGTGCATTCGGCTTCAGGGGCTTGCTCGCTCCATCTACCTGCGAATCGAAACTCTGGTTACCTGAATCTAGGATGGTTGTTCAAAAACGGCTCCGACCTGAACTCACTTGCATGACGTGCTCGTTCACGAGCTCTCCCTGGATTTCAGCTCCTCCGAGGTTTCCCGAAACTCTCTTCACGTGCTGCATGATGGAATCGTCCCGCAAACCGAAATCAGCGACCTCGGGCACCGATTCCACGATAACAGGCGCATCGTTTCTGATTTCATTCTCCCAGTCTCCGCTACCATCGAACCGCATAGCTCGCTTCTGTTCTGCCTCTATCTTCTCCTTCTCTAACTCCTTGGCTTTCCGTCTTTCCTGGAGCCGTCTCATCGCCTCGGCGAGTTGTTCCTCGATCGACATGCCTTCTCCGAACACAGGTCTCCTGGTAGAGAGCCAATGAACCTCGATAGGCTGGCCTGTTTCGGTGTTCAACGTCGCAGCTGTCTTTGTACTTGCTGCCGTGCTCGACGCTGACGGGATCAAAGGAGGAGCGCTATCGTCCGAAATTGTGGTTGTGCTAGCAGAATACGCAGTATCAGGAGAAGAGGTGGTCGGGGTCGTGGCTGGGGCAGTGGGTCTTCTCGGAGTTGTCATGAAGGCCATGTCAGGGAGAGCGAATGCCGCTGGAACGTTGTGTGGCTCCGTCGAATGCTGCACAGAATCGAACCTGTGCGAAGAAAATCGTGGAGACGATCCCATGGTCGAGGTTTCTGTGGGTTGGGTCGGGGTCCGCTCCGTCGACGGTGGAGCTTCAGACGCAGTTTCGGGAGGAGTATACAACCTGAAGCTGTACTTCGGCCCGCTCCTGCTCCTTGGAGTTGTACGCCGTCGGACAACAACTGGCTTTCTTGGAACAAAACGCCTGGTGGGGGGAACGAAAAATCCCGGCGTCGACGTGGCGTTATCGGCCTCGGCTTTGCGCGGCGATGACCTCGGTTCCGCCCAAGGCTCAGTTGATGGAGGCTCTGTTGTAGACGTAGTCGTTGTTGTTATCGCTGTCGTCCTCGTAGTTCGTCGGGAAGCCCCGAAGGGAACGGAGTCGTGCCCGGGCTTGTTGCGGTCAACCCGCCAAACGGAGTCGCTGTCCCACTCGGTGCGATAACGATCGTGGTCGTGCTTGACTTGTGGCTGAAAACTGTCTTCGAGACTGTTCGTTTCGTGGATGAACTTCCAGTCTTCTTCCTCGACACCGCTCACCTTGAATAGAGGGACCAAATCGTTTTCCAAAGAGGGCGAACCCGTGACTCTCATCCGGTTCGCCGGAGTTTTCGTCTTGCCTGACGGCCTTCGGATTCTTTGAACTTTCCTCTCGATCTGCGACTTCCACTCTTTGAAATCTCTATCCTCGTCATACGGCTTGTATATCGGACCAGGGGGATACTCAACGTACGGCGAGGGCGTGGTGCTTGTCGAGCTCGCACTTCGGAGAATCCAGCGATCGTTTGTGCTCGCTCGAGGCTCTGCCGTGGTAAAAATCCTCGGAGTTGAGGAGCTCTCAGTTGTTCTCCTCCAATCAACTATCCAAGGGTACTTCGTGGTGGAAGTTTGACGCTTCTCCAATTCATCATAATAATCGTATTCATCAACGCTCGCTCCGCTGAGAGTGACTGGTCGGCGTGTGGTGGTACTGCTGGTCGAAACGGGCCGATCCTCCCACGGACGGATCCCACGCACTCCGTCGAAGCCGGATCTCGGTAGATTGTTGGGTTCAACGTCCACTTCAAGAAGCCTGTCCGTGTTCCACAACGAGTTGGGAGCTGTATTGTAGATGCGCTCCTTGGTCGTGCGTGGCACCCATGTGGTCGTATAATGCCGGTACGGACTCTTCGTGGTCATCCACTCAGCTGCGTTCTCGTTCACGACGCTCACGACGCGATCGGATGGACTCAGACCCATCCTGGACGCTCTCTCGTGGAACTGATTGGAGCTTTGCGATGTACTGTAACGGTCGCTCCATCTGTACGAGGGGCGATCAGTAGTGCTTGTGGTAGTTGTGGTTACGAGCTGGACCGCACGATACGGGGCATAGCCACGTTCCCTCGAAAAACTGTTGTAAAATCTGAACTTCCCCCTGTCCGGGTCACTTCTCGACTCCGTGTCGTTCTGGCAACAAGGGTTCCGAGGCTTCAAGCCCGTTTCAATTCGGGCTTGCCCAAAAGCAGAGTTCACGACAGATTCCACTCTAATAGTTGGTTTGACGCGACTCCTTGGACCATAGCGATCGGGCCAATAACCATCGGACTCGAAACTCAGAGGTTGCCGCGTCGTACCAAAGTACGAGTGTGGTATTTCAGCTACGGTGGTACTTTCAGTAGCGGGAGCTTCGGTGGTCCTGGCGATTCTCCAAGACGGGACACTAGGGGCGTTCAGGGCGTTGAACCTGTGTCGACGATACTGTGTATGCGGTTCCGAAGCAGCTGCTATCTTCTTGTGTTCTTGATATGTCATTCCGTGGATGTACTGAGAGTCATCGGAGGTTTTCGTCTTGTAGATCAATGGAGTTGTTGGAGAGACGCTTGTTCGAGAGGAAACATCGGAGTGGTTAGCCGCGGACAGATATCTGCAAGTACTGAATCGTGATGAGAAAGCACTGGAATCCGAGCACGGTTGTGAGCCATGGTCACGAGAGGGTAGACCCTCCGGGTATACCCCTCAGGTCACTACAGAAGTCCTCTCACACGGGCTTCTGAGGCCCATCCGATGTCTAAGAATTCGATTCTGGCCTCCGAAGGCTCAATCGAGAAGTTAAGTCACGAACCTGTGAGTTTTCAGTAAGTCATTGGTCTCGAAGGTCTCGTACATGCGGAGACGCTGCGACAGGACTATGACGTCGCAGTATAACAACAACACATATAGGATGCACAAAATCGCTTTTCGCAGAAGGAGAGACCACATCTTCCTTCGGGGAACTCCCGATCGCAGCTCCAAGTGTGTCTCGTAATCCTTGTCTTGGTCACCGCTCACTTTCCGCCCAAAGCTGTCGTTCACAGAGATCGGAAGGATCTCTTTCGTGCGAGGTCTTTTTCTTACACTTTCCCCTGTCAGGGATTAAAGGCGTATAGCTTGTTGAGAGTTTTTCAACGTAGAGTGCGCGCAGCAGGCTGCGATCAGCCAATGTTTTTTGACTGCACCGATGTCGTCCACAAACGAGTGCTGCACTCGGGCTATCCTCTGTCCCGAGCGAGAAAAATCTGCGGGAAAAACTCACAAAAAGTACATGAATCAAATATTCCGAAAAGGAGCGAAATCGAATCGGTCCCGCGAATTTCAGCAGTGCATTTTGCTCCCGATGAGGGCGGAATGATGTTTCAAGAGATATGAGTCTTTGGTCAAGCCAGGCTCGTATCACAATGCTTCTGCGAGCTTGGTGAGTCAAGCTGATGCATCTGATGTGTCAACATGTCGTTGATCACTGCCACATGGGAATGCCGCAGGATTGCGAATCTGGGTTAACCTTCGAGTTGAAAACGTGGGCGGACAACAATGAAGCGCTGTGCGGTAACCTGTATCGTGCGTTTTAGTTTGTCTCATGGCTGGTAGTGATTCGTGATGTCATCCGAGTCCTGGACTTCATCCGCGAATCGAAGGACCGACCAGGTTCAGAACAGAGATGCGAATCAGCGGTCCCCGATCTCGCGGTGCGAGTCTGGATATATTCATTGTTTTGATCGTCAACATGGTACTGAAGCCCAACTCACTTCGATTAGCTGTGGCGGAGGGTAGAACTGGGTGAACGGCTTCCTGCATAGCCGCGGATATCTCCTCGACATTCGACATCCGAAATTTTCCAAGTTTTGATTTTGGAACATCATTTCGAAAAGCTGCTGAGCTCAGGTCAAATTTGTTCTAATCATCTGGTACAGTCCCGATTTACCATAGGAATGGATTGAGAATCTATCCTTAGGAGATTGCCGAGTCGCCTGCAGCGGAGCAGTCCGTTGAACACTTCTGAGAGGATCCTCAGAGTGAATGCGCCAAGTTGATGAAAGTTCGCCCACTCCTCTCCTTGAACTCGCACGAAATGATGTGAAGCGATTACTCTGAGGACAGCAGTTAGCGGAGTTCTCCTGCCGCTCTCGAACGACGCCAGTTTTTCCCGAAGCAACGACTTTCGAAAAGTTTCCGCTCTCAACTATAATAGTTTGCGCCGGAGCAGGACTTTCTCCGAAAGAAATTCAAAGTTTCGCTTCGCTTCACAAGAGAACACCCGTCGTGTGTTGGAAAGGAATTTTCGCTCCGGATGATTTCACTGAACACGCAGCTGTATTTGGACTTGAGGAAAGAAAAGCCGCGTCATCGAGTTATCATAATATCCTCTATCTCTCGTCGGCAAGCGAGGAATCAAATCCATGAGGGGTACATCACGCACTTCTTACGAGCATCAGGGAATGTCGATATAGAACCTCCCATGAGTGAACTAAATACTAGCTGGAGAAGCAAGTACTCCCAAGATAGAGAAAGCCGTGGAATTATCGCTGTTCATCCGATCCGGAGGGCCACTGGAAGCTTTGAGAAGCACCGAAAACGAAAGAGCTCTCGGAATGAGCTTGATGGGCTTCTTTGGAAGAGGTCCAAGCAAATCCCGTTGATGTCGATCATTGCTCACGACTCTATAATGTTGACATGACCTCGAATATGAGGACGTTGCGCGATGTCTCCCGAAGAAACACCACAGATGGGAATCATTGCTTCCTGCGAGATTCGAAGACTGGGTTTTGCGTTTCACTGGAACGGATCAGCGATTCACGCGACTTCCAGGACACTCGGTGTCGATGTGGAGAGGCTTCGCGAAAACATTTCGGTCGGAGAGGTCAGGGTCGCATTGGAAAGCGACTGAAACAACAGAAACCTGTAGAGACAAAGGTTGACGTGCTACACTGGATTTGAGGATTGGGCGCTTTCAGCCAATCGTTGTCCGTCTTCTGGCGTCCGCATGAATCACTGATCGAAGAGAACGGAGCCGGGGAAATGGGTTTTATTTCATGATCGGTCCAATTCGGGCCGTCCTCATGCTTTCAGAGGATACAGAGCAATCGTTTTCCATTTTTCTGCTTCACCGATTCTCCGTGTAGTTCTGTCCTCAACATGACTTCTGGTAAATTGGCACATAATTGTTTAATTCGAGTCCGACGCTTGTCAAGACCCACGAATTCCACTATTGCACAGTTCGTATTTACATTGATAGATACATCAGGACCGTATGATGGGGTCAAATCAGGTGTTGTCACCGGGGAAAACTCCGCATCCGCAGAGCGCAGGCGGGGTTGAATTAAAGCGAGTTGAGGCTTTTCATTACGTTCACGAGTGCACGTAGTCGTTTCGATATTCTGTGTACGTCTCTGCGGCCTCTTCGGCAGGTTCGTGCACGAGTTCTCTCGGATATTCGGCCACGTACGACGGATCGTAGTATTCTCGATACATCCCTGTTTCCTGAACGACCGCACCTCTAGGGGACGACCTGCCGGGCGAGCCGTACATCGGGTACACCGGACAAGGTGGATAACCACTGCTGTCCGAAGACTGGGTCGTTGAGTCGGAATGATTACTGGGAATCGAAGCGAGATTAGAAGGGGATTCGAGAATTCAAGAGACTGCATGCACAGAACGATTGAGCGCGGAGGCAGCACTGGCTCACCTATACGGTCTTGGTTGCATCGGGGGGTAGAGCTGCTCGATGGGAACGACAGATGGCGCCACCGTCTCGAACTGAGGGTAGTACCCGGCGGGAGGCAGCTGGTTCAGAGGATATTTGCTCTGAGGCAGAAATTGGTAGCAATTCCAGTTCCGGTCTGGTTCTGCGGGGTACCAGACGGTTTGAGCGTCATAGGGCGCAGGAGATATGCGTGGAGGGCCGTCGGATGGAGCCGCTACTGTTGGGAAAAGTGTTGGTTTTACGAATTTCCTCCACGAGAAGCCGATCTCAGAAACGCTCAATCGCGCGACTATTCACCTGGTGGAACCACGTAATCCATAACGGACGAGGAGGCTCCGCCCGCTGCGTCGTCATACGGAGAAGCGGTTCTCCGTTTCCGTTTTTTGCTTTTGCTGCCTGGACTGCTCGGCAGCGGATACTCTTCGAACGCAGCGACACCGTTGCTGCCCGGTTCCATGGGTTGAGATCCGTTCGGTTCTTTGAGCGAAGCACCTTGTTGAATTTCTACCTCCACGTCTCGTTCGTGGATGTCGCTGAGAACGTAGTTCACGCTGACAACACAGTGTGGCCTCGACGAGCGGCTATTGTGAACAATTGTGGCGTAGCTCTGCATCCAGACGTATCCGCCTCCCTTGCATAGTAATCTGTAGTACTTCGTGGTGACCTGCCCTTTCAGCAGCACTGCAAAATAGGGATTCGTCTGGTTTATATCGACGCCGAAGGAGATCGCGGCGAAGCAGTTTGTTTCGACGTTCGAGGCGTTCTTGACTCACATTGATGATGTGCCAAACGGAGATGCATGCAGTCCGAGACATGAACGAACTGGTAGAGACTCTTATCGATCAGTTCTTGGGGCTCGTATCCCGTCAGGGCACTCACTCGCGAGTCCAAGAAAATGAGCTTCAGATCCAAAGACGCTCTGAACATGAACATGTTCGTGTGCATTTTGATCTCGGTCACCGCTGAGGGTGGAAGCGAGTGGCCGACGGCGACGAGACCCAGATTTTGATAGCAGCTCTCGTAGGGTGCCGACTCCAGTGAGTATTGTTTCACTTTCAGATACCCGCTGCAGTGGATCACCTGGAACGTCAGGCGAGTTTGATGATGCCGGTCTCACGGATTCCGTTTGAACGCTCGACGGCCGGCGCAGCAACTCCATTTATCGTGCTCACCTTGTATCCACCGGAAGTCAAACCCGCGTTCCTCTTGGCTAGAACGCACTTCATTCGTAGAAAGAACGAACGATCGATCTCAAGCTCCCCTTGTGATCCTCGAGGTTGACCTCCTTCGGGTGGAGACGAACAGGAGAGCACCGAAGCCATTTCGTCGTGGTCGTTCTGATGAACATACTCGTAGATACTGTTCCCAGTCAGTTCCACCTGATGATAGAAACTGAGATGTTGACAGAAGCTGAACCGGGATTCTCGGATTTTCCTCTCCGGAAAGCATGCAGACGCGCACTGCCCTCGCATGCGATTTTTCGATCGAAGAAGAAGAATAATCATTTAGGCCTGAGAACAACAAACCTGAGAAAGACCCAAGTGGACGCTGGCTGTCTCCGAAATGTACATGATCTTGCCGTCTGGCGCAACTACGAATACGAAGCCGTCCAGAGTTTGTAAAAGGTGTGATCCCAGCTCTCGGATTCCGGCGCTATCTGAGCGTTCGCGATCCACCTCAGCTCCCCACTTGTCTCCGAGCCCTTAAAGTCAGGACGAGACGGCGATGCGATTAAAACAACGTAAAAACCCAACGACCTACGTGCCGTGGGACGCTTACAAGGTTCTAAGCAAGGAATATCAAAAAGGACGATCGCTTCAGAAGATTCATGGCCTGTTCTAGAACGAAGGAATTATTCGCAGATTCATCCCGATGATTCATGACGGCTGGTCCAAGGCCCCAAAGTACTGGCAGCGTGTTTGTGAGCTTCTATTCCTCGGTTTTGTGATAGCTCGCACTCTCGAAATTCCGGGAAGGCTGCATCGTTGATCAGAACATCTTTTACTCAAGGGAAAAGTCGTCCAAACTTTCAGAAGGCTTCTTCGGAGGGTTCGGATGTCCGGGGATTGTCTCACTGGGCACGAGCTTCGGATTCTCTAGCTGGGTTTCGAATCATTTCCACCGCTAGTCCTCGCTCGGACTCCCATATTTACTTAGGGATCTCGTAGGACCGAGTTGAGTGTCTAATTATGCTAAAACAGAGATTAGTGTCGAGTACGATTCTCCAAAGTTTCGTCAATATGCTGAGTGCGGGCTCGTCGCACTCGCGGACTCCACGATTTCGGAACGAGCAGTTTTTGATTCGATTCGAAATTCTGGCCTCGTTGCGACGTGGTACGCAATGTTTCTGACACGGGAACATCCTGTGCGAGTTTGTCTCGCTCTCCGAGGTGCTTTGTTCAGAGAATTTCACTGGAATCAATGTCATCCCATCCAAGTCCAGGACGAAGAGCCGACAAGACTCCCTTGGAATCACCTACGGCCATGTTTATTCGGAAATCTAGGTGGCTCGGTGGCGAATGAATGTTGAACAAATCGTCCAGCGGAATGGGGAGTGGTGGACTCTGAGGCGCCGGCTAAGAGAAATACCACCCAAGATTGAAAAACACCAGCTACCATCTGGAACTTAAATCATATTTTCGCCGGTGGCCGACGCTCGAAGCCTCGGGGAAGACAAGAATGCCAACCGCGACAACGGAGAAAATGAAAAATATTATTTAGAAACTTAGTTTCGCATCATAGTTCAAACTCTTTTGTTGGAGCAAGTCGTCTCACCGTAAATTGGAGGTCCCTCTGCTCCGGGGCAACGTGCTCGAGCGAAAGGGAGGCGAAGCATAAGCAGCGGCCGAGGCGGCATCCGCACCACCATCGCGCCCAAAGAAACCGACGAACGGACAAACGAACCAGCCGACGGCCACTAACTGGCTGCACCCACAATCCTCTGAATCCCCGCACCGGGATGAAGTGGCCCGTAAATCGATCCCCAAGTCTCACATGCAATGAGCAGATCTTCCATTCTCTGAACTTCTGCGTTCAGGTTTCTCTGCGCAGGAGATTCTTCGCGATGGCACGAACTCGGAGAAGAAAAACCTCGCTCAGATTCCTGCGGAGCTTTCCTGTCGGAGCACGGACAGATGGAACTCAGCCGGCGGGACTTGGTTCGCGTTGCCGACTAAGATTTGTCCCACTTGGATGGACACTGCCGTATCTGATGCTTCCAGCTCGAGGATCATTCCAATGGCGGCCGTTCTCTCGGGCGCATGCAGGAGAGAACTCTGTATGTTCCGTCTCTTCCTACGCAAGATCTCCGTGGATGTCGGAATCGATCACGAGTTGCCAAGGGTTTGCATCTATTGCTCGAGCTTCCTTCCAGCAACGGTCTTCGAGCATCGGAAGACCTTACTCAACTGGAGGGAGATTGCTTTTTCCCAGAATCCCACCTATGATGGAGATGGGATGGATAATTCTGATCAGAATGCGATCCATAACACTGGTCTCTTGGGGAGCCTTTTGAATAAACATGATGGGAAACCGCCTCAAGTAGCAGCATGTAAAATATCGAACACTTTCCGAGCCGTCACCATGAGAATGTATGCAAAGCCCATCTGTTTCAGAGAGTGTCTATTTCGACAGAAATCCGACACCAATGAACATGTGGCCGGATGGTCCGGATCAGCACCAGTAAGTGAGAGTAAGTTGTTCTCATTAACGGGAGACTGATTCGAGCTCGATTGCTAAATTGATAATGATGGAGCACCAAACTCTCGGCGCACTCTGCTGGAGAACCGCTCGAGAGAGCCCGGAAGATCTTCGGAACGAGACGGAGATTTCAGAGACGCTCCGAGATGCGAACCTGGGAATTCGGGAACCAGCACACCGCGCGAGGCGAGGCTCCCGAGAAAACTATTGGAACCATGGTCGGAGACACCCCGGACAGTTGTCTCTTGTGGGAACTGTGATTTTGCCCGTTCCAGCTCACCCCCAATTATGAAGTCATCATCGGGGAAATCAACAGGAGTTCTTTTCGCCGGGAGCCAGCCACGCGACCATAGCGACCCGTCCAACGAGGGGGTGGGGAGCGGCGGTGCAGAGCCGGCGAAACTCACCATATGCCTCATATGTGGGAGCTATCTCTACCAAGATTTATGCACTTCTTCTGCTCATCCCGCTCATGGATATTCCCTATCGACCAGACGGTGCGTCCTCGTCGATTACATCAGGCCGACGAGTCCTAAATCTGTTCACAAGTGGGACCCGGATCTGGAGCCTCTTCGAGATAGATTTCGATAGGCCGGCGAGGTGAAAGTCACGGCAGCCGCTTCCAGCCTCACTTTTCCACTGTCCCTAAATCGAGTCCTGGGAGACGATATTGTTCCTAATGAAGCTGTTGACTTTTTTCACGAGGAAATAATTACCTCGTGAAGCGGAGGCGAGTCTCTCGAGAGCCTGTTGCAAGGGCTCACACACGGACACTGAAGTGCATGCTGAGAGATCGCCGGCCCCCCTCGTTCTCCTAGTGTGCGATGGCATGGGAAAGAATTCTCGTCTCCTCTCGAGAACAACTCATTCCTGAAGAGCGGCGGAGTCTCGTCCGCGGTTGGATGAGCAGAAAAATCCGACGCGAAAGAGTGGGATCGGTCAAGAAACACACGAAGCACCCGCTGCAAGTCCGCGTGTATCTCCGGACTTCGAGTACTTCCTCCGAAAATACTGCTGGAATCGTAAACGTGTGCGATCATAAGTCGGCAGGTGGCGGGACAGATCTTCAAACAATGCGTAATTTAAATTTTCAACTCCCATCCGAGGATGACTCGAGGGTGTGCGGCAGAGCTCTCGCTGATTCCGAGAATTTTACAACCTCTACCTAACTCCCTGCGCCGAGAGGATGATCCTCTTCGCTTTCGATGATGCCTATGCTGATGATGATAAAAGCCCTGAGAATTTATCTGTTTACAAAGAATGAAAGGCAACGGCAATCTGTTGCGAAGGGTGCGTGTCCCTGTTATTCGAGGAATTCTCAAATGGAGTCGACTTCAATACACCGCGAAACCCGACGCTCAGCGCTGAGAAATCCATTCGCGGAGCCGTTCGGAACAATCGGTCCAATCGATGAGAAATCCTCAGAATATGAGTGATGAGAGCTCGCACTCTGTTACGCTGGCAGGTTCAAGAAGGGCCGATCTTGGTCGCGGCCGAATAGTTCTCCACCTGTTTTTTTCCGGGAGCGAACGATTGTTTTCGCTTATCCAACATTCGTGGAAAACTTCCGGGCTTCAGAGTGGCAGGCCCACCGATTGAATCGCTCAACTTTCCGCCTTAGATTTATGGTCTGTTGAAGGCAGAGTTATTCACTGCTGTTCGGAGTGCCTCGAGAACGAGATCGACAGCGCCGGCTTGAGCCGCGGCGGCAGTTTTCGGGGCAGTTAAATCAACAATCTGATGCCTTGAAAGTGAGTAGAGTGGATGAGTTTTTTGAAGAATCGTGGTAGCGAGTAGGTCGTCAGGCACAACGAATCGGTTCGTCAAACCTTTACAAACGAAACCACTTTCGCCAACCATCAGCTTCCGTCCGCCGTGCTGCCCGGATTCGCCATGGACACTCGGTATTTGGGTGCAGCATTCGAGCCACAAGAAACAATATTGCTTGGTAGTTCGCTCGTTCAAGAGGCGATCGAGTCCGGCAACTGCGGGAGGAGAGACACCGCGTCGCACCTGAAGGTATACTGTATCAATGGGCCACAACGAATGCGAGCATCCCTTGCCACCCGAAACAATCGTTCTGGCACTCGACTCACCGCTCAACTTATCAAAATAAGTTCGGTCACATCCCCCGTGCTTAAAAAAGCTCAGGATTGGACCCAAGTTCTCGATTCATCAGGATTTTCAGAGGTGGGCTGCCGAGCAACGCAGAACTGAGACACGACAAATTGGGGTTCGTTCGCTCATCAGCGATACTTCCGCTGGGCTCGGGTCCATCCGATGTTTCTGGTAGGGATTCGGTTCCCGAAAAGCACGAAAATCAGGCAGTTCCAAGGGTAGACTTCTGCTTAAGGAAGAGCTAGTTTCGATGTAGGACACGAGAACGTCCTACATCCAGTCGGGTATTCTCGCGATTCCCTTCACGAGGACTCCGTCTCGGGAATCGCAGGGAACACCATAATTTGCGGGGAAATTGGTAGACGTCCAATTTCCGACTTCAAGAACCGGAGACAGAAACGTGAAAACAAATTTTTGGAACGGGAGATCTTTGAAAGAGCTGATTGGAGAGTGATCAAGCTGCCAGATGCGTCGTGGAATCATAGCCGTTATTTTCGCGCTCCATCCACGAATAGCCCCGACGATAATGAGAAACGAATAGCGGAACCAGTGGAAGTGGAAGACGCCTATTTTGTCTCCGACCGAACTGAAGTTGTTTGACAAAGCTGCTCCCGGGACACATTTCCAGTTTTTCGATCGCCGGTGAACAACTGGCTTTTGCCAGATCTATCGTAATGAGCGAACGGATATCGCGAGCGAGTCCTGCGAGTTCCGAAGAGGAACGAAAGCAAGACAAAGCGGTTGGGTGAAGAGCGCGCAGATGAGAGGAAGGACCGCGGTGGGTACAAATCGGGGGCGACTTGAAAAGTAGTGGAACGTGACAAAACACGGTCTTGCGAGCAGACGGTACTTGTTGGCTCACAATGAGGTGGGGAAAACGAGCATGCTTCCCGATAACAACTCCTCTCATGCGGGTTGAGAAGCTGGCGGACAGGCAGCTTGGCCCGCAGTCAAGCTGCCTATAGGCTCGTTCCGATGAAAGGACTGATTCTCTGAAGTCGCTCAGAGACCACAAACTCGACGAATTTCCCTCAGTTCCTCCAGTTCTCTGAATACATATCCGAGGCTCTAGTACGGAGTATGAAGTTCTCATGGAGCCTCAGACGTCGAGTTCGGGATCAAACAATTTTATTTGGAAAGTTCCGAGCAATCGCGACTCATTCGACGTTCGTCGACAATCTGCTCCAGCCTAGTCCAGAGCAGAAAACGAGTGAACCCATGAGCTCCAATCAGAGCTCTTTCGAGTCCGACTCCATTGAGCCCCCGAATCATTGAGTAATTTGTGTCATAGGCCGTACAATCAGGAGCCTTAGCGCTCAGCTTCGAATAGGGCGTAGCTTTCTCATCTTTTCATCGATGATTCTCCCCTCCAATCTCGGAAGCCCCGCAGCCGAGCACGGGCTTCTCTGCGTCTGTATCGTTGGGGACAAAAAAGTGTCGTCAGCCGATCGCTACCTGGGTGCGCTGGTGAGATCGGGTCCGCGTTTCACACGCACTGTGAGTCGTTCACCGTCGGTTCGTGGCACGGCCAAGTGTGAAATGGGCAAAAATCTCTTAACGTAGCCTTTCGCCCACTCTATTTGTTTCTCTCCGAGTCGCTTGTTGCCTAATCCTCGTCGCTCAAAGTGTTGTATGTCGGAGAGGACCTGAACAGGAGCCTTGGCAGCTGTATTTGGTCTCGGCTTGGAGACATCGCATTTCATGGAGCCATTACTCTCTCTCTCTTTCTCTCGATCTATCCCGTGGACTTCTCGAGCCAGAGTCAGTCGCAGAGAACGAGAACGAGAGAGGGGGAGAACGACCGGTGACATCCCAGATCGAGTTCTCGGCGACCGCGAGGTGCCGTGACTGATTCTGCTGTTCTGTTTGAAGAGGACCCGTACAAGACAATGATTGATAATTTCGGCCGCTTTAAGCTCCAGACATCGAACGCCTCGTAAAATTGAAATCCCGAAATCCTTGGCCCCACCTCCGCTGACGTGGGTGGACCCGTAGCGGTTTACTCAAGCATGAAGTTCCAACAACGAGAGCTCTCCACGACACTTCTGTTGATTCCAGTGGCTGCATCGATGCGGCTGGAGCTTGAGCTCCGAACCGAGTGAGGACTCATCGACAACCAACAAGGGGTTCAGCTTCCAACAGCCAGCCCTCAACTGGAAAAGGCTCAGTTCCACGTTCCATGGAACGAAAGAATGCCCAGAGCCACGGCTGACTTGAAGTTATGTCGGACTCCGTTGGCGCTCGGTTATTGACAAAACCACCATCAATCAGTCTCCGCCGCGGATAATCCGCGGAGAACCACGCTCTTTGCTCTTGGGGTTTGTCTTTGGCGAGTGTGAACGAGAGAGATAGTCACAGCAAACACATGGGGACAACACGTCCTTGTTCGATGTACAAGCCTTGCATTAGCTAACTTCACTCGACTGTGCTCCTGCGAAAATCCTGCGCTCCGAGGTCTCCCGCTTTGTGGCACGTGAGGCCCGAGCGACGACGGCTAGAAGAAAGACCAAACTTCCGAAAGGAACTCACCATCAGGAAATACAGCTCGCATCTTCAGATAGGATGTCGTCAGGCGAATGACAGACGCCTTATCGAGTTGCGTTGTGATCGCTTGAGGGAGCGGTAGAAGTTTTGCGAGTTCTACAAATTCGGCGTTCTCTTTTTCACGGCGGGAGCGCGCGGCGTTTTTCGATTTCTCCTTCATTTTCGAATACCTTCCACAAACGGGCGAAGATGTCACCGAATACGAGAGTGGGGACGACGAGGAACTGTTGTCGTCGCGTTCTGAAATCGAGCCTTCTTGGTTATGTAAGAGTTGGTCTAGATCGCTCTCCAGTGTCCGTGGGAACGTCGTCTCACGTCTGAAGCGTTAAGCGTCTGGTGATCCTGCAGGCACGAAACCCTAGAACATCTACCCTAGGCGAGCGCTTACGATCGGAACAGAAGTCGAATGCCTGCGAGCAATAGAGCGAGAGGCGCCGGCGTCTTTAGCAGAGGAACGTGCGGCCGCATAACTGCGATACGCAAACATTTTCTAAGCAGGAGTGTGCTAGTGAGAGATAGGAAAGTCCAACATCTTCGACGGTGAGTTCCGAGCCTCACCAGGGAGGTGGGGTGCGGACTCTTCCCGAGTTTTCGTTCCGAAGCCGATCGCCGCTCTTGCCCCCATAGAGCTCTAGGGCAAACGACTCGACCTCGATGGGTGATTCACTCGTTGATTCCGAAAGCGCTCGTGATGTCATCGGAATACGATACTGGACAACCTCGACTATTTCAGCCAATCGATGCGGAAAAACATTGTTAGGATCGAGGGTTGAAATCATCGAGGTTCAAATAATCGAGGTTGTACTGTATTCGAGCGCTCGACTCCGGTGTTCTCCAGGGAATGTCAGTGACGAGCCCCCTGACATGGACCCTGTCCTGCAATGATCTCGCTGCGTAGATGCAGAACAGAACGTCAAATGAAACTTCGCGAGTCACTGACTCCAAAAAGGGGACTCGTATCGACTCAACGACCAACTTCGACGATTGAATGAATCACGCTACTCAAGGGTCGCAAGAGCCAAACAGAGGTCGTGTAACATCGCTCATATCGAATTCAGACTGTTTACTGATGCTCGCGGTCTATTGCCTGTTCTTGATGATTCTCGGAGGCCTCGTTAGCATATCCCAGTTTTGTTGTCTTCCCCCAAATGATGGTTCGTCGAGGAGTAGCCGAGAGGGCCTCAAAGTGGAAAAGATCATCGAATCAATGCATTGTTTCACGGCTAATGTCCGCCCAGCGAGTCGATCAGCGTGCTTCGGAGCCCTCCGACGGAGAACTGCCCGTGCAGGGCGACAAGGTCGTTCTCCAAAACGTTCTGTTTGTCATGTGTTTATTCGCGGACAGCCTGCACTGGAATGGCGATCCGAAGAGCGTTCCTTAATGAGCACGGTCGAAGAGATATCAAACACTATTGACGGGACGGACAAACAGAAACGGACCAACACAAATTATCACCCTGGGCCCCCTAAATCTCTAAATTCACTCCGACTGGAGCTCGTTGTTGCTGTTGTTTATTGGATAGCGAGCTCTGTTCATCTGGAGAGTCGACAGTATACGGCTGTTGGAATAAACGGGTCCGAGTGGAGCGAGAAAAAAGGACGAAGAAGATGTGAATGCCCACCGAAGAGGAAAACATTCTCGGAACTTGTCGTACTCGTCGAAAGATCGTTCAACGAAATTTGTGATGTGCTCGTCGAACGCCATCGATGCAAAATACACACAAACAGAAGGGGACACACATTGTTTCTTTATAGTGGCTGTCATATAAACTCTCGAAAGAGCAACTTGAACAGGCTCTGGAACGAGTCGAATCTGGCGAGAAAACTGCCGGCCGAGCCATAAAATAGCCAATAGTCAACTTTCCACCATCATAACCTTTCCATCCGATTGTGGGAAAAAGTTCGACCTCATCCAGCTGTATTCCCGAAACCCGTTTGGGGCTCGTCATTTGGCTCGAACCATTCGTGGCGAACGCAGAGCAAGAAGCACAATGCCGCTCCTTCGCAACCACGCTCGAGGCGTGTTCACAGGTTCATGCCCAAAAAACAGTGCGCACATGTTGCGGAGTAACTTTAACGGTTGCCCACCTAACTTAAAACTACTATCGGTTCAACGCGGTGGTGTATCGAGCCATCGTTCCCCTCTGATTTCCCGCGCCGGAAATTCCATGACGAAAACGGGTCCGAATTTCCACGCGAGCAAAACCGCTCCTCCGACCTCCGTTGGTAATTCCTGGATTCACCGATGCTCCAAAGAGGTTATTCGGATCTGCACGAAGGGTTCGGAAAGAGAATATCGCCCGTTCGTCCACCGGATTCAGGCTCTCATTCTGTTCTTCGTACAAGAAAAACGCCTGGATCTTCCAGATACTCCGAAGGCATTGAACCGATTTCAAGAGGAAGTCTTTTGAGCTCTATTAGAGTTGATTCCCAGTTATGAGGAAATATCGATCACCTGTTTGTGACCTCTAAGACCGCAGTCCGAATTTTGCAGCAACCAAACAATATTGCCCTTTCAGTTGGACGATGAACTGCTCGGGAAGTTCATCACCATGATTTGAGCCATAAAATGAGCAGAAGAGTGTATCACGCCATGCTAGAGAGACGATGGCTAAAGGGCACACGGGCGGTGTGACGATTGCGCGCGGTGTGGTCTCTGAGCTCGGGTCAGATCCCGAATTGGCTTGACCATATTTGCACAGAGCACGGGTGGTCCCGATGAGCTCCGATCCCGGTCAGGTGAGGCTGTCGTAGAGATTGACTGCCTGCAGGCTATCCGCAAGATAAACTTTACTTCAAAACTCCGAAATCTTTCCGTTCTAGATTCTCCCAGACCGCTCAACGCATGGGAAGAATCGGGATCAGTGCGAGAAACAAGGGAAATAGATAGGCCACCGAACCCTACACGCTCTCCAATATTCGCGCGCTAGAACTTCTGTCTCCGAGCTCTACCCCGGCCGATCGTCAAAAAGCACGCTACTCCCGCGGCACGAAACTAACAACGATGGAGAGTCGACGAAGAGGTTTCAGAGCCGAAAGCTGCTCCCAATTCCAACCGAAACTCACCGTCTCTGAGATCTCCTTGAAATGAGTCTTCCTCGCGGCCTTTGAGGAACTCGCTGCAGCTGGTCGAACCAAACGCTAGAACCATCGCGACTTCATCCAGAACAGAGTGCAACACCACCGTCTCCTCCGGGCGCTCGCTCGCTTCCGCTCTAGCTGCTAATTCTCTGCAACACTCCTGAATCGAAGCTCCAGCTTGTCGAAGTTCAAGCACGTTTCTTCGTGAGTTCTTCCGGCGACTCCTTTCCGATCGTTTCGGTGCGCGGCTGGTAGTCCAGTTCGATAATTAACTGCTCGACACTGATGTAATTATATTGACGAACTTGGCAATAAGTCAGCAATCTCAAACAAGCACCGATGTGAGCCGACTGATTGTTAGAGTGCTGTGTGTGCCGTGGGTGCGCGAACCTCCATTCCTAGCAATCAAGTGTGGGAGGGTCCCGCCCAGTCAAACGAACCGCCTACGCGGAAGCTCCGCCTCCCTCCGGTCTCGGGGGTTTCAGAGCGCTGCGGCAACATTGGCGTTGGAGTCGCCACCAGCATGAAAAATAGCGGCCGAGCAATGCTTAAGTCACATGAGACATGGATTGGTGAGACTTATTGGATATTCATGCTGATATTGAAATCGACCGGGAGAGCCAAAAGCCGTTAAGAACTTCTCGCTCGATCTTCCAGCTTGGAACGCGAGCTGCTTCCTCGGAGAAATTTGTTCTCGGAGGAAAATCGGCGCAGTCTGGGAGCGATCGAGTCGGATGGCATCGAGTTGATTAGTATCTGTGCTCATTCAAGCAAACCGCGCATCAGTGTCTTCGTACTGTGAGTCCTCGCGCGGCGTCAAAAAAATGATGGGGAGACACGATGAGTCCGGTCAAACATGTTTCCGCCCGCGACCCGTGTGCAGGATCGTGGATTTGGAGAGTCCCGAGGAAAAGGCTGACAGGAAGGCAAACGATGACTGATTGAGGAAAATATCATTGGCCAAGGACAACACGTAATTAGTGCTTCTAGCGAAGCTGGTCTGAAGGCCTTTGCAGAAAAAATCGGTAGGACGAGGTGCGGGCTCTCTTGCAAGATCCGCAAGCTCGCGGATCGAAGCGGCAAGGAAAACGGAAGTCAAAGTTGTCCGAAGAGAATCGACGTCGGATAGTGATCGGCGCCGCTGCTCCCAGTAGCCTCAGTTGCCAGAAGTTGGGGGTGGTCCTGGATCTCAAGGTGTCAAGATGGACCGTCTGGCGCTAGATTTCGGCTTCTCTTGCGCTCGGAAGAGCTAGGATACAGACTGTTCCGCGCCTCAAGAAGGAACACGTCGAGGTCGGAGTGACATCAGGGAGAGAAAACATGGATAGAGACTGGAGAACGCTGAATCTGCTGAGAGAAAGTGCGGACGAGTCGGGTCAGTGCGTCCCGGTAGACTTCTGAGTCAATGTTCGATTCTCAGGTCATATTTTCTGATGAAGAGAAGTTTGACTCGGACGCACCGGCTGGCTTTGCGAGCTATCGGAGTGATCTGCGGAACGACGTGGTCGTTTCTCCCGAGCGGAATTCCAGCGGTGGCTCCTTCATAGAATGCGAGGCGTTCAATCGGGTGGGAAAACTGCATTCGAAACTGCACTTGGTCTCAAGGTTATCAAAGAGAGCCGATCACATCACGATCTTGAAAAACAGATCATCTTCCCTGACCCGTTCCCAAGACGAAGACTGGGCATTCGAACGAGAAAACGCGCGGATCCACACGAGCAGCCAGACGTCAGCCTGGTTTCGCGCAGAGAGCATCGCTGTCCTGAATTGGGCCGCGCGTTCGCCTGACCCCAAACCCATGGATAACCTGTGTGCAATCATGGTGCGCCGAGATTAAGCTGAGAACAAGCAGTATGACATCGTTGAACAGCTGAAAGGGGCAATCGAAAGCGCGTGGCTCAACCTGGAGTCGAACGTCCTCGAAAAACTCGTGGAGAGCATGAAACGCCGCGTTTTCCCTAATCGTGCGTTCTTGGGACTCACAGATTCCTAAGAACTCTCTTGAGGACGCGTACTCTCATGCTACAGTGAAACGAGGTGAGGGGGAGGTACATTGTGGGGTGTCGTAATCATGTGCACCAGCCCCGTTTCAGTGAACGTCGGCTCGAATTCCTACTTTCAGACTGAAGGCTCGGCGAAGATGTTTTCCTAAGTAAGTGATGGTTCTCCCGCTCGCCAACTACCTTCTACTGCTCTACCCGAAGATTCTCCGATTCACCATTTTGTGGCAACTCCCAGCTTCGCAAGAAAGCTGGTCAACCTCGTTCGCTTCTTTTCAGCTTGACAACCGTCCAGCACGCCCTGCTTCGCCCCGCTCTAAACTCGGATCATGCTCCAGGAGCTACTCCACGATCTCTTCAATTTTCCGAGAGCTCTCCCAGAGAGTTTCCGTCTCCGAGTCGGGCTGCACAACCTCTTGTGAAGGAGGAGCTTCCTCCCGCCCGACTCACTGGTTGTCAGAAAGGCTCTCGGCGACTTCGCCCCGGAATTCCTCGATATCTTCGGCAGTCATTTCGTCCTTCCGCCGTTCCTCAAATCCTGTTCGGAACGTCCGGAAGAACCGAGTAAGAAAGCGCTCGAGCGTATCCAGCCCAAACGGAACCGCTATTTATTTAGGAAGCTTTTTTCGGTCTGGTTCAAATATTTTGAGCATATAGGGTGGCTATCGTAAGTCGTGAACTTTCTCATTTCCTCTTTTTTAGCTCATAACTCGGTGGAAGATGATCCGATTCTGAATTTCTTCTTGCGATCGACGGCTGGAAGGATGGAGGATTTTCATCCGTTGTTCGCATGGAGCGGTCAACAATTTTATTTTGTGGAGCGGCGCAGAGTTCGCCAATTCATTTATTCTGCACGGAACAAAACTGATCGTCAAACTCCTGAAGTCGACCGATCGGATTCGGAAGTGCCAGGCCCGAAACGGGATAGGATGTTGCTCGAACGCACGGCAACTCCAGATCTCTAGGTCAGGATCTGTGTTGACGAAACGCGTGCTCGATTCATTCGCCCCGTATCTCTTCGGGGAAGCCGTATTCGGGAAATTTTCTGAAGCAAAAAGTTCTCAGATTGGTCCTGAATTCCCAACTACAGAGCTGCCCGGTCGATCCGACCACTTTTCTCCCATCCGAAAATCGAGTTCCTGTAGCTTCTTGTCCTGGGAGGGGGGGAAGACTTGTCTCGATTTTCGGGCGACAAAAAAAGAACGGATCAACCCAGCAGCTCCGTAGTTGGTTGGGTTGGACCAATCTGAGGACTATTCGCCATCGGAGATCTTTTTGGATCCGGCTTCCTTCTGGAGTTACGGGCCCGAATGCAGAGCGGACGCTGAGTTGTCAAGAGGTCAGCTCTTGGCGTCAAGGTTGAAACGAGCATTCGCCCTCCTTACAGATCCTGAGCTAGTGTTTGATCCGCGCGTTTGAGCAGCCTCGTACGTCGCGTCGAGCCTGGCACTTGCGAGCTTGGTCGGTTGACTCCAGAAGTTTGTCGATAAGTTTTTCGGGAGAGTCGGAAAGTTATGATGGCAACATTAAAGCCGGTCTACAAAATGAGATCTTGATTGTTGAGTGATTCACGCGAACGAAAAGAATGCGCGATCCACCCAGCCATCAACCGCAAGTAGGACTTCCAGACTCAGACCATTTTTCACGGAGGTATGAGAAAACGAAGAGAGGGTAAGAAAGGTCCCGATACACGATGGCCACCGTTGGAGCGACTGCAGGAGCAAGGTGACACGAGCTAACAAACCATAGTTGACCATCCAACAGAGATGGGACAATTCGATCGAGTATTACGGTTTCAATCGGAACGAAGCAGGGCTCGGAGCGCAACGCTCCTGCGTTTCCCTGGCCTGCATCACGGGCCCTCAAGTTGCCGACCCGCGGTCACCTGATGCGAGAGCTGCGGCGAAAGAGATCATTCGAAAATCACTGGCCCTAATTAGTGAGGAGAGGAGCCCTGATCCGAAATCTTTGGCCGAAGTCTGAAGTTCCCACTTTGCGAACTAGTAGAAATGACTCATTCTCTGATTCTTTGCATACAGCGTGTGCGGTGTCACATCATTGCAAGGCACATCTGTTCCTAAATCAGGTGTAACATTGTAATAGAGAAACACACAGCCGACCTGCGGCTACGACCCTCTCACTGGCTCTCAAAACACCGCGGCTGCGTCAGGTGTAGTAGCTTTTTGAGCTCGAGTGCTTTCTCAGCTGCTCAACTGATCTCGGTGGAGTGCGTCGATGTCGACACCGACGCCGGTTATCTCCCTGAGCCACTTGGAGCTCTTTAGTGCGTTTTCCTTGAGCTACACGCTCGCCTCCCCGCCCCCTGGCTGCTATGCTCGTGGTCCGCGATGGGCTGGTTGGAATAAGTTGTATGAGTGGCAAACCTCATGTTGAAACCATGGAGGAACCGGGCCGGAAAAGTCGGGTTCCGTGATGATTCTCGAGTCAGTTGTTTCGTCATGACTCCTTCGGAACAATATTCTCCGTGGTGCTCTGGTGTCAAGGTTCTGGCCCTGAGGCACGCATCCTGAATGACGGATTCCGCTCGCTCTCAACCTTGTTCCTGTGTTTTGAACAAATCATGCGTCCCAACAGCACTCGTTTTCGTCATCGATCCTTAGCGTTCTCCTACAAGCAATGGATTGAAACATGGAACTCTGGAATCTCGCACGAATGAGCTTTCCCCGACTGATCAACTCGGGAACCCACTCAACTCTGATCATAAAGTTATATCCTCGGCCACCTCCATGGGCCGTGATTCAGATCAGGATCCCGGAGCTGCGCAGAGACGCTTGGCGGAATAACAGCAAGTCGCAAAGGAAGTTGAAACTCAAACGGAAAAAAACTTGAAAATATTCCAACACGCAACGATGCACGCAATGATCCGGAGGCTGCCTGACCTCATGGCATCGCTGGATCTGGACGTAGCTGGGTGACACAGCTCTTGCAATCATCAGGAAGACCTATACCACGGAGTAGCAACGCTCGATGTAGTGAAGAGCCGGTCGTAGAGGGCACTCTGATGATCATGATCTTGGATCCAGGAATCCGCATCAAAAACGACGACCGGCTCATCAAGCACTCGATTGCTTTTTGGCAGCTGTTTCGAATCCATTGAATATATGAATTTCACGGGATATGAACTTGAACGGTCGCTCAAGAATGACGTGCCCCTGCTACGGCCTGGCATTCGGAACTATTGCAAAAAGTGATCATTTACTGCTAACAGAGCACCTCATATTGGGGGAATGAATGGACGTTCGTCGCTGACAGTCGATGAGCTCCCTGCTCGTAGATTCCTAGCCAGCTTTCGTCCAAGGCGTATCAGTGTGGATCCCTATCAGCCGTAATGGCTGATTCATGAAAAAACATATACGAGCGATGTGAATGTTTAACATGAGTTTCGTTTATTGACGAATGTTTGACTATTGGTTACTTACGAATTCTCTTGAAATCTGGGAATTCTTCCCGTTACATTCCTATCGTAGCTATCAGCTCCAGTCTTTTGGCGCGTGTATCCAAAACTTTCGCCGCTTGAGGTCCATCTTATGCTCACGCGAGTACACCATTGAGTTTCGACTACGAGTTGATGTTAACTCAGTTGCTTTTGAAACTCAGGATAAGAATGGACGCGGGTTCCGTCTTTTGACTAGATGGAAGCTACCCCACCGAGTAGCCGCACTGATTGGGAAATACTATGATCGGATAAATAAGAATGTAATACGTTTTTATCCACACAAGTCTTGGGTATTTCTGAGCAGAAGAGTTATTCGTATGTTACGAAGACGAAGTCACTAAAATATTTTTTTTACAATATTCACAGTTGAACAGGGGTACCGCGATGACGTGATTCTTCAGACGAAGTTGGGGCTCTCGACGTTTTTGGGATCCAGCAAATTTCGTCGAGGTACCACTGATCGCTGAACTCATCAGCCGTTTCAAGTGCTTTAAATACTGAGATAAATCTCTCTCTTCAACTGATGCGAGACGCTTAAGTATCATATGAGCTCAAACCATGATTGAGACTTTTGGATCGAGAGAATTTTCAAATTTTTGCTCCCGCTCCACAGTTGATAACAAGGAAAATTTCTACCAGAGTTTTCCGCGCGTTTCGTCGGCCGTCTTCCGGAAAATCGAGATTCAGTCCGTCACGCGCACCGCTGGATCAGTCTTAGCTCTTTTGTTCTAACTCGAGCTGTTTTTGTTTGCAAGCACCACTCAGACCTAACTACACCTCTCATTCAGAAACTCTACGAATCATTGCTCTCACTTCTTCAGGAATTTTCAGCCGACTGAATGTTCCACTCCATCCACAGCTTCGAGCACACAATGACGATAAAGGCTCGGCGTCCATCAGACACCGAGTCCGGGATGTCGCGCAGTCAAATCACAAATATTCTGCCCTGATTTTTTGAGCGAGAAAATCGCATTCAGACGGAAATCCGGCAGCTAGCTCGGACCCTGGCGACTTACATTGCGATATCTCATATTTCTTCCTGACGTTTTAGGGGAGATGACTGATCACGGTTTTTCATGGGTTTCTGGATTCAGTGAGCGAGCATCAAACGTTCAATAGTCTTCGGCAGCGTCGTAGATGTGCAAGGAGTTCGACGAAGAATATGAAGAAGTGGAATGCTCTGCGTCGATGATCTCGCCATCGATGGTCACAGGCGATTTCAGAGGAGGAACTTTCACAGTGAATATTTGGGAGACTAGTGACGGGTTCCGAGACACCAGGGGAGCTGAACACGATCCTGAGGATTCCTTGGGGTTCTGAAAGAAACGCAGATTCTCGAGAGGGCTCGAACTGCTCGCAATCCGTGCAGTGACACTCCTGTGCTCGGGGTCGATCACTTACCGAGAACGGTGACAAAATTTGGCTCAAGTGCACTGTGCTGGACTCTCCACAACACAGTTGTTTTGATTGCTTCGAATATTCATCACTCAAAAACTATAAAGCCACATTCTGCAAGGAGATCGACACACGGTGCTGAGTCCGACGCCACGAACAGTCTTGCGGTGATGTCAAAAACTGAAGGAACTCCGACTTGAGACGGAACACGAAACAGATACTCACAAACCTGCTGTGCTTGCTGCATCTGTAACCCCGGAAGCCCGTTATGATTCATCAGGAACGCTTTCATCTCCTCATTGACGTTTTGTCTCTTGACCGCCTCTATGTCATCCGTCTGAATGAGGGCCTGCGGTGGTCCGACTGGATGGTCCGGCGGTAGCGGTGGAGGTTGCTGTATGTCCACGTATCTACATCGGGAATGAGGGTCTTTGGGCGTATTCAACGGGTAGACAAGCCCGGTCAACAAATAGTCATGAACAATGCGATGACCACGCACAAGATCTCTCATACGGAGATTTCGCAGCGATATCTCGGAACCTTGCATGCCTTCATTCTCGCTCGCATCCACTCCCTACTGATTCAAAATCGACTTCAACTCACGCCGTTAGTTATTTTCCTAGCACATTTGAAAGTGGCCTTTGCCTCACTCATGTCAATGCTTCCATGCCGTCCACGCATAGTCAGCCAATCAGTCAGCTCATTCAATTATTCAATGAAGTGGAGTATTCAATCAATCATGTAACAGTCATTCATACACTTACTTTTTGAATTTCTCTCATTTTCTGCCCCCTGATTCCCTCAGTTCAAGTCATCATCGTGTCGTCGGCGTCAGCTTAGACCCGATCGGGATGTAGGGTGACGTACCTTTGTCCGTACTCTGGTTGTGGGATCTGTTTGGGGGACTGCTGGGGTCCTACGAGTTGCTTGCCATCCAATGTTTGCGCAGCACATCCCAGAGGCATAGTACGAACGACGGTTTGCACTGAATGGGCGATTCGTTAGTTTGTTGCAGAATTCCAGGAGGCGATTCTATACTGCATGCGCTCACAGTCACCGTGGATGCAACTGAAGGGAATTGCCACGCTCTGCGCGTATCGTTGGTTCAAATTCAGGACTTGCATTCTCTGGTCAGTTAAACTGTGTTGGGACGCGGAAGGATCGGATATAGGAAAACATAAATTGCTAATAGGCGAACCAAACAAACCCTGGTGGACATTCATGCTCGGGATGTCGTCGGGTGTTGGGGGAAGCGGCCCCCGCGCTTTTGGTAGCAAAGGCGCTTTCATCGACAGCGGGCCCCAAAACGGCGATGGCGCGGAAGAACCCGCCGAAGACGAGCTCGAGTGGGTCGAACCCATCGGCACAAGGAACAGCTTACTTGGAGGATCGCAATTGCCATCCATGGAGGCCATTCGAGACCGAGCTATCGTCATGTAAGTCTTCGGATCCATTGGGATTGCCTGGGCGTCCAGAACGATTTCCGTTATCAGAAACTGTGCTCCCGATTTAGGGCCCCGCGACCCCTCGGGAGCGGATATTACATGAATGGGCTCACCTGTCCGGCGAGTACGGATCGTGCGTGTCTCGCCTTTATTCTATGGAGGCACACCCAAGTCACAATGATCACCACGACGATGGTGACCAGCGAAGCGAGGACCGGTATCAAGACAAACATATTGAGGTATGCAGGAGAGTTGGCGTCTCCGAAGATTGCATTCGACAGAATCTTCGATACGTCGGACGAGAATGATTTCTGCGTACGAATCGAAATGATTTCCGAGGGATCTCCGATGCCGAAATCGTTCGTGGCGCTCACGTAAATTTGGTACAGCGTTCCTGCGAATTCGATTGAATATCTGATTGAGACGAACCGGGAGGGTTTTCGTCAGAGTTTTCGAACAGTTACCCCGATCGCGAAGATTATACGCTGGTAAAACTAGCCGGGTATTTCGAATCTTTTGCTATTCGAACGGTTCGAGTGATGACTTCAAATCTCTAGGAAATTTGATTCGAAATATACCGGATATTAGCTGTTGAAGAGTGAACTGTGATGCTCGATTATCCAATTGAGTTTCCCGCCAACCCAGATTCAGGTCCGAGTCCGGTCTATAATAAACGATGTAGGATCGAATGTTGCTCTGATACTGTTGAACCCATTGAACGGTGATGCTGCTCGTTCCCGTAGCACCAACGAATACCTGGGGGCGAAGTGCATCCGTTATGATTTGGGATTCCAAAAGAGGCTTTCCAAATGAGAGGAGATCCCTAGTCGTCGTTGCTCTAGTCTGCTAAGATTCCCGTTCGGATTCATTCAGAGAATAGCGTGGAGAAGAATACGCTTGGTGCTTCCGAAGAAAAATCTGTTGTGTGGATGACGCGATCAAACAGAGAATTCGTCACGCCTTGATTGTAACGAGGTCTCGAGCAGCCAGCTTAGATCAAGATGAATCATGCTAGCTTCCGTTGGACGCGCCCCATAACAGAGGGGCTGGGATACATCCTATCATGGCCGGGCAAAATTCTGGTTTCATACATCGAACAAAAAGGAAACAGAATCACTGTCCGAGTTGTCAGCGAAATCGCTGAAAAGTCAAGGTGTTCTTCGTGATTCGGCTTGCGGGTGAAAATGGTTCCCAGTGTCTGAGGTCGAAGGTAGTGACAGACTTCTTGGGTCGTGCTTCCGTTCCGTGGTCGACCGACCTCTGGCAACTTATCGTCCCAAAACATTAACATGAGGCCCTCAGGAGGCAACGACACCATTCTTGGATCCAAGAGCAATGAAGGTGGTTTCGAAATGACCACGAGTGGAGTCCGACTCTTCAGTCCAGCGATCCCGCTAGTTACACCATATCCGCTCTCGTGCTCGCATTCACTCACGAAGTGATGATTCGTGGCTCTCATTGATTATTCGATGTCAAAGTTTTGCATTCATACCCGAGGAGGAGGTGGGATGTCTCCGTCGAGGGTTTTGACGTGAAGGTCATGCGTTTGCGTTCCGACTCCAGCTCCGTTGAAGGCTTTGGCCACGACACTGTGAAAAGTACAACTACTGATGAGCTCTGGAACATGGGACTGAGAACTGGATTCAGCCTGCGAGAAGTGCAGTAGAACTGACCTGTAATCGGTTCCTTTCTGGAGACCTGTCAGGAAGAACTCATTGGTCGAGTTCTCCTTATAATCAGCGGTTTTGAAGGAATATGGTCCATGGCCAGTGGGTTTATATCCGATGTAGTAGCCGCGCAATTCGCCGTTCCACTCATCACGCGGTGGCGGTTTCCAAGAAACGCGGATAGTGTGTGGACCTTTGGGTTCCACATGGAAGTCCGTAGGCGCGGCACTCGGCTCTGGAATACGAAAAGGACCCCGGAAATTTACAACGTTGCCGAGAAAACCCTCAAACGAATCCAACACGAGGTTGAGCTCCGTTCGGTCCCAGAGCCACGACGACAATCGGAATGTCCCGGAATTTCGAACCAACCTTCTTCGCCCGTGGTGAAACTCATTGCGCTGGATGGCTGGCTGCTTCCAACAGCGTTATCAGCAACGATGCTGACTTGATATGCGATGCCGGGCTTTAGGTCCTGCAGTAGTACCGAGCTCTGTGTGCCAGCCACCTCCATCTCCTCCAGTCGATGGGAAGTAGCCACCCGCCAGTATTGAACAGTATACTTCGTGATGGGAGAATTGCCGGAGTAGGGGGGAGTCCAACTGATGCTCGCCGAGCGGCTCCACGTTTCGGAAATCTTTATGTCTCGTGGTGGTTGGGGAACCTCTGTGCAAGTGGGATCATCTTTAGAACGCTCCCGGCAGCATGGAGCGGAATGATATCCGATACTTGGAATGAGATTCACCAACCTATGATAAGAAGTTTGACGGTCCGCTCGTCATGGCCATGCTCATTTTCAGCGAGACAAGTGTATATCGCTCCATCGTTGCGATCGGTGTTGCTGATGAATAGTTCTGACTTCATGCTCTGATCCTGGTACGTCTCGTAGATCTCGTTCCTGGAACGAGCGTATATCGAATCTCGAGTCGCCTCCTCTTCAGAGAGTAACGCCAAGAAAAATCACAACAATCAGTCCAAGGGGCGTTGTCCTTTCTGCTCATGTTTACTCCTTCGTTCCGCCATCCTCTGATTCGAAGGAGTCCTGGCGTCTGCTATCAGCTCTTCCCAACGAGAGCAGCTCTGGCGGTGAGCCTGGACGGAGGGAGACTGAGAGACTCCCTCTCATTTGGCCTCTCAGGCCCGGGGGAGGGTATCTGACCTGACGAGCGCTCGGCTTTGGGAGCTTTCAAGCTTTTCGAAACACACGCTCTCTTCAACCTCGCTCTGAGCCGCGCCGACCCCTCGAGCTCCCCTTCAGACTCTCATTTCCCGAGAATGCAATGTCTAGAGCCACGAGCCGATGGGGCGATGATCATGAACTAAATTTGACGAAGAGACATTCGGTTGGCTTCGGAAATTCGGCCGATCAGGAGAAGTACTCAAATTCTTTTCAAGCGTCTACGCTGTCTCGTGGGAGCCCCCGGTTCTCAGCCTGGAGCCCTGATAGAGCTCGAGAAGGGTCCGAATTCAAGCACACTCTTGCCCCGCTCATTTCGTTCCGATTCTGGTCGACCGTATTCTTTTGCGCAAGGCGCCCCCCAAGCTACGGAAGCCGTCGAGTCTTTCACAAGGATTTCCGACTGGAGATACGTGAGCCGATGACTGCGAACCTAATCCAGACCAACCAGAGGCAGCTCCGACGCAGCGAAGGGAAGATTCGAGCATAATATCTCCGTTCCTCTTCCCTCCTCAGTCAAAAATCATGTCTGCTTAGGTCCAATAATGGTTTCTAGCCCTACTCGATGGAGCACGAGAGGCCATCAGCGATGTCTATCGGGGAATAGATCGACTTTGCGAACGATCCGTCCTGGCTCATTCTCTCTTGCGCATGAGACCGCAAATCTCGACCGACCGGAGCAGTCAGCCAGCTCCCTCACCAAACGCGGCAGAAATCGAAGTTGGATATGTCTCGATCCATCGAGAAACTGGGGCAGATTCAAAGGGTTCAAACAACAACTCGACTGGAGCACTGACCTGTCATTCGGCTTCTTGTTGATGATGCGATTTCCTTTCGACCATTTGATGTGGAGTGGAGTGTCGCCCTGTGCTTCACAGGTGAGTTTGACATTCTCCCCTTTGCGAGCGGTGACGACAGAGTGTTTCTCTTCGAATTTCGCTGGCACTGCATCGTAAAACTCGAATTAGTAAGTAGCTTCCGCGCCGTGAGAAGCCATCCCAGCGCGCCACATGCCCGCGGGCGGAGATGGCTTGGGCATGCAGAGAATAGATCGGAAAATGTCTACCTAACCGCCATGAAGTTTCAGAGCCGCCGATAGATGGCACCACATGTACGTCGAGTCTTTCGAGATTTCAAGGAGACACCCGACCCAATGAAACACCCCCGCCCTAACCCAAAGTTCAATACGTTTATTCGAAAGACCAACACCTCTAGTTTTCATTGTAAAGGTATGGAAAATCACTCCAAGCTCATTTGCTGCTACACAAGCATATTTTCCGTCATGATCGACGACCTTTGTTGATTTACAATTCACGTTTACATCTGAAAGAGACGACAGAGTTCTTAGATCCCTTCAAGCCTCTTCCGTCCGGCTGATTTCCACAATTTCTCCACTCACCAGAAAGCACCGATATTCTGTCGTTCCCACATTTCAGCAACGAAAGTCTAGGTGCCGGGTTGCCGTGTGCCGGACAGATTTCTTTCCATCGAGAGCTTGACGAAGCGTTAACAGAAAGCTCGGTGGGCAGATCGGACGCGGTCCAGAAAGGCGCAACTGGAACCGTCAATATTTTTGAGCCCTGACGCCCCGATAGAAGTACTGAGATGCTTGAGAGTATCAAACGTTACCGAAAAAGTCCCAGAATACAGGCCGAAGGACTTCGGGTTCACCTGGAGTTCACCGACCAGAAAACTAAGAGCGAGCAGCGCGCTCATAAATAATTCAGGAGGTTTCTGAAGGCGCTCATGCTATTTTCGCTTGTCTTCGAAGACGGACCATTTTCATGGCTGAGCTATTGTGCTCATGGCTCGTCTCCGACAGTGTCGTTTGGACTGTCAGGTCGCTCGGAGCTGCGGCGACTGTTTGTTTACATTCGAGCTGAACCAGGGAGGCCGCTACATAACAGCTTTGAGATGGTTCGATAACTCTCTAACCCGGAACGCGACGAAGCTCGTTGAGCGGTGCGTCGGCATTGAAGCTATAACATTGAGATTGCTACGAGAATCCACCGGAGGAGGAAAGCGGAACGTTCCGCATTCCTCGGCTGGGAGTATCGCCGAACGGTAGGAGAGCACTAGATCATCTCGCGTACCGTTTCCACAAGGCATTCGCAAGAAAACCGTCTCCAAGGCCCAACCAACAACAAGAGAAAACATTTACCAACCTTTCACGTCGACTGCCGTAGTGTATTCATCCTTTCCGAAACTGTTCTGAACAACGCACGAATAGTTTCCATTGCTATCTATGGTCACTGGGCTGATTTCGAGAACTGACATGCGATCGTTGCTCTGCGTCACACTTTCACCGGTATAGAAACGTCCATTCTTCCTCCAGGAGAATGTTACGGGCTTGGCACCGGACGTCACCGCACAAAACAGACTGAGGGAATCGTTGACTGTCAGCTTCTCGGGGACCGTGAAGGGTTGGATTCGCGGGGCGGATGCTGGAAGGGCGAAGGATTGTTATTTCCGTCGAGCTATATACGCCGTCATATTCGATGAGAGTCAAACTCCGAACTCACCTTCAGCGACCCGAATCCGCGTAAAAATCAACAAAGCCCCGCACAAAATCGGTGTCATCATTGTTCACTGTTTGTGAGAATGGCGACAGCAGAGCGCTGATATCCTCACACCGAGTGCTCAGATGGAACTAGTGGCTCCATGAAGTACACCAGGAACGAATTAACTGAATCTGACTTATTCGAGCTTCCTAAAAAGCACAGAGTGTGGAGCCACCAGTACAGGAAAGCTCTGACAAACGAATAATGCCGGTGTTTGGAAGATCAACTGCAGACACCATTATTATCAGTGTACACTTCTCAAACGAGAAGAAAGAGACATCCCTTCGATGCCAATCATCGATGTCAGATAACATGAAAAGTGTTCTCGAGGGTGTAGAACTATGGCTATTCAAGGGTTCTTGAAGCAGGCAAGCTTTGTTCAAACGCTCTAGCTCTGTGTTGCCGCTCATCTCTCTCAACAATGCGTGGAGGAATCGCTAACGGTACGTATTCATGATGTTCTTACTAAACACCGATATGCGAAAACGATGCTGAATGACGCCGTGCTCATTTGACGCTTCACACTCGTAGGGACCAGCCGTGTAGCTTTCCACCCTGTCAATGGGAAGGAATGAGCCGTTCTTGATGTTCTCTGAAATAGATCAGACACTGCTAGGATTTTTGGCACTAGTACACCTCGATTCCGCGTCGGAAAATAGTTCTGTGAGCACTCACCTCCGTTCTTGCTCCATGTTATGACGGGCTCAGGGAATCCCTCAGCTCTGCATTCTAGTTCAGCGCGCGAGTTTCGAGTCAGAGTGATGTCTTTTGGCGTTGATACCCATTGCGGTTTAGCATTGACTGCGAGCATAGCACTGAATCCGCTGGTCCCTCCGTGATTCGTCGCCTCGCATGTATAGTTTCCTGCGTGCTTGGATTGCACGTTTTGTATGCTGAGCACTAGAGCGTCGTCCAGTTTCCGGAGAGATATCCCATCGTTTTCCGAACCCAGTTCTAATCCATCCTTGTACCATTTCAAGTCGCTATCTTCATTTGCAAAGCACAAAGCTTTCACGCGTGAACCAACACCGTTAGTCGTCGGAAAACTGAACTTTCCAACCTCCAAAGTCACGCAGCTGATCACTCTTATTTCCAAAATTAGAACGATAGATTTAAGTAGCAGAAGGAACATGTTTGCACACTTCACAGGTCTAAAAACTAACAAGATGGCGTGGATAATATGCATGCTAGAATACGAGGTGGTACCCGTGGCGCCACACACCGGCCGTTTGCGTGAAACACCCCAATGGCGCGAAAAGTTGTACGACACTCATGGAATCCGGTGATTATGCTTACGGCTCATTGATATTTTCACGTCTTGACTCAGCGATCCGTACGGGTTCTTGGCATTACAAGTGTAAACCCCCGGGCCCTGTGAGCTCAGGTTTCCCAAGCTGAGCTTGGCGCCGGTTCGCACGACTTCTGTAACGTCGTAGGTTTTGACAAAGCTGGCTGTGATTCACTCTGGGTATCAGGACTTCGTTCGAATGACCTCAGAGGGGATCGTCGCACTACAGAGACTTGTGCCTGATTCTGTTCAGCAGTCGCAAATTCGATGGAGGCACCAACCTCCATTTTTGAGCCAAACAATCTCAGGCTGTGGATAGCCTTCTGCATCGCAAACGACGTCCATTCCTGCATTGCCGGCGTTTGTATCGATCGGTCGAATCTTCCACACGGGAGGGGCCGCCACAGAGAGGAACGCGGTGAAATCAGAGACGCCGAAGCGATTTCGAGCCGTGCAGGTGTAGTTTCCGACATGTTTGACCTGTACTCCGCTTATGAAGAGCAACAACACGTCTTCAACTTTGTTCAGAACGATGCTGGGATCAGATCCACTCCGCAGAGTCCTGCCGTCTTTCGCCCACGATAGAGAACTTTCCTCGAGCGACGAGCACATGACTTTGATTTTGGTGCCGATCGGTACATACGATGGGAATGTGAAAGGAGCCACCGTAGGAGAGACTGACAAGAGAAATGGAAGAGCAATTCAAGCATCAGTTGACCGCGGATCACTCGTGTGAATCCCAAATCGGTATTCTTGAAACCACTGACCTGCCAAAACTCTGCGTTGGAAGAAACAAACAATTATCAATGATACGTGGGGCCACATCTTGCGTACATCCGAAGAGCACAAATTGTTTCGAAATGCATCAAAATGGCCGTGGATCGCGATTGTTGGGATTTATCCCTTTTAAAGACGATCCATGTGGCGCCACCCTCCGGCCGTTTCAGAGAAACGCTATGCCGGCGGAAAATTTCAACTGAGACATTTCTTACTTGAAATTGAGATCTCGACACTCTGCTCAATCGAACCATATTCATTCGACGCTGAGCATGTGTATCGTCCACCAGCGGACCGGTCATGCTTCCCAATCTTGAGAACCTTCGACCGCTGCAGGATTTTCCCATCCTTCCGCCAGAGTAGTTCCGGCTCAGGAAAGCCATGAGCATCACACTCTAGGCTGAGTTCTTCCGAGGATAGGATTGTTCTGTTCCGAAGAGTCTTCCGGAATGTCGGGGCAGCTGTCACCGCTAGGAAAGCGCTGTAGCTCGCAGAGCCTTCTCGGTTGCTGGCTACGCAACTGTAGTTCCCAGAATTCTCCGGCTGCACATTCCGGATCACCAGGAGCAGCACGCCTTCAACAGCTTTGATTTCCGCGCCCCCTGCTCCGCTTACGACTCGCTTCCCATCCCTCAACCAATTGAGGGATTGAGCTGACGCGGAGAAACATGTGACTTTTATCAAGCTTCCCACAGGGTTCTTCTCCAGAAAAGCGAAAGGGGATACTGACGGCACGCCTGGAACAGGTTCGGTAAACTTCGGCACGACTGATCATACGCCCTCATAGATCGCCATCATGAAACGAACCTGACAGGCAGAGTTGAGGCGTGAGCAGCAACAAAAACACTCCGGATAAACTTGGCAACATCTCCGTTATTCAAGTGTCAGCGATTGGAAACATGGCTGCCGTTTCATAGGTTGTAGCTGAACTGCAAAGCTTGGAACAAAGTACGCGTGGCGCCATCCGTCGGCCATTTACAACAACAGGCTCTACGGCGCAAATCTTCAAATCAGCTTCAGGAGAGAGCTTACTGTTCACTGACACCATGACATTCTGCGCAATCTCTCCGTGTTTG
The DNA here is from genome assembly GCA_037576195.1 of Phytoseiulus persimilis. NCBI lineage: Eukaryota > Metazoa > Arthropoda > Arachnida > Mesostigmata > Phytoseiidae > Phytoseiulus > Phytoseiulus persimilis. Next base: position 44,296,866 of record CM075102.1, on the reverse strand, counting down.
TTACTAGCAACGCAAGTGTAGGTCGCCGTGATAGTTGCGTCGTATCTATCGAAGCGGAGAGAATTCCCGGTCGGGTAAATTTCGCCATCTCTGAACCACCTAACATCCGGCACCGGGTAACCCGAGGCTTCGCAGCGGATTTCGGAGCTGTTAACCGCGGACAGAATCGCGCGCTCCGGTGGTTTCAATGTCCAAGTTGGTTTTGACGGGACGACGAGAGCCACAGTCCAACTGCTATGACCGATCTGATTCCTCGCTTCGCAGGTGTAGTTTCCAGAGTGTTGTGGCTGAACGCTTCCGATGGTCAGGAGGATGACTCCTCTGAGATTGTCGATCTCGATCCCGTTCGCGCCGCTCTCGATTTGTTTCCCATCTTTCAGCCAAGATGATGTGTCAGCATTGCTCGAAATACAAGCAACTTTGACCGCACTCCCAACTATGCTGGTCTCAGGAAATACGAAGGGTGTGATAATGGGCCTCCCTAGAATCGTTTGAACCTCACGCTAGATTTCCATATTCATTCACCTTGGGAAGCAGTCGCCAATACGCTCGAAACGCGAAAAATCAACGAACCTGCGCGGACGGAATCCACAGCGACAACCCACAATACGCATCTAATGCCGCTGAACATTTCACCCGATCAGAACGGCATCGGAAAACAAAAATGGCGATAACCATTCCTCTGTCAACTTGAAACCATCTCTCTTCCAATGGTACATGTGGCGCCATCCACCGGCCATTTGCAACAGAACAGCCGGGGGCGCAATATTCGAAGACTCCACACGCTTACTTTCGAAAGATATTTCCACATCTTGCTGAATGCGACCGTAGTCGTTGATGGCGACGCAAGTATAAACTCCCGCAACAGCTTTCTGATCCGAAGTATCGAGTCGCAACTCGGCACCTTGCTGGAAACGGTGGCCGCCCTTGAGCCATTCCACCACGGGTTGAGGATATCCTGAAGCCTCACACGAAAGTCCGCCGGATTCCGCCGTCGATACCACCTTCCGATCAGGAGGACGTTTCCTCCATTCTGGGGCAGATGGGACGACCAGCGAAGCGCTGTAGGCACTCTGACCGTCTTTGTTTCCGGCAGCACAGGTGTAATTCCCGGAGTTCTCGGGTTGCACACGCGGAATGATGAGAATGAGTGAGTCCTCATAGATTTTCAATTCCACGCCGTCGAGGCCACTTTGGAGCACGGCTCCATTCTTCAGCCAGGAGAGCTGGTCGGCATTACTTGAATAGCAGAATACTTTGATCAAACTGCCCACGCTTGTCTTATCCGGGAATCCGAAGGGGGTGATGGAAGGCTTCTCTGAAAAGCCATTCGTATATCTGCCATCCCGTTCCAAAAGTCGTCCCGATCATTCGTAGCCGTCGAATGGTACAGAAGTAAATCAATCGTCAACATACCTGACAGAACACCACGTATCATGATGAACATCATCAGAACAAAGTTTCTATTTTGACTCATGCCTGTTCAGCTGGTTTTGGACTGCGAATGAGGATCAAATATGGCGTTTGCCATGCTACGGCCAGCTTGGTCTCGAGCAATAGTTTGCGATACTCGTGGCGCCATCCATCGGCCATTTGTTCCAGTATCGTCCCCCGCGGCTTTTTTGAAAGATTCCAGTAATTGTTGAAGCCGCCTTCTGAAATCTCGCTCGAAATCATCCCAGCTGCGGCTCACGAAACAGAATGACGCAAACGTCAGCCTTGATGGAGCCGGGTCGGGAGACTCGAATAGATTCCGGATTGTTTGCTCCGAATGATAACCTAAGCATAAGGAGGAATCTTCCACGAGATCGAGAGAAAACTCACGATGCACCGAGACATGTGCGACCTGACTGATATTCCCGTGCTGATTCGTAGCTACGCAAGTGTAGGCACCGGGCTGAGGTTTCACTTTCTTGTTGAAAGACAGCAATGAGCCCCGATGAACCACGATCCCGTTGTAGGTCCAGACTATGTCGGGTTTCGGGTGACCCGACGCTTCACAATTGAGAGCCTTCTCATCTCTCGCGGACACAACGAATTTTTCTGTCGGCTTCGAAATCCATTTCGGTGGAGCTGCGACGCTCAGGAAAGCACTGACGGAGGTCACTCCTTCCCGATTCTTAGCCTTACAAGTGTAATTCCCAACATTTCTGACGTCAACGTAGTTAATCACCAGGAGCAGCATCCCTTCGAAATGCTTGATCTCGACTCCCTCAATGCCGCTCCTCAGTAAGGTTCCATCTCTGAGTAATGTCAAACTTGTTGCATCACTCGAAATGCAAGTTGCTTTGATTTCCGTTCCCACCACTGCTCGATCCGGGAACCCGAAAGGCGAGATCGAAGGAGCGCCTGTAAAAGCTTTGTTGTCGGAAACGGAGGGAGACTTGATTCCCCAGCCATTCGCGTCTCTCTGAATCCACTAAACGCTCCGTGCGAGCCTACCTGCTCTGCAGTGATGTGCTGCGGTCGTGAGGATTACGCTCGTCATGTACAACCACATGATGTCGACACTGAGTCAAGCTCATTCGATCCGCAGAGGAAGCCAACATGGCGCCCTTCACATTTGAGAACCGAGCGAAACCATGGTACAGGTGGCGCCATCCATCGGCCATTTGCCGGATGTCAGAAACGGGCGGCATTCTTGAAGAGGTTTCAACGACGGAATCGGGTCCAGGACTCGTTGAATTTCCGTCCGACTCCACGGCGGTCGACATCTCTTGAACGGGGAAGCTAGTACCGAACGCCCACATCGGAGCTCCGTCGAATTATGACGTACTCGGTTGCTGCCGTGAAGTCATACCGTAAATCAGAAGTCATCTGGACCAGCAAAGGGTTCGGGAATCGCCTTCCAGAGGGGAGGGGAAGTCATGTGCCCGCATGCACACCGAATGGACTAGGAACCGATACCACATATCCATGAGGACACGAGCACACAAGTGACTCCGAGGATTTCTTAAATCGGGATGCTCATCTCATATATCACGTCTCTAAGGTACAGGTGGCTCCATCCGTAGGCCATAAAACTCAATAGAGGCATGGCGTAATATTTAGCTATCGACGAATTCCACTCCACGTATAGTGTTCTGTTTAGACTCACGAACAGCACTGATTTTGAAATCATGTCGAATCTTTCCATAGGCGTTCTCGGCTTGACAAGAATACTCCGTAGACCGTCCCCGAGTTGACGCAGGCGAGAACCTCTTCCCAGAGAATATTTCTGCAGTGAACATTGCGGATAAGACTCCCGAAAACATCCGAACAAACTGGGCATCGCTGCGATGCTTTTTACCTTTTCCATTCGCATACCACTTCACTCGGGGCTCTGGGTACCCGGCAGCTTCGCAGACGAGTTCTCTATCGCTTGAGACCCCAAGAAAACTGGCGTCCTTTGGGACTTTGATCCAAGCGGGCGGAACAGCCACCTTCAATGACGCGCTGAATGAACTCGTTCCATGCCGATTGCGTGCCGTGCAAGTGTAATTCCCCGCATGGACTGCTTGTGCGCTGGATATCACCAATACTAATATATCTTCGAAATGCTTGATGTCGATTCCTTTCGCCCCTGACTTCAACGGATCGCCATCTTTGAGCCACTGCAACGAGCTTTGTGATTCTGAGACGCATGTTGCCTTAACTGATGCTCCCAATGAAACGATCTCGGGGAATGCGAAAGAGGATATCGACGGCTTCCCTAAAATGAGCGCACAAATCAGTGTCCCTGTCGAAATGAATGTTTCTCCTTCAAACGAATGCTCAGGATAGGATCGACGTACCAGAATAAACAGTTCTGAGGCACAGCAACGCACAGAAAATGGAGAATCCACGGCATCCCATTTTCATCGGCTGCCTGTTGGCACTGTGACTCTTGATTGCGTCGAACAACATGGCGACTCCCATAGCTTCTAAATCATTGACTCGATACTCGTGGCGCCATCCATCGGCCATTTCACAAAGTTTGGCACGATCGGCGGTCGATTCAAGTCCACAGAGCCGGAGGACTCCGTACTCACTGTATATGGACAGTTTGAAATTATGTTTCACGCTCCCGTGCGGATTGGCCGCCTCACAAATGTAAGAGCCTCCTTTCGCGCCCCCATCGATGGTCAGTATTGGTCCTCGATGAATCGCTTCTGCAATGCATCACGGAAGACAATCGGACATCGTGATTTATGAAACACAGGCTAAGATCTAAATCCTGAGATTTCGACTGACCGTCTCCGTTGAACCAAGTGATGTTTGGTTCCGGATGACCTGAAGCTCCGCAGTGAATATCGAGCTTTTTCGTCCACTCTGTGACGATGAGGTCCTCTGGAACCGACAGCCATTGCGGGGGCGCAGAAACACTCAAATACGAGCTGTGGCTATTAGTGCTGCCGTTTGGTCCCTGAGCGTAACAAGTGTAGTTGCCCGCATGCTTCGGTTGCACCGAGTCGATCGACAAGATGAGTAGTCCGTCGAAATACTGGATACTCATGTCTGCGGCCCCCTCTTTCACGGTTATTCCGTCTTTGAGCCAGCTCATTTTCCCACCGCCTCCGGCGAAGCAAGTAATTTTGACCTGCGTTCCGACGAGATTGGTCTCTGAGAAGCTGAAGGGCGTGATGGGAGGCGAGCCTAGAATCATTGGCACAGGTGAACCCACGCCATGGGAACCAACTTTCGGAGGAAGTAAGGCTCCGAGCCAGAAGAAAGCCATACCTGCTTGAATCGAGCTCATCATGACAGGTAACACAACGAATAATCTCCGAACGTTCATGGTCTGCGTCTTCTGACAGTTCGCTTTTGAACAAAGATGGCTTCCTCGGGGCGAGTTTTAGCTTTTCGACCCGAGGTTTTTGATAACACATGTGGCGCCATTCATCGGCCATCCCATGGAACTGAGGTAACGGCGCTAACTTTGATTTCGACGGCTCTCGGTTCCGCGAGACTGCCGGATGAAACTCACGAGAGATCGAAAGCTCGAAAGTATGGTTCAGCGAGCCATACTCGTTCGTGGCACTACATTGATAAATTCCGGATGGATTCGAATCCTGGCGACGACTTATTTCGAATGACATTCCGTGCCAAACCGTAACTATAATGGATCGAACGATTAGGAGCTGCTATCTGCTAAGATCAATTCACTCCGCCGGTAAGGCACTGATGAGAATAACGAACCTCCGCCCCTGCTCCACGTGATTTCAGGCTTAGGATTTCCGGACGCCTCGCATAATAGTTTGGTGTCCGATGAGATCATCGCTTTTTCCTCGGGTATCCGAACCCATTTCGGGGGAGCAACCACTGTCAGCACGGAACTGAAGCTCGAGCTGCCTTCGGAGTTTCGCGCTAAGCAGGTAAAATTACCCGAGTGGTACGGCTCCAAGTGCTTGATTTGCAAAATCACCACATCGTCGAGCTGCCTTATGGAAATGTTCTCACCACCGTTGCTTAGTGGTCTACCGTCTCTCAACCAAATCAACTCCTCAGCGCTACTTGACGTGCAAGCTACTTTTAGCTCGGAGCCCGCAGTATTCTCAGATATCACGAAGGGTGACACTTTGGGGATCCCTGGAATATGAGTCCGGTATGCATCCTGATAGTTCATTGACTCGACTTTCCACAGGGATGAAGTTCATGAATCAGGGAGAATATATGACATACCAGCGTCCACGACAGCAAACACAATCCATAATAGTGAGAGCGACACCTCTATCATGTTGAGTTTCAACACCACAACTGAAGTAAGATGGCGTCTAATGGGGGAAATTGATTCAGATCGATTTGCGGTACCGGTGGCGCCATCCGTCGGCCATACATGGAACTTCGATCGGGCGGTCAAAGTTTGAATTCCGGGTGGAAGTTCCGAGTAACAGCTCTATTTTCCGCTGACGTGCACAATCATGAAGCCACATGACTGTTCAAGTGTTCTAGCCAGCACCGATCCGTTGGCCGAGAGACCACTGAGCGCTTTCAGACTCTGTATTATTCACTCACAATAGAGGGCTACCTCGAAATCATATCCGATGTCTCCATATGCATTCCAAGCTCTGCATGAATACTTCTGTCGCCGGCCTCGCCTGTTAGCCGCGAATAGGAACTGATTTCCGAATCCTATGATCTCTGTGGAGTTCAGTGCTGGGTCATATTTTTGCGGAGAGTTTCTGATCGGGAAGTGAAATCGATATACCTTCACCGAGTGCCCATGATATGTTGGGCGCAGGAAAACCAGATGCTTCGCACGTCAGCGTCCTAGAATAGCGGACATCCAAGACTTCCAGGTCCTTGGGAACCTTCACCCATTCAGGTGGAGAAGCCACATCCAGCGAGGAGCTGTACGCAGTGGATCCTTCAGAGTTTCGCGCTACGCAGGTGTAGTTCCCCGAGTGCTGGGACCGTGCTTTGGCTATCATGAGGATCAGGATGCCTTCAACATCTTTGATTTCTATTCCGTCAACACCGCTCCGTAGCAACTGACCGTCTTTGAACCATTGCAAAATGACATCGGCTCCTGACACACAAGTGGCCTTCACGAGATTCCCGACTGGAACATTCTCGGGGAATGCGAAAGGAGAAATGGGAGGTTTCCCTGCAACATTTGAACTGCGCCGTCATCGTCGTAACCGACCCTCCCTATGCAGCTTTCAAGCACTTTTCGCGTTTGTACATACCCGCGATGGCCGTTGAAAGCGCGCAGATAATCACTGAATAGAACCGAATCATTCTCGTTGGATCTACGTTGCCTTCAGAGCTTTATAACGCAGCCAACATGGCGACGGTGTTTGAGATAACGCAGTTCACGGTACATGTGGCGCCACCCATCGGCCATTCCAAGTGTTACGTTCAAGAGGCGGCATTTTCAAGATGAGACTGTACCTCAACAACACTCACAATGCACTGCCAGCTCGAAATCGTACTCAATTGTGCCGTGAGCGTTACTCGCCACGCATCTATAAGAACCTCTCTCTCCAGAGCTGAGGACGTCGAAGCTCGGGCCGACCTGAACTTTCTCTGAAATAGGCTCATCTATGAGGTCTATGAGACGGCCCCTCCACATCGAAAGTCGGAATAGTTTCACCGACCCATGAAGGGATGTCGAATAAGCTCTTCAAACTGACCATTCTTTCTCAGCCAGGTTATGTTCGGTTTTGGGTGTCCCGAAGCTTCACATTTGAGCTCTAGTCTGTGGCTCGACTTCGCAATGACGACCTCTTCCGGCACTGAGGTCCATTGTGGTGATGCAGACACCTCCAATTGGGCACTGAAATGACTTTCAGCATCGCCATTTCGGGCGGCGCAAGTGTAGTTTCCTGTGTGCCGGAGCTGCACATTGTCTATGGATAACACCAGAAATCCATTGAAGTGCTGGAGGCCAATGTCGTGGGTGCCGTTATGCAGTCTGACTCCATCTTTGAGCCACACGAGATTGCTTCCGCCTCCAGCGAAACACATCACCTTGATCTGACTTCCTACTGAGGGATTATCCGGGAAGCTGAAGGGTGTGATCGCGGGAACTCCTAAAATGACGTCGGAATGGAGCGTCACACTTGGGCGCGGGATGGTCGCGATAACGGCAGGTTGGTCGAGGAAACATACCTGATTCGCCGAAGCTGAACAAAACGAACAGCGCGAGAAATTGTGTGAGCTGCATGGTACTCGCAGACTCCGAAGCTGACGTTTGAAACAAAAATGGCTCCCTTCAAGTGACAGTTGGGATCCCGTCCAAGTAGCCCCGCGATGCACGTGGCGCCATCCGTCGGCCATTGTCGAGAACTAACTTCTTGGCGGAATTTTCGAGGTCGCGTTTCACAAACTCGAGGGCTTAGCATTGCTATTGGTAGATCACCGTTCCTCAAATCCCGTGCTCGTCCAGTGTATATGTTCATTCAAACCGGGCCGTCATAGTGAAAGATTGAAGCGATGACTGCCTACGAGCAGGCCGGTCAGTGCTAGCGAACTGCGCCGGATTCCGGCAACCGAACTTCTTCTCCCAACGGAACATTTCTCAGATCTCCTCTCTGACGTGGGCTGTTCATAAGTCCTTAGCCGCAAGTGAACCAGATGGCACCAAGCCTTGTTGAAACAATCGAGAGTAACTCGCACAACTTCCACTCAACGTCGTCAGGCTTGGCTCGTGAACTATATCGGCGATGAGGGACCCTGTTCCCAACAGAGGATGGGTCTGTCGACTCAAAGGAACTTTGTTCTCTGCGGGACCCGAACCAGTTTCCGAAACTCTCCGCATGGAGTGAGTTTTTTTGGGGAACATACGCCAGGGAAGCTATCAACTCGCGTTTCGCGTGACGCCGTCGCGACGCAACTCAACAAACTTCAGGGCGGGCGTATTGTAATTATAAATCTGACGGTGGAACTCACAGAAAGTCGTCAGAGCGAATGTGTGACTCAGCGACCCATGATTGTTTTCGGCTCTACAAGTATAGACTCCGCTGCCTTCTTTAGATACCAGGTCGATGTTAAAATCACGGCCCACATGTGCAATTTCTGCAAAACGGATCGCTCTTACCCAAAGTTCGAGTAGAGGTCAACAGAGCCTCTTCCTTTTCTCGAAATTCCACTAACCTCCGTTCTGAAGCCACTCCACTCTCGGCTCCGGGTAACCGGACGCTTCACACGTCAACTTTTTCGTCGTGCCCACGGATAGTCTCATGTCTTCGGGAACTCTGACCCACACTGGGGGTGACGCAACTTCTAGGCGAGCAGTGAAGTTACTGCTCCCGTCAAGGTTCCGCGCTGTACACGTGTAGTTACCAGAGTGTTCAGGCTGCAAGTTTTCTACTGTGAGTACAGACATTCCTGGCAGCTCTTGTATGTGGAAATGTCCGATGCCGTCGGTCAGGTATAGCCCGTCTCTAGCCCATGAGAATGTGTTCCGTCCCATCGAAACACAAACAACTTTGGTTTCGCTTCCGACCGAGGATTCCGTGAAGGAAAACGGGGAAATTTTCGGAGTCCCTGGAATGATTCCCGACGATGGCTCACTTCTGATTCGAATGCAAGCCGGAGTCAGCGAAACCCATGATGAAGAGAATGTCAGCAAATTCAAACACGGAATACCTGAGTCACATGTGTGTGAGATTAGCGCGACAGTTAGGAGCACAACTCTTTGCAGACCCATGTCGAGTCACTCAGATTGGGTCCCAGAGGCGACACCGCTCCCAGGATCCAAACATGGCGTCACAGATCGTGCTACCGCTGAGCGATTTTCGCGGTACATGTGGCGCCATGCATCGGCCATTTGCTCAAGCACCATTTCCAGCGGCACATTCGAAATCACGATTCGCCATCCACGATCGTGTTGAGTGTGTTTCTCAAAGAGTAGTTCAGCACTTACGGAAAACCGAGACTCGGAAATCATGTTGAATCATTCCGTACTCGTTGCTCGCTTGACATTCGTACAACGTGGTGACATTATTTTCGCCGATCCGGAGCGAGAGCTTATTCCCAGAGTGGACGGGTGCTTCGGGGAGAAATGAAGACTTATTTGATAGAGCTTCGAACCGAGGAAATCGATTTGAGCTTCGTACAGCGCCTGCGACGATTTCTGATTACCTCCGTTCCGGAACCAAGATACTTGTGGTCGGGGGGAGCCCCTCGCGGAGCAAGTGAGGATCTTAGCTTTCGAATTCCGAGGGACGACCACATGCTTATCAGGAACTTCATTCCACTCGGGAGGGTAAGGAACCGAGAGTACTGCGCTGAAGCTGCCACTACCGTCCACATTCGTTCCGGTGCAAGTGTAGTTGCCAGAATGTTCGCGACGTAGCTTTTCTATGGTCAGGACCAGCATTCCCTGAACCTCATCGATTCGCACACCGTCTTCACCGTCGCGAAGCTCGCGGCCATCGAAGAGCCAGGTGAGCGCACTTTTGACAGAGGAAATGCAGACTATTCTGACTTCGGATCCGAGAGACGTTTCCGAGAAGCCAAAGGGCGATATTTTCGGGGTCCCTACAAGAATTATATCTGCGTTTGGTCGACTTTCACCGTAGTTCTTGGCCGAATCATAGATTCGGCAGAACGTGATTCATGTCCATACCTGCGTGGACCCAGTTTGAACCAATCACGGATGAAATAATCAGCGCAAGCAACATGACCGCGCCTCCTCCACACATTCACTGACATCCATCAGTTGTTTTGGATAACATGGCGTCCTGCTAGGCCGCCTGGAGCTATTTCTGATACATGTGGCGCCATCCAAAGGCCATTTTCCGAAGCCAAGCCACCGGCGGCAGTTTCAAACAAACTATCGGTGCTTGGTCGAAACCAGATTCAGGGAATTCCCATCCGTACCAAAAATCTGTACGTTAAAACTGTGACGTATCGTTCCATGTTGATTGGTAGCTGCACAACTGTACAGTCCCGATACGGTACCACCCGTCGGCGTTGACTCCAGGAATATGGTGTTTCCTGACTTGATCTTTTCTGTAACACATGAGAAGATCACAAACGATGTGCTCCCTCGTGAATCACTCCTCGTCTCTGAGGACACAGCGCAAGTGTCACCAACCTCCATTTCGAGACCAAACCACCTCTGGTTCCGGGTGTCCTGAGACTTCGCACCTGAGCTCGGTCCTTGATGCACCAGTCACAACCGGATTTTCGGGCACTCTCGTCCATTCGGGCGGGGCGGAGACGATGAGGGCCGCCGTGAAACTGCTCTCGCCCTCATCGTTGTGAGCCGTACACGTATAGTTACCGGAATGCTCGGGTCGTAAGTTCTCGATTGATAGAACTGAGGTTCCTGGTAACTCGTGAATGGTAACGCCCGCGGTTCCACTATCGAGGTGGAGAGCTCCTTTGGTCCATCGGAACTTATTACGTCCACCTGACACGCATGCCGCCCTCGATTCTCCTCCAACGTTCGATTCCGTGAATGCAAAAGGAGAAATCTTCGGCTTCCCTGCAAAATTGCCTCTCGTTCTCGAGACCTCTCCCCTCTCGTGTATTGATAGGCGACACGCCAAGAACAGCCCGAAAAGGGTTCGGAAATTTCGGTCGAAAAATCTTGGTTTTACCTGCGAAACATCCATTCTGGCACAGTATCATCAAGAATAGAAGTCCACTGACAACCTCCATGTTGTGTAGTCCGCAATATCGTAGAGTCATCACAGACAATGGCGTCATGGTCGGGATGACCAATGTTGAATTTTTGCGGTACATGTGGCGCCATGCATCGGCCATATTCCCAAGCATCTTCCGTCGCGGTCTATTCAAAACCCAGCCCGTTCCGGATACTCACAAAATACGTACACTCGGAAGCGATGATCAATGCTTCCGTACTTGTTCACAGCTCGACAAACGTAATGACCAGATATTTTCCGGTCCGCTGTATTGAGAGCTAATTTGTTTCCGGATCCGACAGGAGCTTGAAAATTCAAAACGATTCAACTGTACGCTCCAATCTCGAGGAGCAGAAAAGTTATCGGGAATGTTCATCCGCGACGGTTTACCTCCTTGTTTCATCCAACAAACTTCCGGCGTCGGCGATCCGGATGCTCCACATGTGAGTGTTCTCCGCGTTGTGTTCTGATGTATGACTATGCGTTCTTCTGGCACAACCTCCCACTGAGGTGGATGGGGAACGGCCAAGAATGCGCTGAAGCTCCCACTACCTAATTGATTCGTACCGATGCACGTATAGTTTCCAGAATGCTTCGATGTCACTTTTCTGATCGTCAGCACGAGCATGCCTTGAAACTCTTGGATGTCGACTCCATCGTCGCCATTGTGAAGTTCCCGTTGGTCTCGAAACCACACGAGCTTGCTCCTAATGGACGAAATGCATACAACTCGAACTTCAGCTCCTAAAGGAGCTTCAGGGAACCCGAAGGGAGATATTTCTGGGGCTCCTACAAGGGAAAGCGCTCCGATCATATCAGAACCGGCCGTCATTATGAGCTTTCATCGAGTCCGCATTCGTCGAAATACTGAACATACCTGCGAGGGCTAAGCATCTCCAAATAACTTCAAACAATATGAATGTCACCAACATGACTGGAGTGTGTCACCCCCTTAGTTGTGAGAAATCCTAATCAACATGGCGTCCGAAACATTTTCAGCACTCAAATCTTGTGATACAGGTGGCGGCATCCGTCGGCCATTTGAGCAACGAGCTGTCCCGCGGCCATTTTCGAAAGTTCGGCTTGGAGCCCCGAGGAGTTTCATCTAACGGACTATTGCATTATGCGCCGCGCCAATATCGGCGATAAAGACCTCAATGCGAAGCTTTGCGCAGGTATTTCTCGATGGTGGCTACTAGAGAGGGAGTTCGTGTCACCAGACACCTCAACCTCATTTGAACCCGCACAGGATAACGAGCGTCTGACAAGGACTGATTCTTCGTCGACTGTTGCGTTGCTGGACAAATATTCAAATCAGCTCAACGCGGTTCTTCCTCCAGAAGAGTCATGTGACCCTCTGATCCCAAAAAGAAGCACGAGTTCGAACTGGTCCCGTCAAACTTTCTAACAGCCGCAACCGAGCTCTCTTCGGCTTCCCAGCGCTTGAGCTAGATCAGAAAGAGCCGTTCATGGGCTTCTGAGGGCATCCGGCGATGTCGCGTGAAACTTCACTTGGATGAAGTTCCGTGAGAAAATCTAGAAAAAAAAGCTAACTCTTCACCAGCGAGCCATGTGGTGCCAAGTATCGACTGAAGATCATAAGAAGACTTAAGCGGCGGAATGAGAAGGAATACGATCTGTTCTCCAAGCTCGAGCCGAATCTGTGCAACTTACGAACAACGGAAACATCGAAAGAATGCGAGATGCTCCCATGAGAGTTTGAAGCCTGGCAACTGTATGCGCCAGCGGCTGAAGTTCGCGCCGAAGGTAATCGCAGAACTCGGCCAGTCTGAATCATTTCTGAAATCCGTTCGTTCGGGAAGTTGCTAGTGAATTTCTCGCGATTGATCTCGTATCAGCCGAGTGACTTGGAGCGATTCGGTAGACTGACCCCCATCTTTCTTCCAGGTGATGACGGGCGCAGGGAACCCCGACGCCTCGCAAACCAGCTCTGTCTCTGGTGACGCTCCCAGTGAAATGGTCCTTTCGGGAACTTTTTCCCACTTCGGTGGGGCGGCCACTTCGAGTTGAGCGCTGAAACTGCTCAATCCGTCCTTCGAACGTGCCGTGCACGTGTAGTTTCCCGAATGCTCAGGTTGTAAATTCGAGATGGAGAGCATCAAAGCGCCTTCAAGCTCTTTGATAATCATGCTATTAGCCATAATCTCGCTCTGTAGCTCGCGGCCATTTTTACTCCATGTCAGAGACGAAATTCCGCTGGAAACGCAGAATACTTTCACCTCCCCGCCCACCGTGTTCTCGGTGAATTCGAAAGGAGAGATTTTCGGCGGACCTGGAATCGTCCCTTCGGTCACCAGTATTGGATATATTTATTCAAGTAGGATGCGCTCCATTGAGGTCGCTCTGTTCCCACATACCTGCTCCAGTCACCGCGAGACTACACAACAAGGCGAACATCCATTTCACTTGGCCATCGAACAACATGATCTGTACCTGTCTGACAGCACAGGATGAAAATGGCGTCGATGCCTGATCCACACTCGTCTGGTGATTCAAATCGTTGGAAGTGGTGTCCGTGGCGCCATATCTCGGCGAAAATGAGAACTACCTTCACCCGGCAAAATTTGATTCCTGACAGAGTCCATATCCGGATGTTCAGACGTAGTTGAAACGAAGCCACTTCGTCGTGACATCCTGATCTCAGTACTTCGTCGTGCTGCACGATGAGCGAGGCGGTGGCCATCAGCGCAGCTACTTCAGGCGGTTGCCGGAACAAACCATACCAATAAATGACACTCATGGTACTCACAAACGACAGAAACTTTGAAAGAATGCCTGATGTTCCCATGTTCATTCTGCGCTTCACAACTGTAGGAGCCGATCGTGGTCCGGATCGTAGGGTTGATTATAATCATCCTACCAGTTTGAACTATTTCTGCGGATGGCAATTTTTTCAGTTTAAGAAGTAGCCAGACACCGAGAGCTAAGGCTCCGATGGATTCACTCCCAATACGACATATACTTCTCCTTTCTCTAGTCGAAAAAGTAGTGAGGACCGCAATGTGCGTCCCAACAGAACCAATGAAGATCACTCGCATCTGAACTGCCAATGAGTTTGATCGATTCGGGGACAACCCACCGAACGCTCTCTAATCACTGACCTCCTGCATGCGTCCACGTGATGTTGGGCTCGGGGTAGCCCGAAGCCTCACACTCGAGTTTCGCACTCTGCAGTTTCGATAGAACTGTGTCTTGAGGAATTTTCAGCCACTTCGGCGGAGCTGATACTGACAGAACCCCGCTCAACGAAGAGCTGCCTTCACTATTCCGCGCAGTGCATGTATAATTGCCGGAATGCTGAGGCGTCAGTTTCTCTATGGACAGTATAACTACGCCCTCGACTCGCGTCAGCGAAATTCCGTCAGCGCCGTCAAGGAGCGCTCGTCCATCTTTGGACCAAACAAGCGATGTTGCATCCTCCGAAATGCACGCAGCTTTGACAGAGCTTCCGACGTTCCTCTGCGAGAATCTAAATGGGGCGATCTGTGGGCTGCCTGTTGAGAGGTATCGAGACTTGCATCAGGCGTATCTTTTCGATAGTTCCATTTGTAAAGAAAGGAAAGCCTCATACCTGCAGTGACGAAATCGAGATGAACAACACACAACAAACCCAGAGCTTGGAGTCGCAGAGCAGCCATGACTTCATACGAAAACTGAATATCAAAATGGCGGATAACGAGCTATGTGATGCTTTTGGATTTCGGTTTCTAACACGATTCATGTGGCGCCACCCATCGGCCAAAATCGTAACTCATCTGCTGGCGGGGAATGCGAACCGATCATTCGACGTTGTGTCGAGTTCAGGGTTACTCACAGTACACAATAACTTTGAAGTCATGTTTTATGAGTCCGTGAATATTAGTAGCGGTACAAGAATACTGGCCAGCTTCATTTGGGCTCGTAGCTTCCAAATTCAACGATTCGCCAGAAGCGACAATTTCTGAAAACACTCCCCAGGTTAACTGTTGACTGGGGGAACCACGGATGCATTTGCGAAATGTGTGTCGCTGTTGGGCTAACCTCCCTCTTTGAACCAAGAAATTGCTGGCTTGGGGAAGCCCACTGCTCGGCATTTCACACTGGTAGGAGATTGGCCTCTCAGAATAGTCTCCTCGGGTGTTTCCAGCCAAGTTGGTGATGCGGATACGTTCAGAGATCCACTGGAGGCTCTGCTGCCCGCATTGTTCTCGGCGATGCAGGTGTAATTTCCCGCATGTTCCACCTGGATTTCGTCAATCGATAAAACCAATAAGCCACTCATTTTCATGATCCGTGTGTTCCGTTGCCCGTCTTCCACAACAAGGCCATCTTTCAGCCAAGTGAGACCGCTCGCACCAGAAGAGAAACATGTAATTTTCACATCTGAGCCGACCGAGTTTTTCTCGGGTATGGCGATGGTGGGCACGCTCGGGAGTTCTGAAACTAGATTGAATGAATCGCAAACGACCTTCTGCCATCGAACTTCTGAGGTATGAAACGGAGCAAGGCCAAGCATACCTGCGAGAGCGATCCGATTGATCAATAAACAAGATGATACAACCACAAGCATGATACCACTCCCTTCCATTGTGGACTCGGGCACAAAAATGGCGGGTATCAACGTCTCGCTGGTTCCCTCGAACGACGACGATATGGTACATGTGGCGCCATCCATCGGCCAATAAAGTAAACTGACCGAAGCGCGCGGAAAACAAACTCACGAGTGACTGATATTTTGACGCTCCGAGTTATACTGCCGTGTTCATTGGAAGCGTTACACACATAAATGCCAGATGTCGCCCGACTCGCTGTCAGGCTCAAAATACTCCCGCTGTCGATGCGCTCTGCAAGTTGTATAAACGACTCTGAATCGTCTGCCCATTCTTACTTTTGAGGTTGAGCGAACACGCTGATCACGTTTTACCTCCATCTTTGATCCACGCAATGTTGGGAGCAGGGTGACCAGTTGCCTCACAAGAGAGCCTCACAGGCCCATTACGAGCCAGCGTGAGATCTTCCAAGTTGTTCGCCCACACCGGAGGAGAGATTACAGCAAGCACGGCGCTGTAACTTCCGCTGCCATACGTGTTCCGAGCGTTACAAGTGTAATTGCCGCTGTGTTTTGCAGTCAAGTTGTCGATCACCAGTCGCAGAGCTCCATCGAGCCTGCTCAGAGTGAAAAGGTTCCCGTTGTCGATGACGCGCCCATCCTTCATCCAGCTCAGACTACTCTGATCGTTGGAAGTACAGAATGCGTTGACTTTGCCACCAAGTCTATTCTCCTCAGGGAAGCCAAACGGAGAAACGCTCGGAGGGCCTGGGAGTGGATTAACTTTCCGAGTACTGTATATGAGTGACCCGTATTTGTTTTGATTTCTTGATATTCACGAAATCGTTCATCATACCTGACGCGTGCGTGGATTCCAAAAAAAGGGTGACAAGCGCCAGCACTCCTGGGAGCTGCATCGTGGAATCACTCTGATGTTACAAAGATGGCGACGACCAGCTCGATTGGACATATTCTTGTAGTACATGTGGCGCCACACATCGGCGATCACATGGAAGTAGGGCCATGGCGCCTACTTTGAATTCCCACTGGCACGCAATCTTCTTCGAGCATACCTATGCGGGCAGTACTCCCTAATTTGGAATTACTTTCCCTGCTAGAAACGGAACTCATCGTCGGCAGGAGTCGCAACGACGATTCTCATACATAATGCTACACTCCTAGCCGGGCAGGAATAATGGAAAATTGTTGCTCCCTTGTCTGGGACTCGAACTCTCAGGTTCCCCTTTACGTCACATGTGGTGTCGGAGCCCATACTATTCGCCGAAACAATGTTAAAACTCACTGAAAACAGACACTTTGAAGACATGGGTCAGCACACCGTGCTCATTCCTTGCTTCGCAGGAATATGTTCCCTCTATGACTCTGAGTTTTGGTTCGACGACCAAAATGCTCCCGGTATGGACCGGCTCTGTAATCGAAGTTTGTTTTCTTCAGCGGAATCTTGGAGCGAGAAAAGAAAACAGGAATACGGTGCCGGATCTAACCTCCGCCACGCGTCCAGGTGATATTGGGTTCCGGGGAACCTGAGGCAGCGCATTCCAAGTTGGACCTCTGGTCTCTTGATAGTGCAACGTCTTGCGGGACTTTTCGCCATGTCGGCGGCGCCGCGACCGAGAGAAACGCACTGAACTCCGAGCTGCCCTCATCGTTGTGAGCCGCACAAGTGTAGTTTCCAGCGTGTTCAGGCTTGAGACTCTCAATCGATAGAATCATGACACCCTCAACTTGTTTCAGTGAGATCCCATGGTCTCCGTCGGAGAGCCGCCGGCCATTTTTCGACCATCCAAGGGATGTGGCGTCCTCGGATACACAAACCGCTCTGATGTAGCTTCCGATGTTACGTTGGGAGAACCGGAAGGGAAGAACTTGCGGGAGGCCTGGGAGAAATCAAGGATCTCTCATGTTGCGAACGGATATTTCAGGGAACTCGAGGCTTTAAAATTCGCCGACAGGAAGGACGACGTACCTGCTAGGGAGGATGCGAGTGATATCGACAAGACGATGGCACAGGCAACAATTTTTGGCCGAACCATGATGTCGGGGGATTCTCACGAGCCAATATGGCGAACAGCAAACTGTTTGGTACTGCTCGGATTGGACGTCGTTATTGATACACGTGGCGCCATCCAGCGGCCGAAACCCTCATTACGTTTTGGCGGCCTTTGTAAACTTGACAGAAGCAACTGTCTGCCGTTAACAAACGCTGAACTTCCACTTACGAAGTGATGACACGGAAAACTGATACTCGATTGTGCCGTGTATATTCTGAGCGATGCACGTGTAACAACCAGCTATCCTCTCGCCGATATTTTGCAGATGTAAGTCTTCAGTGAACGCGATCGTTTCTGGGTTTGAGAATGAGCCGTTCTCACTGACCTGGATATCGAGTGGGATGTCATACTCTCCAAGAATCGACTAAAAGAACAAACCTCCGTTTTTCTGCCACTTTATGGATGGCCTCGGAGAACCCTCCGCTTGGCATTTCAGGGTCGTTGGTGAATCACCGCTGAGGACAACTTTCTCACTTGGCTTCGCCAGCCATGTTGGACCAGCAGCCACAGAGAGAGAGTTCGTGAAATTGCTGCTGCCCTCGTCGTTGCGAGCGATGCAAGTGTAATTTCCTGAATGCTCAGTGAGGACCTTATCAATGGACAGAATGAGCAAGCTGCCTAACTTCGTGATCTCTAACCCTCTTCCACCATGCTGGAGTTTGACTCCGTCTTTTAGCAGCTCCAAACTAACCGCTCCGCTCGAAAAACATGTGACTTTTATGTCAGAGCCAACAGTGATTTCTTCGGGCATGGCGAAAATCGGCGCACTGGGTATGCCTGCAACTCGGAGGCAGGGCCTCTGTTAGAAAGTCAAGGCTCCGCGATACGAGCTTTCTCCGCAGATCCAAGGATACTTACCCGCCAGAGCACGGCGAACTTCTAGGGAAAACAACAGGAAGAGAGAGTATCGAACCGCAGTACTCGAACCCATGATTGTAGGAAACCACAAAGATGGCTGAACTCAATGTAACGCCAAGCTCGATTCATGGATCGGCTCGCGTGTAGTACAGGTGGCTCCATCCTTCGGCCAATAATTTGTTCTCAAGGAACGCGCTCGTTTCAAATCCGCATGGGAGCCGTCTCGAGTCGGATACTGGAATCGACGACCGCAACCAGAGACGCGAGCTCCCGATCACCTTGGTATTCCCGATCTGTCCCGCTCCATATACAGATTGAACGCAATCGAGGATGGATAGTTCCTCGGCATGCAATCTCTCGGCGGACCCATCGTGGAAGGTGCCTTCTCCGATATAAGCAGTTCGATAGCCAACTTTGTGCCCTCAAGCCTCGCGAGAGGTTGCGCCAGAGACCACCCGATTCCGGTCTCTGCTCGACTGTCTTCTACTCCTTCACCAGCTTCTTCAACTGAAGTCGAATTCGAGACCCCGAGGACTCTGGAGGAATGCAATGTTCCCTATCCGCGTTGGTTCATGTATCCCGGTGGTAGTTGCATGGATTTCCCCATGCAGATGGACTACCAGCCAATGTTGGTATCACGTGAAGAGCCGCAGGCGGTTCCCGAGTCGTGATACAGACTCATTTACTGATGCACTTCAGAGAAGAATTATCTGTGTTGTTTGGCTCCTTCTCTACCGGTGACTCTGAGACATTCATGGATAAGTCCAGGATTCTCGTCAACTCACGTATGATTGCAACTCGAAACGAATGCTCAATTATACCGTGATCATTCTGAGCCAAGCATTTGTAAGTTCCCGATTTCTCCCGACTGGCATCGGCCAGTGTAAGCGTTCGACCCACGGCGATCATGTCTGCGGGTTGAATTCACAATTACATGAGGGTGTCTCGAAGACTCCTAACAGCGTCTATACGATCTCTCCCACGAGTCAATCTACCAACCGTCACCGTGGAACCATTCAACTTTTGGTTCTGGGAACCCGTCGGCGACACATCGAAGCTCGGAAGCACTGCCTTGTTTCACGGATAAGTCTCTGGGGACGCTGGTCCATTCTGGAGAAGCGGTGACGATGAGGGTTGCACTGAACGAACTTTCCTCCTTGAAGTTCGAAGCTTTGCACGTGTAGTTTCCAGAATGTCTTGGTTTCACAGATTCGATGAGCAAAACCAAAAAGTCTCCCACAGTGTCAACGGCGATCCCATCGCCGCGTGACGGAAGTGCAGCTCCATCTTTGAACCACGACAGGGCTGCTGCTTCCTCATTCGTAGAGCACACCACTTTGATCCGGCTCCCCACGGCGCTGACTTCAGGGAAGCCGAAAGGAGACACTCTGAACGCACCTTTCAGTAACAATATCCATCAGTGGCGAGTGAGGTTTGGTGCTCACTTCTTGTGGGGAAGTGCAAGGTTTGAAAAATTCTTTATGAGGTCACTACAAGACGATAATGCTTACCAATCGGATCTGGCTTCATCAAAATGTAGAAAAGTATCAGAACTTTCAGGCAGCATTCCATCGTGAACCCTGTGGGCAGGATTCCTTCGTATAGAGTCAAACATGGCGTCAGTGTCCAGTGTAAAATCTGGCTGAATTTCGTGGTACACGTGGCGCCATCCATCGGCGGTTGACGTCAACTTTCGCTGACGCGGGCGCTTTCGAATCCACCGAACACGAGGTCTCCGGGCGCGAATCTGTCAAGTCTCGCTCATGGATGGAGGACTTCTCGAGAGTACGAGAAGTTACGTCTCTTGAATTCTCGTCAAGCAGATCTGCGTGAATGGAGCGAGGAACTTCGCTTCTGGATGGGAATGGGAAATCCAAGCTCAAGCACCTCGATGGGAATCGTCGATGACTGTCAAATTCCTTTACCGATGTTCTCCCAATGCTTGGTGGGACTGCGTTCCCATTGGATCTTGACAGCGCTTCAGCTGCAACAATGATCGTGTACTTGGATGTCTTCGCGCAACCTGCACCTACCGTGTTACCGTAGCAATATGTTGCAACACAATCCACCGGAGCGAGCCAATACACTTTGTTCCAAGCTGTTTTCGCGCGAAACATCCTCTGTCTTTCGCGAATATTCAATCTCATCATAGCGTCAAAAAGTAGCCAATATTCCGATATCAGCAGCGAACGCATCTTCGTCATGTTCGTGACGCATATCTTTTGACCTGGATGCTTAATGGATTCACATTATACGAGGACGCTCCCTCATTGGGATTTTGTAACACATGTGAGCCCCAGCGAACTGAGGTCATCGCTATCTTTCAACCATAAAAGTTTCGCTTGCGATGTGGCACACTCGACGTCGATTCCGACGGGGAGCTTAGCATTCACCAGCAGGACGGAACTTTTTTTTTTTCGAATGATCGGCAGTCGCTTCCATAGTGACATGTTTTTGGTAATGCACGGTTTATTACTGGGTACCGGGGGAAATACGATTAAATCGACTAGATAGTCTCCAGCGAAAACTATTCGATACAGTGTTATTACGGGCCCGCGGTACAACGAAAAGTCGCCGAGAACGGGTTTTAGTAACACGGGTCACAAAAAAATTCCTAGTAAAATTCAGGCGCTGGATGCAGTGCGCTAGCTTGAGATCCTTATCATCAAGAACATCATGTATAGGAGGGAGAGAGAGTAAGTCAGGGGAGATACGGCATTTGCGAGCAGCCCTCCTAACGAATTTGCGTTGGAAGCGCTCCAAGGCATCAGTGGATCCCCTGAGCCAAGGCCGCCAGACTTCCGAACCATACAGGAGAGAGGGGAGGACAAGGGACTTATAGGCACGAAAATAGACGTCAGGGATTCTACAATCAAACGCTCGGAGGACGAAGTTAGCAGTTCTCCCTGCCCTCGCAATCGCATTATAGGTGTGAGTCTCAGGCTTAAGGTCAGAAGTGAAGTTGACACCAAGATCCTTCACTTGAAGAACCTCCGGGGATACATGTCACACTCGATAATGTTTCTGGAGCATTTGTCGCACTCACGAAATCACAACAGTACAGGGAGCGCCACCTATCGCCCATACACGGAATGAGATCGAACCCGCGATCCACGAATCATTCAGAATCAGTTCGTCGCAGTTCGGTGAGTCCAATGCAGTACTAACGAGTTCAGCGACCACATGCATTGAAACGAATGGAGGCTGTCTCGTTCTGTCGCGCTCTACACACTAGGAGGTTCCTGTGCTTCAGAAAAATCGATGGACTGTCATGTGGCGCCAAAACAAGCGAACTCAAAACTCACGGCCTAACTAGGTCACTCCGGAAAGAGAATCGAGCTCATACTTGAAATGATGAGGGAGATAGTCTTCCTTATTGGCTGTCCGACTCCATTACTTGCACTGCAAGTGTATTCGCCAGCATTCACCTTGGCTATGCGTTCCAAATGGATTCGACTCCCAACCTCGGCCCCTTCCAGCGCTGGAAAAGGCTGCTCTCTGACGCATTCATTCAAGTATGCGTGCATGGAAAACGAGAAGTACTCCAACACCTGTGCACGTTGAACTCTGGATCATTGGGCATGGCATAACATACCATACCATTATGGAGCGGCGGTACTCACCACTGGAATGCCACGTGACGTTGGGCGCTGGGTAGCCTCCAGCTTCACATTTGAGCTCCAAAGAGCTCCCAGTTCGGGCAAGAACGTC
The DNA here is from genome assembly GCA_037576195.1 of Phytoseiulus persimilis. Lineage (NCBI taxonomy): Eukaryota > Metazoa > Arthropoda > Arachnida > Mesostigmata > Phytoseiidae > Phytoseiulus > Phytoseiulus persimilis. The sequence continues at coordinate 44,274,619 of CM075102.1, read as the reverse complement.
TTCCGGAACGAATCGCCAATACGGGGCTGTCAAAGCCACCAAAGGCGCCGTGAAGCTGTCCTGTCCCGAAGGGCTCCGAGCCACACAGGTGTAGTTACCTGAGTGACTCGGTCTCAAAGAATCTATGGAAAACGCGAGGAAGCCCTTGGTCCTTGTGAGAGTGATGCCATCACCGTTACCGGATATTGGAGTACCATCCTTCAGCCAAGAAAAAACCAACTCCGGGACGTAGAATTTGACGGTGCACAAGGCTTCGATTTGTTGTCCGAGTTGGGCTTCAGCAGGAAACGAAAAGTTCTTCACCCGAGGACCCGAGACGTCGGCTGGCAAGTCGGACTTCCTCGTTCTCTCGCTGATGACTTCTCCATTGACATCGGGGCGGAACTCAGTGGAACGAGCGGATATCACGCCCGGAACATTGCCGACATAGCAAAACGCAACAACCAGTTTGAGCAAAACTTCCGTCATCTTCGGTCTCCGACAAAGATGGCGTCTGAAGTGTGCAGCCAATCTTGTCCACAACTCAAGTATCATCGACTTGATCAGTACACGTGGTGCCACCTAGCGTTAGTGTTCTCGAAATCTTGATGGCGCGGCCACATTCGAATGGGCAACTCTCTTCCCACATGCCGGAGTCAGCATTCACGAAGACCTCCAGTCTTCTCGGTGGAGGTACTCGAATCTCTGAAGGAATCCCTCTGCGGATCATGCTTCATAGGAAACTCGTGACAAACCGACATGATTCTAAGCTTCGCACTGGAAAGTAGAACTCGACATCATGCAAGATCCTCTATCCGAATGAGCCGACTCACATGTCAGTGTTATGGAGAATTCCGCCATCAAGTCCGAACCGACACCATTCGATAAAACACAAAAATAGGAGCCCGAGGAAGACCTCTGAATCTGTTTGAAATCCATTCGCGTGCCATGATGTTCTGGGTTTCCTGCAATGAGATCGCTTGACAAGAGTGCAGAGTAAGAAAGCAGCCATCCATCGGGTGACTGATGATGGCAGACGACAGCAAAGTCCGAAACAATCTTGCCTTCTCGGAGCCAGGTGATATTAGGTTGTGGATGGCCAGCACCATCACACGTAGCTACGATGTTGCTCCCAACTGAAGCTTTGATATCATGAGGCTTCGTCAACCAGGTTGGCGGAGTTCTTGCAAGAAGAGAGGCCGTGTATCGGTCTTGCTCGCCAGCCGCGCTGCTGACAACACACGTATAGTTCCCGATATGCTCAGCTTGGAGACGATTGATGATTAACGCCGCGAAGTGAGGCGAGTGCTCCACGAGTATTCCTCTGCTACCGGAGTGTAACGGCTGAGAGTCTTTGAGCCATGAAAACGCCAAGTTCGAAGAGGAGTACTTCGCACTGCAGAATGCGTCGATTTTGTCCCCAAGTTGAGCTTCGGAGGGGAAAACGAACGGTTTCACCGTTAACGCTGGAATGCGATGGAACCCGAGTACTTTCCGCTCTGTCGACATTTCCTTAGAAGTTTCGTTCAAGGCCAGAACAGAAACTGGAACTCAACAAGAGCGATAGCTCCTATCGGCAATCGGATATGCATCCACTTACTCTGCTTAGCTTCTGTAAAACTGCAGTGAATAATTGAGAGAAACGTGAAGACCGCACTCGGAATCATTCCCTTATGCATCATGGGATCGGCACGCTATTTTGGAGCTGAATGTGAGCATCGAAAATGGCGACCATTAACCCTAAAAACGGTTGACAGTCTCGGGTGAATTCCAATACACGTAGCTCCACCTGGTGGTAATGCTTGGACACCGGTGTGAAGCGCACTTATCTGAAAATCGAGCTCGCTTGCTCCTTCTCGAGTAGAGTACGGTCTTCGAACCACCGATATTTAACGCCGAATATCGATCGGTAAAAATCAAACATATGGTGACTTCTCGACCTTCCGAGTTTGCAGTAGTGAATAAAAGCTCACCTCCAACACTATACTGCGAGGACGCGAAGGAGCACTTTCTAGATCCGAACCTCCATCACGAACGTTTCACAGTGCTCGGCACAGCTCGTCTCGTAACTCACCAAAGTCTGCCCGAAGCTGCCTTGTTAATCTTACCGCAAACTTCTGAAGCCGTCAGTCATTTGGATTGGAACGGCAGAAGAGTTTCCCGATGGTCTTCGATCAAAATTTGGTCGAGGTCGATGCTGCACTCAGAGATCAATCCTAGCATGGCGGCTCCTATGTTTTGCCCTGCGGAGAGGGGAGCGAACATGGGAAGCTGTTCCTTCATTTTTCTGAGCGGTTTCCTAAGCATCGAAATCTCCTCGCAGGAGTCCAGCTATTCGGCTAGGCACGACATTCCGGAGTCCAGGACGCTCTGCTGCGAATAACCAGCGCGGATATTCTCTTCGGGATTCCATGCTCTTTGGTTTGGTGTTATGGCAGGGAGGCGATTGGGAGATCCGTCTTGAGAGCACTCTCGCACGGAACACAACCAGCGCTTTTCTCTGTTGAGTTTTGTTGCGATCGGAGATGTGGAACCACTCACAAATCAAACTTCGCTCCGAACCCACCGTTGATCAACTGACCACGAGCACCGGCTTCATCGTGTTGATAGCCTCCAAGCGAACAACGGGCTGCGTTCAAATCGTAGCGTGCACTCCTGTCTGAAAGTGTTTCCGTTTGTCTTGAGTGACTCCCGGCGGCCGGTTTTAACTTGAAACTTTTAACCCGTGACACATGAAGATGCAATTGTATGAAGACCCCCAGAACGAGCTAGAAGCACAAGTCGAGTAATGCTTCCGGAGTAGTCGAGATAACGATCAAAGATTTGTGGCCCAGAGACGCTGATGATTCATTCGGATCCGCCAGTTTATTCATACAACGGTTCGTATTCGAGACGGTCCAACGCGTGCTGGAAGCACGGTTTCAGGACCGCGGAGAAGCTCTCTGTCATATGCACACCGAAGATCGCACCCAGTGCAATGGTCGGGTTCATCGGAAGTCTTGAGGCCTCTAACCCAAATATACGAGGCTTCAAATGGGATTCTCACAGCTTTTCTTTGGTGAGCTGAAGATTTTCTTCTATGCGTTTTCCTCTTCGTAGACCACGATGCATAACTGAGTCAGGTCTTCTGACACTGGCTGATATTGAAGACTCTTTTGTAGTGGAAATCGAAGATGCCTAATACGAACCGAAGTGAACGCCTCGTGTCTGACACATCCACGCCTGAAGCTAGGGCACCGAGAGCCGATCGGAGTCGATTCCCCCATCACTGGCGTCGGAGAGAGCCTCGTGCTCCCTTCCAGGACGTCGAGAAGCTGGTTCCCAGGAAGACTTCGATGTATACGCTCGCTATCGCCGTAATCGCCAATTATGGGGATCTCTTCAACTCGCTTGGCTGAGTTACCGATGGTTAGCTCACGCAGCATATCTTGAATTCTGTCATTCCGAGCGTGGATCACTGGATCCGTCACCTCCGCAAGTCCCTCATCAGATCAGACGCAGCCCCGATTTCGACTCTTTTTTCATCGGAAAAAATGTGTCATTGTGTACATTGAGTACATACCAGGTCTATTATCATGGAAGCGGATTCGTCGCCGTACGATTTGCTCTAGAAGAATTCGGTTTCATGTTCATATACCTAGTATACATAACCCGAGGAGAACGCGTAAACTATGGACGTCTGGCAGGGGAATCGCTATTTGTTTCACTTTGAGGAAATTGGGACCAGCTTATGGCAAAATATTATGAGGTTGGAATCACATTCAACTCCATTAGCAGGACGGCTTCACTAGGACGCGTTACCTCCAATCTCGAAGGGAATTCTTCCCTGACCACTAGCCGGGAACGCCCCGGAGGTTTTCGTTCGACTGAGATTGGACCCATGATGGTTGCGTTCTTTGTCCCTTGCTTCGACCCACGGGAGGGTTTCCGGAAGCTCAGAGCTCCTGGTGATACTCTGGTTATGAAGACTCCGTGCTCATCGAAGAAGCATCCAAGAGCTCCAAAACATCTTGAGATAGTCGATTCATGATAAACTGAAGAGGATCAATGAGTCGAAGACGCACGCAAACTCAAAAATAAAGACACTGCTACAGGCTTTGAAGCACCGGGTGACGTGATGTGCGATCACCGTTGGGTCGAGAAAGGCAGTCATTGCTGCTCTCGATGCTCCATAGGATGCGCAACCGTGGGAAACTATCGGGTACATGGCATCAGTAGGCACGCGGTGAGTGTCGAGTGTGATTTTGCGTTTCGTATCCGTGTGCAAGCGATATCGCTGAGCTTCAGACCTCCTTCTGCATTCGAACTTGTTGACTTCCTCGACAACGGCTGAATCGAGTCGAGGGAGCATGAGTTTTCCCAAGTAAGTCTAGGAAACTAGAATGGTGGCGAGAACAGTGTTTTGCGGCCAAACAATAGGTGGCGGGTAAATCGAATGCGACGTGAAATATTTTTGATTCGCCAGGCGGGTGAATCTAGTCTAGTGGTTCTCATGGTTCTCGATATCGATCCCTTGGGGTCGACGCTCAATCACTGATTGAGGGAGATGATTCCGGGTTACATCTGACCATACTTTCCGGTACCCAATGAGGTGATGCTGAGGTCTTCACGACCTCGAATGTTGCCTGTAGAAACCGATGAATCTCGATAAACCCTCAAGATGATGTGGAATCCCAGGAGCCCGATGAGAAATCGGCCAATCTAGGAAGAGACTTCGATGAGAAGGGCCAGTCCTTAACAAAAAGCGGTTCGCAGTCCGAGATGGCTGAGAAGTTTCATCACTTGGAGAGAGCAAAACCCGGAAGCCGACCTCGATCCCTCCTCCTCCGGACTGAAATTGAACGAGCGGGCTGAATCGGTAAGCTCAATGACGAATGCATCTCTCCTCTTGGATTGGCGTAACCCTCTAGTATCTCCATGGTTAGACCCTTATGATTACTCCAAAAGAGCCTCCACGAACTCCGGAAGAAGTTCTTCAGCCTCGAGAGACCTCTCCACGTGGTTAGGGTCCGACAAGCCGAAAATTCGAACCCGATACGCATGAAGCCGAAAAATCGAGCCCGAAAAGCATGAAGCCGAGAAGCATGAAGCCGGAAACCTCCTCTCCCAACGGCGGAGTGTTCGGGACTGGTTTGACGGGATGGGATATCTGTATCGTTTCGTCGATCTGTACCTTTGTGAGACTCATTCGGAACGACTGGGAGACGTTCTCGGATGAGATGATGACAACGGCTCAGTATGACTCCAGAGCACGGCGAAACGATGAAAAAACCCTTTTCCCGATTCGCTCTGATATAGAACCTTTAGCACGAGCGCTTTTCATCAGCGTGTTCATTTACGGGAATGGGTCATTCTTCTAGGCACGCAAAGCGCCTCTGCGCGCTCATCCTGGGTTTGGGTGTTGTCCTGGGTCAGGGGCGCCTCCAACTCATCATCGTCAAATCTTTGACGCCATAGGAACTGATCGTCTGGGTTTAATAGGAACGTATGACTCGTCTGCCGGAGTGCGGGCGATCTTTGTAGATGCTCTAGGGACTTATCGCACTACTGCGAGTGGAGCCGAAAACGCGGATTCCGGTTCAGTCGAGTTCATCTGAGCCTTCAACAGGCAGCAGGTTGAGATTCAGCGGTCATTTTTCTGCTCACTGATCGTGCATTAGACCTCAAAACATCTAGAATACCATTTGTATCATCGAACCAACTTCCAGAGATGGGAACGACACTGATCGCTTGGCGCGTCAGCTCGAGCAATGTTCCCTCGGAGGGAAAGGATCGGAGCTTGCAAAAGGTAGCAACCCGAGTCTGCTGTAGTTCCTTGGGAATCGATTGCGTTTCTACAGCGCTCCAGCCACCCCATATATTCCAACGCAGCGGCCGAAAATGCCTCTGAAGGAGTTCGAGCTCGGAACTCCTGAATGAAAACCGAAGCGTGAAGATATTCTGGAAGACCGCGAGACGGCATCTTCGATTCCCAACCAATGAGTGTTGATCGCATTATGCTTCAGCTCGGGGGAGCCTCCCACCATCCGAACCATCCAACGGGAGCCGCGAAGAGAATCATCGGCGAACCGTTTTTCGGAGCCAGGAATGCTGCGGTTTCACTCGAGATTCCGCCCTCATCGAGGCGGTCAAATGCGGTGAGGAACCGTGGTACTTAAAAACATAACTCCCGCAGGCACGAGTCAGATGAAGTTCTCGAATTCAGCACCCTTCTTGATCTGTTTGGATGCCGCGGCTAAGAATATCGAAATCACGCGCAACTTTGGCTCCTGCAGGGAGGATCGCGGTTCCTAATCCCTTTGAATCGCTTCAATGATGGCGGTGTCTCGCGCGGAACCGAAGCCGTCCCAGCACCGCAATACGGTGCTTCGATGTTTTTTCTCGCAACCCCTCCCAGATGGTGGGAGGCTCCCCCGAGCTGAAGCATAATGCGATCCTCAGTCGTTCATTGAGAATTGAGGATGCCGTCTTCTAGTCCTCCTGAACAATTTTCCGATGCGGTTTCGTTATGTTCCGAGCTCGAACTCCCTTGTGGGCATTTTCGGCTGCTGGATTGCGATCCATGTCGTGGCTGAAGCTCTGGAGGAACGCAATCGATGAGTTAAGGATAGCAATCCTTCGCCTGAGCAAACGGACCGTTCCTCCTTCCTTAACTCAGAGCATTGTTGGGATACGCGGTTCTCGCTGAAGCGGGGCAGTTCCGCGCCTACTACGCAGCCAGGGCGACCGCAGCCACCCCGGATGTAGCTTCGTTCTTCTTCGGTTGCTCAAGAATCTGGGATCGGCTGGTTCACCGAGAGGGGGCTGTTCCGAGAGAGTGAAAAACTTTGAGTACTACATGCATGCTATCTGAGCAAACTCTTCATTCGCGGCAGTGAGTTGCGAACAGTAGATCGTTTCGAACTCCGTCCCAACGAGGTAGAGTGTTCAATCACGTTTCCAGTCTGTGTGTTCGACGGCATCTTCCGAATATCCTCTTCGTCTCTCTGGAGCAAACGAGTCGAGTGAAACTCCGCTGACTGAGTCTCCCTTTTCGTCCCGGAAGTAACGGTTGAAGTCTCTCTGACGGACTTTGCGAACTTGTTCCTCTGATTCTCAAGGACAACCATGACGGGAAGGCAGGCAACTCTCGTGTCCGGAAGCCTCCCAGGAGCCCCTCGTGCAGCAGCCCACTCTAACAACATGTTCGTGGAGGTTGGCGGACTTCCGGTCCTCGACTTTGACATCGAAGCCGAACTGATGAAACCAGTGCTTGTCCCAACGCGTGGTGCGACGCGTGGCCTAAACCTTGAGCCAACGGCCACTGTGGGTAACGGCCTCTCAGCAAACTCCGGAGGTATGTGGCCGAAATTGTTCCCCCACCCTTACGCTGAATCCGCGAGCATGCGGAGTGGTGGAAGGAGATCTTCCTCAAGAGCCACAAAAGGGCAAAGTACGGCGGTTTGCCTCGACCAAGGTGATTGGATGGCGTTGACCCCTCAGCCATGGGCCAAGACGCGAGATTTGAGATTCGGAGTGGCAACCGAACCCACACACGTGACCACCCCGGGAGTACGTTTTGTCCAACAAGTGCTCCCTTCACCAGGACCGCAAGTGTACGGACAAGTCCTGGGAGCCAATGGCTACTTAGGGAACGCGCCTCCGAATTTGAGTGCGTCGAGCTCCAGACGATTTCAACATGCGACAAGCCTTGGCTCCTCTGGTTTCGCCAGCGGCAGAGCTTATCCAGGAAACTACGCCGCCCCGCAGAATGCCGCGTTGACGGACGCTAGAGCGTATATCCGGGATTCTCTACGACAACAACGTTTTTTTCGGGACCAAAGTCCCTTGCACGGTTGGTCTCTTCCCAACTTCACCTCCGATCTTCAGTGCGTAGATCCGAGACCTGAAGTGCTCTATTCACAGGGAGCAATCAGCCAGCCTGCACTGAATCAGTATCGGAATGAGTGGTCGGGAACGGAAGGTCCTCAAGTCACTGGAACTCCCCGGACCGGTTCTCAGGTACCGTCTTCTCAACAAAAATTGCCGATCCAGGCAGGATCGTCTTCCATGATTGGCGATCAAAATTGGGATGGAGTAGTTCGACCGGAGACACTTCCACTTCGAGGAGCGGTTCCTCAATCTGGCGACCTCTTATCAATCGGAGTGAACTATTGCACGATCTGCAGACAAGCGCAGAACGGAGGAAACTCCGCCCCGATCAAGGAAAGTCTTCCGACCGGCGAGGAGGCAATGAGGAATCGCATACCCAAACCAATCACGATCCGCCACCTGCCGCCACGAGTGGGCTCTAACGTAGGACCCGTTAGAGGTCCATCGAGTGTAAACCGGCGGCGAAACAATCCATACTGACATCATATAGCGTATAAATAAGTCTCAAATAAATACAGACGCTCCACTTGAATTGCTAGCCTCAAAGAAACTCCGTGTCCTCCTTGCTACCGGGATCAGTTTCAAGTTGGCCATCATCTACGCGTACAATGAGCTAATGAAGTTCATTCTTCCGTATCAGTTCCTTTGCCAAGAAAGGAGATGCGAAATAACGGATAACTTTCGTTCATTTCATTCGAGCAAACAACTCAGAGTAACCCAGAACATCGTGTGAAACGTATGCAAGAGCGACAAAATGTGATTTCAGCTGATCGGAGTCCTCGGAGCTCTGGTGGAACGTTTGAACACTTCCTTCGAAGCGGGTCATCAGCTCCGCGACTTCACTGCACAACGAGCAGTTGCTCAACCGATGAGGGGAGCGAGTCTCCTCAATCAGTTGGAGAAAATCATGGTATGTTCTGTGGACGAGCGAGAAATGGACAAGACTCCGCCCCGATTTGGGAACGACACGATCGTTCGAGCTTTGAACATGCATCCAGGGATCCCGGGCTACTTCCAAGCGAGAACATGCTCCTTTCGAGCCAGTGATCTCGCTTGAGAGGAAAATGATGCGTCGAATCGAAACTCATGCTTCGCTCTCGGACTCTTCTTCGGCTCACGACGACGGTTTCCACACAATCTCCGTGAATGGTCCACGTGGCTATTGAACAAAAGATGACAATCTCTGATAACGTGGCCGCTTTTTCGTTCAAACTCCACGGTTGAAGTAACTCTAACGACCTCTTTGATGCTTGGTGTGGTTTTGGTAACGAGTCCGGGTGAGGAATCTACATTCGGTGCGAGCTTAAACCTCAAAACTCTATGAGGGTGTTTGTTTTCCGCCCGTTGCCTAGGACCCGATCAGGCGGAGTTACCCTCCTCGTGCCTCGTCGTATCGATCCTCACGGTCTGGCTGCCCTCTATCGCGAAGTTCATGCTGTGGGCAACATCGAAAGGAAACGGAACCTCGTCGGATGTTGAATGTTCTCCTCTGTACGAACTCTCGGGAGTCGCCGATTCTCTTCACTCGGTGATTTGTTATTCTCTTCATCTCAGAGATTTTGGTCGCCAGTTCACACCGTTTCGAGGGAGTTGGGCCTGTATCTCCTTCAGCAAGAGAGCTCGAAGCGAGCAGCTCCGTTTCAACAGCCCAGACTTCGGAGTAACTCTCGAAGAAGCCGACAGAAATATCAGCGGAGCGAGGTTAAGTATGATTGACTCAATTTCATGCTTGCAACGACATGAGGCTGGTCGATTGAGAACCTCAAGCTTTGCTCCTCCAATGGAATTACTGAACACAACTTGGACAGTGATCCCACGATCGCGTCGCGATGTTCGGATTTCCTTCGCGATCTGGTACTGGCCCTCTTCCCAACTTAGGTGCGCAATGGCGTCTTTGGCCCTTCCGGATAGCGAGAGGCGGAGCATATTGAACTTCTCGATGGTGGAAGCCGAAGATTCGTCGACGAAGATCTTGAAGCGCTGCTGCCATTCTCTGAATTTCGTGATGTCACCGGAGAACACAGGAACCTGCCTAGCTCTACCGCCCAAGTCCGCGGCGGGACGACTGGCGGCAGGGGCGCTGTAAGGCTGACCCATGAGTTCCGGCTGCGAAGCCTTGAACTGTTCGGGGAGTCCCGCCCTCGGATGGTCCGACTGGGGAGCTGGTTCTGCGGTGTCGCTGGTCACACCGGAAAATGCGATAGGGTGCCGCGTCTGCAGCCGAAGGTTCGGGTCCGCGTGCGGGAGGTAGACTTTACTCATGGGATATGCCGGCGGCTCTGACGTAAACGGCAGCCGCTGCGGGGAGAGACCTTGCTGCGCGACTTGCCGGGCTGGCTGAGCCGGCTGGCTTTGGTTACTTTGGATCCATTGACCAGATCGATCCCGCGCCAGGCTAGCTACGTCCATGAAGCTATACTTGAAACGCACGCCGTCGTCCGAAGGCTGCGGTGGTGGGTTGACGGGAGTGCTTTCGAGGCGGTCCAACGAATCGCGCTGGACGCACTCAACATCTTCCGCTGAGGGCGCTCGAGAACGGCCCTGCTGCGACGTCGACGCTACCCAATCCTTCAATTGGTTGAAGTATACCTTGGCTTCGGCCAACCGACAACGTTGCTGCACGGTTCTGAGTGTATCGTCGGCATCCTCACGCCTTAGTCGCAGGGACAGCTTGTCGATCTCGTCCGACAGGGCGGCGAGCTCAGCCTCTCCTGCCTCGAACAAGGGACCGATAGCCGAGAGCTTCTGGCCTACTTGCTCTTCTTTGTTTTCCGGCTGAACCTCTCAGCCAGCCCTCCGAAGTGTCCCGGGATCACCTTTCGGTATTGCTTCATTAACACTCCCTATCGCCTCGCAAATCCCATTGCGGGCGGTGGGCTTGGGTCTTAAGATGGTTCAGATTTAATTCTGATACGAATTAAATCCTCTTTTTACCACATAAGAAATTTTTGTTGTCGGCCGGGGATCGAACCCGCGATTGCTAGCTTAGCGTGGCACCCAAGGCGTTGGTTTATGCCACACGGCCAACGAGCCGACGGCCTACTTGCTCTGGGGACAGCTTCGTTGCATCGACATTGACGATCATGTCCTTGATGCCCATCAACTTCACGAGTAGGGTGCGGCGCTCGAATTTTTTCTGGTCTAGGAGTTCTGCCAGATGTGTGTCTTCCGAAGGCGGAGCCCGTATAGACGAGAGATCTTTAAATATCGAGTCGTCTTTGGTGAATTTGTTGGGAGGAACACAGGAAGGTTCCGGTTCGCTCGCCTGTCTGTGGTCGCTATCGGAAGACATCCTCGAGGATGTGGAAAATAACTCGAGGATGAACGGAAGACAAGGTTCTCCGAGAAAGGCGCGATCGGTCCAAGGTGATGGCTGGCGAGAAGCGAAGCGTCACCTCGATGAGGCGGCGTGGTGCTCTGTGGCACGTGCACGAGGCTGCACGTCGTAAACGGCACGCTCGGGAATCGATGAAACGGGATGAGCTACTTGCTCGAATCCGGATGGGAGTGAAGGGATCCCGGGACAGACGTGGTCACGCCGGAAGTAGATTAACGTCTCTCTCGAGGTAGCGCCGACACGACGCAGCCGTGCGGTCTTCCCTCTTGCACCAGTCGGCACCGCCGCGCTGCGCGCGATTTTATTTGGATTATCTCTGACCATGCAGGCGCCCAGAGCGCACTGCATGGGTACCTCACTAGCGCACCGGATTCGATTCAAGACAGCTCGAGGGCCTCCCCAACCTGGGCAATCAGGGTCCTAGTGTGGGAGCTGGGACCACCCATAGTCCCGGATTGGAACGGCGAGTAGGCCCTGCAAAAAACTGCAGTTTTTGGAAACTGCAACCGAAAACCGCAGTTTTGCAGTTAATAACTGCATTTAACTGCCATTTATTTACTCGCTCAGTTTACATTTCGAAATCACCAGAACGTCGATGATTCATGCCACAATCACGTCAGTTTCCCCGCACCAGATGTCTTGCTTCAAAAAGAATATCAGCCGTAGGAAGCTGGCTGTTCGATTAAGTGTACGGATGAAAATCCGCCAATTCTAGTGCTACGAGAGTCCACTGAGCGGGAGGAGCGGGGGATCATGTTGTTGAACAACTTTCACTCCGTTTTTTTATTCTCATACTGAAAGAACTTCCGTAGAATGAAGATGTCATCTAGCGTAGAGGCTTTGAGGCTCGCTCTGTTCTATCCGAGCAAAGAACGAGCGACGCTGAAATCTCGTTCGGCTTGCACCGACGTCGGCGGTATCGAGCTCAAGATTTTTCGACATCGTTTGAGAAGACGCCCGAGATCCCCTCCAGCTTGAAACAGTGCGAGTTCTTGTTTCAAATTCCCTCTCGTAGAACCTTGTCGTAAATCGGCACCGATGGGCGTACTTGCGGGCTGACTGTGGATGGAGTCCCAGATCGCGTCAGCCTGCAAGGGGGAGATATTTCCATACCCAGCTTACGCGGTTTCTTACTTCAGTGAAATCATCCATTCTTGGCGAAGGTTATGGATTCAACTGGTTCTATTCGATCACGGATTTCAGAAGTCACAGTCGCGGTCTTGGGAATTCACGCAAACACTTGCTGACCAGCGCTGATTGAGGTCAACGATGCTCTCCGTGGAATCACAGACGCCGAATGACTCGTCGAGAGCTCGAAAGTGTCGCCAAGTATGACGCGCATGTCATCCACTTTTCGCCGAACATGATCCGGCGGATGTGCGAGCTCAGCCCTGTAGTTTCCTCCTCCAAGAAGCTGGGCTCATCGGATATTCGAACGTTTTGTTCTCTTATCCCTGCTCATTCAGCCAGCATCATAACAAAGCTATCTACTCATTCGAGTCTCTGATTCATGTTGTTAGTTTTATGCATCACAGTTCGCTCGTTATTGATCGAAATTTTCGACCGAATTGGTGTATTATCGTAGCAGATCGAGAAATGTCTCTGGTGTTTCTGAAATCGGGGGAAAGCGGACGTTTTCGGTCGTGATATTATAGAGCGGTGCGTGTGCTTCCAGAGTCTTCTCATTCCATGGGAGGAAAGCCCCGGGGAGCCACCCTGATGCTCTTGCGCTTTGAGTGGACGCGGACTGAAGTTTCACTGATCGACCGAAAATCTTCCTTCGACAAGCTACTTTATTATTATTATCGATTTCATTCACAGCAAGGTATAATTTGACTAGGCTGGGTCGGTCTCATGGGAATAAATTGTTGGGATCAGTATCCTGAGCTGAACTCTCTCCCTTCCATGCGACGGAAATATGCATCCTTCGCCGATTGGCGCGGATCGCCCGCTGGATTCGAACTGCAGTCAAAAACTGCAGATGATTGCAGTTTCTTGCAGTTAATAAACTGCGAAAATTTGCAGTCTTTGCAGTTGATAAACTGCAGTTAAAAACCGCTGCAAGGCCTGACGGCGAGAAGTGGTACCCGCTTGTCAACGTGGCATACTTGTTGATGCTCGCCGCCCCCGCCCTCGAAACGGCGGACTCTGCGCGGGACGCACTGGGACCGACCTGGGAAGGTCTCAGAGAGTCGGTCACCGTTGCATCCCACACCAGGGCCTTCCCCCTGGAGAAAGGAATGAGCGTGAGGCCGTCAGGCCGCCTTCCGTCGTCGGCCATGAGACCAGAGGGCTTCATCATGCAGGGTATCCCGGCTGAACCAGGAGCCCGTCCGAGGGTGTCGTTGAGAGCAGCGTGACGCGTTCGACGACCAGCCGATAGGGCGCAGGACAAGCCGTGACAAGCGAGGCAACCAACGGGCTCCCCACATGCGCACCGATGCGGCTGAACCAGGTTAGCACCCAATCGGAGTCCGACGCAAATCCTGACAGAACGGTTATCGAGCTTCGTACCCAGGCAGTCCGCTGGGATCACGTGTAGCCAGTCACTAGCCACCGGCCGGAAAACCGCCAGCAGCCGAGCTCGGTCCTGATTGTCTGAAGGGTCACCCAACAAGGACTCGTAGGAGATTTCGTGGACCTTTTCCATCCACGCCCGCTGCGAGTCCAGTTTGCCGGCCTCCGGCGCAAGGGCGGATAACTTCGCGGAGAGAGCATATTTTTTGCGATGAAAGACGCCCAGGCCTCAGGAAGGAGTAGTTGATGCACCAGGTCGGAAACGCCGATCATGGAGAAGACAGCGGCCGGTGCCGCAAGACTCACCACTGATGTGAGGCCAAGGCCACCCTTCGAGGTTGGTCGATGGGCCTGAAACGTTCCCGGGCTAGGAGCCGAAGGCTGACCAGAGACCCGAGGGACTCAATGAGCTGATCATCCCATGGTTGCATCAAGCTGCCAAGGTCCGAAACATCTGTGCTCCTAACCAGGTGCTGAATTCGACAGGCCGAGAAGGATGACCGGAGCAAGAAAAGGGCCTGGTGAGCGCCTGTTAACGGGAGACGCACCCGCATAGCCCGTACTCTCTCCGTCAGCGTAATGAAAAACTCCGGCAGAGCGTCGGACTGTAGCGGAGCGCCGAGGAGATTCAGGGAAGCGGGGAGGAGCTCCGCCAACTCTCGGAGAGAGGGGTCGCCTTCCAATCCAGATGCGAACTGTTCACACTTTGGCGGGTACAAATCAAGTCCGCTGATACCATGGAAGTCCAGGACGCGCGGGAAGTCTCGGACTAGGGTCTCTATTGGTCCACCCAGGATCCCGTCGTCCAGGTACATGCACGCATTGAAGGGTGCCTCGATGGAGTCGACCAGGTCCCGGATGCCGAGACTGAACCGCGCCGGTCCCGGAGGATCCCCTTGCTGCATGCCAGTTGATGAAGAAAGGACCTCAGTTCCGAACAACAGCGAACTCGGGTTCTCGTACGACTGCTGAACGAGGTGGAAGAGGTCCGGAGCGACATCGCGCACAACTCGGAGAAGGTGATCCCGACGAAGGCAGTTGAAAGCATTCTTGAAGTCCAGCTTGAGAAATGCGATACGGGGCGGACGAGAAAACACAGCTGCTCGAGTCGCGTGGATCGCCGCTTCCGCTTTGCCGTTGATGAGGAACAAGAGCTTCAACAATCTGGTCCTTACTGTCACGACATACGAGTTTGGCCGCGATCCTGCGAATAGTGGACGAGCAGGCGATTGGACGAACCGAAGTATCCTTCTTTCGTAACGCGAACGGCCTTGCACCAAACAAGATCGGGCGGATCTCCTCGGGCACGATTCCCTGTCGGATGATGTCAACGACCCTTGCCAAGGAAGCCGCGAGTTTGCGAGCAGAGGGCCCGCTCTCGGGCCCTCTTCATCTCAGAGATTTTGGTCGCCAGTTCACACAGTTTCCAAGGAATTGGGCCTGTATCTCTTCAGCAAGAGGATAACTCTCGGAGAAGCCGACAGAAATATCAGCAGAACGAGGCTTAGAATGATTGACTCCATTTCATGCTTGGGGGCGACATGAGGCTGGTCGATTGAGAACCTCAAGCATCGCTCCTCCAATGGAATCACTAAACACAACTTGGACAGTGATTCAGAATGATCACCAGATTCACAAACAGATACGGATCACATGATCAAAGAGAGATAACTTCTTACGCCAGCGATTCTAGGAGGACGAAATGAGTTAATCGATATTGGGCTTCAGCAGACTGTCCACATATTATTGATGGGCTTAGAAACTGATCGGCCAGTACGCGAAAACTGCGACTCCACAAAGATTGGCGCCCCTAGGGAGAGGGAGGTAACCCTCCTCGCCGCAGGAAGTTGCCCAAGAGTTCTTGATTGATTGATTTTATTTCGATTTTTCCATGTGCACCTATGGTCACTTTCGTTTCAGGGGTGAAGTATTTTGCGTTCACAGATAATTTTTCTCGGTTCTCCCAGCGTCGTAAGACTTCCTCACTCCATCTGATGTCCTTCGGTGTTGAGTCGGGGTGAAGTCCCATTCGGAACGGGAATTCTTGTGGGGGATACCTTCCTACCTCGCATTCCATGACGAGGTGTGTGTCTGGTCTCCCGCATATGTTGCAGTTTACGTCGATAGGAATATCGCGGCTATGTCGTTGGCTTCTGGTGTTGAGCATTCCTGCTCTTGTCAACGTCAGAAGCCGACTGCCCCGCGAGTTATCGTACATATCCAGTTGTAGACCTCTTGTCTCTTTGAATTGTCGATATATGCACGGTGTGGATTTGGATTCCATGTTCTGTTCCCATGTATTATCCAGTTTATTCTGCACCCTCATTTTGATTTCTTTGCGGAATGGATTCCACATTGCTGTGCCCGATGTATTTCTGGTCAGCCCCAGGTTCTCAAGGTCGAATTGCAATCTCGATTTCTGAGACGGCAGGATACTTTCTTAGGGTTGGAGACGCAAGTGTGAGGATCGTCTCTACCGGTGTACTCGAAGTCCGACTCACTCATGATGCCTCCCATCCTGATCACAGACTTGAAAGCCACCGCCGCAACCTGACCAACGGAAGGAAGTACTTGGATAGATTCAGGCGTCCCGCACCCGAGCCGAGTTCGTTCATGTCACCTAAATTCCCCTAAAGCGTTGAACAATCGATCGGTTGCTAACAGAAACGGGGGTCAGTTTCCCCATCCCCTCGAAGATTTGACCCTCCCGCGGCGGAGGAGGCCCAGCACGAGCCGCAGCCGAATCCCCTCCTGACATGAGTGACGTTACCGTTTTCACGTCAATCTTCAGCTCTCGGTAGAGTATTGTTGGACCTCATAAATCGGTCGGTGATGTTGACGTGGAGGGGTCTCTCGAGGCTAAAGAAGTTCTTCCGGAGTTCGTCGAGGCTCTTTTGGGGTAATCAAGAGGGTCTAACCATGGAGATACTAGAGGGTTACGTCAATCCGAGAGTATGCATTCGTAATTGGGCTTACCGATTCAGCCCGCTCGTTCGATTTCAGTCCAGAGGAGGAGGGTCGGAGGTCGGCTCCCGGGTTTCGCTCTCCCTTCTCATCGAAGTCTCACCGTATATCGGCCGATTCTCTCATCGGGCTCCTGGAATTCCAGATCATTCTGAGGGTTTATCGACAACCATCGGTTCCTTAGGGCAACATTCGAGATCGTGAAAACCTCAGCCTCTCCTCATTGGGTACCGAAAAGTATGGTCAGATGTAACCCGGAATCATGCCCCTCAAAAAGTGATTGACCTTGAACCCCGAGGGGTCGATATCGAACACACTTAGAACCACTAGACTAGATTCAGCCGCCATGCGAATGAAATATATTTCACGTCGCATTCGATTTACCCGCCACTTATTGTTGGGTCACAAAACACGATTCGTCGATCTCGACAGCGGCGCTTTACACTCTGCCACCATTCTGGTTTTCTAGACTTACTTGGGAAAAGTCATGCTCCCTCGACTCGATTCAGCCGGTGTCGAGAAAGTCAACAAGTTCGTACGCTGGAGGAGGTCTGAGGCTCAGCGATACGAAACGGAGCATCACACTCGACACTTACCGGGTGCCTATTGGTCCCATGTGCTCGGGAGTTTCCCACGATTGCCAATCCTATGGAGCGTCGAGAGCAGCAATGACCGCCTTCCTCGACCCAACGGTGATCGCACATCACGTCACCCGGTGTTTCGACATACCCGATGTGTCATCGATCACTTACCTACCCAGCTCGGCTCGCGATCAAGTCGGGCATCGTTTCGGATGTACAGTTCCCAAGCTTTTCATGGTTTACCTGGTCTCTTCTTGCCCAAGAAGTGCAGTCTCTCAGACCCCGTTCTGTGCATAGAAGCTTAGCTGGATTCACTCGACCGCCAAAACGAGAGAAGGGGTTTTCGTTGCAACGGGCTTTTTTTTCGCCCCTCCGGGTTTTCGTTGCAATCTGTCTCGGCACATCGCGTATTACCCAGTAGCCACGCTACGAGAACCCACAAGGCCGTCTACGAGAGTCCACAAGGCCGTCTACGAGACCCAAGAGGACCGTCTACTCTTCGGGACCTTCTACGATTGCAAGCCACAAGAAGAGCACTACCCGAAGAAGCAGTTCAGTCTCGGATCTGAAAAGCCGATACGCAATCGAGGAGCAGGGCTTCAGGAACATACGGAGGAGCTATGAGCCTCCTTTTCGAGGAGCTGGAGCGCAAACCACAGAAGGAGCTTCTCACGAGCATGATGAGGCGATTCTATGTCATTATTGTGAAGCTGAGGCAAAACCCACGAGGAAGACTCCAGGAACAGCCGAACAAGATATTCCACCATCTCAGTTGGAATTACATCCGGCGAGATTCCGTTTGCTTCCAATGTCACCCACACAAGGAACTTTGAGATGGAGGGCAGCCAGACAGGGAGGATCGATACGACGAGGCACGAAAAGGGAGAGGGAAAAAGCTCGCACCGAATAAAGATTTCCTACCGAAACTCGTTTCTAAAGTGAACGAGAAAGGCTGAATGAATGGAGTCTCATGATAGAATGAGTTATGGAACTCGGAGCCCAACAATCATTGCAGGTAATTGACTCCGTAAAGTGGTTCCTGACTCCAGATCCACTCAAGAAAGTTGAGGTCGTAGCCGGCGGCTACACGAAGTTTCGCCAACCGCTGGACGTCAACATCAATAAGGTCGTCGAAGTTACTTCAACCGTGAAGTTTGAACGAGGAAGCGGAAACGCACTCAGAGGGGGTCGTCATTTGTTCAACAGCCACGTGGACCATTCACGGTGATTGTGTGGAAACCGTCGTCGTGAGTCGAAGGAGAGTCCGAAAGCGAAGCATGAGTTTCGATTCGTCGCACAGTTTCCTCTCAAGCGAAAGTCATGGGGTTTTCGTAAGGTGCATTTTCGGAGGGAACATTTCGGGTATCGGAGAACGCCAGAGGGGCTTGTGAAGTGCAACGAGATCACTGGCTCGAAAGGAAACTGCTCATGCTTCGAAGTAGCCCGGGAGCTTGACCGCTGTGAGTGGGCGCACAACAGGATTTGTCAACGCGGAACGTTCCTCAGGTGACAAGTTCTCCATGCGATGAAATCCTCATCCGACGAGTCCTCACGTGATGAGTTCTCCATCAGTCCTTAGGACGAGTTCTTTTTCTGATGAATCCTCCAAAAGATGATCTGTTTATCTGATGAGCTCCTTATCTCTCAGCCTCGGTGGCTGATCAAGAAGTGATGTATCGGAGATGCTCCCCTCAAACTCGATGAGGGCGCTTCGGAACCGAAGTTGGGAATTTCTGGCTCGATTAATACGTAAGCCGAATGAGTCCGCGAACATCGTGAGAATCCAACTCGCAACCCATGGGCTCGGAGGCTGCGACACCGAAGTCTGCTTTGGTCAAAGAAGATGGAGGATGTGGGCGTTTTGTTTAGCCCTCAAAGGGGATTCTCCCGCGATGTGACAGGGCTGTCCAGGTCTGGTCAACGGTTGTTGTCTTCTTTACTGAAATATCCCCACTTCTTCTCATCGAGACTCCTGGGATCACGAATATTTTGCCGAGACTCACTGCAACCGTCGATTTCGCTCGCTTTTGACCATCACCACTTTCCCGCCCGCCGAGACCTGAGACGGGTCCAGACCGACTGAAATGAATACATGCTAATGAATCCGGAGGAGTTGACAAGGATACTCACGTTTGTTGTGGTCCGAGCTCCCTTCCATAGCGGCTCCCAGCTTTGGTGCCACGGAGAGGGCCATTGCTCCGTACGCAGGTCTTTGGGTGTTCTCCGCGGCGACATTTCATAGAATTCCCGATGATTGGACTGCTCGATCTGCATGGAGCACTCCCATGATGACTGCGACTCCGAAGCACGGCTATGTCGTACAGTCGACAGGAGTCGTGCACACGCTGAATTGTCCCGAAACTTGACTAGATCTCCACGAGAAACCATCGCTTAGAGAGCCACATCCAACGATGTCCTCAAACAATGCACATGAGAATATGGACGCTCATATGCCCGTCAGCTGCTTGCAAAAAAAATCTCTGGAGGAAGTCTGGAAGATGAACGACCCTTTCCTTTGGAAGAACCGCCCTGCGTACAACGATCTGTCTCATGAAGGACTCCTCAGCTGAAAACCTTTTCCTGCGAACGACTTATCGTATGAAATACGTATTAGATGAGGTAGTCTTCGTACGAAAAACTCATAAGATGGAGGACTTTTCCGATCCTCCTTCTCCAAAACACCTCCTGGGAACGATCGTGCAGAATCGAAGGATTGGATTCCTTCATTGGTATCACAATCTCAACAAGTCTAGAATGATCACTCATACGATGCTCGTGGTGATTCGGCACCTGACAGATGAAAGTTGCTTCGACTCGGAATCGACGAGCCGGGAGAGTATTGGAGAAAGCAGCAACTGTCCGAACTCAAACTGATCGTATGGCATCCGAGAGACTTGTACGCTCTCCGATCTACATCGCGAGTCAAGGAGGTTTGGAGTCCGATCGCGCCATTCAAGTCCCTTCGCTTGAAGTCCGTTGTCCACAAAAGAAATCATCCGTGATCCCGAATCCACATTCCTGACCAATGAAGTGATGTGGCAAAATTCGCTTCAGTAAGTCATTGTACGCGTAGATGGCCAACGTGGAACTGGTTCCGGCAGTAAGCAGGACACGGAGTTTCTTGGAGATCAGCATTCCAAGTGAAGCGTCTGTATTTATTTGAGACTTATTTATATGAAACATGATGTCAGTATTGAATGTTCCGCCGCCGGTTCATACTCGATGGACCCCTAACGGATCCTACGTTAGATGCCACTTGTGGAGGCGGCTGGCTGATTGCTCCCTGTGAATAGAGCACTCCAGGTCTCGGATCTACGCACTGAAGATCGGTGGTGAAATTGGGGAGAGGCCAACCG
The DNA here is from genome assembly GCA_037576195.1 of Phytoseiulus persimilis. Lineage (NCBI taxonomy): Eukaryota > Metazoa > Arthropoda > Arachnida > Mesostigmata > Phytoseiidae > Phytoseiulus > Phytoseiulus persimilis. The sequence goes on along the minus strand of CM075102.1, from coordinate 44,254,013 downwards.
TGCAAGGGACTTTGGTCCCGAAAAAAACGTTGCTGTCGAAGAGAATCCCGGATATACGCTCTAGCGTCCGTCAACGCGGCATTCTGCGAGGCGGCGTAGTTTCCTGGATAAGCTCTGCCGCTGGCGAAACCAGAGGAGCCAAGGCTTGTCGCATGTTGAAATCGTCTGGAGCTCGACGCACTCAAATTCGGAGGCGCGTTCCCTAAGTAGCCATTGGCTCCCAGGACTTGTCCGTACACTTGCGGTCCTGGTGAAGGGAGCACTTGTTGGACAAAACGTACTCCCGGGGTGGTCACGTGTGTGGGTTCGGTTGCCACTCCGAATCTCAAATCTCGCGTCTTGGCCCATGGCTGAGGGGTCAACGCCATCCAATCACCTTGGTCGAGGCAAACCGCCGTACTTTGCCCTTTTGTGGCTCTTGAGGAAGATCTCCTTCCACCACTCCGCATGCTCGCGGATTCAGCGTAAGGGTGGGGGAACAATTTCGGCCACATACCTCCGGAGTTTGCTGAGAGGCCGTTACCCACAGTGGCCGTTGGCTCAAGGTTTAGGCCACGCGTCGCACCACGCGTTGGGACAAGCACTGGTTTCATCAGTTCGGCTTCGATGTCAAAGTCGAGGACCGGAAGTCCGCCAGCCTCCACGAACATGCTGTTAGAGTGGGCTGCTGCACGAGGGGCTCCTGGGAGGCTTCCGGATACGAGAGTTGCCTGCCTTCCCGTCATGGTTATCCTTGAGAATCAGAGGAACAAGTTCGCAAAGTCCGTCAGAGAGACTTCAACCGTTACTTCCGGGACGAAAAGGGAGACTCAGTCAGCGGAGTTTCACTCGACTCGTTTGCTCCAGAGAGACGAAGAGGATATTCGGAAGATGCCGTCGAACACACAGACTGGAAACGTGATTGAACACTCTACCTCGTTGGGACGGAGTTCGAACCGATCTACTGTTCGCAACTCACTGCTGCGAATGAAGAGTTTGCTCAGATAGCATGCATGTAGTACTCAAAGTTTTTCACTCTCTCGAAACAGCCCTCTCTCGGTGAACCAGCCGATTCCAGATTCTCGAGCAATCGGAGAAGAACGAAGGTACACTGCGGGCGTGCTGCGGTCGCCCCGCCTGGGTTGTGGGCTCGGAACTGCCCCGCTCCAGCGGGAACCGTATATTCCAACAATGCTCTGAGATTCAGCGGTCATTTTTCTGCTCACTGATCGTGCATCAGACCTCAATACATCGAGGATAACGTTTGTATCATCGAACCAACTTCCAGAGATGAGAACGGCACTGATCGCTCGGCGCGTCAGCTCGAGCACTTTTTCCTCGGAGGGAAAGGATCGGAGCTTGCAAAAGGTGGCAACCCGATTCTGCTGTAGTTCCTTGGGAATCGATTGCGTTTCTACAGAGCTTCAGCCACCCCATAAAATCCAACGCAGCGGCCGAAAATGCCTCTGAAGGAATACGAGCTCGGAACTTCAGGATGAAAACCGCAGCGTGAAGACATTCTGGAAGACCACGAGACGGCATCTTCTATTCTCAACCTATGAGTGTTGATCGCATTATGCTTCAGCTCGGGAGAGCCTCCCACCATCTGAACCATCCAACGGGAGCCGCGAAAAAAACATTTTTTTTCTTCATGTTTAAAAACATAACTCCCGCAGGCACGAGTCAGATCAAGTTCAAGACAAGGATAAAGTTCTCGAATTCAGTACCCTTCTTGATCTGTTTGAATGCCGCGGCTAAGAATATCGAAATCACGCGCAACTTTGGCTCCTGCAGGGAGGATTGCGGTTCCTAATCCCCCGGGGTTGGTTCGATGATACAAAAGGTATCCTCCATATATTATGAGATAAGGATAACAATCTTTCACCTGAGCGAACGGACCCTTCCTCCTTCCTTATCTCAGAGCATTGTTGGAATACGCGGTTCTCGCTGAAGCGGGGCAGATCCGCGCCTACTACCCGGGAAGGGCGACCGCAGCACGCCCCAATATGCCCTCGTTCTTCTTCGGTTGTTCAAGAATTTTCTATCGGCAGGTTCATCGAGAGCGGGCTGTTTCGAGAGAGTGAAAAAGTTTAAGAACGACATGCACGTTATCTGAGCAAACCCTTCATTCGCGGCAGTGAGTTGCGAACAGTAGATCGACTCGAACTTCGTCCCAACGAGGTAGAGTGTTCAATCACGTTTCCAGCCTGTGTGTTTGGAGGCATATTCCGAATATCCTCTTCGTCTCTCTGGAGCAGGCGAGTCAAGTGAATTTCCGCTGACTGAATCTCCATCTTCGTCCCGGAAGCAACGGTTGAAGTCTCTCTGACGGACTTTGCGAACTTGTTCCTCTGATTTTCAAGGACAACCATGACAGGAAGGCAGGCAACTCTCGTGTCCGGAAGCCTCCCAGGAGCCCCTCGTGCAGCAGCCCACTCTAACAACATGTTCGCGGAGGTTGGCGGACTTCCGGTTCTCGACTTCGATATCGAAGCCGAGCTTCAGAAACCAGAGCTTGTCCCAACGCGTGGTGCGACGCGTGGCCTAAACCTTGAGCCAACGGCCACTGTGAGTTACGGCCTCTCCTCAAACTCCAGAGGTATGTGGCTGAAATCGTTCCCCCAACCTTACGCTGAATCCGCGAGCATGCGGAGTGGTGGAAGGAGATCTTCCGCAAGAGCCACAAAAGGGCAACGTACGGCGGTTTGCCTCGACCAAGGTGATTGGATGGCGTTGACCCCTCAGCCATGGGCCAAGACGCGAGATTCGAGATTCGGAGTGGCAACCGTACCCACACACGTGACCACCCCAGGAGGACGTTTTGTCCAACAAGTGCTCCCTTCATCAGGACCACAAGTGCACGGACAAGTCCTGGGAGCCAATGGCTACTCAGGGAATGCGCCTCCGAATTTGAGTGCGTCGAGCTCCAGAGGATCTCAACATGCGACAAGCCTTGGCTCCTCTGGTTTCGCCAGCGGCAGAGCTTATCCAGGAAACTACGCCGCCCCGCAGAATACCGCGTTGACAGATGCTAGAGCGTATATCCGGGATGCTCTTCGACAACAACGTTTTTTTCGGGACCAAAGTCCCTTGCACGGTTGGTCTCTCCCCAATTTCACCACCGATCTTCAGTGCGTAGATCCGAGACCTTGAGTGCTCTATTCACAGGGAGCAATCAGCCAGCCGCCGCCACAAGTGGCATTTGATTTGATTTGATTTTATTGGACCTTACATATGCACATATGTTCCCTTTCGTTTCAGGGGTGAATTGTATTGCGTTCACAGATCATAGTTCGTTGTTCTCCCATCGCCTTAGGATATCCATCTCTCAGGTCCCTCGCTGTTGAATCAGGGTGAAGTCCTAATCGGTACGCGAATTCCGTCTGGAAGTGCTTTCCTTCCTCGCATTCCAGAATGACATGTATCTAACGTAGGACCCGTTAGGGGTCCATCGAGTGTAAATCGGCGGCGGAACAATCCATACTGACATTATGTATCATATAAATAAGTCTCGAATGAATAAAAGACGCTCCACTTGAATTGCTAGCCTCAAAGAAACTCTGTGTCCCCCTTGCTACCGGGATCAGTTTCAAGTTGGCCATCATCTGCGCGTACAATGAGCTGATGAAGTTCATTCTTCCGCGTCAGTTTCTTCGCCGAGAACGGAGATGCGGAATCACGGATAACTTCTGTTTATTTCACTCAAGCAAACAACTCAGAGTAACCCAGAATATCGTATGAAACGTATCCGAGAGCGACAACAGTGATTCCAGCTGATCGGAGTCCTCGGAGCCCTGATAGAACGTTCAGAGACTCTTCCCGCCGAGCGGGACACCGATCCGGCGATTTCAGTGCACAACGAGCAGTTGCTCAACCGATGAACGGAGCGAGACTACGCAATCAGTTGGAGTGAACTGTGGTATGGTCTGTGAACGAGCACAAAATGGACAAGACTCCGCGACGATTTGGGAACGTCACGAGTCACGATCGATCGAGCTTTGAGCAGGCATCCAGGGATGGTGTTCCGGAATCAACGATGATCTCTCATCGGTCGCAAGAAGTCTCCACGAACATAGGACCCGTAAGACATTCACCGGCTACCACCGGGTGGCGAAAGCTCCATCCCAAGTTCGTTGCAGCTAACAGTCAAATCGTGCGGCCATGGCTTGTAAATAAATGCAGACGTCTTCAGACGTCAGTTAGTCAATGCGAGACTTCAGGAAACTCCGTGTCCTCTTTCTTCCCAAGTTCGCTTCCAGAAGCCGATCATCAACTACACATCCAATCAGTTAATGAAGTTCATTCTTCCGCATCAGTTTCTTCTCCGGTGGGAAGATTTAGGGAATCGAGGGGCTCATCGTCCCTAGAGAGTAGGCCTTCCTTCTACAACAATCCTCCAGTGTCAGCAAAAGGAGCGATCTCTTTCGTTATCGCTCTGGGAAAGGATAAATTCCGACGCAGAGTTCCATCGACACAACCTGGCGAATCAGATGAAGTATCGTAATCGATTCGGTTTTCTAACCTGAATTCCCCTCCTAAGATGAACGATCGATGAGTTGCTGAACAGAATAGGGAGTCAGCTTCCTCGTGATCTTGGAGCCTTAACTCTCGATGGAGGCCGCCGAAGAAAGTGCCCAGCCGAGCTCTCCTCTGACTGGAGTGGATGGGCCGTTCCACAGCCTTGGGTGGAGTGTTGTTGGATCTCAGGAATCGTATTCCTAAACCGATCGCGATCCCCCAGCCGCCGCCACTAGTCGCCTCTGAAAAAGGACCACTTAGAGCTCCAACGAATTTATACCGGCGGCGGAAAAATCCATACTGATGTAATATATTATATGAATACGTCCTAAATAAATGCAGACGCTTCTCTTGAATTACTGGTCTCCAAGAAACTCCGTGTCCCCCTTGCTACAGGGATCAGTTTCAAGTTGGCCATCATCTGCGCATACCATGAGCTAATGAAGTTCATTCTTCCGCATTCGTTCCTATGCCAAGAATGGACATAGGTAATAACAGATAATTTTCTTCCATTTCACCAAAGCCAGCTACTTGAAGCCACCCTGTATCACGTTACGAGCTCGTTGTTGAGGTGCCGCGAGAGGTTAGCCCGCTTTGGGCCATATCCAAGAGCGGCACGAATGTCATCTCGGCTGATCAAAGGCCACGCAGGTTTGATCGAACGTTTGGATCGAACGTTCAAACTTCGCTGATGTTGAGCCCCAGCTCAGCTCTTGAGATAGCCTCAGGTGCGGAGATCAAGGGAATCGAAGTCGGAGGAATCATCGCCCCTCACGAGAAGGCCTTTACAGCCATCCTTCAATTTCAGCTAAGAAACCGATCCCTCCCGCTATTGTTCAGATAGGTTTTATTGGACCTGAGCAACGGTTCTTTCTCTCTCCAGCTCGAAAGGTGATACTGGCTTGCAAGGGTCTCCTCCGAGTGGTTGATTCATACAGCAACCACTCATTTATAATATACTAGCCGACCTTCGGCCTACTACGCTGGCTGACCCGTCCCTTGCTTCGGGAGTCTACTGCTGACAGACACACATTGCCTTACATGTAGTGTCATGAGACCTTCGGGAGTGGCCACCGATTCTCGATAGGGTTCTGACCTGGAATCGAAGCACTTTCCTCTCTCTTCACTGGGTCAGAATCATGGTTTTGAGAAGCATGGTCAGATTGGTGTCGTAATCAGTCCTCCAGACTTGGAATGTAATAGTCAGATTGGTCTCGGAATCACCCCTCGAGACTTGAGTGAGTACGTTCAGATTGATCCCGGAATCACCCCTCCAGACTCGGGAGAGGGTGGTCAGATTGGTCTCGGAATCACCCCTCGAGACTTGAGAGAGTACGTTCAGATTGATCCCGGAATCACCCCTCCAGACTCGGGAGAGGGTGGTCAGATTGGTCCCGGAATCGCCCCTCCGGCTTTTGAGAAGTGTGGCCAGATTGGTACCGGGATCACCCCTCCAAATTCGGAGAAGCGTGGTGAGATTGGTCCCGGAATCACCCCTCCCGGTTTTGAAAAGTATGGTTGGATTTGTCTCGAGATCACCCCTCCAGACTTGGAATAGTATGGTCAGATTGGTCCCGGAATCACTCCTCCAAACTTGGGAAAGTATGGTCAGACTGGTCCCGGAATCACCCCCCCCCCCCCCCCCCCCCCAGCGCAACGATAACGATTTGGTACCTCCTCCCGATACTTGGGACGCAGGTGAAGCGCGTGAGGTTGACCGCTTCAGGTCTCCGTTGGGACTTCTCGTGAACGTGAGGAGAATCGCGTGGACTTCGATGTATTCGGGCGTCCACGCCCGAAAATTCCTAGCTCGGGATCTGTAAGAAAGGCGGACGATCGTTTCAACTTTGACGTCAAGAGTTGACCTCTCGACATTATCGCGTCCTCTTCGCATTTCGGCCCGTGACTCCTAAGGAAGGCCGAATCCGAAAAGTTCTCCGATTACAAGAAGTTCCTTGGATCAAGTCGCTGGCCGCTCCACACAGGCGAGAATTCCGCTCTGCAAATACTCCTCCACGCACCTGGCTGAACTAACGGTCGCGTAAATTTTCTGAAAGATGTGGTCGGAAGGATCTTCTCCCGCGAATTCTCGCTGTCTGAACTCCTGAATGTGCTCGCTAATCAGCTCCAAGTAGCTAGAATCCGTTATCTTCCCGAAAATGAATACGATGTCTGTCTTCTCGTGGTTGCCCCACTCCCTGTCAACCCATACTTATCGGGCACTGTGAAGGTGCTTCCGGAATCGATCTGACCATTCCTTTCGGAGTCCAAAAGGCCGTCTACGAGTGTCTACATGAGCCAAGGAGACCGTCTACGGGACTCTTCGGGACCTTCTACGATTGCAAGCTACAAGAAAAACGCTGGGAACACCCGATGAGGCAGTTCATTGTCGGATCCGAGAACCTGATACGCGATCCACGAGAAGGGCTTCGGAAACCCGAGGGGTGATTCCGGGACCAATCTGACCATTACTTTCCAACTCCGGAGGGCTGATTCCGAGACCAATCTGACCATCTTTTTCCAACTCTGGAGGGGTGATTAGTAGACCAATCTGACCATTACTTTCCAAGTCTGGACGGGTGATTCCGGGACCAATCTGACCATTACTTTCTAACTCCGGAGGGCTGATTCCGAGACCAATCTGACCATCTTTTTCCAACTCTGGAGGGGTGATTCCGAGACCAATCTGACCATGTCATCTCAGAATGTTCTGCTGGTGACACGTGGCACTAATGGATCGTGTCCTGAACCGCTCATTATGATTCGAGCTCCGTTTTCTTCCAGTTTGTCATATTCTTCTGATTTTCGACGAGATGTCTGAAATTGTTGCTCAACTATATTCTCAAGCCGCCTCGGACGGAGGGACGTCCATTAGAGAGATGCGTGTATTTTGAAGCCAGCTCCGGGAGACGGTTTCAAATAGGTAGCGGGTCTATTGGACGAGAACGTTCATCGAGGAGGAGACGATATTTTCGCTGCTTGACAGCTCCGCAAAAGGCTCAATATCAGCATCCAGGTTAGAGCATCACGATTTATTTGTAGCACCAGGCATATGCATGAACCTGGTAAAATCACGAAACAGGACCTATCCTCATTCGAAGACGAACTCGGCGCTGGTCTCGGTGAGGTAACAGGTAGCTCATGATGGGGGAGGGCAGAATCTACGAACAATCTTCGAGCGTCGATATTTGTTTTCTCGATTTTTTGCAGTTTCCAGCGTCTACATTCGCAGTGGGCTAGTTTTCCGGCTTCAGAGTGCTGTTTCACTTCCTTTAGTATCTTATAGAGTCCGTGTGAAACCCCTCCGGATGCACAGAGATAGATGCCATAAAATATGGCGCCAATTACTTTGGCAGTGAGGTGATTCCTCTGAAACACACTTGATGAGATCGTCAACCGTTAGCAGTGGCTTTCAACCGCTGCTGCGCACGGATCAGGTCTGATCTCATCGGATCGCGAGGTTCCCTCTCTCGAGACTGGCGAGTTCCTATCATGGGTTCTCAGAGGGAAGAAGAAAAAGCCTCAAATCTTATCGGATGATGTGTGCCGGTCGGTCTCGCTGGAGTGGCCGACGTCTTCATAAGCGATAGCGATTCTACTGTGGTGAACCTCGTACAACGAGCTATTCAGATTGCAGAGTTCAGAGCTTCCTCGAAATCTCTCTTCTGAATTCTCTGACTCGCGGTGCTCTCATCGAAATACGTGCTTGAACAATGAATCGATCGCTGAGGGTTTGCGAATCATGATCAGAGCTCGCTCTTGCATCAGTGAACCTTTCCTCCTCTCCCATTGTGTCGATGCATGCCAGAATGTTCTGGGTTCTCAGCCCTGGGGCAGCTTCTTGACGACCCTGGTGGGAAGATGACAGTCAGTGGCGGATCCAGGAGTGACTGCAGGGGTGGTGGGCGGTCGTAGGTTTTTGATGGAACTTATGACTTTTCCCCCTAGCTTTCGGAGGTCATCACTGGGACAATTAGTTCCCGACTCAACAAATGAGGGAGCGTACGCTTTCATCGAACTCTTGGGGGCTCCCAAACCCTGACAGAACCGAATTCCGAAGTCCTGTTCCCACGGAAAATTCCACCATGCCGGGGCGATGATTCGCCCGGAGTTTCAACTCCGTGCTTGCCGTAGTGACCATCGGTAACATACTATCCACAGAGGACTGTACAATCGATTCCAACGAAGCGAGATCAATAACTTGGCACTGAGAGCAGACTTCAACGCCCATGAACACAGTCAAGTCAGCGGTCCGGCTCCGTTGGATTCGACTGTCAAGTCTTCTGCGGTCAGTATTGGACCGAGTCAGTACTGGGAGCGGCGACCTGAAACTCCTCAAGTGACATAGAATACACGGAGCATCCACTTCAACTGTGTGCTCTGAACTCAGATATAGGAGAGTCTCTAGTTGAAGGGTCTATTCTGTGTGTCGCTAGAAGAAAAATCGAGGGGGCTAGCATTTGCCAGCGGTTGCAGGACCATCAAATTCCTCTCGCTCGAGTCCAGCCCCCGACGAGGGCGGTGGTTCTCACATATCGGGTCTCCAGTATGTTCGATTCATCGCTCTGATCGAGCTGCCGCTCAAATCAACCTTTCACGAATCGCTCGGAATCGGCCTCAAATCAGTTCCACGGTTACCATTAGAGGGGTCTCGAGGTCGTGGTGGCACAAACAGGCTCTCACAGGTTTCTACTGAACCCCTCTAGGCAAACAGTGGTCGAAGCCTTTCTGTGGAACATCCAGGGGAGGGGCGGACATGAGAAGCGAATTGAGCGAAGCTGCGAGTTTCCCTTCGAGTTTGAGGCGCAGTAGCCTTCCGGACATCTCGAAACCTGCACCGGGATTGCCTGAGAACTCGAATCCGATGAACAGATGAGGTTATGGTTGTGGTTTTATTGATCCAGATTATGATATACACTTGTATTTTTTTGTATAGATGGGTGCTCAGCCTTTTGTATCAGGCGCGAGTGGTTCAGCAGATCGAATTCGGTTTTTTTCCCGGTCCTCTGGGATTTTTTCGTCTTTCTCACTTCGGTCGCGTTATTTGCTCCCTCGTGGAGTCCGAGACGGTACAGAAGTTCATCTCCGGTGAAACACAGTAGAACCTCGATTATATCAACCTCCATAACATCAATTTTCGATTATATCAACCTCCATTGTATCAATTTTCGATTATATCAACCTCCATGTCATCGTGTCAGCCTCCTCGATCGTATCAGCCTGAAGCCAGACCTCAATGAGATCTAGCTCGCTGAAAGTCGCCTTTCCTGAAGAAGTCACCTCGCATAATGCTTTCAAATGGTCTTGACGAGAGTTCAAGCCGGCTACACTGCGGTTGCACGGAACGGCACTGCTTGCAAAATTTTATTTGAGGAATGATCGGGCTCGCTCGAGCTCCTCGGAACCATCTGAGAGCTCTCTTTCGAAGCCCTCCCAAAAGAAGTGTGAGCAAGACGAAATCATTTTCAAATAACCTGAACACCTGCTAGATATGTTCTCCAGATTTTTGAAACGACCCGACGGACTTTTGATCCGGAAAAAGGCCCCAAGAATCCTATTTTGTCTGCAACATGCTGGGTCTCGAAACGTAGATTTTGTTAACCTCCAATATATCAACCTCTCTTTCGTTTCCTCGTATACCCCACACCTGGGACAGGTTTTGTCCAATCCAGAGTTCATATTGTGGGCTCTAGTTGGCGCCTTGTTCGCCCAGTAGGGCGCTACCCTCGCTGTTGTCATATAGGGAGCTATACACCTGTATATATATCAACAGGTTTTTCCCGTGCTGTACGCTTGTACACTAGACTCACGAAGCATATTTTCTTTCCAAAGTATTCTTGGGTCTCCTGTATTCCCTTCCTGATGAGTTCACCGAGAAGCGGTCGACCTTGGTCATCGGAGTCCACGCTGGTATCTTCGCAATGGTATTGCGCTTTAAAACGCCCCGTTCCCTGGTACATTTTGGTCTTCTTGCTTGTGAGCTCAATATCAGGATTCTCTTTGGCCACCTGAGATTTGGCATCGCTCTAGCACTCTCTAAACCCTGTCTAAGCTTGCTGTGGGCGCTTCTTGCGTCGAAGGAAGACCATCCAAGCTCTCCTTGGATGAAGTCGTTTTTAACTCTGGAACCTGGGATTCCTAGCGCCCTTTCTCCCGGTTCCCCTTGGGATTTCCCGAGTTTCTCTGTCGGTGTTGCGCTACTCACTAGTACTGCGTTCGCGCAGCTCAGCTTCGGCACCGCTGTAGTTTTCCATTGCAGTCTAGAGATTTCGAATCTATAGAAATCCCATAGCGACGATGCGTTCTTCCGGTGTAGGGCGGAGATCGCTGCTTTCTCGGAGATTCCTTCCTGGTTGTTCAGGTAGTTCCTGGAGTCCGAAAGCGTGATGCCCAAGTGTTTGTAGTTCAGAGCTACCGGTACATGCTTGCCTTGTACACTCAGTTCCCTCTGGGCCCCCCGGGCCATGGTGCCGAGTATACCACAACCGCGCTTTCCGCGGGGTTGAACGTCAGCTCATTCTCGTCTCCATATTTCCTCGTGGCTTACAGGAGTTTTCCCATTTCGTGGTAGTTCCTGGCCATAAGTACAACATCGTCCGCGAAGCGTCAACTTTGACGTTCAGGAAGCTTCAGGGCGTGGAACAGCAAATCCTCAAAATTCACTGGAATAATCCCGTCGACAGCGAGCGAAGTGACTCCCTTCTAGTTTTCGCAGCCTTTGCGAAACGAATTCACTCATGTCATGCTTTTTCTCTCGTTGACGTGCTCTCGGCTGTGAGGCTCATTACTATCGTGCTTCACGTTCTCCTGAGCGTTCCTCCGGTGAGCTCGAATGGAATCGCTTGCGCGAAGTTCTGCAGAGATCCTTGTTCTCCTACGATTCCAACGCAACCGATTTGGTATTCTCTTTTTTTGATTGCGGGTCGTTATTGACGAATTTCGACTGGATGAAGGAAACATCGCTTCGCTCGATCATATTATGCATTCCATCTCATCAGTCATCAGCACCGCAGCTGGAAAGCGAGCTCAGGATTGCAGCCGGTTTTATGATCTCAGCGGGGAAACAGGCGTGGGATAAATAGTAAATGGCGGGAGCTACATGAGAACAGCAGCCTACCGTGCGAGCTCCGTTTTAACAGTCGCAGTAGTGACGTCGAATTGCTCTGTATCCAATGGAGTCCGGGACGTGGTTGATACAGCATCGGCATTGTTACGCCCCCAAATGGCGCGACTGAAGTGGGAGTTTGAGGATTTGGTTGTCGTCGCGATGGTACTTCACGGTCGGCGTGCCATCTGCATCCAGCATCCCGGCTAGGTACGAGGCTGCTTGTGACAGTTGATAAGTGCCCGTGAAGAAAATCTTCAGGTCATCCTCATTCAGTTCCGCGAAGTCATCAATCGAGTTTGAGCTGACTCCCATCCACGGTCGCTGGACTGCATTCCATTTCATCGCTTCAACCTCAACTACCAGGGAATTGGGGACGCTCCTCATCTCTTTCATGCCTTCCAACGCTTCATCGAACATGCTCTGGTAGGACGTCAGGCGCTCCCGGAGCGGTTGCTCAAGTAACATCCGATCCGGAACACTGTTCCGATTTTCGGGTGCAAGCTATTCTCAGTTTCATGATCGAAAATCGTGTTTTTCCGCACATTCCTGAATCCGCGGTCGAGGGAGCAAACTTCACTTCTTTCAAGGACGCCGCCAAGTTCTGTGTTCGTGTTCTCGTTTAGCTGCCGCCCATCACTATCTATCCCACGCCTGTTTCCTCGCTGAGATCATCAAACCGAGTGCAATACTGAGATCGCTTTTCAATCGCGGTGCTGATATGCCACTAATCGAATAGGACAGCGACGAAGACTGCTGAAATGAAATGCGTAGACTATTATTGAGCGTAGCGATGTTCTGATGGAAAACCTCAATAACGACTCGCAACCAAAAAGGAAAATACGCGTTGGACTCGTCGCAGAACAAGGATCTCAGAAGAACTCACAGAAGCGATTCCATCGTGGTTGTCGTATTTCTTTTGATGCTTAGTGGAGTTGACCTTTCCCGACTAAAATCGTGTTCTTCCCCATGTAAACCAATAACTCGGGAAGGATGAAACTCAGGATGGAAACCGAATGGTTTCGTAGAGTTTTCCCCCAGATTTCCAACGCGACAAAGCGCGACTCTCTATCTCGTTTAGTTTTTGCACAATCAATTTTTCAAGCTCCAGGTATAAACCTCTCTTTTTGCGGGGTCCGTCTTCTTCCCAAGTCTTCTCTCGTGTACCATTCAAACTTGAAAAGCGATCGAGATTTTCTCGATGTGTAAGTGTGCTGCCTCATCGCGAGCATCACGCCGAGCAATCAAACTCGAACATCGGAGTCGTGGCTTGAAATTCCCCCTTATCCGGCTGTACCCTTTCTTACGATCTGCGTCGCTTCAACCTCACGAGTCGGAAGCTCTTTGGATCGCTGGTTCTTACTCGACTTCTTTCGCGTAGCTCACAAGTAGGGTCGGTTGAGGCTTGTATACTTTCCTTCCTATTCGACATCATGGAGGTCGCCGCGGTGCACGCGGAGGCCAAACGGGGCCAGCCGGCCGGCCAGCGGATATCGACCCCTTAGCAGCGACATCGAAGGGGGCCGTGAAATTGAAATTCGGGAAGATAAGCAAAATGAGATAGTTCACTGATAGAAGAGCGACCGAGCCACAGGCGTAGCCAGGGGGGGGGTTAGCAGGGTTCAGCCAACTCATGATAATAAGAGTTCGCAAGCCTCAAGAGAGAGTCTTCAGATTCGATGAGATTAGGCCCAATCGGTTGGCGAGCAACAGTTAAAATCCGCTGCCGGCGGTGAACGAATTCATTCCACAATGAAGATCTTCGCATTGCTCTCGTGCATCCTCGCTGCGGCTCTTGCCAACAGCATTCCCCGTGTCGTCGACAGGTTAGTCGGGTTCCGTCTTCTTCGATGATGACTCGCATAATGTGGGCCTCAGAATGATGTTGAATTACAGGAGTCCCGATGAGAAGTTTGCAGACTTGGGAAGAGACTTCGATGAGGAGCACAACAATCCTGGACGGGACTTGGATCGCAGTCCCAGTCGGCATGGGAACCTCAATGCTCTGAGTGAGCAAGACTTGAAAGCTGACGTCCGGCCTTCCCCCCACAGGCTGAGATTGGACGAGAGGACTGAGTCGGTGAGCCCGAATACGAATGAATATTTTCTCTCGAATTAGCGCAACGCTGTAGCATATCCGTCATATTACCCTCACGATCCTCCAACAGAGCCACAAAGAACTCCGGCACAAGTTCCTCACTCTCGAGAAACCCCTCCACGTCGGCGTCACCAAACGATTTTTGAGGTCCAACAAGACTCTACCGGAGGCTGTCGATTGGCGTAAAGAAGGTTACGTCACTCCAGTCAGGAGAGAATACGACTGCGGCTCGTGCTGGACCTTCTCCGCCGCGGGCTCGATCGAGGGTCAGAACTTCAAGAAGACGGGGAAGCTAACCCCCGTTTCTGTTCAGCAACTCATCGACTGTGCAACGCTCGAGGGAAATTTAGGTGAGATAACCGATCTGGATTTACATGCACGGCGCCTGATTTAGTCTAAGCAGTTTCTTCATCGGCCAGGTTGCGGCGGTGGCTGGATCGACAGGGCTTACGATTCCGTGATCAGGATGGGAGGCATCATGAGTGAGTCGGACTACAAGTACACCCGCAGAGACGATCCTCACACTTGTGTCTTCAACCCAAAGAAAGTATTCTGCCGTCTCAGTGGATACGAATTAGTGGACAACAATGAAGACGCCCTGCAGGAGGCTGTTGCCACCGTGGGTCCCATTTCGGTTTATACAGATGGCTTCGCCATCCTATATCACTACTACAAAGGGATCTATGATGGTAAGCAGTGCCAAGAAGGACTTCTCAATCACGCGGTCCTCGTCGTGGGCTACGGAGAGGAGAACGGCGAGAAGTTCTGGATCATCAAGAACTCTTGGGGAACCTCCTGGGGTGAGGATGGTTACTTCCGTCTCCGCAGGGGCGCGAACCTTTGTGGAATCGCAGTTTTCGCCTACTACCCGATCATTTTCTGAGCCCATCAATAAAATGTGGACAGTCCGGTGGAGCCCAACAGAGACGTACTCGTTTTTTTCCTATCGGTTCTCACTGATCCGCCTTTTTCCGCTCGTGTAGCGTTCCTGAGCGGCACTATGGCTTCTATGGAGCGACCTGGGATTGATTAGAGGTCATTCGTTCGCGATTGGCAGAAGCGCTATGGCTCACGCGGTCAGGATGTCGCAAAGAACCGTGTCTGTAACTCTAACGGGATGGAAAAACCGAGACATGGAGGAAACCAGGGAGACAGCTTGCTGCCACGACTCAGCAGTCAGACGCTCGCTCCAAGCTCTGTGATCAAGAGTGCTCGGAGACAGAAGTTCCACAGAATATTCAGTTGATGGAATATTCACGAAAAGGCTAATTCAGGACAGTGCCGAGAGGCATCTAAGGTTGTCGGTCACTGTAGGGTTTTCGAGCCACCAGGGCTCAACCTTCTTCGGCGTGAGATGTG
This sequence comes from Phytoseiulus persimilis, assembly GCA_037576195.1. Lineage (NCBI taxonomy): Eukaryota > Metazoa > Arthropoda > Arachnida > Mesostigmata > Phytoseiidae > Phytoseiulus > Phytoseiulus persimilis. Next base: position 44,238,954 of record CM075102.1, on the reverse strand, counting down.
ATGTACTGTCGCTTTATACAATAAAAATACCGAAAGCAACGCGTTTCTGCATCTACATCCCTTCGTTCACGCGAAAAGCCGTTTGAACACCGCGTTGCCGGGTGGATCGATTCGAGAAGAAATACGAGTTCACTCAAGTGAGTCAGGGGCATGGTCATGTATGCCAAACTCTTGATCGCGTTGACTGGACCGACAGACGGTGTTTGCGCGGGTTCACATCATCTGGCTTTAGCCCAGGGATTAGCCGACAGATCACTGAAGATTGTCCGTTTGCTATGGCCTCTCGGAAACAGCGAAACTTGAGAATTCCCTCAAGAAGGACCAGAATCCCCCTGAGATGAAATTTGTGTCGCCATCTACCGGAGAAGCTTAGAGCTTACCGTGGGAGTACCTCTACGTTACCGCTGTTGCAGATCTCGTACTGGATCTGAGCGTTCCGCGTCACGTCTCGAATCCACGCTTGGATTCGATGGTTCTCGCGTCAACGATGAGCCAGCGACCCGTGCGGTGTTACTCGTTCCGCACGTAGGCTCACCGCTGTCCAATTCTCTGGTTGAGCATTCTGATTGATGAGCCAAGTCGAAACAGTTGGAATCCGCCCCAAGCGCGCAGTTCAGAGTTTGAATGTAGTCGCCAGAGACTGAGAGCAATCTGAGGCCGAAGATTCTCTGTTGGCGAAACTCCTCTCCTTGTGGAAAGTATCAACCCGAGATTCATTCCGTAGCGTTCACCACTCTCAGGAGATGGCACGGGCAATCCGAGTTTGAACGAATCAAGAGACCCAGTCGACCGAACCAAAGGCAGCGAGACCGATAGGTACCCCGTGGACGCACTCGAATGCCCCCAACAAGAAGACGTTGACGAGTGGAGTCGCGAGAACTTTCAAAGAGCCCGGAATAGCGGAGGAAAAAAGTCGAAGCCAACTCGAAGGGGCACTCTGACGGCGGAAGGCTCCAAAGGCTGGAGGGCACCTCCAACCTAGTCGGCTTTCTCAACGCCGCGGGTGGAGAAGTAGGCGGGTGAAGCTCCTGTCTACAAACTAGTGGGCCGTTGTCGGGTGAGAAGTCGAATCGCCGAGGAAGCGAGCTGCTCGCTACGCTCTGGAAAACCCAACCGGATGATATGCACTCTGATGGAGAAGGTGCAGCCGAATCTTCTCTCCGATGACAGAGTCACTTCTGGCAACAGCAACGGTCTTCCGAGTCTGTCGCCCTAATCGAAACAATAGCGGTTCTCAGGAAACGGTATCCGACAGCGGTTTGCAACTCAGAGTAGTCCCCCGCCTCGATGGGACTGTCCGAAGTCCCGCAACACACCGGTCACCAACGCACTGGATCGAACAGTACTAACTTGTTTATAACGAGGTTTTGGGGACCCTCTGAACCCTACTGTGTTCTAGAACACACCATGCGGAGGGGGAAGCTTTACTGAGAGTTCTGGGAAATACCAGTCACGAAGGAATCGAGGAATTTACGAGGAAGAGAGAAACACGCAGCATTCCAATCTCACAATGAAACATTTGATGCCGCCCCTCCCCATTTCGAATAGCACCAGATATGGCCCGACGTCTCCAAAATCTTCCGGTAGGAGAACTTCCCACAGTTTGGATAATTAATTTAATTTATGCACAGATCTCTAAGAATCTATGTACAACAGGGCAAGTTTCAAGAGAATTCATGTGGGATCGATCCGTCGGCCAGGGGCTCCCACATATTCAGAAGCGTATCGATTTGTATGTTCGCATCTTTGGCCATCAAGCTGAAGATGCCGTCGGATTTCGACAGGAGTTCACTCGGTGTGCCAACTTCTTTGACTCCTCCTTGGTCCAAGACCACGATCCTGTCGAGGAGAAAATCTGTGAGAGCAACCGACGCATGGCCGAGGGAGGAACCGCGACCGAAGCCCTCGGATGTCCGTAACTCTGTCGCCCCGTTGTCACTCACTTGTCGTAGTCCAGTATCGTGTGCAGCCTATGGGCGATCGTTATCACTGTACTGCCGTCGAAATCTCGTCGGATCGTTTTCTGGATGAGCGCATCCGTTTCCAGATCCACGGCGGCGGTTGCTTCGTCTAGAATAAGTAGCTTTGAGTTCCGTAAGAGTGCTCGAGCCAAGCACACGAGTTGTCGCTCGCCTACAGACAGATTGGAGCCTCCTGGAAAATACGAGTTTTCAATGAAACTTTTCCCAAGCACAGTACTTCATTGAGGTCTCGAAGAGACTGGTTTGAACCGAATAGCTTGAACAAACCTTCATCGACATTGTACGTCAGTGGCCTATCTTTGTTCTTCAGGTGCGCTTTTTCCAATGCTGCCCACACTTCTTCGTCCGTGAATTTGTCCTCAGGATCTACGTTCTGTCGAAGAGTCCCTCGGAACAGAACTGGGTCTTGCGGAATGATGGCCACTCTCGATCGGAGTGCGTTGAGTCCGAGCCTGAGGGATGATGCGGTTTGAGGTATAGACCTCCCGAGGAGTCAATCCATTCTCCCCTTTTAATAATTATGGAGGAATTGTACTCACTTGGAAATATCTATGCCGTCGATCGTTATCCTGCCTTCAACCGCCTCGACGATACGCAATAGAGCTAACGTCAACGAGCTCTTCCCGGCCCCTGTGCGTCCAACGATGCCAACCTTCTCTCCGGCATCGATTGCGAGATCGATTCGTTTCAACACCAGATCGAGATTTTCCTTGTATTTCGTCGAATAGCCTTCGAATCGAACCCCACCCCTCGAGGGCCAGTCGGGTGCAGCATCCTCATCCACATACCAAGGAGCTTCAGGTGCAGTTTTGGTATAATCAATAACTCGCTCGGCCGAAACGAGAGAATTCTCAACCTGCCGATCGATGCCTGATTGAGTGCTCGTCCGATGTGCGGTCAAGGTATCGATACTCCACAGCGCGATAATATGTTGGCGCTCACCTGAGCTCCTAGCCTCACAATCCAGGTGAACGCGTCGGAGGCTTGCAGCGACAAACTGAACAAGAGAGCTGCAATCTCGCTTGGCAATCCGGTGCGGAGATACAGGAGCATCACAATCACCGCGAAATCGATGAGCGAGCCAATAACGTTGAGCCGGAGTGCGAGCCATCTGCATTTGCAGTAGTAGAGGAAGGCTACGTGAGTACGACCGAACGTCCGTTGATGGAAATGATAACACCGAGCCCACGCCTCCGGAGCCCTCTCCTTCGCACCATTTACCTGTAGCCGTTGTACTCGTGGAACAGACAGTTCTGGTTGTTGTCGAGGAGTCTCATGTGCTTGCTTATAAATCTGTTCTGGGCATTGTATGCTCTGATACTCGTTGTGCCGGCGATGCTCTCGTTGAAGCAGTTCAGCACCGGAGACTTGGTCACTGCGTTCAAACGTTTGATTTGACGCGAAGAAGCCACATAGAATCTCTGAAGAACAGGAAGGGATTCAGGACCGCTCGAAATATTTGTAAACGCTTGCCGCCGTTTCTTCCCAAGCCCGCTTCGGTAAATTGAGTCCGACATTCCGCGAGATGTCTGAATCGGAGGAACAATCACCACCAACCTGCATGGCCAAGAAAATTATGAACAAAGGGACCACGACGGCGACGAAATACGGAAGGCTAACGCAGATCCAAACAAGTGTGATGATCAGAGTCATCCACGTTGATATGCATCCGTCCGCATTCCCGTAAAGGTTGACGTCCAGCTCGTCCACGTCCCGGCTGAATCTGGATAACACGAGAGATTCATGCTTGAGAGCGAGTTATTTTTCATTATCAGTCATTTTTGATAGTTTGTTCATTATTCACGTCACCCACCTGTTGAGAATCCGGCCCGAAGGCGTTGAGTCGAAAAATCCCATAGGGGCCTTCATCACGGCCTCGAGCATCCTGTTATGGAGGGAAGTTGACGTCCATATGCAGCCCAACGCTAGAGCAGTCAAACCCACAAGGATCGCCAGGCCCTGGAAACCTCCGATGGAGACATAGATTTGCATGTGCTCCCACATATCCGCCGTGGATGTGCCATTGTGAGCTGAAATGATAAATCAGAGATGCTGAGAACCCTAGATGTGCTAACCCAGCTCTCGAGGCAGAATGCGCACAGGAGAACCACACACACGCACACAAAAAAAACGTGATCTTACTTTGTATTATTTTACTGTAGTTCGTAATGTACAGGAGCGAAACCACGTCGGCCACTTTGGACAGGGCGTACCCACTCAGAGTAAGGAAGACTCCGATGATTCCGAAACGCCACAAAAATTCGAAGTACACACCCCATCGAACCACGCCAACCTGAATGGAGTTTGCGTTAACTTTAGCACAGAGAACTCAGCCGAAGCGACTCTCTGTGAGGGAGTAGGGCCTATATAGGCATTCGAGACCATCGGTATGACATACCTGCATTTCTTCTTCCTCAACAAGTCTCCCCATGAGTGCATCAGACATCTGTCGTGCGACGCAACCGCTCGTGTTTGAAGAAACACTGATCGACGACGCTGTGCGCTTCCGGCTGGAATTCGTTTAATCCTCAAATATTGGATATATTAATCTTCGAGAATGATCGAACGAATTCCTCGCAGGGAGAGCCCTGTCGGAATCATTGGAGGCACTCGGATCATCGTCTACGTACAATGTAGCAGTCGCCTCATCGCTTCGCCGAGGAGGTTCTTCGCTGACAGGGGCGTCTCGGTCCGTTCTCGCGTGAGTTTCAACAAGTTCCCTCAAGCGTGCATTCTCCCGCATGATCTCGTCGTAAGTTCCTTGTTGCGTGACTTCTCCGCCTTCCAAAACGATGATTCTATCTACGTACGGCAGGATCGCGACAGAGTGGGTGACGAGAATTCGTGTTTTGCCGTTGAGGATACCTTGGGGACCCACTACGTCCTTGAAGAGATCGTGAGCAACATGGGCATCAACCGCACTCAGCGGGTCGTCTAGAAGATAGATTTCGGCCTGAAAGTCATCAATACTATATTTTGAAAATCAGAGCTTTTGAGAACCTTTCCCAGCAGGAAACGTTCTATATGATAACGATTCTCTCGATAAGGAACGCCCGGCGGCGGCGAACTTACGTTTTGATAGACAGCTCTGGCCAATGAAACTCGTTGCTTCTGTCCTCCGGACAAATTCACACCTTTCTCACCGATCTCTGTTGAGTCACCGGCTTGCAGAATTTTCAGATCGGGCTGGAGGCAACATTTCTTCACAATAACACGGTAATCTTTCGGGCGATAACTCGACCCAAACAAAATGTTTTCCCTTATCGTGCTGTTGAGAATCCACGCTTGTTGCGGCACATACGCAACCCCGCCCTGTGGATGACGAACAAAATCACTGATATGCAGTCGTTTAGCCAGACTGATAGCGATCAGGTGACCGCGGCCGTCATAGTTTTGAGACTTGGATTTCACGAATATCACCACCGGCTCCGACAAGGGGAAATGGCCGCATCCTCGATGTCGAATGTTCACATTGCGTTTTCCGATCACAAAATCGCTAAATTTCATCCATTCTACGATCTGATTTGCCCGGAGGCCGAGACAAGCTCTCACGGGCGGGCCACAACTAACTCGCCCCCTCCCATGAACAAATCCAGGCCTCGAAGCCCATAGACAGTGGGGAAGGAAAACGAGAACAACCATGCGCATTAAAATCAAGCAGAGACTCACCGTTCTCCTTCGACTTATTGTTCCAGCGGTTGGATTGAGCTCACCGATGATCGCTTGTATCAGCGATGACTTTCCTGCGGCCACGGTACCCACCACCGCCACTAGCTCTCCTCTCTTAATAGAGAAATTGAGATTACTGAGCACAGGGCTCTCTTCATCATTCCAAGTGAAGCTCGCGTTCTTGAAAGCAATGTCTTCATCGTCTTCAAGATCTTCGTTGATAATGTCAGGATCGACCTTGGAATGAGCGGCAAAATGTCACGTTCAGACTACGATTGCGGTGAATAATGACTACTAGCTCTACGCTGTGGAAGGAGAAAATGAGGCATATGGGTTCCACGAGGGTGAAGTTTAGAATTTTCGATGCCTCCGAGAGTGAAACCTACTTCGTCCGCTTCCAGAAATTCTCGGATTCTCTTCGAAGAAACGAAAGCTTTTGCCAGAAGAGAAATCGAGTACGGGAACATCACTAAATTATCTCTGAGGGAGTTGAAGTAGGCGATCGAAACGAGGACGATCTTCGGTTCGAGAACCCCTTCCTTGTTCAGGAACATATACGCCCCGATCGCAGCCGCGGAGACCTTTTCGAGAGGAGTCGTATTAGGAAATTATGCAATCGATCGCGTTCACAACGAAGTACTGCTGGACACCGCCCGTAGAATAGCCCCGTGGCCAGGAATACTCACAAAAAAGGGGTAGCAGTTCCAGAGGAAACCGAAAGCGTTGCAGGCGCCCAGATATATATACATCAGCTTGCACTCCTGGTTCCGGAGATCGCGAATTTTCCGCATGAATGAATTCTCCCAGGCATACAGTTTGATAACCTGGAATAATCGATTTGAGCTGAATGCATCCTTGGGAAGTCGATGAATCTCCATTGAATCGGTCATGAAACTCACTCTGACGTTGTTGAACACTTCGGTTATCAATTCAACCCTTTCATCTTTCTTCTTCATGTGCTTTGTTTGTAGTCTGCTCTCCACTTTTGTCATAAGCAAGATCACCGGACTGAAGGCGACGATCGCCACTGCCCCCGCAAACGAGTACACACCGAGGTATTGGTATATCAAGGCGAACGTGATCACAGTCTGCAAGGATTGATTCAATGATCTTTCAAATCCTCACTTGAAGTTCAGCAGAATAATTCGTCCGAGTAGCTAGTACTCACCGAGATAGGCGCCCCCCATATACTATTAGACGTAACAATCGACCAAAAGACGTTGTCGACATCGATAGATATCAAATTGACTATATCCCCGGTCAGGTACTTCTTCGAAGATTTTGACGAAAGCCGCAAACACTGATGGAAGGAAACGGATTAATTTCCCTAAATTGTTCACCGCCACAAAAAAATATTGGGGTAGATTTTTCGCCAAAAATAACGTTTTTTGAGGCCTCTGAGCGTTGGGCAATATTTCGGACCCCCGCACCTTTTGATATATGGCAGACGAGAGGCCGGATTTCAGTTTGATGGCGACGTTGTACAAAGTGCCGTAACAGTGGCAGGATAGAATGGAGAACAGCTGCTGCGAAGCGAGCAGCGCTCCCGCTATGTAAATACCATCATATATCCCGTGCTCTTCCTCTTTGAGGAACTCGTCCAATTTCCTGAAATCAAAGGACACAGATGTAGGAATGAGCGTTGTTATCCTCTTTTTCAGGCAGCTGATTTCGATGTTGATGGCCCAGAACGAGAGGGTCAATCCTCTGGACTCAACCTAAGCAGATGGAATCTAAGCACTTACCCAATGAGGAAAGGTGGAACCAGATAGGTGAAAGTAGAGAGGAAGTTGAGGACGGCTGCGAACAAGATGTGAGGCCAGAATGCTCCAATGACGACGAAAAACATATTCACTGGCTTTGCCGGAGCCTCCGGTCGTATCAATACTGTTTCATCTCTGTCTGGGGGCGGGTGTCTGGAAGCGGGGAGTCCGATTTCGGAGGAAATTTCTCGGGAAAACCATCTCCCAACTGAAATTGTCGGGCGGAATCGGTAACTCGCAGATCCTCGAGTTGGCAGTTGCAGCAGATACCCACTCGTGACCGCGTCGCGCAGTTTTCTTATTCCACAATCGGAGAATTTTGTTCGCTGTGACGCTCGCAGTGAAATGCGTCTGAAGCGGCAAAAGATCTCTGGCTTCAAGCTGACGGTTCGCGCCCTCACGGACGATGCTGAAATCAACATGATGTTAATTTTCCCTGAATGTCAGTCGTTATGACAACCTGGGCTATCGGCAGCAGCGAAAGACTGGTCATCCTTCCCCATCAGATCAGACATGGTATTTCCTGATTCAAAAGCGCGCGGAATCGGTTGAGACAGTCGCTCTGTGGGAGTACCCAAATATCGGCGATATCCTCGATGTGGGAGGGAGAGCCAGACCGGACTCACCGAGTAAGAAATCCAAAGAACAGCCTGTCCCAGAGACTGAACTTCTCGGTGGTGTAGCGGCAGTTTTTCGGGTCGTTATGTTCTGCAACATTGACCGCTTGGGAAAGCACATCCGAAGCCCTGACGTCTTCATGCTCCTCTGCGTCTGTGGACCCAAATCAACAACGAGCTGTTAACAATTCTCCATACTACGCAGTCACATCATTCGCCTCGTTCGAGAATGGGAGAAAAGGCTAAGAAGGCGGGATCGTTTTTCGACGATGGATGACCATGACGGTCTTCTGCCACCTGGAAAGTTACGGTTAATTCGAAGCAGGTAGCCGAGGCAGTGAATCGTGACGACCCTCGGCGTCGAAACGAGACCACGGAAGCTCAGACAGCTCCAAGGGTATTTTGAACTGAGCATGACGAGGTCTTTATTAACGTTCAAAATGGAGTGGAGCTCCGTTCTGTACATTCGTCGGGGTCGCCCAGGCGGTCGACTCTCGAAAGAGTTTCAAGAGCGGGATCGGATGTAAGCAGGAGAAATCTCGAGAATGACTCAGCCTCGAATAATTCTTGCACTCGGTTATGATCTCATGTTTTCGTTGGTTTGCCGATTGAAACGGCAGGGCTCATCTGAGAGTGCAGAACATCATCTGGAAATGTTCGCAATTGGAGTCTGAAAGGGAGTCACAACCTCTAGCTCAGAGGCTGCGGCTCTGAATCACGCAGACCGACATCGAACAGGCAAAAAATAACGAGAACCGCGTAACCGATGTGACAAAAAAACTGGAACCAATTTGAAGGAACGGTTGGTAGAATCAGAATCAACGAACTCGATTCACCTAGACCTGGGTCATAGATTCCTTGTCACACGAAATGCGTTCTTCTGTCGGACTGTGCAATCGAACGATGGAGCTGCATATGACCCTCGTAGGTATTGGATGATATTGCATCGGCGCCCCCCTCTCCGAGCAGAGGAACCAGGTCGTCCTCCCGATATTATCGTAGAGCGTGGAAATAATCTGAATCTACTTCTGAATACGGCATGAGGATGATGGCATCACTCAGAGTGATGGGTGATCTTGTTCCGTTCAGATTCAGTTACCTTGGAACGATGCGCTCTTCCGAGCACAACTCCCGCGTCCACTACGAGCCCAGAGAATCAATGAAAGGAACTCCGAGGGGCATCGTTGTAGGGGACACGAAACTCTTCTCCGCATTCCCGTTCTCCGTCCACGTCCACACCGGTTGTCGGTTCATCGGCAGTGAGAAGTTTAGCGAATCTTTGGACATGTTTCGGATCAGTGGCGGCGCAAGGATTTTTTCGGAAGTTGTTTTGGCCGGCGAGATCCTCGTGGATCGATTCAATTCAACTTACTGTTCTCTGTAGGTTCTCTGAAGGAACTTCTCATTAGTTCCTGTTATTGTATCGCCGCGACAGATTCGGGATCGATAACTGTTTCCCGAGATGCGTGGAATCATCGCCCTGAATCAGTTATGAGGCTCCCCAGCGAGATTCTCGGTCCTCGCTTGCGTCTTGAATACACCAGTGCTTGCAGATCTCCAAGAATTGGATTCTGAGATTTGGGTAGCTTAAGCTTGCCCAGCTTCATGCTGGCGCCGCCACTGTTTCGGATTAATGAGGCTCACCTTGAATGTCTTCAACCAGTGCAGATGAACTCTCCGCTACGAGTTTTTCGATTGACCCATCCATAGCAAGCGTTGGTATCTGCTTGCAGTTAAGGCATTCCTGAAAAACTCCACGAATCCACAGCTCTCGCTTACAACACGTGAAATGCGAGCTCCCGGCTCATAATGACTTCTCTGGGTCTCAGAATACACCAGCTCTCTCTCTCTCACGAAAGGCGGCTCCACCGCGCTCAGCTGTTCCGTTTGAGAAGTAACTCGCCCGGGCAACCCTCCTCTCGGAAAGCCCTGCGTTTGCGGGCAACGCATCGACAGGAAAAACCTATCTCCAAATGAGAGCCACGCCGTCTTGATACCGCTCGACAGACAGTCCAGGGCAAGACAACTCGAGCATCGAGTTGGAGGAACTTGTCGCGGCATTCCAAAATAGAGATCTATTGCGGTTGGCTCTGGGCGAGTTGAGGGAGCCGGCGTACAACAACGCGCCAGCAGCCTGAGCTCATCGACGCCACCATCTGTATATACCATCACAAAAAGCTGCCATAATCTGCCGTCATGTTTTGACATCTTAGGTGTGCTCTGTAGGTGTGATCCCCGGCCGGGACAACAAAATTCCTCATGTGGTAAAAAGAGGATTCAATTTATATCAGAATTAAATCCGAACCATCCTAAGACCCAAGCCCACCGCCCGCAATGGGATTTGCGAGGCGATAGGGAGTGTTACTGAAGAAATACCGGAAAGTACAGCCGGAAAACAGAGGTAGGCTCTGTTAAGCTTCTCGGCGCTGGCACTCCCGAGCTAAAAGTCTCGCGAGCTGGCACGGGTACATCGCCTGCCCATGCAGATGCAAGCAATGTGAAGCAGTGGCGGCGCCAGCGATTTTCCACGCTTTCAGTCGGCTGTGTCGCGAGAGTCAGCTGGGCGTCAGCTGTCTCTCGAAGAAAATGAGAAATTTATGCTCGGAAAACGACCGAAGGCGGGAAAAAACATATGAGGTGGTTGAAAGCTAGGAATCGAGTTGGGGTAGGTCCTGAGAAATGTAAGGCTTCAGTCGTCATAGCCTCATGATGGCGCCGCCAATGATGTGAACCATGAATTTCGCACAGGCTCCCGGAGCATCGCGAGTACGAGGCTCCGCGACGCCACCTTCAATGAGCAGCAATCTGCTGGCTGTGCTCTATTCTTCCGATTCCTTCGAACTCTGCTTCGTCCCAATCCGAGATCTATTCCAACTAAGCAATCGCATCTGTCTTTGCCTCAGACCCCGTCTCTCGCCCCAATGTCTAGAATACCCTCTCCACTCTTCGGCTGTCACGGCGTGGAGAAACTCAGAATAACTCGTGATTCTCGGCTGCTCAACTCGCCGCCAGTCAGCTGCAGACAAACCAAGGATCTGTCGGCTGCGCGCGCTCCGAATAACTTGGCTACCTGTGACTGCAATATATATGAGGATGAATGCAATTATCCGGTGTTGCGATTCTGCGATTTTCAGCGATCCTGAGAATCAGCGTTTGGAGGCTACGTGCATCGAAAGCATCTCTGTACGCCCCGATTCATTGTCAGTGGGATCGAATATCGGTTTTGAGAGCTCTGGAACTGGATTTGAAAGAGTCCGTTAGATGATCCCTGGAGCAGTGGCTCTCGATCGTTTCGGGCCCTTGGTCCCCTCCCCCGAACGCTGGAGAGAGGAAGTCGTGGCCCTCTGGAACCCTAGTTTCAGAATCACTACTCCAAAGGAAAGCACTGCTTCGCATTCGGCTCGAGGCAGCAGGCGCTGTGCGGAGGAGAACCGATCTCTCACCGAATAACACTTACATTGACACTCAGCATCCTAATATTGACCAATCAATCGTCTGTAACGGAAACCCAGTCAGCCAGTCTGCGCCTGTCAGTCAAACGAAACACTCGGCTCCTCAGTTTCCGAGCACTATCACTCAGAGAATTCGAAAAATCACGAGGAATGTCTGGCAGTTCATCCCGGAACGCTCTCTCGCGAATGACAGGGAGGATACGTAATATTTTATTCGCGAATTCGAGTCCGTGCGGCAATTAATAAGCCCCATATCACAAATTATTCTGAAGAAATGAGAGCAGCGATGTCTCGTAATGTTCCGAAGTCGACAGATGCCTCAACGAGTGTCGTTCTTGTGGGTACACCTAGTGATTCCAGGGATAGACATACGATACTGGTTAGATGAGCTCCTCAGGTCATTATGTCGTCGGCGATTATTCCGGAAAATACGAGAAACGATCGATCGCCACGAGGATTACCTGGAGTCTGTATGGTTTTCCAGAATTGACAAGCGCCTGTATAAGAGACGTTGTGTGCGAGAAGTGGACGTTCTCGTCCATCAAGCCGTGAATTATGAGCAAGCGACCTTCTTCGTCGGGGAATTGACCTACGTAGCTGAGGACACTGCCTCGGTGATAACCTTCTCTGTTGGTGTCGGGGAGTCCCATGTATCGTTCTGTATAACCAGTGTCATAGAGGTTCCACTGAGTGACCGGAGCACCTGTTTTCGACGCAAACTCTGATTATCCGTTCCTCTCTGCAAGCGAAAGTCTGCGCAACGAATCGATTCACCCACCAGCTACTGCTAGTTTGAAGACATCCGGTCGTTGAGCGAGTCCCATAAGACTCAGATAGCCGCCGTAACTCCAACCGTGGATTGCGACACGACTCATGTCGATGTACCCACGGTCCTCTGCTAACCATTGGAGAACTTCCACCTGTTGGCAAGAGGTTGGTTTGACAGAGTTGAAATGAATGATGAAACTACGCTACGGCGGTCAGACGAGTCGCTGTTCGGAATTCCCGGTCCGGAGCGAGACAAAGACAACATCGCGCTGATTCGGGTTTTTGTGAGGGCAGGTTATTCATGGCACAAAGTTCACGTTCGCTTCGCGGGCCCTCGCTCCGAGCTGTTCTCTGACAATACCTGATCTTGAATTTCAACTTGTCCCATTCGGTATTTTATGTGGCTTTCGAAGACCACCCCACGATTTCTAGACCCTCGGCAGTCCATTGTCACTACGCAAAAATCTTCAGATGAGAGTAAATGGTGTCGGAGGTGCCGCATGCCCTGAAACAGAATCCAGGCGGTGAGGTTTGAGACATTCATCGCGACTTGAGCGGTAGACTATCGGAAACTCCGGAACCAATTTGGATAAGCTTTCACTCGGTACGCTGCCCTACCTTGAAACTGTTGGTGACCAGTTGAACTTCGGGCCCGCCGTAGATTGTCAAAACAGTCGGAAACTTCTGAGGTCGGGATTCATCGAGGCTACGCGGTTTGAAAATTATCCCATAAACCGTGTCTCCCGAGCTTAGCTGGTGGCTGAAGAGCTCCGGAACTTGATGTCGTTCCCCGATGCTCACCGGCTCCATGAGGTTTCCTTCGAAGAGAGAAATTTCAGCGAGCTCACCCACAGTCATTTAGCCAAGGACATCGTCGCTGGGGAAAAGCGCGCTCACCTATTTGTTGAATGTTCGGTAGAGCTCGGTGGTCCTCTGTAAGCTCGCCAGTGTCTTCGCAGGAGCCGTTTTCGTTAGTAGCTTGCGCCAAGCGATGAAGTCTCGCGAACGCTGGTTGGGACAAACTGCTCTCTATTGTGACCACGTATCCACTCCGAATGCACATGAATACCTGATACGAAGCACCCGGAGCCGTCAAGCAACGAACTTCGCCGGGTGAGTCGACATCGACTACGTATCTGCAGCAGGAATCACGAGCGTTAGTGATCCGTACGCGGGAACAGATGTTCACAGACGCCATTCAGCAGCCGTTGGTGAACATTCGATCACTCACAGATGCTTCTCGAGGGGAGAGTCCTTCAAGCCGAGGAAGTAGACTAGTCTCCTCTCAGAGTCGATCCAGACATCCTTGTCGCTGACCTCCCAATTGCCGCTAGTCAGCGGGACTCGGTTCATGCATTGTCCTGTGAATTTGTTGATCTGATAAAAATAGAGATGACGATATCCGGCTGATTCGTTGGCCCAGATCAGATCGATGAGCGGGTCCGAGTTGCTCTCGAAGAAGTGAAGAACGTCATGGACGTTTATCCACACTTGGGTCCTTTCTTCGAGGAGCAGAACCGCGTCCGTTATCAGTCCATCGTCTTTGACTTCCGTTTCCATTTGGATATCACAGATTAGCGTGGGCTCTGGGACGTGCACCAATATCAGCTGCAAAACATCCTGCTGCCGATTCAGCAGTTGCGCCCAGACGTGGCGTGCGTCGGGCGTCCAGCCGGCTCTTAGTAGATACTCCGCCCCACTGAGGTAATGATTCGTCAACGTCTGGCAGCGATGTTTCAGGAAAAAGCCCCTTGAGTCGACAGAAAAACTCGCAATCCGCAAACTGGATTTGGCGTTGGGTGTGCCAGCTCGCGGGAACCTGTACAGCTCTGCGTTGCCTGAAAAGTTCGGGAGTAATGCAGAATTTGGCCTCATGTTCTGTCGGCCCTCTGGCGACTTGACGGCGGAAAAACCGAGTCTGAGTGATCCAGCAGCAAGTCGCATGCATCAACATCAGCAGAGAACATACTCACCATTTGTGCCGGGTAGTTCGATGACTTCGACTTCCGATTCATCAACAACCTCGAATAGAATAGAGTAAACAGACGTTCCACCTTCGCTACTTTTTTTCGGCGCCCACCAGAAGCCGGAAAAACGATTGAATTCTTCTTGGGTCACATAGCAAGGCGTTCCGGCACTCAATGGAGCATCGGTCGTGTGCACCTCAGTGAGTCTCATCTCATTCGTAGTACGGCAATTATACACCTGAAAACATACGGATTTGTCGTTGGAAGCCCATCTTCAGCTCAAAGCGGTTCTCGCTATTTCTTTCGCTTGGAGCCGCGTTGCGGTAAATTCAGATGGAATTGGGATAACGCATTCCCTGAGTATCAGATTCCACGTCAATGTTGCTCGAGCGAACCTCGTCCATCCGAGGTGAGATCAAAAACTCAATCCTCACCCAAATGTCTCCATTTGTTACGTAGGCGATGATGTCCGGGTCCGTCGGACACATCTGAGGATCTAATCGAGTCACTTTCGCCTGGGTTCGGAGTTCTTCAGGCAAAACTCCGCGATCTCCGCCGCCCAGAGGGAGTTGGTCGGAGCATTTGAAGACCGACCCCGAGGAGCTGAATACGAAATGACCTCCCTCGACGTAATCAAACGTAGTGATTCCCCACATCATGACGCGTTTCCGTTCCCATTGAAGTTGTTCTTCTTTGGACGATTTCGAATAGGGTTGTATTGAGTGGAATTTCGACTCTAGTAGGGTCTGGCAGTTGGAGAGTTCACTGCAAAGCATCCAATCTTCAGATTCGAAATCAAGTTGGGAGACGATGCAATCAAAAATTCTCTGTACACCGCTGATCATGCGCAGCATTTTGTGAGATTCGATCGACTCGGGCAGGAGAGTGTAGCGCGTTACCCATTCTCGTAGACGTCGATGAAGTGTAGAGTCATCTCTCTCCCAGTTGCCACAGAACAAAGAAAGTAGATTCGGACTCCACCTTCTTTAGCCGCGAAAACCACATTCGATGGAATTTTGCATGCTGTATGGTAGAGTTGGCAACGGACGTCCCGGACAACTTGACGGAGCTCGGTCCACGACTTTTTCCGTGAACGTTCGAACTTCGGAAGCTCCGGCAGTGGGCCCCCGGTGTAAATTTCACTCTCCATGACTGAAAAGACAAGCGAGTGCTGTTATATGTAGGCTTGGACACCACAATGAATTGTTTTTCCTTCTTCGCATCAGCAGAGGCGTTCTGGGAAGATAATTCAGGAATCGATTTGAGCCATCACCGTGAGATTCTCTCGCAGTGATTCGAATCCGGTGAACAAAAACATTCCAGATGCCTTCGTCAGAGAAACGTCGATCGGCTCAGAGCGGGCATCAAGATGTGCCTCCATTTCCTTTGGCCAGGAAAAGTTGCTCACGAATCATGGAGTCCCTATATTCATGGGAACTTTCTCATCAGCGTAACTCACCGCCGGCCCTTTGCTGCTCTCTGAAGAGGTTGTGTTCTACGTCATCTTGATTTGATTCCATATAACAAACTCATTCCTGAGAGATGGCGCCGCTCTCTTCGAAGTTTTCAATAGAAATAGTTGATTCAATGGAATGAACTTTCCGAATGCTTCACTGTAGAGAGGCTTCGATGAATGCCCGGAAATTTATCAAGCTATCATATTCTGAAGTACTCGCTACTTATCGATACTCACCGCCGGTCCTTCGGTGCTCCGTAGTCAGGCTTTGCGCTATGACATCTCGATGTTGTCCCATGTGATGGACTTCTTCCCAGAGATTGGACCCGCTCTCACCCAAGCTCCTTGAGGAGATGGTTGCAATAGAGGAACGGATCTTCGCCAACAAGTTGCGAGACGTCGACTCCCTTATTTTTTTCGCGTTGATCTCCTCCTCCTCATGTAAGCAGCCATCTTCTCTGTTTACAGACAGCGTTGCGGGCTCTAGTTCTGGCGCGACGATTCAAAATTCCGAAAAACGGAGTCGCGGGCTGCTCGCAGATCTGGCCCTCAGAAACCTCGAAAACCTTTCTATGTTCGCGTCACTCGATGCCCACGCGCCCCTTCCCCTGTTATCAGACTGTGTTCCGCCGTTTCTCGGATGGGCTGTCAAATACGAGATCTCTATTCTGCCCCGTGTCTCAGCGAAAATTCAGTTCTCGAAGGTGTGGGGAGCGACTTGAGCGCACTAACTAGCGGGGGAGAAATGAGTACGGTTTCCTTCGGTGGAATGTTGCACGATGCATTGGGCCGTTTATAACGATGATGCCGTGGAAAGAATGTAAAACAACAGTAACACATGGTTTATATTTTTATTATCGCTTCCTTTGTCGCTACCATACAGCACAGAGTGGAACTCCGCGGTCGACGATTCGGATGGCAGAATACATTCTAAAACTAGGCGACGTCCTTCAGTACTTTCGTGTACAGCTTGACCTTTGACGCAACGGACATATCGACGAACCTATCGCCCACAGAAACAATCATTCCACCCAAAATCGAGGGATCGACTCTCTTGGTCAGCAGGATTTTCTCGCCCTTCTTGGTGAACCCGGCAAGAGCGCTCTCGAGCTCCTTTTCCATGGTCGCGTCGAGAGGCTTTGCGGTTACGACTTCGCAGAGGATCTCCCCACGCTCCGCGGACATGATCTTGCCGTAAGCATCGATAACCGAGTCGAGGTACTTCATGCGGCCGTTCTCGGCGAGGGCGCCGAACAGATTCACGCTCACGTCGTTGTAGTTGAGCTTCTTCAGCCCGCTCTGGATAGCGTCTCGTTTCAACTGTGGAACGACAACATTCTCAGGGACGATCCATGAGATCTATAGGGAATAAACAGCCTGGGATACGTACAGCTTTGTTGACCAGAGGGTTGTAGATGAACTCCGCCAGCTTCTTGTCTCCTCGGACGGCATCTCTGAACTTGAGCAGATCCTTCTCAACGGCATCGAGCTTTTTCTGTTTGGCGGCAGCGGAGTACAACGCATTGGCGTAGCGACCCTCGATGCCGAACAGAGCGATCGGTGGCTGGAATTTCATCAGATATCCGTAGGACACCGGAATACTTGGAAAGGATTACCGCTAGGAGGAAAAATGCGCTATGAGGTATCGAGTGGCTCGAAGTTCCGTCAATCTCAGAACGATGACCGCATGAGTTGAGAAGTCGAGCGCAGGGAGCTGGCGGAGGCGTAACAGGCACCCGCTAAAGTAACTCCAACATCTCCCAAGGTGTAGCTCTCAGCTCGGAGTTCAGAACTCGAGTCTCGACACCGTCGGTGGTGTGTGCCGAAATGCAGTTCAGAACGACAGCGGAGTGCACATGTGTCGGGAAAACTTCGGAATACTCACCTTGACGAGCTGTTGACTCGCACGGGCAGTGCTGAACTGTCTTGCCTGGAAAGACGAGCCACAAATTGACTTTGGAAAGCGCAAGATTTATCGAATCATTCTGACTTTCGTGAAGGTTGTATCACCCGACTAATCTCAGATCGGGCGGGGGACCGACGAAGACACGCCAGACATCAACTGGAACACTCCGGTAACAGTGGGATATCTGCCTCCACTATGCTCAAACATCCAAACCGATTTATCTTGAATAACTACCAGAACGGTGGCATTTTTCAGAGATGCCATGGTTGCGAATCGGAAGGTCACCAGCACCGCTGTGAACACGAGCAGACGACAATTCAGTTTCGGCAGAGGAGAGATTCGATTTCAGAATCTTCTCCACGACTCGGCAGGGAAGCCAAGAGTATTTTCACTGCGGACTGGTGAGCGTTTATTCACCTCAGAGGGAGTACCAAACTGTTGGTCGGCTCGGATGTACTCGGGATTAGGGAGTTCAGAGAGCAATTTGTCATCAGGAGTCCGGGTCTGTGGCTGAACACAAATAAGGAGCGTGTTCCCTGCGCGAATACCATCACCGGCGTTGGATCGGTCCCCGAATGTTTTCTGATTTGAACATTGCAGCTATCCTCCCGAAGTAGGTGACCACCCTGCGGAGGAACTCATCGTAAGATGCCGCTCTACGAGCTGGTCGTGGTCATGCGGAGTATGAAAAGGGTCCGTGTGTCTTGTTTTTATTATGAATACACAGCTTCTTCCATCGTTTTGGAGGAGAACTCATATTCGAGCACCTCTCGGGGAGATTCCTACGCTGCCGGATCGCTGCAAAGAATATAGATCGAGTCGCGCTCCAGGTGAGACTGCGATACCAAAAATTCTCCGATTTCAGCCGGAAACTGCAGCCTGCATGAAGCGGGCTGGAGAAGTGCTACTGAACAACGGGGTTGTCTTACGCGTCATTGAGAACCTCGGTTTCCAGAAAGATATTGCCTACAGAATGAGAGCGCACGGAAAAACTCACTTGACGGGCTCATTCGTTGCCTACCGTTTCGACGGTCGATCGGATATGCCGGCGTTCCTCAGAAATGAACTCAGGCGAGATGTGGACATTGTGAAGAGTGAGTCTCCCCGCGAAAGTAGTTGTTTACTCGAGACAATCCGCTGACCACGATGAGTGATGTGGCCCTGCCGATCTTAGTCCGTTCATCGAGTTACCTCCTAGACCATTTCAGCGCACTGCACAGCAATAGAGGACGAGAAAGAAATCGAATGCACGTTAGAAGAGGAACTCCAAATTCCCATGCTTAGACCCTCAGTGCAGAAGCTGATGCGAACGGGAAAGAAGCCGATGAAGGAGGATCCGATCGTGAAGAAAATGAAAGGACCTTTTTGAAATTATGTACAGTCAGATGTTGCAGAGCGTGACTTAGTGCTGATGCTTCCCTTTGTAATAAATGCGTATGCAAAGATGGCCCTCAAAGTTCTTCCTGACGTATACCTCTATCAGTCAGGAGACCGATCGCGTCAGATCGGTGCACAACTTCCCCTCGATCCCTGATCAACGGGAATGTTCTCCCATCCCTTGACCCGTGCAGGCCCGCAGGCATCCTCGGTTGCAAGACAAGGACCGCCAATGAGCTCGTTTTTGATAGGTTGTGCAGCATCGCGGTGGCCTCCGCATCGACATCTCCGGTCCCGTAGTGAGCGATTCCGTTCTTGAGAATGAATTCTCCGAAGTCTTCCGACCTATCTGGCCGGTGATGTTTAGACAGATGACTTCTTTGTTCGACCACGAAACTTTATCGACCTTTCGCGGCTCAGTTACTCGAGTCTCATCCTCATACTTATGTTGGTAGCTCTAAACGCCCGCTCGCAGCCGCTTCCAACCTTGATCGTTCGATGCTTCCATCGTTTGAGGAGAGCGCCCAGGTAGTTGATACGATCACGTCGATGACGACTCGCTGTCTTTATCAATGCTTGGTTTCCGGCGGACGAATGGGCTCATTACATTCTTGTCACCGGAACAAGAAAAATACTCCGGCTGCCGCCAAAACAAAGCTGTGTTCGACCAGCTCAAGGACCGCTACACAGAGATCGACGAAGTTCATCTCATTCCGATTCCAAAAAGTCAATGTTGCGATCGAAACAGTCTTCTCCTTTGAGTGATTTCGGCAGCGGAAAGGCTTCATTGAGAATCCCCGTCAGCTCGACCAGGTCAGCTTCCGTTGGGGGTTGCGGTCCTTCTGATCGTTATCCTCCTGGCAACAGTTCCACTCCTCTCTGATTTTCTCCTCATTCGATCCAAATCGCTGAGCTGGATCGATCATAGTTCTTTGAGCTATACGAAGCGGCGGGTCGTGTCAAGGGGTATCTCGCGACCGGTTCCGTTCTCTTAATCGGTACGGTTGCCGGCTGGCGCTCTGAGACCTTTATTCACTTTGTGTGGAAGAGCCGAGCCCTCGATACATCTCACAATTACGGACGAAGCTCCCCGCGATGAAATAGCCTCCTCCTCCGACGCTCACCGCCAACGGTTGATGACGTGCCCACGAGGGTATGTGAAGTATCGCAAAGAAATTGGAGTGCACGGTCTGATGGGGAATCATTCTGCTTCATCGGTTGAAGCTCAGCTCCAGAGCTTGCCCAGAGTTGGGGTCGCAACCGGCGTTCTGACCCTTCCCTGAAGATCATAATTACCGCAGGGACGGAACCTACCTCCCATGGTCTGGAATCGGTTCGAAACTGGTTCAATAAGGTCAATAACCGGGTCGCAAAGAGGAAGGAACGACTCACGAATGGAGTCAGTGGTTGAATATAGACTACAAAGATTGCTTCCTACCTCGCTGAATACGCAGCCTCCCGCGAAAACCGCCTGGAAGCCGTTTGGTACCTCTCGTCATGGCTCTGGTGGTGGCGCCCTCGTTCTCTCACGCAGAGCTCGTCGGCTCGAATCGAGGCCGGTTCTGGAGCTCACACCGGAACAACATCTGTTAATTCGATTACGGCGCATGTCGATCACGGGATCTCCATTTTGAGCATGGAGCTCCTTGATCCTCTTCTTCCGAGGAGGATCGTTCTCGGAAGAAACCGTCCAAAATCATCGGTATTTCCACAGAGGGGCTGTTGTCGACGGGTGCATGTACGATGTGCAGGCGAGACGCGCATCGCTGCATGAGTCTGTCAATGGTGAGGGTATTGCGCAGGCAGCTGATATGAGCTCCCCGGTATTGTCGCGTTCTTGGACAGAAGCCCTGAGGTTTTGAATTGTTTTAGCTCCGTGCATGGGCCTGAGTTCGTTCGGCAGTGGAGTTATCGCCGGTGCGGAAGCTTTCTTGTCGACATCTCTAGCTCTAGCCCCAATGCGCCAAAAAAGAAGTCGGAAGGGCGGGAAAGACGGCAAGTCTAACACGGCCCAGCGAGGACCCGACCGAGACAAGGTGAAAAATAAGTCTCAAAATAACAACAAACCACAGGTGAGTCGATGATCAATCGCTTATTGAAACGCGCGATGTCTCAATCGGGAAAATCTGTGCGGCTCCTCGAGCATGAGATAGCTCTTCCACGAGGGGAAGCGCTTCTCCGTTCATGAGGTTCACAGAAATTTCAACACGAAAGTGCCTCGGGTCGTGCGGAATCCGCTCGAAGTCGCCCGTCAAATTTTGTGAGCTCCGCGTGGGTATTTGAGGCCTCCAATCTCCCTTTGATTGTCGAGAGGCGCTGCGGTCGAGCCTCGTATTTCCTCACGGAATCGCTGGATATCGAACCTGCTCTCGAGAACGTTTGGAGGCTACAAATCTCGTCGCATGCTGCGCCCCGCGGTCGGATGGGCTTCGGACCGACCATTCGCGGGAGCCACGGGGAGGAAAGTCGTTTCGTATTGCGCACTTTCGGAATTTGTACTTCTGTTGCTCAGGTGGTGGTCTTCGCGAGGGGAGCGGTCGTGCCGGCTCCGGCAAGGCCCGATGAAGATCGCTGGCCGTACGCTCGCCCGGCCGTTTCTTCATGAGTTGGACGGTCTCGGTGCAGCCAATAGTTTTAGGCCTCGAGATGTTTTCTACGTGACGTGAAAACGTCGGGCGCTCCTCTGCTAGGCAGAACATGTCGAAGCCTAATTCGTAGCTTCATAGAAAGACGCTGAAAAGTCACAAGAGGGAAAAACAGGCGGAGAGTTTTAGCAAAGACCAAAACTGACTGCAGGAGCGGCAAGCTAGCCGAGCCGAGCCGCTGAACTCGAAATAGGACTTGCAAAAGATCGCGCTGCGCCGCTGCTGCAGCCGACGGCCATCTGCGAGCGAATTCCTCTCGAACAAAAGGAATTCGAAATTGGGCTGCGAGCACGAAGTTTCTCCTCAGCCCAAACAATGGTTTGCTTCTTGACACTGTTCTCCAGCTCCATTTCGGATCGCCGTTCGGGCTCGAGTTCATAACTGCAATAACCGCGGCTGGGATGGCCGATGGAACACGCGGAGTAATTTCCCACATGTCTTATGTTTCATCAGCGCTCTCCCAACATCGATTGCCGGGAGAGAAACGTGTCACTACTGAACGCAGGCTGCTCATGGGCGAAAAGCTGGAAAGCGGACGCGAAGATGGGAAAAGAGGTTCCTTCGCCGCATGCGTATCAGATCTCGCCGAGTCGAACTCTCATGGCTTTGAGAACATTTTTCTCCCTGAGTCCGCTGACGATGCCGGCAAGGCTGAGCTGTGAATTTCGTTCGATTCCTCGAGAGATAAAGAGTGAGAGAGATCGATACCATTAATATGTCACGCGGAAACGAGCCGCTACTCCGCCCAACAGTGCAAGCCTCGGTCGCGGGTACCCACGCAGTAACCTGTGACCTACGCGCCGCTCGCACCTTACGCAGCAGCATATGTAACGAGCCGCTCATACGGCTCACGTAACACATCAAACCACCGCGAGACCCCGAAGTCATGAGCTGCGGAACGAGGGGTCAAGGAAGAAATAGCAGCACTCTCAAAGATTCGACGACGACCTCGTGAGGGAGAAATCTCGCTCTGTTTCGAAACCACAACTCGATCTCCGGAGCCCAGCAATGTAGCGTTCACAACGGAGTTGTGAGTCAATCGTTCGGAGAGCGTTGGCAGAGGTGGTATTTGATGCGAGAGAGGGAACATTTCGAAGCCAAAACTTTTGACAAGTGTCATTGAAAGAGGCTTCCAACAAACACTGCAGCTCTTTCCTAGCTCTTTGAAGAGAGAGAGAGAGAAAGAGAGAAGCATCAAACCGAAGGGCTCAGTAGACTTTGGGGCAGTGGTTGCCGCGATAATGCTAAATGGGGCAGAAGGTGAACCTGTTCTCCATTGTGTTGAGCTGAAGTCAGTTTGAGCGTTCCCGTTCGCGGGCCCGCTACAGTGGTTGCCATGAAGTCGACTCGGCTGCGTGTGCTGGACTCGCATGACACTTACTCCGTATGCAAATTTGCAAAACGGAAGAAAAATTGGACCGACGCGGCCATGGGACTCACTGTCTGCCCGTGGAGACTGCCGTCCGGAAGGCACAAAGAGGAAAAGAGAGTTGAAACGAAAATTGCGCCGAGCTCGGTTTTTTGAAACAGCACCGCTGCGTTCCTGCCGCCCTTCATGCACGACAGGTGTTTTATATTCACAGAGCCAGTTCCGGACCTGATTGAAATCCTAACCGCTCGGGTTTTCCGAGCCGCGGTCGATTTCATCTTGATATCGGCAAGCACGGCAATCTTCGGCTTCTGTTCAGCATCGGCTTCCGAGAGCGAGCGCGCAGGAGGAAGCGTTCGCGAACTGGAATTCACCCGTCCTAGTCGCTCCCCCAGAAACCCATCTTTCGCGATTGTGGGAGCAGTCTCGCGCTCGCAGCGGAGTCGGAGCTTTCTTGTCTGAATTTGTAGGCAACGACATCCTAATTATTATCGCCGCGGGGTCATTTTTCATTTTCTCTTGGCTCTTCCGGGACGAGAACTGTTGCTCGGAATGTTCATTCCTATTCCGCCAATAGAACGACGCCCTCCAAGGTCGGCCGTGATTAATGGAGACGTCGTCGTCGTGGATCTGTCGCTGAAAAACTGTGTTCGCGTCCCCAACCTGTTTTGTTGGAGATGGGGGAGCCGCATCGGCAAACTGACGCTCAACACGCGCCTTCCTCCGAGCTCAAGTCTCAGAGGACTCGTTTCATGAGTTGGAGTGGGGCAGCCCCCCGGAGGCATATCGACAGGTTCGGGGACGCCCTAGCGGCCCGCCCGGGAGTCAGGAACCCACCGGTGTCATGAGGGGAGGGATTTTTTCTGTTGCAACCCAATGCATGGAATCAAATCCAGTTAGTTGTGATGGTGGGCCGCTGATAAAGCAGATTAATCTGCGCGCGGCGGCCTCGGACAAAAATTACGCCATCAGAGAGCGTGGGGCGACCCGGCCTGTTAGCTACTTGCTTCGCCGGAAAATGAACCGAGACGGGGTTTCGGTTCACGGCTTGCTCATTGGGCTGAGCAGAGAGATTTATGGTGGTTCCTCCTCCGTCTTGATAACTACTCACAAGCGTCAGCCGCTGGAATCGCATCCTCTGCACATGTCCAAGAACTATTTCGAGTCGTCCCACTTGCTCCTATTCTTCCATATTACGCGACCCGAAAACGTCACGAAGCCAACGTCCTGCTATCCTCTCCGAAATCTCCCGATCAATCCGCGCCGAAAAGGAAAGGAATCACGCGGACTCGTCTGCTCTGGAATTCGGTGGGGGGGATTCTCCTTCGAATCGCGTTGGCCCCCTAGGCCACGCAGAGGGTATACGGTAGTCATACCTGAGTCTTTGGGATCTCCTGATCAGGATGATTCAGGCCTCTCCGAGATGATAGAACCGAGTTTCTGGATGAACATCGAGTATGACTCACGTTCTTCGCTCCCATCCAGGGTTTCAGTGGGTCTGGAGGCAATAATGGGACCGCCAACCATGGGGACAATGGACGAGCCCAGCCCCGCAAGAAAAATAAGCCCTTCCAACAACCGGAACGCGAAAAACGAGAAGACGGAGGAAATACTGGAGCTGAGGAGTCGGGGAACAAACACAAAGGGTGAGTAGAGTTCCCGGGCGGGGGTCCAGTTTCCTTTCAGCACAAATAGGACCTCGTGGGAGCCTGGATTTCGTTCTCAAAAGTTGTGCCAATTAGAGAACTTTCGTCGTCAGATCGCGATCTTGATCCAGTGCTCTCGATTCGCTCTCACAGAGCCCGAATTCCACTGGCGAATGCGAATGGGAGTGATTCTCGCTTATCGGCTCCGATGGGACTCCTGGTTGAAATTTCTCCAGCTGCCGGTCAGTCCCGGAAAACTAAGATCCTATGTTTGTGAGGCTGCCCATCGATCAAGGAAAGATACTCCCGGTAAACGCGCCAACCGACTCGGAATAGATATCGACGCTCCGTAGCTTGCCTCATCGACCTGCGGTCTGCGATGATATCTGAGGAGCAGCAGCTCCTTGATGGAGACGGCGAGCAGTCGTCCTGGATCCCGGGCGGGTCGGAGCCTCCGCAGCTTCAACCTGCGAAAGTGCAGACGGATCTTCCGAACCCGCTGAACACGCCCGACATTGTGTTCGGGCAGAGGATGCATCGGTCTGAACCTCAACAGTCGGATTGCAGGTCGTCGAACGACCTGGCTTCCCCCGATCCTGCATAATTGTCGCCGGGAAGAATTAAGGAACTAGCTGAGCGCGTCCGGTCGCTCGCTGCGTTGCTGGGATCCAATGCCTTAGCCCTGAATTCGGCGTTCGATCGGGAATCGCTATCAATTTCCAGCTTGCGCTTAGCTCTGCAGATTCGGAGCCTCCGCTACCGGGACGCTAAATGTTAGAACGGGATGAGTGAGTATTTGGCCTCACAGCGCACGTGCCCTTGGAGACACCGAGGGCTGTAACCCCCGAACCACGGGGAGCAGATTCCTGAGGGAGCCGTCGGGAGAGAAGCTCTTTTTTCTCAAAGAATTCCTCAAAGTCCTGGTGACCTTCGATGATTCCTCGCAAAGCCTTCCGTAGTCGACTCATCCGGTTTTGGCTCGCCCGGCCGGCCAGATGGCCCGAGCCGAGGATTCTCCGCTGAGCCAAAAAACGACGAAACATGATTCTCCATCGACAATCAATTTGCTGCTCCGATATTGAGCCTTTCATTGGGCTGATGGAGATTTCTGCTTTCACAAACGAACGTTATTGGCGGCGGGTAGTCACGGCAGAAGTGGTCGGCAAAGTATCAGGAACAGTACCAGGCTCCGACGAGTTCCTCCTTGTTCCCGTTCCTTTCCCCGGGCGCCCACCAGCTCGCCCGCTCGCTCGTAGTGAGCGCGGCTTCCTCATCAGAGGAATGTTTGGCGGACACATCCTGAGTGTCGAGTGTCCTCCCCATGGCTTTGTTTCCTCAATGTCGTCACTGCAGAAGAAACGGTTACGTGACCAGCGTACCGCGGGTCTGTGCCATCATCAGCTGTTCATCACCAGTTCTGCTTCTCATGAAGGCCTGGCGGACAATTTCGAGCTGCGTCCGCGATTGCTGCATCCGCCGCTGTCAAACCTCCCGAGGTGGAGTCGGGAAAAATGAGCGTTACTGAATCCTAATACCAGCACCCACCCTTTCCGAAATCGGAGAACGTCCCCGTCCACGTGCATTTGATTTAGAGGTCAACCGTGATTTCACGGTCGGAGCAGGTGGTTCCCAGTGCGGATCTTTTCGGCACTGGAGCACGCGCTGGACAAATCAGCGGAAGGATCCGAGGACTGTTGAGAGTCTTCTGGCGCGCGTGGTCGATAGCTGCACAAGGAGCGCCAAGAACATACGACGCTCGGTGGGGCTATCTGATCGGCGGGCCCCGGAAAACACCGCCGCGGCCCCGTTTGGCCGGCTGCTCAGAAATATTCCGACCACGAATCAGAGCCTCGCTTCTCGAAGCGCGTTCGGCAACTTATTATCGAACGCCCGCGGCACTCGACGTGTGCAGTGTTTTGTTGTTCGAGTCTTTTCCCCTTCGTGTCCCCGACTCCTGTAGGAAGGAGAACGCACGCGACGCGTCTCTGACTATGATCAAACAAGTGAGAGCCTGGTCGTGATTCTGTACCATGAGCGTGCTGGTTGCCGTTGGCATCCGGTTTTTCCCGACGAACGAGGATAAAAAGAGTGTACAGGGCGCGGCACCTTCCGAATTTTCTTATCCCGACGGGCAGATAGCAACCGCTTCAGGAGCAAAAGTGAGCGCAGTCGATATCAGGGCGAGCGTCATCCTGGGAGCAAAACTTCCTCGATGAACTATTCACTTGGTTCGAGAACGCTAACGGCAGACAACCTCACGTGGTGTTATCTGCTCGCCGAGAGCTTGATCAGGTGTGATGTTGTTTGATTGCGTTCTCAATCCAGCCCGCACTGCGGTAATCACATCCGAAACTTTCAACCGAATGAGTGCTTCTCCGGAAATCGATGGAGGAACGCATCGGATGCGATCGGCGGAGGCCTTTTCGGAGGCTCTGAGATCGTCGCTGGCGAGCCTCTGCGAAATCTTCCGCGAGGAAAGCTCGGCGGGTTGCTAATAGTGATGAAATACGTGGCAACAATTCGCGGCAACAAAGAGGGTTCCCGGAGCCGGGGGACCGAGCGAGGGTTCCGTCGGCTCCGCTGACAGTGACGAGACGTCGGGGTGCGAAGCCACATGGTTCTGTATGGAGCTTGCCCGGACGCCCCGCTTGCGGTTGGTAGCTTGCGCTCTCTCCTCGCTGAACACTGACAGAACGACGAGAAGACACGCGGTCTCCTCGCGCTCGTTGTGACGTGACGCGAGTTCATGTGTTCGCTGTGGCGTGGAAACTCGCTTCCGCGGCGGCGGAGGAGCCGACCGACCCTCGCCGAGTTGCCGCTGAGCTGATATACGACTGAACTCAATTAGCAACTCATTGTGGAACGACGCGCGATGCCAGCCGATCGCCTCCTTGGTCGAGTTCGTGCTGCCAGAAAGAATCGCGTGGAAGTTCCCCACGCACCGGCATCGTGACCTTCCCGTCGACCTTCGCCGCTGTAGACGAACCTCGAGGATATTCATTGCAGTACGCACCGGGTTCGTCAAGACCTGCTTCTCGTTCGCCTTCTGCCCGAGTCGTATGACGCGCCTGCTTTGCATGCTTGGTTTCAAGCTGTTGTGAGTTGGCTATTGAAAGAAGCTGGCAGCGCAGGAAAAACCTGCTGCAATCATTCTGATCCCCGCCAAGCCGGGAGGATCTACTGCCACAGTCATCTTGAGAGCTCTGAGCCAGAAAGCCTGGATCACAGAGCAAGAATCCAGGTCCTGACAAATCCTCTTCATTCCTTCCTCAACGGCTTGTGCGAGTGCCCGATTCTTCGAGGTGGAGCGCACGCAAAAACTCGGAGGAGTTCACTCGATCATCCCAGAGCTCTCGGAACGGCTGTCTCATGCGAAAAGACCATGAGAAAGAGCGACCGGTGTCGATGAGACGTGAACTCGACTCCGTGAGCTCAAGTGTTCCTGACCTGTCCGCGTCCGAAGCTCGGCTCAGTCCTGAATCATCACTCGAAAATCCTGTCATCAACATCGTGCCAATATTGAATTTTGCCTTCCTCGACCCGTTTGATTCGTACAGAGCGTCGGCTCGCGGCAGCGTTGATGAGCTTTAGATTTCGATGTAGCGTGCTGTAGACTTGTTTTCGGACGTTGGAGATTCGTCTTGGAGTTGATGTAAATTGATGAAGTCATTCGAAGCCTGGGAGGAAGAAGAGCGCGAGGAATCGAAAAGAGCACCCATCTGCTCTCGCTCCCCGGATCGACAGGCAGCGGGCGCTCCAATGAAGACCACGTGCGCGCAAAATGGGTTTTTCGCTCCCTATCCTTCGCCTCATTCTCTTGCTTTTGCACTTCACACTTCCAACCCAACCGATCAGCCCGGAGCTCGGTCGGTCCGTCGCCCACACCAAGAGTCGAACGCTTCCTCCTTGCTCGCTCGCTCGCCCCGCTTTCGGTTTCTTGATGTGGCAAGCGCCTCGGAACGCGTAACACTCAAATGGCCACAAACTTTTCTTCTCGGAATAGGAAACTCCGTTTAAGCTCGAGTCGCGTTCGAGCCATAGCGCCGGAGAGCTGCGGCAATCCCTCCCCGAAGAGTTGTCATTCCCATCCTTGGATGCTTCCCGCTCTTTTGAGTTGGACAACGACACCTCTACATTAAATCGCATCGATGCGTCTCCCAGGACAACAAGATTATTTCGATGATTCTAGAGTCGGGAAATCATGGCGAAAATCGAGGCCCAAGCTCGATGATGCGTTATCCCTTCTAGGATTACGTGAAATGGGATGTTCTCTGCTATGCCAGCTCCCCTCGAGGGACTCCTTCGACTGACGCCGCGAAATCGGGTCGGTTTCCGCCGTCAAAGGCCTGCGATCTGCCTGAGCTCGGCCCCCTGTCCGTGTCTTCGGCACGATCTTACGTAGCAGATGACAACACCCCCGCGAGTGGCAGCTTGTGCGACGGCTGTTCAGATACTGTAACCATCCGCTAAGACGCAACGTCCATGTTTTGTTCGTTGCCGGATGATTGATAGACTGATGGAGAGGGGAAGAAAGCAAAATCGAGATTAATTGGAGGCCGTGTATTGGCATTCTTTGCCTCTGGCTAGCGGGCTGGTGCGCTGTCAAACAGGAGCAAGACTCACTTTGCGACGGGAGGTTTCGAGCACAAACTACCGCCATCCCAACTACGACCACAACCAATACGAGCGCTAGCTAGTTCATCAAACAAGAGCTATAATCTTGACAAAAAGTCACTATCGGTACTCGATCGGGCCGGCGTACAAATGACCCATAAATCATGAGGCACCATTGCTTGAGTCGCTTCAAACCTCTCAGGTGGAGGTTGCTCGCGCGACGCAGTTGCTTGGTACTTCCGGAGTAACAGTCCGGAGATCGGTTCTCCACCTGCATTCAGCGGAGCTCAACCAACGAAGTTGGGCCTCGAAATGTTCGATAAGAGAATCGGGAAAATGAGAGAGAGAGGGCAGGAATGAGTGGGGCTGGGAAGGTCAGGGCTCTTACGCCGTTCTGCAGCCGCAGGATGTAGAGAAATTGCGGACCCGTTTGCCTGCCTCTGAGCTTTTCAGAATAAATAGCCGCTGCTTATTTAAAATGAGTTTTTAGACTCTGCACTTGATGCTGTTTCCGCCCACGTTGCGGGATGTGCTCCTGCGGGGCGCGCTCTACACTCTAATCATTACCGCAATGAAGCTCCTTTGATTGGCCACACGAGAAAACGCTGAATGGAAATTACGTGACGAATTGCAGCTTCTTATGCAGATGGAATTAGCATGCGGAAACGGTGGTAGCGCCAGTGGAGCAAGCTTCATACGACCCCGCGTATGGAGTACGAACCTCTCCTGCGTAGCTTGCGAACGCGGCCGAGAGGAAGCGTTCCCACCTGCCTACAAACCTCTGTTTAGAGGCCTTGGGGTACTGTTGCGAATGAGTCCGTCTCGAAGCACTTCGCTCGGCTCGACGACACTGTCTTTAAGAAGGCTTCGCCAGCTGCACGACAAGCGTGCTTTCGCCGGAGCAATTTCACGGGGCTTCTTCTGGCTGTCGTGCAACATCCCCCTTATACATATATACAATAGTTGAAGCATTCCGAGCCACTTTTCGTGCTAATGAGCCCGAGGAGCTCAATCATCCCATTACTGTATCTGTTCGGGTATCAGTTCTCCGCGTCCGCCAGGTGTGTCATACAGTCGAACAAATGAAAGCTTAGAGCAACTTCGCGATAAAGTCGCCTGTTCCTCTCTCGCGAGCAATAGCAAGCGGACCGGAAACAAATGAGGAGTCACCATCTGTTCACTGCTGGAGCGCAGGATGCCTCTCGAGCTCTTCGGCTGGTCTTGAGGAGAGGGTTCCGGTTGAGTTGAACGAGAAAGCGCACTTGCAGTCGGTAAATAGCAGGAGTTCGCGAGGCCGGCGCCGGATGGAGGTTCAGAAAGGACGGAAAATCTCAAATGACTCACCGTACAGGAAAAATCTGAATGTAAACACTGGACATGGGGAGGAGAATCTTCCATCACTCGCGTGTATAAGGAACCCAAAAGAACCGACCTTCCGCAAGAGAACACAGCTCATGGGAATCCACGCAAATGACGAACCTCGTCTGAAAAGGACTTCCCATATGGTTCGTTGAAGGTTCTCCACACGTGATGCTCTCATATGCCAGGCCTCTCATAGACCAAGCTCGTAACACGCGTGGTTCTCCTTCCGTGAAGATCCTGATACGGGAGATTCTCCTCACGAGGCGTTCTTCGCATGCGATAGTACATGATATCTGCTCTATATATCAAATGTTTATCCTCTCGGACGCACCTGATCTGAGCAACACCATATTTCCTTCCATATTCCCTTCCCCCATACGTCATTAGCTCTTGATGCTTGAGGTCGAGAATCTCCAGGGTGGACAGGAACGTTGAACTCCCCCAGTTTTGGAAGTCCGAGTTTAAGCCCCAGGGAGCCTCCACGTGGGCTCATATTGGGTCCCCCGAGAGGTTCCACTTTCCTTTACTTCAGGCATCGATTTGTGCTCCTATCGGATTCTGAACATCTTTTCCCCGGAGCCTTGTGAAAACTCAGCTCCCTAAAGATCTTTCAAGCTGAGGAATTCTGGATAACTGAGGCTCATTAGGGACTTGGCAATAGCATGTTCGAGGCTGAGTGAATTTCAATTCGGTTCAATCCATTGATTTCAACAAAATACGATCAGAAGGAGAGAGCCCAATCGACTCTCGAAATCGAGGGAAGTGGAATCCGTCGGAAAACCCGATGTCAGCCCTGAAGTATCTGGAACACACTCTATCCATTCGTTCTGAAGAATGGGAAGGGATGGACCTTGCCCTCGACCGCAGCTATCTCGTACCTGAGACTCGATGCGCGGAGTAGGGATAAGAAAGAGCCAAAAGATGGTTCCAATTGTTTTCAGAGATAGTGTATTTTCAAGGGTTGGCACGGGGTACACATGTCTGCTCGAGGTCCAGCACCGAGAAGATGAATGCTTCGATTCTGAATGACGCAGTTTGTAACCTTACTTGAGCCACTGATGTTGGGATTAGCGGTCTAATCTACCTACTCCTGAGCGGAGAATCGAGTTGAGAGCGGTTCACCGACTGAGAAATTGATCGGAGCAATGTGAGGTCCCAACTTGCGTGACTTCAACGACTCGAGTGTCAGTCCGGGTCCGACGATATTCTCTCTCAACAGTTGCCGCAAATGGCTGTCTCTGCTCCCGCTTGAAATGATCGATTCCGCCGCTGTGCGAAAATATGGAGGCGCACGAGAGAAACTCTCGATTTCCCTGAGTTGTCTCCATGCAGTTCCCGAGATTCCTGGCGGGATTCTCATATTTTCTTTCGGTATTATTGTTGTATTCTGCGCTGTTGGACGGTTGTCTCCCTTCAGCTCCCATTAAACAGGTTTTCCCGGGAAACAGTGACTGAGAAAAGAGCTTGCACGATGTTGGCTCGCGCGACGCAAAAAGACGGCGCTGGACTCCACCAAATCAGTCGAGCTGTTGCTCCTTCAGCCGGGCTCTAGCCGTGGAGTTGGCACATTGAGAAATAACAGGGACATGGGCGCATAGGCGGAACAGGAGCTGCTACGGTAGAAGTTGACTCTGAAGCGCCTAGCAATGCTCCGAAGACACGTTGGAGTAGGTAATTGCAGTGATTAGTTTGAGTCGGGGTGGCGGTCCCCTCGCTTGGCGCCATGTTCGGCTCCCAGCTCAGTTAGTTGATTGCCCGGGAGATCTGTGGGGAATAAGGTCGGGCGACGTACCCAACGCAACCGAGCGTCGCCAGATGTTGTCACTCGCAGTCGATCGGGGTTGAACTTCCTCAACTTGAGGTTCCATGTAGAACTGGCACGATTCCATCAAGAAACTAGCACGCCGGGGTTGCCTGCTCGCGATGGAGAAAAGTGGTGCGGCACAATAGAGGAGTGGTTCCGAAATTGGAGGTTAGTCGTCAAAAAGGCTCGGAAGGACTCTTTATTTCACTACATTCCGAAGCTACGGAAGCGGTGCGAGAGGATTGTTCCAAGGGTTTCCACAGATGTTGTCTCCGAGACTCGCATACGCGGCTTACAAAGCGTTCCTTCGTCCCCAGGCCAGAAGAAAACCCACGATGGCAGATGGACGGAAAGGCTAGTCAAGAGAGCGATGAAACGATTATCGACGTGTCCTTGTGTTCGGAAGCGAGTTCCGAAAATCGCGTCTTCAGGTGAGACACACAGAATGGAATTCACAGCAGCCTGGAGGACCTTCTTGCGAAATCGACAGATTCCTGAGTGCCTACGATTCCAGACAATCACCTCCGACTGAGCCCGCATCGTCTCCCAGCGATGACAACTCGAGCACCTATCCCCATCCCACCTACCTGCGACCGGACTTTCTGGATCTCCTCAGCGCGCACGCAAGGATGTGTCCGTAAGTCCGCGGCTCGCCTTCGCGATCATGATTCTCCAAAATTTCCTTTGTGTCGTCGATTGGGCGAACGATATTCTCCCCCACTCCGTCAAACAGATTCTCAAAAATCCGGAAATTCGCGGAAGCTTTCTTGCGATGGAATGCTACCAGCCGCCCGCGTGGCATTACAAAAAGCGGATTCAACAGAGTTCTATTCCACGAGAGTTGGGCGCAATATTTGTTCCAGAGGCAGCTGCGGGATTCTTTGCGGCTCGCTGGCATAGTTACAGTTTATCTGTTTGGAACAAAGTTCGTTGCGCCAGCTCGTTTGCGTCGTGTTAGACAATGAACGGACACGGGCGGAAAGAAGAGGGCCCGATAGCATTGATTAATAGCCGTTTTTCCTTATCCTCCCTCTCGCGCCACAGAGCTGCTTTGGAGATCCGGGGAGCATCATGCACACATTTTGTCGATAGCTGAAGATCTCGGAGCGCAAGTGGTTTCGCTTCTAAATGTCCCACCGAGGTAGAGGTGAGAATATAGCTGGGAGATCGAGGTCTGGGGTAAGCGTCGATCCGCTGCACGACGTTTTCTGATCGCACGTACCTATCAATAGTTCCGAGAGAGAGAGAGGGAGAGAGACGGGGGGGGGGGGGGGGAGACACAGGGAGGGAGAGATGTGGAAGGCAGCCTCGTGCGCCAAAGGTTGCTGTCACTTCCATTTGCATCCGTCGTCGACCATTGACACGTTTCTTAACGGAAACGGAGGCGCCTCCGAGGACGAGTCGCTCGGACTCGCTCATCCTAAAACCGTCAGCAACTGTTCGACCGAGTACGAGATTCTGAGTGATCGGATATCCAAATAGCTGGTCTTTGACAGGCCTTCATCATTCCTTGAAATCTGAGCCACCGTTTCTACGGAGCTTGACGAGCGGTTTGCACTCCGGTCGCAATCCGCCGATGCCGCCCGTGATCAATTCGCTCGTAGAGGCCTCCACATGCGTTACTCTTGGTTGTAGCGACTCCCTCGAGTGTTGGTAATGACAGAGCATTCCTCGGCATGCATAAGAGATCCAAGCAATGCTCCAGTGAGCCGTGTGTAGTAGTATAGCTCTAAATATTTCATTAAGCTTGTGTGTGCCAAGTGCATTCCCGATTGTGGAGGAGAGAATCGGCACTGACTGAGGGAAATACTTACCGGTCGTTATCCCGATGTGAGCGGTTAGCTCGGCTGTTTGCGCGCTCTCGGGATCATGAGGCGCCCCCGACTCTCATTCCGGTGAGATTGCTGGCGAATCGGGACGAACTCAAGATTCTCAGCTCCGCAGCGGGCGAAATTTCGTATGACGAAACACGGCTAACTGCGAACTTTCAGCGCAAAGCTGCCGAGATGATCTTCGATTCTTGAGAGGGTCATTGCGTGCTCTCGAGCCATGGAGTAATTTCCACTCATTCCGATTTCGGGATATAGCCGCGGCCAGCTGCGGGCGTGCGCATTTTTCATCAGAGGAGAACGTTGAGAAACATGTCGTGCGGCGCGTCAACAGTGGGTCTCAGCAACGGGTCGTGAGAGATCGCGCACAGAAACCGCTGCTCGATGCGGGCGGGTCGGAGTTGACTAATTCCCGATAATTCTCTCGTCGGAGCCGGTGCAGACGATCGACTCAAAGCTCGAAGACCGGGATTGCAATGAGAGGACGATTTCGACGAAACGAGCCGAGTTTCGAGAGGCTTGACTCAATCGTCTCCCCCGAGCCAGGGCCCAAGATTATGTTAGCGAGATGTGAGTTGGGAGAGCCAACCGGATTCCGGGTCGAGGCGGTTACCTTCACGGGCACAAGTGCTCAACGTGTATCATTTCACTAATGGTTGGGAGCAAGACCTGAGGCAGTTCATCAGGATGGGCATATTGGCAAAGGTTTCCTCAGCGGAACTAGTCTCCCCATCGTAGCCCTATTTCATTTTTTTGCTCCGTCAAGAAATTGCGAGGTAGATGCGTCCCGTTTGTCCCTTCCGCAACGGTTTCACTCTCCGGGAAAGCTGGAGGGGCAATGTGGCGCCGTATTCCTACGCGTCGAACAACCCGTCGTCTGATCAGAGCTTGGACTGGGAGCTCTTCGGATTGCCGGCTGGGTGGGGGGCCCAGGCAGACGGCTGGGTTGCTGTGTCGCTGGGTCTCAGGGCCGATCAATCGATTCCTGAGCGTTGACTGCAGCGATATAATGTGTTCCTGGAACGGAGTAACGTATCGGGGAGTATCCGAGGGAGAAGGGCCGTCTGCACGAGCGCGCGCCATGAGTTCGGTCATCGATCGTAGACGTTTCGCGCGAGCTTGGTCACTGCAGCCAACCGACGCAGCTAGCTCAGCAGGCAAGCGAGGAAGCAGGTGGCAACCCAAGAGGAGGGAATGAAACGCGTTTTTATATCTCGTTTCTCCATTCGCGCGCGGAAAGTCCGCACGTATCTTGATTGATGACGGTCTACGCTGAACGATATTCTTGAGCCATGCGAATGTTCTGAAAGTTCCTAAGCGACATGCACCGCATGTAGGACGAGTGAGCGCATAACGCTCCCAGAGAGTGAAGCGTCGTCAACTGGAATTCATGGCGGCGTCAGGACAAGAGGCTCGTGAGTCGGAGCATTCTCTGTTGATATCGTTTTGATGAGGATGAAATTCGCACTCCGCAGACAACTCTTTGAGACGGAGGGAAGGCCATCACTCCAGTCACAGAACACTCCGCGACTAATGGGTGCACGCTCCAGCGCTTCCTTAGCCCTCGAACCAAGTCTCGCGGTTTTCATGAAGCTAGCCCCCCGCTTTGAGCTCAGCTCAGCGGGTCACCGGGAGCGGAATCGGATGAGTTGTGTAAACGGTGTGCGAATGGAGTTCACTCTGCTGGATGGAGGGCTAGTGACCGGTCGGATGCAAGGGTAACTTGGTAGGGAGCAAACTCGACCCGAGCTCGACTTGTAACTTGACTGAGGGAGGAAGGTGCAAGGCTTGCTTGGCAGAGATGAATGGATGGAACGGGTAGTTCGGGTGATAAAGGAACGAGTGCTTCAGTTCCATGAGCACCGCCGCCTTCACTGGCTGCCTCAGGTGGCTGATTGGGGCCAAAAGTGGAGGAGGTCACCAATCTCTGTCGGAGCTGAGGAGTGGAATGAAAGGAGAGCCAAGATCAATGCGGAAGTGGGACACATTTGGGAGATTCACCCCAGAGGCGGATTGAGTATGAGTAAGGTCTCACAATTTTGTCCAAGCGGAAAAAAAAACTATGAAGCCCATCATACGAGAATAGAAGAATCGTTTTTTCCCGGCTGAGAACGGTTGATGCGTCGACTCGAGGGGGACGGTCACAGTCAGAACTTTTGATCTGATGAGCCAGGCCGGACTATATCGTCTTCCATGCGGATTCTCCAGAACCTCTTCCTCCGAATTGACTACGGATGGCAATTCGCCTGGGGTCTCGCTGAGGGAGGGCGCTTCAATATCCTACGGGCGTCATGTTCGTCGAGAACTTCTTCCTCGTCCAGGGTCGAAAACAATGAGTTCCTCGTGTGATAAATCGTTTCCATCCCAAGGCTTTAGGGTGATCAAACAACGTGCTCGTGCATCGTCGTGCAAACATTGAAGGTACAACTTTGCGGAGAAACCTTGAAGCGTTGATCTGGCACCAAGAATCCGCTCCTCCAGGCCTCAGCTCGGTGTCCTCTCGACTGAAGAGCCCTCGTCGACTCATTCTCCGTGGCATCGGCTTGAAATATTGAGATCTTGACGAGCCTCCTTCGTGTCTCCTCGTCGAAATACACGGGCGCGTCGGAGCACAGCTCTGGCGCCGTTGGGAAGGTTGTCGGTACCATATCAAAAAGTCCGACGTAGGGTTCCGTCACTTGGCAACGCCGTTGCGTTTTTTCTCTCTAATTTTCCATTGAAAGAGCTGGCACTGGCAGCGCTCGCTTGCTCGGGCGGGGATCTCGCTCTCTGTGTCGAACTGTTCCGGTCCTCTTCCCCATCCTGCGGCAGGAATTTCAATATCTGTTGTCGATGGCATCAATAGACTGTAATAATAATGCTCTTGATGTGTTCCGGTGGTTTCTCAATCCACCATAACATAGCTGGGAAATTGAGTTGACGGTTGCACTTTCTGCGGCCTGCCTCCGCATCGACCCGCTGCA
Source organism: Phytoseiulus persimilis (assembly GCA_037576195.1). Taxonomy (NCBI): domain Eukaryota; kingdom Metazoa; phylum Arthropoda; class Arachnida; order Mesostigmata; family Phytoseiidae; genus Phytoseiulus; species Phytoseiulus persimilis. The sequence continues at coordinate 44,201,765 of CM075102.1, read as the reverse complement.
CGCCACCGGCTCCGCCAAAACACTTGCCAATGGCGTTGAGCGAAAGAATTAGGAGGTGGCTTCGAGACAACAACTCGACCGAAAGCTCCCACGAAATGTTCAAAGAAACTTCGGAGTCCGGTTCGCAGATACGCGTTGTGAGCGACTTACGAGCCCGCAAACCAATGAAAAGGTTCGATGCCTAGCTCGGCACAGAGCCAGATGTCAAGAACGGGTGCTGGCTGCACTGAGTTCGTTTCGCATAGATGCAATCAAGTTGGTTTTTTCCGAGCACAAAACCCCTGAAACCCGACCTGAGATTTCCCCGGCGGTAAAAACATTTCACGTCGATCCGACGTCGTTCATGGAATTCGACTCCCGGAGGGAAACGTTTTTCGTTCTGCCGAAGCCTGCAACGCAGATCATGAGCGCGCATTGGATCGCGGTTGTCCACGAGCCATAAACGACATCTGCCGCGCTGAGCCTGGCTATTTTTGTTGATTCCCTCTCTATGAAGGGGAATGCGATTAAAAAGTGCCTCCTCCTTCCCCTGTGAGGCCTGTGATCAACAATGTTATTCTCAGCGACTGCTCGAATCAGTTTACTTGGCTCCCCACCAGTGCTGCGTTGAAACTGACTATCCGGGCTCGAGCTGTGGAGCCGCGGTTCGGATGCAGGATCCTTTCTCGCACTTGCTCGGAACAGATTCCGTGGATTTTTTCTCGGAACAGAATCCTGAGGATGACCTGCGCAGGCTGAGTCGCTGTGAAAGCTCATCTTAGTGAACTTGTATCGACATTGTTCCCCACAACTGTTTCCAGAATGTTTCTGCGGAAAGATGGCCGCGCGATGAGCTATTTCCTGATCGAAATTAGGTTCACTTGATACGTTCTCGTTCCGAGGGGAAATTTGACATCAGGATACGACGTCGCCCGCAACTGGAGCGATCAATCTCCTCGTCACCATGAATGTCAAACTGTAGTTTTTCGAAACAGAGGCAAAAAAATCCTCCAAACGCCATCGACTCTCCCTATTACAGGCAGCAGAGGGCGAAGCCAAATCCCATTAAACCACGGCTCCTCCTGGCCTCCAGTGCTTTTCCTGTTTTCGAATCGTTGGGGCCTTTCCTCGCACGCCATAGCGAACTTTTCCCGCCGCTCGCGCATTGATTCAATCTCCTCTCTCATTCTCTCGATCGCGACTCTCATCCGAGTTTTCCTTGGCGTCGCTTCCCGAGCCGATTCCTAGAACTCCCTCCCGAGCCACTTGTGCTGCGAGGACTTGATTTTAGAACTTGAGAGAAATTTTGATCATCATTGAGGAGGTGGGAAAGTGACACGGGAAAGGTATTCCACCTCGAATGATTCGAGTGAGAGCAACTTCTCCGCGGCTATCAGAGCAGAATTAACTCCGTTCCATGTTTCTTCCACAGACCTCAGCCCGATCCATGGGGCGTGAAAACCGAGAAATTCGAAGCGTTTTATCGCCGCCTGCTGCCAGCCGAGCGAATGGGCGACCTTGGAGCGTGCATCTACGTGAACGTTCTCACCAACGGTCTCCGCGAGTTACACGGATCGCACTTGGAGCAGTCGAAAAAGGTCATTTGGTGAGTAGGCTGAATTCGCGCATGATTCCTGCCGTTCCTCGCTCAACCCTCTTTCTGAGAGAACGCTCTACGTTGCGTGTACGTTCGATATAAGAAGAAAAACAAAAATGATCGAGTACCATCTGATTGGGAGACAACTGATTCCCGCGCCTGGATGGGACCGTGTTGCGCCGTCGTCGTTCTCTGTTCCCAGTCGGTGGTGGGTCAGGAGGACGCTTCAATATGCCGAAGCTCGATGCAGCGAGTTGGAGCACCGCGATGTTCTGCGGGACACCGCGGGCGAAGCTTGTTCTGTCAAGGTAGCTTCATTTGTTCCGCTATCGTAGTTATTTCTACTGATTGAGTGCGTCGGCGAGCCCCAAGAACAATATTAGCAACAGTTAGCGCACTGGCTCGAGTATGTCTGTCCGTGGGAATAGCGGGCTATTTGCACGATAAGTGCTCCCAATCGACTTCCGATACAATGGGCTCCGGGCAAGGTTAGTCAGGTTATGGGTTGGACATGAGACGATCGTTCCTTCCAGTCGTGCCTTTTGTCTCTCCCGTCCTCCCACAGCCTGGGATTCATATACGTCAGTGATGGCTCATCACTCATATGGACGCAGATCCTCCTGCGACTCGCGAATTCCCTTCCGGAAAAGTGACTCTCTCTCCGCTCTGAAGCTCCTCCCCACGGAGATAATTCTTCTTACGAATCAGTGAGCTAATCAATGAGCTCGCCGAGGACGAATCGACGGCCGGCGGGCCCGAGGAGGACAGTGCGCAGACGTTGGAGATTTTCGCTCCGAGCAAAAATCGAACAGGGAATTCATGAACGAAGAAGAGAAGTGGCTTGAATTAAAGACTTCGTGTTCTCTGCGCCATTACGCAGAGCGGACGGGCGAGAAATCGCGTGTGGCCGATGATTTGTATGGAGAGCACGGAGCCTCCTTTGAAGACTTCAAGTGTTCCTTGCCGCTGTGCTGCAGCTGTCTTCCGTACATCGGGTCAGCAGCAAGCTGAAACGGCGGGCCAGGAGGCGATGCAGAGAATCTGATACAGCACAGGCGGGGAATTGTGTTGCCACCGTCGATCTGACGCCTGTGAGAGCTCCTTGTTTTCTGTCGAGCGGTGCCGCTCCACGCAATAGCGTTGCCGAGGGGCTTCTGATTACCATCTCAGTTATCACATAAGTCGATAGACATCATCGGGTTGCTTCTTCGCCGATGCCTTCCCGGAGACTCGGTGGACTCCCCGTCCATCACTGACCGCCGCAAGCGCGACTGGGGATGAAGGAATAACTGCGGATCTGAGAGAACGGTTCGACTGGTAACCCGCCGCAGCATGCGACGCAGAAACGCTGGAAACCGAGCTAAGGCTCACTACTCTCAATTAGACGTTGCGCGGCAACGGAGCCCCTGGGGAAACCAGATACTGAAACCGCGGCTGCTCTCTGGAATCCCGCCAAGAACTAATCTCCAAAGTCGCCGTCAGTCGCTTCCACTCTTTGGAAACATGTGAGCGATGCTGGGAACGGAGAGTCGCAGTTTGGCAGTCCAGGAATCAGACGATTCGCGCTATTCGGGGAACCGAGGTCCTCCCTAACTCAGTTTATCAAGCTGATGGGCTACCTTTCGTGAGCAACGTGGACCCTGGGCTGGAGCCAACCAACTCGGTGACGCTGCTCGCCGAGAGTCTCTCCGGGAATGGAGACAAACGCGTTCGGTGCGTTCTCCGGTTTTAGACACCGAACTCATTCGGAATGCCTTTCGCCTGAGCTCCGGTCGTTACATCGCATCCAGAGCGCACGTCCTACTCCGAATCTACCCGTCTGCCTCGCTCTGTCTGTATCTGGATGAATAGAGTTAGCCGCCCAGCCAGACGGAACAATGCCGTTGAACCAGACTTTGTTCCCTTGTCGAGAGGCGGAGGAACGTTGCAACAGCTGCGGATTCGATTATTCGATGCGATTGGCTTTTGACAGGTTGTAAGTCGAAAAGTTCGTCGCCTGCGAGAAAACTGAGAGTGTACGACGCGACCGGAAAGCCGCGGCGCGTCGTTGAGGTGTACAACAGGGAGATTTAATCACTTGAGCCCGTTGTTGAAACACATCGGACGCAGACACCGAGAGCAGGTGACACCGGGACGTTGTTTAAAATTTGTTGAGTGAAGAACAGAAATTTCCCCCGGTGCATATTTAAATGTGGGAGCAGACAGCATTCACTCTGCTTTGCTCGACGTCAAATCATTCAGGAGAGCGTGCCGTCTTGAGTGAAGCGAGATTTGAAGCGACCGAGGTTCTGCATTTGGCAGGTTGCCATCCGCTCAGGGATCGCGATTCCCGTGCCTCCCTCTCGTAGATGTTCAATTCCTCGGGCCGGACTCCCATCATCTGATGGATCGACGGGATGCAAAAATCACTGCTCATGGCTTCAGACAGATACCCTCACGATTTGTTCCGGATTGATAGCTGGACGCGAAGCGTCCAATTTCAGGAGGGCTCAAACCAACTCCGCCGCCTCAACTGCGGTCTTCGAGATGGCCCCGATGAGCCCTGGTTCGGGGCACCGAGAATTCGCGTCCGGTACGATTTTCTCGAGAACGCGCAATGAACGGGAAGCACACGCAGCACCGACTTCTGAGCGTGACGTCAACAAGAGCAGCTTCCCGCCGACGTCGTACCTGGAGTCGAGATGTTCGGAAAGACAGCCAACTGTATAACTGTGACCTTCAAAGGCCGTCGGGGGTCGTATAAAAGGTCTTACAACGAACAACGTCGATGCTGTCTCCATCCTGCTACGTCCTATTCAGGAGGGTGATAAAACTCGGGGAAAGTTCAAGCAGAGGTTAGCGACGGCATCTGCCGCGGACTCAGTCTGGAATAGAAATATGTAGTGTACAGCGATGAATGAGTGGGAGGAGCGATTTTTTTACTCGTACTCTGCGACAAGTGTCTAGAGCAAGAGCGCTGTGTCCACTGTGAGGCTTCTGTTCTTGAAAATGCCAACATCCAGATACGACAACCGAGCGCAAGTAGAAGCAGCGTGCGACTGAAGTCACCGCGATGTTCTTCCATGCTTGAAACAAATGATACATGGAACAGCTGTGGCGCGTCGCAAGGAGAGGGCAGCGACCGCTCACCGAGCAAGCTTCTTCCGCCCGAGAATTATTCGGGTTTCTGGACTTTCACCGGCGCTGCAGGTTCACTCTGATGTGAAGAACAGAGTCACATAATCAATTCTCCCCCGAGCTTTGGATAGTGGCGCATCTTGGGACAGTTCTCCAGACATTCTGGAGAACGATTCGGATCCCTTCGAAACCTGAGTTGTGTCCAACCGTCCGCTTCTCACGGGAAACACTCGGTGATACCCTAACCGGGCTGCGGGATCGTGCTTTTGGTGTCTGGTTTCGGATGCTTGCTAGAGAGAAGCAGCGTTCGGTTTGGGGGAGGGAACCGGAACACATTGATATCCTCCGTTGCGTGCGTGAGATCTGAAATCTGAGCTCAGCTAGATCATACTCATTGCGGTGTGGTCAGCTCAGCATGCAAGTACCCTTCGTGCTGTGACACATATTCGAGGCTTTCCCGAGTGACAGATTCTCAATCATTGCTGTCTGTGTCGATCGGCACGGATAATATTTATGGCTACATGTCGTCGCCGACCGCCTGTGTGGTGGTGGTGGCTTGGGCGGCCGTTCGGATGGTCGCCTGCTTCATCGGTCGTCCTGTCTGTCCGCGGTTCGGATCTCGGTCCAACCAATAACCATCTCCTCTCAGGACTTCCGAAAGGCTTGTAGCGTTTGTCCGCTTCTTCACTACGCCCACCCGACCGAACCGACGTTTTGGCATATTACTTGGCACCCTCAGTTACCCACACAGTCTGCCCCATCGTCTTCTCGAACATACGCCAACGGAGCAGACATGCTTTAACTCTCCAATATATCAGAGAAGCCCAAAGTGATTTCGCTGTTGAAGATTTTGAAGTTCAGCTCGTTCTCGCGAAACTCCTCCGCATCATTCTCGGAACCACTGGCTTCGGCGATTCCTGACCGCGGGAAGTTCACCAGAGCCTCATCACCACTTGCCCACTTTCTCATGTCTCTCTCGTTCCGCGTTCCGGAATGTCTTCTCTTCTATCACTCGCTCTTGTTCTGAGTGGAGCGCTATCCTTCACCATCGAACTCCCATCTTCTCTCTCGATCCCAACGAGACGGAACATGGGAATCATCCTTTTGGACCGCTTCGACTGTCGTCCTTCGAGCGAACCAGTTCCTGATGGACGAATAACATGTGGCCGTCATTTATGACTCTTCGGAATCTCGACTTTTCTCTTCCAGGTCAAAATCGGCATTGGAGATCGCTACGCATAACCGAAACCTCATGGCCAGCAATCTGCTCCGTAAAGGTCTCCCTGCGTACGTGAGCGCATTTACTCAGCGCATTGGGCCGATCGGAGCCGAACGACCCGCGCCAATTTCAAACCGACCAATGCCACACCCGAATGAAGTCGAGCATGTTGTCAAGTCGGCTAAAGACCTCTACAAGCAACAGGTCAGTTCGGAAGTTTTTCTCTGAATCCCCCTCAACGCAGGTCCCGAGTGCGGATGTGAACTTCGGGAAGCTTTAGGGGATGATTCGCGGGCGATAGACACTCTAGGTACTTGGAACTTCTAGTACCTGAAACTGGTTTGTGACATCACTGCCATCCCAGACGGATCGATATGGAAACCTTATACTTTTTGAAAGCTCCACATCTCGCACGGAGATTCACGAATCGAAGGGAATTCAGCCGACAAGCTGGAGGTTTCGGCTCTCGGAACCGTCTGAGAACGGATGAGCGAAAACCCGGATCATGCAAGTCTTGGAGCTATCAGAGTGATAGTGGGCGATGTCTGCAGTTTTTCACCCCGTCCGCCATGCAGATCTCTTCCGATCCATGCCGATTGGGGGTGGAACCATGTTACGTCCAAGCAGTGCTCGAATCGATTTCCTTCGATGGCTCAATACCCTTCTGTTAGTTCGGTTGCAGGGTTTGTCGCTTCTACGATATCCTCGCTCCTCTGTGAGCCCTCGCTAGTTTCGACCAAAATTAATTTTGCCGCCTCCACAGCATCATTAGGTGGGCTATTCCTTGGGGTTCGAAAGCCATTACACGGCAACTACGTCAGGAGAGATGATCGGAATTAATTGACGTCATCCCTTTGAAACCTCCCTCCCGTCGGAGCGTGGAGGCGGGAGGGACCTTTAGTTGGTACGAGCCCCTCGGCGTTATTCATGCACTCAAACAAACTGGAACAGCCGGAAAAGTCAACAAACGCGATACCCGCCCAGAGTAATTCCGCTGCGAGCGCACACACAGCAGAATTTTTCGTTTGCGTATCATAATTTGTGGTCTTTAATGTTGATTTCTCCAACGGCAGCGTCTCTGGAAGACAAAGGAACGGCAAGATGAATGGAGCGTCATCTTCAGTCGCACCGCACCTCCACCACTAGGAGTCGGGAGCGACCCCAAGCGTTCTCTCCAACATTCGCGACGATCAAGCGAACTCTGGATACACTCGGCGGATCCGGCTCATTCTATTCCCCGCGGGATTCTGAGCCGCGAATGTCCTAATCGTTCGTTGTGCTTTCCGTCACTTGGAACGACGCCCGCCTCCCGGCAGATCCAACTCAAGAGCGGGAGAGCCGGGAGTTCGGATAATAGCCGAATACTCTTCTGTTGAACAGACAGGAGGATGGCACGGAGTGCACGAGATTTGTCCTCTCTCAAGTTGCAGCAACACCCGAAGCAAATCCAGATGTTGCGCCGTCTCCCCAATTGTCCGTTCAGCCCTGGTCCGCTCCGCAGTGACCGGATACGGATGCTGCCAAGCCTTCGCTCGGGAAGTTGGCTGTCCCTTTTGGTAGAGCAAGACTCGCCGGAGAGAATGTCACGGCAAACATTCGGATTTGATTGTCGTGGACGCACGTGCGAAATTCGGAAGCGCTTGAACAGAGTGGACTTCGGTTGTCGGCTGTTGTTTGTGCCGAGTCGGCCAAGCTCCCGCTGCTCCGGAGAAATGCTCAGGCGCTTCCCTCCTATCAGCTCCGAGCGAGTTTGTGTCTGATAAGGGCCCGCACTCCCGGAGTCTATTGCGTGCTCCTCTCGCGCGCGAGCGGTATACTCTCTCAATAGGTTGATGCAGTTTCGTTGTCACCTGTTTCTTCGACAAGCGAATTTTTCCCGCCGCCTCGTCGCTGTTGTCGTCGTCGTCGTCGGCACTGTCAGTACCGTTGTATGAATAGCTGCTCGTTCGGCAGACAAAATAGCGGGCTGCTCGGGTGGTGAGTACCGGTCGCTTCTTCGTCGTCGTCTATGAGAAGACGAACTTTTCCGTAGGGTAGCAACGAAACGTCAATATCCGAAATAGTGAAGGATTCAACAAGTTGCTGCCAACACGAATTCAACTCACATCAGACCGGTGTTAGCTCTGGGTTCGAAAACATTCGACATAGATACTCGGTCGAGAACGAGACGAATATGTCTCCGTGAAGTTTCTTCCTCGAAGAACATTCGGAAGAAGTTTGACTTGTTGAGGGGTTCCGAGCTCATGGGATGGTACGGGTGCTCGCAGACTTGTTGAGAAGCGCCACCGATAATGGGCCAAGGGAGTGGAGTAACGGCTCCCCCCGAGAGTAGTTTTTAAAACGAACTCTCCGTTACAAGGGAAGTTCTCCAACCGAAAAGCTCGTTGCGAATGGGAGTTGGCGGAACAGACTGCTCCAAGTATTCCCCGCTGAGATGGTCGAAAGAATCTTCGGATTCATTGCGAGCTCGTCTTCCATCCTTCTTCCGCGGACACTGTTCGGACCTAATTATCTTCCCAGTTGAGACGCCGCTTTTCGTCATGAAACGACTGTGCTCCGTTTCAGGGGCTTCGTGTCTGAAACGGGAATGTTTCCTGTGTAAGCCGCAAGTCACTCCTCTTTCCCTAACCGAGGGACTCGGCAGACAATAGTCCAAGGTGGACAGTGAGACGGCGGAGGGGCGGAAGGGGTCGTAGGAACCGAGAAACCACGGGAGAAGACGGACGAAGGAGAACAAAGATGAACTCGGATGTGGAAACGATCCGGGAGAGTTCGGAAAAAGAATGGGGCAAGGATGAGAGTGACGGGGGCGTCAGGAGCGAGAGGAGTCGGAACGAGACGGCGGAAATAGTGTGACCTCCAGGAGCTTTTCTCCAGTAGAGGGATGGTGCGATCCCACCTTCGGTTTCCTTGAGAGCAGGAAAGAGCGGAGTACGGCTGAATCAGTTTGGACTTGATTGCTGCTGTCCTTGGTGCCCCGGTCATCGAGGATGATGAGAGAGGGTTGGAATCATCCTCGGAGTTGCGGTCTATCCCGTTATGTGGAGCGATCAAAACGTCGGTTGTGGGTGCAGCATTAGTCTAATTCGTGGCCAGATTCCGGGAATTCCGGTTCAGACAGCCGAGCTTCACCAAGCGCCAAGCTTGCCTTCGCGATTCGCGGATGAAGCTCCTGTGACACTGTTGCTTGGAGGCGTTTCGTTGAGCTTGTTGACGGAAACATGTTGGCAACCGTTGTTATACAACTCCCAAATAGCTCGAGTGGCGACGGATTACGCATCTTCTGCGAGTGTATAATCGGTGGCTGTCCACATTGTGTAGATAGCTTCAGATGCCCTCCTGTGTTCCCTCGATGTGTTCTGTTCCTATGAGTTGACCATATGGAAATCGATTATCAGGGTTCGAGCGTGTGGCCAAGCGCTGAATCCATCGGGCCGAGACCCCCCCCCCCCCCTCCAATACTTGTGGGGGTCGCGCTTGGACCATTCGATTCAGAACAGGCTCGATTTCGACTGTCTTCCTGCGCTCAATCGATGACGACACGAATGCGAGCACCACTCCCATGAAAACTTCAGAAACCATGTCTCTAGAGACGTCAACGCCTCCGACGCCGTCGGAGTTTCTCGGGCCCCCAGGCTCTTTTGATGGCGCTGAGCGCGCCGTCCCCCCGCATATTCGATATGATCGCCGGAAGTTGCGCGATTCTGCGTTTTTCCCAAGGAGGCGAGGTTGTGCAACGCTTTCTTGAGATCAGCGCAGGAAGCACGGTGAGATCAACTCGAGCGATCTGACGGCACTTAACGATTGCGGAGAGCTACTTTCGAGCCCTCGATTATTCCAGATTCTCTCGAACACCGGACTTCGGTGGTGAGCGCTCCCAGATTGTACGTTGACGCTCATGAGGGAGGGGCACCCGTGATCTTGATTTCGCCATTCCGTCGTGGCTTTTGGCCCCCGTTCTAGACTTGCTGAGCGTGTGCGAGAAGCTCATCCGTGCAACCGACTCCAAACACGAGGGCGTTACAAGATTCTCGACTCTCCTCCCCGACGCAAGTGGTAGTTAGTGATGGGAGTGAGATGAGGGTAGAGAAAAAATCCTCTTACGTTGGTAAGATGGCAAGACAGTCGGTTGCAGGCGCGTGAACGATGGGTTGTGCCACGAGGGGAAGTTGGAGTACAACTTCGTAACTAACACACTAACCGTCAGACTAGCCTCCCTGTCAGTCAGAGCAGGGGGCGTGGTAGGTAGGTGGTGGTGGTTTGCGGAGCGACAGTGACAGCTACAACGGGGAAAAGTTCATGAAAAGAGGGATCTGGTGAATTTTCTCCCGTTGACCCATCCCATGGCAAGGATCATCATCATGATCACGATGACGGATCGGAAAGGATTTGGGCCGTAAAATGTGATCGAGGGAAGTTCCCGAAGGCGTGGGAGCCGTACGACTTCATCGGACATTTTTGTTCATCCTCGGGAGTGGTAAAAGACGAGCTGAGCGAGTGTTTCTCTTTCCCAGGTGGGGGCGAACGATGAATTGCAAGAAATCTTCCTCCGTCAGGGCCACCTCAAGGCTTCGAATCCCTCGAAGATCGAGATTCTTGGTTCGACCTTCAATAAAAAAACAGCTGGCCCGAGCGAGCCCCTGCACCACCAACAGCTCATGAACAAGATATCGAGGTCAGTGACACATCTATCCTTCAGAATTAATCCCCCTTGGAACTCTTCCGCAGTTGCAACAGTCTGTCCATGCTCTCTCTCTCTTCCAGCGAGAGCGAGCGATGGTAGAGAATGATTAGACACAGTAGTCATCTTGTCGAATAACGGATCGCAGAAAGTCGAGAGGAACTACCAGCTTGTCTGGACGACCATCTGTCGCCGAATAATTATTTATTGTATTAGAAGTACTCTTCACACTTCTGTTGAAGCCGTTGTAACGGCTGTTCGACTGCTCGTTTTCCTCATCGTACCGACAGAAGATGGGAACGAACTGTAGCTTCCGAACGCCGAATCTTTGGGCTCACGACCCGGGTGTTTCTCAAAACGTACTAGTCCTCGATGGGGGATAATAATCGTCGAATGGAAGACGACCATCAAAATAGTGATGATGAGAGTTCGAGGACGATTCTGCGAGGTGGCCGTTACGATTGGCCGGCTATCTGGTTGTTCGCAGAGCGATATTAATAAGTGTTATTGTACTCCCATTGTGAAGACTGCTCCTTTTTGGGCTCCATTCGAGCTTCAATGGAACGAGTCGGAGCTGAGCCGCAGCTGATCTCATTTGTTATCAAAGCCGGAAAAGGGAGAAGATCCACTACGCCAACGCTCTGAATGCCGTCGGCTGACGAGGATAGCCGCGGCTGTTCGGATCGGGGGGGACCGGAGCTGCGGAAGGCTCCGGAACGACAGCGTAGACTCGTCTTGGACGCCATTCAGAGCCTCTGCTGCAAAACAGTTGCCGAACGCTGGCGATGAGAGAGGCATTGAACGAATGTGGAAGTTCTTCCCCCGTTGTTTCAATCGCACATACCTTCGCTCCAAGCAGGCACGAGGGAATTCGGAGCTTCTATTTCAAGGCTTTTCAAGCCAAATAACACTCGTGAAAATCGAGGGATCGTGGTTTCGCGATTCAGACGTGATCAAGATTACGACTCCCTTATTATACTTTCTCTCAAAAATTGTGAACTCCCTCGCAGATTGTGTTGTTTGAGAAAAAGAGTCCGGTTTCGGCGGAGCATGTATATCGGCCTCGGAAGGTCTGATTTTGGGTCGAGTTGATGCTAAGAACGGTTGGGATCGCTTCTCGAAAACGCTCTGTTTCTCCCTCCAAACTAGTCGACTCGATACGCCACTGGCGCATCCCAGTGTAGCGTGGTTCCCAAACTTCAGAAGCATGCCCTATGATCTTTCTTGAGACTCGCGACCATAACCTCCGAATCGCGCTTCAGAATCACAAAAGTAATTCCCGCCGGTGCAGCAAAGTTTTCCCTGAAGACCCTCAAATATGTATATCAGATCAGTCCGCACATCATTGTCCGATGCTGCTTAAATTTCAGCATAGCTTCCAGCAGGGCGGATAACAATGAAACGCGTTGAACTGACATGTTGTGTATTTATGACTTTCCAATGCCTCTTTGAAGCGAAATATCAGACGATTGAGAATCAGGGCGCAGGACTCCCGCATCTCTCCAATAGATTAGGGAGAAAGGTCGATTTTTGCATCCAGATGAGAAATGAGGGCGCGGGCTCCTCGCTCGCTTACCCTCGAATGAGTGAATTCCGTGTCGTATCCAGCCAAGTGGACATCGCTCGACCATCTCGTGTCTCGGACCAATGTCTCGGGAAAACAGCTTCGTGCAGGGGATTTATCATTGTGATTCGAGAAGCAGATTCGGGTTGTGCACCCGGGCTCGGATGATTCTGAATCCCAGTCCAGACCCGGCGGGAAGTCAGGAGAACCGAATTTCATTCCTAGGAGACAAGGCGTATATGGAGTTGTCAGGAGCTCTTGGCGTGAACGATTAGAGACGAACCAGAAGCTGAATGAGTCGACGACAGTCATCGGGAGCATCGAGCTCGGGCAGCGGCTCAGCTTGACGAAGACTTCGCGACCGGTGGGAGCGTACCTGGCGCCCTCTGAAACTTTCCGGAATCCAAGAACGGGAGGTTCCCACAGCTGATTACTTCTTGAACTGGATGGAGAAAAAACCATCTGCCTGCGTTCGCCGGCTGCACAGCGGCCGGTTCCGAGAAGAGACACTTCGGAAAACTACTGGGCCGGAATCACGGAGGCTCGGCGCGTTCCGCTGCGAAGAGTCCGAAGTCGTGACGGTCACAACAGCCACCTTAGCTCGCGAGGAAGTTAATCACAGGTAGGACTGTTTGGCTGCCTGTGCCTCCCCTGGTCGAACGGAGAATGCAGGTTGTTCATCCAGTAACCTGGTACGCTACGCACCTATAACTGCGGACGTTTTCTCACATAAGAAACAGAATATGTTCCTCACCCTCTCCGTGATAGCGTGCGCGCCGCTCGGTTCGGAAAAACCCTCCGTTGTCAGTCAGCTGTGATCGAGTTTATTATTACGGCGCGAGCGAGCACGGGAGGCTCAAACTTCATTAAGTCTTGATTGGCGACTGCAGAGAAACGACCCGGAGGAGGACAAGCGGAGGATCCCTTCGCGTATGATCATAAGAATGCGATCATGCAAGCGAAGGCAGAAAAGTATTGGGAAGGACGGAAGCGTATCCGTTGCTCGCCGGTCAATGTTTATTTGGGTCGAGCTGCTTTTAAATAATTGATAGTTATCGTTGCTGGCCTGTTCTGTTCCGTGGGAATTATTCAGTAGGCGTGAGGAACGCGCCCCGTCTCCTCGCCCCGCAGTCAACCAGTTCAGTCATTCAGTTGGGCAGACAGTCAGCCAGCTCGCTACTCTGTCAGTCTCCCTTCCCCAGCTGACCGGCTTGCTTACGAGACAACAATGGGAACGAGCGGACCGTCCGAGGTCTGGCGTACCGCGGACGTTACTTGCCTTCCGGATTCAGCTTCTATTGGCCCCAATTGGGCCCCCAGTTGGCCTAATGCGATGTTTGGGCGGCCTTCAAGCCTAAAACCCGCTAGTTCAAAACGGTCAAAACGTTCCTGAGATGCTCGAAGCACTGTCAGGAGTCTGAGACAGTCCATATCGAGATTGAGTTCCCATCCAAGTGCTCGACGTGATGACAGACAGATCGGTAGAGAGAGAGAGGAGAGAGAGAGAGGAGAGAGAAGGGGTTCTCCTCCACGGTAATAACGTCGAGATCACGGGGGATCACCTTGAGCGTCGGTATACTTGAGATAACGTTCCTAGTGGGAAGTTGGGCTTTGGATCCGACGAGACGAGGAAGAAGAGCTACAACAACACCATGTTCTACATGAAGAACAGACCAACGATTTACGTAGGTCAGGACAAACACGTGAACCAATGACCAGGACGCGCTTGTAAGGGGTTCGAACGTGCGTTGCCTGCATGCGAATACGTGCGCTTGCATTAGGAGGAGCACGTGCCACCAGAGGATGCGCGGTCAACTTGCGGCGCGGTTTTTTGATTTGGGAATGCTTAACCGCACGTCACACAAGAAATCAGACTCCCACCGCAAGGCCGCTACACGTCGCGCCCCGAAGGCAACGCCGCGAGCAACATCAGACCAAACATATTCAAAGTTGTTCTCAAGTCGGATGTGCACGTTTGCCACGAGATCGTCAACCGAATTCGCGAGTTGGCGTTCCGGGAGAAGCGGCGAAAACGTGGGAAAAGTCCGCAACTCTGATTCCTTCATGCGGGAGGCGGAATTCGGGGAGGAGGCGCTGGGCTTCTCAGGATGGCCGACGCGTCAGAACTTGACAAGTACTTCTCGAGCTCAGTCAACTCGGAACCCGAGTTCAGGGAGCGAGATCGAAAACTCGGATCAGCCGAACGGCGTAATGGAAAAACAGCAAGACAACAGCCAAAGAGAGTCAAAGAAGTTTTTGGAGTTCGTTGTTGTGCAATTGTTGTACTCCGCCTAGGGAGGAAGATGCCGTTTGTTTAATGGCCTGAAGGTAACGTGATGGGCTTTTGATGGGAGCACCGCCGTCGTGCCAGCGGGGGCGATGTAAATGCTCTCTTCCTATCTCGAACGAAACGAAAAAAAAAAGAATCAGAGGAAAGAAACAAGCGCCTCGCCATCCGCGTACTATCGACAACAGTCGCCGAGGAGATCTCCTCACTCCTGAGGCATACAAGATACACGAACTCTGGCGCTGAGGGCGATTCGAATCCTGTTCCGTCGATTCCGATTCCTCTCGTCGCCGATGCTGAGACGACACCTTGCTGCGCAGAGGTGATTAATGTGACTGAGGTGGGGAAGAAATAAGGGAGGAAAAGAGGCAGTAGCGGGAAAAATATTAATAATGGAAAACTCAAAGCTAATTCCACTTGATGATGAGGATAATGACCTTGGCGGTCGACTGTTCCTCGAGACCTGGATGGATGGAATCTTCATTATTTGTGTGGAAATAAGTGACGGGAGCAGGAAGGATGAGGGTTCGTCTCAAAGAGAGGAAGGGAGCTCAAGGGGGACCTTCGCAGCGATTTCCCGGGCGCGCCGCTTCCTCTCATGCTGTTCCCTTCTGTCTAGCTCGGGGGGCCAAAGATAGAGAGTGGTAAAAGAGAGCGATTCAGATTCGTACAATAGAAAAGTGACTCTAGAAGTGAAAGGATGTCGACCGTAAATAGTCTGATAGATGGCTCGACCGTCTAGCGCACAGTCTCAAGGGGTGCCCGTACATCGGGGGTCTCGTCTTGGCATGTGTCTCTTTGACGGAGGACCATGCCCGTTCATTCCAAATTCCTTGGAAGGGTGGGACCTTCTCTCTAATAGAGACTGTCGCGTCGGAAAGGATAATCCACTGTATTCAATGATCTATGGACCTTTCCAGTGACGAGCGGGTCGGATGAAATTGGTGTGGTCGAAGGGATACGACAACTGCAATGGTGGCTATAGAGTGTTCAACTTGCTGCTCATTCTTCCTTGCGGCATGTTTGTTCGGCCGGTGTTTATAAATCCGACTGTGAGGCCTCCTTAGTGTCTTTCGGGGTGGCGTGGTCTGGTACGTAGAAACACGAGTTCATAACGGGGTGCTCTCGAGGGGAGCTCAGAGCCGACAAACGATGAACGACTTCGACAATGGTTTCGTCATCGTCTTCCCCGTCTCACTGAGATCCAACGCTTCCAGTCAGGGTCTTCGATGGTTCAGGAATGACCGCCACCCTCTGTATCCTAATTCTCTATTGCTCCTCTTGCGCTGAAGACCTACTCGCTCTTGATTCGGATGGGAGCTCTTCGCTGGACCGGATTTCCATCGCGCTCACCATGATCATCCGCAAATACTTGAACGAAGGTCCCACGCTTCTCAATCCTGGAAAGCTTTGTTCAGCGTGACCGTCCATGTCATCATCTTGGCAGCTTATGCCTGAAGCGAGGTGATCCATCACAGCCCAGTCATTCATCGCCTCTGAGTATACTTTGATGGTGAATAAAGTGGAAAAGTAAAAGCTCGTTGCGAATCACAGTGAGCCCGTGACTCTGAACGGTGCGTCAGAGTCTGGTCCGAATACCGTTCCAGCTAGCCTTGGAAGTAAATGGCGAAGTCTCGAGCTACGCCCTTCCTCTGTGTCTGGCTTCGGGTCGAGTAGAACCTCGGCCGATTTCTCCTCATTCGCCTTTTTGTTGTCCTGCCCGCTTGGTTTGACTCGGCCGGCTGACCGCCTCTCTCACGGTAGCCGAACTCTGAGAAAGTTCACTCGCATACATTAGGTACAAGTCTTGGTGATTTTTCGAGCACAAAACGCCGTTGCCTCCTCCGTGGGATATTACCCGCGTCCGCGAGGTCCGGGAATCGCTTCTTGTACATTCTGTGAACGCAAGTTCCAAATGATCGAGACTTCAGCTGCCAATTCGTCCTATGTTGGCTTCATTTCTTCCGCCTCATCGGGTCTTCTGCTGTCTCCACCGTTTCTCAGGGTTTCGTCGCGATTTTGATTTGTATCGAACCCTCCTGGCGAATGCTGACAGGGATCGTTTCCCTCGCTTTCGCCTTCTTTTTCCTCACCGACGGTCCCATACCTGTTCACATCACACCGAGAAAACACGTTTCCTGGTTATCTCGTTGAGCCGCAACAGCCAACGAATGTTCCACGCGGTGAAGACTCGCGAGCGGTCGCCTCTCCACCAGTCAACAATGTTACCCAACGGTACGATCCGCCTATCGACTGCAGCTACAAACACGCATACGTGATCTCCCACCATTGGCTATTTATAATGCAGACGAATATCGGTCGGTGTGCCGATTGTACCAGATTACCTAGATATATGCGGCAGATCTGATCAAGAGTCGTGCCCGTCGCACGGTTCGACACCTGATTGTCGCGAGGTTTGGTTCACTGAATGGTTTATTCCAGCACGAGCGTCGCCGGCATCGCGGCCGCACCCCGACCAACACGCGACGACCCGTTTGTACTCAGGAGGGCAGTCGTCGCTCGGATGGTCTTTCTTCGCACCCAGCAACAACTAGCCCTCGCGGTCAAAGAATACCAGTACAAGCCAGAACCACGCTCCTCTCAACGCCGCAGCGGCCTTCGATATCCGCCGGATGTTTTGCTCCACAAGCCGAGGTAAGTTTCATGTTCAACTTTCAGGCGCCAGTTCAGAGGTGGAGTCCATCGACTGAGCCGGAAACGTGGCAATCTTTCTAGCCCCATCGAGAGTGTGCTGTGGCAAAGACTGAACTGAACGCTGATTGGGGTGAGAATTAAAGGATCAGAGGACATTCCCTGCGGGATCCATCTGGTCGCCACGGAGGGGTCGGTCGATGTCTGTAATTCTGTCGCCCTCCCCTTTCGATGCCAGGCTGCTGTGCCATTATCGAGTTTGTCATGGTCCGTTGCTCGAGCAGCGTCTACGACCGAGTTCCCTAAATGCGGTTGATCCAAATTAGATCAGTATGATGCTCTCCTGCCGTTTTTGGAGGCGAATTTTTGCCTTTCCCGCAGGTGCGGCCCGATAAGTACTGCTGGAAGAAGTGTGGACCCATGAGCGTAGCGAGGAAGTTTTTTTATCTCCGCTGCATAAACCAAACCGACCTTGACCTGCCGGGCCCGGCCGGTGGAGTCTTTATTCTTCTCCGAGCGGTGAGTCGGAGGCTTCGAAAACAAATAGTCGTCAGAAGGATTGCAAGGCACCTGGACTTTTTCTCCATTCCTCCCTCTGTGAGCACAGCAGTCCCGTCGCTGTTCTACTGTCCCCGCCCCTCCTCTATGGGCTCCTTCTTCGAGCTGACGGAGTGGATGCTCTCCTGAGCATGTTACGCTGCCATTTCGAATTACTCGAAGCAACCTGTAGAGCTTCCCGGAGTCCTAGACTCCACGGAAGACTTCGCGGGATTCGAATTCGTTAGAGACGCAGGATCCAGCCGGTTTCGGTACCGACTAACGGAAATGCGAGGCGGAGCGGAGCTCTCCGTCCTGTTTTTCGACTCGCTGCCGACGCCATTTATCGCATGCGAACCCATCCATTCGAGAGGATATAAGACAACAGAGGGGGAACAGCGATGGAAGTTCAGGTTGGAGATCGTGGAGGAGATCGCGAGAGAGAATCATGGAGGTGAGCGCAAGCGGTCGGTCGGGATCCCGTAATTCGATTTGCCGAGGTCAGGATTTTGCCTGTCGGTGCAGCGGGCTTCACTTCGGTTTCGTCGTCAGCGGACAAGGAGAGATGACAACCGGGCCGTACGTTGAAGATGTTTTTTTCGCCGTAGAATAAATGTCTTTTTAGGCTAATGAGAAGCCTAGGACTGAAAAGACACTGAGAGCGGTTCGAGGGTAAGACCGAAGCACATCCAGGAGGTCGACAATGTCATCTTCGCCCAGGTTTCCCGGGGCATCCGCGGGGTGTGTGGAGATTCCGAGAGGGAGAATTCCGGAAACTTCCCACTCGACGTCCCCTGAACCTCAGCTTCGACGAGGACCCCGGGCGCGTTGAGTAGTACATCGCCCGGAGTTTCAGATCTCCTTTACCGTCCTGACTATTAGGCTGTGATCGCCTGTTCTCCCACCGGTGTCGGCCATATCGTACATCTTGTTGTTGTTGTCGTCGTCGTCCTTGCTGTTGTTGTTTGCGTGAGGGGACATGCTTGTGTGGGTGCGCAAGTAGACTTGCGGGAGGATTTACCCGACGGGTAATTGCTTGTGACATTGTGTCAGAGGCTACTCGGGGGGGGGCTCTGAATTCAGGTGAAAGACGACGGCGGTGGCGGAGGAGGAGAAGTTCCTTTCAGTGAGATGCGACGACACGCAAGCAGCATCCGCGATGGGAGCAGCCTCAACCCCTGATTCCTCCGATTTCGAGCAACCGGCGGAGAATACACCCTGCGCGCGCGCCGTTCCCGCCTAAGTGCGGATGTCTGTTGCGTGAATAGCGGTAATTTGCTCTAGGGCTCACCTTTTCTATCCCAACTCTACTGCCTGGTGGGGAGGCAACAGCGGTCGATGATAGGTCCGGTGCCGAGTGCGATGCCTCGGGGAGGCGGAAGGCAAGTGTACTCGGCCAGATCCGATGGCAGGACGCCTTATAGGTCGGCGGACAGAGGCATCTTTAGTGTCAGCTCGGTATGTGAGATACTCCCCTGACAGGTGATCCCACCACTGAGCGGCGCGGGTGAAGAGCGCGGGACAATATGGCAGAGGTCCTCCTGGGACTGGGGGCTTGAACGAGCGCGTTTTTGGCAGTGTGTGGCTTTTCGCCGAAGACTGCCTGGGGGAGCGTGCAGTGACCGTTGTCGGAGCCGGTTGCCAAAACGAACTCGGAATCGGACATCGTTGTCCAGCAATCGATCCGACCACGACGTTGAAGCGCCCGGGGAATACCACGATTTTGTGGGAGCCCCTTTCGCCGGAAAACGTCCTTTTTCAACCGCTCGGATATGAAGAGGTTCGAGATCGCTGCGTGCTTCTGAGATCCTCGAAGCTTCCGTTGAGAAATGGGACAGCTGGATTCTGATTCCATGTGTCGCCCGATCCGACTCGAGTCGGCTCGGCTCCGTTGCCTGCCTTCTGGAGCATGAATCGATCGCGCCCTTGCCGAAGGGAGGGGGGCTTTCTCACGCTCGACTGTCGATCGGGAATCTGGTCATATCATTAGCGTGTGATGTGAAAAATAAGTGACACGTGGAGAAGCGATGGTGAGGACGATGCTCGTTCGAGAGAAACTTTTGCAAATGATCCCTCCGTTGTTGGTTTTGATTGAATGGGGCAGGTACTCCCCGCGGTCATCCGTCATTCTTCCTTTGGCGGCTTCCCCGTATTGATTAGGAAGGCTTGGTCGGCCAACGCTCCTGCTCCACAGATGGCTCCGTAGTTCCGCCGCAACCGCCTTGGTCTCCGATCCATTGGATAGCAGCCAATGTGGATGGTGGTGCAATGTATCGCCAGTGTTCACCGAGCAACAACGGTCGTAATGCTTTCCGCGTCCTAAATAAGCAAACGGGAAGTATCGTGCCAGTGATCGGATTCTCCGCATCCTCACAGCGTAACAACTTTGTTGCCAACATCGCAGTTCGTTGCGTGGAGCACCTTGATGGCACCCTGACAGCGTCCGCCGCAGCGATGGGAACAGCCATATCGACCGACGGGGAGTGCGGAAGAGGTGAACGTCCCGCGAAAGGACAAACGCTCGAGTGAATAAGTAATATACTGCTGATGCATAGTTCAGACGAAACGGAGCGCCGGCAATACCGAAAGCTGTATGAGCAGTTCTGAGATCATTGTCATAAAGTTCTCGGTGAATTATTCAGCTGGTGTTCTGCCGCACCCGTGAAACTACGGCGACCCACCAAACGGAAGTACGACGCGCAATAGGTCAACAGGATGGAAACGCGCTTCGGCCCGGGGGGAGCTCACTGATTTCGCGGCGCAGCTCGCTTCGATCTTACACTGGCGCTTTCTTCACTGGAATGAGTGAACACGAACGCAGTTCGCATGCGGAACGATGTTGTTGTGGTTCGAATTTATCTGGCGGGAATCGATCGGAGCTGCGGCCGCTCCGTTTCGATAGATCGTGCGAGGACGCTCGATTGCCACCCATCCGAGTGGGTAAAGGAGTGCGCGAAGCAATTATTTACCCCGCGCTCGTGGATTGCGAGGTACTTGAACAGCGCCCAGGAGAGGAGGCGAGCCTTCGTCAACAGACCGGGCTGGTCGGGGCGAAACAAAGCAGAGAACTCAAGAAGACTCCGGTCGCTCGTTGTACACTCGCTCGTTTTCCCTCCCTGGGTCTCCTCGAACCAGAGGAAGTCGGGTGAGGGCATTGTCCATGCAATGGCTTTTTCTGTGCAGCAACCCACGCTGTGGCGGGGTCTTTTTTTTTCCCGCCGAACTCTGGCCAGACTTCGCTTGTTCACTTTCAAATGGGATCGTTCCTCGTGATGTTATCGTCGTCGTCATCGTCGTTTTGGTAGTTGAATGCTTCCATTCGTCCGTGACAACAAGTGTTTCGCTCGCAGCACCGTCTGAGCTGCACCGCTTGGAGTTAGCTCCTGCAATCATCTGGGGAGTGTACTTGTGCCGAGCTGGAGAGAGCAGAGCGACAGCTTGGAGCAGCAGAATCGCTCCAAGTCTGGTTTCAAAACAGACAGCTTTCGGTCGGATCTGCCGGAAATTCGGGGCTGACTCACGATCACGAGGCAGACGGCTGAGGTGGCCGAGTGGTCAGCTTGGAGTGTTTGCTTGCATAACAACGTCCGATGCTGACCCGAGGCCTACCCGAGGAATCGGAGGCCCATCAGCTGTGCCGTGCTCCTACGCGCCGCGAGCTGAAGAAGTCTCTGGCCAGAGGGGAGCAACGAATAACGAGAAGTGGAAGAGGGTTTCCGGGTGTCAGAATCCTGACATTGATCGATCCGATCAATGCTACTCGAGGTCTGGAATCTTCGAAAAACTTCAGACAATCCATCATTACCGGACTTCGCTCATAGTGGGGCATGTCCGAAGACGGACCATACGATTTCGGGCATCCAATCCGATGCAGCGGAATCCGTTCCACCGAAGGACACCGTCTTCAAACACGGCTCCTGTTCACCGGCTGCACGACGGGGATAGGGATCCTCCTATTCGAGTCGATCCATCTGATACGAATGAAACACAAACCAGTGACTCGGAATCCCCATTCTTGTTCGATGTTCCGGTAAAGATAAGACCTTGGAGGAATCCGAACGAGCATCCGCATAGCTCAACTTCACTCTGACTCGGAATGAATTCCTGAGACTCGACCATAAGGCGGCCTCATCACTTCATTCGGTCGACAAGCAAATACGTGACGGTTCGCTCGCAATCGTACTTTTGCTCCGTAAAACTGCCGCATGAGGCTCATTTACAACGGTTTCATACTGCTCCCGCATTCCTGCCGTGGTTTCGAATGCAATGATCCAAACGCCTCTCTCGAAATACGTTGAGAGTTTCCTGCTGTGGATTGTTTCTGATGAAACCGGATGATTGCTTTTGACGACGTCAGGCGGCCCCTATTTCCGAACTCTCCTTCCACGACTCAATATCGAGGGCACTCGACGCGCCGGCCCCGATGACCAGACAATCTGAAAGAGAACGAACTTGAGCTCAGCATTGAGAAAAATCGTTGTTTTCTCAACAGTGAAATGTGGCAGCGGAATACTGTGATCTACACCGAGTCTCCGTATAGAGAGCTTATTATCTGTTTATGGCCAGTCCCAGTGTGGAGCTCATTCCTGACTCTACACTACACGGGCTCGACACAGAACTGGGTCCCACGAGGAGAGCGGTGGAAGTGAATCAGGCCGAAATGGTCGATAGGATTGGGGTTGTGGCATCTGTCCCGCAACCGCAAATAGTTGGTGACGCGGTGGGTTTGATCCTGCTGTTGCCTGCTATCTCGATTTGTCTCGCGTGGGAGCGTCTTGGAACAATGATTGCCCTATCCGATCGGGGTTCTGAAGAGTTTCTTCACGATTGAGCGCGGTGATTCCAAGGGTAAGATGCGAAGTGGGCTCGAGCGCAGTGTGACGGCGATCAGGCGCGAGTTCACCCGGAAGGTGCGAGTGGTTCGTTGTGAGTGAGCAGTGATCATACTTCCGGACTCCTTCCGACAGCTCCTGCGCCTCTCGAGCCCTGAGCGTTTTGGCGCAGACGAGACCACGGATGAAATTCTCCGAGGTTGAACTTGGTGCTCTCTCGCTCATTGTTACGTCTCATGTGGGCCAGGCGAACAAGAATTCAGGCTGGGAAAAGTCATGTCGGAGGAGCTCTTTCGAGGAGAGAGCAAGCTAGTGTGCTCTCGTTCTTCTACCATCAAATAGATGTGAAATGTTTTTTCCAACGGATCGGCGAGTTGGGTACAAGCCCCACCTCATTACCAAGCGACGAGCGATTCCCACATGTTCCAGCACGCAGACGCCTTGAAAGGTTCCTCGCACTTCCAAAAATGAGGGCGGTACGAGGGTTCCGTCTCAGGAGCATCGATGCAGAACTGTCGGCGGCAGAACTGTCTGAGCGCATGTTATTCGAGGACGTTGCAACGACTTGTTGCTGCGCCAGGTCGCCCGTGCCGGGAAATGAAACCGTTGTTCTCTGCGGCTGAGCGGACATACCGCGAGGAGCATCCAGGAATAAGAAACGACTTCAATCGTTATATGCTAGACGATTCATTCGCGTTTCATCCGTCGGAGAGCTGATGACCTTTGGGGAGGAGGTCGTCGAGTGAAGAGCGTAACCATTTTTGTACCGATCCCCGCTCCTCATGGAGCGATTTGTTTAACTAATTCCTCGAGAACTCCCTCACAGTAGGGTCTGTCCCGGGATAGCTTGTGGAGTGGGAAAAAAACGAGGACGTCGGGAGTTGTTGCCGGGATGCTCGATGAGTTGTGCGGTTCAAATGCCCAAAGCTGGGAACAGCATTCATTTGCCCGCTTCTCGCAACTCAAATACGTTGTGAATTTGAAGGCAAGAGCCATTCTTGGAATCCCGTGAGGTCAGAACGGGTATGATGGATAACTTCGCGGGAATTTCTCACAAGTTGCCGAGATGAGTAGCGGGAAGCTCCAATAGGCAGTCGAGATGAAGCATCTTTGTGGAATGATCAAGACTTCTCTTCACGGCGATACAAACACCGAGAAAAGAGATCCGGATCATGGGGCGATTGTCGCTCAGTTATCCTGAGTCGAGAATCAGAACTCTAGGAGCAGACTTGTCGGCGAGCTAAAGCTGGGAGTCTTCGAGGAAACATGACCAGGCAGGTTTTCTTGCCGGAACAGAGTATCCCCGCTTCTTCAACATCAATACTAAGATCCAGAGCATTGAGCTCGATCATTATTCGGGGCAGACAGTCATCGGAAGCCAGTGAATAGGATCATTCGTCTTCGCTTCAAAGCATAAGCGTAACCAGATCCTTCCTGAACATTGAGAATAACAGAGAGACGAAGAAACGATTGGAGATAAAAGCTATGTGGGAGGCAAGATACGACATGAATCAAGAAGGATCGGATCCGATTTTGTGAGAAAACCGATTTCCTGGCTGAGAGCGGGCACACGAATCAGGTATCGAACATCAGCGACGGAGAATTCCTGCATCGCGGAAAATCAAACTTTCGGGGGGTATTCCCCAAGAACCTGTATCATCAGTGAACTCTCCTGGAGCCTCCTCGGCGAAAATCGTTCTGACACCTCATCCTGATGAGATCGATCGATCGTGACGTCCCGTCCGACCGATCGAGAACGCCTGTTCCCCAATGCATCTTGAATTTTTCGAAACGTTTTCGCGATGTTTCATCGTTAGAGCCCGGGCTTCAACCGCTTGAACCACATTCCCTCGGGTTCCGCTGCTGAAAGAGATCCGTGTCTGCCGTGTCTCGGGTGGACGCGTACACGTCTGGTCGTCGCAGTGCATTCATTTATGTCTGTTTGCTTGAGCAGATATTTTATTTTTATTTCGTATGACGGAGAATGATTACCGTCCGCGCAGCCGCCGGAAAGCAGGCGAGCGGACATTCAAGCAGATGGGCAAACATCTTGTACTGCTCCACTTGAAGGCAAACGAGCGTACTCCAAGCCATCCGCAAACATTAATGGCCGACGTCCTGACCCTGTATGAGCCGGAG
Organism: Phytoseiulus persimilis; assembly: GCA_037576195.1. Lineage (NCBI taxonomy): Eukaryota > Metazoa > Arthropoda > Arachnida > Mesostigmata > Phytoseiidae > Phytoseiulus > Phytoseiulus persimilis. Next base: position 44,177,161 of record CM075102.1, on the reverse strand, counting down.
CTGAACGAGACAAGAGTTCATAGATACGGAGGCAGAACGGCAGATGGATCCAGAAAAGCCGTAGAGAGCAGCGGCTGAAATGAAGGTGCGGCAGATCAGGTTAGCAGAAGGGAGGCAGTGCAACAAACAGGCGTAGTTGTCGGAGAAGGGGGCCGGGGATACGACCTGCGCGAGGTTCCGATGATGCGCTCACGGCTTAAGATAAAACGAGAAGCGCGCTCCCAAGATAAAATAGCGAGAGCACAACTCGCACGGAGAGAGAACGGAGAGAAAGTAAAAAAGATAAGTGACCGGAGGCTTTTAGCGCTGAATCCATTTTTCCTGGATGCCCCGTTTGTCGAGGCTTGCTTTTCTGTGGGCTCGCTTCCCGCTGCTTGCTTGTTCCGACGGCGGCCGGGTTTGGAGGAGAAATGTGTGCGCGACCATCCATGGGGCCGGAGGGTTCGTCGGGTGGATGTGGCGACTGATAGGTGGGGAGAGTGCACGGGGTTGTCGGGGGTGACTCAAGTGTTTTTATCGGATGCTCGCCTCAGGGCCCGAGTCTCTGCTCTCTTCGGCGGGGGCATCTTTAACGTGTTCAAGATTCGCGGCGCTCTCAACGGTCTCGGTTTCGCCGCCTCCGACTGACAGCTCTGACACAAAGGACGAGGATGGGGACTACGGGCGAGGAGGAACGGAGCTCGCTGGACGGAGACGAGAGACATATGAATGTGTATTGAACTGAGGGCATGTGGTGGCAGCCTACCCGGTGAAAAGTGGCGATGTAGTTGGTTCCGTGATGGAAGAATCGGCAATCAAACGTTTCCATCGAACGAGATCAGGCAAGTAAGTAATCTACTCATATCCGTTGATTTCAGGCTAACGCCGACCGGAGAGAATGAACGAAGCCACTCACGGCTATCATTCACTTGAGCCTGGTGGAGACCAGATGTGATTTGGCGGAAGTGCACGAGAGATAGTTTTACCATGATCGGAGGCCAATAGACACGTCGAGTAGCCCGTGCTGCCTGTGAGATGGGCGCCTTCCGATTTTGACGTCGTGATTTTAATATACACTCCGATAACCATGTCGTATTGTTATTGTAATATTCCTCCGGTCGAGCTCTCAAAAGAGATCCTCGTGGTGGGCTTCTGAGGAGAAACCTTGCTTGATCATGGGAGAAGAACAGAAGCTTAACAATCCGTAAAATTAATGCTCCAATGAGCAATCATCAGATTATCCGATGCGTTTCCCACGGGAGGAGACAAGTGAAATATTTGTTGAACAAATAATGGAGCTCGACAAAAGAGCGGGGGCGGCCACGTAAGCGTATCGAGTCCTCCATGCTGATTGGAGGAATGTGGCTGGTGCCAGGGGGTAGGGGTAAAAATTGACGTTGACAAACAGCGTTATTGAGAAGATGAATCCATGTTTCTTTCGTGCAGCAGTGGCAAATCAGCGCGTAGGAAAGAATTAAGACAGATTCCGAGTTCAACTGTCCAAATAGCAGCGGTTTTCTGACCGGGAAAAACGATACGTTCGTTTTTCATTCATCCGTCGTACACAGTATCGCAGGGAAGCACGCGACAACGAATATTCCGCAGACCCGGCCGGACAGCGTCGAGCTGCTTCCGGCCCTCATAAGCAAACCATGTTTTGTTCCCAGCGACGTCTCAGAGAAAGAACACTGATACCGAACATTCGAGAGCGGGAAATTTCAAGCAAGAGGGAACGTTTGAGCTCGGTTGGCGATTTGGAGAGTTTCGAAGGATGAGAACGTATGCCGCATAAATCTGTTCCTTATCGAGTTCGTGGTATCCTTCTGTGGCTTTGTTGTTGCCTACATCCCGGGGATTTCTCGAAAAACTTCCCAATGCGCGTAAAGTTTGTTCGGAGACTTGTGTGAAACAGACGGACGAGGGAGGAAGATCTTGTCTATCGACGCGATGGCACGTGCTTGAACGATGTCTTGCTATTCCGTGCTCTGAGGATGCCCAGCGTTTCAAGTCGAGTGGAAGAAGAGAGAAAAAAAAGCGAAGGTAAAGCAGGAAAGCCAAGTAGGGCTTGCATATTTCTCCAGCCGCGAGGGAAATAGTCGACATGGATGCAAAACAAAAGGAGATGGACTGCCGTGTCTTAGGTAGGAGAGAACGCGATGCCGTTCCCCTTTGCTCCGGAATCCACGAGTTTGCGCGCAATTGCGAAGATGTGTGCATGGAGTATACGAGCGCAAATGAAGGAAGCAAGAGAAGGACGGCGCAACGGGAATGTACTACGCATGAGTGGGGATCGCATACGATGGCGCTGGTATGGGTAGTTCCCACGAACTCTTCAAAAGTCGAAAGAACATACATCGCTCCAACTGCGTCCAAGTTTTAGAAATCGGGGCCTTCGCAGGCGCTATGTTTCCGATTGTTTGCGGCAGAAGTTTCGTCTCCAGACTCCAAAACTCAAGCCTGTCAACCATGTCAGCTCTTGTAGAGATAAAGAAACAACGTAAGGCAAACTCATTCGTGTAGACACTGAACGGAGCGTGAGGGCCAGTACCACGTCACGCGTTCATCGTGCGATGCTCGGACGGTCGAATTACGAATCCAGGTATCCCTTAGAGGGTGGTGAACTTCACGCTGTGCCTTAATAAAACCCTTCGTAAATTTTGTTCCTTGGTTTTGTTCGTGCATTCAAATGTCTTATAACCAATCGAATGAGTTCACTTGGCACCTCGGGATGTTATCGGGTGTCCTCCGTCCCGGAAATGCTGCGGAACTTATGAAGCATCCAGAACAAACGGATGAACTGATTCCGTTGGCAGGAATGGCACCTCGTTGTGTTGAATGGTGTCAACGGCTCGGCGACCCGGCGCAGCCGTCACCTTATTTTCATGTGCGCCGGTATTTCCTGGAATCCTCCCACCGAAAGCCGACACACAGTACCGAAGGTTGAGGAATTGATGACATGTGTCGTGACTCGGCTTGTATAATCGACACTGGGAATTGGTTGGAAAGCTTCAACATCCTCGGAATGTTCACCAGTGTCCGCGAGAATTTTCTCCCTAAAAGTTCCCGGAACGGATGTGTATGGGGAGTTCCTTGATCGACGCGCTTCAATTTTCTCCCGACTGCCAGTGCGGCTCAAACCTTGTGAGTTCCAGTGTGTTTGGAGTGGATAGAGTGAGAAGATTGTGAATCGCAATATTTTCGCCTGTACGAAAAAACCTGGTTGAGATCAGCTCATCAGTCATGTTACCAATTCCTCTTCGCTTCGAAGCTTGAACCATCTCTGGAATGGTGGAGAGAGGCCCAAGATGAGCTCTCTGAGCCTGTCCCATCGCCATGAGCAGCGGAAGGCCGAAGCCCCAGGATGAGATAGCAGGTTGGCATCAGAGACGTTGACCGCGTTCACGCAAAGATTTCGGCAGAAAGTTCTGACCAAGGTGACGCTACATCACGTTACGCTGGGGTCACGTACATAGGGGAAGGGATCCGGCGAAAATTCGGAGAGGACCCGAATAGGGACGTTTTGTCTGGTCATGTATGGTTGACCCCTATGGCTGCGTGGCACCTCCCAGGCACTCTTCCCGAGTCAGGAAGTCAATTCGACAGCGAATTTCCCCGTTCCATCCTTCTTCCTCAGAGACTGGACTCGATTCCTCTGGGGCTGCTCGATACAAACATTTCGTGAGGCCTCGATGTCTCCTCGGGCTTCTGTTCACGAAGCCCGCTTCCGAATTCGGGCTCTTTGTGGCGAAACACGGTCAGGTCTTTGAACAATTGGTCGGCGCGGGCAAAGGACCCGGGACGATTGTGCAAGTCAAGTACAGTTTGTGGATGGTTTGTTGAGGAGGGCAAAGCAAACGATGCAGTTCCGGGGCACGGAGCAGTCCCCGAAAAAACCTGGAGTTTTGCGTCGTTTTCTGTTCCCCGCGTGATCGCAGTCCGTCTCAACGAGGATGACAGTCGGCCTGGACGCTGTCCTGGACCCGGAAGGGCAAGAATCCAGTCGCCAGATCCTTTTGATTCATTGGAGGTTTCGTATCGAACATAGGAAGGCATTGCGCAGCTCCGCCCACTGGGGCGATTCGATTGAGTGAGCCGATGGAGAGACGGTATTAAAACAATGTCGAGTATTGACACAGTGCTCTCTCGCGTTAGCTCATTGTCGTCTGCTCCGCTCCTCTAATGTTGTCGGTCGGCCCTTCGCCGAAGATGAAAAAAACTTCGTACAACTCAGGTCCGATGCAATACCACGGAATCGAACCACCCGGAGCGAACAACCGTGATGCGAAACGCGGGACGCGAACACTTTGGATACCACGGCGAGACACGTTTTCACCGGTTTCGAGGAGGAATTCCATACCTCGGAGCGCCGATCGGTCGAGTCCTGAAGTCGGCGCCCGAAAAAGCACGGAGGGCTCTCTGGTCACACTCTCTCATCTTCAGTAGCCAGCAAAGATGCTTCGGCGTCAGTAATGTAGATATTGGCGGCGCCCAAGGGTCTTCAAGCCACAGCCCGTCTGAGAACTAGCCGGAGTTACTCACATCGGAAAATTTCATCCGCTGCTCTTCGACGCGACAAAACCAATCAGGCGCTGGTGTTCAGCCATGGGGAGCGGCCTGAGTCTATGGATTCGATTTCGCGAACGTGACGAACTTCGAAAATCCAATTGATAAGATTTCGGAAGGATTCCGATGATGACCTCTCAACGCGCTCGGATCTCATTCCCGGTCCAAATGTGGGAATGGTCTTAGAGTGATTCCGAGTGGAACACACACATAAAACACGGAAAACTCATGATCGAGAGAAAAGCGGAACGCGTGACAAGTTTACGTACGCTTATCTCAGTTAGAGACCGCGCATCGCTCAAACAGTGTCGGTGGGAACCTGCCAGGAGAGATGCGTGTGTTTTTATCAGAGTGGCTACGCTGTACGGAACGCTTTTCCCGATGCCCTGATTGATGTGCGGTGGGAATCCTCTGACAGGCGCCCTGCCTGTGACGACTTAATAGCAGCCGCATAGGTAGAAACAAGAAAAGTGTCAAGTCGAGCCGGCCGATCTCGCTGAAAGAGGAGAGGACTGCTCCCGCACAGCTCAGTTTTTAGTGCCCCAAAGGAGGCGATGCCTGGCATACCCATTTCCCGAAGCTCGCCGATGAGAACGAAGAAGAGTTGGGAAGCATGAACCACTGCCCGATCAGAGAAATTCATCACGCATTCTAGTTCAGAGCACGCAGATGCCGCGAGCGAACGACTCCTTTCCAGGCGAAGACGAAAAAACGCTCCGCGTGCCCACCGGTGGTGGTCCTGAGAGACAGGCGGGCGGGCGGGCGGGCGAGCGAGCGACCGGGTCAAGCAGGCAGACGACTACAGCGCGAGCCGAACCGACACAGACGCTACCCATGACACCAGATGCATCAGAATCACTGCTCTGACAAAAACGGCTTCCTCATTGCGTCGATAGAAAACAAATGACGAGACGGACGGCTTGTGGCAACTTTTCTGCCTGGCCAAATTGTTTATCTGCAGAGAACAGGCGCACGCAGCGCGCTCACATCGTTTCCCGGCGGCTGGCATCGATTGCGGTCATTGTACCATCGAAGTTGCTTGTGCGTTTTGTCGCCGGGCGCCGATGACTACAATGCAATAATTGAACGTGCGAGGAGCCCGAATGGAGGGGAGGGGGTGGTTGAGAACCCCGGGAGAATCATCGACCTGCAGGAGAAAGTTCAGGCGTTTCCGTCGAAGTGTGGGTGGCATGGGATCGAGTGAGGACCCTACTCCAAGATGGCAGCGGATTCGATCTGATCGGAGCCCTGTCGACTGCCGAGACCCTTGATTATTTCTCCTCGAGATGCTCAGCCCGCAAGATCGCTGAGCGTTGGGAACAATCACAGAGGTTCGAAGTTGACTCCTGGCAGATGCTTCATCGAGGAAGTTCTGATGTTGGGTGTTCAAGATATCATAAAGTTCTTTTCGGACTTCGACGGCACGTAAAACCGGTGTCCGGTCGGTCACTTCCAGCCGCTGACATTCCAGCCCAACTCAGACTGAAGTGATCCCGGAGGACTACTTCACTGTCAAGGCAGAGCATTACCACCTGGTGAGTCGGAACGACAGAGTTCTTCCCGTCGCCGTAGTCTCTTTTTCTCCCCAGACAAATGTCATATCTTACGGTCTACGCTCTTCGTCCCGCGGATCTCTTGAATGCTTCCCTGCCCTCAAGATAAGTAGTGCCATGAACGCTGATGCAACACGGTCCTAGCGAAGTTGGATTGCCCTATCAGTATTTCCGTGATTCATTCTATTTTCTCTTCCAAGACGTGTGAACGAGACATCCAGGGCTCTCCAGCAGTGTGCTTCCAACAGAGGAGGATCTGTCCGCGCTTCCGGGCAAGATATTCAATCGCTTCAAATAAGATTTATATCAGTCTTAATAATTTCATTTATTCAATGACACCATGATTCAACTCAGTCTCAGATCGTTGACGAGGCTCTGAATAAGTTCTCCCGTAATTGTCTGAGAAAAAGTGTTCGATGAGCCGTCGACAGATCGTGCAATATTGCGAATCGGCTCCCCATAACTTGGAACACGGACGTCTGTCGGAATCAGCGACCCCTGCCGCTAGAAGTCCGGCTCCACTGCATTCTCGATCGACGATCCAGCTTTTCTTGACATTCAACTCAGCTGAATTTGGCTCTCAAGGAGAAGAAGCTCAGAGAAGCAGTTCGAGGAAATCGAAGCTGTCGAAACTCTCACTCACATCGCCCGCCACCTTCGTTAGCAGCAATTGATGTTGCTTCCGGAGAGATTCAGGAGAAAAAAGGGAGGAGCGTTTTTGACAAGCAGCCGCAGAAGGCCTCGACCTGGATGGAGCCGGGTTCTCCCTCTCTCGCTCGCTTCGACAGGGGTATCAGTCTGCGCGGCCTCTCACCACATGGCATAGATGGCGTTGGAGCTTATCAGAATGCCCCTTCGCAAAGGTCTGGCCGGCGGGCAGGCTTGCGATGCCTCCTGGTCACCAGCCCCGCTGACTGAGCGTTGAGGTGTGCGACCTCATCTCCTGCGTGTGCGCAGCCCATGACGCGCTCTGATGGCCGATGAATTCATCGCACATGTATTGGACGTTTGCAGAGGAGGTTTGCATCATCATCGCGAAGAGGCTGCATACGAAGACGGCATCGTATCGGGTTCAACAGACGATTTCCTATCGTGAGAGTGAATGAAATCCATGATGACCGTTGCGGCAGGCCACCCGTTTGCTCTTTCGTCATTCCGAAGCGCCGGCAGCGCAGACGAACACGGTGCGGGCCGCTGTCCCAGCAACATTGTTCGCGTGTACGACGCAAAGATCTTCAAAGGAACGTTTCAGAAAAGTTGCGGCTCGCTCCCACGGATAGGAACCGCGTTCATTCTGTCTCGTCGGGCCACGGTCGATCGAATCGAAGGGAAGACAAGAGGTTTGGGGCAGATGAAGAGAAAAAATTCTTTCCCAGCCGAGGCTGCGTCCATCATCACCTGCCGGGGGAAGCCCACCATCCGTCGTCGCTCGAAGTCTTTTTCACACGTTCTCGCGTGCGTCGGATTCGCGCAACTGAGCGTGACCCACGATCCGCACAGCAGTATTACGCGCAGCGACACCGAGAGCAGGGACAAGGATGCGCGCGACTCTCCGAGGTGCTGATACCTCGACGTGAGCAGGAGTGGTTGCACACTTGGCGGGAAAGCTGTAGCGAGAGGGTTTCTGACCCCATAAACGCCACAACGAGTGACTGCGCTTGATAACCTATGAATACAGACACGTGAACACACCGCTGACGATTGTCGCAATCCGATTCCGCCCGATGCCGGTCCTCGCTGAGTTCCCCCTTCACCCATGGGGTGTTTTCCACTGAGATGACGATGCAGCTCATTAATTAGGCTGCGGCAAGACCCTCCCGTGTTCCAGCACCGCATTCCTCGCAGATTCGAGAAGGGACATGAACGTCTTTGAGCTCTCCCTCGAGACCCGAAACCGTTGTTCTTGTTGGTCGTTGGGATTGATTTCGATTTCCCGGCCTGAGTCTGTTCAGAGATCACATTCCTTCCGGCCCCGGACTGGAGATTTCTTAGAACTCCCCCCGGGGTATCCAGATATTCTTGAGAACTACTTTCACATGAAATTGGAATTCCGCTCACAGGCACCCGACCACCGGGCCGCTCACGCCATGAGTTCGAGAGGAACAACTGCCGCAGAAGTTCCTCCGGCACCCGGGGCGGCTCTCATTATAGAGAGCCAACTTCCTGTGGGACTCGGAAGGCACGAGGCTTGCCTCCGCTGTGACCACACAATTGGCGGAATCTTGAAGCTTCCCATGAGCGCCATTAAATCCGATTTACTGGAAAATATTCCGCCGGGCAGGAAGTTATTTCCCTGACGGAATTCGTTGGGAACTTCACCCCCCCCCCTTGCAACTTGAGCACTGGGGCCCCGCTTTACTGCTTTCGGTAGTCAACGTTTATCGGCAATAGAAAGTCGGATCCCAACTTTGGGTCTCACGAATGACGACAACTCTTCGAGAGGAGAGCAAAGACGATTTTCGAGCGCGCGCACGCTCCGAAGAAGATGAATTCCGGGATTTTCACGGCACCGGCCACGAGGACGTACAATGAATACGGATGACGTAACAATCCTCATTTGTCCAGAAACCGAGTCGGAGCCAGGATTGCACAGTCAGGATGAATATTCCAAGTCAAGAGTCGGAGGTAGCGCTCGATTAAGTCTATTGGGTACATAAATGGCTGGACGGCCCCTCAGTCGTCAGTTCTCGGCCTCATGGTCCGAGTCCTTGTGGAAGCGGGAATTGAATTCTCAGGGGAAGAGGCAGACCAACCATCCGGTCGACTTCTCTTCTCCTATAGCTTCGTTCTATCTCGAGCCTTGAACATCGCCGCGATATCTTCAACGAATCTACGATTCTGTGATGCCAATGTTCGTTGCGTCAGAATGCGGTGACAACCAGTGGTGGCGACTCGACAAGTCAAGACTTGGAAGACAGAACACGATGATGAAGAAGGAACACCTGACGAATAGGGTTTGCAATGCTCGTATTTCCAGGACCGCAAGCCCGCCGTCTATTAATCTTGCGGAGGGCCGCAAATCAAAACGGCGGGATTTCGAGCCTGAAAATGCCAATTTTCGCAAACCCTTCTGACGATTTTTCCTCCGAGTCAGCCGGAGTCCACCTTACTGCTCAGAGACCACGCTGGCCTCTGGCTTAACTCCCGGCAATTTCCAGACTCCAGATTTGAGCTCATCATGCTTCCACAGCTGACTGGATCGAATACGTATGTTCGGGAAGAACTGCCAGGATCGGTGGTATTAGAACAAGGTGATGGAGGGCTTGTCAAGGTCATTCATGACCTCCTTGCATCATGGACGGAGCCGCCTGCAGTGCCGAGAGGCCCGGGGCAGATCACAGGTGCGACGCTCAACTCAGCCGAGAGACCCGACCGCGATAACCGAAAAAAACATTCCCATGATCACAGGACGCCCTCCGCAAACCAGACCAGGAATAGCTCGGACGGTCTCAGAGAAAGAACTTCTCACTTGCACGATCAAGGGACCCATACTTTGATAACGTTTCCATTCTCGATTCAATCAGCAGAAGCCGCACACGAGTCTGAGCGCAGCCCGCTGAGATAGATCTCGACTGGTCCGTGTCTGTCTCGTTAGAGGCCGAAACTCTGTTCGGTAAGTTGATTGATCATACACAAAGCTCGAATTCGACGAGCACTCGAAGAGCGAAAAATCGACTGCGGATCATGTCGTTGCCTGAAGATAGAGCATTCGACTTCCGTCTTATATCCTGGCATAATAGGCCAATATCGAGAGAAGCGAACTTTTCAACCTAAAAAAGTTCTCCGCCGAAAAAAATGGAGCCAGCCTATTGAACGCTTTCGAGACTCAGCTCATTTTTTCGGGGCACGGCGTCTATTTTGAGAAAAGAAGCGCAGCCATAAGGTACTTCATCATTTATGCAACGAATTCCGATGGGACTTGTAGCTCGGTTCTGTTCTCAAGCTTCGTTGGTGTTGAGTTGATTTGGTTCTGGATTTTCGAGAGCGTCCGAAGTCTTTGAGTGGTGGAAGGATGAATGAGAAAGCCCTGGGAAGTAAGCACTGAGAAATCTCGAGCCATAGCGACAGTTTTTTCCAAACATGAAACTCATGTGCTTCCTCGCAAATACTCTGCGAATCATGCGAGCTGATCACCGGTATCGCATTTCACCACAGACTTTCAGCCGTCGACTTTTACTTCCGATACGTGGAGCAGTACTTCTTTCGTGGCACGCGTCCACGCAACTCTTGATATTAGTCTGGAAAACGAACTAACTTAAACTTCCTTGATCAACGACTGTTGCAGGTGGAACTTCTCGAATCGCCCGACCCAGGGGCCCGACTCCAGAGGAGGGGAAAGCAATCGGAAGCCTTGTTTCGTGGCTTGAACATGATCGTCGTGATGTGGCCTGCGCCGGTGCTCCTGGTCCATCTTACAGGGCCTCGGAGTCGACCGGAGGGCATCGCATGCAGAGCGATCAGCGGAGTCTACAATCGCCACCATCAAGTTTTTTCCCGATCGAGAATGAGGTCCAGAAGTTTGGGAAAAGTTCCGGTCTCGGAAGGTGCTCATATTTGGGCTTCGCAAATAACCGCATTTCTAAATAACCGCAATCACGGTCAACCGATCACCGCAGATCCATACCACAATGGCGCTCAACCGCGAAATAGGACCGAAAACCGCGGTTATAACCACAAATAACCGCGGTTATATGGGAGAGTGCCCGGAGACGTCATTCCGGAACAACTCCTCGATATCTTCCCCAAAGAAACTTCCCACATGAGAGAAAACTTTCTGTGATTTCCAGGAAGCTTCCTCCTTTCATCGGAAAGGAGGTTCTATTATCAACGGATACAGCGAGATCTCAAAACACATCTCATAAAGAATCGTTTGTTACAACTCGACCTTGATCAGATGGGGCCGGGAACATTGGTTGAAAGTTTCAGTCACGAAATCTCCGACAAATTATCCCCATGCAAGAGAGATCATCTTGTATTGTGGAGCCCCCAGTCCGATGAATGGAGTCAGCAATTTCGGGTTCAACTCCTCACGATCCGCTGAGGAACTATTGCAAACACTGTAATGTGGAATTGGCGCCGATTTCTGCACGGTTTCCATGGGAAAGAGTGCCCAAAGGCATGCTTCTATGTTGAGTTGGTATGAGTCGCGTATATTCAACGTCCTGATTCTCTAGTTTTCTTTTATTGGGAATCCTCGAGGTCGTCTTTGGAGCTGCTTCCAATTTTTGTTGGACTCCGATTTACTGCTCCGGCTTCGATATCATCGTTGCGGTCTTCAAAAACGGCGGATGTTCTCGATCCGACCAGTGCATGAGAGATCATTGTTCCCCGGTAAGACTTCATCACGATTCTTCCATCGACCCTTACCATAGCTACTTCCGTTGTGCTCTGTTCCTTGATCCTACCAGATGCGCAAAGCTCTGGAAGGTTTGGGCCTTCCGCCTCCAATGCTGGCTCATCCAGTCCTTGAACGGCTTGCTCATGGGGTCAAGGAGAGGCTGCACCTGATGTGTGATATGTCCAGGTATAATTGCTAGCCGGGTCCGGCTTTCGGAGCGGGCACGAACTTCGTTTAATGGGAGTCATCACACAAGATGTCACAGTTCCAGAAGTAATTCATTTCTCTCCAATTCTTGGCTCCTAACTCCAGTACGCTCATCAGACAGGACGCTTTCTCAAAAAATAGTGCGTTTCGGAAAGTTGCGGTCATAACCGCAATCCGCTCGCGGTTATCAACCGCGGTTTAATAACCGTTGCAAAGCCTAGTCATATTCCATCGGCCACAACTGTACAGGGCTATTTTTCTTCGGGAATTTTCGAGCCCGATTTCCTTTGGCCATAACTTTCTCGTTTCTTTGAATTTCCCTACACATATCTTTGTTTAATTCCAAGAATGGCGAAAAAAATCGTGTCAGAAAAGTTTGAAAACGGGGGTGGATACGATCGCTTGCTATTTTCCGAGGAAACGAAATAACTCCAATCAAGTCTTTAGCGAATGACTGGCTTCCTTTTGTGCGTTGAATGCGATCGCTACTACTCCGATCCGGATTCGAAGTTTTCCTGATAACTTTTGGGGGACCTCGGGATAAAAGTCGTTATCAAAACCATCTCCTGGCCGCGATTCCCGTCACATACAATCGGAATACCCTCCTTTGTTTTCCGGCTGAACCTCTCAGCCAGCCCTCAGAAGTGTCCCGGAATCACCTTTCGGTATTGCTTCAGTAACACTCCCTATCGCCTCGCAAATCCTATTGCGGGCGGTGGGCTTGGGTCTTAAGATGGTTCGGATTTATTCGGAATACCCTATCGATATCTTTTCAATTTTTTAGAAAATTCCGAGAATCGATGAAGTTAGGGCCGAAACAAGAAGGGGCTCCGAAATACCCGATCGAAAACGCCACCTTAAATGCGGCATGTGGGCCATGGCTCATTTGTCGTGTTGCCGCAGACCTGGGACTAGTTGTGATGGCCGGTGCGACGGGCGGCAGTCGGAGTTCATGATCATCACAATGGGCCCTGTGTCCCGACAAGAACATTTGGATCAGGGGCGCCCTGAATACGCTATTTCCCGCTTGATTTTTCCGCCATCGGCGACCGTTCAGAGCGCACTGAGCTCGAGTTGGCCTGGTCGGCAATGGAAGTCCTGGAAACATCTCGCTTCGGAACCGCGCCATCAGATATACGATCGAAGTCAGAGGGAGAGTTGAAGATGGTATCAAAACTCGAACGTCGGCAGCTCTGCCCTCAGTGGAGATTCAGGGAATCGTCTGCAGCCAAAACAAAGAAGACCCGAGGTGACGCAAAAATTTGTCACGGAGCCGCTGGGATCCGTCTTGACGGACCGAGGCGAGGCACGTCCAGCCGTAGGCCGTTGTAGAAAGATTGACTGCAAGCGAATTTCAGCCGCAGACTGGATCCAACAGCGCTTCCGACTCATTTCAAGGAGTGCCTTCTTCTTTTGTTCCTCAAAGAGCGTGTCCAGGAAGCCACAACTATTCCAGGAATGCCGGTCATGCTCTCGCTGCCACCATAGAGCGCGGTCCCGCGTTTGCTGGAGCTGCTCAGTCGGGCCGCATATCACGGGAAACAAAAACGAACGGCCAAGAAGTCAAGAGCTCAAGATATGGATTGAATCACTCGGACGGGGACTCCATTGGAGTTCCAACACCCACACCATGATGAATAGAAGTTTTGTGGCTATCGACGCGCTATTTCTGAGAATTTGGTCCGTGCTCAGGTTGACTGGACAGTGGCTTGCTTCCGGACGCGGTTCCGTTCCGCCGTTTTTGGCAAGGCCACATCTTTGCTCGAGGTGGTTCAGCGAAGTGCTTGTCACGCTGATCGGGGCGGCTCGACGGGTTGCGGAGAGTGAACCGAGAGGGAAGTGAGACAAGTGAGCGAGCGAGGGAACGAACGAAGGGCTGTAGGACGTAGTGTTTAATTTGCAGGTGAGTTTGCTAACTAATACTAATGGCCTCACACTCGAAGCCAGAAGAGTACACGCTCTGAGCACGTTGCGTCTCCTAACTCCGTTAGCTTCCGTCGTTATTTCCCACTCGAAGTAGAAGCCGCACTTTTCCGGACCTGCTCGTCTATTTGTGGGACATTAACGACGATGACTTGTGTCGGCGCAACGCATTAAATTATGCTGCGGCCTTCCTGCCGAGTCACCCCCAGATGGTCGACGGGGATCCCGAGCCGGAACCATCCGACAGACAGCTCGAGCAGCAACGATGAGCCGACAATATCTGAGCACCCCGAGCAGAACGCCGGTTTGAAACCTCGCACGATCAAATTAGAGGCGATGCTGATGAATCGCGGAGAGTTTCACACAGAACTGGAAAGGCCGAAGAAGGGCTAGTGGAGGACGAATCGCACCGAAGTGGTCGGATCTCCCTCCTCGTCCCATAGCAAGAGTACGGAAGTTGAATTGACTCATTCGTCCGGAGCAGGAGGTTCTGGGCTTCCTGCTCCGTTTTGAGTATATCGATGCAGGAGCCGCAGCGCGAGGTGAAGAAGCTTAAGGGAAGCATAAGGGAAGATCGTTGAAACGCTCCAGCGTACATGATTTGATCGCCTGTCGATAATGGCAGCAGTCTCGTTCCTCTGTGTACGGAATCTCCCTCCACGTTGAATATACTACGAAGCCATATCGTATACGGCGAGCCCGCCCGAGAGACCCGGCTGGGAGGGGAGGGGGGTGGATGAGGCGCTGGTTGCCTCCGTGCTCCAGCGCTATAAACACTCATCGAAGCCGGACAAAAGTTGAGATTTGCGTGGGCAATATGGAGTGGACGCTCGAGTGGGCAGAGACCGCGCACCCATATTTATGGAGGCGCGATCACTCCGAATGAATCTGTCGTTATTACTCATAATAAACTCTGAATGAGGGGTACCAATAAGGCGAGAATCGCGCCCGGAAGTTCACATTTAACAGCCTCCCGCTCCGGCTTCTCGGGGGTTCCACGGCTTGGTTCCTCTCTCCAGCTGAGACCGGCTTCCTTCCAGCGATTCGGGGACTCAAAAATCCCGCGGCTGAATATATTTTCAGCGAGATACCCCGATAGTTGAAGGAGCCTGGATTCAGCTCGATGACATCTTGACCTTGAGGCCTTTGATGCCCACAAGAGCAAATGACGTAGCGCTAAGCCTCTGACGCCACAGTCCTAATCCCTCGAGGGAGCATATGATATAAGTGCTGGAGGCATGCGGTTCCCCATCGTCTCGTTTTGTCTCCTTCCTACCGACAAGGACCACGTTCCCGTTAGGTAGGTACTATGTGAACAGACGCATTCGGCATGTTTCTCCGCGGGTTGGACATAAGGTTTGGCCAAGCGGCTGACTTTCTGCCCGTGTCTCGTATTCATTGCTCTAGTCGCTCGAGAACCAACCTCAGCGGCAACGATCGCTGTCGGCCTGCAAGCCTGCACAATAGCTCCACTACTCCGCTGGGCTGGCAGGCCGCTCCGGTGCGGCCACCGCCCCACAGGAGACCGGCCGGCAGACAGGCGTTGATAGTCAGTGTAAGCAGTTTTATTAGGTGTGAATCGGGGCCCGTTCCTCCGCTGTTGCTGTTCATTACAAGCCGGGCTCCACATTGTACGCATCGCGAGCAGAATTGGTCGGAGAGGAGCAGGATTCGCGTTCGGCTCGCGTTCCTTCTATAGATGGACGGGAGTAGGCCTTGGCGAGTGAACGAGCTAACAAGCCATCGAGATGTTAGATAACGTAGGAACAAGATGAGAAGCCTCGGGCAGGAAGTTTGTGCGCTGAGAGAGCCGTGAGGTGCGAAAGCTTATTTGATAAGGACGCGAGACTGAGTACAAGGGTCTCGTCTCGGGTGTTCGAGACTGAGACCTTTGACTCCTTTGCTCCAATCCAGTTTGATGACTTTTTAGTGAGGTGGATCCCGACCCGGGATCGAAGCGCAGGGTCGGCGGCGCAGCCACTGGTCCCTCAACCACGTGTTCTACGTCGCGCTCTCCTTTGAACCGTCCTGAAGAGAGTTCAGAGAGACCGTCCGAATGAACGCTGCACAGCGGCCTCAAGAACTATGTTCCGGACCCCGACGGGCTCAACGGAGAGGCGCCTGATGCACAACTCGATCACAGAGACAACCGGGACGGCCCTGAAGTCCAATTGTCCCGATACCGCAAATATCGGATCCTACAATGGCGGAGCAGCGAATATGAACAAGGAAGACCTCCGATGCTTCCCCTCCACTCTCCTTCCCTTCCGCCTTTCTCTCCATCTCTCCCTATGCCTCTGTATATCACCCTATTTCTATATCCCTCTCTCTCTCTCTCGAACCACTCAAAGATCAGCTGGCGAAAGGACTCATCCCCGCGAGGTGCGCTGGCCAGATCCGACCTGTAGGCGTCTTCCCTTTCCGGCGATACGAATCTCCCGTTCGTTTCATCACGATCACGGATGTTGCCCAAGCGATATTCAACGTATGACATCGCAGCGAGATATTGGCCCTGCATGCGTCCGTTCTCAGTGCTTCCCAATTGGAAAACCCGATCCTATATGCCTTCTGCGAGGCAGGAGACACGGATAAAGGATCCGAGCCATGGAAATCTCCTTGAGAACTTCATGTCGATCGGATCGCCGATGACATGTGCTTCATCTGTGACGCAGTGGGATTCGTCAGATGCACGCATCGCGGAATGATCAACTGCTTTCCCCATGCGTTGTGCTGTTTAAATCCAAGGAGCTGCAGAAACACATCGCTTCGTCAGACTCGCTCTCAATCGTCCTCTCGTTGGCTACCAGAACAGAGTTATCAAAACTCGACGCAGCCCCATCAGAGCTGATGTCTCTCGGGTAGATCAATTTGGAATGCGTCGTGCCCGCGAGACGGCAGAATACTCATGCGTTGGATTCGAATCGGGGAATTCGGCCCAATTCACGACTCTGGTTCTTGAAGCCGTATTCCGCGTTGGTTAAAGGAGTCTACCGCTTGTTTTGGATGCCTACCTCCACGTCGTCGAAAGCTGAAAGTTCAGGGCTCGGCAGAGAAGCTGGATCAGACTGGAGAACCGTGAGGCTCAGCGCCGAAGTCGAAGTTCCTCCCAAAAGCCCTTCCTGATGCGTAGGGCTGCAAGTTTTTCGCGGCAATCCAGAATTGTTCGCCGGGTCCATAAGTTCTCTCAACTTGGAAAGTCCGAATTTTGTGCTAGCATGTCGATCTGCGGCGAGAAACTCACAGCCTTGTTCTCGAAAGTATCGTGGAGCCAACTCTACCGGACTGAGAGCTAGTATATCCGCTTTCAACCCGAACATCACGGGTGACGCAGTACCAGGGCTGACGGAACCACGCTCCAGCCAATGATTGCCATATAACTGCTTCGAATCGCGTCCTCTCTCCGTGGGAGCTGGAGTCTTGGAATCTCCCCAAATGTGCTTCACATAGTTGAAATTTCGGAAAGTTGTTTTCTCTGTGCGCTTCGGGCTTCTGAATTTCCGGGGAAAGTTTTCCACGCGCTCTTTCGGCTTCCCGGCTCCTCCCTCTCCCCGTCTTCGGCGGGTTTCTCTATGGGGAGACTCAACAATTTCTCTTAACTTCTGACCCTCAGTCGACTACGCTTGCCGGCCGGCTTCGGCATCACTTCTTCGTCAGTTCCACCTCACTATCCCCGAATCTTTCTAAATATATGATAAGATAAATGCCTCAATCGATGGCCCTAGAGAGGGCGGCCGGAGTCCAATGTCCGTCTTCGAGACCTGCGAGTTCAATGTCGATCCGATCCATCGTTCAGAACTTGGTCGAGAACGAACGAACGAGTGGACAGATCCTCAATTCTTATCCAAATGTCAAGAGATGGACAGATGTCTCGTCGCCTCCTGCCACGTTGATATTTTCATGCCTAGTCTCACAGAGGAAATGGAAGACACTATGGGGCATCGCCCAGAAATTCGGTCCGATACCAAATTTTACGATCGATAACTGGAAGGATGACGCAGCGTTCTCTCTTTTCTTTGCTTCAATCCGTTGAGAACTCGATCTTCTAGAGCGGCTCAAGAACATGTAATTTTATAATCTTTTCTTCGATTTTGAAATTTTAGATTGGTCCAAACTACCCCGCTATGGTATTGCCGGGTCGGACCGTCTACTTTTAATTCGCCTGAAAAATGAGCTCATCCATTTTCCCCATCCAGTACGAAAGACTGGACGGGAGCTCGCTTTGTAGGTCTCAATGTTCCGCTCCCCTCCGTCATAATGCTCTCTGCCGTGCAGGTTCTTTTCATGATCCCTCAGAGTCAAATGGGAGAAAGCGTCGGAGAATATAATTCCCCTCTCGAGTCAATGAGAGCCAATTCGAATTCTTTGCGCGGACCTCGAGAGTATCTGCTGAGCGCAGTGGCGTACCAGGGCGCCA
The DNA here is from genome assembly GCA_037576195.1 of Phytoseiulus persimilis. NCBI lineage: Eukaryota > Metazoa > Arthropoda > Arachnida > Mesostigmata > Phytoseiidae > Phytoseiulus > Phytoseiulus persimilis. Next base: position 44,159,184 of record CM075102.1, on the reverse strand, counting down.
GCTCCTTCCAAAAGTTCTTCGGTGATATTGGGAAGGGTGGATTGAATCCTACTTTGATGGATGAAATTTTTCCGCGAAGATTCAGCGTTATCAGGAAAACCCTCACAGGTTTGACAACCATGGTGATTGAGTCATGAAAAGCTCGCAACGATGAATATCATCATCATCACCCCACCCCCTCACCTAAAAAAAAGCTGGGTACGACCCTGGATCAGAGATTGTGAACTCGTACCGTGAGCGAAGAAACGGCAGAGCAGTTCATGACTGGACAAGAGCTTAATCCGGCACCTGATATGAATTTCATCGATGCGAGCATCGCATCTGTCACGCTCGTGTTGGCTCTTTTGGTTTCGGATAAGCACCATGCCATCAAGAATACAACGGGACCTGAGGGAAACGCGCTCCGGAATACGAGTATGGCTTCGATTCGCCTCGAGAACGATCCACACGTCTGTGGTCTCGCCCGATGGTTTCGTTCCGTCAGTTCGACGTCCCAGGAGTTCTGCGGGAAGGGGCGTCCTTCGAGTGCGAGCTCTACTGGCCGCGAGGACGCTGCGTAGCCACGAGAGCGCTGGATACCACCAGGATGAAAAACAAAATCCAATTAAACTTCATCTGTCCGTTTTGGGACGCTAGGGGATGAAATTCCCTTGCTCCTCCGCAGACAGCTGATGTGATCAATGATAACGAGGGTCTCAACATGGGTACGCATAAACCTACCCATGCAATATTTTGCCTTGACAGCTTTCAACTCCAAGATGACGTATTTGAAGTCTCCATAACCGGAATTCCACGTGCCCCCCTCTCTCGCTTTTCCTACATCTGAGTCAGCCGCCGCAATCGGGGTCGGAGTGCACCAGTTCCAAACACTAGGTGCGAGCGGAGCAGTCAGAGGGCACTGGTTGTCTGTACGATGATGTTGTTGGATCGGATATCACAAAAAAAGAGTCTTTTTTTTTCTGAGCGAACGATTCGGCTCAGTTAGTTTGACCGTATCTACTCTGGGCATTACACCGATATTTGTCCACGAGGACCTCAGTCTTCAGACACGAGACCGGTCGGCGTTGATTTACGCGGAGCAAATCGAAGGTGTAACAATTTGAATTCGGCCTCCTTCAGTGCGAACTACGACGCTTCGTGGAAATCGAGGCTAGAACGTGATGTGCGATATGTCTGGCTACTGAAAGTTTGTTTCATTGCTGCAAGCATCTGTACGAAAGATTACCCTGGAATGTTTTGGACTGTCAGACAGGCTGAGATGGCTCCCTTCATCAAATAGAAAGCCGGAAGTCGAGATGAATGTGAGAGGCTTCAGAAACGAAACGGACTTTCATGATCGAGACCGCCAGGAAAGGCGGATCTTCGAAGGCTCTTTATATCTTCGCGAACATCGCCATGTCACACCGCGAGGTTCCGTACCGAGACTGGCTTCTGAGCGATTAGCCGCAAGAATCTTCAGGTCATACAGGCTGAGGCAAATCATTTTCCCTGACCACGAATGTTTGGCGAATCGGCATGTGAAGTACATAGGAGCGCGACACGGCACGATGCGCTATATTTTCTGGAGTACTGACTAACGTCACTCTGCGCGGAAGAATCATCGCGATGAAGAATGAGCTGAAATCCTCGTCCTGAATAGAATCCGAGGAGCTCACACTCTCGTCTCTCGGTCTACGAAGTCAGTCGCCGCGGTCTGGATTCCGCCATGTGGGTTCCGCGAATGGGATTTTCGTGAGGTTTGAATTTTCGTTGTGCAATCGCAAAAGAATACGGAGATTGCGGCGCAAGTCAAGCTTCAGTATGGTTTTTATTCCATATAGCCAGTTTGGCTCTCGATTGCCCCCAACGATCAGGGCTGCGTTCTACGGAACATTCCGAGAGCACCGGTCATGGGAACTACGGGGATGTTCCTACAAGACGGCACAAGAACACAGAGGTGTGCATTGAACTCGGACCGTGAGCGGTTTCCTTACATCTCATCTTCGGTCGAACGACAGCGTCCGCGTGCTCCTGCTTTTCTCTTCGATCGTATTCTTGTGTGTCGCTCTTCCCAGCTTTCTCCCACTCCTACGGGTGTCCACGTGCTCTATCTCTCTTCCCTCCACCAACTTGAGAGAGCTCCTCCCTCCAACTTGTTCCTCCGAATGATTTGTGCAGATTCATCCGTCGCCTTGGACCGAGTTTTCTTCCGGCTTTTCCGCTGGTTCTCTGCTTTTGTGTCTATTCACAGCGACACGGCTTGGGAGCACTCCAGCTGGTAGCGGCCGTCGTGGTGCTAGTGGTAATACTCCTGACGGCGCTGCCAGCAGCGGGGTGCATTTGAGATGTAATTTTAGTCGACTCCGTCTGCGCATAATCTTACGATCTGTTCCAGTCATTGTGTACCTCATCAGTGTCTCTCTGGCGGTCGGTGCTTATCTATCTCTGGGTGCACGGCATTATCAAGTCTTACGGGACTCGTGTTATTCCGTCAGACTTCGCGACTGAGTTAATATCGAGCTCAGCGAAGCAGGGCCGAGCTTTTTTTTGCTGGATACATGAGTATTCCATCGCGATGGACAGCTGACGGAAGCAACTCAGCCCGAATGATGACCCTGAGCTCCCGCAGTTGAGGAACGTCTCAGTTGCGACACCCATCGAACGATTCCTCCTCGCGGTTGAGATGTTTCCAATGCTTCGAAGTGAGCTCGTTCAGAACGACCGCCGCGAAAGGGAAATGAGACTATTTGAATGGAGAATGAAGACCTTCTCGTGACTTGTACGTGAATGTCTGAGTGAATTCCGCGAGCGGACATCACCTCGGCGCCCCAAGGAGATTGACCCACCCAGCTTCCTCCACGACGAATTTCACGGGACTCGAGCAAATTTCTCTTTCGAAGGCAACCTCATCGAAAACATCTCATGACCAGAGTGAGGCCCAACGGCCCGATCTCTGGTATCCGGAGGGTTTTCCACACCGACTGTATGAAATAACGAAAAAAAAAGTTCGTCGTCAGAGGAGGGAAATGGAGCAATGGAGATACTTGATCAGCTGCTGTTCACGAATGTCTGATGGCTGCGGAAACAGGCTGTAGTCTTTCACCAGAAATGGTGCAGTCGACATGCATCGCGGCGGGCATCTCGCTGCGCTCCGTATCAGCGGCGCGGAGCATCCGTTGAGTTCTGGTGGCCAGTCTGGCGCGCAGGCAAGCAGACGGACAGCACGAACGAGCTGTTCCAAGATTCCATCGGTTTGTTCTTTTCCATCCATCGGACTCTCTCCCCTTCCTGGCCGAGTCGTCAAAGACGCCTGCGATCATCCCACTTCTCCAACAGGATCCCTGAAGTTTTCTCGGTGGCGTCTCTGCAGCGGCGACGTCGTTCCCCGAATCTCCGAACGCTTTCTAGAACTTCAAGCTGAGCGACGATCGACCTCGGTCGCTTATTTCGTGCCGCAGCGTCCTCGGCTTTCTCGGAGTCCGCCATCTGATCGATTCGTCGTTCATCACATCGGATTCTAGGGAAACAGACGTTCGCCCACGTCCTTCAAGCACATCTCAGAACGATTTCCCTCCGATCGATGACAGAGCTAATTCGGAGCATCTGAGCGCACTCGCCGCGCCGTTTCTTTCCTGCGTTCCGTGCTCTCCACAGCTCGTTTTGAATCCTCTCTCAGAGATTTGCCGTTCGGTCGCGCCTTCAAATGTTTACTTATCGCCTCTATCCTAATCGGCTCTTATCGCCGCTCACGGCCGATGGCGTAGACGTTCAAGACAGCGGCTTCCGGCATTAGCGGTGAGGCACTCGACTCGTTTCCTTCTTCTCCTCTCATACTGCATTCTTCCATCGCTCTAATCCGCCCGTGTTCGATGGAGCGACTTTCGTTCTGGAGATTCAAACGAGGATTTTTTTCCTTCATTCAGCATCGGCCCGCCGCCGTAATAGTCTCCAAAGATCGCTACTGCGGCAGCCGTCGTCGGAGAGATACTCGTGATCGATGCTTGTGGTAGCCAGCCCCGTGGTGGAGACTGTCGTCGCAGTGCTTTTGGCGACAGTTGATCCGCTGGCGAGCGAGGCAACAGCTCCGCTAGAGAGTCAACAGAACGACGGAGTGAGCGCCTGCAACCCAGTCGGCAGGGAGAGAAAATAGCCTTGAACAAATATGCGACCTGTCTTTCGAAACATCCTCGTGAGTACTCGAGCTCTAGATTGCGACCGACGAACGGTCGTTCAACCAATATGTCAGCCGGCCCACAAACGGAGCGGGCAACTAGAAAACCGCTCGTTTCTCCACCCGACGATTGCACACTCGACTCTTTGGCTTCTGGTATTTATGTTCATTATTGTTCCGCGGTCGGCCGACTCCCCAAGACCGCCCGGAGGGAGAAGCGCTGGAGATGACGGGAAATATCGGAACAAACGCCCAAGGGACCCCCCTTCTTCGGGCTGGCGCTGAGTTCCGGGACGGCAACCCCAGATCGCAGGCATCTCGCTCCAGTACGCGGACCGCGCGGGAAATTCGGTGATGAAACCGTCCCAGCTGCACAGCCGGGGTGGGCACGCCTCTGGTGGTTGGGAGAGGGGGGGGGGGGCGAGCTGCTCAACCGGTAATCGCAAACCTGATGTGCGCCGGTCGAGACGGATTCTGACGGATGTCCTTCCTGTTGCAGGTGAGCGCCTACAAGCGCGCTCGGGTCGACCAACGGCGCCGAGGATGTTCGACAGGAGCGCTCAGAGACGCTCACGGAAGGATCCACGATTACTTGCGAATTTCGCTCACTGAAAAGTGCAGCTTCCGATGTGAGTTATCAGAATGTGGGACTCGAGTCGCGTGGTCACAAACACTCGAGGAATCCCTCATCCATTCCTCCGCTCCGGCGGCCCCACGTTGAGCTTGTTTGCCGTAGCTTGCTTTGTTTCTTGCTACAGCTCTGAATGGCTGCCATAAAGCCCCCGAGCCCCCGCCCCTCACGCACGCACGCACTTTCCTTCTACTTCCCTTGACCAGCGACGCCCCACGAACTAACGAACGGCTTGAATGTGGTGCTGTTGCTGGCTGCGAGTCTGTTTTCTGGCTTTTGCTGAGTTCGAAATTTTCTCGGCCGAGTAAACCTGCCGCAGTGATGTGTGGCCCCAATACGACGACGACGGGGGAGAAGGAAAAAAAAAGAACAACGACGACGAGGGCGTGTTTTCTCCTCTCACCTTCACTGCTGTTCTCCTTCAACGTCAGCAGCGACGCGGAGGTGCCCCTTTCATGGCCCCGCGAGGGACCACAAGACGGAGCGCCATTAGGTTCACAGCTATCCGAAGATATCGGTTAGCGAAAATGTCGATGCTTGCCGCGCGCACGTCTCGTCGTAGAGCGCAGCCTGACTGTCGCTGACACATTTGAGTCGTATGTGTCGAGACCGTCCGACGTCTCCGCCCCGATTGTTATCTCGGTTTTCATGAGGAAATACTGTCACGCTGTCAAATGCCAACGCTTAGCGGCATTAGGCGCAGAACAGCGGCCTCGGTCGCCGCTCCGGTCGCTCGAGGTGGCCGTCGGAGCGGCCGAGGCTGCCGACCCGATCCGGTGAGGCTGCCGGTCGATAGTCGGTCGCGACGAGGCGACAAACCGCTTCCTGGCTGAGGCAGTATATTTCCATTGTCGCAGCCGTTTCCAAGGACGTCGTGTTCCTTTGGCCGTGACCCCCGATCCGCATCCAGTCCTTCGTTCGCCCCCCCCCCCTCTCCCCTATCCCAACAAACCACCTCTGAACAAAAAGGAGGCAGCCACAGTTCCAACGACGCGACGGGAAAAAGGGGAACAATCGGCGGAGGCGGCACGAGGGATCCGTTGTCCGCAGATGTCGCGTGTGCAACCTCCGCACAAATATTCTCCGAGGGTTCTGCGGGGGAATTTCCACGAGCTCGTCCAGCTCGAGTGTCGTCACGAGCCCGCGGTGCACAGAGGCACGATCCGCAAGATCAAACACCTCGTTGATTTTCCAGACCGGGAATGGAGGCGAAAGTTTTCGGCGATACACATTCATGTTGACGAATGGAGTCGAGAGCGAAAGCTGCTGTCGACGTCTTGCACCCGGACTCCGCGAGAGAAATGTAGCGGCGGCGTCGGCGGCAGCAGCAGCTCACCTTGGGAGGGCAAATGTGCAGTGGAGGAACATAGAGAGTCGCTGGGACGGAAGAGCGTGTAACGCGGGGGAGGCGCGTAGACGTGTAGCCGACTCTGTAGCTCCCTGCTCGAGGATGGAGTGGAGTGACGGAGGGAAACGTTTGGAGGAGCAGATGCGTTTGAGGATGCTTGAGGGAAAAGTGGAGCTATCTGAAGAATAAAACAAGAAGTGAACAAACGGCGCGCTCGCATCGTTCCATATAACGGCGAGGGAAGGATACCCGTGCGCGGGACGAGCAGTCGGCTGAGTGGCGAAACTCTCTGTCTGGCCTCTGCCTACTCACTGGCTTGCCTCAGTCCGATAGCGCGCAGGAGGAGTGCAGGCAACGAGGCACAAAAACCCGCTCTCACCGTTGAATGGCCGCAGGAACAACGCGATGAACGGAAGACGTAGAGGAAACATCGCCTTGTCGGGGCGAGGGGCCGAGAGGCGTTTGGTGTGAACTGCTCCAGCGGCTCGGACGGGGAAAGCGGGGGTCGAGGGAACAGGCGATCATAGAGTCGTTGAGCGAGGAGCAGCCGTTCTCGGATTCCGGGTGGCGACAGGCTGCGATACGACGTTCGCACGACTCCAGAATATGGAGCAACTCATTGCAGAGTGCTTCGAATCGATGAGGACGTCTGGAGAGATCTTTTTCGTTTCGAACGAAGTGCCCCGTTCGGGATCGAGTTCTCGAGCTGTTATGCCTCCCGCGTTCAGCCAGATTTTCACAACGGACGATCGATCTGTGCCCCCCAGAATGCTGAATGATGACGCCAAATTATATTCACTGCTTGCGACCGTCACAGAAGAAGACTAACTCTCCATGTCCGAATCCGACGGGGTTCACGGCAGCATCTCGTTCCAAACGGACTCTCGACCCCTCTCATAGTCCACTGATATCCCACACTCGATAAAAATCGGTGAATCGGGGGTAATCGGGCGGGGCGCTCTCCAGCGAGTTCTGGTGCATATCCGCACATGGCTTCGCTGGAGTTCCGCAGTGTTGAAAGGCTGGGATGCGACGCAGCGAATAAGAGAGCTCGCCTGCAAAGGTTACGAAACTCTACATCGTATATTTGCTCCGCACGAGTCGCTCCGCGCAGTGAGCGACCAGCGCCGAATCGGCGATCGGCGGAATCTAACGAGGTACGAAGAGCACGAGGAACTGCTGAGGATGCTGCGACGATCAGGAATTCTGCCGTGAGCAGATTGGAAGTCATAAGCCGCGGCTATTTACAGTGCTGTCAGACTTCGTTTCTTCTGTAGCAGCAACGCAGACAGCAGAGAGTTTCGTAACTCTCTTTGACGAGTCGTGCAGATGCTGTCGTCATCGTCGCTCGCTGGTTTTCCTCCATAACCACAAGCGCATGCAGCGCGACGGACGAAAACAGAATTGGAGAGTGTTTTGAAACATCAAAAGCTGGGAGAAAGCGCCGAATATCCTCCGGATCCGATTTGCCACGCCTTCTGTCCCCAAAACTTGGTTTTGCAAACTCGGGTCGCGCCAAGGAAAATCAGAGCTTCTCCCAAACATCTCTCTCCTTTCCGCCGTTTTTTTTTTGCCGCAATCCGATCGAATGGAGATGAAATAATGTTATCGGGAATTCCAGGCACTTACTGCATGCCCGACGAGGGCGTCTCTCTCACTCCGAAGAAGCTCCTCGTCACGAGCGACGAACTGCGGAGACTCGTCGACGTTTTCGTTTCCCTCGGAGTCACCAAGGTGCGTCTAACAGGCGGGGAGCCTCTCTTGAGGAAGGATATCGTCGAAATCGTCCGATACATCCGGAGCAAACCATCGATTCAAAAAATCGGTTTGTATGTAAATTCGAGTCGTTTGAATACTCTTAAACGCCGTCTTTCCCAGCTGAGAGGAACACTGAATCAGGTCCCCCGTAACTCGAGCGATTCGCATGAGAACCTGTTTTTTGCGTTGATCCGAGTCAAGTTTCCTGTTCCGAGTCACCTTCCGCGTCCGCTATCTGTCGTTCTCCATGAAGTCCGTGAAGCACGTTCTCCGCATGGCTGAACGTCCGTTATCCCCCGGCGTCCCCCGATCCAAGTGGCAGCCCATTTTCGAGGAAACAGTCGACCGTTTGTATTCAGAGTTTTCCGTCGTGGCTCTCAAACCATTTGGAGTGCTTGAGGAAGAGGCGCGACGAAAGAGCCCGCGTGAAGAGAACAGTGGAAAAGTGTTTAGGAGCAAACGACCGCCCAATGTGTGCGAAAGCTGACTCAGTCCGACAGCCTGCCCGCAAGCGGAGCAAGGTCTGCGGCGGGCTCACCCGCCGCCCCGCAGTTCCCAGCGGGGCTGATTAGTTCGCAGAAACAGCGCTCCAGACGAGATACTCTCAATGGTCAACGCCAATGAAAGCCGCGTATGTGACGCTCACCAGTAGCTGGCAAATTATTCTCGATGCATTCCAGGCATAACCACGAACGGACTCGTGTTGAGCCGAAAGCTGACACCGCTGGTCGCCGCCGGTCTCTCACACGTGAACATAAGCCTCGACTCCCTGATACCCCAGAAGTTCGAAGCCATCACTCGTCGGAAAGGATTTCACAACGTTTTGAACGCGATATTCGAGGCCGAAAAGATCGTGCCCACTAAGGTCAGTTAGGGATGCCTTGAGCGGGAGGAAATTCCCGGAACGACCCGCTCCACGACGCCATGAATCTGTGAAAGCGGAGACCGGGAGAAATTATTCAGAGTCCTGGAATATTCCAGGTCAACTGCGTCGTTATGAGAAACTTGAACGAAAAAGAGGTTCCCGCGTTTGTCGAGCTGACGCGTGACCATGTAAGTCTTCCCGGGAAACTTTGAGAAGAATTCCGTGCCGAGCGGTTCCAGAGCTTAGTTGCGACGAGTTCTGATTTAAGGCGCACAAGCCCTTCTCAAGCAGCGCCATGCGCTGTGAGTTTGAATTCGAGCCGAACCGCCATGACGAGTTCCGCGACATTGTGAGGTAGCGCTCTTTGCGGAGCCTGCGCTAGCCCTGACAAACATCGCTGTCGGTCGAACATAATCGCTCGGTTCATGAGTTCGTCCTTCTCTTTCCATTTGTCCTTGGTATTTAGTAACTCGACACTTTCGTTCGCCCTGTTCACAGCTTCAAACCTCGAGTTCGCTCCAGTCGATCCGTCGAGTCCGAGCGGTTGGGAGACTCCAGTCATTGGCGAGTCAAAAGTTTTCAGCCGTTATGACGTAATGACACGCGGAAAACGCGAAGGAGTCGCTTGATTTTGGAGGAAACGTTGTTGGACTTAACGACATGTTGCGAGCATGGCAGGCCGCGAGGAGCCGCCATTATTTTCAACATCGTCAAGAGAGCTCGAGTTCAGCCAGAAGTCAACCGAAGCGATTGGGTAGTCGTACGGTGCACGAGAGAGTGAGGGGTATGGTGCGGAACGACCAGTCACCAATCAATGATTGAAACGGACCGTCGAGTCGAGATTCGGTTCGCTCAGCGCATCGGAACGCGTGACGCGATGACTCGGACGGAAATCCGCGTCGCGCGAGCGAATCTCGAATCGCGGGAAGGTCTCCATCTGCGAATGGAATGCGTTGAGTGGATGAGGCACGTATCTGAATCTTTCCATGCTAAGTCGGAGGAGTCAATTTTCCCCGGCGTCTCGGCCGCCGAATTCTCGGAGAGAATGCCCACGTTCTTCAACCTTGCCAATATATCTGAGAATACTTGGAAGTGACAGGATGGGTGTTGGCTTCGAGTATCGCTCCCAAGCAATATATTTCATCGTGTTTCCGTGAACACATGTGTCGAGTGGCAAATGCTAACTTTGGGGAAAGTGACGAGTGTAACTTCAACTGCCACCTGATCGCGGGCAGTTCGGTTCTATCAATCATCGGTGCCGCCGTGTTATTTCTCGAGACAGGCGGACGTCTGTTCCTGTGGTCACTTTTCACCCGAAACGGTTTGAACTTTGATGGCCGCTAAACTACGAGACGTTCTGCGTAGAGCGTCAAATGAACGCCAGTTCATCAATCTCTCAGACGGCTTACTACTAGATGTGCGCGTTGAACATGCGCGTGAATGCTAAATGCAGAACTGACGCATCGCGCACACGACAACTGTGTGCTGGAGGTGTCAACTCCGTTACCGGGTAAACATCCGCTTCCTGCTTCGGGCTCCCATGAGCCTCCGCTTGTAAGGCCACCGATCTCGTTCGCTTATTGTTGGCGGTCATTGATCAGCGGAGATGAGGTGTACGGAGGTTTTACTGAAACAGAACTGAGACAGCGTGGTTCTCTGGAGGTTCCCGAAGGAAATGAGGGCGAAGGCGTCCGCCGAACCAGCACGGACAGGCGCCACGAGAAAGGCCTGAGCGAGATGAGATATAGGCCGATTTTCACAAAACGCATTTCTCCGGCCTCCGGGCGGTACGGAACGCGATATGTTGCCAAATATTGGACTTGCCTGCAACGAGGTTCGCCACGCTCTGCTAGGCGCGCCGTCCGGAGCACGGCTGCGGAGTTTACACGGTGCTTCAAACCCGAGTAACACATAGCTCACTCCCAAGATCACAGCGGCACTCAAGGTTCAGGCCCACAAGCGTATCAAGAGATTCGCGTCCTTCACGCTTAGATTCGTTTGAAACTGCGACCTGAATATAATGAAGGTCAAACCCCATTCCGCGATCCGCGGACTGAACCGAACACCTCTTCGAATCATCTCGAGTCGCTGATGGCTGTGCGAGATCGTGTCGAGACTCGTCTTCTGCTTCGCGAGAAAAAAAGATGCCTACGGGAATTGTTCCGGCTTCTCACGCGAGACGACTCGCTCGAGCAAATCGCCATGTTGTTGGCAAGACTTTGTGTGCCGCGGATGATGAAGTCTTGATTAGAGGGGCGGTCCGTGCCCCACTAATTTTCGAGTCTCAGCCTCTATCTTTGTTTCCTCGTCATCGTCTACGATGTCGCCGCTGGTAGTAGATGACAGTGTTCCAGAACCTCGCCGAAAGGCGTCAGCGTGCGCTGCCGAGAACGGGGAGACGCAACCAGGGAGGTTCGGACGAAATCGGGACGACTTCGGAAAATCGCACATTGTAAATAACAGGTTGAGGGAGGTCTCAAACGAGGATATATCTGAGTCCGTGAGATGGGCGTCTTCTCGAGCATCTTCCCTCCTTTTCGGGCCTCATAGAGAGCGATCGAGAGTGTTCCTGCGCTGCAGACTATGAGCCGTTCGAATGAAGATTCTACACGTGTTCTAGAGTCTAATGGTCCATTGGAGACAAATATCCTCGTTCTGAACTGTGCAAAGGTCCAGTGAGTCGTCTCGTTTTTAGCTCTCGTTCCCCGGACTCCGACTTTACCTCTTCGCAGAACATCGAGGTCCGTTTCATCGAATACATGCCATTCGACGGCAACCGTTGGAGCTGGGATCGACTCGTGCCGCAGAGAGAACTCGAGCACCGGATCAGGTCTTTTGTTCCTGAAGTGGTTGCCCTGCCCTTGGAAGCGAATCATACGGCTAAGGTAAGAACGGACCGTGCATTGATCTAATCATCTACGACTCGATTTGCGTAGAATAACAACAGCAGCAGCGGCGGGAATATTCTACCTGTGTCTCGGCTCTTATGCATGCGTTGGGAACACAATCAAAGCCGACTCGATTGGTGGTAGACTGGTCGGCCGCCGGGGAACCAGCTAGGCCGCCCCTCACCCCATGACTACGGGAATGTTGTATACTTCTTATTATTTACACACAAGTGAAGGATCCGCTCCAGCGAACTTTCTGAGCGTGTGGCCATGATCTCAATCATGTCGTAGCTCGACGTAGAAGGAAGAATCCAATCATTCTGACGGAAAGTCGACGCCGAGAAAATGTGTCCTCCCTAACTAGCGGGAAACAACTTCCGTCTAATGCTGATCTCTGGGCAGGTGAAAAATGGGGCGCGACAAGACACAAATAGTCGGATCATACCGTTGTCTGTGCGGCTGTTTGCGGGCGCACGAGGAACGGACCGAGTGCATCGACTCGGGTCATCCTAAGACCGAGCGGCACGTACGGACGCAAGACCCGCGCATCCTTCGCCGTTCAAAGTTGGGAGCATGTTCTCCGTAACCCCCCCCCCCCCCCCGGTCGTAGAATGGCACCCGTGCGAACCGATTCGGTACCGGCGCCAGATCCCTCCCTCTCTCGGGCTACTTCTAATTTTGAATAGTTGCGTCATCTGACGGAAAGGGGGCGCTCGTCGATCTTGTCGACTCAGAGAATGAGGCCGGGAAGCGGGTACAGTCATTAAGCTTCCGAATCGTATGATTCCGAATCTTGTTTCTCACTGATGATCAGAGCGTTCGCTGCGCCCTGAAGCAGGATCCCAACAGTATCAGGATTTCTCGAGAGTTCGTTGTTTTGGAACAGTTCGTTCTGCCGGTCACTAGAAAAACGTCCGTCTCCGAGAATTTCCCCTGCGGCGGCCGGAGGCTGGGCTGGAAATATTCTCGAGCACCACCGTTCCGACGCGCGAGCTCGTCGCTAAAGTTGTAGCATACTGCCGGAATCGTAAATTCAAGTAATTGGTGGAAGCAGGCTTCCGAAGCAATTGGCCAATTAGGCGTGGATGCCTGATAACGAGACATATGTGCAAATGCTGGCAGTGAACCACTTCACTCCAAACGGGTTGCGAATTCGTTTCTCGCAACGTGGATTTTCTCGAGTTTGAGATCAGGTTTCACCGACGTACTGCGAGTTCAAAGCGCCGCCTCTGACCTGCTCCTCGGGTACTGCTTCGGTTCTCGGAAGTGCCCACCGAACCGAGACATCGGTGCGTCTTCTCATGGACAGCGGTCTCTCGTGTCCGTTGTTCACAGCTCCAGCTCCCCGCTCACGAATTGCTGGAATTTTCCACTCAATCGAAAACTCCGCTTCTCTGCGTCAAATCTACTGTTGCGGAATTCTCATCTTGGCTCTCCCACTGCTCAGTGGACGCTTTGAAAAAGAGAGCTCCCGGCTAAGATAACAGGCTTTTCGGATGTTGTCGGGAGGCAACTGTGAGCCGCGGGAGAGCTTCAAACCAACACGAAGCAGAACACAAATTCTTCCCTTGTCAGTGGACGGAGAGACTGTCGAAGATTAGTTCGCACCGAAACGACAGATTGCCATCAAGAGCCGTGATCGGTTGTGGGGCTGATCCGGCGACTCATGTGCGCAGTATGACCGAGCGCGTTGTCACCTGGGAACACACGGCATCGCTCCCCGTCCCTTCCAGCGCAAGTTATCGATGAAGGTGCTCCGTCTCCAGCACAAGAGAGCCAAGTGCAACTGAACTCTTCCAGGACAAAGGCTGGGTCAGAGTTCAAGGACTCTGCTGAGAGCCACAACCCAAGCTCGTGTTCGTTATTCTGCGTACTCCAGTCAGGCGATAACGCGAATATTCATTCTTATATTAGTCATATTCCGCGAAATTTGACCTCTCTTGATCAACCGTTGTCGAGTGGTTTTCACAGATAACCAAGCTGAGGGAATCTGCAGGAATAGGTAATCAGAGGTTCTGGGCGAGTGCTCGCCCTGGAATTTCGGGGACAGTGCATTGCAAAAGGCGGAGGCCTCACTTCCAGCCTCACACAGGAATCCTTCCCGTGATAGTCGACGTGAGAGTACATCATATGATGACGTCTCAGTTCATGCGCAACTTGAAGCTTTGTGGTGTGCGATAGAATCGGAGAGCTCAGTGACGGGAAAAATCCCCGGAGCTTCCTGGGGATACACATGACAGGTATTCCTGTGAGTTGCTCGAAAATAGATGTCGTGGAACTTTCTGAGAATATCCTAGTTCCTAGCGTGGCACATATCAGATTCCCTTGCAGTTCGAGCGAGATTCCCATGGTCCAAGATGGAGACCGCTGGGAGTTTTCCAAGTTCATTGTTCCACCTTTGCGTTTGAGGCAAGAGCGAAGTTACTTAACGAGACCGACATCGGATATCGACGTCGTTAGTCTCCCTCGTCGTTCCCTTCTTTCAAGTTGGTCTTTACGAATCGTTTCTGCACCCACTACTCGAAAGCATCGCGGCATTCGCGCCGAAAACCTCAACTGGCTGCGTTGGGAGGCCTGGGGATTGCCAACGGGAGCGGGTAGACAAAGTTTCCGCGGAATCAGCCACAAAACTTTTACGCTCGCGAGTCTTGAGTGGTGCACGTGTCGTATCAGAAGGGCCCTCGAAACACGGGTCGGATCAGCAGCACAACACTTTTGTAGAAAGTGCACCGACAAGACTAAACGGTTCATGTCGAGGGCGCCAATCAGTTTCGAGTTCCACGAGGTTTGGGCTGTTTACCGTCTAGACTTTTCAAGATCGCTCGAAAACAATGTAATCATGGCTAAGCGATTAGGTTTAAACATTACTCGAGTTCACTCGTTGGCTCGGACGGTTGGCGGGTGGCCAGATAGCTACCTTTCCTCGATTGCATTTCGAGACGCCATAGAATCACTGGAGCTCTTCTGCATTTTCAGTTTCCGAATCCGGGCTCTTCTCTAGACTTCGTGGAACTCGAGTCAGGTCGGCAGCGGTAGCGTGGCGAGGCGGGGGGCGGTCCGCCCCGGGCATCGGGTCGCTAGGGGCATCAGAATGCTTTTCCATGCCTATCACATTAGGGTTTTTGAGCTCTTCCAGGTGGATTTTTCCGGGAATCCTCAGAGTGGGGGCGAAGTGCGCTCGTTGCATCTGATTTTCCACCCTATTGACGAACCACCACATGAAATTCGTCCTCCTTCCTGATCGAGCAACGTTCAGTTCATTTCGTTTCTGCCTTGGACAAGAGATCGAGCCAACGAAGTTGTCAGACCTCGCTGTTCTATCTATCTATCTATCGAGATTTCGATCACGGATGAGTTCAACTCCGGGGAGTCAATAGAAGATTTGCAGCTCCAGAAGCGAAGCAAATAACCCTCCAAGAATAGCTAATCCAGTTGCTCATATAATGTTCTAGTTGCTCACATGTGGGCCAGCTCGCGCAAGTTGTTTCCATGTCTCTGAAGATCTCCATTTCAGATGATCATATGTCATGTTTTAGGACATACGAAAATACAATCAGTGCACATCAAACGCATTTATCTTCTCAGACCCCAGAAGAAGAGGGGGGGGGGGCACCAAATCCGCCCCGGGCATCATGAAGGCACGCTACGCCACTAGTCGGCAGAGCTTTCCACCGCTGCGTACGCATCAGTCCTGCATTGAAAGTCGCTAGCGATGAAAGATCTCCAAAATGTGTTCAACGGTACTATTAAGGCCTGATTTGAGTTCGATCCAAGCTAGGTGCTCGACGGTGACACTCAAGGGGGCGAATTCTCTCTCGGAGCGTGATTGAGCATTCTCCGACCGATTGCGGTTTCCGGATAGTAAAATAGTTTCAACGGGTTATATTGAGTTTGTTGTCCCATTCTGCTGAACAATCTCTATGAAGTCATATGCGCACGCGGCATCGAGCGAAGTTTGTCATGAAGTTCACAGAATATGACTGAATCAAGAGCTCGTGTGTTCCTGTCCCTGCGTTTTCGGACCCTGAATTCCACCCTAGAAACCGCGATTCGTGAAACAGCTTCGGTTTTCGGATGATCTCTCTTCGGGATCCTCTGACTGGCCGATTCCAACAGCCACCTCAGCTCCTAAGACATGGAAACCCTATTTGGAGAGAGAGAGAAACTAGCGATTTCAGCCGAGGAAGCTGGTAGTGTCCCTTGAGCGGATTCGCGTGTCAGCCCGATTGCAGATGGCGAAAAAACTCATTGCGGGACCAAGCAGTGCTGTTTCCCGCTTTAATTGACGCTTGCGGGTCGGAATTCCTTCTGACACACTCTCAGCGGGACACTCGGCCTCTCCGGTGCCCACCGACTTTTATCGCTCTTCGAAACTCAAATCAGAATTGGACCCGGAGATCAATGGTGCTCCAAGAAGCGGCGCAAAATATTTTAGATTCTTTCCAAAGGGAGCGACCTCGAGAGATTTTCTGAGAATTTCGAGGCGTGACGGCGATCCGTTGCGACGGGGTTCCCTGCCCGCGTTGCGAGTCGAGTCGAGTTTTCAATTCCGCGGACGGTCGAAGGAGATTCTCAGCCGGGAGAACGGCCCGCTCTATCCCGGAATCCGATCCATGGGATGACGGAAGAGTCAGCGCGGTCCCCACCACGCGTGCAAACTGGCACGAAGAAGTACAGCGACATCCCGCGATTCCCAGTCACAAGCGTATCGCTTCCGGGTCCTCATCGTGGGGCGCTTGGGAATCTCTAAGAGAGCGGATATGAGAAGAACAATAATCTTGCTTGAGATCTCGAAAAAAAAATGAAGCAGTTGAACCTATAGCTGGTCAAAGCATTTCAATCTGGGATGGTC
Source organism: Phytoseiulus persimilis (assembly GCA_037576195.1). Taxonomy (NCBI): domain Eukaryota; kingdom Metazoa; phylum Arthropoda; class Arachnida; order Mesostigmata; family Phytoseiidae; genus Phytoseiulus; species Phytoseiulus persimilis. Next base: position 44,142,692 of record CM075102.1, on the reverse strand, counting down.
GGACTTCCAAATTACAGATGTTCACCTCACCGTCGCACCGAGGACGTTGGGGTTTTATTTCGTCGATGTCGCAAGCTTTCTGCAGTTCCTGTAATCGGCTCCGACTCACGGCCGACGGCTCCTTGCGCTCCTGCCTCTTTTCGTCGCGAAACGACGAACTGCCCCTTGTCGAACTCCTGCGAAATTCTCCAGCCTCCGACAGGCACGACGTCGACGAGTTACTCCGGAGAAAAGTAATTAAGCCGTTCGTTCTCCTTTCTTTTGCCTTTGCCGCCTGCTTGTCCGCCATCCCTGTCTTGCTTTCGCCGACCCGAGCGAATCTTTCCTGGGAACCAAGAGAGCAGGACACAGCCACTGTCGGAAGCATGGGAGATAGTATGGGGCATAGATACCGTCATGCGGGTTAATTAAACTCCTGAGGAAAAGATGAAACGCTTTCCGAGCGCCGACGGAACACCTCTTGATCCGAGGACATTGAAATCTCGTCGCGGGGACAAGCATGGGCTGCTCTCGAATCAGCGAGTAATAGTCATGTCTCATCCGCTCTGAGGTTCGGAAATATCCTGCTCTCCCGGATGCCTTGTCTACCTCGCTGCCGGATATCAAGGCGGAAACAAGTTGGCAGCCGGGAGCGGAGCAGAACGCGAGCAGCGAACTCAAATTACATGGTTTTCGGAAGTGAAGAGCCAGGAGTTTGAAAGTTGAAGAAAAACCTGAGAAAACACCTCAGCTCATTCGAGGGCATCGGGAGCCGTGCCTTGTTAACCCACCTCGAGCGGTCTCAGAGCTTGCAGTGAATGATGGAATGAAAGTACCTCCACAGTCAACCACACGAACTCTAGAACCCGACAATGTCAAAGAAGAACCCACACCCCTTGTTCGCTTCGCTCTAGCAAGTGATAAATAGCAACGTGTGCTCATACACTCGACTCCGAGTTCAGTCCGATATGAGCTCCCGGAATCCAGACTCGATCCCCCATCGCTTCGTCCCCACTAACTGGACTCTCTTCTCTTTCGTTCAGGTTCGTGATCAACTCTCAAAAAAGCACTTCTCCCATGGTGGAAGGGACGTAAGAAGCTTGGCCCAGCACAACAATAGACCGATGATTACGATAGGAGGATGATGACGACAGGGGTTCAGAGAACGAATAATCCAAAACGGGATCATCAGCAATGACAATGGGCCGATGGATCCGTTTTGGTGCCGTGTTCTCTCTCCGACTCATTCATTCTCTTACTCGACCTAAAGTTTCCGACCATTACGCTGCGGAGCGCAAGGAAGGCTGACGGAGGAGAAGGACAATGGAGGAGTAAAAGCTAGGCAAGTTCGAAGTGCGCGATTCGGAAGGTTATTTGAACTCTGGAAGTTCTTTCAGTCGTTAGAGGCAGTAGCTACGGAGGACTTGGAGTTATTCCCGAACTCCAGAACTCCCGCAATGCTCCGGTTTCACTGGCCCTGCTTATGGAACCCCTCATGTCGGAGTCTCCACTTCACGAATTCCTGTTTGCTTTGAATACTTTGAATCCTCTGGAGGGGTTCCGTTGTTGCTGGCATCGCTCGAGCCGATGCTGAAGCTGCGGCTGTCGTCGTTGCGTTGTTCGTTGTCATCGTTGTAATTTGTCCACTTTGTAAATTAGTTCGTGCCCGGGCGCCCCGTGCCATTGGAACGAGCTTCGTTGGACCTGGAGTGCGTCGCGCCACCTGGACCCTGTTCGAGAGAGAGAGAGAGAGAGAGCTCCTCGGGCACTGTGTTTTGCGTGCCGTGTTCTTTCTTCAAGTCCTTTTTTCGTTTTCTTCATTTCACTCGAGTCAGGTTGCGACAGCTGCCGACATAGCTGAACTGAAGAGGAATTCTCTCGCATTTGCATTTTGCATTCAGCTTATCTAAGATCATCCTGATCTCGACATGACTCACCCGTTCCCGTGCTCAGGGCTCATAACAGCAGCCGCGCCGAAATAATATGAGCGATTACGGACTCCATGAGATGCCTTGAATTTTCTCTCAAGAGCTCCCACATTTCAGTCCCGGCAAGAAGGATGATGACGGCCCCATGTCCCCGTTCTTAGATTTCTCCGTGGCGGATTCTCTCCGTGCCGATTCGCACTCGAAGCGAAAAGACAATCGAACGGAAACTCTGAGCGACGGGAGAATTGCATACAAACGGACAGTCGCCTTAGCTGGGCCTGCATGCAGCTGTGTTCGCACACCTGCCTGTTTGTGAGGTTAACTGAATGTGTTCGTTAACTGTAACCGTCTATCGAAATTATTCCGGAGTCCCAGGAGAGCTCTGTTCGAAGCTGTCGCTCGAACGCCGCTTTAATCAGATTACGATAATCAGATACCAGTTCTGCAGCGGAGGTCCTGTCTCCATTCCAGGAACGCTTGTGCCATAATATCCTTGCTGTAACAAAGTCATCACACTGCTGTAAATAAAGAACGCAAGTCAAACTCGATTCTTCCCACGTTTTTTCACGAGGCTCCGAATCCTACCGCGCTTTTCCTGAGGAAGTTCACAAACAGGTTTTTTGCCCATTCGAGAGTCAAGATAACATTCTAGATTCCCGCACACGAGACGCTGGAATCTCGAAAATATCGAAGAGTTTGCTAACGAAGGGCAGCCTGCTTCATGCGATCAAGCAGTTTTCAAGAACTTCCCGAATTTCCTCGTCCAGCGATTGGCACATTCAAAACCAGGGGCCGTGCGGAACTGATGCAATCAAACAACAAATCAATGTTTGCGTTTACTGCCATTGTGGGTGGTTGTGTCGCGCGTTAGAGGCTCGCGTTGGAGTCGCTAGAAAATGTTCCTTTTTCTGCCGAAAACGGAACTAATCTAAAACGAGAGGCGATGCTTGATGAGGATGAAGGATGTGGCGATCCAATTTCGAAAGAGGTACTCGCAATCCAAGGAGACAAGTCTCACTCAATAGGGACCCTCTTCCTTGAGTCTTACCTAGTCTAGCGAACAATCTCGACGAGGGGCGTGAGGGGAGCACAGCGACAGGAATAGCAAGTCGAGCCCGAAAGTCCCTCGAGATGGAAGAACATGACCAAACCGGTGTTTGTCAGTCATAGATTCGCAGCAGCGCTTCAGCCACGCTGACTTGAGCTGTAGCGGGAAGCTCACGCTTTGGGTATTGCGAGGGCTTCTCATAAACTGGGAATCCCACTGTTTCAGCGCCGAGATGGGACCACAAGAGGGAACTCAAGGGGGAGAGGGTTCAGTCGTCTCGTGCAATTTTTCGCAACGACATACAACGGCGCTTGACAGAGGTCGGATGTGAAGTCCTGATGGAAGTACCAGGAGAGAAGCGCACCAGTATCCGGCGGGCGCTCGGGCATGGCGACGACGGTCACAGAGATCTAACACATCTTTCACAGCTGTCCAGTCCCACCGCTCCCGGGAGAATCAAATCGCGGCAACGGTGAAAAAAGAACTACACAAAGAAGGCATCAGTCACATCACGAGGATGGAAAATGCCATTCTACATGGGGAAGAACCACTTCCAGTGGACTAAAGAGACGGTCGAGCTCCATGATAGCGAAATCGAACTTCCGGAAAGGGATACTGGGAAAATACCGTCCCATAGCGGTATCGACAGAGCTCTATCAGATACTCACGAAAATCATAGCGGCTAGAATATCCGAATGGATCGAGACCGGAGAAATCCTCGACGAAATGGAAAACGGGTTCAGACAAGGAAGACGGGGGCAGGACAATTTATTTATTCTTAGATCGATCATTGAGCTATGCCGAAAAAGAGGTTGAGGGCTGTTGGCATGTTTCCTGGACTGCTCCAGAGCATATGACAGGATAACAAGAGTCCAACTATGGACGACATTGATGGACCTTGGCATGGACGAAGGATGGCTACATCTCCTCATATACACAGACAATGCTGTCGTAGTCAAGCACGCATACCGTACCTCATCAACACTACGCACGAAAATTGGACTGAGGCAGGGCTGCCCATTTTCGCCAATCCTGTTCGCGTTATATTTATAGCAGAACTGGAGAACCGACTCCTATGGACTAGTTGTGGTTTCGATCTGACTATCCGAGCGGACAGCGAAACTAAAATCTCAAAGCTACCGGGACTGCTGCACGCAAACGATCTGGTACTGACCTACGACGTACCTACGAGGAGATGAACCTCCTACTCGCGATCACCACAGAGATGGGAATCGAGAAGGATATCACGTTCACCCCATCGAAGAGCGCCATCACCATCTTCAACACGGAGAGATTAGGGGAACCGAGAGAACTGACTGTGCAGGGCAAGAGAATTGAGTTCCAGGACCAATATAAATACCTTGGAATGGAAATACGCAACGAACCAAGCTACCTATGCCAGCAGGATCAAGACTGGAAGAGGGAGGCACACAATACGTTGCAAAGACTATATGTCCAAGCTATGACCTTCAACCGATTCGAAATTGCAAGGATCCAATGGAGAGCCACTGGGCTACCCAAACCAGCGTACGCTGAAGCTGCGCTAGCATCAAGGGCAACGAAACAGCTGACAGCCAGGTTCGACAGAACACAGGTCGCGGCACGAAAATGGGCTATGGGAATCGCCGCACACGAGGCTGCCTACTTAATCATATCAGGATAGCTCGGATGATCAACTTTCGAAGCCAGAGAGGCTGAGCATAAGATACGGTATTCCGCACGAATAAGTGCGATCGATCCCATCAGATGGCCAAGGATGATTCTTTTCATGATGGCAACTGAGAATTTTCACACTGAAGCGATTCGTGGCCTAAAAATATTGAAGACGAAATATTCAAGCTCGGAAATCCCTTTTGAATACGGAGACAATAGAAGACCAAAGTTCAGCTTCTTCAACATAGCCGTTAGGGAGCGGATGAGAGAATAGATGGACCAGACATGGAGGCAGGCAATGGGCTCTGAACCAAATCTAACCAGCCCATATCGAGAGTGGAAGGACGAGGTGTCGTACCCTTTGGGCTGTATACAAACGACCGGAGAAGCTGATGGGTCTGGCCCGGGCGGAATCCTACCGAGCGGAGTGCATCGCTCAAAATACCAGGAAATCGACAAACTATACGTAAGATGCGGACGGGAGCCTGGAACCATCACCCACATTATAATGAAACGCGTCACAAATCAACCCGGGACGGAAGAACTTGCCAGAAGATTGGGTCTGACTGATAAGTGCAGCTAGGAGACATGGAGGGATACGAGAATGACCCTGTAAAAATGGGAAGAAGAAACCCGAGGGATCCGCTGGACTCAATCGCCTCAGGAACTGGGTTTCATGTGATACGTATGTAAAAGGAAATGTAGATGACACGTCGAAGGATCAATGAATAACGATGACCATTCTCTGAGGATCGACAAGAAAGTGGAGTGAGAATATTTCATCTCCCCTCAGACCTGATATCATCGATTGTTAAGGGAAATACGTTATACGTGCTAAGGAGGTACGACAGAGCCGCGTTACAGAACAAGAATTTCAATGTAGCGGACGAATTCCTTATTTTCGTTCGGCTATCCGCACACTCAATGCTGGAAAATCATTGTTATAACGAAGGTTTCCCCTGCTTCCTTGGTTCAGAGATCCGTAGGGCCTGCGTTGAGAACCTCTCGCAACATTGACCTGATTGAAGATAACTTTTGCTAAGCTGCAATATGTCGAATCGGTTCCCCTGAAAACTCGGACTTGAGACTCGGTGTATCCCCAACTCTCAAATTCCATCATTATCATCGTAACTATCGAGAAAAAAAACGTATGCACGAAGTATCCCAATCCTCTCGCACGTGGGGAAGTAAAGGCTTCTTATCAAGGAGTGCCACCGCTCGTATCCCGGCTGATTCCTCGAAACTCCACTCCAAAGGCGAATCTTTTTATTTTCCCATTAAAATGCTAATCAAGTAATTCATCGAGACCTATAGCGATTTTAGGCAGTCTCTCTGGCCTCTCAACGGGAACGGACAGATATGACTCGGTCAGAAAGGAGCAGAATAATATTTTACGTGACTGGATTTGAACTCCCGTCTTAGCCTGTCTACTCTTACCCGCACGAATTGGCTTCGACTTTCATGGGTCGGCTTCATAACCAAGGTTCCTCATTTGCATGTGTCATACTTGAGAAACTGGTATCTTTCCTCGATCGCTCCTAACGTACTTTCTTCTGTCGCCCACTCGTTCATTCGCCCGTTCGCACAAGAGAGAACGAAATCATTCGGAACGATAGGAAGCACTTCGTCTTTGTTCTTTTTCATATTTGTCAATCCGAATACGGGGGCAATTCTATCGACATCTAGGAAAACGGCCAGAGTCTGACAGCACAGGATTGGAATTGTGATTTACTTGAATCATCCCGTCCATTTACGTTCCCCAGTGACATATCGCGTCCGATCCTTCCGGCAGCGATTTGAACGAAGTCTTTATCGGAGGAACGGTTATCACGGGCATGGGATCTCAAGATGAATCTTTCAGGATAGATAGCTCCCAACGCGCGAGACACAGTCATCATTGAAATCATGCATTCCCACAAGATTCGGAGACTTTCCTTTGATTCTCGGTATATTCCGCCTCCAGCGGTGGGAGGGCACACCAACTGTCCTTGATTCCGCTACCCGGATGGTGTGAACGTATGCGGCGCGGCGTGCTGCTCCTGATGGTGTCCTACTTGTGAGGCGTTACAAAGTGTTATGGCGGCGGCTGCTGCTGCTGCTGCAGTGTCAATTCGAAACATTTCTCTCCCTCGCATCTGAGCCTAGCTCGAGTTGTTTTTACTGGCCTCCTCCACCGCACGCAATCCCCGGAAGGACTCCGAGAGAAAAGGTCCAATCGCGATTTTTACGTCGATGGCTGCACTGATGCCCGGATCATTCCACATGGTACTTCCTCCGTCTGCTGTCGCTAGAGACAACCAGTGAGCCGGTATACCGACGCACGACTTCATGCATCTCGTTTCGTCGTCTCAGAGGCTCTCGGTCGTTGTCGGCCTCACACAGGAGTGCAAGAAGGCAGACTAGGAAGTTCGCTGGTTCTCACCAGCACTAGAAGGAGTTCCTTATTTCCTGTGGACGCGTGGTACAAGGAGGAGGTTGCAGCCCTTTCGTTTTGCAAACATCGATCAACACTTTATTTCGACTTAAAATTACACTTATATACAAGCGAGTCACCAGGACGTTGTCGTGTAAGCTTTGTACAAAAATGCTACATACAGACCGCTGTTTTCTCGTGATTATTCTTCATGGCACAACTGGGATGAAGTCGCCCGCCGTCCGCGTGCCTGTCTCGTTGCCAGCCGACCGGCCGACCCGCTTGATAGCCGCGGGTTATACAACACGTCAGCTGTTGCCTTCAGAAACATGTCACGTTTACCGACCTTCATTAACAGGCATCGCTCGGCGCAGGATCGCGTTCCGAAAAATTCCAAGGAAAATCCCTCGACTTCTTGACTTTCTCCAAATCTTCAGCGAGGGCACTTTTCCAGAACCAATACGCTGCGTTGATTGGCTATGCAATTATCCGGAACATGGACGGATTGGTACTTGAATGATGAATGATTGGAGGAGACGTCCGGGACCAGGACCACACTACAAGGGGCGAGCTTACCACGACTGTTCGCTGTGCACTTTGCGCACCGGAGGCGGTTTTCTCCAACCTGGAAACAAGCACAGCGTCTCACTAAGCGCAAACGAGGATCACTTCGTGGATTTCCATTGCGCCGTGAATTATCTCCGAGAACGGACAAGGAACGCCTCTTTCGACAGCTCCATGGGGAGCCCTGCCAACGAGTCAGTCGGAAGGAAGCAGCCGGAACCGGTTAGTCAGGTGAAACTTTGACAAACGGCCACAATTGTCCATCCCATGTGAGCGTTCCACGACATGCCACCAGTCACTCACTGTGAGAAAAACGAGCAAGCAAGCAACAGAGCTTTGACGCGTGGTGAGAAGTAAGTTGGCAAGTCAGAGACCGGTCGTGGAAGAAGAGGAACAGGCAAAGTAATTCCGCGATCTCTTTCTTCCGAGCCCACTTTTTCCATACTTCTCCCCGGGGACTGCTCGAATACATTCGCTGCTCTGTCGCAACAAAACCAACGGAAACAGGAGAACATTCTAGGTGGGAAGAGAAAGTGAAGGAGTACCTATTGCGGCGCACGCGTGTGGAGATGAGGTGCAGGCTTTTCGAAGGAGAGAAAAGGACATGGACGAAAGACTTCTGCTACAGTCCTCAAGAGCAAAGGAAATTCCTCAGCCGCTAGCGATTCCGCAGCAAAGAAAAGCGGACAGCCGAATTCATAGAAGGATCTCTTCGCAGACTGCCGGTGCAGGTGCCGAACCGAAAACTCTGCCGTTACCTATCATAACTTGGGAGGCGTGGAGAGAATCAGGATGGCGCCAGTTCCCCGGTCAGGGAAGACAGTCTCCGGCCAGGGGTTGCCGGAAAGGATTCTTGAGTTGGAAAAATAGCGATCTCCCCCCAACAGTCTGTGGGGCCGTCAGAATCATTTTTCCCGTCACCAGAAGCGCGTTCGCATGCAGTGAGTGAATCGTCAGCATCAGAGGCAGTCCAGTGCTCTATGTTAAGGGTGACCAACAACAATCGAACAACAACCTGCTGGGGAAGGGATATTCGCAGCGAGCTGACTGACTGGGTTCGGTGAAGGATGAAGTGAAGAAACGGAGCAACGACTTTCGAACATTCAGACGTGGGTGAGCAGCGGACTCAGTGCCAGCCGCCTCCACCGTGACCTCCGCCGGCACCACCGCCGTGACCTCCGTCAATGGCCTTGACCTGCACCGGAATCGCTTTGAAGACTTTCTTTACTTGCGGCTGATTCTTGAACTGGTTCCTGTGCACCTGCACCGGCACATCCATAAGCATAGGGAAGCCTCCACCGAAGCCACCTGCCGGAGCGTCAAAGTTCAGTTAGTGGATTTAGTGAAAACATTTAAGCTTTCTACGATGGATCATGCTCCGTGTATCATCTCCCGTTCAACAATTTTTCTCCGTTTAAATTATTGCGCTGAGTCCACGCAGCCTTGTTATCTAACTCCGAATCCGTTCATCTCAAAGTGGATGATCGACAGCATCCCCATTGTGTATGTTTCTGCTTTTATCACAGCATCATCCAGGTTCTGAGCAATCGAAAATACCAAAATCAATCGAAATTACCTCCAAAGCCTCCGCCGCTCATCCAGCCTCCTCCGCCTCCTCCCATTTTCCAACCAGAGCCTCCTCCTCCGCCGGAAGGCCAACCGCCCCCTCCTCCGCCAGAAGGCCAGCCGCCTCCTCCTCCTCCACCTGAGGGCCAGCCACTTCCGCCTCCAGCAGACCAACCGCTGCCGCTTCCCCCCCCGAATCCACCCATTTTCCATCCACCGCCGCCGCCACTGCCGCCTCCAAAGTTCCAGCCACCGCCTCCATGTCCACCGCTTCCTCCGCCGACCTCGACCACTTTGAACTTCTGGCCCCCTCCGAAGCCTCCACCTCCGTGGCCTCCTCCGAAACCACCTCCTCCGTGGCCTTTTCCAAAACCACCTCCGCCGTGGCCTCCTCCAAAACCACCTCCTCCGTGGCCTCCTCCGAATCCACCTTGAAATAGAACCAAGAACTATTAGTAAAGTGCATCTCCGCTCAGAAGAATCCCACAGCATACATGCTGGTAACATTTTGATAAGACCCGCTGATCTTGAGAGCATTTCGAGACTCCTCATCAGTTCATCTCCGAAAAAGGCGGAGGAAGGATGGGATAACTCATAGGCGCAGAAAGTCTCGTTCTCCCCATGCTCGCCCCGACAGAAACTTCAACGGCAGCCCATTCAACGAGTTTTGTAACGCGGCTTGTTCCCTCAATTCAGCTCTGCCTCCGACTCAATCCTCAGTCGGCAGCGGTCGCAGACTGACGAGGACCGGGACGAGGAAAACACCGGAAACGCGAGTCCCGAGCACCAAGTTTTTCCCTTCCCACGTTGCTTGGCGCCGTCAGTCTTACAGCATTTACTGCTCCTGGTCATGGCGGAGGCAGCGCTGGTTGAACTATGAGCCACCAACAGGTTGTTGGGACGGTCACACGAGTGTTCCCTAACTCGCCCCAGCGGACGTCAAGTTGACGCTCTTCATCGCGGTCGGGCACGCGACGTTGTTCAGGAGAAAGCGCTTCTCACACGAATTTCGCCGTGTCCGGTGGACGACCAGATTTTCCCGTTTAGCGGACCGTTTCATGCGGTGGCGTATTTCCATATCTTCGCTTGCTCAGTCATCCACTGGAACGGACGCCGAAAACAGCAATAATGACTCTCGGAATTATATACAGCTCATATCGCTGACAGTCATCATTTGAGCTACTTGCTGGCTTTTTATGTGACTGTGCGCATCACACAAAGGGGCAAAGAACGTTTACGTCACCGCGCGTTTCGGATGCAGACATCCCAGCGAAGCTTTGTTCACACTCAACATGGCGGGTTTCGAAGAGGGTCCATGAAAAGTCGACATGTCCAACTATCCGTTTCGTCGGTGTCTCCCAAAACTTCTCGGAACGTTTCCAACTTCACGAGGAGCCACGCGGCTCGAGTCCGCTCGAAGCAATTCCACAACAGCTGTCTGGTAACAGGAGCCGCACCCAAAAGTCTAATCTTGGCGAAGTCAGCCACCGGAGCCTGATCACTGACTCGCGCTTCTCGTGAGACGTCGACAAATCATGGGTATCGTCACCATCTTCTCGAGAGTGCCCGGAATCCGCAGAAACTTCGAATTCCCGATGCTCGCTCAGGAGTTTTATTTTCAGGGAGTGGATGGTGTTATTTTGATCGCCGGGCTCCCAGAGCAAACAGCGAAAACGAATCGCAGCTCCCCATGAAATATTGATCCGTTCAGTTTGGTAGCTAAACGGAAACCGCTGGAGCCGGTTGACAGTCGCGCGCGGGGGTTCGCAAATGGGATTGCTTCTCATCAGGAATACACACTCGAACAGACAGAGATTCCGTCAAACACGAAGACGCGCAGAATCGACGAAAACTTTCGCAATCATCCGAATGCTAATTACTCTTCCGATGAATATCCCGAATTCAAAGAGTTCGGTACACTCGAGGACGCACGCGGTGAACGCACGAGAGTTTGAACTCTCGTCAAAGGTGGTTTCGTCGTTCCAATCTCCGGGATTTCCAGATCGCGTCGTGGAGATTTTAGTCCATTCCGTCAGCCTAGGGGCTCAGGCTCCTCCGATCCGAGAGGCTCAGATCAACGCGTAAACAGCTACCGCCCAAATATAATTCAGAACGCAAATCGGCTGCTGGAATTTATTCCATTAGAGCTTTCACTCACCTCCTCCTCCGAAGCTGTTAGGGATCCGGATGTGCTCGAATTTGATCGGGACGACCGAGGTGTCGACATGGGCGATGAATTTTTTGATTGTCGTGAGCGTTGCCGGGCCGACCTGCTCCGTGACGGGTTTGAGCAGCAGACCTTCTTTGACGTCTCCTCCTCCACCGCCGCCGCCATCTGGAATTTCCAATTTACTTGAGTGACCCCGCTCATCGATCCCCCGTACACTCATCGGGATGTTGTCATGCAGCTGTGTTTCCCTTGTGTTTCGAATTTCCCTCTCGCCAGCGTCGGGACGCTGCTATCGTCCCGGTGCTCCACACGGTGCGGGAATCGAGACTAGCAACATCGAGGTTGTTGTTCGTCTTCATTTCATTTTCATGCCGGACTCGATTCTGTGATCGTCCCATCGGAAGTGATTCGTCACCATTTTCGCCACCGTCGACAACCGCAACCTCGTAAACGTCAAGTCACCGATTGAAACAATGGCGAATTGGATTGTCTGTGGCCGTTGGCATAGTTTCCGCGGGATCCTTTGACCTACCCCTAATCGAGTTTGGCTCTGACGCCTCAGAGCCGTTCCCTTCTCTTTGTCTCCGGCATGGAGCTTATCAGAGCATGAGGGGGGATGATGTGTTCGAGGGGAAGAGAGATCGATGTCGGAAAACAAAACGAACGAAACCCACTGACAACCAACAAATGAACCGGGAACGAAAGACCACAAACGGAAAAAAGCCGACCTCACTGCGCTCAGAGCAAAGGCTATGGAAATGCTTAGAGAGGTAAAAACCGCTTCTATCTACTCCGTCGCTCTTCGGACCACCTAAAGGCGAAGTTTTTTGTCGATGCGGTTTTGTCTGAAGCCGCTAATGCGAGTCTGATTGAACGGACGCAGCGACTGAAATGGTAGAGTCATACCGAGGAGCCAGAGATCAACCGGGCGAAGCAAGAGTGTCCGCCGACCGCTTTCCGACGGACCGGCTGACCCGTCAGGAAGATGCTAATGAGCTCACTGCTTACTCGGTTTCCGCCCTTCCGCGAGGATCAATTGAAGCCACCCAGTCAGTCAGGCGACCAACAAAGCAAATTAGTCGAGGTATATCGTTGTCGTGGTTTTGAAAGCCGCAACATGCTGAGGCTTCTGGCTCCTCGGAGTTCTCCGATGGTGAGTGGCCCAGAACTGGAACTCATCTCAAATCGATTGATTGAGCGATACGCGGAGCCGCGACCCAAAGTCGCAGATTATCCCTCCTGCACGTCAGCAACGAATACGCAATTCCTACTTCAAGTATTCGTAGAACGGTCAAATTCGGGATTCGTCTCTCAGTATGCAAAGCGCCATCCACACAGAGCTCCGAGATGTGGGGATCACTGCGAACGAGCGAGGTCCTTGTCAGAGATGGCTAGAGCAAGTTTCAGAAGAAATACTCCGAACCATCAAGCCTTCTTCACATGTTCTCGCAGTTCGCCGCATACAGCTCCGAGTCAGCAATTTTCGCGAGTGTAAGTTCTCAACCGGAATTTCTCTTTGTGATTGTGTGATGATAACCTCGTACTCTATTCACTCCGCGGATCGTCACACACGGAGGTGTTCAAACAGAGCGCCGTTTGGAGGTGTTTTATGGAAACTCCGTTTAGAAAATACAGGCTCAAGATAAATATTCGGAATAAGAGCGACAGGAAGGGATCAGAGGAGGCTTGAAGTCGGGAAAAGAAAGGAGGCAGTTCAGGCGAGGCAAAGGCTGTCAAGGAACGCAGACGGCATTAGGGGTGAAATATTGTTGAGGGGACGAACATTATTCAGGCAACGTAATATAGAGCCTGCGGAGGAATTAGACTTGGAGAGGGGAAGTGGTTTTCCTCAAGTACGAGTACTCCAGCCGGTCCCTGTTAGGAATAGGATTGATGCGGAGAGTTTGGGGGGAAACAGGAAGGGGTAGCGCGTTGGGAACAATGCAAATTTCCAAGGAGTGCCCGATGCATAATTTATACCAGGTAGACTGTTCTACCCAGGCGAATGGCGCTCCGACCAAGGACCTCGCGTCCGAGGCCTGGAAAACAGGCGCCCTTACGAGGGACCTTGAATTATTTCCCGTTTGAATCATCCAAAATGTTTGATCAACTAATTCCGAACGCCTAATCGAATCCTCAGAGGATTGCGCTTCATTTCGCGCATAGTAGAGGATATCTCAGCCTCATCCGCCGGTTGACTCCTGTGATTGCTCGATAACGTTTCCTGTGGGCAAATATGATAGAAATAAAGAGTACATACATCCTCCTCCACCGTGTCCGGACCAGCCTTGATTCCCAGCGTGCGCCACGGCAATGAGCGACAGCACCATCGCTGCCGTCGTCTGAAAGTCACGACATTTTTAAGATATCAGGAAAAAATACACTCGTTCTCTCGTCAGTACCGACCGCTGGCTTCTTCTCCCCTAACGGGGATGCTATTACAGGGAGGCCTGACACGGTAATTCCAAGTTTGAATCCGTGCGGACCTTTGAACGGCCGTTACCCTAAATAAAGCTCAAGTTCATCATGTGATGTCAACGGTCACTACAGTTATGGCTGCTTCCCATCGGCGGGAATCATAATCAACGGAAACTGATGTTTTAGCTTCACATATCGGGATCGGCGTTAATGAGATCGATGTCGAAACCGGAGTTCTCAGGGGTCATTATTCGATGAGTCATGAGAAAGTGCTGGAGAATTTTCGTTCGTGGCGATCGGTAGGATTCCTCGCAGCCAGCGTTTGGAGCATTGGAACACCCCACTAACTATCTTAGGAGCTTCCACAAAGACTGGAAAACTTTAGTTCTCCGCGTCCTTTATTGACCGCGTCATTCGAAACTCCACACCAGATCGAAACTCCCTCTGCTGAACTACATGACCTCATCGCTGTCAGACAACCGCAAGCTTTTGTCGGTCCCCTGAACCGGGCCGCGCGAATCCCGAACTCCAGACACGGAACTCCAGCGTACCTTATCCATTTCACAGAGCTTGAGGCAATCCACTGACGAACACGAAACACGAACTACGACGAACGACTCTCACGGCACGACGAACATCAACGAAACGTCAACACACGGAACGTGGACTCTTGACTGGAGCTCGGCACTGCGTCACGTTTTTTATAAGCAGCATCGCGACGCGCGGGGAGAAAGCTGCGCATGCGCTGGCCGGTAGGGTCTTCTCGCGCGACGGGCGCGAGCCCCGGGATCTTACGGCAGCGCCATCGCCACTGGCCCCCTGGTTGGTTGGATTGCCGGCCTGCCCGACTGGCAAGCTGACTGACCCCTTGTTGGACCTTTGACATCAGCAGCGTACATCTCGTCGTATTGGATAGACAACAACAACGGCAGCAGCGGCGGACACGACGAAGATGACGCTAACGGAAAACCGTTGACCAGCTCGTTGGTCTTACGTCGTGTCTCCGTCGACGAAAGTCTCGCCGATGCTTGCCGCTCAATGCCGTTTGGAAGTAAAGGACTCCCGAAAGTCCGAAAGGTTGCTCATCATTGATGGTGTAATCAATTGGGATCTTTCATAATGATGATTAACATGGACGTGATAAGAGACTCGCAAAAGTCCCCAGCAGCCGGCTACACTTCAGTCAAGCAACCAGCGGATACGAGAGATGTTTGGGTGTTCATGACATGATATCGGTTCTCCGGCGTCTGGACACCCATAAAACTCGTGAGTTGGATCTGCAGGAACTGAAACGGGTGTGTGAGCAGCGTGTCTCGCCTTCCTGAAACGCGATTTCTGATTCCATCTCCCTCGAACGGATTTCTGAGGAAGTAGTGCTCTCTGCTCCGTGCTCTTTGAGCGAGCGGACGCATTCGATAGCCTGCGTCGGGCTCTCCACGAGTGAGGGCCGCACTTCCGAGGCGGCACCTACAGCTCCTGTTACCCGCTGTCAGCTTCGTGTTGTTGCCGATACGTGAAAGGTTTCATCTTGTCCCTTTTTCTCTTGACCCGGATTCTCTCATTCATTACGCACGAAAAATGAGGATTAAATTCGGAGCTTGGGAGGAGGATCGACTGAACACACGAAGACGACTGTCTGAATCGAAAACTCAGGTAATAAACGAAAGAATGAGCCAAGAATGATCGGAGGGTCGTCCTAACTGCTATGAAGAAAGCTTCAGGTGGCCCTTCATCTAGATTATGTTGCTGTTCCGATCCAAAGAGACGAAATCTGTGATTATCACACTTCCACTGAGCCAGGATTTGTCGGCATCGTTCTAGAAACGACCAATCAATTGTTTCGGGTAACCATTGAGCTTGGAGGCTCAGTACAAGGCGAGGTTTCGAAAGAAGGGCTTAGAAAAAGATCCAGTTTCAGTTCCTCCGTTGTTTTGACTGCTCGGCGAAAATGACACAATTCCATCCATGTCTGTCGATGGCTCTGTGGGGTATCGAAAGATGTCTGGCGAAGTGACCTGTCACGAGCGTCGGTCAGACCGAGTTGTAACGAAATACGTATCCGAACGAATTAACTGAGAGTATGAGCGCTTGGGCTTTGGGAATGCTGCCCAACATTGTAGAGTGACTGTGTCCTCCTCGGTTCTCGCCTCAAATAGAAGCCCCGCCCCATTCAGAGAGCTGATCTCATGGAATACTCGATCCGGGTCCATCTGGCATCGTTTCAGAAAACTGAGGTTCGTCTAGCCTCGCTGACCCTTCGGCCATCTTTTCAGTGAATCAACTCTACCTCTCTCCATTGCAGCTTGTTCCCGGTCAAATGTTCCGGAAAGGTGATCAGAGACAATCAACGTTAAGGAGTAAATAAAACTATCAATGTGATAGAAGGTCAGAGAGTTCCCCTCCGTGTTGCTTCTTAGTGACTCCTGGTCGACGGAATCGACTTTAGAGCGAGCCCCGAAGGGCACATAATTGCTGGGACCGAATTCAACTTTCTCCTCTCCGCGCATCCCGGAAAGAAAAACGTCTTCCTCTGCCAACATTGTACGTGACGGGACGTTCTCTCAGAATACTCATCGAAGCCGAATTCCCCACCGAGACGATCACGGAGAGTTCGCTCAATTTTGCGGAGTCAGCGCGATTTCCTGAACTTCAATGCTCATGCCCTGCCCTAACATCGACTCAGCCACGAATGTTTGCTGCACTTCTCGATTTTTGCGGGAAGTTGAGCGAATGCGTCACGCCCTTGGCTGGCCGGGAAATAGGACGGCGGTCGGGGAGCGTCGTCTCTGTCTTGACTCGGATCATGAATGCACTCAGTCTGGGGGACTGCGTCGAAATCAAGTGATATCAGTTCATTGCTGACCTTATAGAAGACGAGGCGTCTTGAGCGGCGCATGGGTGACGTAACACGCTGGGAGCTGGCACGAGAGTCTTGACATCGGGATTTCACGCTCCGAGTCATGTTGATTTCAAGCTGTATCTACGGAAAAAATCGTCGCAAATTGTACTTTCTCGCTGTCACTCACTCAGTGAGTCGGGTCAGTCTTCAGCAGCGCATCCATCCCGTCCGGTGACTGACTCATCTGTCAATCCTTGGCTTTATTCCGCGGGGCATCGAGCAAACGAGGCAGCTCGCAAGGAAAACGGTGACGCGTTAATGAAGGATTAACAACGAGAGTTCGGCTTAGGAATGAGAACGCTGATCTTCACCATCGAGAACTATACGAAAAAATATGATGTCGATGTTCTATGAGAAAGACGACCCCGGTTTCAGTTTCACCAACATTCGCGTTTTCCCATGAGCAGTGCAATTACGATACCGAATCCTTCGGAAACATTCGTGAACTCGTAATTTCGCTCCTTTTTCACACCGTTATCCACGTATTCTTTCATCAAACACCCCACCAAGCTTCCCATCAGTCCTATCCTTCAGACTGCTGGTGCATCACATCAGCTGTCAGAGCTCCCCTTCGTGACCCGCCCAGCTGATCTCGTGAGTTTCCAAAGCATAAATGATCTGTTTCTTTCCCGAATCCGACTGCGTGAGCGAAGACTCCATTAACAATGTGGTTGCATAGAACGGTGACTCGTCACCGATGCCCTGGAATTCCCATTCACCACCTTTCTGTAAAAAGTGCTATCGAATCGAATTGAAGTCGCATAGGAACGAGCAGAAGAAAGCCGTTACCGATGGAGGAACCATTATTCGCGAGGAAAACCGTTACAGACAGCGAAACCGCTGTACTGAAAGTGATGGTGCACGGCAGAAAACAGTAGTGCATAGAGAAACGGTCGAAGTCGAGGAACATTCGAGCGCTTTCGCTCCGTCCGCCAACGAGTAATTCCGAAAAATACACGCCGGTCTGCTGCCTCAATCTGTATCATTTGCAATCAATCCCGAAACCGAATAAACGCTCGCCATTCATTTCGTTGCACAGAAAAAATCATATCAGGAGTCCGATGAGGGGGGAATCCCCTCGTAAAGTCGGATGCTGACACATACACGGGGAGCAGTTCGTAAAGCAAGTTGCAATGGTCGAATTGACAGCACAATTGAAATCCCACGAGAAAAGATACGAAGAAGACGTGAATTTTCGAACGATATTCAAGTCTGAATTCGCCTTGCTGGTTGCCAATGAAGCATTCATCTCGTCTGTCCATCCACCCATTCATTCGTCATTCATCCGTTCGTTTGCCTCCGGACTATTGTATGATTTATTGTTCGTTGGAAGGAGTTTGCCCCATGGAGCACAGCTTCCGACGAACTTAATACGGCTGCTCGCTGATAGCAATCGCAGCTCATGTCTGAATTGTTGGTGATTACGACGGCGGCGGCGGCGATGCGAGAGCCCAGGGGGAGGCGGCACGCGTGTCCAGTTTAATCCAAGTCGGTTAATACAGCTCCTAATCCGTCGTCTAAGAGCGCGTTCCTCCAATCTATCGTTCGATTCAGGAGTCGGATTCGTATGTCCAATTTAATCTTCGGCCGACACCAGAGGACCGCAATCAGTCCACCAGCACCACGGCATCGTCGACGTGCAGGCGGTCAGACGGGTGGCCGGGCGGGCGGTTCTTGGGTCGAACGTCGCTCACTGGTGACCCCTGTTGCCTCGGAAGATTCCAGCAGTGATCGGTGTTTCCGACATATGGAACGGCGTGGATCCCATTCGGCGAAATTTCACACCGCCCGCCGGCCGCTTGGCGAAAGGAGCCGCTTCAATATCCCTGCATCCGCAAGCCATCACGACCGGTGGATAACAGTCGAGAAAAACAATCCACATAATAAAGGACACCATGGTCTGTGGTTGGTGAAACTTTCACCTCATAGCTTCGGCGCCCTCAAGGGGCTATCCGACAATATCGATCGAGACCTTAAGCCCCTTTTTGGGCTGAGCATCTTACCCAATTATTCCAGATCAGGGATCGACAAGGGCGGGCCCCGGGCCGATGTCGCTGCCCCGGTGCCGACCAGGCATCCGGCCCAGGCTACTCACACTCCCAGTTTGGGCCCGGCGCCATGATTTTGGGCATATATCGGGCCCCGTGCGGGCAAAGTCTGCCGGATTTTGCTCTGGATGATTCTCTGAGGAACGGCTCGGCGCAGGCTAACATCCCAACAACGAACAGAGTTTCGAACCCGGCTGAATCGGCGAGAACCGCCGGGCCAAATGTGATTCTGAACGGTGAGCGCTACGTCGATCACGAAATCCCCGTAGCGCTCATCGCCGACCACTCATTCGGGGAGTGCAGAAAAATTGATTGGATGATCGTGTTGGACCCCGCAATCAGACTGATCAGGAATGAATGGTGGCCTTGTGAAGGCGGAGATGGGAGAAAGAAATATCGGAGTGTCGGGAAATCTGTGCGAGATACGAGCGCATCCACAAAAAATATCATGGAATCGTTAAGTGCTGTCGATGAATCGTACTAAATGCAGAATCAGTACGGGGAAGGCAGACAGAAAAATGAACATCTCATCGGGAAGATGGACACTCTCGATCGGATCAGGCTGGAAGAGTCTGAGAGCAACAGGAGGAGAAAAATTGCCCATTCCGAAAAGCTGGAGGCCCGGTAGCTCTTTCAACGCATTCAGTTGATCATCATGACGACGAGCGAAGCAGCGGAAAGCAACGGTGAATTATCCATGTGATACGCCTTTAGCAGAAACATATTATTTACCGAGCGAGAGCTGCTACTTGATGTTGCTCTCTCTGATATACGAGCATGCTGCTCTGGCGGAACAAACGCACGTTCCGAACATTTCACTTCGAGAGGGACTCGGACTGAGTGGCTACGCTCTAAATACTCATTAGGTCTCATCTCTGGATTTCGAGCTTCAACGTGTTGTGGCGTTCCCGTCGGAAACTCCAATTTATTCCGGTCGGAAACCCATCGTCGTTACGCAGCATCGTGAGTCGTCGGTACTCGGGAGCGCGGTTGCTGAAGTAATTAATGTCGTTGCAGCAAGATCTCGTGTCGTCTTCTGAGGCGTTCTAAACTTCTCATTTTCGAGATATTAGTCTTAATTATTTACAGCTCAGCGGTTGCGACACTTCGTCTTTCTGGTCAGCACCCGTCGGAGTGGATGGAAGACGACCGGCAGTGACTCCTCGTTTGGCATGGAAAAAAATAAGCCGTGCGAAGTTGCAGGATTTCAAATCTTTATACAACAAATGGGAGCGGAGCGGAGTGGGCAAAATTTTGCTGCCAAAAAAATGAGGTAAATAAAGCGAAAGATCAAGGCCTCCGTGGCGATACAATTCCGAAATGGGCCAAGTGTTTGAAGACGATCTTCCGACGACCGCGGGGGCATCTGTCAAGCGGTTGACAGCCGAGTCAAGGCCTCCATCGGCCACGACTCCGGCGCGAGCCTCGGCAACCGAAAGAGAACGAAGAAAAGACTGATCATGAAAAACCTGAAATCACTAGGCGACCCGTTGGCGTTCATCATTCTGATCTTCATCCGACCACGCGAAACAAGACAGACCGGCGGGGAGGCTGAGAAGGACGTCACGCGGTAATTCGCGTTATTCTGCTCGTTCATGGGTCAGAATTTCGCCTTCATTGTTGATTACAGATCGTGAAACCAATTGATGCTCTGATTGCGATAATAAAGTCACGAGCGTTTTTATCTCTTGTCTTTCTTTTGTGTACGCGGTCATAACACTTCGGAGAAGTTATGGAGCAAGCCCCGGAGCTAATGAAGCTAATGAATATTCACCTGAGACGCGAAGCCTGACAAAATGGAGAGCGAGTTCTCCTAACAACGACCATGCACAGCTCGGTGAGTGAGCCGTTCATACCCCGAAGTTTGTCACAACACCCAACTCTGCAGCCATGCCGTCCCGCCGCTGAGAAATGGTATTTCAATGCCCATTCATGAACGGATATCCTCGATCGAAAGTTGATTTTCTTTCATACTCAGTCTACCTATTATGTATTCTAAAACATGACACCCAGGAAGATTTTCATTTTTGAAAATCACGAAACGATGCGGTGCAACATTCTCCTGTGTTGCGTGAACACGCAAGAGAGCGTCTGGGATTCTGGTGCATAGAACCAACGGCTTTCGTTGATGAATTCGATCGCCATTCCCTATCCCTTCGTTGAATCGAACCTCATTATTTCTAACTCCCTCCTTCCCTCAGCTCATGCTGAATATCTGGTGTATTGACTTCGCATGGTTGATGGCTCTGTGGTTTAAACAGTTACGTCATGATTTCTTCACGAGTTCATCGATTCGTCCCAAGGGGTATTTGATGAGAGCCTTCTTTGATCATTTTCGCCATTTACATGAACTGGTGTTCGGGCTGAATCCAGGTTCCCCGTTTGCGTTCGGGAGCCGCCAGGGTCTCACACAAGCCAGCTGCTCAGACACGTACATTTGCGAGGGGGCAGCCGAGCAAGCTCTGGTGAGCTCTCTGGGTCGGCTTGAGAGGTGATGAGGACTGGAATTCGTGCGAGAGATGCAGGAATGTATGAGTCGAAACTGAATGATCTCGCTTGTAACACCGTCGACAATGTATGGCAACGTCGTGTCGACCGCAACCAGAAGTGATGGATGACAGCTGAGCGAAGCGTGCTTCATTCCGCTCTGAATTGTCGTCATGACAAAATGTTTAACTCTCGCCTCGGTGTAATTCTATCGCGAGAACTTGTACGAAAATGTGCTCGCCCCTGACGGGAATTTAGACGCCCTTGAAGTTTATGATGCGAAAGTCCAGTCCAGAAATCTCAGTTCTGGAAAGTTATGCCCGATCGACGGTCGCCGCAGTAGACATCGTGAGCCCGCCTTTCCCTTAGAAGCACTCAACAACGGGTTCTCGAATAAAAATCGATAATGTCAAGGAGGTATCATTCGATTTTCAGGCTCGCGAGGAATGGTTGTAAAATCAGGCTTTTGCTTTGAAACCGTTGCACAGAGGAAACAACATAGTGTGAAACACTTTGTCGTAGCCGATCCGCACAATTTTCACGATGCTGATGGAGACCATCGCTGACACCCCGCCTTTACCGCCGACATCGCAATCGCCTTCACGAGAAGCTTCAGCAGCCGTCACAACTTCTGTTGTTCTCGGATGCTGGCGACGTTTTCGTCTCCAAATGTGCGGGAAACTTTCATTCTGTTCACGTGACTGAACAACCGCGCGAAGAGTGGGAACGAGCAGAATGAAAGCTCTGCCAGAGAGCCGTAGTGTTTCGTAAACTTTGTGGTCGGCTGGCTTGCCGACGAACGGACGAGCGTTTCTTAACAAATCCAAGACAAAACCTGCGCATCGCTCCCTCCATGTTGAAGGTCAAACGCATCTTCCAACTAATCCAAGTGTTTGTCTGGACGCCACCCGCTCACTCGTCTGAGCGCCAGACAACCACAGACAATCGAGTGGCCTGCACCATCCGAGCGAATCAAAAACCGCTCGGGATGGAAAGTATTTGTCCCCGGCTTATTGGGCACTGATCGTTCAGAAAACTACTTCTGCGTTCTTGCAAAGATACACGCGAAGGGTTCTAAAAGAGGGATTCGGGCGTGGGGTGAACTCGACCGTGCAATGACATCCGCCGCAAAAACATCGGCGAGTCCGCTTTGTTGTAACTCAGGAGAACCACCTCTTCGTCCTCCGGTGTGGGTCTCGTCCATTTCATGTTTCTCTGATTCGTGTCCTCGCCCTACGGAGCCCACAGACGAAGCAAGTTCGCAATAGAGGTGGTGGCAGTGAGACAAACAGCCAGGTTGAGGCTTGACGCGTAACTGAACTGCTGACTGAAGAGTGATACCGAAAACGATGGAGTGGAGTCGAGAGTAGAATCGGGTTTCCGTGGAAGACTCTAACTTTTCAAGAACAACCGGGCTGTCTCTGACCTTGAGGCATTCTGGGTGTCGAGGATCGATTCGTCCCAGCTGGTTTGGTCGGGTTTCGATTGACTCCTTTCTGAACGACGTCAACTGTACGATGACGGCCTCGGAAATCGGATAAAGCTGCAAATCATGATTGATGAGATTTTTCGACGGCGAATCTCGAGAATCCAACGCGAAATCGTCAGCTTTTTGGCAAGCTCTCAGACCGCCGAAACTGGAGTCCCGAATCGATTTGTCCGAGCTGTCTGCGGAAGTTGAAATGAACTGAGCGGATTGTAGGGTTGGTCGAAGTTTCCACTTTGTCTCGAATGACCAACTCACAAAAAGAATATCTCGATGAGTGAACGCCGTCAGCTACACAGTGATTTTCGAAAACGATTGGCCTCCAAAGAGCAATGAATGTTACAAGCACGGGCTTGCATCGTCGATCCGAGAGAAAATCTTCCCCGGCGTTATCGAACGGTTTGCTTCTCGAACGGTCTGTCGTTCTGCGCTGACCGTGGAAGACTCTTGGGATCCTGCGGGTCTCACAACAAAACGTTGGTTGTTCAAGACTCATTCGGATTCGCCGCCTCATGCTGTCACGGAGCAACTCTCGCTTAGTGTATGAGAGACCGTTCATAGTTTCCACGTATCAAAAATAAAATGAAAGATTGAATGCTGGCGCAGTTATCGCTCCACCAGGCGACACCCTCGACTCAGAGCAAGGACTGCGAAATCATAAATGAGTTGGAAGGTCTTGAAAAAGAGCGGAATCTTGCCGCGGTCCTCCAGTGGCCGCCAGATTTCCTACCACTGCGGTCGAGAATCGTTGCTGCTGTTGCTGCTGCATAGGGCGCGACAATACAGGACTGCGTCATTCCTACCGAATACTTTTGTGCGTTCCATTTTATCCCAGCTGACAGATCGATTCAAATTCGATAGCTCCAAGACGAGACCAAAGATTATTACGTCATCCAGCATGCTCCCTTCGCTGCTCCATTTTCTCCGCCACTCGAGCCCATGTCACATCAAGACTCAAAAAAACTTCATTTTTTCATGACGAGCCCCTTTCATCGGTCACAACATGATAGATGATCGCGTCGGGTTTTAGAAGCGTAGTTCGAGAAACTCTTTGAAATGAAGGTGAGATGGAATCGATTGATCAACCGAGCGATTCATCAGGCGTCCCTTCCATCCTCCCATCCATCGGTCAGTAGACTTCATTCGTTGTCAAGTTCATCCGTCCCATCGTCGTCGTCATCGAACAATCGCCCGTTTTGTAGATTGCGCAAAGTGTACTTCTTCGATGACCACAAAAAAAAGAAGAAAGTATCAAACTTTGACCTTTGATGAGCGGAAAAGCGTTTAGCTCTCGTAACTCATAGTTTCGTACGCAATATCTCGATGGTAATATTGTCGCTGTTCCTTCTCGCGCAGTTGCCTTTGTTTTGAGTGCCGTAGCTTGTGACGTGATCCCGGTACTTTGCTCCAGCGCTCTTGTGGGTACTTTGATTCTGTTGCAGTGTCGACATCTGAGGCCCCTTCCTACTTCGGCTCCTCGATGCTGTTTACATGTCGCGTCGGCCGTTGTGGATTTTTTTTCGATGCACCCTGAGCAGTACATCAAACTCCAAAAATAACTCGTGCACAACTGTTGTTGATTCCATCGGTGCTGATATTTCGGCACACCCTCGAGCTCGCTCGTAGACTCGATGAGTCTTCAGGCGTCGTGTCGAGACGTTCTCTATGATCCTCACAGGTTTTGTCATCCTCGATGCAGGTCAGGTTTCCGTAATAGAGGCCGCTCCGCTGACCGCGGATTCGCGGCGCCCGTTCGGAGCGAGGTTCCCGAACTTGCCTCGTTCTCGTTGAATATTCCCTCGTCATTAATAATTCGATTGGCCGGTGTCAACCCAGTCTAGGAGTGGCGGTCACGGACCGAGAAAACAATCCGGCGAAAAATTTGAATTTACGCCAACTTCCGTCCTCGCATCGGCCGAGCAGATGCTCAGACGTGTGTTCGCCAAGTGTGACCTTTCTCTACGTTCGAGGCAAATCGCGAGCTAATGCCGGCCTTTGCCGCCGTTGCTGCTGCTGCCGATGACACGCGTCCATTAGTCGTCGATTGCAAAGACTTTGATGTTGTAGCCGATGTGCTGTATACTTGTTCGTGTGAGGTCGGTCGTCCGGTTGCTAGCTTGCGCGGTCATCGTATTATTCGAAAGGCTATTTGGAAATTTCGGTTATAGCAGCTCGTTTGCGCCGCCCTCGGGCAGATTGGATTCTGCTGGTTCGCTCGATATCCCGAGAGGTGTTCACAGCCTCTGGCAGAAAAGCCAGCGACCGAATTCTCCAGCAGGGATAATCCGAGCGAAGAGACGCTTGTCACAATAACTGTCCAAGGTTTTCTCTTTCATTGTACCGGATGATTCCGCTGGGTTTTTTTTTTATCTGCCGGCGTGGATTGTTCTGAGCGGCCACCGTGAGATTGTGGAGCAAGCTGTAGAAATAAGATGGCAGACAATCATTCCGACCGCTTGGGGGGACGCCGTCCGAGCACGGTACTGATTCATTGTGAACATCCATGCAGGGTTTGAGTGGTCCCGGTTGTGGATTTGCTCAGATGGACGGCGTCTGTAGAGTCTCATTTTATTCCGCGACAGTTTTGCGATCGTTCCCAAACTGGAGACACTCTTCTCTCTGTCCCGCTCTCACTCATCTGCTCGCGCCTGTCAGAACTATCGGAACAGCCTCGAGAACTCGGTATTTGGATGGTCGTTCCGCGGTTCATGGAGCTCTATCTTTCATCGGTTGTCGCTTTGTCGTTAGGAAATTTCCCCCAGAGTAGTTCTTTCGCATATTCGGCTCGACCACGCGGCTCGGTTTCTGCCGGTTCCGCGAATGCAAACCCACCTTCAGCGCCAAACAACTGAATGAAGTAAGATGAGGATGAGAGAGAATCACAAGACGAACGAGAGCAGCTTTTCAGATTGATTCTGCACGCTCGTCGCTCGGTTAGTTCCGGTATCGGTATAACGGAAACAATGAGATCCATGGAAAGAAAGCAACGGCTAAGCCAAACAGGGCTCTCTGTCCGAACACTCATTCAACTGATTGATCGATCAAATGGAAAGCAATCCGACAATCTTTGAATCGTTTGATCGATCGCCCGAGCATCCGCGCGATCGAGAATGAAGTCCTCTGGAAGCATCGGCGCGATTGATCTTTTAGTTCCGAAGTTTACAAAAAGGCCGAGCATCGTACCCGAAATTCCGCCGAGAGTTGTGCACTCTCCCGAGAACGGCCTGGCCCTTCGAGGCGTTCCCTGTCGCTGAGGACCCTTCAACGTGAGGGTCTAGGCGGGTCCACACACGAATTCCTGCTCCGCGGCGGGTAGTTTTCCGGGGGCACCTGACTTCAAAGGGAGAGCTTGCTTCCAACGACGACGAGCTGCCATTATCTCACTTCGAGCGTCACTCTGAACATCGCGAAAATCAATGCTTAAAGTCTTCGTTCGGGGAAGGTCCTCTACTTCGAAGACGTAAGTGCCGCGGCTTATGGAGAGCGCCTTTCTGGCGAGCATGAGGTCGTATCTGAAGTGTCCCCAGGGCGATCGCATTTGCTCTAACGGAAATTCTCAACTTGGATGGAAAATCGGAGCGCTCTGAAGAAGCAGAGCTGGCTCGGAAGAGACATCGCAGCTTTTTTTCCGTCCACCCGATCCAGTTAGCATCGCGAAGAAACAACGTGGCTCAACAAAGGGTCAGTTATGCCGCCGCAGCGGCTGCTCCCGCTGAAGCTGACCGATGGCTCTTCTTCTTTCAGTGAGTCGTCTGTCCATCTTCCCGTTGACGTCGCTTTCTCATTTTTCTATTTGACTTTTTCCAGTCGCTCCTCTCCGACCGAAGCGCGTTGACGAAATCCGCTCGTGGAGAGAAAAAGTCAACCGGTTGCGTTCCGTCACTTCGAGCCACCGTCTGACTCCCCGAGTCCCCCGCCGCGCCGATCGGCTTCGATGTGAGCGCCTCCGATTCAGATACCATCGCCGAGATAAGCTGATCGCGAGCTGTGAACGACGCAGGCGAGTCTTATGGATGACTGGGAGCACAGCGGTTCCGATGACTGGAAAACTGAAGAATGTTGGAAAGCTGGGAAATGTCCATACTCACCGATGGGCATATTGTTCTCGCCTACTCACGGAATGGACTTAGTTTCCTGACGGGATCAGCGTTGTGAGCAGAAGTCAGCAGCGAAATCTAGTTCTGACGGGCTGATCTCTGTCAACTCCTCGATTGCCTTATTGGAAGACCCGATATCAGTTTTAACCGAGCGTCTCGCAGGCAGATTATCCGGTGATCTCCTAAGTTCAATTTAGGGCAATCTGGATCTGTGTCCGCTCTGGCGAGCTACAGGAATTGGACCATGCCAGAATTTGGCATCCGGTAATCGACCCATTCGACGAGAACGTTTCTAGTCCATCGAGCGACCCAGGTCGTCACGGAGCAACCGCGAGTCCTGCGGCCTGTCACTTCGGCAGCAACATTGAGCCCACACCGGATGAGCCCGATTCCCCTCGGGACATTCGCTTCTAGATTCACGCGCATTGCAGAAAGTTCGCTGATTTGTGATGATGGAGACAAATGTCACTGACGTTTGAGAGCAGTGCGAACTTCGACGCCCACTCAGACCACACATTCCCCGCGCGACTGCCCCGACCGCTTTTCCCCAGTTCTCGTCTGCGCTTGCCGCAGTCAGCTCAATGATTATTGATACAGAGTACACGCAGACGTCGGATTCGCTCGGAGTACGATCCGTTAATTTATTATTCCGTCTCATCTGGAGCTTCTGTGACTACGAACGCGCTCGCGTCAGATGACAAAGCTCTCCAGAAGCAGATTCGACAGCTGTTCTGATTGGAAGCCCAGTACGGCACCGAACTTTTCAGAAGGGAATGATTACCGCTCCGAAATAGGAGAAATCAATCACGAAATGCATCGGAGAAGGAGCTCAGAAGAAGAGGCTCAAAAACTCGGTGCATTGTTGTCCCCGAATGAAATAAAACGTTTCCGGGTCGCGAAGAGCAGCGGAACCGACGAAGGGTCTCCGCTACGCGGTGCAAAGGACGAGCAACAAATCGCTCGAGCTCGTCGATTTATTTGTAAACTGGATTCACAAGCACAGATGAGACCTCCTTTGTTTCTGGAGTCGAACTCCATAAAGTGAGGCCTTATTCTCTGGATGTAGGTCGCGGCGGATGAACCGGAAAGTGGAAATCTTCTGATTGAGGGCTTTTTATACGCTCCCTTTATTACCTGGAGTTTATTGTTGAAGTCATATGTCAACCGGACTGGAACACCGGGTCGGCCGATCACTCGGCTCCGCTCGCTTTTCGTTTTCTTCTTTATTCGTTTTAATATGCTCCCGATGCCTGTGTGCGCGGGTATACGACTCGCGAACAAGTCGACTCGACCGAAACCCTCTTTCCCACCAACTCCGCACCGCGTTTAAGGCGCCAGGGACGTTGATTGGTCCTGCGCGGAGCAGGCCGGCCGAGCGACTGACCGAACTATGACCGCAGGAGTCCGTGTCACATAGTAGCCTGCTGATTGACGCGGTAATAGTCCCACGGTGGCAACATGTGTTGAGGATAGATTGACTTATATAATGTCACTTGCTTACGAGTGTGCGAGCAAGACGTGG
The DNA here is from genome assembly GCA_037576195.1 of Phytoseiulus persimilis. Lineage (NCBI taxonomy): Eukaryota > Metazoa > Arthropoda > Arachnida > Mesostigmata > Phytoseiidae > Phytoseiulus > Phytoseiulus persimilis. The sequence continues at coordinate 44,114,414 of CM075102.1, read as the reverse complement.
ACAACTTGGCGGGCGGGCGGGCGGACTGCCCGCCCGACCGACCGACCGACCGGGTGAGTCGTTCTCTTGAGAGTCATTCATACCACACTGTTCGGGCTCAAGCAGGAGATAAAGCTCAAGCCAGGATAAGGACTCGGTTCATTTCGTTCCGGCTGAATCTCGTTTCTGGTAATCCTCTCGAATGGAGTGCGCAACGACGTCCTTGGACGTTCAGCTTCGAACCATTTCAGCAACCCGCAGTTCTCCCAACGTAACAAGCCCCCCGGAAACCAGGGCAAGGTATACTAGAGCTGAACCGCTCCGTGTGTCGAAACAATGTCGAGTTCCGATGAACTCGATCTCCGCACTCTGACTGCTCCCCGCCCACTATCCTCCAGATCGAATTCCCGGCGAGCTTCGTTGTGTGAAACCGAACGAGCGGCGGACGAGTGAACCGGAAGCGAAGGTTGAGGCCGACGGTTGTCTGTAGATGAACATATTTTCGACTCATTGATAAATGTGAAACAGCCTCGGTTGGGCTGGGGTTTCGCCCTTTGCGGATCGCGTTGGATGAGATTATCGCTTCACGTCAGAACGTTCGGAGATGGTTAAGTTGAGGTCGCCCATCTCGGTTACGTGGATGCAGCTGATTGTGGCATTCTGTTGTTCTGGAATTCGCCGGATCCGGATCCCGAGGTCCCTGATGGTTGATTGATGAACACAAAATCGAGTATCCGACTAAGAACACCCCCAGAAAATCTCTCTCTGTTCCGGAACGAGTGGTCGTCGGAGCTCCTTGGAAACTATCGGTTCCGGCCTGGTTGGGTTCGGAGCATCGGGCGATACTTCAAAGCGAAGCCCCGAGAAAGGAATGTCAGGGAGATCTGGAGACGGGGTCGCTCGCTAATACAGGGATCTGTGGAGAAAATCGCAATCTAGCACTGAGACGTTTTTAGCAGCCTCGAGAACTGAGTCGACCAAGCTCGTTAGCTTCCGTAACGTGTGCTCGAATGCCAGAGTGCTCCGCCAACGAATTCGTTCGAGATGATACGAGCTCACGAATCTGGCCAAATACGAAACCCCGGCCAATGTGGGAGTCGTCGGGTGCAGGGACGTGGATTTCCGTGTTTCGGATCGGTCGGCCACTCGATTCCCTCGTTCAAGTCCGGCCGGCGACATCGACGATCTTCTGGTCGAACGACTCCATGCGAGCCACTTTTCTCAGTGTGCCCACCGCCGCCGCACGACCGATCCCCGTCCTGTCCGTGCACTCCTCTCGCTTCAGGCGTTCCCTGCTCTAATACGAGATTGATGCGGTCAGGTCCTCAATAAATCCTGGAACCAAGCCGGCGTATAGCGATTTGTATTTTTTCGTATGTTTCCTTGCTTCGACGAAATGGAGGTGACGTGCCGATGTCGGAATTCTCCCACAAATGTCCATCACATCAAGCTCGACGGACGTTCCACGTGGCCAAGCCTCAGATGTAGCGGCGGAACAGCCGAGCATCCCTGGTTCGTGGATCAGATTTTCAAAGCTTTCTTACAAGGTTTATCTCTACTCGGATTGTTTTCAACTCTTTGAGGCGGATGTCGTGCGGGCCCCGGGGACTGGCATCCCCAACTCTTTCTCGACATCCACTCCCGCCGAATCTACTGCAGTTTGAGCTTTTCCGGAACGATTTCAGGTGCTTGAGGGGCAGGGGGCTCCAAAACGGCGGGACTTGAGTCCTTGCCCACGCTGATGGCTACGCGATGCGGTTACCTGAATGTGGCTCCTGCAACATATGATTAAACGAATCCCAGAGATGACGCCCGGGGAGAGAGAAGGATGTCTCCAAACTCTGGAGCGGAGAATTTATGCGCAGTCATTTGAGGAGACGCTCGTCGAGGCCGTACGTCATCTAAATCCAGCTCAGCATCCTCGTGGGGAATTCGGAGCATGAAGAGGAATTCCTCGTCATGGCGCGTCTCGGGGTGTTTTTCCCCGCTCCCCACCTTCCGTGCATTTTCGTAAAGTAGTGGCTTTTTTTGGAGCGAGGCGCTCCCCCTGGCCCCCAATTCCACTCGGCAAATATGGGATGAAATCCAGGTGAGTGGAGTCGACCAAAGCTAAGAACGATTCCAACAAAAGCGAATCGCTCCCCGTCGGTAACGGAGGCAGGTCCGGGAGGGAGAATGAAATGAAGCAAAACTGGCGCGGTGGCGAGAAAAGTGCCTGGAAAAATGAGAACTTCATGCAGAGCCCCGCAGAATAGAGATTCGTCTGCGCCGTGATAGAAGTCAGTCAAGCTGCCAGTGAGCGAGGGAGGAGCTATTAGCTGGGAAAAGAGCTTAGTCGTTTCTGCAGAGAGATTTTTTCTCCTGCCCTCTTATGATTGCAAAGCGGATTTTCTTCTACCTAGGAGGAGCTTGAGAATGGCAGAAGGAAAGAAAAACTCAGCGTCGCGCTGCCCGACTCCAACTTTATTGAGGGAGATATTCACAACCACTCGAGGGACGTGAGGATCGGAATCGGTCGCGGCGATTCGAGAATTGTTGCTTGCGGCGGTTAGCAGAGAGGCGTAGGTTTGTAACAACACTGGGTAACTCCTGAGAGGAAACACTGACAGGAGCTCGACGCTGATCGTACACGAGAGGAGCAGGCGAACGCTTGTGGGGACGCAAGGCTGAAGCGTCGGCAGGAATCTTAGGGGATGTGTGAGTGTATGTGTGAGCCTTCTGAGGAAGTGGTAAGTACCGCGGGATTGCCGGTGATTGCGCAGAGGGGTAAGGTAAATGGAAACTCTGCGGGAGTTTGGGCGGGATGGAGCAGCGGGAGTCGGGCATGGAGCGAGTTCAGTCCTCCACCGCGCGAAATGAGTCTGTGGGGTTCCGGCGGAGGAAGCGCCTGCCCGAAAAGGATGTGTGCTCAGAAAGCAAATTTGTGGTGGGATAGAGGTGAATCGAAAATCTCCTTCCGCCTGTTTACCCTACAAAGCAGTCAAACGAACGAAGGAGAAAATAAACAAATCGTTTGGGAAGCCAACTGCGAGTTGAACTGCCTTCAGCAACATCGGCCGAGTGAGCCGTCCCGCCCAAAGATCACAACTGCTCGAAGTGAAAGGTCCTCTTCAAAGCTGGCTTAACGCGCGTTTCCGGAATGGCGCAGCGCTAGCCGACGACAGCGGGATTGTTTCCCGCGGTTAAAATTCGCTGAACGCGGTCACAGCGGAATGTAAATTTGTGTTCATGTGTATATCATCCTGATCGAGTGGAAGCTTGTCTTGTGTTCAGATGCATCGCATCTAATCTTGAGGGATTCCCCCGGTATTATTCTTCTCAATCTTCTTTCGAATCGCGTCCCTCTCCTCAGCCTTCCCGCATACGATCTGTCGAACCAAGACAATTCACCGGCTTTTGATCGTCCTTGAACGCCGTTCGCCCTCCTCAAGATGATGCTGTACGACTTCCGATTATCATCGCGACGAGATCGCGAGTTGAACTTTTTCTTGCAACACGATCCGAGTAAATCTTGATTCGGACCTCGGCCGGGCTCCGGAAACAGGTTTCTCTCTTCGTGGTGTCATGTTTCCGTGAGAGTTTCGTTCGCCAAGTTCCGTGGACGCCACTCGATCATATCGCTCACACAGTTTGTGTGTGTGTGTGTGTGTGTGTGTGTGTGTGCGTCTCCCTTCGCGGGCTTTTGGGACAACTTTGAACCCTTTTTTCACAGGCCATCACCCGGCTCTCCTTACTTGGAAAACACATCGTACGGGATCGTATACTCTTGTTAATGGTTCTGTCATCGTGACATTCTGACCTCATGACGGCGGAAAGCGAAGGTTTTCGAGGAAGAATTTTGAACTGCGCTGCCGAAGAGCACACCTGCACCAAGTCAAGAACCATCTTGATGAAATCGTGGATCGCTCAAGATGGGAAGTATGACGGTATTAGCGATCAAATCAGGAAGCTCCCACGTTCGGATGTACGACCCTGGGCCGCTCTAGCAGCGGTCGTGGTTTTCAGGAATCTTTATCGGAGTGGATGCTTTGTATTGTACTGATGAAACTTCAGGTGGGGAGATTCTGTGAAGTCGGGAATCAGTGACTTCAGATTCCTCGAAAGTGTCTGAGAAATTCACGAGGGTTGGACTCCTCTGGGAGGAAGTCGCGATCGGAATTAAGCCTGATGACCTCACCCGGATCAATTTGATCCTGATGGAAACAAGGCTCGGATTTAACTGGATGTGGAGAGTTGTTGCAAAATCCTGTTTATCTTCCAGCTCAACGGGGATCCCGGGCGGGTTGATGGCCGATGGAGGACAATCAGATTGTTCCCACAACGGGACCCATAAAATCGTTCGATGACGATCCACTTTATATCCTTCTGAATATTTTAAGCTGTCTCAAATTTATTGCTCGGAGCTGATGCCGCCATCTGTTCTGTCAAGGCCGCGAAATAAGGGTTCCGCTGCCACAGCTGACGTTCTGTAGCGTTGGGAATTCCGGACGCCAAGCCATGTAGAATTATTTCGCGAGCTGTGCGGTCGATGCGTTCCAGGGAACGACGTGCCCAGACGTCATGTACCCCGCAACTGTGAGCGTTTGAAGAGCAAGATGGACTGCAGACTGACTCGTAGTTTCACGTGTTTGCGCTGGTGGACGGCGAATGGTGTGAGCTGACTACGAAGAAGAAGTCGGCAAACGAGGAAGAAAGGGATACCCAAAGTTTTTGTGGGCCATTCGATCGTCCACACAAACTACGTTGGGTATGGACACCCAGCGTCTCTAAGTGATCTCTGTGAGAAGCGTCACAAACAGAATGTTTTCATTCCCTGGTTTGTCCAGGTTGTGAGGGTTCGAGGGCGCGGAGTTTCCTCTAAACACTCTAACCCCGACGAATTCTCCCAACCGCCACGCGAATGCTTGCAACCTCCGAGATACCCGAGTAGTTGGAGAGACGGTGATTCGGACAAGTACCTACCGGTATTTTCCTCCGAATCGACTTTAGCTTCGACCGTAGTTCACTCAAGAAACCTTCCATCGGCTCGGTTGCACAGCCTCGGAAGCTCCGCGAGTTCTGGGTCATACGATCCAGAGTGGAACGTGGTTGCCATTCTCAGACATAGAATTGCTCCGGAGAGATCGAATCTTTCATCCAGGGGAAATTGCTCATCATCGAGCGCTCCGATATTCTGTGCAGTCATTGAGGCTTTCAGCCTGATGAGCTAATCGGGTGAATGAGACTCGCATCACGACGAATTCTGCCAGAATTTCAATTCTGTATTTCAGAACGACTCATTCGAAAAAAAATCATCACTCAACCCACCTGACTTAGGAACTTCCACACGGAATTTCGAATGCTGTCGATGCTCCAATCGGCGAACGAGGTTGGGCCGAGCTCGAGAACGCCTTAAAACGGTTTTGCAGTTGCTTTGGGCTTATTGCGAGGCCGACAGATTCCCCATCGAATCACCTTGTATTAAGGACAAACACAAATGCAAGTAGGGACAACAACCGTTTATGAGCATTCACGGATTCCCCTGCGCAATCCCGCAGACACCTTACTGTCATCAAACCGGTGTGCAATGCTGGAATGATCGAGCGACGAAGTACACTTTATGATCCGTGGGCCTGTAAATGAGGACATTCTCTCAGTGAACACGGAAGCGTCGGTGACCTCACGGCGGAACGGATCCCGCGCGTGCCCAGCTTTCCCCGCATTGATAATATGAACGAAGAAATCGCTTCGCTATCCGAAACTTCACATTCTCTGAATCGTTCCTCGACGGGCATGGGGGTCTTTGATGGGGCGACCCCAGTCCGGATTCGCTCCGGACAAACGAGGAAGTAGCGTCATGATAAGAGCTCCGTGACATGGACTTCCTCGACCTCAAGAGACGGTTTTCGAAGCGGAGTATCCAAGACGAATTTCTATACGTCTCGAAACACCATTCCAATCGGAATATTCTCGGATTCCATCTGCTAACAAATTCTCGCTCACGATTCCCACGGGGAAAAGAACCGCAGGATGGGGGAAACTCCAACATCCTATGACTGCGGAGCATTGTGACTCCCATTGGGTGGATGAGAAACCTTCCTTCAAGTCTGCTCCCAGCCATCTGTCGGGATCCTCTCTCCTCGAGCCTTGGTATCAGTCCGATATCGTTATGCAATGCGGTTTGTGCCTGTTTTCCCTCAAACAGGTAATGAGTGGCCACGATTGCAGTATTCGCCCCCTTCAGAACAACTCCCAAGTTAATCGACCACTTCTGGGAAACTTGGGCGTTCGCGGAACGAGGTGCTGGCGCATATTATTATTATTATTACCCTGGAGTTCCCCGCCAAAGCCGTCCCCTGTCTGCAATCGAGAAGTGCCTCGACGGGACCCGCTCGAGCAGTCAGAGAGAAAGCTTGATACAAGTGTTCGTTCTTCGCTGCCTCGAAGTGTCGCCGGTGATCATAGCCCGTGGAGGATGAACTGGCATTTGTTTTCAATCACCTGACCACGATTGGGAGGGTATTCTCCGGACGCTTCAAGTCGGCGTTCATTCGGACACTTCAGCAGCGGCGGAAGATTCTCACATCGGGCGCTGAGCTTGAAACCCTTGTCAGTTTCGGTTTGAACAACGAACGTCTCTGGTGTCATTCGAGTGGCGTCTGAGAGGCTTTGTCTGGACTGAGCCACACAACTTTGTTCGTAAATCGCGCTGTGAACAAACATTGTGGAGAATGAAGTGGGCGGTCATGAAACCGAAGACAGGAGAAGATACTGCTATTCGACGAAGGGCTACAATCCGCTCGGAATATTCCTACTTGACCAGCTTATGCAGGGCGAGCAAACCCGACTCGAATGAAGGAAAATCTGGATTTTCCTTTGTCAACGAACGCCATCCTATCAAAACTGTCCCGTCTTGGAATCTCACCGCACGCGAGTGAACATCCGAAAGTGGAATTTCTTTTCATTAGCCTCACTTGAGGATTGGTGCGGCGTACCGGAATCTCTGCGATCAATGTTCATCAACGAGCACGTAACTTGGCGCAGTCTCGTTCCATACTCGCCGCTCCTCTGAGCTCGTCATCTTGGACAGCTCGCCTCGATTGGCAACACTACGGATCAGATGACTGTCGTATAATAAGGGGCCTCCTCGAATTTTTCCCGAGCTGCTGGGTTCCCTCCCAGTCGTGCTGGTCGACCTTGGCCGATGGATGCGTCGAATACGAGATCACGCAATCTGCAGTTGCCGAGGTTGCGCTCTGTTGACGCGGGGTTAGTTAAACGGAATCGACTCCGTTGAAGCATGGGTCGTGTGTATTCAGCAACTGATCTCCGGGGTATTGATTTGCCGCTCGGGAAGAAGACGGTGCTCGCGAAACCGAGCCAGACGGATTTCTGCCGCAAGAATACTGAGCTCTCGGATGTGGGCCCTCAAACGAAAGGGACCGATCGACAGAGTTATTGAAGCGGGAGCCTCCCCCACGCCGGTTGGTCGGAGAGCGAGTGGAAACGCGCTGAAACAATTCTTGAGTAGTTTGGCTGTCTGGCTGGTTCGTTCGACTTGCTTGCCGCTTGCCTGGTCAATCGGCCGACAAAAACTTCGAACGCGAGGCTCCAAAGTTCATTTCGGAGTAGAAACTTGGGTCACTCTGGGCTCCTCAAATATTTCCCAAAACAATTTCCCGCTGAACCATCGGCAATGGAAATCAAGCTATGCTTGGGTGAACCGTCTCCTGAGATCGATGCGCGGATGATTCCGCTCTCGGATCTGGAGAAAGCACTCTGTAGCGGACCGACGATAATCTCCTCGGAGGAGAGTTCATCGAAGTTCTCCAGAACAGAGAAGACGAGACGGAATTTGAGAGGTTTTTCTAACACATCCATTCCGCGGAAGCTCGTTGCAACGGCTGGAGATGAGAACTTAGGACTCTTGTCGATTAAAGCCGTATGTTCCCAGGTACTTCCAAGTGTGAATACATGAGCTTCGGATGAGTCTCACGGCTTGAAAAACGAGGACTGCGGCAGCGTTCCATCTTTTGGAGGGCGTTTGCTGCTCTCCGTCCCGCGTTACTCTCAACTCGCATGATTCCTGATTTGACGCAGTTTGTTGAAACATCGAGCAGTTCATTTCGGAGTTCATTCCATGAGGATCTGGATGTGTGGATTGTTCGAAAAAAATCGGAGGGTGCTCGATCGGACGCAACGGCAGCGGTTATTCGTCGTGAATTCCGATACATAATCGAGTCCTCAGGAGTCCATATTGGCAGCTTTGAAAAATTATACTCTTTCCCGTCATATTCTCTTCACTCGCAGGTGATGTTCGAAACGCATACATGCGCTCATTATGAACGAGCGTACTTATCTCGAGCAGGCCTCGAAGCAGGCATCGAGGGTGCAGTTTTAATATCATTTTTATATCGGCAAACGCTCGCGCCTTTTTTGGCGCTCCAATAGTTCTCTTCCTGATCGGGGTAAATGTTGCGCCTCATTGCCTCATGGCAATGAACGAATTTCGGGGCACACGAACACGCTGAATGAATTGCGTCTGGAAGTTCGAGCGTCCATCGTCGCTCGTCTCCCTTGCTCTCCCCCGCCCCTGTCCCGGAACCTACGTCGGATGAACGTTTCGGTTTTTTTTTTCCGCTTGGCTTTAGAACAGTAGCAAGGTCACGTTCGTCTGGAGCGTTGCGTGAAAGTTCACGCCGCTCTCACAGTTGTTTAAACGGGGTGAGGGGATGGGAGGAGGGGGGGGGACGCCTTTGCGTACTGAGCATCCAGCTTCGGGGCTGCTCGGGTCGTATTGTGAGGAGGAGCTAGGGGCATTCATCGCTCAGGCTGGAGGTTTCGGAATTCGAGCGTTCCGACATCGCGAGCTCCTCCTGTGCCTCCATCTGCACGAGGTGTGGCACTTCACCTAACAGGAGGTTTCTGTCCATCTTTTCGGTGCTCGTGTCGCTTCTTCCGACAATCCTTCACTCCCGCGTTCATCATCCGTTCGTCCGCGTGACCAACTGGGTGTGCTTGTTAAGAGGCTGCCATGTGGGTGCTCAGCTGCCATTCGAGCAGACGGAGAGTAGAGGATAAGTGGACTTTAACGAGATCAGTGCTGCTAGTGGTCGTGGTGGCCACAGCGGAGCGGGCCTGTTGTCCGTCCTTGATTCTCGACCAGGCAGACAGACGAATGGAAACAGCGTTGATCGGAACGTCGGATGGCGGAACGGATGGACGGCCCTGCGGACAGGCGAAGAGCAACGGGGACGAATTTCGGCTGCCGAAGCGCATGGATCCCCTTGTTCAGTTCCTGCGCTATCACCAACGTATGGCGAGTTCCCATTGCTCGAAGGACTTCAGAATGATCGCCGCGGGCAGAATTCGCACGACATGGAAATACATTCACTGATCAATGAAGCCTGGAAGGTTGGGCATAATTCCGTGGACTTCGGGGAATTCGTGTAGGAGCCTTCGCTGACATCTGAGCCCAGGCTCCATGGGAAGCGCACGATTCACTTGCATCGACTTTGAGGCGTTTCAGCGCAAACAGTGACCGTCTCGATTGCCGATGCATGATTCGCCCTCAAAATTCACCCAGGCCAGTCAAGGAATCATAGTATTGGTTCAGGGATGATTTTCAGCTTGTTCAGCTCGCTTCGCTCCTTCCATCAGTCCATGTGAGCGGACGGGTGTTCGAATCTCGGGTTCTACAGAACTCGGGTCAATGTGGCATTATCCCTCGAACCATCCTTCCAACTATTTACACCTATTTTCGTCGAAAATGAATTATTACGATGAGCGCTTCAGCGAACGGGCTCTCATTTTTCTGCACCAGCAGATACATGAAATGTCGCGGTCCCCGTTCACGGTGCAGGTCGACCGGGTTAGAGCCGGGGCCCAGTTGAAGTTGAGTACCGATTGCAGCATTCCCGGCGTTTCCTGGGACATCCCAGAGGTGAGCCACCGCAGGAAGCAAACGCGTCTTTCTCTTCCGCGAGAGACCTTCGAAGTCCCGCATTCCGGGCTGTTACCATGAATTCATGTTCTTAGTGGTGTTTTTGCGCCACCGTTGCTTTCACGGGTTTCTGCCCGACGTCTTCGCTTCAATCACGTCAACGCCCACACGCATCATCTGAATCCGAGACATATGCACACGTGCAAGTTACCCACGCAGCATGATGTGTGTTGTTACGCCTTCCCGCTCGGTTTGAGAAGCTCTCCCGACTATCCCTGCGCACATGCTCAGAATATGTCATCACATCAGTGAAATTTCCTCTGGAAGTTAACCTGCTCGTTTGATACGGCAGAGCACGGAATGAAAGTACACCGAAGAACTTTTCTCTTTAATACTCGTGGCGCGATCCCGACTCCGGCCATATTCTCCACTCTAACCTTGTTCCTGACGAACCGCGGACCTGGAATCGATCAAGGGACTGAATTGTCCTGGAGCAGGAGTATTTACGCATGAGAGCGATGGAGTCGCTTGCTCCGATTCCAAACTGAGTGATGCGCAGTACACGGCGTGCCTTAGAGTTCATTCCGTTTGCTTGTCAGCCGGGCGGTCCCACTCGATCTCACGTCTCCTCGAGCAGGATTTTTTCGTGCTCTCCGAACGCGAACGTGCCGCTGTTGAGCTGTCTCCTTTGCATCAAGCTTGTGCTCGGTAGGAATTCGCCTGGAGCGAATTTCCGTCGCGACTAGAAGACCCGAGGTGCCAGTGAGTGCACGAGAGCATTACCAGTCGTAGAACAAAACGAGCGAAGGGAAGACAGCTCTTGTGACGAGGAGTTCGGTAACCTGCCGGCCAGCCAGTCAGGTGTAAATTATAGATCAGCGATCTGGAATGGAACGCAGACAGACTCGGAGCACTCGTGGCGGCCATGACGAGAAAACCAAGCGAGCGGGGGAGGCGGCAGACTTGTGGAAATGGAAGAAGGCACTGGGGCTTTGCACAGGTGGGAAGAATGGAAAACCCACAAGGACTGTGGGATGACCATGAGGATGACAAATGTGGAAACCAGCGGGGAGCGGGCAGAATCTAGGGACCACTGGGAGGTTGCCAAAAAGGAACGAAGATGAGAGAGCTGGAGAATGGGTCTATGAGGACCCTCAGGGAATGCTGTACGACTGTAGAGGTCCAAATTATGGGATTTCAGAAGAATTTCTCGATGAAACGAGCTGACTGCATCAGGTCAGGCTCGTACTTCATCTCTCGACAATTCTTCCCGAGTCATCTCACAACCGCTTGTGGTGAAGCTTGCAGTCAAATCTCCGTCGCTCAGAGAGGGGATCACAATACGGAAGAAATTCCGGGTTATAAGCCTCTGGTCCTTCACACAAGAATCACGATAACATATGCGCAATGGATATTTCTCCGAATTAGAGAGAACCTGATACTCGAGTTCTGCTAGTTCGTTGAGAACATAGAGGGTTTCACTTTACGCCGCCCTGAGCGAAATGCATTTCTGTAACGAAATTCTGCGTCCATCCAAAGTGACTTTGGAGATGATTTTCCCGATCGAGGAGGCTGCGATTCGGATTCGCAGACTCCCTGAGCCAGGATCGTCCTTTGGCATCCCTCGATCTGGGCCCGTGTGGTGAAGTGAGGACGGAATCGGTGTCTGAGCGGTTTGGTGGCCCACTCACTGGCTCTGTTACGAATGGACGATGACGGAGCTTTTTTAGCATCTATGGACCGTTTCCATTGGTGGGGCTCGTTGATCGGATCCTCAATGCAGACGCGCCAGATAGCGTTCTTTTGGCCGTCCGTCCAGTGGCCGTCTACGTTGTAGGACTTGGAGCTCCATCGTCTGCATACAAACTCATTCCGCCGGTGCAGGTCTCAGCTCTGAAGTACCGCATGAGAACTTCGAAGGATCACAATCGGCCTTCAACAAGATCCCGTCAGAAAACAAGCTACACCAGATCCTCACCCCCGTTTGCCCCTCCCCCGACGAAGCACAGGAGCTTTCTGCTCATTGTGGCTCCGTCAGGGCCTTATGTGGGTTGGTTTCAGCCCCGAGGATCGCGATACTGGCGTCGGAAAACAGCGTGAACTAATTCCTTCCTCCCGGCGCGACGTTAATTGTTCCACTTACATGTCGCTGCCTCCTAGCGCCGCACCGTACGTCCTCCGTCGGTTCATTCGACGGTGCGTCTGCTCGCTTCCCCGTCCGTTCGTCAGTGAGTCGGTCTGTTCCCTACGAGCGAACGCCCGTTGACTCTCGGCCCCATCTCGGTGGCTTGTGCACCTCGTTTCGCCGTTCGTTCGAGGGGAGCCATTAAGTACCCCAGGCGTGCATGGCGGCGGCAGAGAATGTAGCGGTAACCCAGAGGTTTATCGGGAAGAATTTCCAGCGCGAGGCTGAATAGGTAGACGGGGGCGGCAGAGGGCGGAAACTTTGCACGCAGCCAGCTCGCCAGACGGAGCCGAAACTCGGGAAGGATGGGATCGACCTGCTTCATCGAAACGCGACTCTGACCGGATTGCGTCAACCGACAGCTGTGAGTCTGTATCAGATCATGCTGATTTTTTGTGGTGAAGCGATAGTTTTTCCCCCTGTCGAGCAGGGAATGGAGGCTCAGTGAGCACTCGGTTACGTCTCGGCCATTACCATGCTCTGCAAGGGCCCCGACCGCCGAGAGAGAACGGGAGGGCAGCGGGGGCGCCCACAACGGCCGTGAAAGTATAGAGTTACCATAATTGATGGGACCTACTTAGTGGAGCATGGCCCACGTCATCTGCTGCTACTCCCCGCCTGACGTTCTCCTCCCGTTCGGCTCCGTCCGTGCTTCCCGCCAGCTTATTTATTCCTCTTTAATATCCCATTACCGGATTATTCAAACATTTAACAAAAATGATGCTGGTGACCCCGGCCGATTCCTGGTCCCCGATCCGCGTGTCCCATTCAGCGCTCCTCCGCCGATGCCGAACGTTTCCCGATTGAGTCAGGTTCTGCTTGAATATTTGTTGTCGAACGACATGACTCCCTCCGCTGACTGAGTCCCTCTGCTTCTACAGTCGCGGGGCTGGAACCGAATTACCCATTCCAGGCGAATCCCTGTCGAGAAGAGGGGCTGCAGGGCACCACCTCATTCTTTCGACAACAACTCGAGCAGGGTGGAACACAACCCGCGGAAATTCGTCGTCTCATTCTTCCGTCGTCGGTGATACCTAACAGAATTCAACGCATGCGAGGAAATCAACTACGAAGGTCTTCCATTCGGGAATCAGATAACAATGGGTCGCCCCGACGTCCACTTCTTTGCCTGCTCGACGGCTTGTAGCTCGAGCAGGATGAGACCGGTATGAGCGCGTGACGAGGAATACGGTGTGAGGATGTTCAACGGAACCGGTCAGTTGCAGTCTTGCTGGCCCCAACGGGGGACGGAAGATTGAGAGGAACTCCTCCGGAACACCAGGCCCTCCGACAGGCCGAGCTCGATAGCGATGCCTTGGTTTGTTTCTACGAGAGTTTCCAACGTTCGAGAAACAGCGCGGCTGGAACACCGAGAACACTATAATGCGCCGTGGTTTTATGACCAGTGGCCGCTCACCTCATAACCGAAACGGGCGCGGACGCGCTGTCTGTGTGGTCGTGAGGCTATGCGCTCGGATGTGTTTACGCGGCGGCGTACACGTATTTTCTTGTGTTCCCTCACAGCGTACGGGGAAGGAGTGCGCCGTCACTTTTCACCCGCCCGACCTCCAATCACCGGCGGGGGTCGTCCGCTATGATTTCGTGGATTTCCGCGGATGAGCCAGACGCCGCTTGTTGGATCCTAGGCTTCACGGGAACCCCCAGCTCCCTCGCGGAGGAGAATCAGAGGAAAACTTGTAGCGTTGGCTATTCGGGTCCCGAAACTAAATCCTCTCAATGCGGTGAAGGATCACATCTACGCCTGTCGACAGCAGCTGACGTATCTCGTTTGTGCGAACTTTATCGAAGGACTGTCGTCCTTGTCGCGTTGTCCTCACACTTTCCTACGACCTTGAGCCCGCGGCGATAGATCCAATGATTAGGGCGCGGTGACAGCGTTCAAGAAGGCTGCGCTTCGATCATGGGACGCGATGAAGTTCTTTCTTTCATCTCAGCGGCGCAGGTTGACCCCTCGGGGGCGACCACGGGATCCCGACTGCCGCAACAGATCGAACACTTTGCGAGTTCCCGTTCGGAGATTCCTGCCGGATGTTCGAGAGCTTGACTCTTGTCAAGACTCCGGGTTCGAGATAGAGAAGGAAATTTGCCGCATTCGGGACTCGGAAAGCAATTTTCGGATCTCGGATCCTTTCCCAACGGTTGCAAGCGCTGAGGGGAAAGCGAATCAAACCGCACTCGGGGTCGCTGTACAAGCTTGTTACAGAATTGTGCTGAGCGCATTTCCTCGTGTAAAGCAACTTCCGTTAGTCAATGTACTTCGTCCTCCGCTTCGGGGATCAACCCGATATCTGAAAGGTTTCCACATCTGGAATCGCTCCAGTCTTCCTCCTTTCGAGCCATTGAAAACACTTTTGCCATCTCCGAGTGCGCTCTGCAGACGGGCAGGCGGGCGAGCGGGCGGGCGGATTGAGAAACCGGAAAAAAGATTGGGAAACAGACATGCGAATCGCTGACTTGCCCGCTTGTGTCGATGATCGCAGTTCGGTCACACACAACCGCGGTCGCGACTGTGCTGCTCCGAGCCCTTCTGGAGCGAGCAGGCTTCTCTTATCGCTGAAGGGCCGAGCCGACGCGGACGGTCGAAGTCGGGATCGAGAGATGACTTGAGTCGAGAGGTCGTTGTCGCGGCATAAGGACCGAGTTCTCTGCCGCCGGCCGAAGTCATTCTGACGCAAGTCCTCCCTTCGTCGAGTGTGCGGCTATCTTCGCCCGTTCGGTTGCCTTGCACCGGGCTGGAGTAAATATGGGACCCTGGGGAAAGCCGAATCGACGCGTCCCGTTCAACTCAATTAACTCGACTTCGGCAGATGCCGGTTTCCTCCACCAGTACCATGTTTTTCCACCTAAACGACTCGAACGGTACCAGCTGCCGGTTAAAAATCTCAGCTTCCCGAGCCTACTCCGTATTCAGTGGAGCGGATCATCTGCGACCAGGGCCGAGTGTTGGGAAAAATTGCTGCTCTTCCGACGGGGAAAGGTATTTGACTTGGCTCGTCATGACCCATGGAATGTGTCGCCCGCCCGCATCCTGTGTTGCTTTACGATTCAAGATTCATCCATCCTTTGTTTTCCGGCTGAACCTCTCAGCCAGCCCTCAGAAGTGTCCCGGAATCACCTTTCGGTATTGCTTCAGTAACACTCCCTATCATCTCGCAAATCCCATTGCGGGCGATGGGCTCGGGTCTTAAGATGGTTCAGATGTAATTCGGATATAAATTAAATCCTCTTTTTACCACATAAGATTCATCCATCCATCCGTTCGAGCTTTTCCTTGCGTAGGTCCGTATGTCCCATTTAAGCTTGGTTTGGTGGAGTTGTACAATCCCTGAGCCAGGCTTCCATCGTCTTTCTCTTGAATATTCGATGGATCTGAGCGACGAGATCTTTCTCGCGCATGATGTGGGATAAAATTCTCCCGCTGTGGACATCAAAGGCGATGGCCATAGCAGCAAAGCACACGACTCGATCTCTCGACTCTGCCGCGAAATCCAACGCGGGCAGGCGACTCGAAATTCCAGAAAGCGTCCAAGCTGGCACAATCATCCTCCGTTAGCACGAGGGAATATCATTAGCGCGGCGAAGAGAAGATTACATTGCCTGCTAGCTTTCGGCGCAGCTCGTGTATGTATGCGCGTGTAAGCGCGCGTGTCCGCCCTTCAGGAGTGTGTATGGACCGCCGAGTTAGCCAGCCACTGGAAGTTTGCATATAGCACGTCAGGAGAGTGAGCTTGTATCATCGGTACAGGCAGATGCAGACGGCTGGGACGGACTCTCGGCGACCCACTCCCGAAGACCGAGAGGAGCGGTGAGCGGAAACAATTTTGATGAACAAAAAGCCCTCTGTTGCAATCTCATTGCGTTGAACTCTGCTGTACTCCGCGTGATTTCGGTTGTTACCAGGGCTGCGGTGGTTGCTGCCTTTTTCGCTCCCGTGGAGCCCATCGTACCAGTCCCGGGATGCACGGGGTAAGGGAGAGAAGCTCAGAATGGATCTCACCACAATCACCGTCCATTACGTCAGACTCTGCCTGAAATTCATTCCTCTGCAGGACAGAACGTCGTTTCCATGTTCGTTTCACTGAACGTCTCTGACACCTCGCGAAAAGAATTGCGAGAAAGTTGACTTCGGGAAGAATTCCGCTCAACGTTCAGCCTCCCGCTCGATGAAAAACTTGGACGGAGAATTCAAAAATCACTTTTGCCGACTTACCGAGTTTCCTCCTTCCCGTCTCGCGATAGGGACGGCATCATGAACATCATCGAGGGTCAAGCCCACCGCACTAGATGACGCCGAGATGGTCGTGCCTTTCTCTCCGCAAGGGAATCGTGAGCACGCATTGCAAGAAACGTGAACATCATTACCCGAGCTTTCAAGTTGATCTGCAGAGTAGGCCAAATCTGTCACCGGCTTCACCTGTAACAAGCGCTCTCGTCGTCGATCTCTGCATCGAACATTGGAACCTGTTTGGGGACATGTTATAGTTTTTGGCAACCTTCCGATGTCTGCTAGTGCGCCGCGTCGCCCATCCAAGGATGATTCAAATGAAGCCAGAGGGCTTTCATCCAAGAGCGGAGAGCCATTCGCTGTGCTTTCGATCTATCGACTACCAGCGAGGACTCGGAAACTCAGCGATTCATATTTGGTTGTTCATACAAGCTACTTTCGCATTCGAAGTCTACTTTGTGGCTACTTTACCGATCCGTAAAGCTGGCAACTCATGCCCAATCCATGTATATCAAGTCCTGCCTTTGATGAACAACCGATACTATCTTTGGAGGAGCCCTATTTACATTTCCACAACTTTCTCGCGATTTCCAGCGTCGTCTCCTCTTGTGGATAGGCTCCATGACCGGATCCGTTACTTTCGAGCTCGGGAGCTCAACAGAAACGTCCTCGGAAGGTGATCAAGGAGTGAGATGTTGCCCTTTCCTCGACCTGGCTCGAGCTGGAAGAAGTCGATTGCGGTCCCGTGACTTCCTCTCGTTTCTCGTCTGAAATCACGGCTGTCTCTGGCCAGCCCTCGAACCAGACTCGGACGCTGTGGAGCCTCCATCGGGAATCATTCCGCTTTCCTCCTGAACGAAAAACGATTCCGACTGGGACATTAGACCCCTGAACGCAGTCCTCTGGAACCGAATAACCAGTGCTCAGCGCAAGCCGTCGCCACACTGGGTGAACTGATCACTTTGAGCGAAGCTCGGTTGGTATTTCCAATGCAAGCAGGACGCGAATCAGGACTCCCACCTGGGCAGAGGCCCAAAATTCATCATTCCGGTGCAGTCGTACGAGATCGGTCCCGGCTCTCCTTCCGCGACTCGGAGCTTTGTTTCATGTCGAATGATTTTCGGGCGAGCGACGGACGGAACATTATCCTGCGGAAATGTTCTCCTCGTTCCCAACGAGATTCCGACCCGGATGGTCCTTCCACATTCTCGGAGCTCTGGCTGGAAAATTCACGTATGTTCATTCCTGCCCGATGAAGCTCAAGTGTTTTTTGTGCGTTTGAAGTTTTCGATGAGAGTTGTCCCGGCTTCCAGGAAAAAGGACATCATGTCGCGTAGAGATGTAACAGAAGCGGGCGCGTTCTTATGGAACGACGAGAAGCCATTCGTTTGATATTCACTCGTTGAATTTGACGGCTGGCACGGCCGTGGCCACTGGAACAGGAGCTCGCCAACGCTCTTTTCAATTTTTCAGACCTTGACTCTCTCTCTTACGGTCTTTTCCGTTCCGTTGTCCTCTCGCGAGCCTCGACCCGGAGCGAGAAGGCCGGCTGACATCGAGAAGGAATTCATCTCTGGCACAATCGGGTCGTTCACTTACCGAACGGACGGACGGTCCGGCCGACCGGTCCGCTGGCTCTAAGGAAGCGAATTTTCTGCGAGCTCCCTTTTCCATTCCTTGACGACATTGCCAACTGCCTTTTCCAATAAGTTGTCCCAATCTTATCTAGGTTCGCTGCCGCCGCTGCTATTGTCATTTGCCGAATGGTAACGGAACTCTCATGGCGGCCAGTAGGAAATCGACAGCTACAGTTGTCCTGACAGTTGTTCTTGCCCCCTTCGTTTCCTACATCTTTTCCTCATAGGACCTAATTAATCACTCGATACTTATCCCTCGACGGTTTGTATCGCTAGAAAGTCTCCAGGAATCGATCGTGTGACTTCCTCCACCGGAGGGACTCTCCTGCCAGGTATCGCTCCATGAGCCAACCTCGGAGCCTCCGGCGCTCCGCTTGGAATTATTGATAATGACATTCCGAGTCGAACAGCACCTTTCCTGATCGTTTGATCCTGGACCGAACGACCGTCCTGGAGAATCTACCGTCGGGTTATCCAAAGCGTAACCGACTCGGAAAGCGAGGAATTCAACTAAAAAAAAAACAGTCAAGTTGAACCGCGGGCCGGTCCGCAGGAATGCGGCCAGAAACCGGAGGAATGACGAAATAAACGTGACATGTGAACAACGCTACGCGTGAAAATGTCTCCAGTACAAAAAAAAACACGCCGTGCGTCAAAAAAGTGACACGTGAAAAAACGTCTGAAGTAAAAAAACGCTCAGACTAGAAGCCTTCTCTTTCTCCATTGTCACGTTCGCGACGCGTGGCGCTTGATCCACACGCCAAGTTCCTGACATGCCTCGCCCCGCAACTGTCCCTAGAAGACCTCCCCGTGGGATCATTTCCTCAATATTGTTACAACTGTTTTGCCGTGATCATTATTCCACAACGGTTTCCACATGATCTCTTCTGAGGTCGTTACCTGACCAAGAGTGCTCGCGATCCCGCGCTGAAAACACAGTTTGGCGACGGAATGGGCAGCTTGAAGAATTGGGCATAACTCGAAGCGAACGCCCCGTACAGTTGAGACAGATGCGCGCTTTCCTGTGAGTTAGCCTGACAATCCATGTTGAAGTAGAGTGGTAGCGGAACGTCGAGGAACGATGGAGTAGAACGAGTTTCCGCGCCGTTAAGAACCCTGCGCTAGATAAGAGCGATCGCGACGGGAAAAAACGGAAGATTGCACAGCCGCGAGCCCAGAGAACTCAATACCACGGAAGAAAAACGTGGCTGCATTCATTCTTTGAGTTCTGCTGCGGCGTGGAGCCTCGAGGAAGAGAACGCAAGACAGTCCTCAACGAGAACAGAACAGCGTACCGAACTGATAGATCGGCGACCATAACATGTGAAAAGTCTGCGTTGGTGGCAGTTCCAAGCAGTGGCGTACCCAGGGGGGGCCAAGGGGGCCATGCCCCCCCCCCCCCCCCCCCTCAAAAATCTTCGGTGATATTGGGAAGGGTGGATTATATTCTACTTCGATGGACGAAAAAGTTCCACAAAGATTCAATCTTATCAGGAAAATTCTCCTGGTTCCAAGTTCAAGCCACCGAAAGCAACAAGGACGTATGCGAACTGACTCGAACACGTGTTCTGTTATGTCCTGCCCACTGGAGAAATCCAAGACGTCGTGCCCGGCCTCGTACTTTGTACTTCCCAGGAGCTCGTGTCATCTTCACGATGTCATCGCGATCCCTATTGGGAGTATCCACAGAGGCTCCCGATTGTGGGCGATGAGGTGATCCATCAAGTTGATCTAGTTATCCTCTCATTAGGTGACAACAATCCACCTGACTGCTCGAATCCCAAAGTAAATGACCAGGCGAGTCGCCGTACGATTCCAGCGGAGAGACAGGCAGGCAAGCAGAAGGAAAAATGCAGCTGCAGAATGGATCGTTCTCTCGGTCGGAGCCAAGAACGATTCTCTCAAAGGTCGTCGCTTCTTCGAGGGCGCCTTCGACAACAATTTGTACACGCTCCGCTCCTTCCTACTCGCTGGATGGTGTTCGCCTGTCTGTTCACCCACCCGTCCGCTTGTCGCGGAAAGCCATTCTCAGACCTTCCTCCTCCTATCGCTGGTCGTCTCCTTCCTGGTCTCGACCCCTCATCCTTCATCTCCCGTTCTCTCGTTTCCGATCGGCGCGATCAGTTGATTTCAACTCAATCATGGGTTGAATGTTGGGGGTGAGAAGCGAAGCGTATTTTTTCTGGTTGAACCCAGCGATCCGGGACGGACCGTCCCGCAACGGTTCATACGAGTCCACGCGGAATCTCAACCCAGATTTCCGTTCTGGAGAGAGAGTTCTCATCGAAGCCATCTCAAGGCGAGCATGCATCGCGAAAGGTCTCGTGGAAATGGATTTCGAGTGAACACACTTGAATTATTGACAAATTATATTTATTTCACTTCCTCATTCGCGCGACGTTCATCTTCATCATTCTTCCGCGGGATTCTCATACAGGTACCGAATGAGAACCCACGCGAAATAACATTTGAAAATCTGCGGTTCGTTGGACATTCGATTTCATGATCTCCGACTTCTCTGCACGACCCGCTCCTTACGCCCGTTTGATACAAGTATATACATGTGTGATATGAAACACTAGCTGGATGACTAGATATTGATTCGAATTTTGGAAATGTGAGCGCGGAGAGCATTTGTCCGGAAAGAACCAGAACCTGAGACCTCGTCCACCATCCGCCGCCGTCGTTGTCGGCGGCAAGAGGACGTACCTTAAGAGCTTCCGTTGCCGCCGCTCCCTGAATCGGAGAAACATCAAACACCGAACTACTCTCGCTGAAGGATTACAAATGACTTTCTCATTCAATTTCTTCCGAGATTTCTCCAGAGCTGCTCGTTCCGAGAAACGTCAGCAGACCACCGAGAGTTCCGGGAGGACACCTCCCGTCGTCCATGCTCCCGGCTCCTTCGCTGTCTGTCCCAGGCGCTGAATCATGAACGCACTCGACAGAGACATCACCAGCCGGCC
Organism: Phytoseiulus persimilis; assembly: GCA_037576195.1. Classification (NCBI taxonomy): domain Eukaryota; kingdom Metazoa; phylum Arthropoda; class Arachnida; order Mesostigmata; family Phytoseiidae; genus Phytoseiulus; species Phytoseiulus persimilis. The sequence continues at coordinate 44,093,479 of CM075102.1, read as the reverse complement.
GACCCACTCCCGATGAGAATGTCGGGAGAGGAAAAAACACTGAGAACATTTCGGCTGCGTTACGAGAGCTCGTGCTAGGGCTCCCCTGTTCTCGATTCCTTTCCAATCCTAATTGAAATTTACGAAGATCGAGGTCGTCCGTTCTCTCGATTATAACAAGGAGTCGATTTGTATCCTTCATTACCCACAAGTTCGCTCAGGCCCGCTCTTGTCCGATCGGAAGTTGCAGGGATTCCATCCATTCCAATCAGTATGAACAGCTTCCCGGCGTGACCTCAACACAACACACGCACACACTTACGTCCGACGCTCACAGAAAATATTCCGAACACAATCACCGCATCCCAACACTCTCACGCGGACCAAGTATTTTTAATATACGAGTGGAATACAAAGGCTGCAGAGAAGCACTGCAGCAAAACCTTGGCTTGGAACACACTCTGTTGGCTCGTACCCTTCACACGCGCGAATGTCCTTTCGGCCAGGAGAGTTCAGACCTGCCAGGGCAAACGGTGATGATTTCTCCTAGTTTCGATTCCGGATCCGGCCTCGTGTATCGAGAGAGTCGATTCGATTTCGAGTTTTTCCGCGCCCGAACATATCGTATGTATAACAAGTGACACCGGAACCGTAAACGACCGAGTTGCCTCAGTCGATGTTCACATGAATGTCTTGAGCAGTAGCGGCCTTTCAACTCCCGCTGGTGGGGGCGGCTGGAAGAGTTCAGAGGATTCTTTCAAGCCGGACCGACTCGGAACTCCCCGGGGAAGAGTGTGCGCCGGATGGGGCAATGGCGCACTAACCGTATGCTAGGAGTTATCGTAGTTCATGTAGAGGTCCGCTGGTGGTAAAATGTTCGGCATCGATGGCAGAGTGTGGAGATCCAAGGTCTTGCAGTGACTACGTAGGTGCTCCTCAGCCGACGATTGGGCCGGTGATAGCAACGCGGTTACGGCTGAAACCAATTGGTTGTTGTCCGGTACATCCGGCAGCGGTTTTGGCTCGGACGACACCTGGAAACAGGACATACTTAGAAAGTGAGGAGCGATCAACTCTCGTCTGGGACGCTGTTCTTCGGGAGGGCCGCGTGCACGGCCGGTCGAACAGGTCTCCCGCCGAAAACAAAAAGCGTGTTCTTAGTGATAGAGTCGGGAACACGAAGCGGGCCTGTTGACTCGAAACATGTCACGTCGTGCTAAGCAGATCGGACTCGCCCTGGATACGTCACACTTGAACCCGCTTTTTCCTCAACAGCGGTAACGACGGGAGCATTAACGACCACCGCAGTCTCAAGACTCTCGGAACGAGATGTTGTTACGCAGGTGGCTTTGCCGGCTTTCCTTGGTATGTTTGCCGAGTGGGCGGCGGAAAGAGGAGCGGGAGCGAAAATGGGAGCCTGGCCGCCCTCAGAGACCCGCGAGTGCGTGACCCGGCCCACTTACCGCTTTTGCTTTCTTGGGCTGGCGGCGTGCTGCGGAACACGCGCACTCCACCACACCGATCACAGTAGCCAGGGCGCAGGCGGCGCCCAGAAGGAGCAAAACGGGCGAAACGCCCTCAACGTCCAGTTGACCCCAGGGCGGCGCTTTGCACTCGGCCCTCGATGAGAACCATTTGTGCTGGAGCCGTTGGAGCACTTCGTTCTCCTTCAAATGCATCAGCGCGCTTGAAAAGTGTTCCGTATACGGCGAAGCTGAAAGGAGAGAGCGGCAAACGTTACATGTTGTAGTCACGGTTCTCATTTGATCTACCGACGGCCTTGAGCCACGCGCGGGCTCATCGGCAACGAGCACGGAAGTCCATTAGGGGGGAGCGACGAATAAAGCAAGAAAGCTCCGGGGAAAACCCTGAGAACATGCGACCTCGCTGCGAGACCGAGCGGGGGACGCCTGAGGAAAATAAGAACAAGCTCAAAGGGAGCGGCTGTTGCGATTAACTAATTCCATCGGCAGCGTCTGGAAGAGGGGCATGCCAGCACACTTCACAGTGTGTTAGTTGCCGAGCGAGAACGGAAGGCTGCGCGGGCGCAGACGACGACGACAACAGCGGCGGCGGCTAGAATCAAGAGATCAACAGCGGCGACATTATCAGTGAACGAACGAGTGAACGCCGGCTGGTCGAGTGCGCCCGAGAGGCCATCGGGGTTTCCGCTTTCAGAGTTATCTGCTCTCCCGTTAAGGTTTGCTCCCTCGGGCTTCTCCGATGTTGCCCTCTTCAACAGAAGACCACTTCGCCCCTGCTCGTTATTCTGCCGTCCCGCCGCTGCCGCCGATTCCTCTCTACCAACTTGCCCTCACGGCTAACCGGTCAAGATGCTGTCTTCTGCCAAGCTCGCTGGCTCGGCCTTGTTCAACTGGCCTGACGCTTGTCGTCACTGGCTCCGTCGTCTCTCACCGAGTAGGCGACCGACACACTCTGGGGCCGCCTCAGTCGTTGTTCTCAGTTCAGCTTCCAGATGTTCCCGCAGGCGGCGGGTATCTTCTACAACATTAGCCAGATAAAGCTCATGCGCAAACACTGATCCGAGGAGCTCTCTGTTGCCCACATGACATCTGCATGACAGGGGAAAGAAGGCGAGGGATCAACTGAGAAAAATCGGGACAACGGCAGGGCCAGCAGGGGAGCACGATGAAGGAAAGCATCGGGGGAAAGTCGGAGAGGAGGCTGAGGAGCAGAATGGGGACAGATATGGGACGGAGAAAAAGAATCACCGGAGAACCGAAACAGGTTTGAACGACGATCAGAAGCCGCGGTGTCCGTTCCCGCCAACGGTGACACCAAATACGGAAACATATCGTCGTGCTTCCTCAATGGCAATGGAATTGAATCTGAATTGTAGGATGCCTATGTTCCCCGGTAAACCAGACTGGGCTACGAATGCATTCCAGAGGAAATAAACAAGAAAAAACGACGGCTGGCGCAAGCAACGAACAAACTTCCGTTCCCCTTCAGCGAGCGAGTTTTCGTTTTTCCCGTTCGGAGGAATGGCCGAGATGACTCCACGTTGTTTGGGGATTCTCTCAGCGCGCGAGGGGGAGGAGGAGGAGGGGGCGGGGAATCTCTCCCGTGGCCTTGGAGGCTCAACGAGCCATCGGCGAGCGGTACTCACCTCTCGGAGTCGCAATCGCGTAGCCTGAAGTTTCAATACCGCTATGTATTTTGAATAATGAACAGTCTTTCCGCCGATGGTATTCTGCACTGGGGGACTCCAGGAAAAATGCATAGCCGCCCTCATGAACTCTGCGAAGGCCTTCAGCGGAGCTTGTTGGATGATCTCCCTCGCCGGTCATGATCGCCCAAACGGTCGAGATCGGGTCGTAGTCGGCGCCCTGGAACAACAGCGTTGCGGTTGGTTAGTAGGAACCGGGTTCGAAGGGACCAGCAGGCCAGAAGAGTCGTCTGGTTACATGGGGAGGGGCAGAACGAGGCGGAGGAAGGGAGGGAAAAAGGTTGAAAGAGTGTAGAAGAAGGGGAATTAGCGGGAAGACGCGAGATTAGGCGGAAGGGCGCGAGGAAATGGGGAGGAAGAAGCTAAAGGAGGTATGAGAGGGAGAGAGAAAAACCGAAGAATGAGAGATCTGGACGAAACGAGGAAGAACCCCATCACCCGGTTCAGGTTAGCCGGGACGGAACGACGAGCGCTATACAAAGTTTTACTTTCTCTAGAGTCTTAGTGGAGTTTGCAACTTTCTATTACATCGTTCCGGCAACCGGGAAGCTGTCGCTGCGCCGAAGGCGACCAACTCGCTTCCAAATCCTCAGTCTGTGAGCGGCCTGCTGTCTCGTCGACGAAAGTCGTGCGAGGGCAAATCCACTGTCCTCTTGAGCCACACTGAGCTGCCTCAGCCGCGATGGCGACCGAGGCTGCAGTCCGGGCAGCGAAGCAGGAGGAATGGGGTGGGAGATCCAGGAGCAAGGTTTTTGTAGATTCACACATGTCGCCTCTCGCTGTAGAGGAGTTCGCCCTGCTGAGGTTGATCGGGGAGAAAATCAGGCTCGCGGGCGAATATTCCAAACTTCACGAGAGGAACCGGAAATAACGAAGCCGCTCGGATCGCTACGGAGTGCTACGGCTCGTTCCGACGATGAGTCGATTCGACGGCGGGAACAAGACACCAAAACTTCAGGCAGACTCACCTGCAGGTAGAGCTGTGACGACGTGTTGGTGACGTAGCCGAAATTTACATTCTTCAATCGAAGGAGGTCCTGAACGTCCTGCAGTTCCGAGAAATGCATCCGCCGTTGAACGAATTGAGCTGTCAGTCTCGCCGTGTAGACTGACCAGAATACGAACGACGCCACGTATAGCACAAGAATGAGTATTCGGGTGGCCACTCCCCTCGGCCGTCGGCTTATCAGAGGCTGTCTGTAAGGGGAACATCCGAGTTCGGTTACGTTGCCGCTCACCACAAGTGCAGATCATGACCTCCTCGGGACATTCTTGAGCTTTTCGTCGTGTAATTAGGGTCTGAATCATGCGAAGGGTAACATGCTCGGCCGCATTCTCGTTTTCGAACCCGAAAACACATGAGCCACGAGAGAGCCAGGCGAAACTCATGAAACCAGGGTCAACGCTCATCCGTCCAAACTGGAATCGTCAGCTGATCTTTGATGCCATTTGGGCCTTGAGAATCATCCTTCTCTTCCTCGAGGGCGAACGCCGTGTTTCAACCCTGGAAGTCCCCTACAGTGGTCCGAAGAGCTGTCCGGCGAAATGAGTGACGTCTTCGGTCCCAGTCAGCTGTTCCGTCTGCCTGCTTGTCCTTGGTCCGGTCCTGGGAACAGGCCGCCTGACATTCGAGCACAGCGTTTAAGAAACCTTCGAAAGAGTCATCCCCTAAGGCCTGGTTTCGCTTGGCGTCGCCAAAGCTAACCGGCCAGCTGCCCCTCGCTGCCCGTCGGTCGGCTCGCTCGTTCCTCACTGATGCACCGACTTTTTAAGTGGGTTGAAAGCAGACGAGAGAGTGCTTTCTTTCCTCACTCGAGCCGATCTTCCTCCGGGCTCTATTCTTGCTGCTCGGCGCGAAGACGAGCGAGCGAGATCCACCATCCTTGTTCCATCCCCAATCTACGATCTCTCTCGTGAGAATCTGGGGCGTCGATGAATAACGGAGAGTGAGATAGAAACGCCGAGCAGCGATGAAAAAATGTGGCGACCGGTTCATTATAACGGTTCCCGAACCTTCCCGTGTGATTTCCTCGCCAGCGTGTTCGAACCCACAAGTATCTGCAGGTCCGGACTCGTTTGCAGCCATGCTTCCACCTTTGGGTATGTGCGGAGAACCACGAGTCATTCAGCAGTGACTCGCGAAATGTGTGATTTTTCAAGCGGTTTCTCGCTCAGCGTTCTCCTAGGTCAATTACCATGCTTACATTCCCGTACTTCGATTCGACTATGTGAGCCGGCGTTCGATCGGCGGTTAGCGAGGATTACACCGGGGCTCGAACCAACTTCTAGAGGACCTCGATCTGGAGAAACTCACCGGAGGGCGCAGGAGAGCGCTATGTGGACGATGTCCCCGAACGAGAACCGCGGTATCGACCACACCTTCTCGTCCGCTTGCTTTGGAGACAGCTTCACGATCCGATCGCGAGGGCTGAGTTTCGATGCATAGAAGAGCACAAAGGTCGCGACCACCAGACATATGACACCCGAAATCCATACCTGGAACCAGGAGCGCGGCGACTGAGAGCGCGAAACCTTGAATCAACGTCGGCCACCGCAGAAGCCGAATAGAAGGCGCGACGGAAGAGAGAAGCGAATAAAGCCCGTGTGTCAAGCAGTGTTCTGAATACTGGACGAGGTTCGCAGCTGTGGCTGAACCCGCTGACGTTTTTTTCCAGTTGACCGTCCATCGGCCGGTCGCCGCCGTTGTCGATGCCCCTGTCGACGGGTTCGTGAGCTTTCCATAAAGGAAACCTCACCGAAGTCGTTTTTCCCGGTCCAAGAGAAAAGCTCCAACAAACGAAAGACAGTGTATGCGCCGTGAGAGTGAAGAGGAAGATGTTATTTATCTTTGCCGTATCGATATGAAACGGAAATCTTCTCTCCATCGGAGTAGTTTCCCACTTTGCACAGAGTGTTGTAAAAGCAGCCGAGTTTTACGACGGCCCTCCTCGACCCTTCTCTTTGAGCATTCGCGTGTGAGCCGATTCTTTTCCTTCGTCTGTTCTCGTGTCTACGTGCATCTTGAAGCGAACAGACGACCTTTTGTTATTCCTTCCTCGCCAGCTTCGGTTCGTCGGGGCCTCGGCCTGGAAGTTACCTCGCGGAAGGTATCTAGTTCTGCTGCCAGTGGGCCGCAACCGTCGCAGGTCTAGCGGGTCACGATGAAACGGAGCCTGTTGCGAGGCACGCTCCGACAGGTGCAGGAAGGGTTTCCTCCGAGGACGCCTATCATTCACAAGGCTCACCTGATGCGTAGTGTTTTTTTTTTCTATACTATTTCCTTACTCGCTCCTTCCTGAAGGCACACAGGTCTTTCGGAAGCCGCGCTCGGGAGGAAACAGGACGTCCCCTGATTTCCTGTTGGTAGAGCCGGACCTCTCGAGTAGTTGCATCTCGGCCGCCATCCATTACACCTTTCTGTTTGACCAGACTCAACACTCAGATTGCGGGGAGCGCTCACTGCATTGCGGGGGGAGGTATAATCTGTGGTTGATGCAAATACACTCCACCCCAACGAACTCACGCACAGCCGCGAAAAACGCCGAAAGAGGCCGAGGAGATTAAACTCCGACGAGGATTAAACGTTCCGTGTCTCTATTCTAGAGATGCACTGAGACCTCAAAGCCTGTCTTAAGTTCGAGGATCTCCGTCGCGAGCGTGATGGCATTAACTCCGATTGGGATCAGATATCAGAGACTGATGGATGGAGATTCGAGCACCAGCTATTAATACTTGGTCGGTCATGTTTCTCGTTCAGATCTCCAAGGATCGGTCCGACGAGTTTTCCAAAACATTATCTCCTGCCCGTGTCCTCTGGGAAAGCATGTCATCGACGCGGGTAATTTCGGAGCGAGGAAAAAAATAACTCCCTGAACTCTTCTGATCCCTCTTGATTGATGTGGCACACGGTTTCAGAATCTCCGACCAGACTTGACGATGATCGAATTCAGGACGATGCTCGCGTAGTTCTTCTCGTCTAGGCTCTGAAGCTTCTATGTTCCTCACCTCTTGGGATAAGGGCGAAAACACTCCGCGAACCAGTGAAGCCAGGTCCCCGACGGGACTTGGGGGTTTGTACAATACTTCGATGTTGGAAGCCATGAAAGGCATCGTGAACGACACCACGCGGGCCCGGTCGGAGGTCACTGTGAGATCGGCAATGGCCACGTCGGCTTCCTGGAAGTCGAGGGAAGAAATTTAGTGCGTTTCTCTCTCTCTCACTCTCTTCATCGTCCTCTCTCCATCTCACGCGTTCTCTCTCTCCCTTGAAGAGGAAATCCTCGCGAACAAATGTATCTGAGCCCCGAGGCGTTATTCGCTCCATTCGGAAGAGTCGGGAGCTTGATCACAGAGTGAATCACGCCAGCCAAGACCCTGTCCTGCATTATTGCAGCGTGAGCAGAAAAGCCTAGTCGTGATAGAAACCTCGTTCTGGGAGAGATAATATGTTACAAAGTCGAACGATGCTCCATCTTGGTGCGGCGTGGAAATATGTACATGAGGGCCCGAGCGAGGATCAGTGAGCATCAAGGACGAGCTAACATAATCGAGCTGGGGAGCGGGTGAGCTCGCCCGAGAGCCACGTCGTCGTCGTCGACCCGCTGCTCGAAAAGCTGCTCGTTAGAGGCTTTCCTCAGCAAATCAGCCAGCCGACCAGGCGGCCGTCTTGGTCGCCGGTCGGTTGCTGCCGCTAAGCAAGCTCCACTCTTGTTGAAGCGTAGCGGAGCCCCCAAGGCAATCATACTCTCCGCCGCATTCTTCGAGGCCGCGCGCGCCAGCCTACTTAATATGGAAAGTAAAAAGCCATAAGGAGACGGAGAAGGAAAAGAGCCGTTCAACTAAAACGCAGATTGCTCCGAACTCATAATCTATTGTTCGCCAATTCGCGTTCGGAGGATGAATCCCGGAGGGGAAGCCTTCGCCTTGTCCCTCGCTTGCTCGGTGGAACGGCTTTCACAACACAACTGGAGACAAACATCATGCACGCGGGGGAGGGTTCCCGCTCGTTGCCCGGTAGTGATTGGCAGAGAACTCACCATGTCCAGAATATCCCTGATCAGGCCGTTCCAATTACCTTGGCGATCTCGGGCGCCGTGTTGCGAGTCGTTAACGAATCGTATCTCGTATCTGAAGTGCAGCAGCCGCGAAAGTTCACGGAGGAGGTCAATGCAGAACCCCTCAAGCTCCCCATCGGCGGCGGCTGCCGCTCCGCCAGGTGTGGGCCCGCCGCTGCGACGCCGCATTACGTAGGGCGCACTCTGCAATCGAAGCAAATTCCGTCAGTTTGGAAAGTTTCCTACCGTTTCGATGGGATCGTCCGCCCCTCCTCGTCAAGTACAATGGGAGGGGGCGAAGAACAACGACAGGAATCGTTGCCACTTGAGCATCAGTTCCTCGCCGTCACTTTTTTGAAGTGAACTCCTCAGTGTGCTCTGTCCGCTACGTGCCGGTTTCGGAGAACCGCGGATTAGTGTTTTCAGCCACCTATTCCGAGCGGTGTGAATCGTCTCGGATGTCCCTTCCCGGCAGCCTCTGAGCCGCGATGCACGGGGGAATCTGCGAGGTCTGAGCTGCGATTTCCCGATCGGACAAAGCGTTCAAACTTCGTTTCGTTCTGGTTCTTCCTCTGGATTCGGCACCGATCGCGGCCCGTACACACAAACACACACACGTGAACACATGGTGAAACTCACCAGAAGCGTGACGACCCGTAGCGAGCGGTTCCTCAGAGATTGCTCGACATGAACTTTTTCCCACGACGAATTGCGATTGTAGTTAATACCCGACGAAGGCGACCAGTTACCCACCTGGAATGATTAGCAGTGGATGAGCGACGTTGTTAGGCAACCCACTTTCATATTGCAGCTTCACGCCGATGAAGAAAAAATCCAGCTACTAATCTGCAGAGCTTGTTCTGTCCGATAAGAGATAATCGGCTTCCACGTTGGGAGCATCTGCGAACACAGACCGGCGCCATCGTCGAATTGCTGGTGGGGGCCGGGCGGTTCCTCGGCGAGATGCATTGTTCCACGAGAGACCTACGGAACACTTCTGCCGCTGGTCGCATGTTGCCGCGAATAAGCACCAGTCCCACGCTACCTCGAGCGTACGAACGAACCGAACCCCCCCGTCAGCCAGAGGAATGGGGAAGATGCAGCCGAGAGACTCAACTTCAACAGGAAGCGTGAAACTAGGTCGAATTGTCGAGAGAGGTGACTCGGTTTGTAGCGCGACCGAGCCCCGGATAGCGATTCCTTTGGAAGGATCCTTCTCTGAAGCTGGATCGTTGAGAGGGAGCTCCGAATCTCTTGAGTCCATCCGGAGTCGTTTCTTATTTATATTCATGCGCGGAACGAGCTCAATTTACGAGTGTGACGTGAGTTCGCTGGTTATTCATATTGCGAGGGTATCCTTCCGCTATTTCAAAAGCCATCATCAGATTGATTCCTTACCTTGACGATCGAGCCGTCTTTGTATTCGGTCACAAGGACACTGTAGTTAGAGCGTCCTCCGAACGTATCGAACTGAATGTGGCCGAACAAACCATAAATTGAGGTCTGTAAGAAATTGAAATCCATTCACCGGTCGGTTGTCTGCAAGGGTTCCGAGAATGGAGTCTTCTGCTCCCCCGCAGCAGGAGAGAAGATCGGGTAGAACTCGTAAACACGAAAACTTATCCTCTGTCCGGGCTCATCCGACAGAGTGGGGGGAGTTCTAGACGCACGAGAGGAGTGCACTTCTCCCACAAGGGCTTCCTGCGCTGTGACAAACGCAGCCTTGCATATCACCGATCCCGATACTTTCAGTGCCCGACTTAGATGAAGTGCCATTCCGTCTTTCTATAAGTTCCTGATCGGTCCAGCCTTCGCGAGCAATGGGAGCGGTCGCGGAAAAGGCCGCACAATGATACTCGACGGCAACGACAACGAAAACATCCACGACGGCAGAGAACATCCGAATTTCCTCCACTGGCGGATGAGAATGCGACTGCTACGACAGATGCCTTTGAGTCGATGCTGCTCCATCCGACTGCGGGCCAACCCTTCCAATACCAGAGACGAGTCGGAAGACGCCGATGCCTACAGGCCGAAAACACGAACATGGAAGGGCTGATGTCTTGAAGAAGAGAACGAACGACTGGAGAAAAGTGATTTCTATGTCGTGAAGCAAGGGAGTGTTGGCCCGCTCCGTCTGTTCCTTTTCCGAACGCCTATATTGTGTATGAAGGGGCGTCGCCGAGCGTGCACTCACTGCCTTCCCGACGTTCGGGCTCCTTCCTTGCTTGCTTTCAGCGCTGTGCTCTGCAAGCGCGAATAACTGATTGACTTACGGCCTTGATCTGCGTGGCGATTGTCAGACCCATGGGCCATCCGTCCGACGGCTTGTGGCAACTCGCGTCCGACACTGGCGACATATTTTGTGTCCGTGATAGAGTCCCCACCGCACGCGCGAAAATCATGACGTAGTCGTGCAGCAGCGCTGAATGGTACTGGAAAAGGTGCGAAAACTCTTAGTGGTAGCGAGGAGGAGGACGACGATCACCATTATTCCTCCCGGTGGGTGGCCGCGAAGAGCTTCAAACACGAATTCCCGGGGAACCGTGCGGAGCCTCGACCGAATCGTCCAGCTCCGGTGTCCGTGGACGACGTCGATCATATCGGTCGCGAAAACACTGAGCTTTGCGTAGGAGAGTCCCTCTCATAACCGTTTTCATAATTTGCTTGTTCGCGGTTAATGCAGTGACGTAAGTCCTTATGAACACCTCCCAGCGACTTGGCGAATGCTCCGTCCCCGGAACATGTACAGCTCGATGGAGGGTCATCAGCATGTGGCGAAACATTGTGAACATTGGCAGCCGTCGTCAAGTCGTCGATATCGCGATCTAGTCGATATGGTGGGTTATGGAAATCACGTCCCGCAATTACAGGCAGGACTTTTGTCACATTCGGTTCCCACTCTCAATCTCCTCGAGAAGTCACTTCGAGAGCCTGAAGACTCATCGCCGAAGTTCATCTCTCGCAGAGAAGTACATGCGGAGGAATCCGCGACAAGATTGATGACTTTCGGATCCAGAACGGCGTAATCCGCCTGGTGCCCGCGAGGCTTCGAGAAAGCTGGACGATTTCGGAGAGACCCAATCGCGAACTCGTCCTTCATGCCCCTGTGCATGTTCTACCGACTTCAGAGAATCTTGCGAACGACAATGAGCTGGGATGCAGCAGTCTATCACTTCTCATATTCTATGAAGCCGGAAGCTTTCTTCGAGCTCTACGACGGAATGATGCGATCTGAACGCCCGAAGCTCCGGTTTAGTCTTGGAGCGAATCCGAAATTCGGAGTTGAAGCAGGAGGGATCGTTGAGACACTGCAGAAGAGTCGCAGTCACGGCTGCGGTTGTGGCATCTTTTGACACGGGGCGCCGAGTCAAGCTGTCGGAGGGAAGGATCGACTCCCGCAAAAGCAGGTCTGAATTGTTGTCAGATGATTACAACGCCCGAGCTTCCTCGAGCGGATTCTTTTGTGTCAGAGGCGGGCCGGGAATTCCGGAGGGTTTGTTCCTCCTCCGTTCGTCTGCCTGTTTGTTTGGTTCCGAAGACAACCCCGAGTAGAATCAAAAGTGCACTGAAGTGCCGCTGGAGAAGTTTCGATTCCGGATAACCACTAGCGCCGACAATCGCGTTGAAGAGCGACAATGCTTCAGAAAATAGAGAGCGGCCCGGAGACCAATGCGAGAGGACTTCGCGCAGTGAATGCCCGTTTATTTTTCACTGCTCGTCTCCTACTCTGCAGCCGTTGAACGTGCAGAGGGTACCGTTCCGGCTCGAAAAGAGGTTCTGAGAACGAGAATTGAAGTGACGACTGACGAACGGGGCCAGAACATACAACCAGGACTTTTTCGAAGGTCCATGCAACGACATCGCCGCAGGACTCCCGGAAGAGTTTTCTCTGTGGAAAATTCGCGGTTTTGATTCGCTCCACTCTCGGAAGTCGTTCTGACACCACTTTCGTGTGAGAGTTGCTCGAGTCTCGCGGCCGGGGCGATGAGAGCGCAATCTAGTCTAGCAAGTGTGGGCAAACACGAGGGAGTCTACAGCACGAGCACTGACCTTCAGAGGGACGTTCCTGTTGACGCGCTGCCTCTTGTTGTCCTGCGACGGCATGAAGTTGCCGGGTTCTTGTTGGAGCAGCTGCAAGGCAGTTATGTTGCTGAGAGCTTCGGCTGGCAGTTGCCACGTGTGAAAGTCCTGCAAAGACGACGACAACAAAGGCATGAGCAACAGTTAGCGCTGCGACGTTCAGTCCGCATGGGGAAGAAAGAGAGAGGAAGAACGCGATGCCGTTGTTGCAGTTGGGAGCCTGCTGCCGCCGACAGCCGAAACAAAAACAAAAGACCGCAACCTACCGAACCTAGATATCCTCTTCAGCCGATGGGTTTTCTACTCAGTCGCTCGCTCGTTCGCTTTTCCCTCAGTGGGAAAGTAGAGCTTCGAGTAACTAACCAGCTATTCCTCCGCCACAGGCGAAGCCCCAACGAAAGATACTTATTCGTTCGAAGATAAGAGCAACTGATACCACTGAACAGGCGAACATCGGAAGAGGGAGAGAGAGCGGACGGCGGAGATCGGGGCTCCGGAACAACTCGGAAAAACGAACCAACGAAGGATCGATCGATCGGGGCCGCGGCCACTCCAGAGAGAACACTGGCAGCGGCGGACGGAGTGGGATTTCAGCCGTGTCTCGGAGTCAGCGCACAAAAAGCCGCACGGGCGGAAACCGTTTCAAAGCAACGAGTCACTATGTACGGCTAAGGCTTCGCTCCATCTCGGTATCTCAGCTTCTCAGCCGGCCGGCTCCACCGTGTTTGCGTTCCGGATCAAGATGGATTTGGGCACCGGTGCAGCAAGGTCTAAATGTCTGGCTCCACTCGCCGACCTTCGATCGCGCGGCGGGTCTTCAGCCGCCCGCGCGTTCCGAGCTAATATGTGTCACACCCCGTTCTGATATTAGAAGCCGGCTCGTGACTGGCTTCGAGGGCTCCGCCCGCTGGGAATCGCATATCATGACTTGGAGCCTGTCGCTGTAACGCGCGCTTGACCGTATCGGTCTGATCGACGTCGCCTGCGGGCTCAGTGGTCAGACAGACGGAGCGCGACCCGGCAGGATATGCGGCCACTCCGGCTCGCACGCGCCTCTTGCCGACACGAAATCCGAGACATCGACAGAACTGAAGGTTCACTGCGCGCGAGCTCGATTGAATTAGCTGTCGTCGCGATCGACTTCTCGTTCAGTTGAACTTCAAGAGCACACTCCGCTGCCCGGACAGCGCGGGTGGGCGAGGAGGAAGAAAAATAACGCGAATCGAAATGGATCGGCGCAGATATTTATGATGTTCGCCTCGGGTCTGTTAGTCCTCCATTATTCTCGTGTTTCTCGTTTGGCCGTCCGTGTTCTTCCAAAAATGGGATGTGGCAGCCAAGCAGACCGGGAGGAAGGAACCGGGGCCGTCGAGGCTTCCAACCAGCTGTGGAGGGCGAGCGTACACAGCTGGAAAAAGGTGGTCACTATCCATCGCAAGACTCCCGAACGAGGATCTGGTTCCGGACAGGCTCCGAAATCTGAACCTGATGCGGTCGAACGCAAACGCAAGCAAGAAGTTTCCGCCAATACGGAAATTTCTCCGATAGATCGAGTAGTCTAGCAGCAGTGTTCTTCTCCGCCGCCGCTTCTGGTGCCGCTGTTCTTCGGAGCTGGCGGCCGTTTCCCGCTCCTACGTAGCTCTTCGGGCGCGGAAGAGCCGAAAACTATTTCGGAAAACCCACCCGGCCGCCCCCCGCGTGTCGAACCCCACTTCCCGACTCGCCACAAAATGTTCGGTCTTGCCTGCAGATGCAAGCCAGCCGTCGTCGAACGGGACATCCTGAATACGATAACATTCCAAATATATCTATGTATCGCACCAAAATAACGATGGAGGAGAGGAGAAAGGAAGGATCAAGTTGGCAAGCTCACCTCAGCGGTGACGAGATAGCTGAAGTATTCGGATAACAATCCCACGATTCCGGCCTGCAACGAGAGCGGAGTTCAGGGTGAACGTCGAATTTTTGATGAGGTAGCATCCTGTCACAGGACGACTTCGAACAAACGGTGAACTTTAGGAACGAGAACTCCTCTCGGAGTGTTCGATAAATTCATGCAACCGGAACGAAGCGAGCGCACACTCACCAGGCGGAAGAACTCGTTCGCGCGGTCGGCCGTCAGGTGAACGATGTAGTTATACTGGGGATCGCTTCCGATTTCGCGGATCAGTCTCTTCGGGCCTCGCTCTCCTTTCTGATACTGATACAGCAGGACCCTCTTGTCCTTTATGAGGTCCGCCAGTTCGATCAGATCTGAAACGAACAGGGCTTCCTTGCGAGTACTGGGCCGTCGAACTCGATGATCCCTCTCGAGCAACGAAGTCGGACGGAAAGCTCGACCTCGGAGCGAGGAAGTCGGGTGTTCGTCAGCGCATTACTATGCCCGGCACATGACGGCGTGTCCTTGCGTCCAGTCGCCACAGCAAATACTGATTGGTTAGAGGCTTTTCGAATCAACTGAAGGACGCCGACCCGCTGAGCTGACCGGGTACTCGGACGCGGCGGCTGCTTGTGCGGCGGTGTTCTGCTGATGAGCAAGCGGAGCCAGAGACCAAGTGCGAGCACGGCGCTGACACCATCGCGGGCGGGCGGGCGGGCGGGCGGGCGGGCGAGGTAGCTCGGGTCCGGTCGCTCTAACGAAGCTCGTGATGACGGTCTTTCGGTCAACTGCACGTCAAGCTTTTCGGCATTGCTTCCCGACGGCTGTCGGAAACGACAGCGCCAAGAATGACTCTGCGCCAAAACACGATGCCCAGCGCCATCCTGGATTCCGACGCTCCGCGTTTGCGATAAGAGGATCGACGTCTTTCGCGATACCTTCTCCGGCACAGCTCTGCATTCCTGGGAATTCCTCTCAGGGGCGCGATCTTCATGAGGAATTCCTACATGAGGCGCCTGGATGCATACAGGGAACAGAGTTGGACTTCGAACAGCTTTCAGAGTTTTGGCGTAAATCCAATGCTGGAAACACCGGAATGAATGGCGGCACGAAGGAACGCCGATGCGCTCCTCAAATGGAGTAGCCTGAGGAGGGTTTCTCAACCCGAGCACAGAGCACGGCCGACACAGGAATGTCGGAGTCCCAACCCGGCTGCACGGGCCAACCCAAGCGCGTTGTCAAGAACATACATTTGAATAGCTCGTATCGCCTGAATATCGATACGGCGACACTCTTCCGCCGTCTCGTTCGAGTCTAAGTAGATAGCGCCGTACGTTTTTTGTGCAGTAACCACCACCTTCGGCAGTATTGGATGGAAATCTGTTCCGAGCGATGTGCTCCCATCGTATTTAGTCAACGGTACGCGGCGTCCGCTCTACACAGCTCTTGCCACGATGCGATGCATTTTTCCAATATGTTCTCTCTTGCGCAACCGAGTCTCTCGCAGGAGGTTATTTTTGCCTAATCATTTTCTCGCGTTCGCTCGCTCACCGCGTGGAATGCGCGAGCTTTCAATATACTATGCGGCGAAAAGAATTCTCGCGATTGTGTTGGCTGATCCCATGTCCTTGGAGGTTATAAAACGCACTCGGATCGCTCTTTCCCGCTTTCATTCGCCCGTAGGCCTCCATTATCCCGGCGGTATGGAAATTTTCGGCCGCCAGAAGCGTCGACTTAAATGGCAAGCTCAAAGAGAAGCCGCCGCCAACTCTGGCGGGCTTTCCAGGAGCACCTTTTCTGTTGCTCGAGATAACTCGAACGAGGCGGCCGGACGCGGGACGACCCGCACTGGCGCGACGTACACGAGAAGTGAGAGCACGCGGTGTCGTTGTTCGGATAGGAAACCCGAGAAGCGGAGAGTGGAACGGAACCAACCTTGATTCTTTTCGTAGATCAGCGCGTAGTTCTTCCATCGCTTGGTACGAATAATATCGCCGAACGCTCTCGTCAAGCTCGGCTGAGGAGGCAGAAGGTGGAACGTCGTTGATGATCCGCTTTCTTGCCCGTCCTGCAAGCAGCGCACGAAAAACGGTACGTGAAGCCGAGCGCTAATCTCCTGGGCAGTTTTATGCGCTTCGTGCTGTGTGGGTCCAATTATTGCGACGCAGCCTTCATCGATCAACGCGCACACTGCAAGAAAGCAAAACCTTCAATTCGTTGTGACGGGGGAATTGAGGGGGACGGCTTCCAGCTGAACAAGGAATAGGTTCAGGAGGTCGGTCATTGAAATTCCGATTGCCAACGCTCGGACTCGGGCGGGTTTCAGCCTCGTATCGGGAAGCGGCAGGCCTGGGGAAATTCGAGGGAGAACGAGGACGAGCACAATCAGCACGTTCACTTATCGCGTGCAGGCTTCTGGACAACTACGTGGGTGGTCCATGATGTTCGCCGTCCTCATTCATGGACAAAGCACTGAATCGTCTGGCTCATGTCAACCGCTTCCAGAGTCTGAAGCGGGCGGGTTTACACACTCGGGCGATGATCGACCTCGGAGTCAGGGGGGCCCGTTGCGGGCAGAGCGGGATCGGCTAGTTCCGGATTGGTCCATAGGCAGAAACAGTCAGTCGGGAGCAAAATTCCCACCGGTGGCATCACTCGTCGAGGGTGAATAAGTGAAAAGAGCGGTGGGATGCTCCGTCCGCTCTGTCGCTCGCTCTTCCGAGAGGGAACGCATACAGATTGGATAGGAAAAATAGGAGTAAGAACGCGTGGCGAACTGCAATCGCCTCCCGTCGGGTTGTGGCATGAGGATGGATGCCGCCCGGTTCGTGCAGGATGGAGCGAGCGCTGGCCCAAGAGGTTCGCTGTGAGGATGGAAGCGGGGCGAACGGTCTTCGCTCGCATGGCGGCCATATTCAAACTGTTCTGCCTGCTGCAATGCCCTCAGGGATCCTTCCATATGATCGTAAGAGGATGAAAGGGTTGGCGAATTATGGCTCTCCGACTTCGGAGGAACAAGAGCCAGTGGACTCGTAACTTTCCCGTGTCGCGATTGCGCATGCCCCCTACTGGGAAACTTCGCTCACGGAAGGGGCGGGTTCGTTGTGAGTAGTATTTGAGCTCGGGGAAATCCCCTCCGAACGGATCAAACTCGTGGGGTCCACGTGTGTTGCAGAACGTCGGGTTTTTCTGACATGTTAAAGACAGTGTCGATCAGTCCATCGACGGCGACCCTATTTGCCCTCTCAGCGTCGACAAACGTTTCGTAGTTTGAGCCTAAAGGTAATCGCAGCCTGCTCAAGTCGCTCCTAATTATCATGCGTTGCTAGAACAACTCAATGCAGAGGGCGCGGGGGATCTATGAGCGGTGATGGATGCGGGAACAGATCCTCGCTCGAACAGAGCGGAACGGGCTTGTGGATTCGGGGGCGGATCCCCTGCGGGGAACTGGAGTCGGTGACTGTGCGGGGAAGCGAACCGAACAAACAACTAACCTGATTTGGCAGCCGCGAACGAATTGGCCACTTTCACTTTAACGACTTGCAGTCGAAACCGCGGAAGGATTTTGTGGTCACCGTTTATCCTTTGCAGAACGTTATCAATCACTGTTGATGAAGCGGAGTCTTCCTCGTCTAAAAGAGCGCCTGAAAGAGCGGAAAAGTGAACTTTTGAGAGACGAACAGCTTCATGAGGACTGGAAAGTTCGTTGTGTCCCGCGCTGCTGATGCTGCGTTACCACAGTTCCTGCGAGCATCTAAGAGCTGTGAATTCGCACAATTTTCAGATATGACATCCAGTATCGTAGGCGATTCCAAGTGTGTGTTGCCTGTGATATTCACTGAAGACGCAGGTCGAAAAACGTTCCTCCTCCCGTGAAATCCGAGCAATTCAAGCCACCCGATCGGACTCCAGCGGATTGGGCTTCGCCGATCACGACGTGATATTCATTGGGTATTCCCATACTCAACGAACGGTACATCATTCACCCAATTCACGGTCGCATAATCTGCATTCTCATCCGCATCTGATCCACGCAGACCATTTGTTCGCCATGACGTTCATCGATCCTCGTGGTCTGCTCGCTCGGAAGGCCTCGAGATCGAGCCCTTGGTCCTGTTCAGTCAACCCGTGCTAATGATGATACATCCTTCGTAAGTGAAGTCCAGTCGCGAATCGGCTAGCACTATTTCTTCAACCGGATGCGGACTGCTCGGGGCGTCCGCCGTAGTAGCGGAACTTGATGCGGCGTCCCCTGTTGCAGCCCTCTAAACAGTCGGAGCCGCAGTCAATAGGTTGACCAGGCGAGAATCTTCCACCAGTGGCAACATTATAGTCGACAGCCATTCGGAAACATTTTCGCGGAGGCTATTGAATCGCTCCAGCGTCGTGGGGCCGTTAGCATCGTTTGCCCCCTTTCCCGTTCTTCTTGCCCGTGGCTCCGTTGCAGAGCCGCCCCCACAGTCTTCTCACTCCCGCTGGATTCGATAATGCGATACAGTTTGTTTTTCCGGTGGCGGCGGCGGCGGCCGTTTACATTTCAAGCTCGGCCGCGATCTCGAGCGATTTTTGCCGCGATCGCAGCCACCGGCTTCCCATTTCCTCTCGCTGTTCTCCGTAAACTCATTATCCGTTGAGCCGGTCTCTGAACGGCAGAGCGAACGAACAAGCTAGAGTAGCGACCGTGGCTGTCGTAGCGGTAGAACTCCTCTGTACCCCACTTCGTCGGACCGTACGTTTGCTCGCTCGCGCGCCCGCCGGCCGGTTCGTTCGTTTGTTTGTTTGCCGTACAAAGATTAATAGTGCCGAAGCCGGAGGACGCACTCCGTGAGAATCAGGAGCTCCTCTTTGGTACGGTCGGGCATTCGGCTGAACGTACTGGATGCTTCATTCGAACGACCGACCGACTGATGAATTGGATAATCTTACACGCTCGCGAGCGTCCAAGAGGGCATGCCGAGCCGTCCGGGGTCGTCTTTGACCCCGGACTGGCTGGTTCGTTGGTTGGTGGCTGACTCCGTCGGGCTCCCCAGGGTGCTCTCCCCAAGCCGTTGATGGGCAAACAGTGACCTTGGGGTGGGTTCCATCAATTCGCTGCAAGGAAACGATGCGATATGCAAGCGCATTTCCCCGGAATTGGCGGCGGTTCGTCCAGGAGAAACACTCGGTTCCTATCCGGTTCTTGACGATCGAGATCACTGTGGGGCTTGAGACGATAAATCCATTCGTCCGCAACCGAATCGGAACCCGCGCTCCGAGAGCGGCGGGCCGACGAGAAAAACTAACAGCTTCTTGTCACCATAAATAAACGAAAATTGATCACCGAAGGGCACGATATGCTTCAACAAGAGCCGAGCTCCCCGTGGGAATCTCGCAAATAATCAGCACTAAATCCATACCCTCTGATACGATTTCGTTGAATCGAGTCGACTGTTTCCCGCCTGATCCGAAAGCGACCATATTGATCTCCATGACTGTTGATGTCTTGTTGACAGCCACGAATGGTTAGCGTGATAGGTAAGGAAGCCATGACTTGGTAAGGTGTGAGTGGGCAGTGGTGACAGTTAGCCATTGACCTTTCGTCGGGGAGCCTCATCACGAGTTACCAAGTCGGGCTTTGGTTGTTCCCCTCCCCCCGCCCCACAATCGACGCCGGAGAGGTTGAGGAAGGTATCCCGATCCGGGTCCGGGCATCTCGTTTGCTGAGCACTGACGTGGAACGTACGGTGTTCAACCATCTCGCTGGCTAAGCTCTCTTCTGAGCACTGTCATCAAATGTGCATAGCTTGTTATGTTGAGTGACTCCCGCTCGGGTCTTTCGATTGATCCATAGATTAAATGATGTGAGGGCTGTGGAGATCCCCCCTGGGGCCTCGAGAACATGGAGACTCTATATCGAATGATTTAATTTCCAGGAAACAGGTTTAGCGAAAAGGAAACAATCCTCATCGGAAGCATGTGTTCTTCCGAGTTCCCAAGTTTGATCAATGTGCCAGATGAAAGGAGAAAGCCTGGCATCGTCTCGGGAGCCCTAATCGCGAGAGGAACGACAAAGTTCACTCCTGTTAGAGCGGAGGGTTTGTTGACGGACTGGAGAGAACTGAAAGCGATTTTCGGAAACGTCGGCTGCTGTGGTAACGCTCTGCGAAATCCGGAAGAACAAGTCACGTACACAAGCTACGTCGTCCCCGTGTTAGCAGCGCGGTCAGCGCAGTATCACCTCGGAACATTAAAAGGTGAGCAAAGGCTCATTCTAACTTGGCGCATGTTTCACGATCGGCTCGATCATGTTCCGAAGTTACGTTCCAGGAGGAATGGGAACCATTCCAAATGAGCCTCACGGCCCGGCAGCCGGCGCGATGCGATGTGCGTTCCGGAATGGTGCAACGTGCAGATCTGCGCGATTCCAACGGACTACTGAATCTGCTCGTGGGGCCCACTCCAGCCGGTGAGATCCAGAACAGGGGGAAATCTTTTTCCCTGACTCCTATGTCAGGACCACAGTTGGCCCTCCACAGCTGTCGGTATTCCAATTATGAGTTGATGCCCTCCGAGCCGCGGCCTTTCGTCCGGTTGCTGATATTGATTGAGATGAATTCTGCTGCGAACCACGAGCATCTCTGCCGCGCGGGGGCCTTCGCTTCCAGAAGCGAATCGACGAGCGATCGACTGCCTGATTTACCGAGACACTGAGGCCAGATGCGGGACCCGTTCAAAACCAAGACCGCGATCCTATTCCGTGCTCTTCAAGTACGGTTTTATTTACTCGTCATCATCCGAAATCGTTTTGGCATCCTCTCCACCGCGAGCTCGAGTCCCGCCGCGTACCGACTCGAACATACGGGAACGTCGACGCTACCCGCGTCTGCCTTCTGCACTCGTCGAGAATCTCAACAACCCGGGGAGATGATGCGCAAGTGCGCTTGGAGAGCGCTTGTAAGTGAGAACGAGCTCGCGAAGGCATTAAGCGCGGCTCGATCTGGAGCGTAGCTTTGGATCTCCGGAGACCACCACTGGATAATCACTTTTGCCTATTCCCAGTAATTGAAACCAGCAGAGCCCTCCCACGGTGAGACCGGCTTCGTGGCGGAAGCGGAACGCCTGACGATGCGCAGCCCATGGGACTCCCGTCAGAGTTTCATCGAAGCAGCCGACTTCGACAAGAACTTAACGCTGCCATATCTCATTGGAATCCTGTGCTGACGGAAGCTGATGAGCTCCGCTACTGTTCTCACAACAAAACGTATCCGGCGGCGTCGATCGTCACGCATGAGACGCCGCATGTATCTGTCAGGCTCGCGCGATGAGTGGAGGCGAAAACAGAACGAGGCGAAATGAATAGGCAATGCGAGAGGGGCTGGACGACCGGGAAGATTCCCTGCATCGCTTGAAAGTGTTTCCCAGATGGAAGCTTCCGCGCAGACGACCATGGGAGGAGGGCAGGCATAAGAGAACACGGCTCGGGTGTGTTTTAAGTGGCGTTCGTTGTCTTTGGCACTCGGCGGCGAGAATTTCAATTCAGGAGAACAACGCATTTTTCCGTCCTGCAGTCACTCCTCTTCCTCCTCTCGACGCGGCTACCCATGACAGTCCTCCTTTCTCTCCTTTCCTCCTCTCCTTCCTGCTCATTTCTTATACTGTAAGCCGCTCCTCTAGTTTCCGTCGGGGTTCTGCACCTATGTCCTGCTCGTGGCCTTTTCGCCTGCTATATCCCAGTCCAGACAGACGGTGGGAAATGTTCGGTCTGATCCCATCACGATGAAGTTCAAGGGGGCCGTTCCAGGAGAAAAAATACGGTCAAATTGGACGGGACTCGGTTGGTTCGCTCCGATTTTCAACTCTGTAATAGGAGTCCTTCGCCGTGAATAACAGCGGATTCACTGTCCCTCAGTCCGCTGACTGGACATCGTTGAGAGCCTAGAGACGAACGCGAGGTTCACTGGAGCTCAACAAACCGATGTTTCTCTCCAGTTGTCTCCGGGGTCGACTCGGAATTTTTAGCTTCCTCTAAGAATACTCGCACAGGACGTCCTCGAGACCCTAGGACCGACGCTGTCCGAAGAACTCCAGGAAGCCATTGTTGTCCAGATTCCCGTTCGAGCTCCGAGAGCGGCAGAACGAGAAGAGCGCAAGGAACTCAAGGTTTCACTTTGGCTTCCGTTGCGCGGAGAATCGATGGAAGAAAACCCCGATAGAGCAGTATCGTGTATGACATTCGCGGAGACGTAGACGTCAGAAATTGAGAACAGCTCTCAACAGACGCATTCGGAATCTCAGAACACGAGCGATTGGGCTCTTCCGTTCGGGAAGATGCGGTTTGAAGAGAAAGGGAAGATAAATAGAAAATCCAGAACAGAACCGGGCTTTTGTTTCTCTTGGTTCCGGATTTGAACTCGGTGGAATTATTCACAGCGAACAGCGAGCTGAGCCAGTCGTCTGCACGGCAGGGATTCCCGCGTGTTATTGTTATTAGGAGCGCATGATCGTTTGTCTGCTCCCTCGAGTTGGGAGAAAAGCTATCCGTTCCCTCCTCGCAGAGCGAGTCTGCAAAATTGTGTCCTCCATCCGGAATCGAGCTTGAACTCTGCGCGCCGACATGAGGGCTCCCGACCGAAGTGCCTCCCACAACTTGTCTTGATCAAGTCCCCATCTCCAGACTCAGGGAATGACCGCGGCAAGGTTCGGAGCCGACGGGATCAAGCGACGTTCCGAACTGCGTGTAGCCACCATCTACGAATATTGAGTGCGTAACCGACTCGGCAGTTGTTGGCTTTCGATTTTGCGTACATAGAGCACACGGGGGATGTCCTGTGTGATGTTTCGTTCGTCGAGGTAGGCCCATCGGCGGAGGAAGGAGCCGAGCTTCCTCTCCCGACGCATTCCAAACGGGGCTTGTTATTTCCCTCTCGGAACGAGAATCGGGGAGTGAGTGAAAGCCGACAAGCGCGACTCCGACATGCCCACACAGCCAAAGCCCGAGAATTCAGATCCGATTGTTCGGTGTTCAATCGTTCGCCCGGATACGATGCCCAGATCTCCGTTGAGCTTGCCCCAATCAGCTGTCGACGAGTGGAAGAACGCCGACTCGGAAAACTGTATCACGATGACCTTCAGCCAATGTGATATACTTGAGGGAGCAGACGTCTCACCCGAAGCCTATCGGTCTGAAGAGAGAGCGCCTTTCTCCCCGTTACGAGGGATCAGCTGGAATGGGATGTCGAAAAAATCGAAGATGACCTTTTCTTTGTGCCGTGTCGCACCCGTCTGTTTCTCTTCGGTGTTTGGTGAGATGGGTTATGGCCTCGGCCGAAACGGCGGCCGTGGTTTCCTCGGTACGCCGACGCACAATCAAGATGGTCTTTCCTCAGGAAACTCGCTAAGAACTTGTTACAAACAGGAGCCTCGGCAGACGTTCAGAATGATTCATGTGTCTCGAAGTCAGGATGTTCGCCGTGATTTGAAACGGCGTTCCCGTGGCTCTCTCGGGAGCCTAACGCTACGCGTTGTGTTATTCAATGAAATGTTTCCATAAAACAGGAGTCATTCGCAATGGAACGGCGGCAGATATGATTCAAAGAGAATTATCTGACCGCTCGTCGGCCCCAACGGCGGTTCCCGGTAGCGCGGTCCTCCCAGAGTCGAACCTCTTGAGAAGTGAAAACAAGAGGGACGATTGTCATCTCGTTTCTCATACGCCCGATTCCCGTCATCTCATAGCTATGGCACCTCTTGCCGTAAGCCCACCCTTCCTCTCCGTTCCGCCGCCCTCGCAGCCTTCGAGGAAGGCGCGTCGCAGCGAAAAAAAGACGAGTGTCGTAATCGAGAATCGATGTCTGCGTTCGAAGATCCAGCTTCCGTGGTTTATGCTCAAGCCGAACTCTTCGGCTGAGATTCCCGCGCTCAGGAACTTCTCAGAACTCTAGATGCGGAGCTTGTCCAGGGATTAAAGCCTCTCGGGATGAATTCGTAATTCCCGCGAGGAGGGAAGACGCAAGTGATCTGCGTGGCCCGTCGTTACAACCTGCCGGCGGAGGCCGCGCTCGTCTCTCGACCGGGAGGCTAAGGCACATCGAAGCGTGAATGCGTTGACCATCTCGACCGACTAACGAAAGGCTCAGCGGCGGAATTTGATCGCCGCCTCTCAGGGGAGAGGAGGAAACTCCCTCCACAAAGTCGGAAGTATCTTCAGTTATAGCTTCTACGAACTCCCCACCTTCCCAGGAGATTTCTGCCGCGAATTCCTCAAAATCCATCCGCTTGGATCTGTCGCCGGTTCAGCTCTTCCTTGGGTTCCCTCGCTCGAAGCCACGTCATCGGACGGCCGATCGCAATCAACTTGTTGAGAGCGGAATCCGATCATTCGAAAATATTTAGTGTTCCGGTCTTCCGGTGAGAGCCCTTATTATTCCCTCTCGACGCGGCTCGGTACACCGAGCGATCCACTCACTCACTCGACCGGTTCGCCGGCCCGCCCGCTCGCCCGCCTGCCAGCCTGCCCGCCTGCCTGCCAGCCTGCCCGCCTGCCAGTCGCGAAGGACAGGGAAGAAGAGAAAGCGACAGAAGGAACGGAAACGGAAACTGCGAATAGCGGAAGTCATTACGTCCCACAAAAAACCGCCAGATACCCTCAGTCCGACTGGATCGGGCGGGTAAGCCGGCCGCGCGTCAATCCGCACGCTCACTCTTTCGCACAATATGACGCGACAGACGTGACAGAAAATGTGGTACAAGTTGCGTGTCAATATTGCGATTGCCTCGGGTAACGCAACCAGACGTGTGCGTGGGGGGCCTGCCCGTGGGTTGTTTGAATAGGGGTAGGTGGCGTGATGTCATGCCCACAGTTTTTGGGTGCCGCTAGCGCTTGCCCGCCGTAGATCGGTGAAGATTGCATGGAGTCAAAGAGCCCATAAGTCATGACCAACACCTCATATGCTCCGATTCCATTGTATTCTCAATATTCCTCACTGTCGTCGACTTCTCCATTCCCGTCGATTATGCTAAAGAGCCTCGGTGGGAAAGCT
The DNA here is from genome assembly GCA_037576195.1 of Phytoseiulus persimilis. Classification (NCBI taxonomy): domain Eukaryota; kingdom Metazoa; phylum Arthropoda; class Arachnida; order Mesostigmata; family Phytoseiidae; genus Phytoseiulus; species Phytoseiulus persimilis. Next base: position 44,068,276 of record CM075102.1, on the reverse strand, counting down.
TCTCGATTATGCGTTCTCATCTTCCCTTGAGTGTCTTCCCGATTCCGATTCTCTCGGAAGGCGATGCGCTTTTTGCTCCAAGAAACCGTTAAACTCGCAGAGCTCAGACACAGCGATAGAATGAAACTCAACAGTGTTGCCTCCTTGGGAAACATCTCGAGGTCATCGTTTCCACTTGGTTCGTGGTCAGCGAGAAACTTACAGAGGTTTGCGCAATGCATCCGAACACCTCAGGAATCTCATCCGACGAAAGCTCACAGAAGTTCTCCACCGGCTGCTCTCTGAAGTGCCATGGAGCTCGGATACCGAAGCCGACCCGAGGGCGGAAGGCAATGGGCCAAAAACTTCGCGTGCCCCTAATTCCCAATGGGAAGTCCCCCGGGAGCCGCTGGGGGTCAAGGACTCAGAGAAAAGTTCGACTGTGCCATCTATCAATGGATCGATCGTCTGTTGTGGTTCCTCCCCCGTCAAGGCCCCAAACCACGATACTCAGATGAACCCGATGACGAAGCCGGTTCGACGACTTCCAAACCAACCTGCGATGATATGAGAGATGCACTGATCTTGAGCTGTCTTATCAGAGAAACATGGAGAACGCGATACGAACTGTTTCCTGTTGACGCCTGCCGCTGTGAATGACTCACGAAGACATCCAACATCGTTGAAGTGGCTTCCTCTCCCGTCGTCATCGCCAAAAAACCACTGGGCATTCCGAGAGCAAGGATGAGTTTCAAGAACCAGATGTCGGGTTCCGAAGACATCCGGGTTCCGAGTCCAACGAGAGCGCTTTTTCGGCAACCGAGCCGTTTGGTTCCGTTTCGGCGGAGGAATCGATTCGGAAGCATAATGTTCACCCGTTGCTGTCGTCGGAACGTCGAAGAAAGCCCGTTGATGTTCCAGCAGAAACTCCGAATTATTTAAATCGCCCGGTCCTTCCTGTTCTCTTTTAGTTTCGGCTCCCTCCATCAAGTCGGTGGCCAGAGCCTTCGGGTGGCTTCCAGGCTCACTCATCGACTTCTTTTAGTTTGGAAATGACGGAGGCTTTCGGGGACCAAGGCCACAGATACAGTCCATTACAAGCAAGTTCCGCATCACCGAATGGACGTAAGGCTCCTTCGGGAGCGAAATCGAGGTGCACTGATAGTAGGAGCTACTGAACGGGATGGACCTTTGCGAGCTACTTTCCCCATATTTGGACTTCCAGGGGACAGTCGATGGCAAAAGTAGCGGGAGGGCGGTTCTATAACACTCCAGACGCCTCAACGTCGAGCTGACGGCAGGGTCATCGGTCGCCACATCGGCGGAGAGCCAACTGACACATCAGACTGGAACGACGTGAAGTCTGAGTTAGTGAAACTTCGTGATCCGGCTTTTAGCCTCAATCACCTGATTCACAATCAGTAGACGACAGAGCAACAGATCATTTTGGCCCTTAATTTTGGGGAGCGCAAGCTCCACGTGAAGGCCTCCGGATGATTCTCAGGAACCCTGAGGTCTCGCGGAGTGTCGGTCTTTTCGTTGAGCAAGATAACTGATTCCTCGAGTTTTCAAACTTATGGGAGCGTATCCGATCGGTAAGAAGTTCTGCTAGTCGTGCCGGATTCGCAGGAGAGAACTATGATAGCGTGGAGGGCACAGAAATCATGGAAGGGGCAAGACCCAACCCATAATTGAACCTGAATCTAGAGAAAACCTTCGCCTGCACACCTTCTTCCCTGGTGCTCTCCTGTTCCTCTCTGACAAAAGACATCACGCCGCCACGGAGCTCTCATTCGTGGCTGCAGACCCCGGGAAGCAGCGCTTTTCGCCGCCTGATGGGTTCCAAGTCTCTCTCCCTCAAGTAATTGATGGGATGTGCACCCGATCCTCCCGCAGCCTCTGCGTAGCCTCCATGCATGTTCTCCATGCAGTCATGTACATGTTTGACGCCTGAGCCAAGGACTACGATTCTGTTAAAGCTCTTCCTGAAACCGTGAAAGGTGTTCAAAAATGTCCCCTCCCCCCGCGTGTCCCCCCTTCTGCGCTTCACTCGGGGGATCTCGCGCTTCGGGTGGGAACCGTGCGGCCGCAAACTCGGACGCGCATTGCCGAGGCGACAGCGGAGTTTTCGCGAGCCACTTTGCACTTCCTCTTATTCTGCTGGGTTTATTCATCTTGAATCTTCTGCCCAGAGTTTGTCATGGAATTCAAAACCAGCTTGCAATCTCAGCTTCCTCTACATAGACCACTCGAACTTTCAGCGGCGAGTTATCTAGCTGACGCCTCGAGGCTTCTCGTTCAGCAACGGCTCGGCCGTCGAATCGATGACCCACTGCATGCAGAATCAATCCGGTCTAGATGGAAAGCAATGAGGAGACTTGAATGAGGAGGGGCGAGAGTTGTTGTGAGGAGTTGAAGGCAGTTCTGCCGCCCTGGCGTTCCCAAATGGGAACGATTGATTATCTCTAGAATTTGTTGAGACTAAGCAGGGCGACCCAGAATGATGATCCAAGTCCAGGAACAACGAAGATAGAACGGTCAACGAGATTGAGCGTGAGAGTGTGGGTGGGTGGGGGAACGGGCCGGCGGAAGCCATCTGCCGTCTTTGGACTGTCGTCCTTGTAGGAATGAAACAGGATTTTATTTTACTCCAGACTCTGCAAGACGCGGCGGGTGACGGCAAACTTCTATTTCCTGCGAGGATGTTCTTCTTTCGGGAATGGGAGAGGAAGGAGGGGACGGAAAGCCGGTGGTGAGACCGGAGCAGCGTGTGGGGAAGTGGGGCTCGCTCACACGCTAGCTCCATCACGCTGGGTGGCCTCGCTTACCTCGCGTCAGTGTGTCGTCCAAGTGCAGTTTCACGCAAACAGCCTTCTGAATTTGCTTAACATTGTTGATGTGTGTTCACCGCGTCACTTTCACAGCTCTAATATAGGAACACCGTTCTCCTGGCATTGTACGTAAAGGAACAAAAGGTGGCAGGAAAACTGCAATAACCTCAAACACGAGCATCCACAATAACCCACATGTTCCCGGAGAATTTTCTCTCAGGGGTCGCCTTCGAGCTAGTGTCCTCGGAAGAAGCATCGAGGAGGTGTTTGATTGTCGAAACCGGATTTCAGATTGACTTGAACGCTTTATCAGTCGCTCGGGGGATCCGGTTTCGAGAATCTGGACTCGAACGACCCAACGAAGTCGGAAAACAATTAAATTGACGATTCATGTGGCTCCTGGAGAATGGACAGCTGCGAGAGTCGAGTCCAGCTTTCGTGAAGCATTAGGTAAATCTTTTCAACACGCATCGAAAGCTAAATCCCGACTCTTGCGATAACGATGGTGTCACGATTAGGTTATCTTTTGTTGGGGGGTTCACCCCCCATCAGTCGAAAGCTTGGATTCACACGCGTCCAGCTTGCGGAAAAAACCTCAATGGCTTCCGATGGGAACAATTGGAGTGTAGTTGTAAGTTTAGAATGCGTACTTTGCGCTCATCCGGACGCTGTGAAGAGCAATGAGTGTCGGACGCGCTGGTGCGTTCCATTGTCATTCAGTCGGTGAAGACAAACTTGTGAAAAAGGGATTCTTCAGTGGCTTCCGCGACTGTTTGGATGCGTGAATTCGCGTCTCGGTGAGCGACTGCCCACGAGCAAAGCCCGCTTCCTGTCTGGTTTCCTGACTGCCTGCTCCGAAGGGAGGGGTAAGGTTGGTGGTCGGGCGGATGCGAGTTTGCACGCGCTGTAGGCAATCCACCTCAAAGGAGACAAAGACAGATCGCGCGTATATCCCACGCAGGCTGACTGTGAGACATGCGGCCGCGCCAACTGAAGTTGAATTCGGGGCGAGGGTCCGCTCAGTTCCCTCGAGGGGGCTTTAGCGGTTTCGAACGAAGCCTCCTGTACGGATGGAGCGGTACAGACGGGAGAGTCCGTCCGTTCGCCCGAGCGGCATTCAGTCAGCCAGCCAGTTGGTCCAACAGCGAGGAAGTGGTGTGTGGTGAGCCAACTGAGCTCATAAACGGAACGTACGGCATCTTCATTCACCGCTTGCTCCCCTACTCGCACTCTCGTTGACAGATTGTTTCCGTCTTGCGTGATGGCGGCGGAGCGTCGCGGAACAATGAACGGCGACCCCTCTCATCGCCGCACTGACGGGACGTCCACGGGTGGAACAAACCCACCAACCTCCGATCTGCTCGGCAGATGTTCACGCAGTTTGAAATCACGCGTCTCGATCCGGCCCGAACGAAACACCCCCTGCTCGACTCGATAATGCCCCGGTCTTCAGCAAGGATGTACTTGAGGACGTGTGCGGAATTTCCGAAAGCCTCACGGAAAGGTGCAGAGCCAACATATATCAGACGCACAGCAAGGGACCCTCTCTTGAAAACTTGCGCAGAATCTGTGGTAAGGTTGCGTCCCACACTTCTACTTGCACAGCATCGGCATCGACCCGTGATCAGCAGGGCACCACGTGTCGTGTAGGATAATTTTTACCAACCTTGATTCTCGTTAACATGCGCTTAATTATGCATGCAGTTAATTGAACTATGCAAAATATCACCAGAACCGCGCAGGAGCATGCGAGTCACGCATGTTCCCGCGAATCTCGTGGAACATTTTGTGCGGAGTGAGAAGATCTTTATGCAGCTTCTCGTGCGTACTGCGAATGAAAAACGAAGACGCTCCTGAGCAAAATAAGTCACTGGCGTCCAAAGCATTTAGAAGCTCGCGTGAATTCACACACGACCTCGAAAGCATCAGCCCATGACGAAGAGGGGTCATCTTTATGTAGAATGGAAACATCGAGCCGACACATGATGAAACTATATTTCCACATCGACCAACGTTTATATCGAGTTCACGATTTCTTCTCCGCAATCACTCATGAATAAATCCAGGAAGGTTGAACAATATTCATCTCTATCAACTTGAAAAATCAATGGTTTCGGAAGTGGATGAGTGCTGAAGGGTTCAGGATTCGATACCCATTTATCCACTTCTTTGTGGATGGATGGAAGGTGCGAAATTGATATTGCCTGAACTCTTGGGCTTCACTGACCGAACCGGACTCACGGAAGTGCGATCACATCCAAATGTCGAGGTCGATCGGAGACCCGCATGATTTCGATCCCGATCAGAACCCTCCCTCGGAGCTCATCGAGATATTGTGGATGAACCCGTACACAATGTATTGTGTGATCCTGCCCCAGGTGAGAATCGTCTCACAACGGGGATATTCGGTCACAAAACGAGATACGCGGAACAACCTCGAGACCGGGACGAGACTCTATGCGCGCGTAATTATGTCGGTAGTCAAGGGAGCAACAACTACGAACGCCGTCTCCCCCGAAACATACTTCGCGCAAGCAGGCCGGATCCCATGGAAATACTCTTTCAAGTTCTGGCTCGAAGCTCGACTCGCAAATCTTCCAATTCATCTATCACTCTCGACCACAGGATCGGGGATAGCTCCGGCGAGGAGATTCACAGAACTGATCCAGGTGAGGAACCAAGAGGACTCACAGCCACCATAAAGTTACGACCATGACAGTACCAGCTGGTAAGGTTCTAAATCTTCCGTCGGAAAATAAATAACGACTTTGAGAAGAAGAATCTTTTCGCTCTTCTGACCTTGCTTCCATCGTGATGGAAATATTCCCGACAACCTATCACTGTGTGATCATTCCGCAGTCTGAGATTCTAATGAGTTTCCGCGTGGATCTTTGTGACCTCGTGGAATCGGTCAAAGAAGGAAACTTGAACGTTCTTGCTCATTATTCCTTTCTCGTTGCGGTCTCATTGAATAAGCAGCTATTGTTCCAGCTTCAGATACTTTCCAGTGGCCGAGAAGCGCGAGTTTGATCCAAGCAACGATCACAGCTGTTGTTGTAGCTGTGCTCGAGTTGAAGGGCTTGAATCCTCGCTGGATGGGGGCATGGACCGTAAGAAAGTGTTCAGACAGCATCATCAGCATGGGATCACCGAATTTCTGATTCTGTCGGTGAGGCTTCGCCAAGGTTGCCCGACGAATCGTGAAAGAACAACTCCTCCAAAGGGGGTTGTCGAGCACGCTCGCTCATTCTGAAATCAAGCTCGCTGAACCCGCGTTGCCCGCGGACGGCCGCGTTCCAAACCCGGACCCAAGTTCACTCTGCTCAGCGGTGCGGCGGCGTAGAGGAACAGCGGGTTTGATTTCCGTAGTCACGAGCCCCAGTGAAGATAAGCTCGAGAGAATGTTCAACTGAGACTTTCGGGAAGTTGGGAGCGAACCATGGCGCCCGAGACAATCGTTTCGGTCCTCATCATTTTTTCCTCGATTCGACAGGGAACAAGACCAAACAGGCTCAAACAAACAAAACGGCCGCTGGATTAGATCCGAAACGACGCTCTCTTATTTTGCTCCTCCCCATACGCCCTCCTCCGTCGACGGTCTGGTAGAAGTCTTGCTCAAAGTTGCGTCGCGAGACCGCGGACATTGTCCAACGTCTTCTGCGGTCGCTGCTGCCGCCATCGTCGATGTTGATCGACTAACAAACGTTTTGTTGTTGGCCCATCCTGTGGGAATCGCTGTTAAATGTACGATTCCGGCGCGGGCATTGCGTCCGGACTCGATTGGACAAACGCGGTTCCCGAATAAGAAACGTCATCATCGTCCTCGCAGTCGTTGCGGCTGATGACGTGCCTCTTGAGCCAGTGACTCCCATCGGCGTCGACGACAAATGAGATGTTCAGCCACAACTTGAATTTGACCGCGACTGAAACGTCCGGACGTTGACGTCTCCAGTGTAAGCGGGTGTCATGCACAATGCTACAAAGAAGTCAAGAGCCAACGCGCTCCGGCTTGCGCCGCTGCCAGATTGTGGACCCCCACCACACTCAACTAAATGGAATTGGTGAGCGAGTGCAGAATGTCTTTTTCGGGACCTTCGGCTCGTCAGGAAAGCCTCGGGGAGGAGTTGGCCGAGTCGCGCACAGGGAGAAGAATCCGCTCAGCAGAGAGGGGAACTTGTTCGGACCGGAGCCAAGGACGAAGTGATGTCCATCAGGGGATACTCTCCGACAAGCCGTCCCAAGAGAAGCTGCAGCTGACCCGGTATCACAATGAAACATCTCTAGTGCATCTCCGTTGTGGTAACTACATGTTTCCATGCAGATAAATAGGACTCCCCGCGAAACTCGCTGGCTGGCGGTCGCCTGTCACGGTGGACGGGGGCACGGAAGCAGCACGCTGAGGGGCCCGGCAGGGCGAGCGACGGGCAAGAGCAGCAACCTTGCGACGAGCCACCGATACGCACTGAAGGCCACCAGCATTGACTGGCCGCAGGTTGGCAGGCGGCTCTTCAACGATTCGTGGTGCGACACTCAACTCGAAGGTCGACCACTTGAGCGCTATGGCTCGAATCATCTCAATCTTCCAGTCACGAGCAGCCGGTGATGCTTTCCCGCTGAAACTCCCGACGACGATCTTCCCTCGAGTGGTGCGCGATGTGGACGAGCGCTGGTCTTCGAGATCCGATCCGATGAGCTGCCAATTGATTGATAGGATCAAACGTGTCTCGCGTTTGGCCCCGCCAAGGAGAGGACGTCAGACGTCTCTCCGTCAAGAAACGTTGACATATCTTGATCATTCCTCTCCAAACGTTCGCCTTCTCACAGTTTCCCCCGGAGTTGACTCTCTCCCATAACGTAACACCTGAGCGCGGCGCACGCGACACAAAAGAAATCGTTGTGTGACAGCTCGGTGGTTCGAAGTTCGGCTTCGAGGGATGTCGGCTCAGCTTTTCCACTCGAGCAAACACCACATCACCGGGCTCACCTGGAGAAGCTCGCTCCGAGCTCACCTCGGCGCAGCTCCCACATCCCAACGCACTCGATCATTCGGAGCGCCAGCGCTTGACGCAGAGATACAGGCCCCAAAGACGCGGACGCTCATCTCCGGAAGGTACTCGCGATACGAGGGAACCTTTTGTCGAATCGCGCCCCTTTTGTGCGCGTGAAACAAACAATCAAACTGGCCAAGTCACAGTCCCGACAGATTCGCGTCGATGAGTCCCGTTATTCATTCCAGCTGGTCGTCCTCGCGACGATCCGGAGCTCGCATGGATGGAATTATTCGCTATTGTGGGCTCATGCCTCACGAGGGCGGATCCATCACCGACGCTGTCATGTCATGTGTGGTGCAATTGCGGATGGAGGCGGGACAGGTTGGATGAGGAGCTTGGGCCGTGTCATCCGCACAGATTGCTGACAGAGGTTTCGATATCGGGTATTCATCGTCGAAAAGCGTAGGCGATAATGCTGATTCGTAAATAATACGATAAAGCCAACCAAAGTCGTCCTTGGAAACACTTGGGTCGCCGTCAGTGATAAGAGAGGTGCACTCACCGGAAGAACACAAAAGCGCCAGATCTAATAATAGCTATCCACCACTGGTCGTCGGTCGACTCTGTCTTAGTTTTGCCTTCGGCTGCTTAGTTTCGGCATGTTCCGGCGGCTTAGAGCTTTTTCTACCACCTCGTCTTTCTTCCTCCTCTTCGTCTCTTCTCACCGTTGTTACCGTCTTAACCGTCCTAACCAGCTTTCGAGGCTTTGCTACACGTTCAGCTGTCTTCTTCCCATACATCTATTCCTCCTATCTGCCCGTCCAGATATAAAGATCTTTTGCCGACTCGCGAGCCAATTCAGTTTGGCGCTTTGTCTACTTCAGTAAAACATGACGTAGCCCATCTTTCTTTCAGTGCCTCCCTTCTCCCACCAATCTCCACAGACTGCCATCTCGGCCCAAATGATCGGATTCAGGGCGGTCGTCATACGCAAACCCGGACCGGACAACCGGTTTTTACCAATCGCTTACTGGAACCCACGAGAATAAAGGGAGCCTCTCTCCGATTCGATGTCAGCTTGTCGCGACCGTGCCCAGAGGCATTGAACGGGCCTGCACGCTCGCGAGAATAGATCATAAAGGAATAATTGCAAACTTCATGGACAGTTCGCGACGGGGGGGCGAGAAAATCCGGACTCACCGACTTTCATGATGGGAAGATCTCCCGCGTTGGCGAGGATCTGCATTCCCTGCCAACAGTATCGAAAGTATCCGCCACATTCCGCTGCTGAGGTCCTTTTTGTCATCAAAAGAACAGCACGAACAGAGAGGAGAATAACGACGTCATCTCGAACACGCTTTGATTTCGACCGTTTTCATCATGTCAATGCCGTAGTCGTTCTCATTTGGCAAACTTTATTCCACGTGCAACACTTGACGTCGTATCCTTTGTTAGAGAATGCCGGGATTGCACCGGACGCACAGAGGTGAACTGCGGTCTTTTCATTTTTTGTATCTTGAAGTCTCGTCCTTCGCACGTAGATAACAGAATCTCGTCGGGAGTGGAGGCGAAATATCCTGAATCAAGGAGAGCACATTGACAACACGTTCCCTGTCAACAACACACCGCCGGAATCACTTGGTGCTGGAGTCGAGGGTTTTTTGGAACAGGAGGAAAAAATCACAAGAGGAGTTGAAACTCGCCGGCTGCGTGCTGCACGTCATGGTTATCTCTGCGTGGATGGAGCGAGCAGCGGCGGCAGTGGCTGTGCCAGTGATGGTAGTCGTAGCAGTGGCGTTGGCGATGCTGGCGGTGGATTCAGCGAGTGAGTCGCACGTTTCCTCGAGCTCCCTTTCCCGACGACCCTTCCCTCAGCAGAAGGCCCTCATTGGCTTGTTCTTCCCGACGGCAGCGAAGACGACGACGACGACAACGGCAGCGATTCCGGCAACGACTGGGACGACGACGACAACAACAGCAGACGCCGACTACAAGGTTGTTTTTCCTGTCGAGATTGTTGTCCTGTTCCCTTCCCCGACGCTAAGCACCGAGTCAGGATAGCCACTAAGGATCCCATGACGACGAAGACCAATATTAATGATGAAATAATTACATTGATGGCCTCGCTCTATCAATCGAGCGCGCAGCAATATCGACAGCAATGGCAGTGATATTATATCAACAACAAACTTCGAGAGCCGGCCACGAGAAAACCGGTTCCATGTCTCGGCTCTTCCGCACAGACGACGGTCTCTCGTTTGTGACATGGACAGAGCGCTGGTAGATGATCTGCCGCTCCACTGGGCTGGCCAGTAAATGGCACTTCTCGGAACGGCATCGGGTTGCGCAATTACCGAACCCGATACTGAGGCTATTTCGGAGGAGTAGTAGGTGGGGCGAGGAAAGAAAACAGTTTAACGAATCTGAACCTCAGTGGCGCAGCAGCAGCAGCAGCAGCAGCAGTTATTATGAGAGACCGGGTCGCCGCCGGATAACCTTGAGAATCGCTCCCGTTTCTGAGGAGCGACCGTCCAGGATCGAGCTATTGTCGCCTGCTCGAACAATTGCGACCAGAAACCTCGATCTGGGGCTCCTTTACATCATGAGGGGCGCTCGCACTCACTCTGTTTTTTTATAATAATCGTGAGATCGACGCGCTCAGACACTGATGCCCGCAGTTGGCACAACCGAACCTTCCCTCAGATTCTCGCTGGCAAGTTGTCCTCCTTGAACTGTGATCAGCCCTCCAAGTTTCCTCCGGTGAGGATCCACGCAAGCGCTCCATTGTGCACGCTCCGAACCGGGATTCTCTCCATGATAAAGCTCACCCGACAACGACAGCGTGGCTCGGACATGACTCCGGATTGGAGCTGCATGCGAAGTTCCGAACATGAGGATGAATATCAAGCCAAACTGCAGGGGGAGGAGCCACGTTTTGCGACCATCAGGGAGTACGATCGGATTCATTCTGAGCTCTAGCCGTGCGATCGAGTCTTGGTGATTCGAGCCCCGCTGTGCGGAGCAGCTGCTGGAGCACGAACTAGGATGCTTCTGAGAACTGGCTGACCTCCCCGTCCATGGAAACAAGCCGAGTAGGAATCTTGAATTTCTATAATGGCGGTATGGGCTTCGTCCGGGTGTGGTTCCGGATCCCACGAGGCTCGTCCAATCAACAACACGTTGTCCCCTTGGGGCGCGAAGAAGGCTGCGGGACAAACCAGAAACTTCGCAGGTACAACGAAGACGTGATCAGGAGCATTGTGGAGGAGACCCATGAGCAAAGTGAATACAATACTGCGGGGAACTCGAAGTACTCCGGGGTCAGCCAGGAGAACGATGAGGGGAGTCGAGGACCTGCGAAGGAAAACTCGGCAAAGTAGCCAGCGAGGAGAAAACTCGCCCCAGTACGTAGCAGAGTATCGGGAGGAAGGGGCGCCAAGTGACAGTCCTGCTGTTTCCAGTTTTACTTCGCGATCAGGACTCGCTTGCTCCGATGGGCTTACCCGAGCGATAAGGGAAGAGAACCCTATCACATTAGGGACCTTTCCCCAAACGATCTAGTAGTGCCTGGTTCAGCGCCTCTTCAGTCCATTCGTCGGTACGTCGTCTTCTCACCTTCCCGCGAACTTCAGCACCGGCTGACTGACTGGATATCCGCCCTCTGAACGTCGTTCCAACTGCCGATACCTGTTTTATCGGCAACATCGTCTCCGATCCCAATACTCGATTCCAGATTCGAAACTTTATTCTTTTGGAGCATTTGCAGTCCCGAGGAAAGGGTCTGCCTCAGCTCGCGTCTGCTTTGCTTCAATATGATCCGACTCATCACTCGCTTCGAATTGGATGAACGGCTCTAAGGGACAATCAGCTCCGGAGTCGCCTCTCGCGGATCTCCTCCTTGGGACCCTCCCCCGTTGGGATGAATCCCGGCTTGCTCCGGGGAGCTCTGGCAAACGAATCTACTGTGAGGATTCAAAGTCGGGACAGAACCGATACATGAATCGACGTTTTCCGGATTGGGCGGAGGCTCCATGCGCTGGATGGATCCGGGCGAAAGTTGACCGACTCGTCCTCGATATGAACCGTCCTGCTGCTTTCAAAGAGGAGTCCGCAAGTTGAGACCGCTCCCTAAGCATTCCCTACAACCCCGTTCTCCTTCTGTGCTTCCCTGAGCTTGGTGCTCCATGACTCCAGTGCGATTCCCTATGAACCTCCTTCTCTCTTGAGCTCTGACTCTGAGTGAAGAAAGTCATGAGAACGCGGTTTACTTACAGGCTGAACGAACGCTGCTGCTATTCATTTTGAATCGTTTCTACCTCAAGCTTGGGATGGACAACGAAAAAACACCGTTTCTCGTGTCGCCCCCATTAGCTCCAGTAACACAAATAGCGGCTCCCCAAGGAACAAGTCTGAACCACTCATGTTTGAATGTTATTTTTATTCTCCCGAACTTGATAAATGTTCAGATCAAAAAGTTGGCGGTAGAAATTTCCTTCTTCCAGTAAGCCGTTAGATCGTTTCGTTTTCCCCTAGGAAAACTCGCAAAGCGTTCGTGATGACGTATGACACTGGTATGACACTGGTGGGCGTTTGTTGTTTGCTGTCGGTCAGTCGGATTCCATGTGTTGCATGATAGCGTGGCTTGATTCATTGGAACCGTTCGTGCGTCAAGGCGTCTTCAATTTTGGCCAACCCCGGATCAGTGTCCGATCCACGTTCTGAACCCTCTGACACCAGCGAAGCTAGTTCGCTACGGCAACGGATGTCATTGACATAGATCAGTTGAATGGATCGACAAGCAGCAAGCGGAAGCGTGGCGGGCTCGGACGTATCCTCTTTCATCTACATGGATCCGAACTCGTTCATCCATTTCTCGTATTGATCAAGGTCTTCCTTTGCACAGACTTATTCACTTTTCGCATGGCCTCCTCGAAATCGCTGTGGCTCACCGGCAGTTCGAGTTCCTCCTTCGACAACGCCCTGTGGAGGAAACAGACCAGCAATCAAGATGACAGAAAATCTCGCGAAAAGGATTCCGATAAGACGCTCACTTCCAACGGGGCCCAATCACCCGTCTGGGGCGGCAGCCATTTTGGCCGCCATTCGTCTGAAGTAGGCCCATAGCCCCCAGGCATCGTTCTAGCTCCGGTCTCTGTGGGCCACCGCACTAAACAGATCCCGGTTGTGTCGTCAGGGAGGTATCAGTGGGATCGGATTTTTTTTTGCTCGACCGACGATCTGATTCTTCGGTGCCTCGGCTCAACCGGTTCGCACTCTTATCCAAGACCGTCTGACGGAGTCGAACGACTGGATGAACAGGTTTTGGATCTGTTCTAGCCTCGTGGCGGCACCCGTAGGAGAAATTTGAGTCGGATCGAGTGAATTGATTCGAGAATTCGATTACCTGATTTGGTCGGGTGTGAGCCCCGAGATTTTGCGCCGCATGGACATCATTGAAGCGTCTCGGCACACATTGGTGATGTCCGCTCCCGAGTATCCCTCGAGGCGACGAGCTACCCACTTGAGATCAAGGTCTGGAGCCTGTTCAACACCTGCAAATCATCATCTCAAAAACTTTAAGCTCGGCTGTAGGGAAAAACGTGACAACAGAAACTTTGAAGCCAGGGACTAACGCAACTCGGGACATCTGCAGGAGCTAATTGTAACGCGCCTGATACTTTCCAAGAAGCTCGGTTCCGGTGAGTTAGCTACAAGGCCCCGACATATTTGGTGGCTCAGACTGAGGTGTCACTACTGGCCCCGCGTAGTCAATCATTCACTAAATCCACTTCATTTCTCTAGAATTGAAGAGAAAAACTGGGAGCGTTCTCACCGAACGGGACGGTGCTAACGCGAAAGGCAAAGGCTGTAGGAGCAAGTGGTCGCACGGAGCGTAAGCGAGAAAACCATGATAAAAATACGTCCGTTTTTCATCAGACGACTGACAACCTTCAACCGGGCAAAGCCTCCTCGTACTTTCCGTATGGAGGCCAATCCGACGGCTGGCTCGCTGGGATCGGCACGGTAGAAAATGGTTCGCTGAGCATTTTCTCGGCCGGCCGAGATTCCTAACATCGAATCTTCCTTTTCATTCCAGATATTCCATCGTCGTTGCCGACGCCGGAGACCCCAATGGAGCGACGAAACTCTGCTCGAAGTTTCTCCCATTGATACCATTCGTCTCACTAGTGGCAGGCATCTCTTCCACTTTTCCCTTCTCCTTGTTCGCTCGCTCGGCGTCCGTCCGGTTGATTTGTCCCACCACAAACAAGCTGAATCACTCAGTTTGTAAACTTGGAACAGATTCTTCACATTGATTAGACTACTCTCCGCTATTCTTCTCCTCCCGTGTCCTTCTCGCCCGAGAGCTTGAGAAAGCAGCTTCAGATCGGCGGCGTGAATTGATAGAGGTGGGAAATCTCCCCTCGGTTCCCTCTCCCATTCAAGGATATTCTCGAGACAGAGATGGAGAGAGAGGACACCGAATCGTTCGACGAAATATTCCAGACGATGACCGACATAGCGGTCGATGATTTCTTGGGTCGCTCTTTCCCTCTCTCTGATCCTTTTGCTGAACTCAGCCTCGAACCTCTATCGGTATATGAAGACATGTGCGGCAAACAAAAAAACCCCTCACGGGCCGAGGGCCATACGGAAGGCTGGGCCGCCAAACGGGCAATATACCGAGTACGAGCGGAACGACTGCTCTCTTCCCAGACCACGGTCCGACCGAGAGGCCATATGTCCACGACCATGTCAGCGCGCACGGGATCTCGCGGCAGGCGAGAATTTCAGAGTCGCCAACGGAGGATATCTTTATGTTTTCGTCCTCTTTGTGTCTTTGTTCTTCCGAGTCGCAGCCGCTATCGCCCCCCTCGTCACGGCGAGATTCGTTCTACACGCCGTTCCATATAAAACACAGGACGACAAAAGCTCGCGGTTTGTCTTTTGCTCTATTTCTTTTTGTATCGGATGCGGCTGGCCGGATGGTTCCCGTGAGCTCCGTTCGCTCCGTCCGCTACGTCGGTCCGCTTCCCTCGACGCCTGTACCATAGGCGGAGAGGATTTTGGAGAGAAGAGCCGAGCTGCAAGGCACTGTTGCAATCCGCGCGTGTTCCGAAGCGTCGCGGGCAAGTCTACCCCGCCCCCCCGTAAAAATTGCCTCATTTTGGAAATTCGTCGTTCTTCAACATCTATGAGATACTTGATTAGTCGGTTCCACCGAGATAGCGGAGCAACTAGTATAGGGAGGGACTCCGGCCGGGACGTTCGGAATCCAAACTCTGTTTACATCCTGTACACGATTGCCATTACAAGCTATTAAATATTCCTGTGCAGCCTTTGCTCGACAGAAGCGCGCATGAATCCCGCCAGGATATGTCTGCCGCAACAAAAACGTGCACTGACTCCCGGCATGGTCCGGGTGAGTTTTGGATATAATTCACGACCGTCTCGGAACTGATTCACGAGGATTCGAGGAATTACGCTCATAAATTGCGCACACAATTCCCTTCAGAGGCCGAACACGCCCAATCCTGGCCACTGAAAACGTGAGCCTTCGGTTTCTCCGCTGTTGACGCGCGGAATTCCACTATCGAGCGTTGAGATCACGATAGGACGGAAAAAATCATTCGATGGACGTGTTTCATGTTCAATCACCACGTCGAGAATCCATCGGACTCCTGGGGATTGGGTTAATCTCTCCTGTGTGGCCCGTCAACACTCGGACTGCACTCTCGGGCGATAAGGTCCGTTCCTACCAGCGCGGGATCGCATTCTGCATTATTTTCTGCGCGCTCAGCAGTCTCATTGACCGTCATAGGAAACACCATTTGATATGAATACAGCTGTACGGGTGTACGAAATCGAGCCCGCTAAGCCTTTGAGATTGATCTCCAACAGGACTTCTCTTCCGGTGTTCACTCGGCAAGGGATGGTAGACTCCTCTTCTCGAGACGGACGGCGTAATAGCCATCATCGATGTCCCAGGGAAAAGTTCGTGGCTGCCAGCACCATAAGACCACCTGCATGTCGACGTCATTTATGAGACCTCCACCTGATCGTGTGCGAGTCTGGGAAGTCCCACCTCAGCTCACGTTGATATCTTATGGCACCGTTCCCGAAGCGCCCGCCCAGTGCTAGGAGTGGGCTGCACGCGCAAAGTCAACCGCCAGGTCGCAGCATCTTTCTCGCCGTGTTTCCTCGAGTCCACTTCCGGTCATTCCGTCCAGGCGCACCTTCCTTTCTAAAACGTACCGACCCGCTTTTTATTGTCGTCCTCATCAAATAAACTCATTTCGCCTGGCCTTGAAGTTGGCTATCCGCGACGGAAACGGAGAGTCAAACGCCCTTGATCGTGGACCGATATGAGAACTTATTCGCGGACCTTCCTCAAGGACGAAATATCGCCCTCGGTATCTTTCTCTCCGAATTTGGCACTGGTCAAAGTGCTCGAGACTCCTGACCCGGTCTCGGAATATCCGAAAAGATTGCGACCAACGAAATCGCACACTCGGGACAGTCCGAGCGCATCAATGAAGCCCATTGTTTCATGGCGACGCAAAACCATGATTTTTTTTTAGTCGACCTCAGAGAAGCCATAATTTTCCAAAATACGAGTTATTTGGAGATGGGAGGAAAAAAGCGATGAGCGGAAGACGCTCTGCAGCCTGACTGGAACGTGGCCCGTTTCGGAGGTCAGAGTCGACGATGACGAGACTGGACGGAATAATGCCGACAATGATACGGGTGTCGCTGGGAAGAGAAATGGGAATCTTACGATGATCTCATTTACCTTAGTGGGATCCTCTCCATTAGTGACTCCGTCCATCTGAATAAGAAGCTCTGATTTGACTCTTCGGGAAGCCTCGTGTTCGCTGGCGCTGCCTCTCCGAGAACAGAGTGAATCGATCTCGTCGATGAATATCGTTGACGGAGCGTAGAATCGAGCCATCTCGAACAGCAGACGCACCAGCTTCTCGCTTTCCCCTCTGCAGACAAGAGTGAGAGAGAAAGAATGAGGAAAGTTCTTCGGATCACCGCGTAGGAGTTCAAACACTCTATCCCTGGCGGAATCCGAGGGTACAAGGGTTGTGTAGAAACTTGAAAGCCGAACTAGGAGTTGAATAGAGCGAGCACCCGGGATTCCGCTCCTACAGGCGAGAGGTGTTCCGCTTTCAGGCCGTGCGCTCGCGCCGGAGAACCTACGCGGGCCTGGGCGCACTCTCGCAAATCCCTGAGCTTGTAAAGACCCGCGTTGTATTCATTCCGCTCGTATTGGAAACTCCAAATCCGGGCATTTGAATTTGTATGGCACCATTGCAGAGGATGACCTAGTACAGTAACATCGCAAAATGTATCCTGTCATTGTCCGGAGTTTAAGTGTAACCAGAGTGCTTGATTCGTACGCTCCTCGGGAGTGGTCCGGTGGACGATTCCGACTCACTTACAACGAAGACCGTTCCTAGGACGAGCCTGCGTTGTTCTTTGAAAGCCGATTGGCGAGCAGACACGGTTTCCAGGAATGCAAGCATTCCTAGCGCGGATGTCGCAACACCGACCAGGACTGCTGGGGTCCAGCCGCTATGGCTTAGAAGGAGACTAGGAAAACCTCGCTCGCCCTCGCCGGTACTTTTCCCTCATTGGTAAAATTAAGATCCTCATATAGGGGATATAAGGCCGTTTCGCATCACAAATGGGAGTCGGGAGAGGTACTCGTGCCTTAATGTAATCACCCATTGGAATTTTGCGCCTTGCCGGGTGTTTTCTCTACGTTCTTCTGGTAATATTAAGTTTTCGCTGCAGAAAGCGGATCTGTACTGACATGTGCACAATCAAGAGAGCCGACCGAACCGATCAGGGTGAAACCATAATGCACTGTGGTAAGTAATGCAATATTTCGACGATGTTCAAAAAAAAATCACTGCTGATGCTCCGTACATGAAACATGCGATCCCAGAACTCAACTATTTGGCTTATACTGCTGTTTCTCTGGCGTTTGTGTGCTTTTGAAACACCAGATTACGAGTTCCAGTACCCGTCGGCACGGTTTTTCAAGCTAATCGTGAACTGCTCGCCCTCGGATCATGAGCGTGTGGCATTCGTCGTGTTGGCCGCACAGGAAAGGTTACCATTGTTTGTTCTGCAATCGGTGTCATTCTCGTACTGGGAAGTGATTTACCTCTGCGATTGCAATCCATCCATCCACGGCCTAACTTGTTTTTCGATCTTCTTTTACTCGAAAGTAGGAGCCTATCCTCAGAGGAAGCTCATCAAAAACTTCGAACAAAAGCCGCCAAATTTACATGGGTGACTGCACCAGAGTAAGAGTGTCAGCTCTCGACCATCATACATCCTCCTGTCTTTTGCGAAGCTACTTGATGCGGCCCATACCTGTCGCATACCCGCAGCCAGTTCTGGAAATCTACCCCCGAGCGTGGAGACTTCTGGCTCAGCGCTGAATGAGTGGAAAATTCGAAAGTTCTGAACGATTCCCATCACGAACCTCCGCAGGTTCCATGGGCATGACGAGGGATGATTCATCTTCGGCCGGACAACAACGAGAAGTGGCAGGTGGTGTTGAGTCAATCTTATAGACATCGACGGCAGCTTGCGATGGCAAGAATATATCTCAAAAAGCATTCCTTCCACGAAAACGGCTTCCAGCCGCTCTCTACCCCGTTTTCCCCGCCTCTCTACTCCTGTTGAATGCGTTGTCTTCAAGGTCGAGAGCGCGCGAGAGTGTGCCGGCAACTGTCCCCTGGTTAGAAAAAAAAATGTTGCGAGAGAAGCTTGTCTAGCTCATGAATAATTCTACGTTTCGTTGACCCCTCGGCAGAAGACGATAATTCTTCTCACGACACATCAGGCTGTCGAATTCGTCGCCACGAAGAGTTCCGAACAAAATTAGAAGAATGTCTCATCAGATTGGAAATCAAACTTGTCTGATTTCACCGACGGGGAGCCCCGCTGATCAGTTGCCTTGCTCCCGACATGTATTGCAGCGGATTCTCGTCCAGTTGCCCCGACTGAGATTCTACTGAACCGCTGGGAGTTGAACTCGAGTTGAACTGTTCAAGCGAAGTCGCGAACAGGAGAAGTCTCACAATAATGGAAGTCACAGACCCAGCGGTGCTTCGGTCCATTTTTCCGCTCGTGTTCTCGACCGAGTTCACAAGCTGTGCTCTGTTCCCGGTCACGGATCTTCTCCCGGCCGCCCGTCTCGTTCCATTTCTCATCTCTCAGACAGCAGAAATAGGAGACTCGTTGATGACCAAAACGGGTTGCTGGCATTACAAATGTTAGCATGACTTGAGGAACAGTCCGTTGACAGTCTTTCTTCAATAACGAGAGCGACAATTATCAGGAGGAGATCTCGGGAACGAGGGGACGATTCTGTTTGATGCGGTGGTTCGATGACATGTATGAAGTTGAAGTCTTGGGTGTGAGCCGCCACGCATGACATATGCGTGACATCCTGTAGACAGCCCCTGCGGATAACGTGGAAAAATTCGCGTCTGATGTCATACCTGTATTTGGAAGTCAAGGTTGAACTCGATACATTGAAGAACGTCGTTTTGCACTCTGTAGCAACGGCCTTGGCTAACAATCGTTTTTCCTGTTCCCGGAGGCCCGACCATAAGAACGCCTTTCCAAGGGCCGGCGGATTCCCGTGAAGTAATGAGGGACCAGTAACGGCAGCACCAACAGCTTCCTCCAGGAGCCTGGAAAGAGTTGGCGGATTCGGGTTCAGGAGAGGTCGAGTCAAAATCTAGAAACTCAGCGTTAAGGGGAGGATCGCGCAGGGGGAGATCTCGCGTTGTCAAGTACCGAGTTTCTGCAGAAAGCAAGGGTTTTATGAAGCAGATCGGCCGGGAGTGATTCCCAAAAGGGCGCGTTGGAGCTCCGGTATTGATGGATGTCGTTAAGTCAAGCTGGTAAACAACATTCAGGACATGCAGTCCCGAGCCCAGTAGGCAGCGCTGCACTTGGGTAAAACGTCCGTGTACATACTTCGAGAGCGCCAGAGGAGCAGGCCCACCGTTCGCGGGGTCCCCTGTTTGCTCGACTCCTCGTCGGCCATCAGGAGAAAGAAATACATCCCCATCAGGGAGGTGAGGGTCGACGCTCATGATATGGTCGAGGCCATCCAGATCGCCACTTCAACTACGTCTGCTCCCATTTCGTTAGTAGCTCCAAGTGATCCCGCTACTCTCCTGTGCTCACCACTCCATAACTTTGCGCTCATGCCTCCGGCGGTCCAGTCGAAAGCTCGGGAGCGGTTTACAAGCTCGATGTGGCCACTTCCTTACGTCTTTGGCGGACAACGCAGCATTGACCCTGAGCGAGTATATCCAACGACGGTTTCGCCTAATAGACTCATGAGCGGGGACCCCTCGAACTCCTTTCCAGAACAGAGACGCACAAAACGAATCTCTGCGATGTTCTAGTCTGTTGCTGCTCTCCCGTGCGTTACGGAAAAGGAACTACCTTTGGGCCTCTTAGTCTAAGTGGCTCCAGGCTCACTGCTGCTTTGATTACAGGTCAGTCCGTCTTGCAGGCCGGTCAACTCCCTGGCCAGTTAGTCAGCCTACCGACCAACCATCCGCCTGGGTGGATGTATGTCATAATTCTACGTAAGGCCCAACTCGTGCTACCCGTGCTAATTGTCGAGGAAATAGTTCGACTGTCCACCTTCCCGCCCTTTCGTCACTAGCATCGCCAGCCACTCTGTTCCGGTGAAAACGGGGCAATGAGGGCTTTCACGCCGCGTGATCATAGATCATCGGAGCCAAATGTCAATGCGCTGAACTTCTGACATGGCCAGCGAGTGGATTGCACTTGCCTGCGGATCGTTTGGTTTGCCGGACCCCCCCCCCCCCGGTTGCTTCACGGCCTCACAGTCCATTCCAGACTTTTGACTGGGATCGATCCTGATGAGGCGCTTCGCTCAAGAGAACGTTTGGAAAACACGCACCAAGCGGGTCCTCGACGCAATGAAGCTTTTATTGCCTCCTCTCTCGATGGGGAATCATCAGGGAGGAATTCCCGGAGCTTTCCTCTGCTTCAGGACTGCCCAGAGGCCTTCATCGAGCCAGAAAGTGGCGATCGTAGCATACACCTGCTCGTTTGTTTCTTGAACTATCGCTTTATTATATTCTGGAGAACGGGTGTCCCGGAATCAGGGAAACCAGGAAGCCTCCTCTCGTGGCCTCGATGTCTCGACGGACCAATCCAGACTCTCAGTCCGCGATTTTTCTCGAGCCCAGAAGATACCTATGAACTGTCATCAAGAATCAAATCCGTGGAAAATGACCACAACGATTTTCGGGGCACCAAACGAGTGATTTTAGAGGAGCGCGGCATTGTTCCTTTCCGCTCCGAATGAACCAGACGTGACTCAAGCTCACCTTTTCGCTTCCTCAAGATCGGCGATGTCGCTCCATCGCACGGAGGGATTCTTCTGCAATATGTCTCTCTCGAGCAAATCGACCAACTCCTGATCCATGTTTGCGCACTCGAAGCGTTTTTCCTCCTCTTGTTGCTGTGCTGGGTCCTTGCTGCTGCCGCCAGACTGTAATAGAGATTGCACTCCCTTATATCATTTAGATGAGGACGTCTTCTAGAAACTAAGTTTGAGGAGGACACGACCAAGGACACTGGCTCCGTTTCCGGATATGGACAGCTGCGACATTCCCGATCCACCAAGAAGTCGTCTTCACTTCACGCAAGTTGTTTCGTTTTGTCCGGGAAGCTGGCGTCGTCCCAGGACCGTTTTTCGATGCCCCGCATGGTTTTTCCACCAACCTCAAGGAGGTTAGTGCCTGCGACGCAACAAGGGCAAGGTGCGGTCTGCGTCGGGGTCTTACCCCATGAGCACCGAACTGGTCAAGAGGTCGGCAGATACATCTCAAAGCTAATCAGAATATATATGAGTTCATCCCTGGTCCGGCGATGTAGCACGAGTAGCTCAGCGAGCTCAACCTCGAGAGCTGGTCGCTCGGCCAGCCACCGACAACCGATAATCTTATCTTCACGAGAGCCGCATATTACAACTCGAGCGCTTGTTGTCGCTGGTATTCTAATCGGGTAGTTCGCTGAAAGTACCGGACAGGGGCCACAAGGCACCATTGGCAGGTGTAAGGCCGTAGAATGTCGACGTAACCGGACGGGAAAGAAGCCAAATCGACAACGAGATTAATTACGAGGGGACCTCGTACCGACATCCACCATGAACCTCCCCTACGGAGCCACCTCTTTTGCTTCCTCACCTTGGCATCCGGGTCCCTGGGTTTTTTGGGATCCAAGGGTGTTCCTCCTCGGGTTCGGGACGCTCCCTGTTGCCCTCCTCCTGCAGCCGCTGTGCCTCTGTTGCTGCTCGCGCCTCCTCCACGACTACTTCCTATCGACGCGTCCTTGGTCACCGATCCGCGACGCGAAAGTCTGTTGTCGACTGCGAACCTCCGATCTTCTATTGGTAGACCTCGCCGTCTGCCGTAGCGATTGCCGACTGGAAACGATGGAGTCGATCATATTGGTACACATTGTTGGCTGTATCGTGACATGGGGTTGCTATATGAATGTCGAGAAAATACGACGGCGGTTCATGTGGGACAACGGTGACATCGACTATGTTCGCTTCGATGCAGCGCAAAACAGCAGAGTGCAACGCGTCGGATCCCTCGAAACATGAATCTACCGTCATCACAGCAAAAATCCATCGACCTCGGATCGGAACAGTCCCTGAACGGAAGAATGACTAAAAAGGCAATAATCAGAAGCAAAAAATCCCGCTGTTAGCGCGGAGAATCGGGAGTCCCCTCAAGGGCCTTCCGATGGAGGAAAGCGGAGACTTCCGGCGGGGCCACGGGGAAAGCGACAGGAGAGAGGAAATGAACTATAAAGAATTTTTAATAATAAATTGATAAGATATATTTTTGTTAAATAAATTTTAAATGAACACAAATAAAAATAAAAATCTGCAGGCTTGCATCTGAATTTTTGTCCCACTTTCCCCGCCCACCGTGTGTCCGTAATCAAACGCGGCGCACAAAATGAATCATCGCATCAATGGTCCGCTGAGCTCCGTTCGCTCTGGTCGTTCCCGTTAAAGCTGCTCCGTACAATCGTTCCTGTTGTCGTTGCTCTCGGAGCAACAACACCATAGATCTCCCAACCTTCCAGACTGATTCTGCTGACACCAACCACCCAACTGGTGGGGCAGATCGGAGGCCAGAGCCGAACCTGGACAACAGCGCGGCACAGCGGTAGCCGTCGCTCGGAGATGTGCATCCATCCATTTCATCATCGCCCCCTCCCGCTCTCCTCCACTTCGTTGGCCAAACAACCCAAATGGCAACACATATTTCAGGCAACCGACCGAACGGAGCAGGCGGCTGCTCGGTGGTTCGTTTGATGGCCGAACCCGGAGGAGAAGATGCCTGGGATCTTGAGATCGCATCACCGGAAAGGCACGCCCTCGTCACGCGGGATCGATCCGTTGTTGGAACGCTCGAAGCAGCCCGTGCGACCGCGGCGAGTCGTGCACGCTCGTGCTGTCCCGTGTTTGTACCGCTGTATTGTTAACTCTCCCGCCGATAGGAGGGAGAGCAAAGGATAGCTCTGCCTTTCGATTGTCGCGAAAGTAAAGACAAGAGAAATGTTCCACCGGAACATGACTCCGGTTGGGTTTGTCAATCACGCGATGGGAATAGCCGGGCGCGACGCCAAACGGCCAAGGAAGCCGATAGATCATGAACGAGGCTGGGAGCAAGTCAATGGATCAACGAGCTCAAACTGGCTTGATGAATCGCTCGTAACAAACTTATCTGCTTGTCGTCAGTGTTCCGTGCTGCGCTCGTTACCCACCTGTCTTCGGGAGGCGGCGGCGGCCAAACGTCTGGGTCGTGCGATTGCATCGGATTCTGATTCCCCATTGATAGTGACTGCATTTCGCCCATGGGACCCAGCGTCCAGGCCTGCGGCTCAGACATTCCTCCGGGCCTCCGAGATTCATTTTGTTCATCCCGGCCACAGCAACACGCAGGTCGGACTCGTTCTTGAATCCTGAAATCGTCGAGACGACCTCCTTCAGTTGGCCGTACTCCGTGCTCATCTGCTGCAGGATCTGGAAGGAACGATTTCATACTTCAGTTGGCTTACTTGAGGAACTTGACAACCGTAGTGATTTCGGGAGAGCATCCAGCTCTCCGGTCTCTACTCCTCATCGTGGCCCTCGGATGGAGTTTTGCGGTCATGAACAAGGGCCTTCGATTGGGAAGTCGCCGCCAGGGTTTCCAGGAAACCGTTAGCCGCAGAACTTCCTGATTCCCCTACAGAGCTGTCAGACGGAACGACTCTCCAGAGGTTGACCCCAGGTCTCCAACCGGTGGCTTCAAGCTAGGGGGAGCACGTGTTGCACAGAATGAAACAAAGACATCTGTGCTCTCAGAAATCGTGGAGTATCGGATCATCGCGCACGCTGACACATACTCACACTCACACATACAGGGGAAAAGCGTTGGGAATCCGAGAAAGGAACCTAAGCAGGCCGGTGGAGTAGGCGTGCAGCAGACGGTTCGTGGACGGACGCCGAATCCATGAATATATTTATCGTTGCTTGTGTCAAATGTGAGCATCTGTGAGGGGCCAACGGGGGGGGGGGGGGAGGGTGCCTCAGCCCATGGACCGCTTTTTTCGAGGGACGCAGTGGTCGCTTCGTTGAACAGACCCGAGCGGCAAGGAAGCGAAACGCAAAAGTCCGAGTGGCGGTATTTCCCCAGAAATATGCTCCAAACATTCTCCGCCCGCCGCCTCGGAGACCAACTAACTTTTCGAGAGTCCAACGGTCCTCCCTTCTTCCTCCTACCGTATTCCACCTTCACCCGATTCTCTTTTAGCCTCGAGGTTCGAATATTCAGAGTTAAGGGTTTCGACGTCACCCCAGGGCTTCAGTTCTCGGTTTCAAGCTTTTTTGAAGTTTCACCTTTCCTCAAGCCCGAATCATCGCTTGGGCCTTCCTTCGTGCGGCCTGTGCTCGCCTGTGCCATAGAATCTCTCCGCCTCATTGAAATACGACCGGGAGCGGAATCGTCGGGATTCCGCCACAGACTTAGTCACTTGGAATCGCCCATTCCAGATGTCTGTCCCGCAAGCATCACACTCTGTCCACCAAACGAACGGACGAGGGCCCAAGCGGCCGAGCATTGTTCACGCGCGGGGCCTCCTCCCGCGCCGGGGCCCCTATTTCAGCGCGGACGAGTTTTCAACCCGGACACGCCGCCGCAGGTTCTCCATTGCGCCTGTTCAAACCCGCTCTCTCCTGAGCGAGCGTTGCGGTGCTTCACGGATTTCGCTCCCGTCGAGGAGTTATCGAGCCCAGCCATCGAGCCCGGAAGAACATCTTCCCGAGAAGCGCTCCGAGGCCGTCGATTTGCAGCTCTCAAATAAATCTCCATTGGAAGACTTCGGTTGGAGGAAATCGTTCCGGACCGTGAACCGGTTCTCCGAATCGGAAACACGGCTTTCGGATGGAGGCTCCGGAAGATTTCCTGCGCTTGATGGCTCCATCGTTCCTTCAACAAAACATCTTTCGTGCACAGCTGTCGGCCCCACTAGCCGGCTTGTCTATTGGCGGCCAGCCATCAGTCTGTTAGGTCGGTTGGTTGCTTTGACGACGGCGGTGGACAGCGGCCATCAGGTGTCTCAGCGGCTCGAAACAGGTCAAGGGAACGAGCAGACATCAATGTGTCGATGTCCGAAGTCTACTTTCGCGAGATGAACGCCACCTCCGTTCGCGACGTGCATGCTACCGACGCAGAGGTTAGGCTGGAAATCCCCCGTCCCGGTCGCATGTCTTCTTCAATGAAACTGCGTAGATCCACCTCCGAATCCTGAGCTCGAATTCCTCCCCGTTGCATCCGAAGAAACGGAACGAGCGCGGGTTCATTTCGAGCCGTAGTTTCGTTCTGTCGTTCTCGGAACTTGCGGCCAGAGCTCGTTAGGCGAACGTGGAGAAGGCTCCGGAGACGGATGAGCCGGTTGCACGGGGGCGAAAGCCGAGAAAGAATCGAGGAGCCACGAGGAATCGGGCAAGAAGCAGGAAGCAGAAGCCCGGAGATATCCTCGGCTCGCGGCCGCAGTGAACGGACTCGCATCCGTGGCCACATTGTTCCTTTGCGGGGTATTACGCAAATGAAATGGGCCAGACACGAGGAGCCGTCGCTGCCAAGTCCACAACGTCCACTACTGGGGGCCGTCCAGTTTGTCGCTTGCTTCGCGGTTTAGTTTTCTGCTCGAGCGATGTCAGATCCCTCCGCCAGTGGCTATGCCTTCCAGCCCGAGTCGGGTTGCCGCCTCCATTGCATCCAGCATCGGGTTGGCTGGTTGCGCCCGACTCGTTCCAACGGACCGCAGGCCGGCCCTGCGCCCCCACACGGACACAGGCAACTCGGGTGGCTCCAGAGTTGAAGTTGGACCCCGAACCGACGTCGCAGTGCTGGTTGACTAATTAGTTACAAATTAAAAAGACGATCTTCATTATCTTCCATTAAGTTTCAGATTGGCCAGTGACTTCGTCAGCGTCGGTCTTGATGAATCGGGAGGTCGAGATCAACTGCACGCCACTCGCGTCACGAACGCAGACTCCGCCACCGTTGCCAGCGCTTCAAAATAAAACTCGGCACGATGGGGTTCTCGCTGGGGTCGGTCATCGGGGTGGTACAGAGCCGTCCGGGTTGTCGCTCCGTGTCAACAGGCGCACCGAAACATCCAGGTTTGCCTACCGACCGTCGGTCCAACGAAATAGCAGACCTGAATCCATCCGTCGGCGGACGCAAAAGCTTTTCACAGAGTCGAGGGGCGCTTGCTTTTGTCGTTGCCAGGTGCAACAGAATGCTTCAATCGCCGCCCCGCCACAAATCGGCTGAATGTGTATGTCGTCAATAATGTTCCTCGCTACCTTATCTGTTGGCGCACCGATGTATCTGTTGCTCGAAAAACCCACGCCTCTGCATTATTGTGCGACTTCTCGTCTCCTGCTTCTTTTGACAGACAGCCTGCGGACAGTGGCCCCTCCGCAGGAGGTTGGGTTTCGACCAGGACTTCACTCCTGCAGTCGCCTGAAACAACTTTCTAAGGGACTCCGGAGCATGGATAGCTCTCTATTCGTGGTGGCTTGACTGACGCCATCGTTATATTCGGGGATCCAAGGAGTTTTAAACTTTGAATCGAGCGGGATGGGGCCTGCTGCTCGTCAGCTATTGAGAGCGCCGCGGGCTGGATTCTCAGAGGCGGCAAGAGCCCCGGAATGTTCGAGCGTTCCGGAACAATCATCACCCGTCCAATTTGATTCAGCGAAGCGACATCGCCCTCTAAGAGATTCCATCCTCGGGACATCGGTTCTTGGTTGATGATTATCGCCGGGTGATCGAACGAGAGACTTGTGAGGCCCGACTTAAGGAGGGACACACTCGAGACGATCCGTTCCGGGGGACGGGCGCACGTCGCAAGCCGCATGCGCATGCTTCGAGTACATGCTTCCGATCAGGAAAACTCTTCGAAAGCATTTATTCCCGTCACGAAACCCAAGCTCCGAAATCCACTAAAACGTCAAGCGCTCCATACACGGAATGAGTTATCCAGGAGCGGGCGATAGACGTTGGACAACAGACGAAGGAAGGGAGCACTCCAAAGCAGTCCTACGGACATTGAGCGCGGATTCGAAGTTTGGTCGGTATCGCTACTCCTGCGAAGATCTTTTCGGGAGGAGCTCCCCGGAAAGTTTTTCAGAGCAGCGTGAGAGATCTCGCCATCGTCCGAGAACGCTCCTCACTCGGAGCCGTCAGTGGCGGACGGCATCAGTGCATCAGTAAATAGATCAAAGACAACTGTTGCCGTCGTGACACCTTTCGTAATCGAATCTCTCGTATCACGGGCCCGTACGGTGTCCATCAGCGGCGGCGCCAACCCCATTTTCCCTCATCAAAAGGTCGAAGAGGTCATGTGGAAATACTTGGCTCCTCCCGTCGTCTCCGATGGCACGCGAGTCTACAGAGGATCTACTCGACGATGCAAGCGGCTCCCAGAACGGAAAAACACATCTTGAAACAATGACCGAAGAGACGGGCGATGGGTGGGCGCATGGATCACGTAGTCAACGTTCCCAATGAACGTGAGATAATCACGGCCGTCCTCTGTCAAGTGCCTGGATTCCAGCAAGTAGGCGGCGAGAGAGGGGGGCGAGGAATTAGTGGGCCCAAAGATCACCTGCTTGCGGGTGAACACACGTACCGAGTGTTCCTCTGGCATTTCCTGTCCAACAACCACGAACAACAATGTACGGAGAACAAGCGGTAAACGGCTGGACAAAGCACCATTTGGAGTATATTGGGAAGCGATTGTGAAAATAAGCTCTGCGCTCCCGCGAAAAGTTTGCTCGGCGATCACTTCTTCCGTTCTAGATTCGGAAATGTCTCAGAGTCCAGAGCCGAGGTCGTGTAAACGTTGGGATCGGCGAGAAAAGCCGATCCAGTAAAACCGAGGGCCATCAGCCAGCGAACGAGCGACGATCCTGAGCTAAAAAACCTCCTCATTACAACCCTTTCCACCGCCGCCTCTCCGCTCAGCCGACAATCACACCTAACCCCGGGCCTTACGGTCGATGATCCTCAATTTAAATACCGCTCCAGGCGGCGGCGGCAGCGAAGGGCAAAACGAATGGGCGATGATATAATGGAATGGACTCCCTTGAAATTCTTTCTGAGCCGTTTGCGGAGATAATTGTTTCGATTTAAGGTTTCGTCCGGCTTCGGGGGCAGCGGGAAGGAGGCTCCGCGAGCCCGGTGAATCCTGATTCGAGATATACTCGGATATCGACCGGAAAGACGAAAACTCCCGTTTCCAGCGTAAGGAAACTCTGAGGGGCTAGCGGGGTAAGATGAGAATATTACCATGAATCCTCCGTCTCGGAACGGAACGATCCGGCCTTGAAAAATTGAGCCGGATTTCTCCGGCGGAATACCAGTGCGTGGGAGCATCGACCATCGGCGTTGCATGAATCAACAAAGTGTTCGACTCCTGCTTTTGATGCACCCACAATGCTTCACTGCGGGAGGCAAAGTAATCAGCCTCCAGGGACCGAAGGCTGCGGTTCGTTCGGATGCCGGGGAGCAAAACATACCGAACAGCAACTTCATGGAGGAAAAAAAACGTCGCGGGAATGTCGGAGGGAAACTCGCAGGGCGAGAGAATCAGCCTACCTTTCCGTGAGACGCACACGCAACGAATTCCCTGTGAGTTGTTTCGTTGTTCCCAACTGCAACGCCGACGAGAAGAAAAATTCTACATTGATAGGAGGAACCGAAGTGAAGACGAAGTGCGCGGCGCAGCGGCGAACTCAGCCCGTATATCCACGAAGGCTTTGCCATCGCCGTGGGTTCATTGATAGCCGCCGCAAGTCCATTCATCTCAGCTTTCTCCACTTATTGCCTTCTATCAATAAGGAAACAAACGTCCAGAGCAAACGAATTCCTCCAGCCGAATACCTCATGGGTACTTGCCACCCACGCCAGCGGTTCAGGATAGAGATCGAGGAGAGTCCTTTCCTGGCAACGTTTCATCTCGTTTCATCGCTTCAAACAGCACCAGCCCATGATTCCAATGTTTGCGCGTCCCTCCACTGTCCTCAGTCCGCACCATCAGTTTCACGCGGTTTTCTCGAAAGGTTTTCTCGAAAAAGTTATTTTCGGGAATGAGCCAATTCGGTGCCAGCGAATTCGTCTTAGGGATACCGACCACTGTGGAGTGAGGCATCGAATGCAGTACAGTCATTCTCCTCGAGCGGTGGAATCGGTTTTCAGATGGAATGAAATCGGGTTGATTCTTTGCGGTAGGAGTGACCCCGAGGTGAATTTTTTGGCTCGTTACAGCCATGGTTTTGTTGCTGGATGATGTGCTCTCACCGGGACCAACATTCTGAAGCACCGATCAATAACCGAATACCTACGACGTTCGGCGGAGGTTCCCTCGCGGGAGGTTTAGCTTCAACAATGGAGGAGGAGGGAAGGAATAGAACAATCGAGCCGGGACCGGCTTGTAGAGCCACCTCATGAACCCGCCGGTTTATCGTCGGACGAGGACATACCAACAATCTCAGACAAACGTTTTCGTTGGCTATATAGCGGGCTAAAAACGTCTCCGCAATCCAAAACCCTTGCCAATCTGCTCTAATATCGGGCTTAGAGGAACACCTTATCTGGGTTCGCCGACTCCGCTAGTCCTCGATACGCTAACCGGCTTAGAGGCCAATCGCCGACTCAGATCCACGTGGTGGAGTTCTGAGCCTTTTACCAGAGAATTTCCGACTCAAAAGCCACTCAAGTTTCTCGACTTCAGGGCGCCTTTAATCGAAAAGAAACGTAAACTGAACACTTCAGCTCGGCGTCTGCAGCTCCAGCGGTGAAGCGAAATTCAAGAGATAACTCAGAACGACCTCAGCTACATGACGGATGCTAACGCCTGTTATGGAAACGGGAACGCCGAACCGGCATTCAGAGGACACCACAAGCCCTGAGCCGGCGACCCCAACGAACAATGATGCCCGCCAAGGACGGCCCGGCATCCGATGAGCAAGCGTTGAAGTGACTGAAAAGAGAGCGAGGGAAAACTTGGCTTCGCGACGTCAAGGTCACTCGCGTCCCCAAGAAAAATCTCCTGCTGCTGCCTCTGAGGTCCAGCGGCGACAGCAGCAGTTCCCGCAGAGAGGCCACTGTCCCTTCTGTTAGTCGCTCTCCAGGAAACATAAACAGCTAACAGGAGGGCCATTGCTTTAATTGGGACCATCGGGCCGGTCTCCCCTCGGCTCCCAAGTCAATTAAGGACTCTTCGGAGGCTACGGACAAGTCAGCTGCGTGGTCACACAACACCAGAATGACGACCTGCAGCCACCTATCTCGCCCCTCACGCAGCGGCCGTGCACTGACATGCGAGGCCGCATGCACGCACTCTCTCACGGCCTAGCAGGGGCGAAGTTCACCACAAAAAGCTAATGGCCAACCATCAGCATATAATGAATAACGAGGCCGAACTCGGCCACGCGGTCGTTTGCTCTTCACACTTCCTCTCCCGAGGTGCTCCGAAAATACCGACGAAGCCCGAGCTGAATCTTCGAGGACGCCGGAAACGTTCTGGAACAATGATCTCGAGCCGGGCCAAATGGCCAAATACGAGCCGCTCAGTTTCATTTGAACTATCCGACCAACCGCTCGAGGCCAGCGACGTCGGGTCACAAATGTCTCCCAACGGGAGCTGCATCCCGAATTATGAGAACAGGTTCTTTCTCGGGGGGTTTATTCTGGAGTGAATGTTATTCTTCCTAGTTCGCAAAAGCGGAGGGGTGGCGGGCGTCGACAAAGATTCCCCAACGCGCATCGTCTCGAGGGAAGAAAACTTGTTTGCTGTGGAAATTCGAACAAAAACTGAACGTCATTGGATTGCCGGAAGTCCCGAAGCCGAGCCAGGGAATAATCTGATCAAAACTTGAACCCGTTGACTCCATGTGATCTATCTATCTCTTTGTCGAAGGATCGAGCAGACAATACGCGGTCTCATTATAAACTCGTTATTGGCCCCGTGAACGAGGCTGGCTGCATAGTCATTTGGAAGTCATTGCAGGGTCTTTTGTCGGACCTTCTCGGCTTCGGGTTCCGTATTGCTGAACACTCAGCAATTGTTCTCCGCGAATACTTGCTGGTTCCCATCTCAAAATCACAATCAAAACCAAAAACCGCGCCGCTGTTGGCCTCTGTCCTGTCATTCAGACCCATAGCGGGCTCATAGACTTCGATCGTCCGATCCCGGAAAACCTTTCTGGCTTCGTTTAGTTCGGCCGAGAGTCGGGGCGGCGCGGAACCAATCAAGGAACTTGTTGCAG
This sequence comes from Phytoseiulus persimilis, assembly GCA_037576195.1. Lineage (NCBI taxonomy): Eukaryota > Metazoa > Arthropoda > Arachnida > Mesostigmata > Phytoseiidae > Phytoseiulus > Phytoseiulus persimilis. Next base: position 44,036,546 of record CM075102.1, on the reverse strand, counting down.
ATGAGCTCTCCGTCGTCGTCATCCGACTTGAGTGTAAATGAAACAGATACGTTCAGAAACCAGTTCTCTCCGGAACTAGGTCCTACTAATGCTTAAAAGCAAAGTTTAATAAAGAAACTTCGTAACGGTCGTCAGATCCTTCGTCGCTGAGAGCCGGCAGCGCGTTTCCCGGACGAGCGATCGCCGATTCTCGCCAACGCTCCAAGGAAGACCCGCATACATATCACCCGCCTCCGTCTGCGTGGAACCGTAATGAACACGCAGTTGAGAAGCAGTCAGACCGCCAACGGTTCTCACTCCTGAACGCGGATGGTGTTCTGAAAGTTCACGCGTTGATCTCGAGCCTGCTCGTCCGGAGTTAGTTCCGGGAACAACGGTTTTTCGAAGAAAGTCGTCGCAAAGCGTTTTTAGCGCCTCTCGTCAGTTGGAAAAGCTCTCGGGATCGGAGTCTCATTGCTGACACATCGACTGAATTGAACGAAAATTCACCGCTCGGAGAGAATCTGGTGATCAACGCCGAAGCAACTAACCAATATAACGAACTAACGACCGAGCCGGATCGTTGAAGGAGAGGGTACCAAAAACGCGCGTAGTTAGTCAGGAGTTCGCTCCGCAAGACCCTCTGCAGACTACGCTCCAACAAACTATTCAACCCGTGTGAGAGAGCAAAGTAGTCCAGGATAGAAGTATACATTGCTCGCTTGCCGGCTGGCCGCCTGCCTCCCGGCGTGGTCGGCTCGTTCGCGAAGGGCTTAATGGATTCCCCGACCACTTCCTTCCCCAGTGGTTCGGCAGCCGCTAAGACGGCCGCAGCGGCTATGCTACCTGATCAGATCTCCCGCATTAGATTCAAAGCACCCTCGTGGGCTGCCGCGCGCTGCGAGCGAGAGAGAGAGGAACACGGCCGGAAAGGCTCAGTCGCGGCAACGGACCCACAACAGGCTCCGCAGCACAGAGTACTTGCCTCGACGGCCGGGCACCGAAGTGAGCCGACGTCGGGATAATGAGCTGCCGGTTGGAACCCATCCAGGTTTCGCTAATCCTACAATAGGTGTTCATCTATAGAGGTGTAGTGAGGGAAGAGCTCGCGGCAGACGCCGAGAGGAAGAGCGGAAAACTACGCGACACTGACCGTTTTCCATGTTTCGATCCTGTTGATGTCTCCATCCGCGGGAATGGCCCGAAGGACGCCTTGGATGCTCTGCATGACTCCTTCGTAGTAGACGAGAGCGCTTTCGTAGTTGCCCAGAAGCGCCAGTTCACGAGCCATCTGAACATTCTCCGTGATGGACGAGAAGTTGGGGGTCATCCTCTCCAACATTGCAGACACGACCCGGGGTCGTGGACGAGCGTCGGTCGATGCTGATTACAAATTCCTGAAACGAACGACGAGTTCAAATCTCGATTAGGTCCGTCGTATTAGCCCGAGTAGAAGTAGCCGGCCACCGTCGTAGCTGCGCCATCTTCCGTCGGTCGCAAGTCGCAGACCGGGAGAGAGAGATAATCGCTGGTTCGGCAATCATCGGAGTCTTCTCCGCGCGATGAATCCCTCTAACTGCACTCTGATGGGCATCGCTTAAAGAACTTGATGTACCGTTGTGTACAATGATCCTCCTCATGCCGCGTACAAACTGCGGGCCATCTGCTTTGTTTAACGAAATTTTGTTACTAAATGGAACGGGTAAATTCGCTCCGTTCGATCCCTGCTTTCGTGGTCGACGGAGCCTGATCGGATGCTTCCAAAGAGTCCAACAGACAGGATGGTTCATCCACGAACCATCCCAGCGAAATCGGTGGTTCGAGTTGTTGTTATTTTGCGGTGACGGTCTCCAGTTCGACAATCTGCCAATGCGCTGCCCTTCCGACAGCTCTCATCCGCGTTTTCGGCCGCTCTTAGACCTTGAGGCGGCATGCATACCGGAATTCTCGGGAGCCCACTCATCGAAGTCGCCCCAGCTCAATGAAGGGAACCGTTCGGTTCAGGAGGAGACGAACTGTAGAATGGTTGACTTTCTCCCCTTCCTTTCTGAGCTTTGAGCGCACGGGCAGCACTCGCTGACATCAAGTCAATAAATTTCATTCCCACCTGGAGGAACGAGGGCAAGTAGTTCCGGCCTACAACGAAAGCCACTCAGCTTTTTGCGAGTAGTTCTCACGCAACCCGCGGCACAATGGCTCCCACTTCTCGAAGCCAGACGTTCGACCTTCCATACTACCTCCTCTGTCACAGCAGACTCCCCGATGTATCGGCGACAACAGAATCCATCAGATACCCAACCGAGTTTTCACTCGCCTACGGGGGGCTGAGTCTCCATCGGACGTTTTCCTCTTGATGAGCCAGTCCAGGGCCGTTTCATCGGGCCTCATGTCTTTTTCGACTTTGTCTCGAAAACGGAATATTCCAGCGGGAATATCAGTCATTAATGAACTCCGATCGAAGCGGAAGGCCGTGAGATCGACATTTTCCTGATTCCTGGCCATCGCCACGGTTCCTGAAAGCTGACACTAATCTCCATCGTAGTTCACGGCATCCTCCCTGAGGAGAATTCTCCTCAATCACAAACTCATTAAATCGAGAGGAACAGTCAATCTGGATGCAATACATTCTGGGGGATTCAACCCCCAGAATGGGCAGAACGGACTGCGCTTGATGGGAACACCGGATAATCGGATCATCCGCGTTCTCATTCTCGAAAAGGTCGCCGCAGAACTTCTTGTTCTGTTGGCTCCATCGGCTCCCTTGTCCTCAGCTCAGCCCTCCGGCCGTTGCGGTGGCCGCGTATCGGCCCCGACGAAGTTGAAAACATGAGAGCCTGCTCGTGGATGGACACGGAAACAACATTCGTTTGAGCAGCTTTCGTAAACTGGGACGTCAGCAGACCACAATGACGCGAATCAGACGACATCGAGCGGAATTAGCAACGTCACGCAAAACCCGAATGCGGAAGGGTTCGTCTAACGATTTCGCGAGCGACCAAACAAGCGTAAATATTATGTCGATGGACCCACTCGGGAAGCAACAGATTCGGACCGTGATTAACAAGCTTATCGTTCAAAAGGCACAGAGTGCGAAGACGCCTCTCCTGCCCCTAGCCAGAGGGCGAACGAAGACTTCTATAATTCATTTGACGTTTATTGAATAAAACTCATGTCTCTCAGGGAAATCGAATTCCGACACTGAGAGGTTCCCCGCGGGCACATAACAGATCGCATAACGCCCGCATTGCCAGTCGAATCTCGAGTGAGGGACGGACGAAAGACCGTACTAACCATCCGATGCCCTGAATGCCCCGAGCCAGCTGTTGGGTCGGACTCGAAGCACCCTTTGCCGAAGCCTCCTCGGCAATTGGACTTGAAGCGCTGAGAGGGGATCCCTCGATCACAGCTCGAAACGTTCTCGCAGCCGAATCCTTGAGACGAAGCCTGGTGAGCATTCCTTGGCATTTTCCCGACAGCTGTGCCTTCTTCCACCGATTAGCAAGGACCACAAGTCGGCATTAAGGGGGCTTGACACAAGTTGATGCGGAACTCCGAAAGTTTCTCACTTCTGACTTTACCCCGTGTGGTTTCTATGATCGAACTTTCGCACTCGTCTCTCTCTCTCCGCAGTCTGTTCGTTTTGCCATTGGGTTGTCAGTCCGATTCGTGAAGTGACAATCTGTTTTTGCTCGAAGCGGCCATTCATCGTTCGAACTAGACCGCGCGGGCTCCTTTCCCGCGAGACACCCATGAAGACGAATCATCGCGGTACTACGGCGGCTCTGGAACATACCGACCTCCCCAACCTGCGTCGGGCGGAGCATGATGAATTGTAGTCGGTCCGAGACTCGTTTCGATTCTACGCGACGCGACCAGGGATCGGTGTCCGGTATCGAGAAATCTCGAGGAGGAACCATTGATAGCGGTCGGGACGGAAATAATCAGAGAAAAACTGACGCAGAAACGGTCGGAGGAGAATTACCAAAGGTGCGTTCGTCACTTTCGTTTTCGCTCGGGTCGATACTGAGCCTCGAAATCTCAGAGGTACCACGATTGATCGTCAAAATCGCGGCCATGAAAACCAAGTGAACAAATTCCCTCGTGTATTCCTCTCCTACGCGTAGTGTGCGCTCCTGTAACACTTGTCGTGGGCTCAGATCCGCCAGACAGAGACCAATTTCGTTTAGGTAACATGTTATGCGCGAAGGCTGGTTGGAAACTCGCGGCGAAAGCTAACAATCCGCGCTTCGCTGAAGACGTTCTCAATAAATACCTCCAGTTAAGCAGCAGGTATTACACAACGGGAAAGAACAACTCCCGCTCACGTTATTATCTACAGCATCAATGCGTCGAGCAAGCCAACTGGCTCCTTTTGTGTTCCATTGTGTGGCTCACATAATTGACTCCTCGTGGTCTTTGTTCGGAGGGAACATCGAGAAGAGCTCAAGCAAACGACGATTCCGTTTGGAGCTAGCCCGCAGCGAGAATCCTAGCCACGACGGGGGAGCCACGCCCGTGCTTTGTACTCTGAGACTCGGAAAATTCGGCCCGCTCTTCCAAGAAACCAATCGGGTCATGAACTTCGCTTGCGAGTCCTTGGAGAATTCCAGGAATGTTGAGAAGCTCTAGGTTCCGAACGCATGGTGCCTTCAAAGATGCGATAGACCTCCAAGAACCCTGTGAGGAGGTTTCTGTCTCCAGCTTCAACCACCTCTCACTTTTCTATCACTGAAAGTGGTGGAGGCACGGAGACGTCAGAAAGCTTCGCTCAATTGGCAAGTTGTTTGTGGGGTCAGCTATCCTGCTCGAAAGGAGTGCTTCTCGTACCCAACTCATTTGGTGAGACATCTACGGAAGTCTCTTGCTTACGTCGAATTCAGTCGAACTAACGAGAGCTCCGAGGACTCCGGCGACCTGCCAGCTGCGAGATTCACAGCCAGCGAAACGAGTGATGGAAATCACCTTGGGGCTCACGTCTACTCTACTGTGATGCGCTGGATGCTCCTAGTTAGAGTATGAAGGAGCTGCGTGCCGCTAAGAGGTGCGAGAACGGAGAGCTCAAAAAACCCTGTCCTTAAAAATTTGCTCCTGCCGGTCCTGAGTGTGAGCTCACTTCGAGGAGTCGAGTGTTCTCCTGTCTCTGGTCTGGTTGGCTCCTCATCCGCGGCGTCACTTTTGGCCTCAGGCCACTTTGGATTTGAAGCACGACCCCGACTGCCTAGAGGAGAGCGAACGGTGGTCCTGCTGGCCTTGCGAGTCCTGGTCAGCAGCGACCGCTCATCGTGTGACTGAGCGGGTTGCCGCATTCCAGAGTTCCTCCTCTCCCCCTCCCTTCCCCGATATCTTCTCTTCTGACCTCCTTCAAACCGAACCTCATCCGACTTCATCAGAAAGAAACCACCGCCAACTAAGCAACGAACCGATCGGCTAGCTTTCCAGCCTCCGCGCCAACCGGACGAGGAAAGGAAAGACCCGGTACAATTCGTCTCATGTCGCAAAATTGACTCCTTTCGTCTACTCGGACCCCACTAAAGTTCGAGAGAGGAGCCGTGGACGAAGAACCCCCAGTTCGGGCGCTCCACCGCGGCTGTTGGGGGTGCAGCTTTTCTGTCCTTCTCGGAATGGCTTCTGCACGATCCGGGGATATATTATCAGCAACAAAATATTCAGTTCAGAGTTGAAGATTCAGGTCGAGCGTTCTCTCCATCCCGATCGTATTCCGCTCACTCGTCGAACGAAAACGGAGGTAATCTCAAAATCCCGAAATCTCATCTCGATTTCTCGGTGGGGTTTACTTCCGGTTGTTTGGCCACTTCGGGGCCACATCCCAAAGCCCCTGTCTGTGGATTTCGCGGATGCCTCCTGTTCGGTCGGTCGGGGATTTCGGTTGCATTGACAAATGTCGCAATTACGCCACCCACCACCGCCACCAACCTCCGCCACAGCCTCCACCGCTTGAGCTACCACCCCACCATCAGTGGGAGGGGCGGAATCTCCGCTCGGCCCCTTGGCATCAACCGTGAGTCGGCTCCATATACAATGTGCTGCCCTCGCGATACGGGAGAACCGCCCTTACTCCAAACAATATCGGGGATGCGGCAGAATCTTCGCCATCCTCAGGCAAGGACCGATGAGGTTTTCGTTCCGAGTGAAGAACGAAACAGTACCAGCTGCCCGCGTTCCACGTGTGGGCCTGATTCGCGTTTAGGCAGCCCGACTCACCAGCGCGCAACTCTCTCATCCAATCAAAACAGCTCCACTGTTTCCAGTGGGTCGAGCATCGATGAAACAACTGTATCTGCTGACGGCAGCACGCGGCGAACTCTGCGACATAAATCGGCTCGACTAACCGGCCGACCGAGCGAGTCTCGCCAAAGCCCATTAGCCATCGGAACGGTATCTGATCAGGGAGCAAGCGGCTCGGCGTCGTCGGGGTTTTCGGGGGCCGAGAGGAAAGGAATAAGAAGCATGAAAAGGAGACAAGAGGACTAAGCTAATGAGAACAACAACGACACTTGTACTCGACATTCAACGATGAGGACTTCTCTAGTGTGCCTGTCGTAATGGGGTTTCTGAATGAGTCGGGACAACCATTATTCAGTTGTCCGATGCAATTAGTTGCATCTCGAACGGGGGTGGAAATATGAATCGATGTTCGATCGAGTTTGGACAATTTCCAGAATCGCATTTCGTCGAACGAGATCGGGGCTCGAGGGCCCGCCTCTACCGCACCGATGGCTCGCTGCACTTCCGAAGCAACAGGCTGATGGAGGTGAGCGGCAGCATGATTCCCGCGACTGGCAGGATCACCGCCAGGAATGCACTGTTTCGAACGTAACTCAATACCTTGAGAGGATGAGGAAACAAAAATTGATTCATCTGTTTTTATATTAGTCTCGAATGTCACCGACGTCCTGAGAGTGCTGTCGCCCGGATACGATTCCATTACTCCGGGAGACGCGCGAACTACGATGCGCCAGAAGAAGGAGCGGCAGTGCACACGCGAGAAAAAGAGCGCAAGGAGGAAAGAGGAATCACCCAGAAACGAATGCTAACGGGAAGTCTGAGCAGAACTCTGACTATCCTGAAGTGGCCTCGGAGCAAGGGAACGCTGGGTTCCGAGTCCGGGGCTCAATCACCGAGTGGCGAGAGTGCTGTCCGAGGCGGAGTCCTCGGGCAGATATTCCCCCCTCCCCTCGAACGATTACCCATCAGCATAGGAACACCTCAAGCAATTCGACTCATCGCGGGAAAATGCTCATTGAGCGTCGACTGAATGATAAAAAACGGCCGTCGCAAGCAGATTATCGCCCGCTGTTCCAACTTGTAGCCGGATCCCTCCGTCCTCGCTCGCAGCGAACATTTGTCGAACGACCTTGACCTTCTCGTATCAGCGTTGACATCCCGAAAGGATACTTCACGCACGCCCAGACAAGGACAAAAACAACGAGCATCGCAAACTCATATGAGCGCGCCTCTCGGAAAAAGAGACTCTACATTACCGCCTCGCGGAGAACGTGCTCTAGCAAAGCTCAACCAGCGCAGCTTGATGCGAAGGAACGATATGCAGGCGAACGTGCGCAAATTCACGATTATCGAGTTTGATTTGGTCGAAATCAAGCAGCGGGGCTGATGTCGAGTTTGGATTCAGAATGGACCCCCGGAGCTTCCGCCCCTTGGTAAGATCCAGTGACTTGTGCCGTTCTATTCCCTCTGCGGCAACGTTGCGTCAGGCCGGCGACTCGAGGCGATTCAGAGGAATTCCGGCACGGGGAGAACACCCACCTGCGGAAAACAGCCCGCCACTGTCGCTGCAGCGCAGAAAGGAACCCTTCTAGTTCCAGCAAGCACCGAGTTGAGTTGGACAAAACGAACAGCAGCCAGACCGTGTAATCGGCGGGACACGTTCGGCTCTCGTATTACAAAACACACGGACCTGGACGAGTGAGCCAGCAAGGAACGGCGAGAAGGGCGAACGAGCGGAGCATTGACGGCCGGCGTCACTTCCCTCGGGTTCTGAATCGGGTGACTAGTTTGGGGTTGGCAATCGAAACAATAGCCAATAGGCCTGGAAGCCTGCCAACTGGTTTCCCATTCGCCCTGATGAGCTTTCCGGGCGCGGGCGCTCTAAACACCGGCGACTTTCATTCACCATTCGGTCGCCCAACGGCTGGGAGCAACGGAGGAAAACGACAAATAAACTCGTCTGTCTGCCTGCCAGGCCGGCCGCCGGTTCGCCAACCAGCGAAGCTGGCGACCCGGTTTGCTGTAGCTGCTGAAGCCATTGATGTTCAGCGATGCACAGCCTACGGTAGGAGCCCTCCTCAAGCGTTGCCATCCCATCCAAGCTAATAATGAAGGCTTTGCACACAATGCCGCTCGCTCGCTCATACATCTGGTTTCTTATGCAGCTGGCCGCCAGACAGCTCGCTAGGCCGGCTTCAATATTCGCACGAAATTCAACTGAAGCAAACTTTTCCCGACCAGGCCCAATGGGTTCCCTCCACTTACAAAGCTCAGACTTTTGTGGCAGTTAGCTGTCGGATGCTTGCAGCGATGAACGATGACGGCCAGCGGTAGCTGAGCAGCCGGGTGACGGAACGAAAACAAAAAGTGATCGAGAGACACGATTGAGACGAGATCGAGAACGCTACCACGATGGTTTCGGCCGTCCGAAATGTTACTAATGGCCGCTCGGGCGAGTTGACTTCCGCTGACAAAGTCTGGACAATGCTTGGGACCAAATGGCTTCCTTCTGCCTCCCGAAGAAACCTCTCGGACGGAACATCAAACTTCATCAGGACGGCTAGCAGCCGGCCAGTTCCTTCCGTGTTGTTTTCGTTGCCAGTCTCGAACTTTCGGCAACAGAGCTCAGAATTGGAAAGGTGCTCCTGACCGTAGGTCTCTCTGAGGTCAAGCGGCTCACTGCGAAGGGCAGTGGGGGAAGGTGAGGTGGGGAGGATGTCGTGCACAGCGCCCCGGCAACCCAGCTGCGAGGCAGTTGTCCGTTGTGCGGAGAGACGAGCACAATCGACGCGACAGCATGAATGGCCGTGCGTGTTTTCATTTGCGGGCTCGTACGTTACCCGAACGAGGCAATAGCAACACGAATCGATTTTCGCTCGGCCAAACCCCTTGAATCGCCCAAAAATCGATTTTTGGTTCGTTCAACAATCGAGTGACTCCGATCGGTGGGCCCAGTGATTGTGATGTCTGCCGTTGGGGAGGAAAATTTGAATCACAGCGTCGAGTTCACTGAGAACAGTTTTTCAGGACCCGTGCCAGCTCGGTTAGCGGGTCGAGTGCCTCCAAGCGTTTGCGGCATTTACTGCAACAGACGGACATTTACGATCTGGCGCTTTGACAGCGTTACGGCTGAAACAAATAAACTGCGGAGCAAGCGGAGTATGCAAAGGAGAGATCCCGCTTCGTAGATAAACTACCATGACGCAATAAACCACGCCGACAGCGGCAACAACAACCACGTCGACGATAAACGACACCGTTTGCAGCCGCAAACGCAACCCGACCGCCCATCTTATGGGGCGTAATGGCGATCCATGCATCTACGCCGCTAATTCCATTGTTTGTGTACGTCTGTGCCGCTTCAAACCGACCGACGACTCAACGGATAAGAACGAAAGCGGCAGATGACTTTAGATTGCTCATCGGCAGCCCGGAGCTCCGTGGCGGGACCGTTTCGCTGCGACCAACGTGGGACTCGAAAAGGGCTCGCTGGCACCACTATCCTGTCCGAGCCAATGCCGTCTGACATCTCGACAATTGAATCGTGAGCTCTCATCGCGGCTCCGGAGAGTTTCCCGCTACGACATCGCTGGAATCGAACGATCCGTTGACATGTTGGGAACGTCCCTGTCTCACTCAAAAATGGGTCATCCAGTGTCGATTTCGAACCAAAATTCGGACTCGGTTGATCCCTGAACTCTCAGAGAGTATCCGTCGATTCGGTTGAGAAAATGAGTTTTAGGGAACAGGAAGTTCCAAGTCCCGTTGCAATTGTGATGAGGACAATAAGAACTGAAAATCTGTGTGACTGAACTGAAATCTGTGTGAAACTGGTTGCTGCTTGTCCGCGGTGAGCTGAACAGAGAACCGAGGGGGGGGAACTTCGCAATGGGTGATTGTCTGTCTCGTTTGCGACTTTTGTCAGCGGATTTGCATTCAGAGGATCCGGACACTCTGGTTTCACTTTTTCTGAAAACGGAGAAATCGCGGAGGCTCGCTACTCGCAGCTCGCATCATTGCCCGAAGTATTCCTCTATCTTGACGGAAACAATCACCATCGCAAATAAACCCGTATTCCACCTGATGCTGTTCGCCCATCCTCTCGGAGAGAATTCTGACAGGCAATATGTCGAACCCTCGCTGCCAACCTTGTCAGAAGCTCTCGTCTGCCTCTTGCAGATTGGATGCCAAACTACCGACAAGCATCGCATATTGTTGCTCTCCATTCAGGAACTTCATCGCGCTCGCAAACGCGGTAGCAAAATACGCTGCCGCCGACCAATGATTCCACATTTCGGTTTCGACATCGCCCACGTGCACCTCTGCGTGCACTCCTCCAGTTCCATCGGATGCGCTGCCGGCCTCGGTTCGTTTTCAATCGAGCGGAGCTCCTCTCCACAGATCGAGGCGCAGTCAAGTGCCAGGAGGAAACAATGGGATTTTTCGCGCGTTGGACTACACAATCGCAGAAACAACAGAGGTGTGAACCACGAAGAAGTTGAGCAGACGCTCTTCTCAGGCGAGGCGCCCTCGAGGAGAGAACTCGGGATCGACTCCAAGACCGTGTTGATCTCAGGAGGAAGAAGTCCGTTGCGCGCAAGGTTTCCCAAGTTTCCCTCGGTCGGATCATGAGATAGAGTCCACAAAATTAAACTTGGGAGCCATATCCGTCACTCGGGACCTCTGAGGGTCGAGGGTAATGGACGGCCGTCCGTCAGATCAGTTTAAGGCGAAAAGCCTCCACCGCAGCAGCGGTGTGGGACTGCCGAAGAGAAAAACTCGCCGCACAGTTTCCCTCTACAACGGTCAACTCCATGTCCCTCCCATATTGGAATTGCTGCGAGGTTGACTGACTGACTGTGTTACAGGTGGTCGACGCGTCACGCGCGGTAATACTTGGCAGCTCACCACGAAAAAACGCAGGCTGCGATTTTTGCACTCTGTAACAATCGAATATTCCAGGGAAGACGAAGACGAGCACCTTTCGAACACAAAAACGAGTCCGATGGAGTCGCGTGCAGTTCGCTAATAATCTGTTGTCAGAGGCCTCTGTCTGCTATTGTTCGTTAAGGACTTCCGTGCGGAGCATTAAACTGAAGTAGCCGTATTAAGCGACCGCCGGATCATGGGAAACCAAGCCGTCTCTTTTAAACGTTCAGAACTCTGAAAACCGAGAGGCAGCGCGGACGCGGTCAAGAGAGCATGCGAGGAATGCGATGATGTGTCAGTTTGCGATATAACTTATGCCCACATGCTCACATCTCCATATCGCTTGCGACACGTGGCGCAGCCGCTGCGGCCGTACGTAGCTGACGTTGTACAGTGGCACGCAGATCTTTCCTGCATCCTGTGAGAGTGGCCGGGTGGGAAGCAAAACGGGGCCGTTTACCCAAAGGGCGTCTGTCTGTCTGTCGGTCGCCCGCCGCCCGCCCGTCCTCTAGATCATAATTAGCACAAGGAGAAGCGAACCAGGAACACAACAAAGAGACGAATCCCTCGCTCATAGGCGTCCAGGTGCTTCGAAGGCAGCCGCCGTCGTTGGTGCTGCTGTTTCGAAGCAGCAGGCTTAATAACCAACACAACCCCCGGAGCTTTAATGAACATAGCTCTCTTCCTTCCGCCGGTTCTTTCTGACAATCTGACTCGCGGTCGACGGTTTTTTCGTCGCATCCTTTCCTCCCCGTGTTCTATCTTCGCGAGCGATACAACGAAAGTGGACTCGTCTCGAGCGGGAGCAGAATGGGAAACAAAAGCAGAAGCGGCAGCCGAGAGGAGCTACTGGGAATCCTCGCAGCTAGCAGGCAAGGCCGCCACTTAGCCGGCTTGTCTAACCGCTCACTTTGTACCGCTTGCAAGGAGACCGAACGGAGGAGTCGCAAGTGAAAATTCATCGTCGCTTTCTCCAGTTTCATTAGCGTCGTTGTCGTGTTCAAAATTTGAGGATTCATTCTTGATATTTCTCGAGTTAAGGGGCGTGGCCGAGAGCCAAACGAACGAGCAGAATGAGGAATCAGCGTCAGTTCGGATTTGAATCCGTCACGGACGGTGATTCGATTTCCAATGACGCTCTCTCTTTCGCTCGAGCACACGGCCGACGCGCGACACCCTTGTCAGCGAGGCTCCTCTCCTTGTCCTAGGAAAGGAAGAAAATTGAAACAGAAACGGAAGTGAGGATCGTTCCGAAATCGAAAAAGTGCATGACCAGGTCTGGTCGTGGGGGATCCTCCGTTACGGATTCCACTCTTTTCTCAGTTCAGTCAAGAGTATTGCCTGAAAGACGAGGTTCTCCATCATGAGGAGTTCGACGAGTCGCTCGGCAATTTTCATTCTCCTCCTCTCCTGCCCGTATTCTCTGTTTGCCTCCTAATATACGAGGTCTATATAGGACCTGTGCCCACCATCCATCTCCCCGGAGAGCCCGTTTTAACGCCTGCAGAGGTACAGTTTCCCGCCTGTTGCCACCCCGCAGACATTCGTCCAAACTCCCTCAACTCCTGTTCCCAAGAAGCTACTCAGTCGACATTCCTCGCGATGCTGATGTTTCATGATATGATAATCTCTGTCTCACTGAAATCGGCGGGCCAGGTGTTCTTCCACAGCGAAAAGCCGCTCTGGGCTTGATATTACTATAATATGTTTTCAATAAACAGATCTGAGAGTCAGAGAAAGGCATGGAGAATCGTTTACCCTTGCGAGATGCCAACTCGACCGTGTGCTCGGGATCTACTCACTCGCGGGGATAGAATGTCTGATGGCTCAACGGTCCCTCGATTCCTTTGCGGCTTTAAACACATTGACAAGGCGGCTCTCCGAAGAAGGCTGCTGCGAATGTTCCATGAACCACTCCCCTGATTACATGTGGCGATTCAGTAGTTCCCAACAAACACTACCTGCGACGAGGTTGCTTGTCTCTGCGATACCCTGGACGCGCGCACGTACGCAATTATACGTCGGGTTCAAACACAAGCTCAACGGCCCTAGAGATTCGCTACGCAGTACAAACAGCAACTCGGAGTCTAGCGCACAACAATCGCTTTAGACAACAGGCGTGAGCTGGAAGAGACTCAGAGTTCACGAGAGTATCCTGGGCAATTCGTGGTCACCGGATCCGAAACAGCTGTTCCACTGCGATAGACGCACAAACTGCAGAGAACCGTTCGTCTCCTCTGCCATGAGACTCAGACCCCCAAGAAACACGTGAGAAACAAGTCCTCGAGTCTCAACCGTTCTCCTCTAGGTATCAAATCCAGTGAAACCAGCCATCACTTGAGTTGGAGATGAGAATGGAAAGGCTATCCACGCAAAAAGAGATCAACTCCTGTAAGCCGAGAGGTCGTCGACCATACTGACGTATGCTCCTGTGCCCTTTCGTATCGTTGTCCTTGAAACCTGCCGGAAATTCCGGGCTCTGGATGCGATGGGCAGCCGCCTCCCTCTTCCACATCGGAAGAGTTCCGTCTTTGCCTCTCAGTTCAGGAGGAACGCCCTCTAGCTGAACATTGGAAGTCCTTCTTTGACGAGTGACTCCTCCAATAAGTCGTGTTCACAGTGCTACACGGCGTCCCCTCCCACCCTGTGTGTGTAGATGAAATCGACGATTCCGAGTTATTCCTCGAAGCTTTTTATGCCTCCCGTTTCCGACGGAATGTTTGACAGTCGAAGCGCAACCGTCGACATGAATCGGGGTGTGTTCCCAAAACCCTGAGCTTCAGGAAACCGGCAGCCACAAGCACAAAGCATCGAACAGCTCGAACCGAGCCGATGGATCAAGGGATCTCACACCGACGACCTGCGACCTCGTCCCTCTCTCCATTTATCGCTCTATCCACTCTTGCGACCGAATGTTGGAAATCCGTCCCGTTTCGTCTCGATTCGGAAGGAGGTTTGCGTGGCCGATGTTCAGATTGTGAGTGAGGCAGTACAAGAGCGGGTCCTTCAAGCTGGGAACATCGTAAATCTCAGCGAAGCACGAAAATCACGTACCGCGCATTCCAGTAGCTCAAAAATTGACCGTTGCACCGGTGTATACTGTGGCATCCTGAGAATGTTTAAGACTCGATCATCAAAGGATTCGTCTGTCGTGGACGATTTCTTCGAAAGTGGCGGACACTTTGGCCGAAACCTTCCTTCTCTCACCGTCATTGCCAACTCAGGATTCTCAGATTCAACGTTTTCGACTGATTTCAAAATTTTCAATCCGTTGCACACCTCAGAGCAACAATATCTGCGATGCTATACTGGCGCAGGTCCTCCATGGTGAACACAGCTGCTGAGTGCGCTCTGTGAGCTTCGCTCTGATGGCAGGGGTTTCACGAACTGAGCTCTCTCGAAATCGGGGGCGATCTCTTGTTCGCGGGTAGTTTCTATCTGGTCGGAAACCCTGACACTCGAATTGCTGGGAAGCCTTTTGAGAAGTCAAGCGACACGATGGTTCTCAGCAAACGTTTGTCACGGAGCCTGAACGAGAAGCTGTTCTGGAAGAGCAGGTATTATTCCGGGCTCATTGTGTACGAATCTCTACGGATCGGAAGCCAACCCGGAGATACCCCCCCCCCCCTCACCCCATTCCTGGCGCCTCTAGTCGTCCGTTCGGAGGCTTTCTCGGCACCGTTTTCTACAAAGATTCCAGAGGAGTCCAGCTCGGACGCGGCGAGAGCGACGAAATTACCAATGTCTCCCGAACGCTGACACCTCGCGATTTCGATCATTGGCTTTCTTGATGACCATCGCCTCCAAACCTGGCGATCACGCTCTTCCGGCTGTCCCGTGCTCTGTTCCACGGAATCCCTCTTGGCTAAAAAGCTTTATTCCGGAGGGCCGACGAATAAAAACGATACTCGAGCCATCTCTTTCGGAGCGACTTCACTTTATGTAAATCGCGATCCTAAGCCCCTTGGAGGCGGTATTCGCGACGGAAGTGGCCACTACGCTTCGGACGAATAAAATGGTCATTTTCAGCCGACACGACTGGGGATTTTCTCACCACGGAGGCGAGACGAAGCGTTAGGTCTAGAACGGTCAGAGGAGGGTGATGCATGCTTCAAAATCATGTAACGCGATTCAGCGATTCAAAATTATAACCAATGAGTTCGATCGACCCTGGGAGCTTCAGCTTCGAACCCGATTCCCCGTTGCGACGAGGCTCCACATCGGCCCGCTGACCTGGTGGAGATGTTCAGTCACTTCGAGCTTTTCTCGGTCATGGAATACCAGGTAAGATGCATAGTGATCGAAACTTTCGCTTTATCACAACAGCGTTCAGCTCTAAGAGTGACAGAGAGGTGCGCTAGGCCATGAAGTCTTCGTTCTGACGTGGATTCGCTCAGATTTAGTTATGAGCATATTCGGGAACACTTCCAGAAGGAAAAAGTCCTCGAGGAACTTCAGCGCCGCTTTCAGCGATAATGTTCGCATCTTGTAGCAAATGTGAGATCACTATCCGGTTTTCAGTGCTACACGTTATCAGCGACACCTCTCAAGAGTGCGCACTAACATTACATTGCAAACGGAGCCCAACTATCCTCGGACGGAACTCAATCGAAGGACCACTAACATGCACAAAAAATAGAAGCAGCCGAACATCGTTCGCAGTCACAGCCGGTATGAGTCTAATCAGAACTGTCTGAGCAGTTCTATCCGTAAGATTACGCATCAGAGAATCCCGCACCGTTAACACGCTGTGGCGGATGGAACTCCATCAGACACTGATTCCGTGGTGCGGAGTGGTGTATGTTGCGTAGAAGTCGAAACCGCAGCTTCGCGACCGCAGAGAAGGAGGTTGCTAGTCTGACTCCGGCGGAAAGTCTTGAGATATCTGAGTCGCGAAACCTGGGAATAACCAGCATCTGTTGGGTCCAGAAATCGCCAAGCGAGGGGAAATAGAAAAGCACGCGACGCATGTGTAACATGAGGTTGAGAATGTTGACCTCTGAAACGAACGGTTGATACAACATCATTGGGTCATTGCGTGAGTCTTCACTTATCACAAAAATCTTGCGCAGATTTGCGCTCGAGCACACCTGGGAGGAAACAGGTCCCACCACAGGAATATTCGAATGGTCTGTCACTCTTTCTGGACAGCCGTCGGAGTTTCAAAATCATCTCTCAGACCCTTCAGGCGCCCAATTTCTGCTGCTCTGGCACGATCCCGTCTCTTGAAGTTTTCCTCGTCCCATCGAGGGAGCTCCGATCACATTCTGAATCCGATCGAGCTACGCGCGAATTGAGAATGCGATCTTTGAGAGTTCCAGATCGAGATTCGCCGAGGGATGCTAGTGGACACATTCCCTGTTACATACTCCGAGTCTTTTCTAGAATCGAACTCAACATTGAGACAGTGACCCGAGTGTCCGATATCGACTGAGCAAGATTTTCGAGTGAACCGGGAGATGAACGCCTGAAGACAAAGAGATGGCCAGTGCCTTCTACCGTGGACGCGATTTTTCACAGATTCTGCCCATCAGTAGAAGCGATTCGTTCTAGCTGCCCGCGGAGTCGAGTTGCGCTCACGTATATACAATCATACCCGGTCCATTGCCCCCGCTGTATTTGCAAACGATTGGGAATCCGTTCCAATTCTGGAATCCTCTAGAAAGTCTCAAGCTTGCAACCCCTCTGAGAGAAAAGACCACGGTAGCTAGCGGACATGCTTTTGAAGTTCAACGCTGTTCTGTGGTGTCTCTCCTTATCTCTCGAACACCGTCCTCGTAATGAACTTGAAGCTCGTTGGGTACGGAGAGACCACAAGGGCCAGGAGGCGACAGCGGCGGTCATTGCTCCGTCCGGTCGTGGACCAAGCGTGCCTGTCCGCCTCAAGTTTTTGGTATCTCCGGCCGCCAGCTCCGATCGACCAGTGCAAGTCACGTCATCATCCTATTCTCTTCCTTGAGATAACTCCTGCTTGCCATAGAACGAAGGTGCTCGGAGATGAGTCCGTACGTCGCTTCCTTTCGTAAGTCGAAACGGGACTTCGTTCCCCCGTTAGACTAAGCAGACTCCGCCATATCTCTCCTATTCGGGAACCGACCGTACGAAGTTCCTGCCTTCTCGACCGCCTGCTCCCTGGAAACCGTAGAAACGTTCCTCCTGCTAGCGGCCAAACCTCAATGATCTCTCCCAGCTGGTTAGAGGCGAGCCTTGACTGCAACTACAAGAGCTTCAGCTGAGGAAAGCTTTCGTTTTCCCCGATCGCTTCCCCGCGGAGCTGAACGGGGATCAACAGCAGATTTTCCCGAGACGAACTACTCCAGTGATCAACAGAGGCGCATCCACGGGAGTGAGAGGATCGTGCATTCGAGAGCCGACCCAGTAGAAGTCTAAGATTCCGAGGAATACCCGCCTCCGGTTCTCAGTTATGTTGGGAAAGCTCAAAACTACGAATCGAGGAGAAGCCCTAGTTATACAAGTCGATCTCCTTAAGATTATTCGATTTGCCGAAGTAATCACCGACGACAATGGCGATCGGTCCACAAAGGGCGAACGCGTCAGCTACTATCAACCTGAGTTCGATTTTCCGAGTATCGACCGCGGACCGCGGTACATGGCTGGTGAGTCTTGGCCTAATCGAGAAACGAGGGTGCGATGGCCATGATGCGTTCTAAGCCAACTGCAATTGTCGTTGTCCGTGAACGCCAATCCGTGCTCGACCTTAGATTACCGCCGACGCATTCATTCAATCCAGCGCCGGTTGCGATCCTTCACGAGAGTTACATTCGATAACTATAAAGATGAACCTCATTGGAGTCGGACGATTCTACATTCAAAGACTTGAACTATTATTGCAGGTTCTGAGAGATACGGAACGCGATTGGGGTACCACAAGGAAGTTGCTGACGATATCGGGGTCAAGAGTCTCAATACGCCGGTAATATGTACGGCATAGAATGAGGCCTTCGAATGAGGTCAACGATTTTGTCGGATTTGGACTCGTATTGAACATCAAAACAGAGAGCTATTGGAAGTTTCCTCTTCCAGGAAGCACCATTACTTGGCCATATATTCAAGGTCTTTTCGGTATATCACCCACGGATTCAAAAAGCACGTTTCACTACTCCGAGTTCCTGCACCGACAATGTTTCCGGGCGAACCCAAAGTCTTCCGTCAGCAACAAGAAACAAATCCTCAACGAGCTCTCTCTTTGGAGTCGCCAAATCTAAATGTAAACGATCGTGTTGCAAACTACCATTTGTCTGGAGCTGAGCTCATGGACTGACGTACCGCTTATTCCGTTCAAAACACTAGGATTTCCGTTTTGGCAAGCGAGCTCTGTTGTCTTACCTCGTTTATCCCGAGCTGTGAATTCTTATTGTCGCACAGTGTGACTCTGTTAACCGACCTGGTGACCACAAAACAATAACCGGACAGAGAACGGGTCGCTCCGCACTCACAACGCTGAGCAGTATTCTTCTTGTCAGCCCACGGTCGCTCAGCTGATACTTCTTCTTTTTTGTCGTTGCTCCACGGTTGCTAGGACGACATGCTTGACGTCACGAGCTGAGAAATAATTTCGAACGACATCTCTCGGTTCCGGAAGCTGTCGAGGTGCTCGTTAGCAGAGACCCGTCTGCGGTGTGTCAGTCTTGCAGTTGGCCCCCAGGTGGCCACCTGTAGAGTGCGCGCTTTTTTCAAACATGCGCTCAAGCCAAGATGGCGGCGCGCACACCAGCTGCTTGAAAAACAGCTGTCAAACTCACTGAGTTTTCCACTGAATTCTAGCTGGAGAGTTGTTCGCTCCCTGCTCTGCGGTTTCCCAGCTCCTGTGTGTGATCCACGGGAGGCGATGCTCGGATTGGACACGTCTCTAGTGCTGCACAAGGCGGGATGACTGTACGTTTCGTGTGGGCGTTTGAACACAACAACTCTAACGGCAAGAACAGTCCGCCGACACCTTGATGTGAGGAGGGACACCGAGGAGCTCGTCGGAGCCGAGGATTCGTTGCCGCGCGGCTCGTCGACTCTGAACCGATGTCATCCCATCAGAAATGGAGTTCGCCGCCTGTTTAGTACCATTGTACGTGATGCACCGGATACTGCCGTTCGCCTGTGCCACCTGTATCGGAGTGGCATGTTATGTGGTGGCTCGGAGATACGCTTCGCGCCCCATGCATTCCAAGCTTTCATCTCTATTACACAGGCTTCTCAGATCGCTCCGTGCCCCACTGTGAAAACCAATCGTTCTCACCGGAGGAGCTTTGTCCTGTGGCGAGCATATATCAGAATTCGGAGCCACACACACTGTTGCTGACTCCGGAGCTGCACACCGAGGTGGCGGGAATCGTCGATAGCATCTTGCAGGGTTTCATTCAGCCGTGGTTCTCGCCGCTGTCCGGCGTGCAAGAGTTTCCTCGACACGTGGAAGGGATCTTGGAAGATACGTTCCTCGAACTTTCACACAAACTGACCTTCATCCATCCCTCCCGCGCGCTACAGCTGTGTCTTGAGACGCTATGCAGCCACCTGCAGCATCTTCCGCGTTGCCAACAATCGTCCGAGGCACTGGGGCCCGACCACCCTGCGGCGATCGATCGTCACACAGAGTGGTTGTACTTGGAGAGCCTGACCGCTTGCGTATTACGTCTTGTGGAGCCTGGTGATGTTCTGAGCTCGAAAGCCACGCATATGCTGATCCTCCACCTGATCTGTCGCGACGTGTTCTTGCCATTGGTAGATCTCATAGCTAAACCGCAAGTGATATACTACCTCATAGTCGTGCTGTGCACCCCGCCCCCCACGGGAATCGTCGAGGATATCTCCACCCCGAGTATAGCTTCCGCTGACGCGGGACTCGATGAAGTTGATGGGATCCCCGAAGAACCCAGCGTCAACGATCTCCTCGATGCGCTGGCATCGACGAAGAAAACCCTCTGTATTCTCGCGCACACCACGCCACAGCCCTCTACGGTTACGGGGGTCGGTTGACATCGAACGAGCCGTGGAAGCCGATAATTTCAACGATAGCTCGTCCTTGCATAAAATGAACATCACCAAAACAGAGTCGCGTAACGAGCATGGCAAGGGAGTTTACACAGTCTACTGCATCGAGTACCAACCGAAGCTGACGGGTCCGGTGTACAAAGCGAAGCGACGTTTCAACGAATTTCTCAATCTCCAAACAGCCCTGAACAAGCTTGGGAAATATGACATGGTCTTGCGCGGCATCAAGGGCCCGTCGCGATGGTTGGCCAATCCCTTCATAAATGACAAGAAGAATGTGATGCATCGTGTCATCTACCTCCAAAACTTTCTCCGTCAGCTCTCAGCGATACCGGACGTTGTGAGAACCCCGCAGTTCCAAACCTTCACGGGAGTCTACGGCGACCCGAATAATTTCTTCACAGGCGGCGTGAACTCGAATCATAATCCTTTACGGATCGATCGGATGCTAGCTGAAGGAGTCCGCGGGGCTCTCGACCTCTTCAAGACGACTTTACCGAACGATCCTCCCAAGGACCTTGTCGACGGAAACGTTCTCTCGGGAGCCCAACCCCCAGGCTGGTTCGAGAGCACTGTTCACAGCAACATCGAACTCAAATATGATGTTGACTCGGGAAACCGGAAACTACGACAGGCTATCTTCAACTATATAGATAACTTCGACCTTGCATCTTCACCGGAGTTTTCTCCCGTCCATTCGCAGACACCCTTGCCTGGCAGCAAGCCGGAGTCGGAAGAACTGAGAGACTTCCTTGACACTGAAAGTCTCAGGCAAGCATTCAATTCGTCAACTAGAGGCAGTCTTCAGAGCTCCCAACCAGCAATCCGAACCCTCTCACGAGGGCACTCTTAGACGTCATCACCGTTGTGCTGGAAAACCGCCAGGCTTCGCGCATTACCTGTCTAATGTCGAGCTTCGAAGGTCTCGTGGGTGCCTTCGTCGAAGAATGGCTGACGTGAAAAATTGGAGGAATGTTTCTCTCCGCATAACTGTGCGACGGCATTGCACAGACTCCATTTACTAATCAGAGGACTCGCGCAAGGTGTGTATGCTGTCGGAAATGAAGTTAGTTGTGAATACTTCCTGGGAGTTGGAACTAGAACTTTACACTGACTTTCGCTCATCAGAATCCTTACCAATGAGAATCTTTCCAGGCAGTGAAGTGTCCCCCAGCGAACGTTCGCTCGAGGAAGCTTATGACGCTTTACGGAATCTGCTTCCACCATGGGCTCAAGCTTATCTGCCCGTGGACGAATTCATCCTAACCGTACTGGAATCCGTCAAAGAGGAACGTTTCAATCGAGCTCTCGTCTACAAACTGGCTGATGCCATCCTAGATCTCCTTGCGTCCGTTGACAACATAGAACCCTGGACCAGATAATGTTGAGAGCGGGCCATTTTATGAGAATATCCGCCAGGAATAAGCACACGACTCCACCCTTCAAGGATGCGGTGAAAAATAATCGCCGAACCAGTGCATATATGGTGCGGTACTATCAATATTCGGACGGTTGTCCACTATCTCTATTTAGACTAGAGGCAGTTGAACATTGTTGTTGAACGATGAATTTGTTCATTCCTGGGGGCATGCCGTTGAGGAAACAGGTTCGGATCTGGAGTCCTCTCATTTCATGAGGCCCGATCAGACATTGTTCTTCCCTACACATCTTTGTTGGATGAATCGTTGTTGTGATGTAACCGTATTAGCCTATTCTGGAGAGGAAACGGTTTTCGGGGAACAACTTGAAGTTAAGAATGCTTTGCGGGCTCGAGTTATTAAGTGGAACTTTTCGGCCCAGGGGGAGTCAGTCCCGCAACGCCGGCACTGGCTGCCGAACCTCGAACTCTCCAAGTTTCCCTAGAAAGATGACATCATTGAACCAAGTTTCGACAAATATACACTTCGAGTCAACAGACCAAGAAATTGTAAAGGTCCGATAGTTGTGATAGGCAAGTTTGAACCAAAATGACGAAAGAATCAAGGTCCCCAGTGAGATATCAGCTGTGCCATAGTCGATCTGTATCTTGTGGATTGCGTGCAATCTCACAGTAATCGACGACAGAAACTCATCTTGAAGTGGGATCATTCTCGCAGGATGGTTGAAACCGTCTGAATACAGAGAGCAGCTCGTTGAGGTCTGTTGCGCTCTCGCTCTTTGATCAAGCATGCCTCAAGAATTGTCTCTCAGAGAGTGGCGAGAATCCCCAATTATGGCCGTGAGAACTTCATCATGCAGCCCTAGTTCTCCCTTTGTGTCCGTCCCGTTCAGTTCTCCAGAGGGGACAGGAGAGATAGTCAGTGACGGGAATATTGAAGAGCATTTACAATGGACGTGAGACAGCGAACTACCCTCAAACAGATAGCTCAGAAACAATCCAAAGACATATATTGACCCCGCAACGAATATAGTTGAAATATAAAAACCAGGAGAAATCAAGAAAAATTCATGAGTTTTTCTGCACGGTGCACGTGATCATGTCTTAAGTCACCGAAGCTGGCAAAACGATGGGGAGCGGAGTCGACTATCCTGAAACTAAACGATATATTCTACTTCGCGTCATGAATCACTTTAACCGATTTTTGAGATTTTCAAAGTATTTAGTTTTCGCTAAGCTTTCCGAAGCCTCTCTGAGTCTTCTGTTTACGAAGTGCTCCTGCAACTCCGCCATAGCCTCCTCTTGGAATCCTTCGATTTTTTCGAGGAGTTCTCTCTTCTCGGAACCATCCGCTTCGTCGATAGCTTCGTTGAGTTCCATCATTTCCAGCAGGAATTCTTGTGATAGCTGCACATCGTCCAAGGATATGCCTTTGAGCTGCAACAAAAATACAGAGGTGGGCTGAATGATTTTGGGGAGCTCGCATGGGAGATATATGCAGTTCTTATTCCATGTGCGGAACTTCTAATCCATCCGAACATATCCCTGGATTCCGAAAGCATTCATTCGTTTGAGTTGGGGTCACGGACCTTGAGGAGATAAGTTGCTCTCTGAATGGGTTTCAGAAGAACCTGATAGGCCTGGTTGACTTGGGCCGAGTTATCCGCAGAGAAGCTTTTCTCTCGCTGGAAAAAGGTTTGAAGTAGGACTTCACCCGATCCATGGAAAAGCTCATCATTCTAACCTTGAGTAGACCCAACTTGAGAACTGACTTACTTCAGAAGAGGTCGCAAATTTGTCCGGATGCAGAATCTTTTGCAGATCTTTGAACTTTCTCTGGAGCTCCTGAGGTTTCAGTGTGAACTTCTCCTCCTGATCCAAAACCCTGAAGTAGTTGATGTCATTCCGTGGTGGTTGTATCTTGCCACATTTTACACAGATGACCTCCAACGAATGTGCACCACAAGACCAGCATGAGAGAAATCTTCGGAGTTGCCGTGGGTTCAAACGCGTCGAGAAAGCATTCGTCATCGCTCCGATCAAAGATTGTAAGTCACGGTTTTACGCGCATCTCAGGAACTCTCAGCTCACACCGTTCGGCGCGGATCAGCAACAGAGCATTCAGCTGTTTTGACTCTGTGACCGTCGTGTTGTCTTTGCTTCAGTGGCGGAAAAATCGAAGAACCACGTCGGCTTATCCGGTTTTTTCCCCGACTGAGGGAGGTCCTCAGTAGTGGAAGTTCCCTGAGGGACGCGCACCCTGAAACCAAGCGAGAGGGACGTATTCGGTGGCGGATCGAGCTGACTTGATTTCCGAATTCGAATTTTTCCCGCCAGAATCTCATGTGTGTCGCACGGATTTCGGTTCCCCTTATTTGACAGGTCTGTTCGATCCCTGAAGACGCTCAGGCCTGCGATTGTGAAAAAGGGGTCCAGGGTGGAAGTTGAAACTCTCTAAGCGGTGAGTGGGGAGAACAAGGGCCTAATGCTGCTCGAGAGCTCAGAGAATCAGTTCCTAGACCGGGTGATGATGGTTTCCAGTGAGAAACACTTTTACTGAGCGCATGCGTTTGATACACGCTGACGTACCCACAAGGAATCCCATCTACAATCACTTGATAATATGTCCGCCGTGGAAGCTGGTCGGTTTGAAGCGCTTCCTCGATCATGCTCTCCCTCTCAATTGTACCCGGCTTATCAGTGAGCTAGTGAACATGGGCACCTCTCAATAATCTTGTTGTTTGCAGATATCCCATGGAAATCTGCCAGCCGTCTCGCGGAGGAAGCAGTTGAGACTCGCTACCGTTCCGTGCAGCAACGCTGCACTTCCCTTCGAGAATGGTGTTCCGATCGAAAATAGTCGAGTGTGTGCCAAACTTCAGTGAGGGCCAGCAGGCATCAGTTATTGAAGCTATATCGTCGGCGATCCGACAGACGACTGGCTGTACACTGTTGAACGTGGACCCAGGCGCATCCACCAACCGCACCGTATACACTTTCGTCGGATGTCCCGATGCCGTCATCGAAGGCGCTCTCAGTGCCGCCCGAGTGGCTCACAAGCTCATTGACATGAGCAAGCACAAAGGCGAACATGCTAGACTGGGTGCCTTGGATGTCTGCCCATTCATTCCTGTACGCGGCGTCGAAATGGAAGAGTGCATTTACTGCGCGTGCAAGTTCGCGGAGAAACTTTCATCCGAGCTCCGGGTGCCTGTTTATCTTTACGGATACGCTGCACGACAAGACTACCGGCGCACCGTGCCACAGATCAGGAATGGAGAATACGAAGGGCTTGCTAATAAACTCGAGCTGCCAGAGTGGAAGCCCGACTTCGGACCGAGCGAATTCGTGCCGAGCTGGGGAGCCACCATGTCCGGCGCGAGGAAATTCCTCATTGCTTACAACGTCAATTTGATCTCGACCAAAGAACAAGCTCACAAACTAGCGCTCAACATTCGGGAAGACGGCAGAGGGGCCTCCCAACCTGGAATTTTCAAGAAGCTCCAAGCCGTCGGATGGTGGCTCCAGGAGCACAACATAGCGCAAGTGTCCTGCAATATCCTCGATAACGACATCACCGCGTTCCACGAAGTTTTTGAGGAAATCACAAAGCAGGCAACGGAGATGAAGCTGCCGGTTACCGGCTCTGAGATTGTTGGTCTTGTACCTCTCAAAGCGATGTTGGACGCGGCAGACTACTATATCAAGAAAGAGAAACTTTTCATACTCGAGGACA
Organism: Phytoseiulus persimilis; assembly: GCA_037576195.1. NCBI lineage: Eukaryota > Metazoa > Arthropoda > Arachnida > Mesostigmata > Phytoseiidae > Phytoseiulus > Phytoseiulus persimilis. The sequence continues at coordinate 44,011,275 of CM075102.1, read as the reverse complement.
ACCAGAGAATCCACCTCGTGATAAACCGACTGGGGCTTGCCTCACTTTCCCCATTCATAGCGAAAGAGAGAATCATCGAATACATGTTGGAAGACAATACCTCTGATCTACTAATGCACAAGCCGGTCAAGGAGTTCATACAGCAAATAGGAGCTCGAACTGTGGCGCCGGGAGGTGGCACGGTGGCCGCCGCCTGCGCAGCAATGGGAGCTGCCCTTGCGGCGATGGTAGGGAAACTTTCTTATGGCCGCAAAGCATGGGAACACCTTGACGAGCCGATGCGGAAACATATTCCTATAGTGCATCAAGCCATGGAAGATCTCATGCCCTTGACGGACGCGGACTCGGATGCTTACAAAGGAATCGTCGCCGCCAATCGGCTTCCGAAATCCACGACGGAGGAGGAGGCGATACGGGAGGAGTCAATTCAGGCCGCTGTCAAACACGCAATCCATGTTCCACTGTGCCTTTGTCGAACGGTCGATAAATTGTGGCCGACGATCCGTGAGTTAGCCAAAATCATCAATGTCGCTTCCCGGACCGACTTACAAGTCGGCGCGAAAGTTTTGGAAACCGCCTCGTTTGGAGGCTATTTCAACATTGTGACGAACTGCGACGATCTTGCTGATGAGGACATCCGTCGCGATGTGTTGGCCGAAGCGGCGCGTCTCAAGACCAACGCGCAGGCCATGTGCTCTACCGTGCTCGGTATTCTCGAGCAGCGAGCGAAAACGGAGCTCAGTCAGAACTGAGACACGAATCCTGCTGTGCGGAAGAAGCTCTTCCGAAACTTACAGTATGGACTTCACGTAGCTCTTGCTCACGTTAGATGTACGCGGACCTCAAGAAGCTTACTGTTGATGTCTACAAACTGCTTCATACCTCGTTCTATATCCAGAACTTCTCCGTGGCGAGCCTTCTCGACAAATCGTGCCTGAAGCTACATAGAGAGATTTCACACCCACACGGCGCATTTATCTACATCTGTTCAGCCTACCCATGTGATACACCTTTCGCAAATCCAGTGATGACAAAACGGGAACACTTTGAGGGACAAGTGACGAGGATGAATAGCCATAGACAGCTAGGAGACATCACAAATCCTCGAATGTCTTGACCCGAGGCCTTATATCTCTGAATATTGTACTCTTGTAGCACTAATAGTATAATATATTCGATATAACATTAAAAAAAAACAGCCTCGCATAGAACACCCCAGCGGAGCCTACTTTGTGGCTCCCCGCTCGTGAACGCTAATCGGATCCCAGCGATCCCTAACGCTCATGTCTCCTCGAAAATAATATCGCGTCTCTAACATCGCGATGTTCAGCTGCGATTCTCGCTCGAAGTCGATAGTTCACGGAGCCGATTTTGAAATTGTGCATACTGACGGATGCAGCGATGCGAGGAAACGTCACCGGTCACCATCGTGCGGCTGACCCGGCGGTCACACAGGCTCGGTCATAGAAAACAGCAATCAAGAACGTCCACAACAAATCCTTCGCCGGATTCTCGTACAACTTGAGGCTCGCTGCTACACTCTGCGCACTTTTGATGCATGCGGCCCATGGACGATCATATCGTGATGTCCCCAGAATTTCTCGAACTACTTCCACTCTGAAAAGACCGGGACAGGTGGAAAGTACCTGTTTCTGTTGCTGGCACATTCCGACGAGAACAGGTCCCGGTCTCAATTCCTGTGTAGACGGCATTCGGAAAGCTCGGGAGCGATGCACAGGGATCGTCGAAAAAGAGAAGACTATGAAACTGATCAAACTGAGCCAAACTTCTGGTTCTGGTAACGTCTCGCGTGTTTGTGTCCATCAACGTTGACCTGATTTCATTAACCCTTTCATCTGATAGGACAGGTGTATTCGAGAGACGGTCCCGAGGATTTTCGGAGCGAATCTTGCCGCAGTCTCGAATGAGACGGTTGTGTGGGAAGAAACAAACTTTCTCTATTGGAGCGGCTACCCGAAGGGACAGGTCAAGTGACAGAAGTTCGATCATTCTTGAAAACTAGCGAACCCGGCTACGCAATTCGTCATGTTTCACTGTGGTGCCCCGGTGTCTTCATGAGTGTCTACAACGTGTTTCAGCAAGCTAAGATCCACTCTGATCGGCAGCTAGGGACGTCGATCAACGCGCGCACGCCAAGGTTATGAGGATGCTCTATCGCGCTCCCTCAGACCCCTTGACCCCCGTCAAATCGACCCCTGGAGTGTTCTGTGACACCTGGAGATCCACAGCCCCTAGGGATTCGTTGCATGAAAGAGAATGCTTTCGCGGCGCCTAGATCGAGTTACAATTCCACCACACGAAGAGATTCCTCTGACACGAGATGTTCTTTCGGAACCGACTGCGGCTTCAACGATACGGAGACCGAACAGACGGGACTTCCGGCTTCCTGAAGTTGCGACGGGACTACAGTACGCGAGCGAGGTGATGAGTCGGGCAGAAGCCTGTAGTAATTCTGAAACAACAGGCACACTCTGTCTCCGCCACAGCTCGTAGGGACGTCCAGTTGGCGCAAGTTCTTTAGAGTACGAGGCCCTATGGATGAGTTCAGAGTTGATGCTTTTCAAGTTCCGTTTCCCAATCTATGACAGATTCTGGAGACTTCACTCGCTCTCCGGAAATTTGAATGAAATAATGCATCCAATGGATTCGCACAAACAAGTCATTGTATTTACAAAGAGCTGAGACGTTTGCCCTTTGGGCTTTTCAACTTCTTCGCCGAGGGTGTTTGTTTTAGGGGAGTTTTTTTCTGCGTCTTTGCTTTGGGCGTGACCGTTATCGGAGTCTTCTGCGTCTTTGCTTTGGGCGTGACCGTTACCGGAGTCTTCTTCGTCTCGCCGCGTGCTGGAGTAGACTGCTGTTTCGGGTGCTTCGGTTTCTTCACCGTGTTCGGGGGCGTTTTGAATTGGATCTCATCATCATCCGAATCGAGCAGCAACGTATGCTGGACTGGCTCGACTTTCTTGCTTGGCTTAAACTGCTTTGGGCATACTTTCGAGCCATCCGAAACCTTCATCTTACCCTCATAGCTGATGCCGAGGTTCTGCAACATTATGAAGTGGAACTTTAGACGGAAACCTCGCTAGCGTCAATACCTGCATGTTGCGATGACCAGGAAATCATCAAGCGGCCGCTGAGAGGAGATACTTCGTTCGAGATCAACGTTCAAAGTCGTCGATAACGTCGGTTCCCACAGTACCTGCAGATGCTGGATTTGCTTCTTGAATCGCTGAACTCGGAGTTTCTTGCTCCTCTTATCACGAGTTTCTGTGCGCTCCATGTTGATGAATGTTCTGGTGATTTCCCGGTTCAGGGGGAACGGGTACCTGAGAGCAAACATGTCGGTGTGGACTTTTTCCTTGGGGACGACGTGGACCTTCAACAGACGATCGAACATCAGGTACCCGTTCATGGTGTCGGCTGCTATAGCAGCGACAGCATCGCTCTGGAATTCCACGAAAGCGAAGCCTCGAGAACCACCTGAAATGCAATGAAAAAAGCTTCACCTCTTGACGCAGAGGTATAAATCTCCGTTGCGGTCTGGACAACGCGTGATGGCAACACTGACCTGTTTTCCTGCTTCGAGACACACGAACACGAGTCACTTCACCGAATTGAGAGAAGTACTTTCTCAACTCGTCCTCATAGAATCCATGAGGTATATGACCAACGTAAATGACGCCTCTCTCCTTGGCGATTTCTTTCTCCTTGTCAACCCGTCGCTGCTTGCGAGCTGCGGGGTCGTCTTCTAGTTTGAGTCTCTTCTGGACAACTTCGCTCTGGAAAATTTCACTGTTGAGCACAAAGCGCAAGACGCATCTAGATAAGTCGTTCCTCGAACATCGGATTGGTGCGGCAGCCTGCTACTCACGAATCTCTGCTGCTCTCCTTCGTCTTCCAGAGCTTGTGACGCTGTCCGCTTGTTGCTTTTCATCCTGCTAATAGATATAAGAACTTCCTCTCAACGCAAACAGTGTCGAGCTCTCGGCAAGCCGAACCAACTCACACGTGAGCTTATTTTTGTTTGAGCGATGTCGCTTGTGATCTCATCCGATACTTCCTGAGGCAGACGATGCGGAGTCTGCAGCTCCGTAGAAGATAGAAGCGACAAGCGACTCTCGTTACCATGTCCATGGGGGGAATCCCGAAGTTGACTCGACTCGTCTCCCCATCCTAGGGTTTCTCCGAACAAGTAGGTTGCGACCTCACCTGCTGCGGCTCAAGAAGCATATTGAGACGCGGTAAGCGCCACGGAGGCCCTCCTTTCGAAAGTAAGTTTCGCTAATGAAGTGGTGTCTCTCTTCCTTCATGTCGGTCGAATTCGGCTATTCGTGGGGGAGTAGCAGAACTTCGCTTTCTACGTCAGTCGCCTGACTTCTGGGGGCGGGCGAATATCACCGTATATCACTTACAAGCGAACCGAATTCGCGAACGCCGATCCCGGTGGAACTCTATGTTACGGGGCTCAAATCTGGAAACCCAGGAATATACATCGGCAGATTGACAGTGACATCTCGGAGTCCCAGCAATTAGAACTTCCGTTCCGGCTCCCCTCCTGAATATTTACCCGGGCAACAAATACGAATCAGGCCAGCCAACGATATCATTTCTGCTTACCACGCGAAAATAGTCGATTGTTATAGGTTGAGAGGTTTTTTAGATCTGTTTCGCGACTTCCGTCTCCAACGGGCAAAAAAAACTTCGGCTGAGCAAAGAACCCACGAGCAGTTGCTGCATACGCGTCTGCCTTAACATCGACTCCTCCGACTGTCAAATGGAGCCATGGCATCAGATGAGCCATAAACTGGCCATGATGTCCGTGGGACGAATTTCCGAGGAAGCCCGAGAAAGAAGTGTGTGACATATAGAGCCCATATTCATCAATTTCAGCGAGGAGTGTATGATGGTCGAAAGTGTGGGCTCTAGTCATGTTGTGTCCTCTGACTCCGAGAGGTGTGTCCCCTGCGGGGAACCTTCGAGATAGCATGCGCTAGAACCCGGCCTTCCCTGAACATGAAACACCATTCCGTTTCAGATGTCGTACCCGCTATCCCATAAAACTGTGATAGTCCTGGATCATGGGAGTGATTTTCTGGCATCCAGCCAACAGATGATAGATCTCGATCAGATCACCAAGACTAGAACTCTGATTCCCCTGGCTCCCATTTCGAAATCTCTCTGGAATTGTTCTGTAGAAAGCTCCGTTGAATATTGCCGTATCGTTTGGGACATTTTCCCTTCAGGTCAGTGGCCATCTTGCCGTAGATCCCCACAGCATGCTGGATTGCAGTGGGTATTCAATCGTACTAACAAGGTGGAAAGTATAACTAAATTTTCGGCTCTAGGTCGCTTGATCAGATTCGTCATTGGTGATGGAGAAGACACGAGGTTTTTGAATTCATGGAGCGAGCAGAGTGTTTCCCAAGTAATGACAGCATTCGGAAGGGTACGTTTCGAGTTCGAGAGTATTCAACTTCTGTAAACGCATTCTGATCAAACTCATGAGGGAGAAATACATGGCTCAAGGAAGGGACGTAATTCAAGTAAGATCTCATGTGTCTTCTCAGATTCCGCCCCCCTCGACTGGTAAGAATAAATTGGACATCGTTCGCGCGGTCGAAATGGCGCTGGGAACTCTGTGCGAACCGTCAGAAATCCAACACGAGAGAAGGACGAACTTAGACCTGCAAACGGAAGTGGTGAACAGAGGGCGAGTCATCGTCATCACACAATTGCAGGGAGAAACTGAGGTTTGTGTTGATTCTGCGAAAAACATCTCACAATTTGCAGCTCCTATTATCCGCATGGTTCTAGGAAATCTCAAATGGTCACGAGAGATTCTGTTGCAGACCCTCAAACTGGAGAAGAAACTCAATACTACTCTCGACATAGTTAACAAAGTTGCAACCCAGGACGATAAACAAATCCCACTCCAGGAGGTGGAAATTATTTTGATTCACACATCTCCCGGCACCAAAGAAATCTCTATAGCTCATACGCACCGGAAATACGGGGCAATTCTCACAATAGAAGCCCACAAAGTGACGTCGGGCTATTTTCTGTCGGAAAAACTGTGTGAACTTGTGCAAGGCCATTATGATCTCGCTATAACTACTGTGACAGGTAGGAGTCGTTTTTCAAATCACCTCCCGCACCTTCCTGCCTTCTTCTGCTGAATGAAGGGAATGTGAGGCTTGAAAACCTGATCAGTTCTTACATTCTTCCTCAACTTGTTCGCATTCAGGCATTCCAATGAAAGAGGAGCAAAATGCGAACTCATCAGCGAACTACGACGTCGAACTGCTGCATCCAGCGGCCGCGCATTCAGATTTCAAGGCGGACCAAGGTGAAGAGAAACACGAGGTGACTTTGAAATGGTGTACTCCTCGTTCAGCCCCGGCTCATGAACTTCAGTACTGCACGGCGGCGTTCAGGATAACTCCGGTTGATATCAATTCAAGGCCATCATCCTGCTTGACTAATTTCCTTCTGGGCGGTCGAACCGTTATGCTCGAGTTACCAAGAAAATCAGGATCCAAGCTTCTAAGCCACATGCTGGCAAGTCACGGAGGCGAAATATACATACATACTTTGGGAACAGGGAGATCTGCTCTAGAAGATCCCCCGAGTATAAGCGAAGGCACGGGAGGCCGGGTCACTGACTACAGGATCACAGATTTCGGAACGTTCATGAAAGACCACACACTGGTTCCTTACGATACGTCCAAGGGTCCTGGTCCAGAAACCCCCCTAGAATTGACTCTGGCGAACATTGCGAGGACCACTCTTTACTGGCCTCTGGTCATCAGCAGTACCTCCGTCTATAATGTTCAAAGTCATCTTGAGCCTCTCCTGAGCATCATAGTCAAACCTAATATAACGCAAGATCAAGTCGTCGAATGCAAAAAGGTGAGTTAAGACCGGAGCTTCGGTTGTACTGCACACACATCAGCCCTCTTTCGCCATCTGACGCGGCGTATCTCTATCCCAAACAAGCTGGGAAGCTGCTCCTAACAGCTGTGTTGGACAGACTCCAGTTCCGATCGACTCCCTTTCGTCGAAAGCTATTCCGCTCCTGACTCGTTCGTGTCTGCATTAGAATTCTCCCTGTGGACTCGACATCAACATGAATGATTTTTCGGGGAATTTCCAGGTAATACTTAACATGATGCACATGGAGACGAAGGGAGCTGCTTTGCCTCTTTCGTCTGGCTCCGCCGGGCCTCGTGGAAAGAGTGGACTCAAGAAAGAAGAACAGTACCGAGCCTTGTGGACCGAGCTTGAGCAGCTGGTCAGGTTGTACTGCAGCACCGCCGAACATCAACAGGTGCTGGAATGCCTTCTGGAGTGCAAGAAATCGGAAACAGTTTGTGAGTTCAATTCCGAGATTCCGGGCCTAGCGTTCGCGCAGTCGAAATTCTCAGGCAAAGCGCCATTGATCTAAGCTCATCTGAGAGGTTTCCGTAAGAGCCGAGTGTTTCACACCAATGAGCGTGCCCGGCTAGCTCAGTCGGTAGAGCATGAGACTCTTAATCTCAGGGTCGTGGGTTCGAGCCCCACGTTGGGCGATCCTTTTTAGTTTCGAGATCTCGAAATCGCTTGAACTTGCTCACCGGAGCTCAGTTTTTTTGAATTCCCGCACTGATTCCCAAAAACACATCGTCGATCTCATTGATGAGAATTTAAGCTTCCTCCTCGACTCATGTGCCGAGTCAGCGTGTCGCGCCGTCCGCAGCTCGAACAGCCCAAGGTCGCGCGTTTGGCGCCAAAACTCGCTATTCGCAAAGCGCACCATCGACCGCACGTGGCTCTGGAGGGGTTTCGAACAATGCCTACGTAGCAGTGTTGTGGTACATGACGTGGCTTCGATTGGGACTTCTTCCCAGCAGATGAGTCATTCCCGGATCGGAACTCCAGCTTGAAAAAAGCTGAGAGTATCGCCGGAAAGAAGGATGAGCGCCGCGGCGTCCGAGGCCCGAATCGGCTCCTGAGCTTCTGGTAGGATTCTACGGGTTTTTCTCCCGGATCTGCTCTATTCAACTCAATAATTCGGACCCGTGTGTTTTCGAAAGCAGGCTCGATCGTCGAGAGATCGACGGAGAGTTTCATCCCCCTAAGCACAGCAGAAAAAACGAGTCCGGCAGGATTCGAACCTGCAATCTCCTGATCCGTAGTCAGGCGCGTTATCCGTTGCGCCACGGACCCTTGACTCGGTTGGTGAGAGTCTGGACCTAGCATGCGAATCAGCCGCCGAGAAATCGCTTCCTCGGCTCCTTTTCGGTTTGGGGATGATTTGATGGGAGCACGTTCCATGTTGCAGTGGTCCAAGTGGCAATGTTGCAGTGATGTCATCAAATGAATAACCGCTACTTGAGATCAGAGGCGCGACCGGGCTTGCGTTGGAATAGCTATTTGAACCTCTCATAATGCAAAAGTATCAGAATTTAACTGAGAATTGAAACGAGATTTCACCTTTCAGCTTCACTCGACCCCCCCAAATCGGTGATACTCGAAACGAAGTCATCATTCTCGATCGAGAATCAGTCTCCATCTGAGGACATCAAGCCAAAAAAACTTAGAGTGGCTCCTGATCTTCTTGGTAAAACTTCTCTGCTCGGGCTCATCAAGGTGAGCGCGACCAATGAGACGAATGTCTCCCAGAAACTAGATACCTGCAGGATTTCGAGGACGAAAGTTTTGAATCGACACAAAAGAGGCATTCGCGAGGAGTCGTAATGAGTGTTCATTCCTTATGCAGGATAACATGAGCCGGAAGCCGGCAACCAGTATGTGGATGGGATACAACCCGGAGACCAAGAAGACCCAGCTCTACCAGAATGTCAAAGACAAAGTCAGCCGTGAAGAGAATGTGCCGATGGAAATCCCGTGATTTCGAGGCTCTCAACTTGCGCGCGCGGAATTTGAGTTCGGAAATCGAACTGCAGGATGTGTCGTACAACGGCCGTGTTGGCAATGTTACACATCGGTGGAGCACTGCCTTGAATGTTGTTGTTTGAACTCGAGTCGCCTACATCTGAGAAGCATCTTGTTAAGGTCACCTAAGTGTGAGTTAGCACATCATCGCGAGCTTCGATGTGGCCTCTGTACATTGATGAATGTCTGTTCGAGTCATGGAGAAAATTTCACGAACCCAAGGAATAAATGCGAGAACATCCCCATTTTTCTGCAAAAATAATTAACGACTCTTTATTGGCTTCCGTTTTGCATCATTTTAAAGTCTCCTGCTCTCTATACTCCTCGCGTATTCTGTTCCAATATGCACCCCTGTGTAATAAATAATAAGGCTCCCGCCGCTCCGATGCTTCTTGCTTGCCGCGGAACTATTCGCTCAAGTGGAGCCTTCAACGCGCTCCAAGTAGGAAATGTTTCGGGTGTTTGATCATGATATACATACACCTACATCCACCAGGCCGCGGCGCGTGGCTTTCCAATGTTCACTCCTGCCTCTCTCTCTCGTTGTCTATCAGTCGATTGACCGAATATCAACACACCGTCTACATAACTACAAGCTTGTGAACCTGCTTAGTTCGCCCAAGATGAAGACTCATAGAGCAGGCAATCACTCAATTAGATGCGAACAGCATTCTCTCGTCTGAAGTCGAGTCGGTAGGACTGCTGTGAGAAACAGACCTGAGTCGAGCGCTGCCTACGATGACAGCCAGACTAGTCGATTTTTTTGCTCCTCTTCTTCTTCTCTTTCTCCCGTTCCGTCGACTGATCCGTACTTTCTTCTTCGGCCAAGTCACTGTCCGTACCTCGCGAAGTGGCCTCGTCTATCCGCTGGTATTCTATCGCTTTGGGTGGGAAGACAAAGTCAATGAACGCGACGATCAGAAGGCCGAGAGTCGCTCCGATCAGAATCGTGGCCAGAGCGAAAAGAGCATAGCTCAGCCAATACGGTAACCCCGTGTGATCAACAAGGTGGGTGTGTATGGAGCGGATTTGATAGGACCAGCGGAAGAACTGCGCAACAGTCGCCATTTGCATGGAGCTCGGATGCTTCCAATTCGAAATGGGCTTAACCTGTGACCACTTCTGTTGTTCAACAAACTTCATGAGGGAGTCTGGGTCTCTGCCGCCCGAATATTGCCGGAATACACCGTCCTTGACGTGGTATATCGTCGGCAGCGCAGTCACCATGAATCGTCCTGAGAGTCCTGGGTTTTGGGTGATGTCAACTTGGCCAACTTTGATGTTCAGATCATCTGCCCGCTCAGCAAAGTCGTTCCAGACTGGTACGAGGGCTTTGCATGCGGGACACCACGGCGCGTAACTGCAACGAAACATCGGAGTTCAGTGGGGGTCGCGAAGTAGGGCGTCCGGTAGGTGGAATTCTGATTAGAACTGTTTTTATTCCGTAAAACGGCGTAAAAATTCCGGCGTATAGCGGACGCCTGCAAGCAAACCTTGCATCGGGTGCTATCCTCACCGTCGAGTAAAAATGAATCGCCGACGCTGATTTTGTGTGCTAACGAGCTCCTCCCCCACTCTCAGTCCGATAACAGGATTTGGAATTTCGAGCTGCAGTCTGGACTTGCCGTTTTCCACGGACTCGACGAGTTTCTCCCGTCATGGCCGCAGATAGGCAAATTTTCGCAAAACCCGAATCGCTCAGCAAGGTCAGTTGGATGAAACGCCTTCACTATCACCCCCCACCTAGCACAACCAACCCGAAATGAACGACAGGAAGAAGTTGAAACAACGAAGCAATAATCCAGAGCTCCTTGCGGTGGACAATTTCACTCATGAGATTTTGTCGTCGATCTTTTCCCCCATGCTTCAAAAACTGTGTATTCTCGTCGCCCGTGAAACGGAAACCCAGATATAATCCCGCATCAACTTCAACTAGGATGGAAGTAGTTTCTAATCTGGACAGCATAGGGACCGTAACAGGAAATTCAATCGATCACGCGACGTGGTGCAACATTAGCTGAAGTTGTGATCATCCGCTTCGGAATATTATTTAAGCCCCTCTCATCAGGCCTCCCTGAAACAATGTCTGTTCGAGATCCATCGAGTTGCGCAGACCCAAGGGATCGAATGAATTTTCGAGGAATGCACTGAATTGAACACGGGAATACCACCTAGAAGATATTCGAGCGACGAATCTCCACGGCTCAATGCTGTGGTCAAAAGGGGGAACTCGACAATGGTGCGGTAGAAAGCCGAATACGTCATCGAGCCCCGTGCGTGGGAAGTGTTTTGAAACAAAGAGTTTCAGCTTCCCGGGAGACGATTTCGCGGAGGAGGGAGGAGAAGATACTTGGGCATTGCGTTTAACATTATTTGGAGCTACTTGAGAGTGCCAAGATAGTCGTCGGAACACCCATTATCATGGGCTCAACCTTCGCCCTACCTCGGCAGTGGAAACAACTCCTCTCGACGAGCGAGCCCTGTTCTCAAATGGGCAAAGGACATTCGACACAACTTACGCAGCCTGGCTGATCGAGAGACAGCTTTTCGGCATTCGAGGAATGTCTCGATTCTAGCCGAGCACGGAACGATCTTTTCCCAACAGGACACAGAGGAAGCACGTGAAATCGAGCACTCTAATCGGGAGAATCAGGAGAACACCCTCGAGTTCCGTCAAATTTCTGTCAATACTCACAATTCAACCATCCACTCGCCTTGGAGCATTTCGCTCCAGGACTCCTCGGTGAAGGCGATCGCATTCCCGTAGGACGCACCACTAACTGAAGCAATCGCGACAATATATGTCAACCACGCCATTCCGATCGTGGTTTCTTCAGCCGACCAGTTGTCGCTCAGTGGTATCGGCTCGGTGGCGGCGCTTTTGATTGTTGTCGTCGTCGTCGTCGCTGTAGTGATGGTCGACAGTAAAGGGGAGGGGATCGGCTGAAGCGGGATAACGGAGGAACGGTGTTTTCCTGGGAACGAAAGGACCTCTGGCTTGGAAAATTGTTCGCAAGAGCTTTTGTTGATCTGAGGAAGAATACCGTACGGCTCTACCGACCGAAATCCGAGTCCTAATCCGGAAGAACGGCGGAAAAACTCGGAACCGAGCTTCGCCGACTGAGACGTGTAAACAATGCTGCCGATGATCTCTGTTGCACGCCGCATCCTCAACAAGCCGTTTCCTTTAGCATTTTGGGTGTCAGCCCGACACCGAACCGTGACAGGGAACGCCGGCACAATACCGTGATATGGCTCCCAGCTTCGTCTCATCGCTAGCTCCGACAGGTTCAGAAACAACATTGGAGTTGGATGAAAGGACGTTACAATGAACGCGGAATTCGTCATAGAAATTACTCAAAAATCCGCCGTCAGATCATATAAGCGATACATTGCATAAACACCGCTATCACGCCGACGATGTTCAGCATTTCGCAAACGTCACTGCTGGAACATAATGCATACCGTGACGGGAGGGGGGGGGGGTCCGTGGTGCGATACGGCGTCCGTCCAGACGGACGTCTACGGTGTCGAACTACTTCCATCCCTCCCTGATGAGTAGAGCTTCGAATTCACCGGACATGTCCTTGTAGGAGAAAATGTCCGGTTTCGCAATCTTTTGAGGAAACCGAATTGATCTTGGATGCTCCTTGGATCACACTGCTGGCCGATGCGACTCTTGGCGCGAATTGAGCAAGCCCAGGGCTCTCTGTGAAACCCTACCTAACGGACTTCTCGTTGGAAATTTCCACTATCACTTCGAATGAAAACTCTCGGGATCTATGAAGAACCTCGCACTAGTGCTTTCATTCTGTGGAGACTTCGCTTCATATGCTTCCAGTGGGGAGGGTCCTGGGAGCTTCACACTGACGCTCACAATGTAGGCTCGTTCCTATGACAGGGCTACGGGAAGCACTTATATTGAACAGACCCCTCCAGACTTGGAAAGTGATAGTCAGATTGGTCTCGGAATCACCCCTCCAGACTTGGAAAAGTATGGTCAGATTGGTCCCGAGATCATTCCTCCAAACTTGGAAAGTAATGGTCAGATTGGTCCCGGAATCACCCCTCCAGAGTTGGAAAGTAATGGCCAGATTGGTCTCGGAATCACCCCTCCAGAGTTGGAAGTTAATGGCCGGATTGGTCCCGGAATCACCCCTCCAGAGTTGGAAAGTAATGGCCAGATTGGTCCCAGAATCACCCCTCCAGAGTTGGAAATTAATGGCCAGATTGGTCCCGGAATCACCCCTCCAGAGTTGGAAAGTAATGGCCAGATTGGTCTCAGAATCACCCCTACAAAGTTGGAAAGGTATGGCCGGATTGGTCCCGGAATCACCCCTCCAAAATTGGAAAGTAATGGCCAGATCGGGCCCGGAATCACCCCTCCAGAGTTGGAAAGTAATGGCCAGATTGGTCTCGGAATCACCCCTCCAGAGTTGGAAAGTAATGGTCAGATTGGTCTCAGAATCACCCCTCAGGAGTTGGGCAGTAATGGTCGGATTGGTCTCAGAATCACCCCTCAGGAGTTGGGCAGTAATGGTCGGATTGGTCTCGGAATCACCCCTCCAAAGTTGGAAAGTAATGTCCAGATTGGTCTCGCAATAACCCCTCCAGAGTTGGAAAGTAATGGCCAGATTGGTCTCTAAATCACCCCCCAGAGTTGGAAAGTTATGGCCAGATTGGTCTCGGAATCACCCCTCCAGAGTTGGAAACTAATGGCCAGATTGGTCTCGGAATCACCCCTTCAGAGTTGGGAAGTAATGGCCTTATTGGTCTCGGAATCACCCCTCCAGATATTTTTTATGATAGATGTATAGGAGAGGTAGTGGGGAAGGATATCCGATGACGATGGGATGAGGCCTAAGAGTCTGGCTGGCGTCATAACGGGGCGTTGCACCTTATCGTCAGAATTTGGATGCGGGTGACAGTATGGAGGGGGTCAAAGTTGGGGTAAATCGCGAGGGGGGAGGAGGGAAGGGGGGGGGGAGCTATGTCCTTCCCGATGAGCCGCCCTACATTATGCAGTTTGTTTCAAGTCGATCCGATCAATACCGGAGGAGCCTATTGAGGACAAACAAACAAACAGACAAACAAACAAACAGACCCTGGATTTTTATATATATAGATCTCATGTTTCAGATACATTCACCTAAACCATTCTTCCACCGCTGGTGATGCGATATCTCTTCATGCTCGAATAGTCTACTTCCAGCTCAGGTTGTCCGTTCGATATCCTGCGTTCCGTGATGTCTAGTTTGAACGGACGCTTTGCAGCTAGGCTAGACGAGATTTTTGGTAGAAATCCCGGTCTGGAAACAACTCCACGAAGCTCTGGGGGAGACTCGGAGGTATATAAGTTCGCTATTCTATCTAACGCCGACGTCGAACGGTCCTCTTCGATGCATGAAAAAGTGTCGCCGGATCGGCGCCATGGGTTGAGCGAAATCAGTCTTAAACGTTATCTCTCGATCGAGTTGAACTCAAACTTACTTTACGACGAATAAAGCATACGTGACTCCAGCGGAGTCGCGAGTCTGGAAAGTGTTTTTCCTCAGTATTCGAGTTTGTCCGCTCTTTGTGCGGTTTTGCCTGAGATGTCCGTCTGATGGCTGCCCGGTTCCTGGCAAAAAAATGTGCGGTAAATTCGAAGCTCCACTGATTAGCCCTGGGTGCGCAAAAGCCTGCAATTCCAGGACCGCGAGCCCGCGGGCTCTGATCGCAATGGCCCGCGGATCAACTATCATTGCTATAGCGATTGCGGTCACCCGCAAAAATCGTAAACCGCGGGCTTGCGGTCCCGGAATGTAGGTTTTCGCAAACCGCATGATAAGCCTTGATGGGGAAGCTGGAGTGCTATTCCGTCTTCGTCGTAGGACCTTGATCGCGGGATTTCAGGGCGCAAATATGTTCATCGAATCACGACCTTCCGTGAACTCATCATGAAAACCCTCCACACCAATTGACCGGTTGGGAATTTCAGTTTGAACTCTCCACGGCCTCGCTCGAGGTATAGTGCAAACGCAGCTGGATCGGAGAGATGATCCTGTCGTTTCGGGGAACCACAAAAATTTGAAGCAACAAATGTCATGCTGTGACTGGGAGTTTATAACTGGGATTCCTGCGAGCTGGGCATACATACCACCACCCGTTTTCGGGAAAAAATCGTTCAGCGATGCAACCTTGTTATTTGAGGACAATTGAACAGAGTTGTACAAACCACGCACCTGCCACATTCCATTTCATGACCGAGGGTTTCACGTCATTCAATAATGTAGGGCGTGAATCTTCAATTTACCCCCCGAAGCTCCGCTAATTCGATTTTCCGGCGCGATTTCCAGAAAGCTTACCGTTTTTTTCTCCGAAAATGAAACTCTGAACCCATGGTTCTCCCACGATCCCCGGATCTTGGAACAGTCTTTCAATTCGAAGAATAATAGGATTCCATCTTCGAGATCCCCCTTGCCTGTTGTGTCTCTATTCAATCCAAACACATGAATACGAATCACAAGGCGGAGAAGAAACAAGAGCAATACGCAAAGCGTCGGGCCGCATCGCTTGATCGCGGACCTCGGAATCGGCACGAATCGTATGCGAGCTCTCCACTTCAACAACCTTCCCCGTACTGATTGGGAAGAAGACTGTTGCCTTGCAGGGTATAAAGAATGCGGCGCAAAGCCGGCCAGCCTGTTTTCGACGCGTTGCCTCCATTCAACAGATGAACAATATGGACTAGCTTGCTGCTACCTCTCTGACTGGTCCAACTGAGTTTTGACTCCGTTTCCCTTAAAAACATTTGCGAATGTAGTCATAGAAGAAGACGTACATCGTGCGATGATGGTCGTCACGAGCTCGACTCGATCCCCTGGGGTATTGGAGACGTCACAGTGAGAACAGGGATGAAATGCCGCACCGTATAACTGATGAGTCCAATTATAATTCATTGGAGGAATAAACGTAGAGGAATACAGGAATCTCAATGGGGCCGCTCGTTGAAGAACAACGAGAATCTCATCAGTCCTCGTGAATGAAATCCATAGCACCATCTATTGTGTCTTGAATTCGCGGGAATAACTGTGAACTCTTCGCTCAGTAATCAAGTCCGCGCAGGATATTTCCCTCCTCCCTAGGAGATCAAGCAGCTGTGGGTTATGGAATCAGTAAGCATCCTTACTATATATAATCGGCTTAGTGTGTCAGTTTGTCAGTTTCTCCGCACTTTTTCTGAAAGACATGAAGGTGATTCTGGGACCAATCTGAACACACTCTCCCGAGTCTGGAGAGGTGATTCCGGTACGAGTCTGACTATACTTTTCAAAACGTGGAGGGGTGATTCCGAGACCAATCTGAGCATTACTTTCCTACTCTGGAGGGGTGATTCCGAGACCAATCTGAGCATTACTTTCCAACTCTGGAGGGGTGATTCCGAGACCAATCTGAGCATTACTTTCAAACTCTGGAGGGGTGATTCCGAGACCAATCTGAGCATTACTTTCAAACTCTGGAGGGGTGATTCCGGGGCCAATCTGAGCATTACTTTCCAACCCTGGAGGGGTGATTCCGGGGCCAATCTGAGCATTACTTTCCAACTCTGAAGGGGTGATTCCGAGACCAATCTGAGCATTACTCTCCAACTCTGGAGGGGTGATTCCGAGACCAATCTGAGCATTACTTTCCAACTCTGGAGGGGTGATTCCGGGGCCAATCTGAGCATTACTTTCCAACTCTGAAGGGGTGATTCCGAGACCAATCTGAGCATTACTTTCCAACTCTGGAGGGGTGATTCCGAGACCAATCTGAGCATTACTTTCCAACTCTGGAGGGGTGATTCCGAGACCAATCTGAGCATTACTTCCCAACTCTGGAGGGGTGATTCCGAGACCAATCTGTCCATATTTTTCAAAATCAGAATGCTGAACCAGTGAAGGGAGAGAAAAGTGCCTCGATGACTTGCTTCGGGAGTTCACTCTTGACAGACGGACATTGCCTCCCATGTAGTGTCATAAGAGCTTGAAAAGTGACCACCGATTCTCGTTAGCGTATTATCGGGGCGCTGCGGCTCATGGTTGAGATTCTGAACCCGATTACACATGTGAGCAAACACAATCTGGCAAGGAGGTACGTTTCTACCTCTTGAATGGGTCAGCATCATTGGTGAACTATCTTCTTATTCGGCTGACCTGCGCATGTTGTCTGTCAAAAGGATTACCAGAACTCTGAGAATGCTCGAGATCCCCAATCCGAAGATTCTTGGAGTCGTCTCTGGCCGTGACCATGTGGATAGAACTCCGAAAATCCTCGGTTTTGCCGTCCGACGAGCTTCGTAGACGAATTAGACGTGGCCATGTTGTTGGAACTCCGAAAATCCTCGGGTTCTTCAATCTGACGATTTTCGGAGTCCGGTCTGGACGTGGCTGTTTGGATAGAACTCCGAGAATCCTCGGGCTCCTCCATGCGACGAGTTTCATAGATAAAACCGTGGCCGTGTGGATAGCACTCTGAAAATTTTCGGGCTCTCCAATCCGAACATTTTTGGAATTTAATCAGCCGTGGCTGTGTGGATAGGACTCCGGGAATTCTCGGGTTCCTCAGTCCTAAGATTTTTGGAGTTGAATTGGCCGTGTCAATGTGGATAGAAATCCGAAAATCCGCGGGTTCCTCAATCCGAAGATTTTCGGAGTCGTCTTTGGCCGTGCCCATGTTGTTAGAACTCCGTAAATCCTCGGGTTCTTCAATCTGACGATTTTCGGAGTCCGGTGGACGTGGCTGTTTGGATAGAACTCCGAGAATCCTTGGGTTCCTCCATGCGACGAGTTTCAGAGATAAAACCGTGGCCGTGTGCATAGAACTCTGAAAATTTTCGGGCTCTCCAATCCGAACATTTTTGGAATTTAATCAGCCGTGGCTGTGTGAATAGGACTCCGAGAATTCTCGGGTTCCTCAGTCCTAAGATTTTTGGAGTTGAATTGGCCGTGTCAATGTGGATAGAAATCCGAAAATCCTCGGGTTCCTCAACCTGGCGATTTTCAGAGATAAATTAGCCGTGGCCATGTGGACAGAACTCCGAATATCCTAGGTTTCCCCAAGCCAAAGATTTCCGGAATTAAATTAGCCGTGGCCATGTGGATAGAACTCCGAGAATCCTCGGGTTCCCAAATACGACGATTTTTGGAGTCGTCTTTGGCCGTGGCTGTGTGGATAGAACCCCGGAAATCCCCGGGTTGCCCCATCCGACGAGTTTCGGAAACGAGTAAGCCGTGGCCATAGCGGACCATGTGGATAGAACTCCGAAAATCCTCGAGTTCCTCAATCTGACGATTCTCGGAGTCTGGTCTGGACGTGGCCGTGTGGATAGAACTTCGAAAATCCTCGAGTTCCCCAATCCGAAGATTTCCGGAGATGAATTAGCCGTGGCTGTGTGGATATAACTCCGAAAATCCTCGGTTCCGCCGTCCGACGAGTTTCGTAGATGAATTAGACGTGGCCATGTTGTTGGAACTCCGAAAATCCTCGGGTTCTTCAATCTGACGATTTTCGGAATCCCGTCTGGACGTGGCTGTTTGGATAGAACTCCGAGAATCCTTGGGTTTCTCCATGCGACGAATTTCAGAGATAAAACCTTGGCCGTGTGGATAGAACTCTGAAAATTTTCGGGCTCTCCAATCCGAACATTTTTGGGATTTAATCAGCCGTGGCTGTGTGGATAGGACTCCGGGAATTCTCGGGTTCCTCAGTCCTAAGATTTTTGGAGTTGAATTGGCCGTATCAATGTGGATAGAAATCCGAAAATCCGCGGGTTCCTCAATCCGAAGATTTTCGGAGTCGTCTTTGGCCGTGCCCATGCTGTTAGAACTCAGTAAATCCTCGGGTTCCCAAATACGACGATTTTTGGAGTCGTCTTTGGCCGTGGCTGTGTGGATAGAACCCCGGAAATCCCCGGGTTGCCCCATCCGACGAGTTTCGGAAACGAGTAAGCCGTGGCCATAGCGGGCCATGTGGATAGAACTCCGAAAATCCTCGGGTTCCTCAATCTGACGATTCTCGGAGTCTGGTCTGGACGTGGCCGTGTGGATAGAACTTCGGAAATCCTCGGGTTCCTCAATCTGACGATTCTCGGAGTCCGGTCTGGACGTGGCCGTGTGGATAGAACTTCGAAAATCCTCGAGTTCTCCAATCCGAAGATTTTCGGAGATGAATTAGCCGTGGCTGTGTGGATATAACTCTGAAAATACACGGGTTCCTCAATCCGACGATTTTTGGAGTTTTCTTTGGCTGGGGCCATGGCAATGTAGATAGAATTCCGAAAATCCTCGGCTTCCGAAATTTGACGATTTTCGGAGATAAATTAGCCGTGGCCATGTGGATGGAACTCTTGGAGTCTTCGGGTTCCCCGATCCGATAATTTTTGGAGTCGTCTTTGGCCGTGGCTATGTTAACGGAACTCCGAAAATCCTCGGGTTCCTCCATGGCGACGAGTTTCGGAGATGAATCATCCGTGGCCATGTCGATGGACCTCCGGAAATTCTTGGGCTCCACAATCCCAAGATTTCTGGAGTTGAATTAGCCGTGGCTATGTGGATAGAACTCCGAAATTCCTCGGCTTCCCCAATCCGAAGATTTTGTAAGATGAATAAGCCGTGGCTGTGTGGATGGAACCCCGAAAGTCCCCGGGTTCCTCCATCCGACGAGTTTCGGAAACAAATAAGCCGTGGCCATAGCGGACCATGTGGATAGAACTCCGAAAATCCTCAGGGTCCTCAATCTGACGATTCTCGGAGTCTGGTCTGGACGTGGCCGTGTGGGTAGAACTTCGAAAATCCTCGGTTTCCTCAATCTGACGATTCTTGGAGTCTGGTCTGGACGTGGCCGTGTGGATAGAACTTCGAAAATCCTCGGTTTCCTCAATCTGACGATTCTCGGAGTCTGGTCTGGACGTGGCCGTGTGGATAGAACTTCGGAAATCCTCGGGTTCCCCAATCCGAAGATTTTCGGAGATGAATTCGCCATGGCTGTGTGGATATAACTCTGAAAATCCTCGGGTTCTTCAATTCGAAGATTTTTGAAGTCGTCTTTGGCCGGGGCCGTGGCAATGTAGATAGAACTCCGAGAATCCTCGGGTTACTCAATCTGACGGTTCTCGGAGTCAGGTCTGGACGTGGCCGTGTGGATAGATTTTCGAAAATCCTCGGGTTCCTCGATCTGACGATTTCCGGAGTTAAATTAGCCGTGGCCATGTGAGTGGAACTCTGGGAATCCTCGGGTTCCCCAATCCGAAGATTTTTGGAGTCGTCTTTGGCCGTGGCTATGTGGATGGAGCTTCGGAAATCCTCGGGTTCCGTCATGCGACGAGTTTCGGAGACGAATCAGCCGTGGCCATGTAGATGGAGCTCCGGAAATTCTTGAGCTCCCCAATCGGAAGATTCCTGGGGATGAATCAACCGCGGCCATGTCGATGGACCTCCGAAAATCCTCGGGTTCCCCAATCCGAAGATTTTCGGAGATGAATTAGCCGTGGCTGTTTGGATATAACTCTGAAAATCCTCGGGTACCTCCATCCGAAGATTTTCGGAATCGAGTTAGCTTTGGCTGTGTGGATGGAACCCCGAAAATCCCCTGGTTCCTCCATCCGACGAGTTTCGGAAACAAATAAGCCGTGGCCATAGCGGACCATGTGGATAGAACTCCGAAAATCCTCGGGGTCCTCAATCTGACGATTCTCGGAGTCTGGTCTGGACGTGGCCGTGTGGATAGAACTTCGGAAATCCTCGGGTTCCCCAATTTCAAGATTTCTGGAGTTGAATTAGCCGTGGCTATGTGGATAGAACTCCGAAATTCCTCGGCTTCCCCAATCCGAAGATTTTGTAAGATGAACAAGCCGTGGCTGTGTGGATGGAACCCCGAAAATCCCCCGGTTCCTCTATCCGACGAGTTTCGGAAACAAATAAGCCGTGGCCATAGCGGACCATGTGGATAGAACTCCGAAAATCCTCGGGTTCCTCAATCTCACGATTCTCGGAGTCTGGTCTGGACGTGGCCGTGTGGATAGAACTTCGGAAATCCTCGGGTTCCCCAATCCCAAGATTTCCGGAGATGAATTAGCCGTGGCTGTTTGGATATAACTCTGAAAATCCTCGGGTCCCTCCATCCGAAGATTTTCGGAATCGAGTTAGCTTTGGCTGCGTGGATGGAACCCCGAAAATCCCCGGGTTTCTCCATCCGACGAGTTTCGGAAACAAATAAGCCGTGGCCATAGCGGACCATGTGGATAGAACTCCGAAATTCCTCGGCTTCCCCAATCCGAAGATTTTGTAAGATGAATAAGCCGTGGCTGTGTGGATGGAACCCCGAAAATCCCCTGGTTCCTCCATCCGACGAGTTTCGGAAACAAATAAGCCGTGGCCATAGCGGACCATGTGGATAGAACTCCGAAAATCCTCGGGTTCCTCAATCTCACGATTCTCGGAGTCTGGTCTGGACGTGGCCGTGTGGATAGAATTTCTAAAATCCTCGGTTTCCTCAATCGGACGATTCTCGGAATCTGGTCTGGACAAGGCCGTGTGGATAGAACTTTGAAAATTCTCGGGTTCCCCAATCCCAAGATTTCTGGAGTTGAATTAGCCGTGGCTATGTGGATAGAACTCCGAAATTCCTCGGCTTCCCCAATCCGAAGATTTTGGAAGATGAATAAGCCGTGGCTGTATGGATGGAGCTCCGAAAATCCTTGGGTTCCTCAATCTGACTATTGTCGGAGTCTGGTCTGGACGTGGCCGTGTGGATGGAACTCCGAAAATTCTCGGGTTCCTCAATCTGACGATTGTCGGAGTCTGGTCTGGACGTGGCCGTGTGGATAGAACTTCGAAAATCCTCTGGTGCCTCAATCCGAATAATTTTGGAGTTGTCTTCGGCCGGGGCCGTGGCTATGTGGATATAACTCCGATATCATCGGGTTCCTCCATCCGAAGATTTTCGGAATGGAACTAGCCATGGCTATGTGGATAGAACTTTGAAAATTCGCGGAGCTCTATCCTCATAGCCACGGCCGAAGACGACTCCGAGAATTAGCGGATCGGGGAGCCCGAACCTTTCCAGAGCTTTATCTATACAGCCACGCTCGAAGACGACTCCGAAAATCTCCGTATGGGGCGACCCGAGGATTTTCGGAGTTCTATACACATAGACACGGTTCATTCACCTCCAAAAATTCTCGGGTTGGGGAACCAGAGGATTTTCGGTGTTCTATCCACAGACGACAAAAGAAAAGAGACTCTGAAAGTCCTCGGACTCCCCGATCCGGAGCTGTTCGGAGTTCTATTAACGGAGCCACCGCCGAGACGACTCCGAGAATCTTCGAAATGAGGAACCCGAAGATTTTCGGAGTTTCAAAAACCGCGCCGCGCTTGCCATCGCCGCCATCATCATGACTTAGTAGCCGAGCAGACGAGCAGGCAGCTCTCGTCAACAACGGAGAAGACGACGACGGCGGCCGACGGACGACATTTACGCTGGAGTTCGCCGCGAACTCCGTCGGAGTGAGACCAACCCGTACTGTCATCGGGTGTCCGGTGAGTGATTGACTGAGTGCGTGAACCTGTGTCAGTGCTGGGGCCAGAATCGATCCGAGATTCGTCACCAACCACGGATCATTCAAGTTCAGGTGAGTACTGTGGCGGCTGGTACAGCCGCTGCCATTGGTAGTGATGGTGGTTGTTGTTGGTTGAATGTCCTCCTGGCTGGCTTGGTGGCTCGCCGCTCCGTGAGCTGCCAGTAGCTGCGGCCGCCGCCGCTGCTCCCACCGCCGCCGTCACCGTCGTTGCTTGCCGTGCATCCGCAAGATACAGGTGACGTTATTGCATGTTGTTGAAGCGATCTCTGTTGTCTGGTGGCCACAGTTCGTATCGATGCAGCCTCTCGCGAAGTACGGCATAGCGGTTATTGCGCGTTGAAGTTTGATTGTCGTCGTCGCAAACGCTGCGTTCCGAGATCCGCCCGTCGCTTCGACGCCGGGGTGGTTGAACCCGAGCGAGCGAGCGAGCTAGCTAGCTAGCTAGCCAAGCAACCAACAAACGCTGTGCTTTGCTTTTGCTGCGAATGCTGCGGCTGATGGTGCTGCTCGAGCCAGATTTCTGCCGAAACTATAACCAAGCAAGCAGCTCTTGTGTCGCGTACTTGTAGTGAAGTACCTTTCGCTGTGAGGTGTCTTGGGATTGTACCTACGTGCAGCTTCACAAGCGTTCCTACGATCGTTGGTTTCCGTGTTCTGCCTGAATACTGTGTGCCTGTCAAAGAGCCAAAGAACCCTTATGAGGCACCGAACGATGGCTTCTGTGACACTTCAACCCAATCTCGAATCTGCCCTCTCGAATTGATCAAAATCCGGCGAAGACAACGTCAACCGAGTGCCGCCCCCGGGCATAGGTACCGTAATTCGGTGAGCTATAATTTCCTTAGGAGTGGTGGGTCAGGTGGAGAGAGGTCAGGGAGCTAATTTAGACTATGATGGAGAGATCCGCTTTTTCCTAGCACATAGAAACTCAGAAGCCTATCGAATCCTTTGATTTACAATGCTCGTGTTTTGGAACAGAACGACAGCCTTGGACGGAGATCGCTCGAGAGGAGCGAAAACATTCTGTCTCTAGCGGTTTCTATAGTAATAGTAGCAGTGGTAACAGAGGCGGCAGCAGCAACGACAACGATGGTGCCCGGCAGCTCTAAATTTGTCACAACTTGAAAAGACAAACTCGAGGCCGAGTTCTGCCGACGGCACTGATTGACTCTCTGAGGTGTTTCCCTCAATACTTGCTCAGTGCAAACTCGACCTCCCGCTTGCCCGACTCCAGCTCTGTTGCTATTCGAGGACGTCAAGCTTGCTCAGGCATTGTCACCCATGCCTGCTGCCGACATCATTGATCCAACGCTCGCAGCTCGCGGGTTCAGGATCGGTTCACTTCTGAAATTGTTTCGAGAGTCTCCGAGATCGCCGGTCAAGATTGTCATCACCGCTGTGGTCTGTCGGAGAAGAATTCGAAAATAGTTTTTGGGAACCGACTGACACATGGTCGCTCGCGCGCACGCTGTCAAGAACAGTGCGTGCCAGCAGTGCGGCACGCGGGCTAGTACATTGTATTTTGGCGTGCTTCTCGTGTCCGAAAGTCGTCGTTCGCGCACGGCGGCTGGCGTTTCCGAACGCACTCAGTGCGCACCAGAAGGAAGCAGAGAAAATCGCTGCTTCTCGCAGCTAGCTCTGTAATCAACCATCAGCCCCTGGCAGGGTATCTTCCTGAAAACGAAGACCTTCGCATCCACAGCTGTTCTACGAGAAGCAGGGATGAGTGAACGTTGACGGTCTCGACGGAACGAACATCGATTTCTTGATGATACCTCGAGCAAACAGAGCCGAATGAAGCAGCTCTGCATGTTCGCGAACTTTTTCGGGCCACCGTCGACACCACCGACTAGATTTGTTGACCTCCTGGACTTGATCAGCAACGAAGAGCAGGAGTAATCTCTGCAGTGCCACAACGTCCGGCATGTTTTTCCTGTTGTTATGGTCGAAGCGAACGACTGGAGTTACCGGCTAACGCATAAATAAATGTCAAGCTCAGTATAGGCTGAACGTCCCACGGCGCTCTGATGCGACAAATACACACGTCCGTAGCTTCGTCAGGATCTCATTGATTATTGAGCCCGAAGCGAAAGCGTCGAGAACGGGAGGAACCTGGCCTTCGCTTGTATGCCAATCTCTCACGTTGAGCTCGAGATGAAGGTCCAGTCGAATTGGAGTTTTATCGCACTTTGCCCCACCATGGTCGCGATATATCGATATCGGGCTCTGGACAGTTATCGAGGAGTCTAGTACAGATCCTCTCGGATGTGGTCTGCGCGGGAGGTGCGTGTGAACTGAACGCTCGCCTGAGGTTCCTGTTTAGCCCCTTCGCTTCCGATACAAACTCGATTTGGATTGTTCTGGTCCCGGCAGGGCCGCGCTGCGAGAGTCCTGTCGTTTCGTGAGCATTCGCGTCTAGCTGTGTCTTGACAGATCCTTGGTTTTTGGCGGTCACCAGGGGGGGGTTCATTCACAGCGCCCTGCTCCGACCACAAGCTCGCGTTGTTGTCGTAGACTGCCAACAAGTGACGTTGCCATTAATTACCAAGAAAGCAATGTATTCTCCACTCATGGCATGGTCCGGTCAGTCGAAACAACTCAGCCGGCCGTTCCGATCCAATCGATAAGGTGGACACAAACTTCCGAGGCTATTTCGAGAAGTCTGAGTCTGGTGGAGCGGAGCCCTGCTTTCTTTCACTTTGATCGGTCAGCCGTTGTTCGGCAATAAAGAGGTCGTCGTGTCACTCATTCGGAAGGGAGTTATGATGCTCTGTCACAATCGACGAGAGCAAATATCGGATCACGCCGCGAGCAGGTTCAAGCGTGGTTTCGCAAGCCCAGCCGCGAATTTCTCTCCCCGCTAATCATTGGAGATCTTTATGAATCGTGGATGGGAATTCTGCGAGTTGATCGGTGGCAGGAGAAAAATGAGTGCGCGGATCGATCGCAGGGCCGTCGCGGAACGGGCAGGGCCGTGCTCGGAGAGGAAATACAGCACCGTATTCGAATAACACAGATTGTTTAAAGGGATGACCGTTCGATGTTTAGGTTGGCAACAGTGTTTGTCATGCACAAGGAGATTTGATTCGTTCATCCAGTTGAGGCTATCGAAGAAAATTGCCAACGCTGGGACGGGACGAGACTTCGAAGCGATCTAGATCGTAAACAGCCCTGCGTGTTATTGCGCCAGACGATTGCGAGCGAGCCCGCGCGACCTAGCAGAGAGATTCCGCGTCAACGTCGACGACGACGGCGGGGTTTTACCTTTGGCCTGGCAACGGATGAACCTTGGAACTACCTTGCCGATGCATACCCCGCTGGCATACCAAGGCTGTTCTCGTCAGACCGTATTAGGAATCCTTTATCCGAGCGGCTAACTGAGCTCAGCGGTGGTTGAGTTGTTAGGGCGGCAACACCGAGCGAGCTGGCTTCGCGTCAGTCTGAAAAGCAGCGTCGACGGCCTCTTCGCCGTCGACCCAGTCTGAAATTTTCGGTCATCAAGCTCTTCGCCGACTGAAATCGGCTCCTGTTCCTCAGCCCGCGTTCCGTCGTCCAGCTGGCAGTTTTGCCGAGGGCGCTCGACAACTCGATGACGCCCGTGGAAGAGTAGGCGCTCGAACGGAATCTGATTCGTGTGTTCAGTGAGCTATGAGAACGACTGGCGACTAAGAACGTGAGTGATTTACTTCCGGTTAGGAGGGCTGTGTGCTAGCTGAAGACGGTGCGCTTCCCGATTACTGGCATGGTCACTTGGGCCACAGCGTGTAATACAGATTTTCCTCATTTCGATTCGGTGAGCAGACGGTTTCCCATAGGCACTCCTCCGCAGCATCGGAGCTCGACCGGGGAAGGGAAATCGAACAGACGAATACGTCGGTCGGTCCGCGTGCTCAATGTTCGCATGGAAGCTTCATCAGCGACATCTTGATCCCGAGCATCTCGGAGATTCGGCTTCGAGTCGATGTCGCTCACCCTGGACAAGTGGATGCGAAGTATGGTTCACTACCAGCTACGTTTCCAGCTCTGGATCGAAGCTGTCCTGTAACATCGCTTATAGTGAGACCTCGAAATGTCCCTGGTAATGCGATTAGCTCGCGAAGGTATCCTCGAGGGAGCGTCGGCCTTGGCGGGAGATTGCAGCAAAAGAAGCTCCTCCTGGACATAGTCTGGATAACTCGTTTTTACCAACGGGTTAGTAAGCCAACCGACCAATCAGCTGGCGGGCCTGTAGCCAGTTAGTTCGTGTCTCATGCCGGATGTTTGGATGGCTCGGTGCGAGGCGGAATACTCGGAATATCTTCGCGCTCGTACTCTGCCGCTAATGAGCAGAACACTGACGGAGCTCTCCGATTTGAAGAGACAATATGTCCGTCTCCCTCGAGCTCCTGCTTCGGAGCTCACGAATCGCGAAACAGACGCCTCGAAATCCGTGATCTCCATCGACTCGGAATCAGGACGTTCCCCCGGGCAGTCGAGCTAGAGCCCGAGTGGGTTCGTTCGCAACTCTTCCTCTCTAATAACTCGAAGAGTTCAACCTTGGAAGTCTTTGAAGGACGCCGTGAGAGCACGCAATCCGCTCAGCGATGCAGATGTAGAAGCGAAAAAGTAGCGGCACCTTCCGTCCTGTACAGTCTTTCCTTTCTCCGTCGGATAATTTTTCCGCGACATTTGGAAACCTCTACCACGATTTCCGGTCGAGCGGCGGGGAAAAAACCGAACATTTTCCGAGCGGAGTGCGCAGTGAACTAAGCTTTTGACCATCTCTAGCTACTCTTAACTACTTGTGACTCAATTGATAGGTCGTTTTCGCCGACGTTGCCACGCTGCGGCTGTGGGAACGAGAGGACTCTCTCAACTATGTAGGTATCAATCAACAGGACTGCCCTCCGCTGCTTCAACCACCACCGTGACTAGATGGATTAAATCCTGAATGGTCGAGTTGAGCGAGTCGTCGATGTTAAATTGTGTTTTCTCTGGATTTACAGGCACAGATGGTGTGCTCGAAGGCAACGACACTCGTGGGCTGCCCACCGATGACTTCCTCGGGCGGTCAGGCTCTCCTGTCCGGAGTGGTCAACGACGAGTGTCTGTCGGCTTCGTCGTTATCGATGCTGTCTGATAGGCTGACGACGTTCCCTCATCCGACGAGATCTCCTCATCTGAGCAAGCAGCATCTCACCGAGGAACAGGTGAGTAAGCACAATCTAGTTGGCCGAGCGTTCCGTCGCTCGCTCGCACGGTCACTCGGTTGACTGCCAGTCATAGTGGTTCGTAGTAAATGATTCCGCTCGCATTCGGCGGCTTCATGAATTATTTTCAGGGTTCGGGAGAAGGTCAACCGAACTGAGTTGCCGGTGAATGGCTGATTATATTCTCGGTCATAAGAAACGTTTCTCCGTTTAATCAAACGATGGCAACAGCGTCTCTCGCGGGCCGAACAACGGACCCACCGAGGCTGCCCAGGCGCTGGTGTGGCCCGTCCGCCCAAGTGTTCTCAGTTGATTGCTTCCGTTATCTAAGAGGAGAAGAGCACCGAGTCTCTTCCGCGCTTTCTAACTTGATTACTTTCGCGCTTGCGACTGTAATTTCGTTACCCAACGACGCACTATTGATAATGCTTTGACGATGGTTCTCCCCGCTCTCAGTATCGGAGGTCTTCTGCCCCGCTCGGGTGTCCCGACCGTCGTGCATGACTCGAGAGATCTGCTGCAAGGTGAGCGGCATCCGCCCCGGAGCCGACCCGCACGGGTTCCTCGGAATTGAATTGTCTGGACGCTTCCGAAAGCCATCGGCAGTCTTCCATGCATCGACCGCACAAAAGTGCGCGAGTCTCCGACTAGAGGGGAGTGGCGAGATCAGCCGCGAGTCGCTAAACGGATCCGAGAGCATTCGGGTCGTCGTTGCGGGACCTACGAACGCGGAGCGGGGGAACCTCAGAAGAACTGATCGTCGAGGATCTCACCAGGAAGAATTCATCAGCCACTGGAGAAATCTGTGAGAGTTCTTAGAAGTCATGTCGGCTGCTTCAAAACCCGGCGGATTTGTTCCGTATTGAGGGAGCGATTTCTGTCAGCAGCGGTGATGACGCCGGCGAAAACAGAAAATGCTGATCAGTGTTCGGGAAACGTCGAATGCAGGCTCTCTTGCTCGAGTGGACCCGTGGCTGGAACCGTTCGCCGGCTGACCCATCGTTTCGGCCCTCCGTCCGAAACGTCGCTTGGATAGGCCAGCGAGCCAGCCACTCATCCGCTCCGTTGGTCTGACGTCGGTCGATCGGCCTTGGGCGCTCTTGACACTCGCTCTACGAAAATATGGCAACTCGTATGCTTCCTGAGGTTGTTGAGCGGAAGCATCGACAACTTCCAAGCTCGGGGCTGGGAATCCTCCGTGCCGCGGACCGGATCAGCAAGCGTGGTGTTCTAACCCGACGAAACGCGCTGTGCGCAGCAGCTCTCAGTGGTCCGAGGCGAGGGAGCGGGCTCGACTCGCAGCATGAGCACCCTCGTCGACGCAGTTGCTGCGGCCGCTGCCGGTCTCAACGCGTCAGCGCTGCCGTTCCCCATCGATCAAGTCTTGGTGTTCTCCGAGAGAACTGTCTCTGGAACTACGCCGGACCAGAGGCAGGCTGAAATGTGAGAAACGATTTGAATGTAGCTGAACAAGTGTCTGGAGAGCGCCTCTACCCGCAGTCTCACGATAGACACGCAAGCTCACAAAGCACTTCCACTTGGAGATTATTGTCCGGAAAGAGAAAGTGCTCGATTGGTGTTGGCGCCGGCCCACGAAGCAACCTGTCGACTCAATTGAATGCTTCTCGAAAGGCGCTCTTGAATTCCTACTCCAGCCACGCTCTATTCGGAGAGCTTCGATATCCTCAAGACAGAAGCACAATTGCAATGCATCTACAAGCGCTCATGACGCGTTCCAGAGGGCAGAAGTATCGGCAACTCTATTCGCGTGAACCCGGGCTCGGAACGTGGAGGCTCGCTCGAACAGGTCGTCGCCGTATTGGGTTCTCACCTCGCTGAGTGAGAGCAGGAAGCGTTTCCCGAGCAATCAGATCTGGCCGGCGGCCATTACACAAGAGAATCAGAAGACAACCAAGATGAAGATATGGGCACATGACTTTTTTTCGTGGGAGTCGCCGAGATAATTGGGGCTGGGTCGGGTTCGCTCATCCACGCCGTTCCGTAGACTTGAATGGAATCGATGTTCTGTGGGAAGGTGAGTGAAACCTTGTTCTCGTTGCTGGCGGCGTTTGTGGCAACAGCGGCGACGACGACCACTGCTATTCCCCTACGTGGGACATTGAACAGACAGCGCCACTTGGCTGGGGCCGTACAGCGTTCGTTGCACCCGGACCATCTTCGCCCGTTACTCGACGGCTTTCGCTTCCCGTGACTTTTTGGACCCATACCGGGGCGGGCTCAGACAGCGTCGGGAGGATGAGCTCGTTCTCCTTGACAACGCCGACTAAATGAAGCGCTCATTCATCAATACGTTTTTCATTACTCGCGCGTTCGCCTCGATTCCTCTTCGAGTTGAGACCTCACAGCGGAACGAGCTCCGCAACCCGGAGACTTATCGGGAACTGATGCTGGAAGAGCCGAAAGGGGATCTCTCCATTTGAACGTTGATTGAGGATTGTCACAAAATCGTTGCCGCAGGGCGAGCGTGCGAGCAGAGTAACCGGCAAAGATCTCGAATCGGCCAGTAACTCATCGCAGCTCTCTGTCTCTCTTCATTTATACTCTCTGCTGTTGCTGTGAGAGTCGTGCTCGAACGAAGCGGACTGCGCTCAGACACTTGCGGCGACGAGCCGGCCGCCTGACCGATCGACCGGCGAGCCGGTCCGTTTGCGTCCTCGCAAGGCGTCCGAACTTGACCCCGTTGCTGACCTCTGAAGGACATCGCGCCCGTCAGACTCCGAGCGTGCGATCGACGACGTTTCGACGGTCATGAGATGTCTAACGGACCCGAATCATGGTATAGCAATTTTCTCGAAGTGTCCCGTGCGCCGGTCGGGTCTCGCGTCAGCAACGCGACGGCACCGCCTAGAAATTATCCGCGAAAACGGAAGAAATACGGACAGGGCGTGAACTTGGATCGGGGTTGCCGCGAGCATGAGCCCCGGATCAGATAAGCGTTGCCGAGAAGATTTCTCTGCTTTTCGGCCCGTTGCTCGGTGGATTTTCTGAGAAAGAAACAACGCGGTCGAGTTGGTGCCCGATCCGTTTCCCTTGTGCAAACAGATGCTCTCCGAGATCGGGAATACACTCAATGGCACTTTCCTTGCCGGTCATTATTGACGCTTCCAATCAGGGGCGTACCCAGCTTTTTTTGGGGGGGGGGGGAGGATGTGATGATGATGCCGATGATGATGGTGATCATCGTCTCGAGATTTTCATGACGCAATCAACATGGTTTTCAAACCTGTGAGAATTTTCCTGGTAAGACTGAATCTTTGTGGAATTTTTTCGTCCATTGAAGCAGAATATAATCCACCGTTCCCAATATCATCGAAGAGTTTTGAGGGGGCCATGCTACCCCCCCTTGGGAACGCCACTGCTTCCAACGTGCCCCCACACTTGTGTTACCTGAGAAGCTCGAGGTAGCGAAGCTATAACGATTTCATGGCTGGTCATCGAAGCAACATCTCAGGTTCCGGAAAACCCAATGTTCGGGCGGATTCCCACAGTTCACCCGTGTTTACCTCAAACTCTCGAACGGAGAGCGAGCTCAACGATTCTGGGAACGTTTCCAAAGAAACAGAAGAGGGAGCAATGCAATTTCTCAAGCTGCCCCAAATGTAAACGGTGGACAGGGACGATTCAGTCGACAGCTGGATTGTTTTCCTATTTTGAAACGAGGAGATCCCGCTTTTCGGTGGCTCCGGACCGAAAAACGTCTGGACATGATGTCGGGTTCGCGGGCTGACGTGAGTGTGTTCGTGAACGAATAAGGTTCGCTAATTTGTGATCCTCCGGGGCCCCCCGAAGGAGGAAGAGAACGAAAAAACTCGCCGAAATTTATGAACCTTCAAAGAAAAGAGGTCAAACTAACAAGATCTCGACGTCCCGTCCACACAGAAACTACTCCGAGGCGAGTCGGTTCTCGGTCGATCAAGCCTGATTCCGCGACCGCTCATCACAACGAGCCGCTTCGGTACTCTTGATCATGGTTGTTCGGCTTGGAAATTCCTGGCAGTTTCCCCTGGACACCCTGAGGAATTCAAGTGCGGGGCACGTTTCTGACATGGTGGCGATGACTATCTGGAAGCGTTCGAGGATCTGAGAACCCATTGAAGCTGTTCCAAAACGATCTCCCTTTGTTCGAATGATCCGGGCGAGTTGGAACGCTGGAATCCCATAACAGGATAGTTGAACGATGTCGAAGTTTCTGTCGCGGTCTCTCCAGCCTGAGCGTGATTAGCATTCGCATGACCAGAGTTCGTCAATGACGATACTCACATCGGGTGGGATCGTTATTATTAGTATTGTCTCTTCGGAAGGTTGTTCGCGAGCGAGGTTTCTGTTTCGACGGTTCGTATAGCCACTGCGATGATTGGATTGGTTGTTCGTTTGTGAGTCCAGTTAATCAAAATGCTAATGTCCCCGCAAGCCCTTATCCATTCAAGTATATCGTTGGTTCCGTCGTTTAAGCCGTCAATGCCATCCACTGTCCTGATAGTCGGTTTATGTTGGCAAGCAACTGTCTTTCGAAGGCTTGATCAGGACGCGATGGAGACTTCGCTCCTAGACAGTGTGCGGAAGCAGACTCACAGCCCTTTTCCAGACTGTTGCAGCCTCCACTAGCTAGCAGATACCGCTGCTAATCGATGACGGTGATTCCGTGATCCGCTGGTCTGACATCGGTACCCCGATCGTCGATGGGATCATACGAATATACGAGACCCGATGTGTTGACACTGGAATCACTCTGATGGCTCGTGTCTGTGAGTTGGAGGTTTGGCTATGACCTAAACGGCCGCAACGCTAGAGGAGTTTGCGCTGCCAGACGTTCTGGAGAAGCAGTCGTGTCCACGGATGGCCGCCGAGTCCAGCGGAGTGTATCGGATAACGATTAGACTGAGCATTCGAATGGACACCCGAGTCGATCCTCACCGATCAGTTTTCTTCCAGATCCCATCTCATGAGGATGCCGTTCTGTTTGGGTCAGCTGGACTTTTCTTCGAAGATCCCAAACCACAAAATAAGTAAGTCGGTGGAGGTCACCATCAGTTGTCTGTTGAGTCCATCGGTTTTGCGGAGCGGCATCGAGTGTTGGTTTGTCTTATGTTTACTTTCGGCGGTCGGAAACGTTCCACCGATGAAGCAGATTCTAGCGTTGGTATGCACAGGGACTTCGACTACTGACCTGTGTCGTTGGTGAGGGAAATTTAAGTGCGGTCGGCCCTGCGCTGGCTGATCTCATTTTCATTTCCTAGCACAACGTCGTAAGCCGAGTGTCTAACACTGGCCCTAGAGACTCTGCATATTCTCGAAGTTGTTGCCGGAGCCGCTCCGATACAGCGAGGCATACGTTGAGGTTCTTGTCTAGCCAATAGCTTGGCATCTTCAGAACGATCATCGCGCGGTTCTCATTCAATCCACTTCTCCCGGCGATTGACTCGGTGCGGGAGCGCGGGAATTTCGCCGCTAGATCGCTTTCAACGTTATCAGATTGCTAACCGATGACCGTGTTCCTCCGCAGGGTTGAGGAGAGCCTCACCACGAACGCCGCTCCCATCAAAAAGTTCATTTACCAATGTCTTGAAGACACGTGCACCTTCAAATCCATTCATAGAGAGCGCTTCATCATTCACTTGAGATGTCTACATCACATCGAGGTGGACGAGCGCATGCTCGAGTTTCCGGACTGGAACACATTCCAGCAATGGAAGACGTCGCTCGAGGCTGAAACTCGCGCGAAGTTTGTCAAGGTACCAACTTTTCCGCGCCGCGATCTGAACGTAAAACAATCGATTCTTCAGAGGGAAGCATTTGCTCGCTTCTCCGCTCTGGTCGGGAGTGACGGAGTGCCGCTGAGAATCCACTTTATTACTGTTTAACATTGTTTCATAACGTCTGTTCTCAGCCTTATCCATCTCATCGAGTGCAATATTATCAGAACCAGAATCTCGAATCGCAAGTGTTCCATTGCGCTTGGTTGGAACGATCAAAACAACTCGATTCCAGCAGGTAAGAACATATGGCCGGGTAGTTCTCTTCCACCTTCATAACCCAGGCGAATGCGTCAAAAAAGTTAACTCTGCGTTCCCTCGAGCAGGTGGAAGCCCTGCATTGGCCATATGATCGCGCGACGAAGCGTGCATACCGGGAAGGTTTCAGTCTACTGTATACTCTCCCATTACGGTCATTCATCCGACCAGAACGCCGATTCAGCCGCACCGCAGGTCAGTTTCGTAATCACCACGACCGAACTTGCGAGTTACGTTTGAGTTTTCCGCTTTCCTCTGAAGCTCGAAACAGGGGACTCTTATCGGGATGCCCATGGTCGAGATGGGAGCCCTCGCTGCTCAGGGAATTAATGTCTTCGTTTCCGCTTCTCCATCGATCTTCGATGGAAAATCGTGCATTCGGGTCTCCTTCTCATCTGTCAGTTACATAAACATTCTCTCCCGCGTGTCATATAACCACTTGTTCATTATTCAACAAAGATTACCGTCTCGCGGAGGAAATGAAGCCCGACACAGATGTCGACGAGAATCCAGTTGAGAGTGATGCGGAGGGCTTCCGTGACGTTCATAACGGTTATGGCGGCAACAACAACGACCTGTATCACATCGTTTTCATAATTTTTTCGCAGGGCTGCCGAGCTTCGGTAACGTCGAGAAACACGAAGACGTCATCGGCGGAAACGCCCTCTATCGGTCAAAAATCCAACGTTGCTGTCAACTTGGACGGAGATGAGCGATCCGTGGAACATAGCGTTCCGCCAAGATGCGCGGCGAGGAGCAATGTGACTTTGCTGGTCAATCAAGTCACTTCGGCGACGACATACTCGTTAGGGAGAGAGATGCCTGTCAGGTACGGCTGTGTGCCATGTAGAAGTGTGTAGCTTTTGGAGCAGCTAACGAGAAAAGTCTCATTGAAATTCATTCACATTGCAGTCTGAAGTATTTAGAGAACGACTCTGAACCGAACGCAGGCTCTCGGGTGATCAAAGTCGTTCGACCCGTCACGTTCGAGAAAACATTCCCACTGCAAAGGTGAGTTTGTCGTGCTGATACCGATTGTTGGGAATACACCCGAATAACTTTGCCGCCGTGAGATACTGTATCATCTGTGCTTTTCAGGGACTCCGATTTGGAGGTGGACAGCGATTTCTCTATCGGAAGCTCCGGAGACGAATGCGAACGACCGAGATTCAAGTCCGTCCTGCGAGTCGCGCGGAAAGATGGGAAAATCGTCCACGAGAGGACCAAAGTACCTCTGGCTGATGTGAGTCTCGCGTGGCCTTGGCGGGTAGAGGATGGTTTCATATGTTGTTTTCAATAGCTTGATAACGGATCCATCGGAGGGAGCTATATCGGAAAACAAGCGCATCATAACTTCGTTCTCCGACAGAACGAACCGGCCCCTCTGCGAGTTGCGAGTGCCGTTTCTCAGTTCCACTGCATCGACTGTGCCTCGCAAGGCTCGCGGTTCGTCACATCGAAACGACAAGCCTTCGTACATCATCTCATGGAGGAGCACAGCTTGAAGCCGGAGGAGAATATTTACGTGTTCAGCACCTTCTCCAAGTTTGTCGCTTTCAAGACTCGATTGGAGAGTAAATTGAAGGTAGGTTTCGACGATGTCACCTCTCCGCTTTCAGTGACTCTAGTCGATAGTTCGAGTGTTTTATTCTAACGGAACTCTTTCCGAAAGCAGTGTGCGTTTGTGCTGCGGCGGAAATGTGGCAAAGAGTGGTTTTTCGAGTGTTCGCGGTCGGGTCGATACAGGATCGAGAAAGCTGCCGTGAAGGCCAAGACCCGCTGCACCGCGAGAATCATCGCTTCGACCAAACGAGACGGTTTCTGGGAAGCTAAAGGTCAGTTCCAGTCGATTCTTGACTCCCAAGCAGAATAGCGAGTCGTGGCGAACAGAGCTCTGACTGATCATGGACTTCGGGGCTAGAAACCGAACTTCTCCCACCAAGGATGATCGAGTGAGTGGGAAACTAATTTGTCCGCGTCCATCTTTGCAGTGTGTTCATCACATTACGGACACGACGAAGAAAGCAGCCGGCTGAACGTCTCGAAACGACATGCGTCCAAGATCGCTCAGTTGGCCGCATCGAGGTCCTCACGAGACATATTCCAAATCATGGTCGCCGCTGGTGCGAGGCATCTCACACGAGACGCAGTCAAATCGATTGTGGGTTACATGCGCTGTCACGAGGGCAGGTTCGACTACCAGGCCTGGCAGCGAGAGGTTTTCAACGTCCAGAGCGAGGCGTTCAAGGACAGTCTCCGACGATCAGTCCAGAAACTTATGCATAACAACCCAAAACTCCAGCAGAGACTCATCGACCGGCTCCCGGACCTGGTGCCCAACGCCATTCGTTCGGGGTGTGATAGCGTCGGCCTGGGAGTTTACGCCGACCACGCGTTGATCGCCTCGAGCGATTCCGTAGTCCCCAGTTTGGAAAACCTTTCTTTCGCTCCGAAGCAGCCCTTGAACATCCTTGAAGGGGATGACAGCGATTGGGAAGGCAGTGATTTATCGGCCTCAGTCAGCGACGACGAGGATGTGTTCAGCAAACTCCGTCGGGGCAACGTCCAGCACCAGCAGAGCGCCAGCAGCATCGTAGTTTCGGCCGTAAATCCCGAGGATGGTATCGGTTCGGTGAGTGCCCGAGAAGTCCTCAGGCGAGCTCGAACTTCCCTTAACGAGGAGGAGCCCGAAGACGGAGGGCTCGAGAACGGAATTCAGGACGAACTCGTCGAGGAGCGACTCGCGACAGCGGGTGATGTCGACGACGATCGAGTCGAACGCCCTTGTGACGATCTGATCGGCGACAGAATGGGGAACGTCCTCATCGAGAACGAAGACGTTGCGACCAACCTCCTCCGGGAAATCTTCCACAACGGCTCCACGCAACACCGAGCACAGGACGGTGATCATAATCATAACTCGACGACCTCATCTTCGGGTGCGAACAACAACAACAGCAGCAGCGGCAGCAGCAACAACAACAACAACAACAACAACGACGGCGAAGCCAGTAACGGACAATCTGAGAGCGAGACTCAAGACGGCGACTCTGAGAAGTCTGAGAACGATTCTTCATCAGCGCAGGCTCAGGATCAGTCCTCGCCCTCATCGAAGGACAATATTCATGCCAACATCGAAATAGCGAATATCATAGAGGCTCGACTCAAGGACACCCTCCAGCTGACAGACCAGGAGCAGGCGCTGAAGCGGAGCATCGAAGAGGCAATATTCACCAATCCTGTTCGGTACGAGCTGTCGCGTGCCCCGGGTCGGCTCCCTCAACAGCGGAAAGTTTCGTCGAGCGACGACGACAGCTCCGAAGGCGAGAAGTCGGAGCCCGAGTCTCCGAAAGTGACGACCAAGTTCCACAAGGCTCTCGCCTCGGTCCGAAACATTCAGAAGGAGAAAAACGAAACCCACAAACGAAAGCTCCCTGACCCCGAGTCCCAAGTGCCTTCGAAGGTCAAAGTCCTCGTCATGAAACGAAACGAGGAACCCACGGAGGCCCAGCGAGCTCACGATTACCGAGATAAGCTGATGGGAACTCTTGCAGGTCCTTCCGTCGCACGGCACGATCCCAAAGCTCCGTCGCCAAGCGGCAGCACGCCTCATGGCAAGAAGAAACTCGCGGTGCAGGCTACCGATCGAGGGAACAAGAAATAGCGTTATCCGTTGTGACGACAACGTATTGGGTTGACGTATACGTGCTCTCGATTCGGGGGAACAAATTTGTTAACATTACTTCTTAGACACGAATTGAGACACCGAGATTCAAGACTTTACTTGATGAGAAATGACGATTGAGCTGTGCCGGTTCGACTCATCCGTGGCGTGGCGCTCAGTCAATCAGTGGGCGGTCGATCGGCTCGCGAGTTTTCCCAGCGACGCACTGGGTAATCGACCTACGATCTTGAAGATTTTGTGATTCACCTTCACGTGGACTCGCTGATCGCGCTGGAGCCGCGCCCTCCCCCTCCGCCCATCCAGCCCTCCGCGTTCGATCATTTTTTCGTTCACCATACCAATGGTGGGAAAGAGCAAGGGCTGATGGAACGGATCCATCGAATCAGCCAGCGACTGACCATCTTAATCCACTGTTGTAAACTCGTAAATACCGAAGGATTTTCAAAGATGGTTTCCATGATCTTCATAACTGTTTCCTCCGCTCTATCCTCACGGAATGCCCCAGATATGAGGGCAATGAAGAGAATTGTGACCGATTAGAATGATAATAACGATAATAACCATAACAACATGAATATATAGACCAACCATAGATTCTGATACGGAAATTGACATAACCTACCAGCAACTGTTAGATTGGGGGCAGATCGAAGATGGTGAACTTCATCGATGACGGTGATGAGAATGCGGTCGATTACGCTTACGGTCGACATGAGCATGATGATGGTAAGATTCCAAAACCCACGTGGAATATTCGGAGGGATCTCAACAAGTCAAACGAGACGACAACTCGGAGCATCGGCGGCAATTACTTACCGTGAACTTTAATCGGAGCTGGGAGCAGAAGCCGAAACCCCGGTTTCTCGCAAAAAGTCATCCAGCCAACGTGGCGAGGAGGAGTGAGAACCAGTTTGACCCGACTCATGGTCGGCACGTTACCGGGTTTCGCCGAGTAGTTACGGCGCCGATTGACATCGCTCGCAGTGAAGCTTCATTAATATATCGGGGAAACGTATCAAGCTGCGGGTTGGACTACAAAGCAATGAGGAGCACCCTCGACACAGGAATTCCAACGAATCGAGGACGACAATTCGACGTCGGAGATATTGTGGAATGATGTGAGAGATGAAAATATCGACGAAGAGAAGCTGGAAAGCATATTAGTATTAATTAAATAGTCCAATGATCACGCAGGAGAAGCTGCTGCCATCGCTCCTATTCTCGTGCGATGCAAGTTCCAAATTGAACATCGTTGTGAGTTCACCTCAAGAAAAGGGAGGTAAACAAAGAGGAAGGGATGACGGGAATCGGCATCGTGGAAAATTAGTTGAACGAACTGGAGAAGCACCTCGAGTAGTTCTCGCACCCAATGTATACTATGGCTTGGTGTTCAGATCGAGTCTGCGGCTGCTGAGTTTTGAATAAGAATTGATCACTGATCACCAACAACCAATCATTCACTCGACATGCGAATCAAGACCGCAAAAGGAAACGAGATATGGAGGATCAATATGGGGAGAAACGAAGTTTTGTTGTAAATAAATTCTCGTACCTGCACTGGAGATTCCGTCGCTCTTCCTTCAAATTTATTACCAGTATGGGGATAGAAGTTCCAATATGTTGTTTTCGTCCTGAGCTCACAGAAGCTATCGTCTCTGCATGGTCTTCCGGCGGAATAGTCATGAGACAGCAGCAGCGTAGCCGGGGGGGGGGGGGGGGATCCAGGGAGGGTGTATTCGCTCTTGATTCGTCTCATCGAGAACTCCACTTGATTGGGGAAAAAATCGAAAATTTCAGCGGGACTTCCTCAGCTCGCTTGGACCCCGCGTGAGGCATCCGAAAGTTAAGCATGGTAAAGCAAAGAAAGTTAAACTACCTGTGTCGGAGGAGAATTAATAGAATCGGAACTTGCGCTAAGCGAAGCTAATTTCACCCGATGCGTGCGTTCATATTCATCCAGGTCACACTTGACATATGACGTAATTTCAGTGATCGCGAATGCAAAGGAAGAGTTGCATAACAACCGGTAGGAACATATTTCGCAGGAAAAATTGACGATCAACATCAGCGACCCTGTAGCTTCATCAATCGGCGTGCATGTCTTCATTCCGCTTCATGAAGACCTGCTACTCTGTACGATCTCGATCGCAGAAATCATGGGAGCGGAGGGTGAATCTTCGGAGGAGCTGACACAGTTGATTCAACGGAAGATAGGGTTTGACAATATCGACATTGACGAGGAAAATTTTGAAGTCGAGCGAAAACGGCTCCGGGAACTCCTTGGAAATTGTTCGAGGCAGGTGAGGGATGCATTTGCCGGAAGAACTCCGCTCGAGCTCCATCGTTCTATTGAGAACTATAGGCTCGATATCCGTGTAGCAAACATGGTCATTGGCGATGAGCTCTGCTAGTTGTGAGGGAAAATCTTCGAAGTTCGAATCCTATCCGCGCTCAAGTTTGAGTATCCCCGCATATAAAACGAGCAGTCTAGGCGCGCCGACATGAAAGGAGCGAAATCAAGACGGAAATCAAAGACTCCAGTTAGGCACAATGGGGACTTTTTCCAGGGTTATAGCAAACGGAATTTCGAGCAAAAAAAAACTCATCGCTCGAAAGAATCGGCTAGTATCCTCAACCTTTACTGAATACGATAAGCTTACACGCTGTTCTTCCGTTCGAGATGTCGAAAGAATTTCCGATATGTTCAAATTTTCTTCCTGCGATTGCAAGAAGAACGGAGCTTTTGGCGCAAACGGCACCCCAACATAGTTCTTGTTCCGGATTCGCCAAGCATTCGTAATCAGGGAGGATGATTCCCCTTACATATTCTGTTAACACAGTTCGTGAGTTCAGGATCCTTTCAGGCTCTTGGAACCCTGAAGACGACGACTACCCTAGAATCCAATGTACAAAGAACCCTTCAAATAACGAACCTGGCAGATAGCAAACCCTCCAAACAGAAGACCTGAGCGACAGCGAACACGTCAGCTAACGAAGAGATTCGCTATCTGTCAGGTTCATCATCTGGTGGGTTTGCTATCTGTCAGGTCCGTCATCCGATGGGTTTGCTATCGCCAGGTTCGTTAGCTGTTGAGTTCACTATCTGCCAGGTTCTTTATCTAGAGGGTTTGCGATCTGCCGGGTTCGTTATCGGGTATGTTGGCTATTGCCAGGTTCGTTGTCGGGTGAGTTTTCTATCGCCAGGTTCGTTATCGGGTGGGTTCGCGATTGCCAGGTTCTTTATCTAGAGGGTTTGCTATCTGCCGGGCTCGTTATCGTGTGGGTTTGCTATTGCAAGGTTTGTTATCAGGTGGGTTCCCTATTGCCAGGTTCGTTATCGGGTGGGTGTGTTATTGCCAGGTTCTTTATCTACAGGATGTGCTATTCGCCGGGTTTCTCATCTAGAGGGTTCGTTATCGGATGGTTTCGCTATCTGCCAGCTCCGTTAGCTGTTGGGTTTGCTATCATCCAGGTTTGTTCGCCTGAGGGGTCGGTATGTGCCAAGTTTACCATCTGATAGGGATTTTCGGTCCAATGTTCAAGAAAAAAAAGGCTCGTTATGAACCAGATTTTAGTGTATGTTCGGGAAGCACAACTGTCTGAGATTCTCCACTTCTTAGTGGAAGGATCCGAGCTTTGAAGCTCTTTCTCTGGCGGTCATTTCCGAGAGGAATCTCTGGAGATCACTGATCAAGAGGCCTAGTTTTTGACCTTGCACTTCGGGTATATCCTCGAACAAGGCACCCAAGAAGTGGGAATTGTACAAGAATCGCTCATGGAACCATTGTCGGGAGCATATTTTGACGAAAACAAGTTTCGCTAACTCCTCGAGAGGCGTATGAGAGACGGGCAGAGGAGCCCCGGCGTCTTCGGAAGCCTGAGGCCGTATTGAATCAATGTCACCTTCCACAAGGACGTATAGATAACTGAGACAGAATCCGACAGACTCGGAGTGTAGACTGTTCTGAGCTGCGAGGAGGAGCAGACGGTCACATTCCGACTCTCTGGGGAAGCCGGCAACCATTACGCCGTCGATATTGTCAACGGGACCGAGCAATCGCAGCAGGATATGGCACGTGAAACGTGCACCGTCTCCGTAGACTCTTCCGGGGGGCGACGCGTCATATATCGATGAGGGCCCCCTGAGTGCCGAGGCGACGACGACCTTAAAGAACTTCTTCAAACCGAAACAACGGCGAGCTGCGAGTATAGCTACGAACGTTGCCAAGTTCTCTCGAACGGAAGGGTTCTTCAGCTCTACCGCGCTGAGAATCCCGGAGTACGTTCTGTTAGGTAGGGGCGCTAAACAGAAAGCCTCCAGGACCGCCAACAGCTCAGACGGCGCGAGGGGACAACCGGCGACCATTTCAGCAAACAGAATCGAGATATCGTAAAGGCGCTCTGGATCACTGCATTCTGCGATTGCAATCATGGTATTAAACATGAAAGCACAGCGTGCACTGAAATCCTTCTCAAGTACACTGATGAGCTCTGCACTCAAACCGCTTCTAGGGCAGGCGAGCAGGTCTGCAAACTTCGTTCGATCCCACGAAGTGGGCTTCTGTACCGGCTGATACGGAACCTCATAGAAAGCCTCTTCGATTATGACCGCGCGAATGTATGAGGTGCAATAGTCGTCGACGCAAATTCCAAAAACCTTCTCGCACCCGCTCGAACAGAACAGCTGAGTGGAATGGGCAATGATCTCTTGGTTCCTCTTAGTTCGATCCTCCGAACGCACCTGGAACGTAGGGAAACGGTTGACAGACGACGTCGGGATTTACAAGAAATGCTCATTTGTTTCCGCATTCCCAGTTCCACACTCACCTTTGGGAGCAACGCGTACGCGAATGAAAATGGATATCTCCGTTTCAGAACCACGCTCAGATGATACAGGTCATGGAGGAAACCCAGGGTGCATCTTCGAGCGCTTGAACACCGGTCACTGTCTCTGGGATCCACCAATAACCGGCAGAGTAAATCGAAGACCTGCACGACCCGCTCCTTCGACAAGCAGAGGCTGTGATTGTACCGGTGCAAGAAGCCCACAACAAGTAGAACGAGGCTGTCCACATAAGTTTTAGCCAGAGGGGATTTCTCAGACTCGAGCCGTTCCTTGACACCGAAGATCTCGAAGAGGATATCAAGTATCAGATCTATGAGTCCATTCACGTTCTGCGCCGTTTCCATCAAGCTGAACAGAAATGACAACTGTTTGACCTGAAAACGATTAGGTATGAGTATTGACGTTGTTTGAGCACTGAGATCCAGAGAAAAAGTACCATCGCTGAAGGTCTCACCGAGGGCAGATGATGTGGTTTACCGTTCGCAAACTCCCTGAAACTCTCTAAGACTCTAGAGGCAGCCGGAGGTGTGACCAAGACCCGTTCCTTGTAGGGTAAGCTCAAGAAGCGCTCCAGGAGGAGCTCGTAGGAGTGCGTTGTCTCAACTGGCTCTTTGATTGTGTTCCTCTCCGCCGGCTCCATGCAGGCTTCTCTCGCAAATAATCCCATGATGGCTTCCGATACTTGATGCACGATGTTGTAAGCTCCTGATCCGCTCACACCGCTACTGATAGCCGCGGCGCCGTCATCCTCCATTGACTGAACGCCCGTTTCGGTCGGAAGCTCGGGAAACTGTCGGACGTATTCGAGATGTCGAGCCTGTTTAGCCCTCTCTCGTTCGAGTTCCTCGTTTCTGCCGAAGGCGCAGTGTCCCTCTGGAAGGAATCGAGTCAAATCAGGACCCGGCTCTGGAGCCTGAGGGATTCGCTGGCTCTCGTTCAAGAGATCGGTGGACGCATGGAAGAAACGTACCTCGGATTCCCTCGGAGTCCATATTCAACTTCTCCATCGATGACAGGATGCACTTGTCAGCTACCGGTTTCGCGGGAGCGGCTTTGAGAGCTGCTGTTTGTGTTTGTGGCAGAGGTTCGACGTACCCGCGAGATCGGAGGACGCGGATATATGAAGCGTAGGAGAATACGCCTCTTTGCATGAATTCGGAGAATAAGTTCACGAGATTCCCGAGCTCTATCTGGAACCTGCTCTGCGCTTCCCGTGTCGGCGCCGCCTCCCTCGAGTTTAGACTCGGAGCGTGGAAATCGAGATAGTCCAACAGATGATCTTGGAAGATGTTTTCTGACCACGCGACTGGTTTATCGCGTTTTCCGCGTAGCAGCTCCTCCTGCTTGAGCTCCAGGAGGCTGGCGACGAAAGCACCTCTATAAGTGGCGCTCC
This sequence comes from Phytoseiulus persimilis, assembly GCA_037576195.1. Taxonomy (NCBI): domain Eukaryota; kingdom Metazoa; phylum Arthropoda; class Arachnida; order Mesostigmata; family Phytoseiidae; genus Phytoseiulus; species Phytoseiulus persimilis. The sequence goes on along the minus strand of CM075102.1, from coordinate 43,967,578 downwards.
TCTCTGAAGTAACCGCCCACTCACAGAGTAGGTTTATCAGAACTTTCAAGTTCCTGACATCGGATCGGTCCGCCGGCCTCGCTTCCTTGTCCAGCAGGCCACCCCAACGAGCGAAGACGACAGCGTAAACAGCCTCAAATGAGTTGTAAGAACTCCGGTCGAGAGCTTCTAGAGTGGCAAAGAGATTACCGACGAAGCCGGAGTCATTTTTCAGTATTTTGGCACGTCTCATTCCTCTCTCATCATAGAGGTTCAGGAAATCGCAGGGGAGGAAGAAAGAGCACTGCTTCGTTGCGATGATGTTCAAGCTTATTGCGGACCTCATCACGTGATCGAGAAGCTCGCGATGATCTTCGCAGATGCGTCTGTAGCTCGTGCCGTGAAACGCCTACGGAGAGAGCCTATGAAATTCCGTGAACTAATGCCGGCTCCGGCATTGGTCTCCGAATCGACTCAACTCAACTCACCTCGTCGAAACGATGGAAAGCCGAATTTATTTCTTCGAAAAACCCGGTGAGAAGTTGCTGAGAGCCCATCATTGCCCTGTTCAAGAGGGCTCGTCGTGCTTTAGATATGGCGAACACCTGATATGAGCAGCTCGAGCAAAGGAACAACGAAATGTCGAAATGGTGGTCCCGTATGTTGTCCTGGAGAAGAGAGAATGATTTTCGATGGCTTTCGACCGAGGGAAAACTAAATATCCTCCTTCTGCAGAGAGAACAGAGTACTTGAGGCAGTCGTCAGTCCTCTCGGAATATCTCGAGATTTGGACAAACAGGTTGGGCTGATAAGTGAAGCCTGGGAACCATTCGCTGCTCATGGAGATGACAGAAGAGGAAAGCGACCCGATGCCGCACTCTTTCTCGTGCGCTGGCGTATTACGGGAACGAGGCATTCCACAGCGACAATGCGCTGATCGTGGCCGAGCCCCGAGCCATATGAGCACGATGACTGAGGCATCATCGCACCGAAGTCACCACAAAGTAAACCTTCGCCGTATTGGGAAGCATAAAGAGCAATTCGCAGACCACATCTTGATGCATGCATTACGAAGTAATTCAAGAATACTCTACCCAAAACTCGTTCCTGGAAGCCGATCCGCTTCCGCAGACGTAACAGTTGCTATAGTTTTCTGGAAGGCCCGCCATTTGGACGAATAGATTCTTCCTCTGGCTGTGGCTTAAGCTTCCGCGTGATGCCTGGAATAGGAACCGTTCCGAATCAGCCGTTTTCTCCTCATTGCAGTCATCTTCATAACTAATCTCATCTCTGTGGCAGTCGAGTTGCTCTCTGTCACTCAGAAATCAATTGGTTAGCTAGGTAAGACTTTTCGGAGCGCCGTAAAGATCCACTCGAGAGCGAGAGTGTATGCGAAGAGAAGTGTGTGGGTTTTCCCTTCCGCGGTTCCTCCTTCGCACAAGAGCGGACCCGCCAGGCTCGCGACGATGAGTTCGGAAGCATCTGTCGATTCCGGGAGGTCTGAACAATGCTGGAAGTTGGGAGGGTGTTTCTCGCGACGGCTTTCCCCCCTGGTGCACGAGTCACAATGCCACAGACCGCAGAGAGCTCAACGATGGCTCGACCTGGAAGGCCCTCTGCGCGGGGTCTCCACTCGAAACGAGTCGGCGGATGAGATTATCTAGCCCTGAAACGCAGCCCTGGATCTTCGGGCATCCATTCGGCTGGCTCAAGATCCATCCGGATCGAAATCGCAACGTCCCGCGAGGTATTTATCCGAACTTGCGAGAAAGTTCGATCCTGCACTTCTACCTGATGAAGAACACCAGCGGGATCTTCACCCTGAATTCCATCACTCGCCTCACTCAAGTCGCCTCGTCAGTTGAGTGCGTTTTGGAGCGCACTGTAGAACCAGCTGCGATCGTTGGCACCAATCGAGTGTTTCTTCACCACGGAGTATTGAGATTCGTTGGAACTTTGTTGAATGGTTGCACTTCTTTGACCTGGACGCGATTCTTTGATCTATCTTATTCGTACTCGAAGCTTTCGCACCAGAATGTTATGGCGAACTCCTTCGAATTCATGTATTAACCGGAGAATCGGTTTGAGAGATAGATCTTTTTCGGTCAACGAGGAGCGAGAATGGAAACACGAACGAATCTGTAGTTATTCCGGAGAACCTAACTGAGCTTTCTCATACCTTCGGTGCGATGCAGTGAGATGGATTTGAAGCAGACTCAAAGGAGGGATGTGTGTGGCACAATGATCAAGATGAGGCTGGGGGTCCGGGAGCTCATTCGATCGAATGCAGAGCGTTTGTTTTGAGAAAGGGTTCCGTCCCACAGTACGTGATGTACTTTAGTCAGAAGAGCCGAGGCTGGAGCAACCCTACTCGTCGTGGAGTCCGCTCGTCGGGGTTCAGTTGCTAATGTGTCGGCCTGCTTCTTTCGCTCAACGCCGACTTGACCCCGGTTGGTTCTACTCTCATCTCCCGATTGCCGATGCTCTCCGTTCACCGAACCATGATAGTCTCATGGGGGGAGCTCGGAATAGGGGAAGGGTTAGAGGTGAGAATCCGAAATCCGGTTGAGCAGCAATAGAGAGTTCCTTAAGACAGATATCAGGAAGTGGGGATTCAACAGTGCATGGAGTCGAAAGCAGCCACCAGAAATTCGCGCTGTGGCTGAGATTTGTGAGGAGACCGCAGAACCTCCTCCATTCAGACGTCGATAGCTATCCGCTATCGCTTCCCGCGTCGTGGCGATGAGAACGTTCATCTTCGCGAGAATCTGATCCATGATGAGAGGTCATGTGTGCTCCTCACCGGTGCTCGGATCCCCGTGAGGCAGATGAGCTTCCACATGCGGTTAATCTCCTCGGACGGCGAACGTTCTACATTCTCGCGTTTCTCATCGCCGTTCTCAAGAGATTACTTCTTTGACTGCCCTTGAACGTTCTGCTGGAGTGCACGAATATTTTCCTTCAATCTCCGACGAAAACTCCCCACGAATCGAAGAAAGTGGGTCGAGGGCCAGCAGCAACCCATGGGAGTTACCCTCGTGGGTATATAGACTCCAAGATGCTTTTGAAGGAGCCTGACTCGCTTCTCTGATCTGTCCGGCCGTACTTCTTGAGCGGTCGGGACGAATTCTGACATCTGACCTGGCTTGCGGCATGTTGCGTGAGCGGTGCTGGGGAAAGGCGAGGCTGCCTCGCCCAATCCTGAATCTATTCCAGTTGGAATCCCCCGGACTCAAACTACCCGGATATCGGGAGCCCGGGTTAAGCCTCGGTAGCGGAGACGGCCGCAGAGCACTTCGTGTGGAGTATGAAAGAAACCCATGTTTCGGAGATCCAATCTATCGACGCGCGGGATATCGCGGCCGGGAAGTATCTCGAGCATAAATTGTTGGCTGGAGGAAGATGAGAACCGGAGAGGTCTCTGTTCGAGTTGGCAGCTGCTGGGTTCGACCTACACTCGATTCGGGCTCAATACTCTCACCCTCTTCCCAACTTCTTTGCTGGTCTCCCTCGAATTCCCATTCAGTCTCCTTCTCCCCTACCTTCCGCTCAGCTGTGAGCCCCCTTCGCTCAAATTATTCCGTCCTAAACACCCACTCTCGATCTGCCGCTCCTTACAGTACTCCCTTCGTTCGGATTAAGAAAAATAACAAAAAACCAAAGGCAAACATCAATCACAGACGAGTAATTCCTGATGCCGAAATCTCATCGTAGGACTTGGCTCAAGTGAAGATGACTCTGAAAGTTTGCAGAGCTCACGAATCGTTCGCAGAGTTCACTCGTGGAGTCCCGAGCTCCAGAGACGGCTAGGGCCACAGAAGGTGTAATCGCTGCTCGTCTCACCACCTGTTAGGGGCAAATAACAACTCAATGAGCTGGACGGTCCTGTCGGATCGGCGTTCACAGTCCTTTGCTGATTCTCTTCTTCCCCGTGACTCAAGAGACTGCTACTCCGAATCCTGCGTCGACCGTCGACTGTGGTCGGGGAACTTCCCAGCTGCCTCGGTTGCTCAATACAGATTGCTGTGTCCGAACCGACTCCTGCTCCTGCTTGAGACAATTTCAATCTCCACACCTGGTTTTGAATTACGGTCAACAGAGGTCATCCTCGACGCTGACAGCCGAAGTCACAAATCACATGCATGGAGAAGATCGAAGGTTAGACTGGGAATCGCAGTGTCGTAAACATCGAGGTCTCCTGATGGCCCTTCCGAAACATTGGGAGCGGCTTGGAATCCAGGTGTTTCGAGATGAGCTCCTGAGCCTCAGGTGCTCCAGGAGCTGGATTGCTAGAGATGCCTAGTGTGGAGAGCTGTCGTCTTGAGTTGCTATCCATCCAAGATGGAGCGCATCCGGTAGAAGTGTACTTGGTGTGATTCATTGCTTGCGGATGCTGAGGGTCAGGGAGGGCATGGTGAACCCCCAGAATTGTGAGGCTGCATCGTGTTCATCTATCAGACATCATCACGTTGTACATAAGAATGTTTCCGCGGAGCCAGATCGCACCATCTGATTTTCCCAGGATTGACTCTTGGATCAGATCGAGTACTCCTTTCCGAAGCTCAAACTGTGGCGACAGATGAGGAATGTCTCCGAGAAGTCCTCGTGTCCCTTCTGGTGTGATTTGGTCGTCTGTTGAGTCGAGCCCCGCTCTTCCGATTTCCGCCAGCGTCTAGTTTCCATACGGACGCCCTCCCGCAACAAAGTGATTCGAACGCAGGTCATGCTCAGGGTCTTAACGGTTTCCTCACAAGTTCTGCATCCAGTCCAGGCTGGGAGTGATGAATGTGTTTCAAGAGTTTTGAGTTCGCCCTCCGATCCGCGCGATCTACCGCGCGGAGGTACGTTCAATGAGGCACGGAAAGTCATCTTCTGAGACTGGTCGCGTTTCACATCATGAATACCTTGCAGGCGAACCTCCAGGCCTCCAAGTGACGGAAATTTCCGCGACAGATACAGTGAACTCCATCACACGACCACTGCAGATAGTCGGCTGGTCTTGTACGAGCTGATCGGCTCACCCCAAGCCGGAGAAATATTCTCGATCGGACGAGAGGTTTGGCTCAGTTTGTATCCGCTCAAGAAGACGTTTCGGATGGCCCCTGAAATTCAGTGGCGGCAGTATCTGGGAAGGTTGGAAAACCCGATTCCGCGAGCTTGGAATTGACAAAGCGACTGTGCTTGCAATGGAGGCGGGCATGTTCCAACTCCGGACACTGCCCCGGTGAGCTCCCCTATCCCCGGAAGCAGACGATGTGTTCCCTAACATCCGGGGCACATTCAACTACGGGTACATCAACTTGAGTCAGGGGCGGGATGAAGAAGCGAGACTCATCGGATGCAGAGCTCAACGGCATTAATTCGCGATAGTCCAGTCATTCTGAAGGAAGGGTCAGGAAGCCGAAAATCGCCTCCCCTCCGATCCCCAGAGCATGGGAACTCTCGCTCCGAACCGCCCCCACCGTCTTCGACATCAAACTGGCACCTATCGCATCGTACGGCATCCAGATGGTCTGGAAGCGACTCTCGAGATCATGACTCGAACAAATTGACAAACTGAAAGCCAACTATTTGAAAGACGCATCGATCAACGAAAAACCACCTCGTATACTGGTTGAAAGGCTCTCCACCACTCACAAAACAACTCCGGAAGGCCTTTGAAAATCATATCGAGCACAGTCAGAAAAATGACCGGAATCAACGAGGAATTTTCACGCACACCGGCGATGACAACTGAATGGTGGAGGGCATCTAATTGTGAACTGAGAGCGTTCACGGCTTCCATCATCTGATCTGTACCCGAAAATTCGGTCACCACGAAGTTGACGAACATTGTATATGTGAGTTGATAGTCTGTGTGATCAATATATTATTCACGATTGCCCTAAAGCCGGTAGGGTGACCTATGAATGACTATGTTTGTCTCTAACGGGAGAGACACCAATTACGATTGGTGATAAACGCTTCTCAAAGTATTTCTCCAAGATATTGACGCAACTAGATTTCCAACCTGCGAGGCCATCTGGAAATTCGTCTCTGATTACTAAAATGTTTTTGTTTGATCGGAGGACTGGAGGTTTTGAGGACGACTCATCGGGAAGATTCATACGAGCGAATACACTGTTGGTTGCGGATGAAGTCAGCTGGGAGTTCTCCGGGGCTCTAAATGCACTTAGTTTGCTTCATCTATGATTTGCAATAATGAATCATGCGTCGCGTGTCTACGAGGACGTCAGATGCGGATCCCGTCTGGATGAAACGCTCCGATTACACAGCACAAATGAAACGAGGTAGCTGTTGCCTAGGTTGGGTCGAATCGAGGTCGTAGGCTCCGATTCTGTCAACCGTTTCCCCAGGCCAGCTCTTTTCATCCTTTCGCAAAAAATTCCTGGATTTTCGTGATGTTTCGCCTTGAGCTATACCCTCGGCTAGGACTCTCATCGGTATCGGCTCCCGTTACGATTCATATCAACCTAGGCTACAACTTCTCCCCCAGAATACATTTTTTCCGTGCCAGGCTATGTTATCGGATAATATTCGTGAGAGGAATGACTAGCCTACCAGAACGTCCGACCGCGAAAGCGGGACGCACCACGAATGGTCATGAGAATAGCGGAACTCTGTCTCCAGGAATCTCTGGACGACAGTCAACCTGATCTCTGCTTCGATTGGACTGAAACCCTCCACTCGGAATCGCTCGGGTTCAAGGACGATGCTCATCTCGTTAGGTTGATAACTCGCGCAAGGAACATGACTCGGGTGACGCCGTTGCTACCGTCAACGCACTCCAGGCTCGCATGACTAACCAGTCTCAAGAAACCCATCTAAACCTTATCATTCAGGTTTCAGGGCTCGTTCAGCGAGCACGAGGTGATGGAACTGAGGCACTCGGTCATTCGGTTCCGATGTTATTGGAGAAAACCGCCGCCTTTGACCAACGATAACTGTGGCGTGACGAGCCATCTGGAAGACGAGATCGTATGTTTTTTGTAGTCCACAAAGAGAGACCTGTAATCAGTTCTGGAAAACGATGGCTTCGCTCGGAACGATGCAACAGTCCCCCATGTAGGTAGGAGACGCCTCCTCGACGAAATGAGGACATGTTGAGGAGGGAGTATCCCCTTTGCAGCCATCTCTCTGAGAATCAAGAAACTCGCAGTGCTTCGGAGCTCAGGCATCGTTCATCCCTAGAGTTCCGCTTCTACCGCACACGTCCGGGTCCGTCCGGTGTTTCAGGTTATCGAGCAATATCCAGCAGTGTCCGGTTTTCGAGTCGACCTCTTCATTGACGGCGTACATCACCGTGACTGAGGGAAGGATAAAAGTGAACGCTCTGATTTCTCGCGTGAAAAGCGTGTTGCCTCATTCCAACGATGGAAAAAACCTCTATCGTGATTTGCTGTGGGACGAACCGATGCTGCCGACACCCGTCGTCACCAGATGGGGCATTTCTCTGAATACCGCCCTACTACAACAGAGGAATTCCGATAAACTGAAACTCTTTGTTTCCAAGGTCGATAGCCAAGCATCGGACTCCAACCGGCCGTCGAATCTCCCAAGATACTCATCGACGATCTCGAGGTGAAAACCTAGCTCGACCGAATCCGAAGTTCTTCTGCTCCACCCGCCGCAGGCTCCCCTCCATTAGAACGTCTGCTCGCAGTTGTGGATTCGATCCAGCGAGCGCTGAATGCAAGAGTTTCCTCACGTATGCAAGACATATTTCGGAACAGTCTGATTTTCGTCGTTTTTCGGACCTGAGAGGCGTTGTGGCTAAAACTTCCAAGTACGCGATTCAATCGGACGCAGATGCTGAACTCTCCTTCTCTTTGTACAAAAACCTGGTGACGGATCGAGGTCACGAACCAGCAGAACTCGATGTTTGGATTGGATTTATTCTTTCATATACATCATATGAACACTTCTTATTACAGGGGTGAGTTGAATTGAAGTCACAGATCTCGTCTCTCCCAGTTTATTAGGGTAGTTTTCGTCCTCCGTAGGACTGCCTGAGTTGTGTTCGGCGGGAGTCGGATGCGGTAGGGGAATTCCTCTGGGGAGAAAGAGTCTTCCTCGCATCCCAGGACCACGTGTCTGTCCGTTGCGGTTCTGCTGCATCTTGGGGATTTTATGTCGATGGGAGAGTCACGGTTCCGGTGCTTTTTCAGGATGGTTAGCATCCCTGCTCTCGTTTGAGCTAAAAGCTGGCTTCCGCGTGTGTTGTCGTACAGCCTTTGTTGGAGACCTCTGGACTTCTTGTGTTGCCTATAACATGCCAATGTTGATTTGGAATGCATGGCTTGTTTCCATGTAGAGTCCAGTTTATCTTACACCTTTTTTCTAAGGTCTTTGCGGAATGCGTTCCACATTGGCTGTCCTGATGTGTTTCTGGCTATTCCGATGTCACTCAGGTCAAAATGTGGAGAGATACCTGTCGATCCAGTTCAACACAGAACTTCTTCTTGGGCAATGAATGAGTTAATCCCACTCCGCCGAGTGAAAATGCAAGAGTGCTGTTCGAAGTCAGGTTACGTGTCCGGCCTCGATAGGAATGTTCGCCGGACCTGTTCCGAAAGAATTTCCGGTGAAATCGAACCTCTATCCATCACTGACCACGTATCAACCCATGGATCCATACATGGGGGCGAGCATACCATAGATGGATGGATCAAGACTCATTGCCATGAGAATTGGGAGAATCACTTCTGTATTCGTAAACTCAAGTTAGCAGATGGGAAGTGTGCAACGATCGAACTCTGAAGCGAACAGAATGAGCGATTCAGATCGTGTTGATAAGACTGGATCCTTCTTCGTCCCATTCCAGGGGCTTCCAAACTCTTCCATGCTTGCGTGCGCAGGCATTCCAAGCAGATGAATCAGGATCCTCGCTTCAGAATAACGACTTCGACCGCTTCTGGTTCCAACTCAGCAGACTTGACGTAGGCCTCAGTCCGCCCATCCCGGTTCTCGCGGTATCGAATGCCATTCAGTGAAGAGTGAATTCCATGCATCTGGGATTGTAATCATTCGCTCACAGGTTTCGAGTCTAGAGTTTCCCGGGGATGAGAGAGGTTGGATGGATTCAGGCGACGGATGATCAGGTATCATCATCTGGCTCGAGTCATTGTCACCTCTGATAACTGAGTTCCTGAAATGCAAAACCTCGCACATAGTTCCGTCTCTGATGAGCACGTTCGGCCGAAGTAGCAGTCAAGTAGCGATTCAGTCAGAGGGTGGGAACTCTCTCCGGGGCAGAGAGTGCAGTCTGGTGGTCCGACGACCACATGCAAAGCTCAGTGCCGTATGTGGGTCAAGGGCATTCAGCTCGATAGGCGCGATCCCTGACGCAACCGCTTCAGCCTACCGCTGACGCTCTTCGTCATCGGGCGGGAGTCGTCGAGGCGAATCGTGAAAAATTGGTTCCCATGGATTGTCTCCTGAAGAGAAGTTATGAGGACAAGAGGCTTCGGTAATATTGGGGAGGGCGGTTCAAATTCTACTTCGATGGACAAAAAGTTCCACAAAGATTCGATCTTATCAGGAAAATTCTCACAGGTTCGAAAACCATGTTGATTGCGTCATGAAAATCTCGCGACGATGATCATCATCACCATAATCACATCCTTGGCCCCCCCCAAAAAAAAGGTGGGTACGCCCCTGACCAGAGGTTGCCTGTGTAACTCTTTCGGCCGGCAGGCGGTGAGCCCTTCGAGATCTCGCGTTGCGTGAAACCCTGACCTCCCCGCGGGAGTTGTTCTCGCATCCGCAAGTCACAAGACTCTCATGCGATCGGGGAATACACGAACATTGGGAGCCCTCGGATTCCGTTGAGGTCATCTCTCACCACCGTGTTCCATCGGACACGGCTTAAAGAATACGCCGTGTCCGTTTTAGGAAACTCGTTTCATCGTTTGAACATTCTGTCACCCGAGAAAAGAGTGGGTAGCTGACCGCTAACTGAGAACGTTAAGATTAATAGGCCCTCGAGCGAGCGTTGGCATGATCAACTAGAAAGTCCTCAGATATCTGAGTGCAGACTTAATTAGGCTCCTTCGAGCTCCGGTCACCGGAACGTCATATTGACAATGACATTCTCTGGTTGCCAATCGACGGGTCCTCAAGTGATAGTGAGGTGGTGATGCATCTCGATTCTGTCGGTGGAGAAGCAGCCGCGGGCTTGCAAGCCTAAACTCGTATGCCCTTGAAACGGTCGACGGTTGCATCGGCTAAGCTGTCTCTTCACTGTGCACGCCCGGCTTGAGATGGATCTGCGTGGTTGAAAAACAAACTCGAGGCGTGCTATCGCAAGGTCGAGTGCACATGCACGAGACTGTTGCACCAAATCGTGCAGCAATCAGAATTTCGTGTGTCACGCCATCTCACGTCCGTAGATAGCAATTTTAACAGGATGAAACACCATAAATGTGCAGGATGCATCGCGAATGAATTATTTAGACTCCAGCCTAGCGGAGCTCCAAGCTGCGAATCTGGCAACGAAGCCGAATTCGGTCTCGACGTGGCCATTGAAGTCATGCTCACGACTCAGAAAGGTACCCATCAAACTTCCACATTGCCCGATTCAGAGTGCCATGGAAAGGGTCTTAAGAGTTTGCCAAGTCTACAGATCGCATGCGACGACCCACGAATCCGGTGCTCTGTGATACCCACGAACCGTTGATTCTATCCGCAATCAGCGTGACATCGAGCATGAACTGTTTAGGTTGGAATCGAAATTCTCGTTGACATGTGACGCCTCAATAGTCAGAGCGCGAATCTCAGAGAACCTACGTTTCCCCCCGACGAATCAATGATTCCGGTGTGACGACGAATATTACCCACTCATGGAAACACGCAACGAGAGAGCTCGCGATAGATGTATATAGCACTTTAACGCTGGAATATAGATTGAGTCAGACCTAACGGGATCCAGGGAGATCTCGAGAAGCTGGTGGGCGATGGTCATGGAAGCTGATAGCCGTTGTTCCAGTAATTGGGGTTCTCGGATCGGTTCCGAGTAAACTGGAAAGTCATGAGATTCGCGGGGAACTCAGTCATCGACGGAAATTCGCGGAACGAACGCGGTAAATTCGAATCGAGTTCTTCTCTGAAATCTTATAGAGCTCTCGATACGAACGTTTGGAATCAATGCTCGAAATCTGACCGCTCAGGAAGACCCTTATGTGGGAAGGTATGAAATCAGAAGGAGAATCTTCATCTTAGAAAGGCAGCTCTGGTTTTTGGTTGCTCGTGGCTGGTCTGAGGGGAGTCTCGTAAGAGGTCATCATTCGAAACGGATTTTCACTTCCAGTCGACTTCAATAGAATGAGATTCTGGTCATATAACGCCACATGAGACCAGGTCGGATCTTGGCTGGTGCTCAACGCCCGTTTCACGACGTTCTGATGCGAGCTATATTCCCAGGACAGCGAATCAGACAGAGAAGTCATTGGCAGAGCTCGAAGCTGGGCGACAATGTTACATCATCAACCGCAGAGCCCTATGTTCTCAGAGATCGAAACAATATTCCTGAACTGACCCTTGGAAAAAGAGGGCCATCCCGTCCTTCAATCATCGAGCTCTATTCAGAACAAAAATATAGCTCGGCAGGTGTATGGAGAACTAGTGATGTCGAAAGAGATGAGCACAGACTGCCTAGTAGTGTACAGCGATTCACAAGAAGATTTCGAATAAGAAACCTGGCGGGGAACTCCCGATCGAGGCTTGACTGCGTAGTTAGCATAAGTGCGTGTCCGAACTACCTTGGAGCTCGCTCAACGGTCCGCTGTGTCATGACACTGAGCGGCCAGCAGCCCCCAAAGTCGAGTTTGTCGGCCGCCGGCTACAGATGGGGTCGGGCCGTTCGTGAAAATCCCTCGCCACACACTCGCTCACGGTCCTTTCCACCCAAGCTACGAGGACACCGGACGGGCGCTCGAGATTCAAGAGTTTGTAACAAGCGCATGTCTCGCTGGGAGCGTGGCCTCGCAGTGTCACGAATTTTATTCTGGCTTTCATGTGCGGACGACGTTCGCTGGACCGCCAGGTGGTTGCAAAGACAAAGCCCAGCGACAGGAGCGATGTGAAACCGAGGTGGTCATGAAACTTGTGGAGCGCGCTGTCCGCTCGCGTATGTGATTTGAGAGGAGGAATCCGAGTGCCAGAGGCTCTCCATTCTCCAGGTAAGAAAGAGTTCACAGAGCCTTGTTATCCTTCCATTGGTCTCTCGATCGCAGCTCGTTGGCATGTGACATTTACGCTTCGACCGTCGCTGCGACACTGGGCGACAGAATCGAAGCTGAGAGAGCTAACTTTTGAGGAGAAGATCGCGCGCAGTGCATGCATGGCTCGAGCCAGTAGCTCTCCACTCACTTTGAAGTCGCTGTCTGACGCCTGAGGTCTGCGGCCACTACACTGACGGGTGTTCTGATCCTACGCCCGAATTCGCCCGGGCGACAAATGCCACCACGGACGCGGTGCGAAACACGATTTTCCAGATGCTCTCCCGCAACACTTGGAACGGTGCCCAGCCGACGTCATTTCTGACAAGAGACGGAGTCGTCCCCTCGGGTACGAGTTTCCTCAGGAAAGAGACTGCAGAGACCGCCGGGCTGTGCTCGTGACTCTCTATCGATCCGAGGCGACACCTGGACCACTGCGGCTCATCACGAGCGAGGCCGCTCGAGCTCCCGTGAGGGGATGCGAAGCGCGTTTCGTACTGATCGTACTCCTTTCCGTTCCGGGTTCCTGTTGATTAACAGCACCCCGGACGCCCGACGGTTCACTTGCGCAGCGAAGCACGTCGCGCAACGACGAGCAAATGTCCGCGAGTGAGTTGCTTGTCGTGCTACTTCGAGCCGCATCCGCCGCTCGTTTCGTGGGAGCGGATTATTTTTCGGGCTACTACTGGCGCTCTCGGGAGGTCACGGATGAGCTGTGGTGAATCAGACTGAATGTGGCGCACTCGTCTTCTGGATTATTTCAGTTGGGAAAACAAACAAAACGAGCGATTCGGGTCGTGTTCATGAAACTCGACACTTCTCTGAGTCGTTCCGGGTGCCGTCAAATCCCTTCCATGCTGATGAATCGGGATTCTAGCTTTTGATGAGCGACAGCTCAGCGTAATTCGAGCGACGGATGCCCTTATCCAAGCTGTGAACAGCTAACGTCTCGGCACTTCGGAACCAACCCCGGGTTCGAATCTAGTTCCGGTCTCAACTGATTTCCGGAATGTAGCGCAAATAACAAGGATCTCATCCTCAGTTAATTAGGCTAGATCGGTCACGTTGCTCGGACGGTATACCGAATGACGATTATTCCCGAAAACTGGTGATCTCGATCGAAAGGAATCTGTGCTCGAGCGGGCAGCGTGCTCCGTATATTCTCGCTCTGTCGCCGATCACTTCTCTTCTATCGATTCTCGGGAGCCCTCGCTTCTGATTCACGTAGCGATGTTTGACAATCGCCAGATTACCGCCACGGCGGCGTCTGAGTTCCAGCTAGTCGGCGAGATTGGTAAGGTTTTTCTTCCCCGACCAGCTCTCGAGATCACTCGTGTTCCGGCTGACTCGAAACCAAAATCCTGATTCTAGAGACGGTAATAATGGAAACAGTTGACACAACGAAGACTTCGATTCCAGCGAAACGAGCTCAGAACGAGCCGACCGAGCCGACCGAATTTTCTCCCCCTCGAACAGTGACGATATAATTCCGGCGAAGGGGTCCGACTCGGCTCCGGAGGGACGCTGGAGGCCCCGAAAAATATCCTCCAACTGAAGGCAGACTGCGGGCTCTTCGGAGAAGCCGTTGAAAAGCACTCATCATCGGGCCACATACGTGCTATCCTTTCTCGAGCTCCACCCCGATAATCTCTGAATCTGTGCACCGCCCTTATACAGATGGTGATGATGATAGTGCTCTATTGAGCTCCCATGAGATAGTCGATTGGTGGCGGGGGACTCAGCTTGTGCACCTTGGGGTGTCATGTCTCAGTCGCGGTCACAAACAACGGGGTGTGGCTATTGCTCCTCAATTATTCTGCCGCGAGAGGACCGTCCACGATGAAAACGCAAATATTGTTTGTCCCGCTGTGTCCCGAGTGATGTCACAGGAGCAGAACGTCGCTCGTTCGGTTGGAGCACGCCGGTCGACGGCTCAAGGAACTCGAAAGGCTCGCGAGCTGTCACCGCCGGTTCTTCATAACCTTGGGGAGCCTGGTCTCCTTGGCTAAAGCTTTGACACGCTCGCCGGCCGGTCACCTGGGAACCTTGGCGTGGCACTTGCTCACTCACGATTTCGGCGACACTCTCGATGCAGCACTTATCTTCCTGCGGCAACCTAGCAACGATAGCAGTCCCGAAAGTTGTATGACTCTCACGACAACTTGCGATGCCCGTCTCTGGCTGAATCATCGAGGCAACACACGGGATGTCTCTACCGATATCGTGTGCCGATATTCTAACGCTGGCTCGCCGAGGCCGCCTCCGAACCGGGTCGATCTCAACCAAGAATCGAACGTCGAGTCTGACTCAAATAGCGAAGCTGACTGATCCGGAACCGATTGACGTTTCCGCAGAGATCGGTGAGAATGCTGGAAGTCTGAGACAGAGCGGAAGCCGGGAGATATAATCTCGGACATATCGAGCGGTGGCCGGGTTGAACGCGTAATCTTTCGGCAGCGGCATCCAAACTCGAAAGAGAGAAGAGCAGAGCGACGAAGGAGAGCCGGGATGGATGCTCCAATGCCTCAAGAGAGCGGCTTGTTCAGTGATATCCAACAATAATCTTATACGGTGCCTTCTCAGCTATCGAAAGGTACTACCTTCGCGGACAGTAGAAAACGTGGTGGACTCTTCGGCTCTCAGGCGAGGACTCTGTGGCAGGCAAGGTTGGTTGATGCTAGAGCTCGGAGACTTCATTACATTCGGTACGATTTCGACCGCGCTCCAGCGATCGTCTGTACCGATGAGAGACTTCAGTAAAGATCAATGGGCCCGCTAGGAAGGCCGATCATCGTCGGATCTCATTGTGGAAGACACTCTCCAATGGTTTCCTTGCGTCCGTCTGTGGTGCGGAGCTTTGTTTTCGCGCGAGATCAGCTTGGCAGATAATCAGTGCTGGAGAGACGCAAGGATGATGGGCCGACGAAAATTCGAAAGAGAGGTCACAG
Source organism: Phytoseiulus persimilis (assembly GCA_037576195.1). NCBI lineage: Eukaryota > Metazoa > Arthropoda > Arachnida > Mesostigmata > Phytoseiidae > Phytoseiulus > Phytoseiulus persimilis. Next base: position 43,952,433 of record CM075102.1, on the reverse strand, counting down.
CGGAGAATCCTGAGGGAGAATCTGAGGAGGAGTTTCTTGTCTTGTTTGGAGGGCACTAGAAACTCGCGTTTTCTCGCAGTCTCGACACACCCGAGAGCTTTACGGCAGTTTAGGTGGGGCTCAGAAGTCGTTGTGAAAGAGAGAGGTTCATTCGAACATGGTTCGCTCGAGTCACAGAGTGACTCCACAAGCTCGACGCAGCTCCTGAGGTCACATTCTGCTTGTGTTCGGTTGGAAATTAGTTCTCCGCGCGCTTCGTTCCAGGCGAGCGCGATGACTTCAGCGGACTGTCCAGCTCCTCCTGCGCCGGAGGATATCGAGCCCCAAGACGCGAAACTACTCGACGAAGAGCCCGTTACAACGGTGATGGAGAAGATGCAGATAGAGGAGCTTCCTGAAGAAGTCCGTCAACCCAAACCGAGGGTGATCGAAGTTGACAGCCTGATGTCGTGGCTGGTGGCGTTATCTTGTTCCTGGATAATGTTTTGGACGTTGCTGGTAAATCGGACCAGCGGGTAAGTATCCGAGCCTCAAACGGTGTTATTCAATCGGACTGATAGAGGCGTTCTCGAACGGGAGCAATCCAATGATCCTGATCTAAATGAGCTTTTCTCGAATTACTCGACAGCTTGCTTTATATATCGCTGAAAAACGAGTTTAACGTAACAAGAGAAGAAGCGGCAGCTCCAATGTCCATGGCCGGTGCAATCTCCAACATTTTCGGTGAGTTGTCATGCTCTTCGTTTTCAATCGAGACATTCCACGAGGGAATGATAGAGGGAAACACGGAGTTCGCCCGAGTACATCTCGTCTTGCCTCGAGCTCTGAAGTGCATTCCATCTGGAAAAGTTCAGACATTGAGCTTCGGAATCCTCATGAGGAGCGCCCAGCAATCCCATTCTCTGCCGAGTTTCATTCATGGAGTCAATGGGGGAGGTTGTGGGGGAGGCTCTGCTGTTCGCCTCGCTGTGCTCCGATATCGCTCGTTTTGGTTCGTTTTGTTCGATTTCGAATGGAAGTGCATCGACAGTTGATCGGAGGACCGTGCTTGCGAGCGGATCGATTAGCTTAGCCGATCGAGGCATCCGATGAGAGAGCTCAACGGTTTTGGACCCATGCGCTCCCTCTTGATTCGTGCCATCGGAGAGATTTCCGAACTCGTCCATTGGAGCGATGTACCGTACAATCTCACCCTTTGTGTAGTGTTTCCGTTGCAAGGAAACTCGATAAGCGCCGGTGACGTTTCGCCATTTAACTATGACTCGTGGTCGATCAAAAAATCCTCGTGACAGTTTGCCCATTTTGATCGCCGATTCCTGTGATGGCCGTAGATTGCTCGGTCGCTTGCGAAGAGGCAGTGAACAAGCTGTCATGAATCACGCAACGACGACACCTCACTGTTTTATCTAGCAAGCCGATTGCGTGTTCGAGGTCAATAAAAATGCGTCCGCAGCCTCTTCTGACTCAAATTAGCTTTGAGGATATTAATCGACGCCCCGCCGAACGATGCTGGATGCGATTTTTTCCCCACTTTCAGCCAAGGCACAGGATCAATTTAGGCGGGATCTCTGTAACGGGAAGTGCATTCCCAATCGGGAGCTGATCGACGACGTCAAAAATCTCATGTCGTCAATCGTGGTGCAGGGTATCTCCTGTGTTCGCACACGTATCACAGTAGCGACGCAGCGAGTCGAGGCGGACAGAGTCTCATCATGATCGCCTTTTTTGATAACGAACCCGTTTTTCGGAGAAGGTTTTGGAGGTTGCTGTCATGGGGAGAATATCAGCCTCTTCTAACGTATACTTCTGAAAAAGAGCTTTTATGTCACCAACTGATATGAATGCTATTCTACGTAAATCCCTAATTGCAGCCATCGTGAGCGGTTTCCTCCTCAAGAAACTCCCGTTATCCGTGGTCAGCGTACTCGGCACTGTTCTGACCAGCATTGGTGTTCTCCTGGCTGGCGCACTCTACACGCCAACCGTTATTACGTACAGTCTAGGGATTATAACAGGTGCGTACGTAACAGTTGTTTACGGGGGCTGATAACGTTGGACCACGGTCATGCGAAACGCTCATGGGAACTGTTAATCTCGAGGTGCCACGAGCACAGCTGTCACGAACTTCTGGCTGATTGAAACTCCAGTATTGGGTCGAGCACAAAGCTCTACGGGACTGCAGGCTGTGGCGTGACCGTGCGTACACTGTTCATGTTCGTATACGACAAACTTTGTTCACGCGGTTTTCTCGGGCCGTTTCGAACTGCGAGCCGCGGAAGACCCTCCTAGGGACTTGAATAATAGTCTCCATTTTCCAGCGATTGGTCAGTCACTGATCTTCCCCACAAATATGGTGGCAGTGAACACGTACTTCAAGAAAAACCGTAGCACAGCATCTGGTATAAGCTACATGGGTGGAACTCTGGTGTCGTTCTTCATGCCTTTTGCATATGAGGCAATGGAGCGGAAGTTTGTCGTCGTTCTGGAATCACAGCATGGCTGATTTGAAATTCGGATACTTCGGAGACTTCGGCTGGAATCTTATATGATATTGAAAAATTGCAGCCTCGGCTTTCGTTGGACGCTGCTCATCACGGGTATTCTGATACTCAACGGGGCGTTCGGTGCCTTAGTCCTGCGGTACAAACCAAAGAAGGCAGAGAGTGAGCAGAAGGACAACAACAATGTCTGTGATGAAGGTAACGACCCGTTCACGAGCCATCAAGTCCTGGGGTGGGATGATTGTGCAAACATTTTGGGGTGGAGACCTTGAAGTTTGAACGCACCCCGAACATCATTCTTTGACGATGCCTTCTTAATTCCCAGAGAACAAAATTGGAGTGAAAGCGCACTCCGCACCCAAGCCGTTGTTCTCGCAATTGGCTTTCGTTAAACGTCCGATATTCATTTTAATTGTTGTGAGTATTCAACCGAGTTGAAATTATTCAATGATCAGTTCTCGGCGCGGCACATGTTCATAGACACACACGGCCCATCAGGTGACTGGGATCGTGTTCGCTTACGAACTCGTGCTTTTCAACCTCACAATTGTGGCACTCGGCACCGAGAGAAACCTAGGCAAAGAGGGTTCTCTCTTCACGTTGTGGTTCTACGCTGCTGGTGACTCAGTTGGAAGATTGTTCTCGGGTCAACTCTCAGGTGACTTGCTGGCTATCTCTCGCTTCATATCAAAACTATACTAGACGTTCGGGTTCCCCAACTCGCGTAGCCCTCTGAGTGAACGATCCCGATTCCCCCCCATTTCCAGATCGAGGTCTGCTGCGACGAAGAACTGTCATGGCTCTTGGCTACCTCTCAGTGTCTGCAGCCACTTTCGGACTCGCATTGAGCTCGCATCAGGTACTACGGATTGGCAGTTCATTATTTCGTTGCACTGATCTTGACTACTCCGCCGCTACCGGGCGACAGTTTTGGGTGAATGCAATTCCGTCAAGTCCTCGAATAATGTCTCGAGAGGCATATCAGAGATCTTGGCATAAACACGATGCTGTTGCGCAGCAAGCACGGCCTTGGAACTGAGTGGTGAAGCAGTTCGATAGTCTCAATGTCCAATCGATCCGGTGATCGATATTCAAAGCTGTGTGGTCCTTGCATCATGACTTATGCCCACAGCCGTTTGCATGAATAATCAGAGCCTGGCGAAACACTCCTGCTGAAGCCGCCGAGTTTGGCCCCTAGATGCGCAATAAGAGGGGCTCTGAATGAAACTAGATCAAATTTTGATGCAGCATCCGATATTCGTCTTCAGGTTATTTTCTACTGTTTTTGTTCGCTATTCGGGTTGGCCGCGGGATCGATCATGATCCTGTTCTCCGTACTGCTGACGGAATACCTCGGTCTCGAAAATCTGCCGTTAGCGATCGGAATTCACTGCCTGATCAACGGGCTGGCCGCCCTGCCAAGACAAAAGCTATTCAGTGAGTAAACGAAACTTCCCTTTAGGCGAGAGCTTTAATATCCCCCCAAATGATCCGAAATATCAAATGAAATCCATCTCCTTCATTGCAGAAGTGTTAGTGAAGGATGAAACACAACACGTTGCTCTTTACTACTTTTTGGCGTTGGCTGCTGTCATCACAGCCGTGATATGGGGCTTGCACTGCCTATACATGAACATCCTCGAGGCTCGCCGCACCAGAAGCAGACGCGGCCCGGAAGATGCTGAACCTGCATCGAACCCGTGAAGAGCATATGCTCGATTTTCTTCCGGATCAAGTAGAAGCCTATCCACGGAGGGTTCTTCTGATTTTGTGCACTCCCGGGAGCTATTCTGTTGCAATAACCGAGAAGTCATGAATAGATTCCCTGGATCTGATCGGATACCAGTATTCAGATCAAAAGTCCGAGACTCCCGATGATACTCATCCGATCTCGTTTGACACGTGATTACCAGTACTTCAATGCTCGTTTGCCAGCGCTTAGTTCGCTGAAACGCAAGGAGAAATTTGGAAACCCGGATGCAAACACTACTTAGAATGCTCACATTTCACAATATTTATCCGCATTCAGAGCCAATCATCTAGACATTATTAATGTGTAAGCACATCAACCAACTTTTAGCGAGATTTTCAAGCCGTTGGTCCTAATTCCGACAACGGAAAGATAATGACTCGGAGGAATCTGGACAATCTGCACAAGCGTGTTTTTCTACCCAAATGCTCCCTGCTCAATTTTTGGCACGTTTTCCTTCATTTCTCAGTGTTACTTGCGGGGTATGGGATGAGTTTTTGTGGATCATTGCTGCATAATGATTCGGGAATGCGGTGTCAAATGTCTGAACCATGACTGCGCTTCTAAGTATTCGTATACTTGAAGTCGTGACGAAGCCGAAAGATGGAGATGCATTTAGAAGAGAAAGAAGCCAAAAATATCCGATTGCCATGCACGGTAAATGTTCTCGTTCGATTTAATATTGTTCCGTCAGTTGTTCTTACACTTAAGGTCGGAGAAATAAATTCCCATGGTTATATGAAAGAAACCTTTTCATCGCAGACAATTAGTCCTTCGCTGGGCACAAGGGCGGTTGCCCCAACCGTCGGAATATGAAGCGCTGCGGGTACGATTCCCGGAACCGACCAATCTCTTGAGGTGTTCCAATGGGAGCAGCTCAAAAGATTATTACCCGTTTCATAACTGGTTCGGGAAGCTTACCCCATTGTGCGGCCAACCACAAACGAGAACCGAGTCTCCGGTGGGTCCTATACGAATTGGTACAAGAACTCGCAGGAGCGCAAGAGTGCGTGCCCCCCTCCCCCTCGTCAGCCCGCATAAAAATGCCAGCGGCTCCGTAACCGCGATTCCAAGACCGCAAGGAACCGCGCGGAGAAAGCTGTCATTCAGCCGTTGACAGCGAGCTAGAACCTTCACCGTTAACTGCCCTGGTGGGCTTCAGACCGAATGGTAGAATGGCATCCCCCTATTTGCGAGCCGCATCGGCTTCGCGCCCGAGGCCCCCCTCCGCCCCCCTGATTCACCACTGCACGTCGGGGACAATAATAGAGCTCCTCATGGAGGTCATGTTCGTCGAACAGTAGGGGAATGAATGTATCACTATGGATATCTCTGTTACCAGACCCTCTCCAACACAGAAACGATCGTTTTAGCTATAACTCTGAACCTTTGTCGGACAAAAGCGTACTTCTCTCTCTTGTTCCTGCAAACACTGTTTAACAATATGAACAGTCTTGCACAACAAACTACATAGTTAGAGCTTACCGGGTGGAGTGGAATCCCGCGGGCTAAAAATATCATCGACCACGCGTATGATTTATGGCTCTGGTTCGATCATGCCTCTCCGTGAGGATCGAATCGCTCGAGAGGCTAATGCATGGATCCTCTAGAGGCTGGATCTACCTCGCTTCACGCTGACTCTCGTCAATGTAATCTTCGGCAACCCATCGACGGCGAGCGGAGTACACTCGTGTGGAAATCTCGCTGTTCCGAGGAACTGTAAGTGATTCCGAATTCGGTTCTCGGCCAGGATTTCCCCCGTCAATTTCATGAACTTCATGATTAATTCAGGCTCCTGGAGGAAGGCGATACAAACACACCGCCGCAGCCATCGAACCCGAAGACACTGGACCGAACGTAACCCGTCAAGTCCCCGATCGGCTCCAATCGATCGCTTAGCGACTGATCCGTTGAGAGTAGCTAATGAAGAAGTTCGACGACTGTCGATTAGAACATCCGTTCCACGGAACTTTTCCTCGACTAATTGATTCCGGCACGTGAGATAACTTTCAGTAAAGAATCGTTGGGAGCTGTTAACAATCGATATTTCTACCGTCCTGTCTCATCCCACCTCATTCACGATCGGGTTTTTACGAGACTCTCGCCCATTCCCGAACTGAGGTTCCAGAACTGGATATCCGACTCCTGGGAGGCCATCCGCCGGTCGCGGCTGTGAGCGGACTTTTCTCCGTCCATCAGAACTGAGTTCCGTTCAGCGCTCCATTCTAGAACTGGTTATTGCAGTCATTTCCGATGGGGAAAATAGGTAGGCAGAGGTGTCTCTCGCTGCACACTTGCTCACCTTGGCGGCATGAAGCCTGAGCATGAGTCGGAGCGACCCTCTGTGACGTCACTGGCTTGTCCACGAAAGAGAGGGTCCGCATCAGTTCTCACACGGGCGAGGGAACTCGATGAAGCGCCGAGAATCTCCTCAGAAAAACCACGGCGCCGTGTTCAAGTTGAAACGTTCTGAGTGTACCCGAACTCTGTTCTCTGACATCAAACGAGTCTTTGTCTCAGGAATAACGCTTTTCCAACTACAAACTCAACCGTGTTCTCTGTCATCGAACGAAGAGTAAGTCTGCTTCGATCAGAAACCTCGACAGATCATAAAGATAGGCACGCTTAGGGGTAGTGCTCGGACGAGACCTATAACTAGGCCGTGCACCAAGCTAGGTCGTTCCGATGTCAACTCGCTGCTGAACCGCGGACACTAAAGCATCCACTGTCGGAACCGATAGTCCATGCTGGAATCAGGCTTTTAGGCAATACAGGGATGGAAAAGTTGGCGAGATGCAACGGCCTCGCTGTTGGATTGAGCTGCTCAGATTTCACTGGGGCACATTCCCAAAATGATACCACGGCGTTCCGCCACGACCAGAAGCACAGCCTTCGTCGACAGCTCCCGATTCCACAACTCCCATAACTCGGGGTTGGCTATATACTGAAAATTTCAGAGAACTCCGTGTTGCCTGACGAGCGAGCCCGGCTCATTAGAAAATTCCCAAGCTTCGAGTTGAATTTGCTCAAAAATGACTGTTGCCTTGTCACCATTTTTATTGACATAACGAGCATCTGCGCGATACTTCTTGACCGATCAATCGGACTCATGAAAAACAGGTGGAAGTGTAGTTGAAACGCGGATTTCTCGCATTTCCCGAATTCTCCATCGGGGGACCACAACATTAGAGCCCAGGATGAGGTTCCCACGGTATGAGCCCCACCTTTTCTTAGTCATGTTACACAGTCCACCAGAGTTGGTCATCGAAAGTCTGGGAGGTTCCCATCGGAATTGGATAGGAGGCTGCAGTGAATACTCGAGATCAAAGGTCTGTTTTCCTAGCTGTCTGAAAACTGAAAAGCTAAACTAGATAAGGACCGAGGTCGATCACAGCGTGGTTCGCACCCGGGCAGAAGCTGAGAGAGACGATGGGGACTTCAGCAGAATGCCTGAGGAGAGGATTCGCTGTAAGCATTTCGGCGGGCGGACAGTTTCTGCGAAGACTTGAAGGATTCCCTCTTGGAAATTCTCGAGAATTTCGAAGGGTCATATTAGAGTGAAAGTTTGACGAGCCTCTTTGGTTCTGAAGAAGAGCGAACAGCCTCTCCGATTCGGTGTTTCCGACAATCTATCTGGAACTAGATCTGAAATAATATCGACAAATGTGTTTCTAAAGCTTCTAATGAACCTGCGAACAACATTGTTGTTGCGATCCCGATCGCCTCGGCCGATTGCTCCGCATCATGAGAGTCTCTCGATTAGTGAAAAATAGCTTCTCTCGAGTCACCAACATGTGAAGTATCGGGCCGCATACACCATCTACTCCAAGCTCTTCTCGCGCCGCGCCGACAGGTTCGCCCCTTCTGGGAAGCTTGAACCCAACTATCAGCAGCCTACTACAGCCAGAGGAAATGAAGGAAGGCACCCCACCGGGCACCAGAACGGTCAGCACAAGACTCCGGCAACGACAGCGGTTCGAGCAGCAAGCTTCGTGCTCGCTTCGGTTAGAAACTCTCAAGTTCCAGTGAGTAATGCGGGGTGGATCGGACAAATTCGCTCGCGTCACGTCTTTTCGAGGAGGGCTTTGGATCAATACTGTTGACAGTGGCACGTAAATTGAAAATTTCTCTCGGAAATGGACTCGCGTCCCGTCTGTCCGGTGCTCAGATATCAATCCTGAGCCTGCAGCAGCTCGGCTTTCGGGAACAATAACTTGGAACGAGATTCTCCGTGCAGTTCATTGATCCGAGACGGGTTTGATATCGTTGCAGTTCCGCCTCAGTATCCATTCTGAAAGAGCTCGTTCGACAAATAGATGAGCGGAATCAACAGGAGGTCTAGTGTAGGCGCTCACCAATGCGGAGCGGCACGTTCTTGCGCTAAATTTTTTCCACGTAACCTGACGTCATACACGCCGGCTTCAAATTCTGAGTCATTTAACGGTGCCGTCGATCTTTGGCTGATTCACGTGTTCTCAACCTCTCAGCTCGGAAGTGAGCAGCGGACGACCGCCCTGTGGGAGACGATCGACTTGAGCTTGCGGAACGTACCCAGCAAAACCACGCAAGCCTCCTTATTTAAAGGCTCTTTGATGAAACCCCTGAGAACTCTGTGGAATCCGGAAAAGAATAATCGGGTGGGAGGAGTTGTGAGCGGAAGACGCGACTCACGTGTGTGTCGAGCAGCCCTGCCCTATAGTGCCAGAGTGTGGGAGATACAAGAGTTTTATTCCTCTGTTTGCGCGGTCAGTCGTTCCACCTCATCCGGCGGATTCGAAGACCCCAAGCATCGACGCCACCAGTTGCTATCGATTTCTCCTAATGGACACTACGGTGGCCGGGGTGGCCCATGATTTCGTTCACCATGAGGCAAGGACGAGCGAATATTGTTGAACGAACTCTGCGCTTGCTTTTCTCCCAATCGGGTGCCGTCGTCCAAGGAACTTCTCGCCCGAGCTCGAGATCGGTCATGTCCTTCCGTGGCACGCAAAAAGCTTCCCGCAGTTACTATCCGGGCCGGGTTACAGAGTCGATTCGGGGCTTCGAACGCAAAAAGCTTTCGGCGAATCGGGCGTATTGCCGCTTTTACGTGAGCATCCGACGTCGCCGCCCCTTGGGCAGGAGCGAGCACAGGATTCTAGGAATGCTATTCTCGTCCGCTTGTCCTTAGTTCTCTCCTCCTCAACTGCGCCGCCCTCTCTCGCGAGGACAACAGCGCTTCGTGGAATTCCTCGAATAGACGGCGGACAAGTCAATGAAATGTCACCACCGGCTTCACTGTGTCGTTCCATGGCATCGTTCTCATCCGCATCGACTTCTTCCGCGAACACGGAGCGCTTGTACTGCACCCAGCTTCGGAGGGAGAAAACGCAGAGCCGAACATTTTCTTGAAGACAGCGCACCCATATCGATGAAAGACTTGAAAAGCCAAACACGTCAAGTGCCGTAAAGAAAGATCACGAAAGCTCGCTCACTGAGGTTGAGCGTTGTTTCGTGGCTCGAGCTTCCAAGTTCCCCCTTGGTCGCAAATCTGCTCAGAACAAACATTGTAGATGAGAGATTCATTAGAAATATCTCAAAAAAATACCTTACAGCGGCACTGATTTTGACCGCCTCATTTGGGAGTGGCCGGATTTCGAGCGATCGTGAGAACCAAGCGGTATGTCATTTATGGATTCTTCGGAATCCGAGCGTCTCCACTCTACTCGTGTGAACCAATGTCGAAAGGCCATGAAAAAAACCGCGTAGAGCAGCAAGTTTCAGACGAGTGTCCATTTTCGCGTGTTAAGAGCGACCGCGAAACAGAAATACGTTTCACCAGGAGTGAACTCGGACACGGCCATTCAATAGCGTGAGCACGGACGAATATTCTCGTCTAAGGTTATCAAAAAAGCGATTGCTTCCAGGTTTGCGATGAAGCTGAAATTACTTCCGACGATCGCAGCTTCTGTGATCGTTCTGGTGCTTCTGGAGTGCGTCGAAGCTGCAAAGGAGAAAAGAGGAGGCCACCGACGCAAGCTCAAACCGATCGAAGACACGAGCGACGATGCCAGTCTCAGCAAAGAGCCGGAATTCAGTGAGTTTCCTGAACACTATGAACATTCAGAGCTCCGAATGTTCGGAGCCGAAGTACGAAACCCTGCAGCTTATCCGGGGACGTTGAAGTGAGAGAAAGTTTTAATTCCGCAAGTTTCAGTTCCGAGCGTGTGTCACAAGATCGCGCTGCGACGCTGCGGGCAGAACTTCATGAAACTATTCAACTTGGTGCATTACCTCGACGGCATGGATCATTACAATGCTCAATGTGCTCTACGGAAAGCTTTCTTCGCTTGTCACGAAAAGGTACGTCTATTCGCCGACTTTTTCTCCAAGTCCAAGACAGTGATCGCGATCCGGAATCTGTGAGACTCCAACAGCCGGCCACCGCAGGACGCGTCTCCCTCGCACGTCAGATTCTCGGGAGCGAACTGAACCGTGAAAAAGACTTCAATTCACACTACTCTTCCAAGTTATTGACTCATAATTGAATTCCAGCTCCGACAAAAGCCGTGCAAACAGAAGAAGCAAGTGGCTAAAGGGGAAGAGAAGAACTTCGTCTCGAAGCTCAGCGAGGCGATTTGGGCGACGCGTGTCTGCGTTTTGGGAATCCAACGGGTGGACGAAATTCCTCAGAGCGCTCGAATCGAGCGAAAACGAGCCTGAGTCCTGCGAGTGTCATATCATCTAATCTAGAAATCTCGACCAACTCTGCGGCTGTCACAAGTCGTCGCTCAGTCGACGCTGATGGAATCTGTGATTCTCTTCAGACTCCATCCGCCGAGCTGCGACGTCGAATCATGCCTTTCTTCCGAGCGTCGTGACTTGCATCAGTTGGGAATTCCCAATGTCATAGCTGGAAGGGTAGACGGGTCGCACGGCAGAATCAATTCAACTCGCAGTCGTCTAGAGCCGTACCCATTCATAACTCGTGGTAGCAACGCATTTACTGAATACTGTATTTTCCGACGCTTCTGAGCCGAAGATGCCCCTGAAGATACCCTCTTCGATTTCCTGAACTCACATGAGGGAGTCACATCAGATGATAGATGGAGAAAATTCTGAACAAAACGATGAAAATGTGCACGTCGAAACTTATTCTGTAACTATTGTATATGATGTTGATAAAAACGCCTGTTTAAGTTGTACACAACAAACTCGCGGTTATCTCTTCTTGCAAGAAACATTCCTCGTCACACGTGGTATCACAGCCCCGGTCGCAGGTTCCGAACTCGAAACAGACTTACTCTGAGAAGTTTTCACGCTCCCCATTAGGCCGCGGCAAGCATTTGAGAAGTTGCAACATCGTGTGCACAGGCCGGTGATCTCCTCGCGGGAGTCCGGAGGGAAAGGAGGAAAAAGCGCACAAGGAGTTCATGAGATCAGGCTTCCGATTTATTCGAGTTTATGGGTTTCCATTATTCGGTTCAGGCTCCCATCGATCTCGATAGTTTTGAACCAGACCTCGAGGCAGGCGGAGACCCTGAGTGAATGCGATTCGATTAGGAAAGAAGAGTCACGTTTGATACACGTGCGTTATAGTTTCAGAGTTTCTTGAAGTTCCATTTCACTTCGTAAACGCCGACAGTCTGATTTCTCCTCTCGTCGTAATCGCTCCACTCTTTTTCGCCGAGATCGACCTCTTCAAACGTCTTGCCTTCCTCGGTCTTCGCCATCCAGCCATCTCTGCAAATATGGGGGTCATGATCTCAGCCGCGATAGCACTACAACAGTCACCTAGTTTTCAGCGCCGAATGAAACAGCAGGAGTTTCTGAGTGTCGAAATCAGTACCTGGGATCGAAGTCCACCAGCTCTAAGCCACGACAATCGAACGCAACGATTGCTTGAAACTTCTCGGAGTTTGTGTAGGCTTTTCGAGAATCTGCGATGATATCCAGTGTATTGGTTCTTGAGCAAAGTTTGCATTTGATGACTAGATTGGCATCTCCTCGACTGCCAGGAATATCCTAAAAAACAGGCACTGCAGCTGTAGAGATGCTCTGCACGAGATACTTCATCCATGAGATTTGTGTATGTGCCGGAATATCCTGAACTCCTCGAACTACAACATCCGTGACAAAGACAGCAGACACTAAACGGTCGGAGAGAGATCCTCCGGGTCCGGTCACGGTTAGATACTGACGTGTCGTGATTCGAGCTCCACTGAAACCCAGTGGTCGTTGAGTTCACCACATCCTCCGCATTTCACTTTCAGATACCAGACGAACGAATCGTCGGCAGGTTCCAGGTGGACAAGATTCTCGAGGGTCGCGTTCAATTCCAAAGCAATTTTGACCATTTTCGGCAGCGTCTGGCACCTATTCAGAAGATAAATCCAGAGCTCGACGCTCTGCTCGATCGAGGTTTTCCCTCCGGAACTATGACACGGTAGAGAGAGAGCTCAAATCCAACTCAGCATGTGCAGTGACAAAACATAACTTCGTGTGTAGTCGACATCCCCTCCCCCTCGCCCATGCGAGCGAAATGGCATCGCGCTGGGTGGAGTGGAGATTCTCGTTATATTGGAGCTCGAGATTGATGGATGGGGTGAAGTTATGGATGTCCTCCCCGTCACGTCCGGAATAGCATGACTCCAGTGGTCAGAGACGTTTCCGTCGGATATTTTGGAGCGAGCTCGATGTAACCTTCGAAACAAGCGCCTCTCATCGACGCATCGTCTGCTCAACCGACAACATAGCGGCCTCCAGGTTGGTATACGTCACTATTTTTTTCCGGGGAGATTTTCATTGAACCGAAGCTTTCCGCATGTTTCACTGCAGGCTGAATCAGTTGACAGGGTTCTTCACTTGAGGCTACAGCAGGTATTTTTGAATTCCAACATCAGGAACTCTCGAGATCGAGAAAATCAAAGGGTTTGTCATTACCGGTGAATGCCTTGCGCTCCTGCCGTACACGGAAACTTCGCGAAATTCATCGGTTCACTTGCTCTCAATCAAGCTCGTGTCGATAGTCGTGATGTTGCGCTCACATACGCCTCCTGTGCTTCGCCTCGGAAACGACGGGGGGGAAGAATGAAGCTTCCGAAGCTTCCGTGCTAGATCCCTGCGTCCAGTATCTCCGATTCTGTCAACGCTCGAGCTTTGACGTGACGAGATATCTCTTCTCCGAGGTTCTAGGACGCATCTTCTCCCTCAGAGTACGTTTCCGGATCGGCAAGATCATCGGCTGAGTTGTGAGAAATATGAGCGGATGGATTGAAGCCTCTCATTTTACGTGCATTGCTATTTTTTCCAACCCTGAAACTGAAAGGGGTCCCGCACTAAAGCTTCGTTCCAAACGCTCGCTGATGGAGCTCCGGAACGAGCAACCCCAGAGCTTAGAGATTGCTGCCACCCTTCGTTGTTTGGTTCTTGACTAGGCCACGTTATCATCGATCAACGACACCTTCTGCGGGCTTTAGAGCCACGTTGCGGGAGTAGTGGAACTTTGTTCAGGAGTCGATTTGGAGGCGAACGAGTGGTCGAAGCTCTCGCTCGACGTTTGCGCGATCTGTTCTCCGGCGTTCAACCAGGCGCGAACTCGGGGGTCGTTCCGTCGATATTCATGCTTCGCTGTTCCTACCCTGGCTGCGACCTGGAGCGCTTTCGTGCTCGATCTAGCGATGAGGCTGAACATTGTTGTTCAAAGACGACGGCTGTAGTCATCAACGCTTAACCATCTCATTCCAGGATGTGGAGGGCCTGTATAATCATAGGGTTCCTGACCCTGACGACATGGGGTGTCGATAGGAACAATTTCAAAACCTGTGAACAGAGTGCGTTCTGCCGGTAAGCTCCGATTTCCGTTTTGATCGTATTTTTCCTGTGTATCGAAAATTCATGATTGTGGACAACCCTCGATCCGCGCACCGAAAGTTTCCCCTGGAATTCGATTCATCTAATTGGGATCCGATTCGCGGCTCCCTCCAAAATAGGCGCCTGATCGATATGATCGATTTTTGTGGCCATTCATAGCACGCATCGTGTGCTCTGCACGTCGGTGGAGTAAAATCGTGATGCAGACTAGCTGGGGCTGGGGCACATGGGCTTCGGTCAAATCGAGAATTTCTCTAACTGAGGAACCAAATTCACAGGCGGAACCGCCGAATGCATCCTGGGAAATCGTCTTTCATCGCCTCAACGGCATCCGCTCTCCAAGTAGATGAGAAACACATCGCAATAGACCTGATCAACACTCTGAATCAACAGAGTTTCGTCCTGAATCTCGAGGCGATCCAAGGGCCGTCGGTGCGTATGATGATTGACGAAAAAAACTCACCGATGAGGAGATACGTGGCCCTCCCCGCTCTTCAGTCGAGCATTGTTAACGTTCCGTGAGTTCCTCTCCAAAAGTGTTATTAACGCCGTCGTTCAGGTCACCCCGTTTGAGAATCAGCTATCCGACAAGGTATCCGGCGCAGTCTGAACTTTGATGAATCGGGATGGTGTTCCAGGATCACTCTGAAATCGAAAGGAGGAGACAAGGTCGAAGCTGTCTTCGGTGAAGGCGATTCCCATAGGGTCGTGGTGCACGCCGCTCCCTTCAAGGTCGAAGTTTACTCCGGGGAGACGTTAGTGATCACAGCTAACGGAAGAGGCTTGATGAGATTCGAGCATTACCGTCAGCGAGAACAGAAGAAGTGAGTATGATTCGTGAATTCTTCTTGATTGTGCTCTCCTTATTTCGGATGAAATCTTCCCAGTTTTAGTTGGAGCTTGGAGCTGGCGCTCCCTGGAAGCCTCATCGAGATCCAGTTCTGCATCGTTCGGAACGGAATACATTCTGCGAAATCAATTTGGCAGAGAAAGTATTGATTGTTGACGCTCTGTGCCTCACGCAAAGAACCAATCTTTCCAGGGTTAACGCCGAACCCGAAGCGAATCAGGAAGACAAACATGAGGAGGATGCTACCAAGGTTTCGGTGCGTTCATCTCTCTCGGTCACGTATGCCGATCAAGCCCTCAATGTCACTTTCATGCGCTTGTGCGCCGGAAGAAGCCGTGTTGTGCGATAACCAATCGTTCAATTTTTTTCAGTACAACGAGCGAGGCGAGAAGATAGTCGTAAGTTGAAGCTATAAAACTTGGATCGATTCAGATTTCACTACGGGCGTTTGAGAAGTGTCGATTGCCCGCGGCCGATCGCGAGATTCTGTTGAATGGTAGCTGACCATGACCTGTATCGGAGAGAAATATTAGATGGCGATTTGTTCCCCGCGGTATAACCGAGGCTGCAGATTTTCTTCCTTAACTGCGAATTTCGGAGCGCCAGTTAATCTCTTTCGAATGACACGTCACAATCTATCGGTTCTGGAAATCTTTGGCTCGAACACTGACAGAATCAAATAATTCTATCGCACGCGTGGTCAGGACGGAAAGCCAACTCCATCAGGCGGACTCTTCTCCAGATTTTGGGTACTTGCTAATAGCTTACGAGATCCTGCTTGGCACTCAGTGGTTGGAATGGCCGCCTGCGAAGTTACTCAGCAGAATCAGCTTTGCGAGCGTTTTTGCATGCTTTAGACTCTCCCGAAGAAGATACCTCAACTCCATTCAATAGGCAGCGCATGTATCCCGAGTTTTCCAAGCCGTTGATGTTCCCACCGCGAGCTGCACCGCAATCTTTCACCGTTTCCCGAATTGGCTCAAAATAGGAGGGTGACATCGAATAACTATCAACCTTCTCCTCGAAGGACGGAGAGGCTGCAAAGGCTGAAGATGCACACGAAGCCGAAGAAGCGGCCCCAGCGGTTGCAGATGAAACGGGCCCCGATGCCGACGGCGAGGATCTAGATGGCGCTTGGGAAGAAACGTTCAAAGGCCATACCGATAGCAAAGAACGCGGTCCTATGTCTGTAGGGATGGATTTCACTTTCGAAGGATTCGACTTCATCTACGGTTTGCCTGAGCATGCAGACCGTTTTGCGCTCAGCCCAACCAAGTGAGTTCGCCGAGACTTCGCGAATCAATCGTCATTCAGTCGAAATCAGTGCAGATGTTAGGTATGAGTCGAATTCACACGCCGTGCGATGTATGTGGTTCACGACATGTGATTTGAGCTTTTGGCAGTAGTAGAAGCTCACTTCGAAATTTACACGATTAAGGAACACCGAGTGGTGGGCTCCGAAATGGCTGTACAGTAGCAGGTAAAACGAGTTATCTTATTTCGACTTTGAGTGCATTTTCAAATTTGTTACTCATTAGGGGCCTGGCCGTAGTGAATCACACGACTAACGAAACAGAGCTTACGTAAGTTTTGAACCCCCGACCTGCCCTAAGATTGCGTTTTTATTTTCGCTTGATTGCTGTGGGTCTCTGCACATTTTTCACCTGAGCGAAATTCGGATGGGACGTCATGGTATTCTTTCCGAGAGTGCGCGCTTGGATTGAACTGTAGTGATTTCGACAGGATCGCGGTTTCGGGACTCTTAGAGTCGCGGACTGAGAGGAGCTCGACACCGACGAAGAGGGCGCTCTCGGAGTAATCCGCTTTTCGCGTTTGCAGGGGCAAAACTGATCCGTACCGGATGTACAACTTGGATGTTTTCGAGTACGAAATCTACAACCCGATGGCATTGTACGGTGCTGTGCCGTACGTCATAGCTCACAACGAGAAGCAGACTGTTGCTATGCTCTACTTGAACCCCAGTGAGACTTGGGTCGACATTGAGTCCCCGACCGGGGGCATGCTCTCCTCCGTGGTCGGTTTCGTCAGCAATCAGAAGCAGGATAGCAAGCGGGAAACCCACTGGTTCTCCGAAACGGGAGTTCTTGACGTGTTCTTCATGGTTGGGCCAACCCCAAAACAGGTCGCCAAACAGTACGCTCAAATCACAGGAGTCACGGCGTTGCCTCCGCTGTTCTCCCTGGCGTACCACCAATGCCGGTGGAATTATAACGACCAGGACGACGTGCGCGGGGTGGACGCGGGTTTCGATCAACACGACATCCCTTACGACGTGATTTGGCTCGATATCGAGCACACAGACGGCAAAAGATACTTCACCTGGGACGCTGTCAAGTTTTCCGATCCCGAGAAGATGATCACCAATCTGACCGCGAAAGGCAGACGCATGGTCACGATCATCGATCCTCATATCAAGCGTGACAGCGATTACTTCGTCCATTCCGAAGCCACTTCGAGAGGATACTACATCAAAGACAAGAGCGGCGCCGACTACGATGGATGGTGCTGGCCCGGGAGCTCGTCGTATCTCGACTTCTTCAACCCAGAAGTGCGGGATTATTGGGCTGACAAGTTCGCCCTCGATCAGTATAAGGGCTCAACCGAGCAACTCTTCACCTGGAACGACATGAACGAGCCCTCGGTCTTCAACGGGCCCGAAGTGACGATGCAGAAAGACTGCAAACACATTGGTGATCTCGAACACCGAGATGTTCACAATCTATACGGGATGATGCTGCACATGTCGACGTACGAGGGTCACTACCGACGTTCGCAAGGGAGATTGAGACCCTTCGTGCTGACTCGATCGTTCTTCGCTGGTAAGATTTCATTCGACTTCGGGGGAGTCTGTCCTCGTTCTTCAGGGAATGATACGAACGATTTACATCCGCCATCTTCGTAGGTTCTCAGCGCTACGGAGCAGTCTGGACCGGTGACAACATGGCCAACTGGGACCATCTCCGCATCACGATCCCCATGTTGCTGTCCCTGTCCGTTTCGGGCATCACGTTCGTGGGGGCGGACGTCGGAGGATTCTTTGGGAACCCCGATAACGAAATGGTAGCCCGCTGGTATCAAATGGCAGCGTATCAGCCATTCTTCAGAGGCCACGCTCACCACGATTCCAAACGACGGGAACCATGGCTGTTTGATGAGGTGACAAACTCGATCGTGAGAGAACAGCTCCGGATGAGATACACCATGCTTCCCCTGTGGTATACGCTGTTCTACGAGAACGAACAGGACGCGCAGCCCCCTATGAGGCCGATTTGGTGGGACTTCCCCGAGGACACAGAAGCTTTCGGATTGGACGACATCCATCTAGTCGGCGACACCCTGCTTGTCAGGCCCGTCCTTGAACAGGGGGCCACAAGCGTGAGCATCTACTTCCCCGGGAAGTCCACAGTCTGGTAAGTATCGACGCGTAGAAGCTGTCCGTTCGGAATCAGGCACCGAGAACCTCCTGGAAAAATCGAATCAATGTTCTCATGGGAGGTTCTCTTGGATTTCGGTCACCGTTAGCTTCAGATCGATTCGATTGGATCTCGCTCTCCTTCACTGGAGACGAGGATTACACAATTATCTGGATTTTCAGGTACGACATAGTGACGCGGCAGAAGTTTGTCGGTGGCAAGACCCTGTCGCAGCCGGTTAACATCCACTCGATCCCCGTGTTCCAACGTGGCGGCTCAATTCTATTCACTAAGGAACGCGTTCGTAGGAGTTCCGCTCTCCAGGCTAGGGATCCGTATACGCTGACAGTTGCCTTAGACAAAACAGGGACATTCGCAAACGGTGAGGACAGATTCGGATTGTCGTTACAATAACAATCACTCGTTGAGCTCGACTTCATCTCCCATGATGCGGGAAACTGACCGGAGTTGCGAGGCTCATTTCCCGAAATTCATGCGCTCTCCTCCTGATGATGACGCTTCTCTTTCAAAGGAACGGTGTACCTGGACGACGAGGTTTCATTCAATTATCGATCAGGAGACCTGATCTACGCATTAGCTCAGTACAACAAGGGAGTTCTGAGTTATCAACTGATTAAGGGACCTGGGAAGTTCGAGACAGTTGCGTGGGTCGAGAGGGTTAACATCGTGGGTCTGGCGAAACTTCCAACGAAGATAACCGATGGTAAGACTTTCATTCCGATCCGATTCTCAAACGGAGCTCGGTCTCACTGATCGGATCGCGGAGAGTCCGTCGCGGACTAATGACTTTCGATTCTCGTTCACAGGAGAGAAACTCTTGGAATTCTCCCACTCGGGCCACACGGTGACGATTCGGAAGCCAGCTTTCCATATGGATTCTCAGTGGAGCCTCAGACTTCATTTCTAGGATCCTATCTAGGCGCACCTCGAATCGAAACCTCCCTGCGAGTCCAATCGAGAATATTTCTATATACGATGCGCGATTCCTCATAGGAAGGCGCAGAGTGTTGTTAGAATGACGAATATCGATGGTGACGACGACGATCAGGAAAGGATAACTGATGTTTATAATGAAGGTGGGCTTACTGACCCCGAGCCGCGAGTTCTTGTCGAGTGTATAGAGTCGTCGGAAGCACGGAGCGGATCCCTTCCCGAATGAGACAAGGAGCCCACGTCAATGAACTATCCGACGCAACCTCGTGAAAAATCTCTAGTTGAAAGGCAGCATTCCTCATATTCAATATGCAGTTCTATTCCTGATTCCGCAGCGGCATCGATCGATGAGCGAGTTTGATTTCGATGCGAATGATTAACTCTTTATAGATGATTCGGGGAGAATCACGCGAAAGTTCCGATGAGTTTCCATCCGGTATGACCAATGAAACCTCATGAACCAGGACGTCGGGTCTGAAACGAAGTAGTCCGAGAACGACGTTATGTATGTTTCATAAATAAAAGAGATACTTGTGATATTAAGAGTTGAAACGGAGCTGGTTCTTGATAACGAACGATGTGGAACATTGTGGACATGTATTTCTCCTAGCATCGCGTGGAAAGCTCCATCGATGGATTCGATGGACACCGATTGGTTGATTGATTTTCACTGACCATATCCTCGTTGAATTCACATTCTAAATATAACAGACGACTCCTATTAGAGCGCCATCGAGGGAATGCATTCAAGTGCGGTCATGAACGCTACCTGAATCTTGGTTCTGTTCCACGTTTGGATCCATTGATGTTTCTCGCAGTCGGATGTGAACCGAAGCTAATGGTTCCTCGGATCACTGACTGCTCGTAAAAGTGTCAAGACCTCAGACTGTGCTGTGAATTCGCCGACAAACTCGAGTGGGGATAGAAAAACATGATTGCGGCTGACCATTGAAGGGATATTCGCTTTCTTGGTATGAACGGATTTTTGGTCGCCGCGAAGAGAGAGATCCGGGAATCTCTCTCCGGGAAAGCTCTCCGGACGAGGGAAATGATGCTACAAGGGGAGGTGATCCAATTTTCCCCATGATTAGCCAAAGGTTCATATCTTGGTTGGTTCGCGCGTGTTGTCTTCATCCCACTGAAAGTCTCGTTCGAGAACTCTCTTTCAAGTCATCCGTTTTGGGTATTTTGAGTCATCCAAGAAATCGATCGAATCGCGTCGAGCGCATTCTCCTCCTCAAACCTCACAGAATAGGGGGGGAGGCATCAAACCTCAGTTCCGCCCGTGCATCATGGAGGCGCGCCACGCCACTGCTCTCGCTACTTCCGCTTCCAAAGAATATATCCGAATCCCAACGCAGGAAACAACTCATTGGGCAAGGAGGCATCATCAAACTTCTCTAAACTCCAATTCGAGATATGGTAATGATCCTAGCAGCTATGGCGGGGCCTTCCCTTCGTTGCCGTAACTCGACCCGACGGATATCCCCGCTGTTGACGATTTCTGCCTCCATCGGAATGTTCAGCTCATTTTCACTCCTTTGCGAAAGTTACACCGAATAGCGGGATTTATTCCGGAGCAGGGAGATGCTAAAGTTTATGTTTCGCCGAGCTACTCATGGAATGGGAACGGATTTTACGATTCTAGGGAGCATCCGACAGATGAACGATGATTGAATCACAGAATATATCCGACACAAGCTCACAGAATGTTTGTGGCTACAGCTCGTGCGGTCGGGGATATAATTTAGCATCGTCGAGGGCTGGCGCAAAGAGCGAGGGCTCAGAACTCTTGCCTATGGGACCGCGACGTTTGGCCAAAGGTGAACTCTCGCTACGCGTCTTTTGTCGTCGTTGTTGTTATCATCGTTATTGTGGTTCAACGGCTGTCTGAAGTTTTCGGTTCTCCCCATCGGTCACCAGTCGGCTTGTTGGTTCGGTCGCGGTCGGTCGCGGTCGTATCCGCTGGTACAAGCAAAGATCAGCAACGAGGAGTATTTACTACGACGATGTGGGCATCGGCCAGGGGCGCTTTCCGACTGGGGGTTAAACTCCCTCAGTGGGCCCGAGCATCTCCAGGAGTGAGTCAGCTCCGAAGAAAGGTTAGTCCGATTTGTTACACCGAAGATCGTTCCCCTCCGAGCCCTTTCCCCATTGATGGTTGTGGTGCTCTCCAGCGAAGCGGAGTTCCTGTCAGCTGGGCACCGGTCGCTTGTCGACAGTTCTAGAGATGGATGAGTTCCGCTTCCTAACTTCGGAATGCTATCATGAGTTCCCGCTTTGTCCCTGAAACGGTCGGGTGTGAATTTTTGAGATGTCGTCCGCTACACGGAATTAATTTTGCGATTCCCACCGTGAGCAGAGGTTGTTCACAGTGTCTTCTCCGAGATGTCAGGTTCGGAAAAAGGGCGCTGTATCACCAGCAGCTATAAAGCGCAGTGGCAATCCTCAGAAGCATGAGATTCCCGAAGTCGGAAGCTGCCCGCGAGCGATCAGTTGAGGACGAGAATGACTCCGAGCAGGGAATAAATGCCGTGATACGCTTCCTCGAACATTCCATTTTTATCTCGATTGGCTGTAATTCCGACGTCGTTAGGAGTAATCGTCCTGTTGTAATCATTGACTAAAATCTGAAACATACCATCGAGGGAGCTCACATCGGAGGAGATGAATCTACGCGCCGTCTCGAATCTCTGCTGACGCGCGCTGAGCTGTTTTGAGTGATACCCTGCTCGGTGTTTGGACGAAACTCGCTTTGAAGATTTTCTGACTCCTCCTCTTGATCGCAAGTATTCCTCGACTTCAAAAAACGGAGCGCAATGGAAGTCGCCGAAATTATCACATTGGATAATTGCTGGAATGGAACTTGTACTAGTCACAAACATACATGGTTCGAATCGGAGCAAAAAATCGCGCACACACAAGCCTTGCCCGAATATGCTACCATGCCGTGTTGGTAGCAAGGAGCTATTTCCACTGTTGCTGTTCGACCGCGCGCCGAACCTGAGATTCGACGACCGATTACATCAAGGGGCTCTCGAATATTGACGTACAGAGAAAGGAGGCATGTTTCAGCCCGCCTCGTACTGCGTTCCTCGTTTTTGCAGTGTGTGCATCATCAGGCGCGTCGACGTGACAGAGTCCAATCTACATCGGCTGTTAAAGGAGTCGTGTCAGTGAACAAGCATCGGCATTGAGCTGTCTTGAAGGTGTCCTCTTGCTTACCGGAACGGCGTTGAAACAACCTCAAAACGGTATTAAGTAGAATTAGATCTGAGAGATCTCGAGTTCAGCACCCGCCAACTGAACTTCTCTCCGCCCCTCAACTGACGGAGTCGTCTCCTAGACATTCGTCATAAGTAATTGCCACCGGGTCCGATGGAGCTTCCTGAATGATCGCTCAAGACTCTGGTGGCGACCCCAACTCGAATGCCTGAGCGATTCCATGTCTGCGCGACGAATCAGCTCCCTAAAGGTTCCCAGATCGGCTGTTTTGCTTCTCGCTTCGCTGATTCCGATCGCTTTCTTTCAGCTCGCAACCGCAGCTAGAACACATCGCTGCCGTGAGTTGATACGTCCCGGAACAGTTTTTGCGCTTGCTTTCGGGGCCTCGAAAGTTAACATGGCTGAAGCGATTCGGAAGTGCGACACTCTCTATGAAGCCGGAGATTACGACGAGGCTTACGCCGAAATCATGAAAGCTAAGGAGGACCCGAACCCCGAGGTGCGGTGGCGGATCGTGAGAATGACCTTCAAAGGTATGTGATGATGAGAGCGTGGCGTTTCTGAACCATTGTTTCGTGAAGATCATAGAGAAGTCCCCTTATCCCCGTTCGCCGCCGTGCGCTAACATACGTCTCATCAGTTGCCGAGAAAACCGGTGACCCTGCAGCGAAAATAAAAGCCATCAGTGAAGGAATCGAAGCTCTCGAGAAGAACCTCGAACTGGCTCCGAACTGCCCGAATACCCACAAGTGGATCGCCATTTTGTTAGCGTCAAAAGATGAGCACGCCTCTTTCAAACACAAGATCGAAGAAGCTTTCCTGATTCGGGAGCATCTCGAAGTGAGTCGACTAATCTCAAATCTCCTCTCGGGGAGATTGATTGAGTCCAGAAAGGTTGTACCAAGCTTGAAACTTATGACGTTGCCTCGTTACAGAAAGCCCTCCATTACAACCCGAAAGACGGGTACGCGCACTACGTACTCGGCCGATGGTGTTACCAGGTCGCATCAGTCGGCTGGATACAGAGGAAAGCAGCTGCAGCTCTGTTCGCCTCACCCCCGGAGTCTTCTTACGAACAAGCGCTTGAACATTTCTTCAAAGCCGAGTCATGTGCGTGGCGAAAACTATGCCCTCCCGAGCTTTTTACTATCACGAGGCTCAATAACCCTTATGCAGTCGATTCATTTCATCTCGAGCTTTTTATTTTCCAGTGAATCCGGACATTTTCAACGCTTGTTTTCTGATGACGGCGAAATGTTTGCTGCAATTGGGAGAGAAGGACAAGGCCAAGGAATACCTGAAGAAGTGCATCGACAAAGTCGCGAAGGACGACGAATCGCGTAGAAATATTGACGAAGCTCAGGCCCTTGCGAAAAAGCATAAGATGTTCTGATGGGTTTCGGTGCTTTCCGAAATCATGGTACTAGAAAAACGTGGCAGCCTCTCGGGAGTGAAGTTAGCGATATTACTCGACTGCATTTTCTCTGAGAATGAATAGCGGAGACCGGACGGTTCTTCACTCCAGATACTCCAGAAGCGATCGAATGGGAGTCTGGGATGTTTATGAGCGTTAATCCGGCGGCTTACATCCATGATTATGGACTGAAAAACCGTGACTCTTATGTTTGGCAGCATCTAGATTATACGGCCCTGCAAATCGCGGGGCAGTTTTAGCACCACGCGTTCTGATTGAGCGAACATGACTGAGTTTTGGATGGAATATTACTTTATGCCGACGCTGGCTCTGAGGCCGTTATACGGCGCAGCCAACTACTGTGATCGTTATAGAATAAATATCACTGCACATACATCCGAACCGCTTTTCTCAGCGCACACGTCTTTGCCCTCCTTTTCACTCTGCTGAGACCCAGAACGGGAGAGTCGTAAGAGACTTGTTCAACTAGAACAGACGGTTTTATTCGTGCAGACGACAGCGTAATAACATCCCTACAGTTCCGGAGTCTCAGATGGCATTTTGTAGGCCGGGGGAAAACGGGCTAAATGCGACAACATGGTCGGCTCACTCTGGTGCGCGAATTTCCCGGTTGCGGCCTTGAACATCGGGATGCCGGTCTCGATTTCTCTCACTCTTGCGTACTGCGAAAGTTGAGAGAGAGGTCAGCTGGGGATCTTTTCGATGGTGTCAGATGAGACACATCGTCCTTTGTTTTTTGAGCTCCAGGTGAGCGGCTCTACATTTATAATAGCTCGCCAAGGTTTGACATGGCTGCATTTTCTTCATTCCCATATTCGACGAACTAGGACTTCTGACTTACTCTGTAACGGACCGCAGCGAATCCGGCAATGAAAGCGGCCGGCCAAACGGCACGCAGCTTGAAGGCGTGTGAAATGTAAGCTGTAGTAGCGAAGCCACCCCAGAAATGACACCAAGGAGTATCTTTGCCATTGATTTTGACCGCGACAGCATTCGCTGAAAAATCACTAACATTGATGAAGGCGAGACTACGTTTTGAGAGACGGGTTAGGAAAACGAATCCATTCACGAGATATTCCTCGGCGGCAGAGAATCTTCGACATACCCGCGATGAACACCCCTCCAGCGGTGATTCCCGGCCAAATATATAGGCTACCATGAGCGATAATTGGAACGAAAGTCCTGAGTCCCTGGTGCATGTAGGCATCGAACAGACCTATCGCGGCACTCGTTACGACAACTGGTTTGATTATGGCGGCAGCTTTGTATAAGTAATCCTGGTCTGCAGGGGAGTGATAGTAGGATCTTTTCAGAGGTGGGGGTCTCGGCTCCCTCTCTGGATGGACGCTGGAAGGTTGGAACCCCGTAAGTAAGTTTCACATACTGTCAATGGCATATTCACGCTGTTCGAGGAAGCTTTGTGGAGTCCGCAAAGGCACTCCGTTCCGGAGAAAGTTGCCGTCATCAATATTCGGAAGAGAATGTCGAGTCGGAAAACTCACAAATCCGGATATAATCTCGTGTCCCTGGGCTCCTTCGATTTCTCCATGGTTTCAGAGAACGAATCGCCAACTTTCTCTGAGATGACCCCGTCCGTAAACAAGCAGACTGCAGGTCTAACACAACAAGCTCTCTGCTACTAGATGTAGAACTGAACCGCGCGAACTTTGTATTCCGCTCCTCAGAGATCCCAAGAGCTCCGATTTCAGTTCTCTCGTGGATGTCGAGAGCTCATCTGTGGCTGGAGATCCGTAACGATTGGTCTACCTCCCATGATCAGGAAGCCTGGCGCTATTCTCCCAGCCAGAACCCTGGTCCTAGCAGAAGCTTTCGTGAGCAGTGATCAACGCTGGCTCAAAATGGAAGCCCCCTTTGTTTGACAATGTTGACTGATCCTTTCGCTCGAACTCTCTTGAGAACAGGATTTGCTCTGCCAGAAGAGCGAAGGTATTTCCCGCAGCTAGCAGGCATTGTAAGTGGAATGATTCATAGGCCACACGTTCGATTTTGATGCTTTGAGCGATGTGACGTGTTGCCAGAGACGAATTGCCCGAATTTTCCCGTTTGTGAAAGCGATGGCCGGAGCAACGCCTTCCGTTGACGTCTGTGTGAATGGAATTTCCACGAATCCTCTTCTTTCGCAAGATCTTGTTCTCCAAATACCTCATCCCTTGTTTTGGTGGCCAGGTTGCCAGAAACGAATGAGGGAGCAGGACGAAGATTCCGTTGCATCATCGTCTCGAATTCGGTTGTCTCCCTTTTTGTCTGTGATCGATTCGGAATGGGAACGTTCCAAGTCTGGGGACAGTTAGAGTTTTGTTATTAGAGAGGAAGTCCCATGGAATACCTCACGCGAGGGCGCTTCGAATCTCTTGAGTCGAGTGCTTTTCATCGGTACGTTCCACAGGGGAAGTCAGCATGAGCGCGAAGGAAACCGAACTGGAGCAATGTTTGGAAGAGGCCGAGAAACATCTGAAGACATCTTTTCTCAAACGTCAGCCCAATTACGAGTTGGCTGCCGACCGGTACCAGCGAGCCGCACAGTTGGCTCGCGGACAGCCCGCGAGACAGCGCGAGATACACTTGAAGGTGAGTTCCTCTTCTCATGGTTCTAGTATCATGAGTTGCTGTAGTCTGGTGTGCTAGGCCATGATCCCCCCAGAGAAACTAACATTCTACGCTTGACCCCACAGGCAGCTGACTGTTTCATCAAACAGGGCTCCTTCTATTCGGCTGGGAAACAGGTGGAGGCCGCGGCTCTGGTGTCCAGGGATATGAAAGATTTTGCACAAGTTTCTGCCCTCTTTGAGAGAGCAAGCAATCTCTTCGTCCAACACAGGTGGGGGAAACTCGGGCTCTTGAGAAAATCCATAACCCCAGGGTCACGATGCTAAACGCTACGGAAGCTGTCGTCATCGATTTCTATCTGATCCTTGTGAATTTATGTGTATATCCGGAGCATTTGGTTCTTTGTCATCTAGGAGCATCGATTCTGCCGCCCTGGTGCTTGAAAAAGGAGCGAAAATTTTGGAACAGCAAGAGACCCACTGGAAAGACGCCATCGCATTCTACAAACGTGGAGCAGAGCTTGCGCTGATGGAAGACAAAAATCGACAGGCCGGGGGTTTCTACGGCAACGCGTTGAAGATGGCTCTTAAACTGAAGGAGTGAGTCTACCTTTTCATCCTCAAGAATTTCCACCCAGCCATGAACGAATGAGCCCAAGTTAGCGAGCAGCACAAGGAATTCTCCATCTAGATCGGCTTTGCTGTCTCTCGGGGCAGTCTGTTGGGTCCCTCTAACATTATTGCGACGTTTCAGTTACGACGAAGCTCTCAATATGGTTCTCCGACAGCGTGAAAGCTACGAGCAAGATGGAGCCAGCGGCGATCTATCGGGGCGGCTGGTTGTGTATCAAATCCTCATCCAAATCGCTCGTGGGGATGAGATAGCTGCTCAAAAAGCTCTGCGGGACGGTTCCGGGTGGCTTGATCAAGAGCAGTACGAGATCATGAGTACGCTGCTGAAGGTAAATGCTATCGCAGAGAGTTCCCGAGAGGCGATGGAGAATCTCCATCACTGCTCCTCGACTAAGCTCTTCACATTCCGCGAAAAATCCTATCGATCGAGCTCAATGGCGATTGGGGGCGCAGAGTCACAGTAGAACTCATGGAATCGCTCTTTACAGGGATTCGATGAGCGCGAACCAGAGCTTATTGTACATGCGCTTGATCATCCTTTCTTGAAACACATGGACACCGAAATGGCGAAGGTTGCCCGGAACCTACGGCAAATGCACGCCGACAAGGCGAAGACAGAAAGCCAGGCTAGCGCTTCGACATCCAAAGTCGAGGCCGATGGCGGAAACGATGATGGCTTCGATGCGAGTGAACTTCTCTAAGATCGACGAACACGGCAATTTCCGCGAAGCGAGAGGAAATCGCGACCATATCCGGAACTGTTATGAACTCATCCGACCTTACTCGGGGATCATCGATCAATGAAATAGCGAACCGAGATTTTCCGCTGCTGCTCCAGTTAGACCGTCGGTAGCAATAGTGATACAGAAATGAAAGTTCTCGGCTGAATAGGAGACGCCAACTCTGGTTCTGTTCTGTTTAACTGCGGAGGAGAGGAGGAAAGAAGTAAATCTTCGCAACTTTGCTCCGCCTCAAGTATTGAAGATTCTCCATCGACTTAAGATTTGTATGTACATGTTTCCGAAGATGTGTTGATAACCATTGGGAGGACCCTGAGTATCTTTGAGTTGGTGAGGAAACTCTTGTGTTGTTGGGGTCGACTTGTCGTCGGTTCTGTTGTTGAGTTCCGTTGAGGGCTCTCGTTGGAGAAAGCAATAAAAACGAGACCGATTGCATCGTGTCTTCTGTTGGACCTTCCGTTCGGCTTCTCTGCTCAAGTGCTTTGGGATAGATATCCATTATTCCAATCGGATGACACTTCTGCTTCACAGGCGAGTACTCTCAGCGGAAGTGAGTTGCCCTCTCCCACTGCAGCAGGAGACTTTTTGTGTTACCAATCGTCTTTCGAGACGGCGTTCATAGAGTCCCAGTCGCTTCGGTATTCTCTTTTCCTTCAAGTTTGCTTCGTCGCACCTGCGGACGATGCTGGTCAGGGTCTCTGGAACCATTCCACTGTTCGCA
This sequence comes from Phytoseiulus persimilis, assembly GCA_037576195.1. Classification (NCBI taxonomy): domain Eukaryota; kingdom Metazoa; phylum Arthropoda; class Arachnida; order Mesostigmata; family Phytoseiidae; genus Phytoseiulus; species Phytoseiulus persimilis. The sequence goes on along the minus strand of CM075102.1, from coordinate 43,923,771 downwards.
TATGTTGAATCCAGTCCGCGATTCTTGTAGAGAAGGGTCGTTCACGAAACGGATCGACGTTTTTACTTTTGTTATGGAGTGCCCGGAGCGAACTCAGAGAACGACTCGCAAAAGGGAAAAAACGTTGGATTCAATGCCTCAGCGATTCAGGGGCTGTGAATTTAGCTCAGAGAGTTTTTTTTGCGTTCCTTGTCCTCCATTCCCGCCCGATTCTGCGCCACGTTGTTTGATTCTTGGTCGTTGTCGGAGTTGACACGTTCCTCTTTGCCACTCCACCGGTAGCATGAATCATGGACCGTGTAACGCTAGCTTTCTGACTCAGTGAGTCGGTCCATTAAGTCGAAACAACTCCGTGGATCGTTTCTCTGATCGCTCATATAAGAGAAATTCCCCCATCTATTCACTTTAAAGCCGCAGTTGCTCTCCTGTGCACAGGCTCCGAGTGAGGAGAGGTGGAGCGAGAATCGAATCAGGACAGCCTCGACGTAAACCTTCGATGTACTGTATCGACGCATGCCAGAGAGTGCTCCCGTATATCGGTTCGTGAGTGGTTCCGGAACTCAGGCTCTTTCTTGGCTTTCGCAACTCTAACAGAAATCCAGTCCGGTCAACAACGTTTCCCGGGAGGACTCCAACGGCTATCATAACTCAGGTTGCGATACCAGTATCGAATTCCTGTCAACCCTCTGAGATCGATTTTTTTTTGTTCCGCGACCAACGAATAGTCGGTTGCTCTCGGGTTGAGAGACTGCTTACGAAGACAGGATAGCTGCGGAACACGATAGAGCGAAACGTCATGCGCATGATTAAACGGAATGCAATTTATTATTACTCGGTCATTCGTCAGTTATACCGCTTCCCCTCTCTTTCTCGTCCGCTGGTACACATTTCAATGTCTCCCACAATCACAAATCGTAGCACACTCATACATTCGATTTAGCAATTTTCTGCCAGAGTTGGATTTCAAAAAGTCTTTGTCTTCGCGCTTTCATCCTCAGATCACTATCGTACGAGAAGCATTCGATGGAAAAATTCAAATACTCCGGAACTTTTGGACTAGAAATGTGTTTTGTGACAGTGCCGCTGCTTCAGCAGACCCGATCTATAGAGTGGTGAGCGACTGTCAGGATGTATTTAAACCTTGATACCAATTTTTTTGGCCAGCTTTCGGGCTTCTTCCACGTTGTCGAGTGTGTCCTTGTCGGTTTCCTTGTCGTCAGGGATCTGAACACACTTTTTGAGATATTCCGATGCCTCTTGTTTCTTGCCCAAATCGATGAGCGTTCGAGCCAAGCAGAGGTGATTCTCGTTGAAAATGGTGGGGCACACTGGAAATCATTGATCATGTTCATTGGTGGCGCCGAAGCGATCCCGATTGGCGGAAAACAGCGGACCAAGTGAAATTAAAACCTCTTCACCGCCGCCGTAACACAAATAGCGCGGTAGACAAAATTGACACGCCAGTTGCAGCGATCGCTGTCTGGTCAAAATGCACGATACGACGACCAGGACGATTTCACTTACATTCTTCGGCTTTCTTGAAATGGCTGGCAGCCTCCTCATACGTCGACTCCGGAGGCTTTTTGCACAAAGCCGCAGCGGCTTTCTTCTGCAGCCAGCTGATGCAAGCGACCTTGTAGCACCATTGGCCGAGTACGTGATAAGCAAACTCTGAGTTGGGGTTGATCTGGAGGCATTTCTGAATTCAAGCAGACAATCGTTTTAGAAGATTTCTATTGGGCTAGCTCGTGACAGCCAAGCAATCAAGCGCGAATCGGTCTGAGCAGACACTCATGGCCAGCTTGGCAGTAAGTCAGTGTGGTAGCTCGTACGTCCGCCCGCCGACCAGATGGATGTCCGGCCGACCGCCATGCGGGCGAGTTTCAAAAGTGCTGTGGATGACGTGAGACTAGAGTGTACCTAGAATGAACTCTGTCGAGCTGCGACTCGTTGGATCACATCGGAGAACGCGGCCATAATGGGCGAAAGTCAAGCGTCAATCTCTGTTCAATGAAGTACGTCTCATAGAATAGCGATCGACGCCACTCCGCTCCTAGATATGCGGGTATTCCGATGGGATGCGCTCAACTTCGCCACAAGTAGAACTATCCATGGCCGTAAGCCGTATCATTGCAGGGCATACGAGAGGCTTAGGCACTCGAGAAGCTGATATTTTCGCAATTGAGCAACGTTTGGTTTTTCGGGAGACTTGGGAAACTTACGTCCAAGTGTTCTCGGATCAAGAATGCTTCCTCGATCTGCTGCTTGAAGGTATCATGTTTGTCCTTGCACCCTAAGGCGATGGCGTACCAGATATGAGAGTTCCAGCACTCTGGATGGTTCTCAAGGTTCTTAGAGAGGATCTTCAGACTTTCTCCGATAGCCTTGTGCTTGGGACCCGGACCTTTGTGTTCGGCCTCTGGAAGACGCAAAAATAGCCATCAGAAAGCGGCCGATTCGAGTACAATTCTGGAGTTCCTGAGGAGGATTATCGACAGAACTCCCATAGTTGGTTCCATTGGACCGCTTCCGATACGATGCTACAGAGCGGTGGTGGGAGGCCATAAGACAGGGTTCTCCGGCTATCGATAAGGAGAAGGTTGTGATTTCCATGCTTGGAGAGGCACCGTGTGTATCTGAGGACAGACAAGTTTGGTGCGGGAGTCCACGGTGCGAACCGGCGGAGTGCCGAAGACTGCATGGAATCACCACTCAACAAGACGATGGCATTCAACTCTCCGCAAAGGCCGAGTGGGGTATATCTCAACAAAACACCCACGCATGGTTGCATCGTGCGTCTCAACGATATAAACGATCGAATTAATCCCAGAGAGGATTCTTTGTGCTGCCAACTCAGAAGCTAACGAGCAGAGAAACATCGCCAAGTAAAGTCATTGGACCTAACAAACTTCAACTTAGTCAGCGTCTGTCTGATTTCCTCTGGTTAAGGTCTCGTTTACAAACTCTTCCGCTGATCACATGGTAACTCGAGAAACTCCACTGAGGGATATACAAATACGTAGCCTGAGTCAGTCCCGCTGAATCCTGCACATTATTGGTGGCGTAATGGAATTTGGGGCCCCTGGGAGCCCATGACTGCCAGGGGGAGTCGAGCATCACTGCTATGGTAGAGCTCAATACATGTTCCTCTACTGAACTCCATAATGGAGAAAGCTGCATCGCCTTAAGGAACTTCCAGATGATTCCGTCGACCAGCTTGAATCCCACTGCCGTTCAGGGTGGGTAAGCTCACCCAACATTAAGTTCCATTGGAATGTTCAACGGAGGATTTCGCCGAGAGTCAACAATGGCTGAAATGTCAAAAACCTCATGCAGAATGGAGGATTCGACCTGGAGCTGTCTGAATAGAAATTGAGTGGGAGCCGGGATGGCGGAACGGGGCACCCACACATTCAATATGAATCACCCCGATGGCGCTGTACGACAGCCCTTGCAGCTCTTCGCGCTATCCCCATTCGAACTGAAGATGGTCGATTCGGGAACAGTGCCACGGATTCTCGCTCGCACCGATCGGAACTTGGGAACAACTGATCCATTGGCCGATCTCACGAAGCTATTCGAGCGGCAACTGTCACGCAGCCCACACCGCGCTTCCAAGAGTTTGTTCAATCGAAACACAGATGAACTCACCTTTGTAGATGGATCTGGCGTACCTCCACTGAACCTCTGGAGATGGATCGTCTTTGAAAGCCGCTATGGTTCCGAGTGCTTCGACGTGGTGACCGGTTTTGAAAAGCAGATCGCATCGCTCAACAGCAGCTTCCATTTCCCCGATTTTTAGTGCTCGAGTTCTGTTCGTCGAGAGCGTTCAGAAACGAATGAGTCCGCTTCGAGCGAGCTCCAGCTTTCCACTGCTCGATGTTGTCGTAGATCTAGTCGACGTTAAGTTGCGTGGCGGGCGGATAAGCAGTCAGGCGACGGTAACGTAGACTCACTCAAGAGAGGAGTTCTCCTGAGAAGAGGGAGAAGAGGGAAGAGAAAACACCGGGCTGCAAGGGGCGTGGATTAAGATTTCGACGTACAAGGTTGCGTCTGTCAAACGGCAAACTATTGCGATCCACTGTCTGAGCGTTGCCGCCGCGAGCAAAACCGCGCTGCTGCTGCCGCCGCTACTTCCTTTCCCGGCAGTACTGTCACTCTCAGTCAGCCCAAAGGCCGAAGCACTTGACGCGCCTTTTCGCCTGACTCTTGCCGATCACCGCACACCAGCGCCGTCCGTCGTCAGGCTTTATCTCGTTCTAACTTTGCCTGACCGTCTGACGACGGATCGGCGGCACCGGCATCGATGATTAAAAGATGGAAGCGAAGTCGATGAGGGAGGGCTGATCGCACGCTTCCCGACATCGGGGATGATAAAATCAACGATCATGACGTCGTCAATGAGGACGTTCTATAAGCGCGCTCAAGAGCTGTCCTCTGTCGACGCCTATGTCTGCTCGATGCAATGCTTACGACTATTGCCTATAATCTTCGAGTTTAGATAAGTACACGCCCCCAACGAGATAGGTACTGTCCTTAACTTGGCTCCTCACCCATCGTCCTTTGTGATTCCTCCTTGATTCCATTATCTTCGTTCGTGGATCGGTGCGGAAACTTGTCACCGATGGAATCCTCGCATTTCACCCGCTATCCGACACCATCCACCTGAAAACACTCTACGCGATCTGAAGAATCGCAAAACACCTAGCACTCGATAACAGACAGTAACACAGTCTTTCCAGAAACGTGTTGACACTGTTCCACGCTGACTCACTAGCTACTGCGCCGAACCGAACTTGATTACAATAAACGAGACAGAAAACGAGCTGAACAGCGCTTTCTTTCGCGAACGGCAGGCGGAACGTTCTCGCAGAGCGAACAGCATTTACTCAGTCTGCATAACGTCTACCCGAATAATTCCATTCTTCGACGTGACGCATTCCGGGCTTTCGAATTCACCCTATTAATAGGAACCCGAGAGTCTCCAACTACGGGCTTTTAGTTCCGTGGCGATGCTGGCGACCTTCGACCTTGGCCCTAGTTAGGAATCTCAAAACAGGTCTGGCAGCGTGTCAGAGTCAGGTGATGATAACAAACGCGATGAACTCTGCTCAATCTAGGACGAGAAGGAATCGACAGCTATTGTTTCCTTTCTGGAATCGACTATTGGATGAGATTTGCGGAACTCGTCTCGATGAGCTTTGCAAAACCGAACGCGACGAAGAAATGTTGCGGAGGAGTTAAGCGGGATCAGTTAATTGCGGTTCTACCAATCAGCCGAGCAAGTGATAAACAAACTTCTGTATTATCGAACGAGGGCGATCAGGTGTTGTATGCTACACCAGCACCATCAGCTACCCGAGCCGTGGAAGAAGTTTACGGTATGCGAGCCAGACTTCCTTGTGACGACCTTGCCCAACGCCAGCGGCTGAACATCGACACCAAGCTACAATGGGACGCTCGGCTGGGTACGGCCCCTCGAGCACATCTTTGGTCGGTTTGCACAAGCTGAAGATGGATAACAATCGTCTCTTAAGAACGTTAGGGAGTTCGTTTTTCACACAAGAAGACACTCTGAAGCGTTCTATAACTTCTTCCGGTTACTCACTGCGAGGTGGTACTTCTCCGGACCGACTCGCAAAGGCTATAACTCGGTGCAGCTTGGGCTTCCCTCATGTCTCAGACTGGATCCGAGACGGTCTCGGTGCGTATTTGTTCCGGTTCGTTGCTCCAAATCTGGTGGCGTGCTCTTGGGGGAAAGGCTTCCGGCTCTGGAAACATGAGGAATCTTCCGACCGAGTAGGTGAATTCAAGTTCTACGAAGTGCATGGCGCTCCCATGGCCGCTTGGGGGTCATGATTCATGACTCAATCAATCGTCTCAATCCCAATGAAAATTGATCCTCGAGACATAAGCGTCCGACGAGGAAGTGTGACCACGAAAATGAGTTATTTCGGGCGAATCTATCCTTCCAGGTTCCAGACCAATGGAGATATGTGGGTTACTCAGCACCAGTCGGCCTTTGCGCTTTGCGCCGCTCGACTGCGGTCCCTGGCATAGAGACATTTTTCTCTCCCTTCATTGGGCCCGCATCATCCCTAAAACTGTCTTCCCGTTCGGTTGATTTAAACATGTTGTTATGGTCAGATCGACTTCCCAATCACCTCCTTCGACTCAACAAAAGTATGATCACGTCGACCCCGGAATAACCTCATTCGACTCCAAAAGTCAGACCGATCCGGAATCACCTCTCACGACCCGGATAAGTATGATCAGATCGGATGCCCCCGCTTCGAGGCAGAGTTCGAGCTGCCTCAGCGCTGAAGCTTACTCAGACCCCGATCTCTCGAGTTCGGTCAAGGGGACTTACATGAGCGTCCAAAATGGAGCCTCCCACTTCACTCATCACATGGACGGCTCGATTCCCATCTGCGCCGGCCAAGAAAGTTACTCTCCTTTCCAAGCTGACTGACGGTCTCCGGGCGCCGAGTTGGAAGCTCATCGAAGACCTGTCAGTATGTCTTCACTTTTATGAAAAGCTCATCGTCTCTGAAATTCGATACTGCCCCGATTTTGACGAGGTCCGCGGCTATTAGAGTGGATGGCTGCGGAGATGAGCGGAGGGCAAGACGAGCTGCTCAGCCCTAACTTCAAGACGGGACTCTCGGTTGAATGGTCCAAGCTGAAATTGTTGCAGTTTTCGCTCACGGGTTGTTTGGGCCGATGTTTAATTCCGGAGAACGTTTCGCACTCTTACTTCGCTAACAAGGACCCCCAGGTGGAGGTGGTGTGTAAATTGGTGGTGGTTGTAAGGTGGTTCTGGTTGATCATTATACCACCGGAGCTTTGCCACGAACTCAGCATCGATACCATTGGTTTCCGTCCGCGGTCTCGACATCGGACCCTGTCCCGAATCATGTCGCTGCGGGTTTCGGGACTCCGCCAAAAAAAGTTTTACCTCCGGACCGACGCCTCACTCATGCATTCGCTATTTCGATACGAATCTCTCCGTGGACGCTCCGCCCGTTTTTTTTCCTCCTGAAACTGAGACTCGATTCGGAAGACTCGAGTTTTGGATTCCGAATAGAAGCCTTGGCAGCGGTCTCCGATGCGGTTTTGGGAAAGGCGACGTCAGGGTCATCTCCCGCGCCATCGAATTCCCTATCGAATTTCCATGAAAAGCATCCTGCTTCGATATTCGAAAAGCCGTGGAATTCGCTGGTTAGCAACAATGCCGTCCGATAAGACTGACAGAGCGCAAGGGTCTCCCGTGGTCGAACGTTTTATCGAAGACTCCAAAGGCCAGCCCAGAACTTCTCTCTCCGTGCCACGTTGGAGGCTCCTTGTTCGGAATCCTCTGATCTCTGAATATATGGCTGTGTGTTCTCGGAAACACATGTACCCTTGCAATTCTGGCTCATTCCAGCTTTTTCTGAAAGAAGTGAGCTTCATAGAAATCCGGGCGAGATGATCTCTGAAGATGATCGTGGAATGCTATTTATACGAAGCCGCTGCAGCTGGGAAGAGCAACGATTCAGAAATTTGGGAGACTTGTGGAGCATACGAGACGATGATGAGAATCCTTCTCAGCTGATTTCCTCGTTCGAGGTTCTCATCCACACCTCGAAGCTACAAAGTTTGGATGAGTCATCGTGCAACATCAATCAGGCATTTTCCAGTCACCCGAATATATACTCGATATCATTCAAGAGAGCTCCTGAGCAGGCGCTTCGTGACTACATGGAAGGAAAGTTGGATGTTCGTGTGAATAGCTCCGATAAAAGCCCATACTTTGATAGCTATTTTTTGTCAGTCTTATCGGGCGCTCAATATCCAGGCTTAATCGAACAGATTTCGACGTTGAAACAATTGGAGATAGCTCGGTGGATACTTTGAAGCCGTCGAATGATCTTGAACCGGCCCAAGAGTCATTCCCGACGAACAGCTCTTTCTTCACAGTTCCAAGAAGGCCCCGTCCTTCTTTGATCAGGGAAGACACGTATCTGCTCCACGCTATCGTTCTAACATGTTATATTGGGTAAAAAGTTGACTAGGTGATATTTGGAATCCTCGACTGCAACTGAGTTAACATTCCGAGCGGCTTGCATGTAGCGCTGGGAGCACTGAGTCAATAACAGAAACAGAGTTCGGTCTTTTGTGCTAAATTAGCTCAAACACAGAGCTAATTTGAAGCCATTGCCCTCGAGGGGCCGAGTCCAGTTGATTGCTCCTCGAAGCATTCCCTGGGAAGTAGTTCGAGATTAATTTGGTCAAGCAGGCACCATTTCCCGTGCTCCATGAGATGCTTCCCATATGATTTCAGGCAATCCAGGATCCTGGCTAACAGCAATTACAGCAACGTGGCGTGTAGCAAACAGATTCGTTCTCTGCGCCCCAAACAATTGTTTTCTGGTCTACATGCGGGCTACTGGAGTTTCTCCCGGATTTTTGCTGCGGCGCAGTCTGGAAATCCAGCCAGAGGCTCAAAGGCTGATATCCAAGCAAGCAAAGCCGGAGATAAAATCTGCTCTCTGCACCGTGGAAATTATTTCCGGAATCTGGTGCACGTATGTCACCCCTGGAAGCTTTTTTCGTCACCCTATCCCGGAATCCATGTGGAACTCGGAATGTAGAATGACTCCACCATTATCCCCCTGTTCCTCCGATATTGTCGCAAAGTGCCGAATATGAACGGAAGGCTATCGAATACGCGTGCGGGCGTACCGAAAGAGCTGAAACGAGCGAGAACTCATTGCTCCTTTTCCGATCTCAAACGACAGGGATAACTATATTTCCTGATTGATGTTTTCCAGAAATACAAGTTTCAAGCCAACAAGTCCGTTGCATGAGGTTCGCAGCGACCAGCCGAGATTGGAGTGAAAGCGATTTCTTTTCTTGGGGCGAATCTTAAATCTTGGAAGCTCAAGCTCGGTAAGAGCTCACCTGGGTCGAGGAAAAGACTTGGAACCTGAATTTATTGGTCCATGTCCGTGATAAAAGTGCCGCTGTCTCCCTGCCGTGGAGACAAAACGCTGTCGAGCTCGAATTGTGCGGTCAGGTTGATCTCAGTAACGAAATCGAAACGACCTTCCCTCGCGGTCCCATTTTCTCTCGCAAAATGGATTAAACAGCGGAATTCCAGGGAAATTCCTGTATTAGCTGGAGGGCAAGAAGCATGTAAGACGGGCATGCCAGCAAACGACACGACGCATGCTAGAGCCTGAATCCTGGAGAGACAACGATGGATGGGATACAGCAAGATGAGGAATGGGTCGATTGAATTCCAGTAAAAAATAAAATTCAGCATGTTCACTCTCATTGCACGATTGCTGACCTTCGCGGAACAATACGCGTGACTAGGCTTTTTTCAGCCCCGATGGGCTTGCTCTACGCGGTCATGGCTGACATCGGCAGAGCTCTCCTTCCTCAGGCTCAAGCAAGGTGGGAACATCGGAGATCATCTCCAGAGAGTTGCCTAGCGGTGTGATCCGAACCAGCGGCGTATCAATCTAAGGAATATTGCGCGGTGCACCCATGGTCCAACAAACACATCGAACATATACCACAGCGCCACTAACCCCACTCACAAATCAGGTTGCAACAGCAGGCAAGGTCGTGATGAACCGGCTTCAACGGCTGCTACTGCCCGTCATCATGGCAGCTGTCCCGGTTGGGGGAGACTTTCTTGTTAGCGGCACTTCGCACCAGTTCTGGCCCAAACTGCCCGCTCGTTCTTCAGTTCCGGGACACCGCTGCATCCGCGGTCAACGTGGCGGTCCCGTTTGAGGACGCCCTCTTTTTCTTGCCGCTGGGGAACACTCAGAGCAAGCTTCAATGCGCTCCTCCCCGAAGTAATCGAGGCTTGGAAGGATCTCATTATATTCCGAGCCTTGACTCCTCTCCGAAGTAATCAAGGCTTGGAAGGATCTCATTATATTCCGAGCCTTGACTCCTCTCCGAAGTAATCAAGGCTTGGAAGGATCTCATTATATTCCAAGCCCTGACTCCTCTCCGAAGTAATCAGGGCTTGGAAGAATCTCATTATATTCCAAGCCTTGACTCCTCTCCGAAGTAATCAAGGCTTGGAAGATAATGATATCCTCTACCTGAGGGCTAGAATGTTTGTATCGGATTTTTAATGTCTTCCGAACATTTGCTGTGGGAGATCCATGATGGGGAAGGAATCGTGAGTGAGCGAAATAATTTGGTAGATCTATTCGTGGAATTCCCATACGATGATTGATGGCTCATCTGTCGATCCGTTGAATTCCGCGTAGTATCGTTGGCAACGTATTTTCAGGAGCAGATTCAGAAGTGCCGCCAGTGGGCTGAGTCGGATCGACGCCCAATAGCTGAGGGAGAATTTTGAATGGCTTCAACATGCGGGAACTGTGTCGAGAAGCTGGACAGACCCAAGATCGGCCTCCTCTGCTCCCCCAGGACCGCTTTTTGAGAGATGCTAGCATGAGGTTCATCATTTGATCAGGCTTCGTGAACAGGCACGAACTGATTAAGAGCCGTCGAAGCGAGCGGCGCACCGGGCCGCGACAGAGGATTTTCTCTCCCGGTTCCGTCCCGAGCAACCAGGAAATATGTCGTACCCAGTATGGTCACTCGCGTGGTTCTCCGAATTCCCCCCGGAGAACACACCTCGTGGAGAAAAATATTCATTAGCGCTAGCGGATTCTAGACTTGATATAGAATAACGTTTTCTAGAAGAAAGCTTCCTTATTCCGTGAGCGGAAAAGTACAGGGTTGCTGGGAAGCTGTTCCCGGTTAAGGAATGACGATGTTCCGTGGGGTCTTCCTTCCCAGGTAGACGTGAGGATCCATGGGGCGAGGGTTGGAGCCCAGGGACATGCCTGAGCAGCATTTCTCCCGCAGTTCTGAACCAGGTCGACTTTTCGCTCTGATTTCTCTGTAGAGAGGAATGAAATCTCGGCGGGTCCTGCTGGTCGCTGCTCTGGGCTGCGGTTGAAGAGTTAATCCATGGAAACCGCGTACCCGGCCGCCAATCACGGTGATCAAATCATTTGAAAATGTTTCAAGTAGAAAGATCCGGGGGATTGTGTTGTGCTTCCCATCATGCCTGCAATCATGCATGAGAATTCACAACGGGGCCAGGAATGTGGCATCGTTCAGAGACCCCTGAATCCAACGGAGTTGCATCACGTCTCTGCCCGTTCTTCGCTCTCATGAAGAAACCGTCTTGCGTCTCAAATCTCAGTGTGATGACGGAGCACTTCATAGAACGAACAAGTTCTGAGATGGGAGATGTATTCTGGCTAATGTAGAGAGCGAAGAGCGGAAACTCTTCGCCTCTTCAGTATCCCAGTATCCTCTCCCGATTCTTCCATAAACGGTCCTTTGAGCTGCGTTGAAAGTGCTGCCCCGGATGGAGGTCTCCTACAGTTTTTCGTCTGATATGAAAAAGGGGTGAAAGAAGGCCGGGGTCCGGCGAGCCTCGCAGCTGTTCTTCGGCGGAGCAGTGACCTGGGCTGCTCTCGGCCAGTACCGTAACGAGGGTGGAAGGCAGAAGGGCGGACCGCCCGGGCACCTCCTGACCGAGCAGCACCGGGAGTACCGTTTGCAGCTTCGCACTAGAGCTCCTGAAGCTCAACAAGGAGGATAATTTCGACATGGGCGTCCTGAAGATCGTGGTTCCTCCCCTTCTCTCTGGAATCGATTAGGCCATATCTTCGCTCCAGTTTGAGCCAACTGCGACTCTCAAACCTGTGGCCCCGTCGATCGAGCATTCCCCCTAAAATAACATCGATATTGGCGATGCGGTCAATTGATTCGCTATGATGAGAGCCCGCAAGGTTCACCCTTGGAGCTTGTATCCGCCTGGATGATAGTCTTCCCCTAGCGAATCAGCTAATTTGATGTTTTAATTCTCTGATTTGAAGGGCGAGGGGGGGAATTTTCGTTGGCCGCTGCGGGCACCGGAGGCCCTTGTGACGCCACTTCCCTTGGCTCCTCAATTTCATCCTGAGTTCGAACTTGGAACAGGCAGATCTCAGTCTTCCGTGCCAGAGATTCAGCCACCATGCGCAAAAATCTGAGACACACAGGCAGGAATATTCGAGCGGTCTCAGGATAAGAATAAGCAGGGAATCATCCCACGGGCCGCGGTCTCGGTCCCTACCGAGTCTCCGCGCAAACGCATCCATCCATTCATCCGTTGCCCCATATCCGAACGCCTTGCCCTGAGTGCGGGCCCTCCCTCCCGACGTCTCTACAGCTTCGCAGCAAACAAGGGCAATTCTCCCTGCACCGTCTACAGCTTCCGGATGCGATCGATAGATGAGCGAGTTCAGGAACAGCTGTGCATCTTGACGGTTGTTTTTTGAGGTTTGTTTTGAGCATTGAATATTCCTCGACGAACAGTGCCAGATGACGACACTCTGAAACTTTGTGTCGAACGAATCTCGATACTCATCATTCATTCTGGAGTTGATATTATTTCGTCTAGCACGGAGACCTGCCAACGATCGGAATGAACGTTGAGCCCCGGAATACCGTTCGGGGCTCCTTAGCGAGACTCGGAGCCCTCATCCCCCGGCCTTTCAAGGACTGGCATCCTTATCGTCGAGCGCAACTCGCACATTTGGTATTTTGCGCGATGGGAATAGGGGTTTCAATGTACGCTCTCTACGTTGAAGTGAACAAAATCAGAACACCCGGTTACCAACCGATGTGTGATATATCTGAGCATGTCAAGTGCTCTCAGATCCTCGTATCAGAGTGAGTTATCTCCGAAACGCATTCTTCCGCGTGTGGCGACGTGAGTGGTTCGGGGATGAGCAGAACTAATGTTATTCGATCGGTTCGACTTTCAGATACTCTCGTGGGTTCGGGCTCCTAGGAAGCTTGTTCGGACAAGATTCTCCGCTGAATATGTCTAACTGTGCGCTTGGAATCGTGTTTTATATGATCGTTTTCTGTCTGGGTGAGTTCATGGTTCTCTGTAGGCTGAAGACCATCACGATGGGAAGGACTGTGGATCGAGTTGCTTCCAATAATTCCTCAATATTCCTCCCAAGGCTTGATACATCAGCCCACAGTGCTGTACCTGACGGTCTGGTTTGTGATCGCTGCCAACGTGATGTCGATGTACCTCATGGCTGTGCTGATTTTCGTCTTGAACGATTTCTGTGTCGTCTGTGCCACTATATACGCCATAAACTCATTGTTGATGCTGGCTACGTTCTTCCGTTACGCTTGCAGCCCCAAAATAGCGCAAGAGAGAATGTTCAAAGAGAGTCGGAAAAAATACAATTGAGGGAAGGGCGGTGTTGGCACAGAGGAAATGATGAATAAAAACATGCCATGGTCGCGAGCGCGCTGTGATTTCGTCTTCAATAATCATTCCGAGAATACCCCAGTTCATGCGTTCCCAGGTCCAGGAATCGGCCCGTGTACGCGGACCGCTGATGCGTTTTTGATTTGATGCTCGATGTTGGGGACCCGTCTTCTGTGGATGGATTCTTGAAACCGTAATACTAATCAAATACGAGGCCGTCAGTGAAGCAGAAGGAAGAGTCCAGATCTCTTTCCAAGTTACGCTGAATCCACTGGCTTTAATCTGAACTTGTTCGATTCCACGAATGCTTCCGCAGAGGAGAAACAGAGGCTCGAGTGCGGATAGAGCAGCTGTGCACACAGTCTGCGGCTGTGCTGCTCAAGCCTCTTTTCACGGCCTAATGTGGCCGCAACTCTCAGGAACTACCACTAAGCTAGAGCACTCTACGGGACGCGAAGAACGCGATGCGACGTTCTCCGACGATATTTCACATCCCACACTCGCACATAGAGCACTCATCTCTCAGCCGGCAAAAAATTGAAACTGCTTTGGTAGGCGTTCGCGGCGAGTCAGCTCTTCGGAACCAAGTAGGAGCTGAATCCCATAATATCTGAACTCTTCAGTCGAGGCTGCTGAAATCCACTTGTTTCTTATAGGCGGTTCCATCACTGACTTGGACAGGATAGTAATATCTGAAAGAAGAACCAACGCGTCATTAGAGTGAATCCTCGGCAGCTTAGCGAATTGCCCTCATTTAATCGCGAATCGATTGTGAGACAAGAGGAGAGCGTCTAAAGTCTTGAGCTCTCGGAACGAAGGATTCATTTCGATACACAGAGGTGAGCTCCACAAAGGTGCCGCGCATCTCTCGCCAACAGCACGTGACTAAGGAGCTCCATGACACTCGACTCCATGCGAACCGGAGTGGATCGAAGAAGAATACTTGGGTCGAATGGAGCCTCGGAAGATCGCGAATGCGCTGAAGCTCGCTCATCTTCGCTTCCGACAACAAGATACAGTCTTGAAATTCACACGCAATGCGAGAGAACACAAACTATTCCCTCAGCAGCGTTCTCTCACACGGTTTCAAGTTCGCGATTTTATACAGGGCGTTGGCGGCAGAGTTTTGACTTTTGAAGGCTAGAGGAGTTCTAAAGAGCAAACTTCCAAAAACCCATCCCCGGGATGTCCTCCTTGCGGTTTTTCATTTCCATCGGGAAGAATCTAACCGTCGGCGATGAGAGAGCTCGAACGACCAAGCGTCGAACTCCGTCGTCGATCGTAATTTCGAAAAACAGGCAATTCCCCAATTCCGTGGCCATAGGCCTGAACGGCGAATCTTCCGGAGACGTCGAATTTGCCAGAGCTGGCAATTCTTTCCCTCATCCAAGAGTAGAAGCTCACTTGGATACGGAGGGAATTTCACTGGCGATCGAAGTTTTGACTATTCATGACTCAATCGGACGACTAGCTTTGACAGTTTTCCAGAACCATTCGGAGGGCGGAGTTCTTTGAGCCCAAGGAAGACGAGTCTTCCCTAGCGGAGGGAGAGGAATTCGAGGAGTGGGCACTGCGTGTTCCGGAGCATCCGAATCGCAATCTTCGCAAATCAGAGCTGTGCTTGCGAAGGCAGAGCTATCGGGTTTGGCACTTCTCCGTTCCTCGTAAGGCGCATTCCTTGGTCAACTACTTCGATATGATGAAGGCGAGGCGAGCCGTTTCAGGCGAGATGAGTTTCGCAGGTTTGGGTTCGTACCTCCAGAACATCGAAGATCCACGTGTGGAACCATTGAGTTGCCCAAGTTTCTTAAGGTGTGCGTAGCACTGAGTCCAGTTGGAGTAGAGAGCAACATGAGGCGGACCTCCCGCAGCGATAGGCGCTCCGCTCACAGACATCACGGTGCTGACGAGTGTGAATGGATATGTCAACGAGCTCGCCAGGAAGCTTGACATAGAAGAGATGTAGCTGCGAACCTGCAACGAGTCGAGGACCACGACTGTCAACATCAGAGAATGGAGGAATCATCATGGCCCGAATCTTCGCCGCATCTTCGTTAGCAATCGAAGCGATTCAAAATCATCTGGCGAACGTTCCCATGCGGCAACCCTCGTCGAAACCCGAGCCCGCTAGAACTCA
Source organism: Phytoseiulus persimilis (assembly GCA_037576195.1). Classification (NCBI taxonomy): domain Eukaryota; kingdom Metazoa; phylum Arthropoda; class Arachnida; order Mesostigmata; family Phytoseiidae; genus Phytoseiulus; species Phytoseiulus persimilis. The sequence continues at coordinate 43,908,328 of CM075102.1, read as the reverse complement.
CCGTCGTATCCTCTATAACGTAGGTATTTATCAGGAACGATATCGTGGCAGCGACCCAAATCCGCAAGACTTCTCCATAAATTCTCGGGAGCAAGCCGCTCCACAAACCCGACAATCCTTCTTCTTTGTAAATATCTATCAGAGAGCCCAATACGGAGTTGTATTTGGTTTCCCGACCTATGAATTGAGCCATCATTCGAATTGTGATAACTCGGAACGGCTGTGCGGCTGTGATCGCTGCGGCATAGGCGACCGACTCCTGACTAGTGCGTTTGATGAAGTTAATTATCTTTTCACTGTCCGTTGCCAGGGTTTGGTCTTCATCGAAAGAAGACACGGGAGGCGATCTGGTCGTAACCTGTGAACGAGAATTTTCAGATGAGGAGCTCGCGAACAGCGGAACGCTTTCGCCAATAACCAGGACCAGAGACTTCATGCACTGACGGATCCGAGCCACACCTATTGACATACCAAGTCTGCTCAGAAATATGTGCGACGTGCATGGAAAAGAGACATTTTGGAACGGGGAATTTTCATACATGATTTCCGTACTCGTCAAAAAGGCTCGCATATATGTGGAAGTTGCTCGAACAAGTCAGTGCATGAAGTCTCCGGCCCTACTACTACTACTAATGACACCGCTCAACGGCACTTACGAAAACGAAACACGAGTCGTAGACGATACGTCCTGTGATGCTCGCGCCTAGACCTCGATAAAGTCCGAAGTATCCATCGACACGTCTGAGATGCCTGAAGCGAATAGAAAGTTACAACCTGTTTTCGGCCTAAAGAGACGAACGGCTGACTTATCCGTTCCGGCCTTCGCCAGGCGATCGGATCCGTGAGTTGATCAGTCGAGAGTTCTCCTCCTGCTACAGTAACTAGACTCACCCAATATAGGCGAATACTCCGGGCAGTCTCAGCACGGGCCTTCTGAAAATTGTGTGCGATGGCTTTGGTGCCAAAGGTTCGAAACCGATCTGCATCAGAGTTTTTGCATAGTCGAGAGGGTGCATCACGACAGTCATGGCAGTTTTGCCAACCACGGACAACCTGCAACGGCAAGCAATTCAGGACAAGCACGACAGAAGTAGCGGGTTCGGGAAGTTGACAACGTCGTATCCGAGTCACAGGCTCCAAGCGTGGAGCTCTCCCAGAGATGGAATTGAGTTTGCAAGTCAGGAACGTCAAGGGAATACCCTCGAGGACTCACCATGGTTCGGCTTTGTCGTCGGATTCGGTGATTCGATTCTCAGCTCGCCTCCGCGTTTGCAGGTTGAGCTCGTCGCCCATCGTGACGGGGACCGGTGTGGTTCTTCTTCCACAATTCTTCCGCTGTTCGGCCCCAGAACGCGCGGACACGCCTGTGTCCCTGCAGGCTTCTGATGCTCTTCCGCCGTGAAGCACTGTCCCTGCACGCCTGCAGTCGTGAGAGTCCAAGACTCAGAATGAAGCAGCTGTGAGCTCGGAGGCGGGAACTCGAGATTTATCGTCTCAGTATCCACATGACCTCAGAAGTAAAGCTTGACCCAAACCTGGAGGCCCACCTCGAATAGCGACTTTGATCGCCGCTAGTAACGCTCCCTTGAAGTTATTGACGTCCCGTCTACGCTCTAGCTGCCTCAACGAGCACTATTCAGATCCAGGAACGAACTTTCAAGAAATGTGGAGACAGACCTCTATGGGAATTCTCAATCTGCCAGCCCGGAACAGCGGCCACCGAACGAGCGAGCGAAAAAACCACACACTGACATCCGAGTGTGTTATTGCGGCGGCAGACAAAGTTAACGAGAGCTCTTCGCTATTTCGAAACATGCGCGCCGATGCGGCTGACGGGCTGGTGAATCTCGGACAGCCGACTGATTCTAACTCGGTATCAAATATTTCGATTCGCGGCACGTCAGTCTCTTTCAGAATCGCTCGAACGGATCGACTTGAGCCGATTGCTTTGAGATTCAGATTCTCGGGAATAATTGGAAGGGTCTTTCCTTCGGACCGGAAAGTCTCACCGGGAACATCATCTTGGGTTGTGCTTGTGAAAAGTCTCCCCAATGTGAGTGCTGAGTGCTCTATGAGTAGCTTCCATTGGGGTCGACGTCGTTTCTCAGTGTTTTAGTTCCCATGAGAACTCAATCTTTCTCTCTCAAAAGGAGTTCTGTTACTCGACTTCCACCGAAGTGTCGTATCTATCGTTTGCTGGTTTACAGCCACTCAGGATGTTGCATCACACCTGAGATTCTACGGGAAAGTTGAAACAAAGGCTTCCGAATAACCGACTCGAACACCAGTTTATTCTAATGTCACTTTATTCGGTTCACCTAGATTGCCTCTTCCCTTCTAATATGAGCAACTCTCCTAACATCGTCTCCATCCGAGCGCTTCTTCTTTCATTGGTGCGAGGTGGAACGTTACTCGATAAGGTTTTCAGAACTCATAACAGTTGGAGTCAAGTTGTCACACAGAGCTGACTTCACAGCTGTGGAACGGGCTCCAGCGGCACGGATTTTTAAGTTTTTTTTTCCGGTCGAACACAAAATGAGGCTCGAAAATAACGAGTGATCTCCAATCCAGAGGAACTGCTCTTTCCGATCGACCCGAAAATCTAGGCGACAACAATCTGGCGGTCTTCAGCTTCGGAATCCTCCAGCATCTGCTTGAAGCAGAAGGGCACGAAGATGTATCCCTCGCCGTGATAGAATTTCGATTGGAATTCGACCCTGGAACGACAGAACGTTAGGTCTAGAGCTTCCCGTCTAGACTTGATCTTGATTGGAGCTCAATTTTCAATTATGTCTCTGATTCTAAGTATATCTCACCAGTGGAGACGGAGAGCGTGAAGGAAAGCTGACAGGCCCTCCATTATGAGCAGGACAGCGACTGTCAAGAACGCCCAGAAAGCGAAAGCAATGAAGATAGCGATGAAACCAGCTGTGGAAGTCATACCAAGACTGCCGCTGAAAACCATGTTCCAGAGCACTTCCGACAGTTCTGCAAGGAAAAAAATTGCTCGATCAAGTTGAGCTGTTCGCGGCAAGGGATTCCGTCCGGGAGATCGACCCCCTGTTTCCGCTTCCCGATCGGAGCACAGACACATAAATCACGAAGCCTCTCGCACATTTTCGTACACGAATATACGCTACTTACGAGCATGGGCGAGCGAGAGGGCCCAGAGACGCAAGTAGGATGCCGTGTGGGAAACGCAGCCCAGAGCGTATTCGATGGTATGGATGACCTGGTTGATGAAAACATCTGCGAAATCGAACTCTCCGCCGTGACCGCCGTGACCCCCGTGAGCACCCCCGTGTGCAACGGGCGCAGCTCCACCGTTGCTGGGACTGGCCGGTTTACTCTCGGCATGATTGCCCTCCTCGTTCGGTTCCGTGTGCTGCAAAAGACTTCAGATTAATTTCCAGGAAGCTCATCATTCGTTCGTTCGTGAATGATGCGGAGGGTTCCGACGGAGCAGCTCGCGCGACTCAGTCAGGGAGCCTTACCAACGGTGCTGCCGAGGAAGCTCTGAGGGACTGAGCGTGCGCGTGACGGGAACGGAGCACGAAAGGCTTGACTAGCAGCATCCAGGGAACGCAGATCAATGCGACAACTACCAAGACAGGCTCGACGTAATCTTGACCTGAGTAGAGCAGATCCTGGTAGCAGAGTTCTTCCTTCACTGGCTGCTCTGGGTATGTCATCATGAACATGTTAATCAACATGAGCAAGAGCGAGGGAGCGCAGAAGGTGTTCTCGAAGAAGAAGATCCACTTAAGGAAGATGGTGAAAACGAGGTAGCCGAAGATGCAAGTCAAGAACAGGAGTTGAGGAACGAATTCGGCGAAAATGCTCAGCGAGTCCCGGAAGAAGAGGTGATTGCGCAGGGAAAGGAAAACCCCGAACATCATCTGTGCCACCCCGAGGACGATTGACGTTTTCATCTTGAAGGAATTTGTGAATCCGATTTTGTTCTCCGCGAGCATCCAGATCGGATCCAGACCAAAGGGATACGGTGCTCCAGTGTAGTCGCGATGCGGGAGAATCATGGCTTGCTCGAGAGTATCGTTGTGACCCGGTATATCGGTTATGTTCATGGGAACATGCCACGACGATCCGAAGATATTCATAGTCTTCGAGAACACGTCATTGTAGATCATCCCTGTGTAGATGGAGAAAGCTCCCATCAACAGGATGATGTACCGACCTCCGAAGAACGTTCCCCAGATCTCGTTGTCTGTTTTCTGAGCGGCCAGCGACCGTTCACACAGTACCATCCACAGGGCGAACAGGAGCATAAGGACGCCGTGACCCGCATCGCCGAACATCACGGCGAAGAGGAATGGGAACGTGATGATAGTAAAAGGAGTGGGATTGGTCTCTTGATACGTGGCGATACCGTACGCATCGATCAGAGCCTGGAATCCTTTCGTGAACTTGTTGCTCTTGTTGTAGGTTGGAGGAACTTCATCGGTGTCCACGCGATGCAGGATCGGATGAACGTTACTTCCTGACGCAACTTGTCCTCGATTGAGAGCATTCTGAATGAAAGCGATATCTGCCACGGGAACCCAGGCTTCCGCCAGCAAGCACTTGGAGGTTATGTCCATGTTGCACATGTTCAGAGTATGGAAAGTAGCTTTCATCTTTCGCACCTCGATGAACCACTGGGAAATTTTGCGCGCCGTGGCCACCAAGACTCGGTTTCTGTGATCTTGAGTCTCTTGTCGGACCTTCTTGAGATCTTCGAGTCTGCCCCGCACGTTGTCTAGGAGCTGGCGACGCCCGTCGAACGTGTCGCTTATGGGGTAGGTGTTGGCATGGAATGCCTGCATGATCTTTTTAACTTTCGTCCTGAGCTGTTCTCCCTGGAAGAAGACGATGATGACGTTCTTCAGATGCCAGGCTCCCGTATGAGGATCTTCGAAGGGCATGTATATGGGAACTTGTCTCATGAAGACATTGCCTCGACAAACTCTCCAGAGTAGACGCTCGAAAGACATGAGCTTCTCGCGAGGAATCACGCCGGCCAGGAATGACAAATTGATGTTGTCGGCTGGCATCAGCTGGAATCCGTCATCACGTTGAACAATGCTTCCAGTGCGTTCGCGTTGATCGAAGAATGGCTGGGTGAGTTGTAGAATCTGCATGACTTCGTAGAGCTCGAGATTCGTGCGCCGAAGTTCCTCGCCGTTCGTGTTGATTTCTTTGAGCTCGTCTTCGATTTTCGAGAAAGTTGCCTCCATGTCGATCATGTTTTTCGGCGGTGGCGAATGAGGAGTATCTTTCGGGTTTGCTTCATAGACTGGGAGCGACTCTCGCTTGATCTCACGTAGGATAAAACCTGTAACAGCGAGGAAACTTTTGTGACCATCCCGGCAGGACACGTGATCGCTTCAGAGTCAACTCGAAAGCTTTCGAGAGTAATGAAAGTCATTCGAAACTCACGCAGCTGTCTTTCCATCTCATCGCAACGACGGACTTCATTGACAAATCTCCTCTGAAATGCGTTGGTGTCTGGATTCAGCTGCAAGGAGGGTACCAGACTCGTGAATTTTCCCGATCCGTTTGCGATACAATTTTGAAAAGAAAAAGCTGATGCCAAAGGAAGCTGATGGGGAGACGAGTCGACATTCCGCCTCGAAACCAGTGAAGTCTGTTCCGAATTCATCAACATCTGAGTCGGATGTCAAAACCATTTCACTCAAAATCCGAAAACCTGTCGTCGCCCCAAGGATGACAACGCGAAGCGGCCGCGTTTCCGCTCTTGCTGCATGGGAATCTTCTAGTGGTCAACGGAAACAGTAACATCACGGGACACCGATCACGCGTTCAAAAGCTAGCGTCTCCGGCAGGAATATTCCGAGGGAACTCTCACAGCGTCGAGTGATCATTCCACACCGTAGTCAGCGTCGCTGTGTGATGAACTTGAGGGTTTCAACTTACGTCTCGAAACTGGACTTGACCCAGTTCACCGAGTTCTGATACGCAGAAATAAGCAGAATCGGTCGGCAGAAAAATCTGCGTCATCGCCATCTCCTCGGATCGGAAGAAGGATCCCATTTTGACGTGCCGGTCAGAGTCTGTTCGAGAGAGAAAACACGGTTAGAAGGAAAGAATGAACAGCCAGAGCACCATTAGCGACTAAGAGGATCCGATCGCACCGATCCGTCGTGAATTTTTCATCTTCCCACGCACATCTTATCAAAATCGGCAAATGTTTAGCTCTCGGATGAGCGAGAATTGATCATTCAATCCAGGCACGGCACCGCTAGGAAGTTGGCGGACGGAACTGAGCTCAGACTTGGACTAAACTCGGGAACTTATCTGAAAGCGACGCGCTCCCGCCATCAGACCGAATTCCGGTTCTTCTATGAAGGAGAACTCGAGGGTTGCGAAAATAATCTCGCAGATTCCGATGGAAGTTATGGGTAGCGAGAACGTTTCTTCGTCTCAAAACTAATGAGCTTCTCCAACCTCGGTATCTGCGAATTCGTAATCCAGCACCTGACCCGCTCGGATTAGTTTTCTTGGAGTGCCCTTCGAGCCGTTGCAGAGATATTCCAGAGGCAAAGAGGAGCAATACCGCCTGGAGATCTTCAAGACGAGCGGGAAGCCAGTTTCGCCCCAGGGGCTGATGCCAAGATAGGAACGTTTTCGGCGAGGAAGCCCGACCGCGCACAGGCTAATCAGAACCAACGCGTGGATCAACGGAGAAGTCCTGGTTTCACTGAGTTTTAAGAAATCACCTCTTCTCCCAACAGATTGCTTTGCCCCTCCAAAATCGGGCTCTCATCGCGTTGTTTGTGAAATTCGACAATGGGAGGAAAATGCGTAATCTCTTCTCTTATCTTACGATTGCTGGGTACCCACCGCCAGCTTTCAGTGGAATTCGTGCTGGAATTCTTCGTCGAATTGACTCTGACTCCTCACCTGGCAGTACTTGTAGACTTCTTGATGAGCAACCAGCAACTCAGCCCGAGAGAACTCGGCCGTTCCAAGTCCCAAGAACTTCTAGAGGAAAAGCAGCAGGCTAGCAGCCAGAGAGGTAGCACATGACACTCGATCACATGACAAGTAACAGAATCGGCAGCTCACAGCGCATGCGTTTGCATTTGTAGGCATGGCCACAGGTGGCGCTGAGGTTGGTTTTGCGCCCTCGGCAAAAACCGCTAGCGAGAAGGCTCCCGCATCCCGAATGTGCCGAGTTCTCGACCGTGGGGTCGATACGCTCAACCCCAGAGTTCAGAGTTTCTACTGTTGGCGAGCCAGCGAGTTTTTCGGGGGCGCTTCAGACTGGTTATCCGCTGCTGGAATTCGCAGTTGCTTCTCTCGCTAGTTGATTTCTCAACCGCAAGAATCCAAAACCTCAGTCGGCGAGAAAAGATCCGAAGGGGCGAGCGCCGTACAAGTTATCTTCATTACGAGAGTTGTTGGGCTCAGTTGGAGAAATAATTATGCACAAGCGATCGGTTCCTCTTTTCCGGTCGTGACGTGAATTAGCAGTTAAGCTCAATCATGGTATCGCATGCATGTACAATCATGACGATCGAGCAAGAAACTGAGAGTGCCCCACGAAAATTTTGCTCTTGTCTGCTGCGTGTGTACTGGCTGTCTCCAGGGGTACAGCAACGAGGCAAGCGAGCAGCGTCGTCGTGGTTGACGTGACTCCACCTTGAAATTCCTCCGTGGACCCCACAGAAACTCCGCCTACTGTCTGCCAAGGAAACAATGGCTTCATTCGACATCGAGGTTGATTGAACACTCGTTGTAATAAGGTTTCCGGAATCTCCCAGTCTCGAAAATCGATCAGGTAAATCCAGCCTCGAGACACGCTCCCCTTGATGACCGCCGGACCAATCTTTCCTGCACATTGACATAGAGACATGCGTCCTCGTCACGGGTGTTGCTCCACGCGGCACACAGAAATCATGTCATCATTCAAGATGGCGTGCGTATTTATTTACTACTGAAGAATGATCTACTCGGATTTTCATACGATTGCGTGAACTGAGCTTGTCTTCGGGATCCTTGGAGGAGCTCAGAGCTGTCGTAAATACGTTCGTCGATGTTGGCTTTAGTTTGCGACATCATGGAGCTACGGTTCTAAAGTTCGACAACCTTCCCAAACTTTTCACCTGTCAGAAGGTAAGCATAGGTGCTTATTTCAAATCTACAGGCAAGAGCCGATAGCAGCGCGCATCCGTACGCGGCAAGCTGGAAGAATCGCGTAGTGACGGAAGGTTGTGCATGAAACGGATGAATTTCAGCCGGCAGTCGCTTGCCGTCTCAATAGGAGTCTCTTTTCTCCAAACAGGAATTGTTTACACAGAGTGCCGGTCTATGGTTCTCTGGTCTCATTGTGCCACCTCCAGCGGTTCTTCCGGAAGCGAGTCTCCAGGTGATTGTGCCGAGTGATGGTCCCCATCAAAATAGTTATGATGAGACTTGAGAATCTGTTGTTCCTTGATCACGGTGAATAGATGCGCTCTGGCATAGGGATCGGGCTACAGGTCATCCGTGAACTTGGGTAGAGGAGCGTGGCTAGCCCGCTAGCAGAGACCGTGAGTTCTCCGAAAAGATACAACCGTTCTTCCTGTTTGCGGTTTTCGATCATGACAGCCATCGGCGTACTGGGATCTGCATTTACTAACACTCGAGTTAACTGTTGAGTCAGCTCCGAGATCTCGTTATCGGGGTTCATCAGCTCCTTCAACGCGCGAGATTCTCTGCAATAGCTTCGACGAACAAGACGCGTGATTTGAACGCTCGCTGAGTTCTTAAAAATAATCGACGAATGGTCGGTAACAGATACACGACCAGATTTTTTTCCAAAATTCCTCGTGGATTTATCCTCCGTTTACAAAAACCATGACTGTGGACCCGATTTTGAGGCCATGGGTGCGAAGAAGAAGTCGATATTACTTGTCTGCCGTCATGGAAAGGCGAGATTCGGTCAGATTGGGACTCACAGTGGACCGACTGCAAGATAGTTGCTTCCTCGGGACGGCGGTCGACTGGCTCGCAGCATGCGATTCATAACAGAATCATTGTGCGAGCTTAGCCGATCAGGGTTCGATCTTGTTCACACTCCCACCATTCCAGGTTGAACGACGCGCTACTTGATATCATTGCCGCTACTGCCCGAGCTGACTGCATCAGTCATGTTCCGCAAGAAGAAGCGCCCCGTGATTTCGATGCCTACCAACTTTGAACACAGAGTTCACACCGGCTTCGACCGCCGCGAAGGTCGATACGTGGGTCTGCCTCCCCAGTGGGCTTCGATTATTCAGGTGGCGCCAGAAGACACGAACAGGCCAAAGCCGATCGTGGATCCTTCCAATATCACCCCCACTGAAATTCTCGACCTCAAAATGCATGTAAGTATACGCTTGATCGTAAACTTGATCCAAACGCAACTACGCGACGAACTGTTGGGTGGTGGATGTCGGCGGCCTGATTCTGGTCCGATCGTTTCTCAAGCTGATTCTCCGGCAGACAATCGTCCGAGGAACAGCGGCGACGTCGAGCACGCGGAATCTCGTAACGCGCTCGAATTCGCTGCGGTCGCATTCGCCTCCAGCGATGAAAAATCAACTGAACTCAATGCATCAAGTTCCTCAAACTATCCAAGAAGACGTGCCATTGCCGGCCTCAGCTCTGTCCCATCAAATGAACCAATCCTTCAGTCACGTCACTGCTCCGCCGACGGTCCCGCACGGCCAGCTGAACACTTCAGCTGCGTCCTTGCCTCCGGGACAGATTCTGGCCCCGGCGAGCAAGGGCCAGTTCGGTAAGGCATCCCATGGGAAGATTTCCCCCAAAAAACTATGCGGTGAATGTGCGAGACGTATTGGGGGAGAGTGGAAATCGCGTTTCCGGAGAGACTGGGAAATTCTCAGACTTGACCCGAGTCCCGTGAAGAGTTATGCAATCCTTACTCTGCGGCCTTTGTAGGATACAATCCGGCGGGAATGCGGGTAGCTCCTGCTCCCTCCAAAGCTCCTCCGGCGAGAGTCCTGATAAACGAGAACAACAACGAAAAACTGCCCCCGCCACCCCCGTTGCCACAGCATAACTCCCATCATGGCCAGCCGACGCATCTTCCACCACATCCCCCTGCTCACAAGCCCCCCCAAGCCATGCCTGAAGTGGCTCATCAGCAGCCGCAAGCGCCGCAATCCCAAGCGCATCATCAGCAGTCTCAGGTGAGCCAGGTATGAGGCTTCCTCGGCCCTGCCATGTTCTGGGAATCGATCTGGGGGAAGGTTGAGCGCGGAAAACTTCCGGAAATTCACTGAAAGGCAATTCGTTCGCAGCACTCCCCGCCAAAACAGGCATCCAATCAGGAGAACAATAACGAGAAGCCCATGCCAGATGCCAGCCAACGGTTGTCTCACGAGCAGTTCCGAGCAGCGCTTCAAATGGTTGTGTCGCCAGGAGATCCCACATCCGAACTCACAGATTTCGTCAAGATTGGAGAGGGTTCCACGGGCATAGTGTGCATCGCAAAGCAGCTCTCCTCGAACGAAATCGTGGCCGTCAAACGTATGGATCTGAGGAAGCAACAACGGCGGGAACTCCTGTTCAATGAGGTTGTGATCATGAGAGACTACAAGCACGCGAACATAGTTGATATGTACTCTTCGTACCTCGTGGAAAATGAACTCTGGGTTGTGATGGAGTTTCTACAGGGGGGAGCTCTCACCGATATCGTGACGAATTGCAAAATGGACGAAATCCAAATCGCCACTGTTTGCAAGCAGGTCCTGAAAGCTCTCTCGTACCTGCACTCTCAGGGTGTCATTCACCGCGACATAAAAAGCGATTCCATTCTGTTAGCTCGAGACGGTCGCGTAAAATTGAGCGACTTCGGTTTCTGCGCTCAAGTGAGCGCTGACCTTCCCAAGCGGAAGAGCTTGGTTGGAACACCGTATTGGATGGCCCCAGAAGTAATCAGCAGATTGCCCTATGGGCCAGAAGTTGATATTTGGTCCATGGGAATCATGGTTATCGAGATGATAGATTCTGAGCCACCTTTCTTCAACGAGCCTCCGCTTCAAGCTATGCGGCGTATACGAGATATGCCCCCGCCGAAAGTGAAGGCTACCGGAATTAGTGGCACAAGGCTTGGAGGCTTCCTTGACAAAATGCTGATTCGAGACCCTTCCCAGAGAGCGACGGCTTTCGAACTGTTACAGCACCCTTTCCTCCGTCAAGCCGGAGCACCGAGTGTCCTACTGCCCCTCACGCAGCAAAGGCCGAACTTGCCTCAGAAATAGGAGCTCATTTGCAGGATACAGTTCTGAAACTGAACGCATATTTCATGCGATCAACCAAGTGCCTTGTCAGGGCGGACAAGTTAGATTTTTTTGCAAAGACACACGGTTGTGAAGTCTTCCGTAGCGGAGGAGGTAACGAGTCGGCTAGATATTTTTACAGCCAGTTCTTGTGGGAAACCATAGTTTCGAACCTTTGGAACCTGCCACTTGAATCTACATGTAAAGTATTTAATAATTTATACATCAATTCCTCATCTGTGTCCAAATTGACCCGAATTCGGAGTACTTAATAGCGATCCACCACTTGTAATTAGGCCGAGCAACAGTGCCTTAAAAACAAGGAACTGTGACAAGACCCGGTTAGTCGCATTGTGGTTTCTACGCCGATCGCAGCCTACGATCACGTGACTGCTGAGCGTCGATGAAGTTTTTTTTTTCGTTCAGAATCATTCCATTTTCCGGTGTTCCTTCTCAGCGATGCTCCTTGATTCTGCCGTGAGTCACGCGGGAGGGATCGTCTTTCCGGAGTGAGGCGTTGTCCGCAGATATTCTTCTTTGGCAGCTCTTGTATTTTCAATTCTATGGCCATGAGAGATTCACCAGAACCCGAATAGCGCTACTTTACTACACCGTGGATATTCTCTCCCCAAGAGATCGAAGATTTCAATATTAACCAACCTTATTTTAACTCATCATAATTGGTGACCTGATGGACCTGACTAGTTTGGATTTGATAAATGTAAACTTATTTAAACGATGGACCATGAGACATTTCGACGATGTTTTCTTTCCCAAGAACCGATAATTCTATATCACAGGTGGAATGTATGATATGGCAAATATGTATTGACCTCTACGATGTTCACAGACAACACTTACCTTGTGCGTGCAAGTTTATGGGCAAGATGATGAATAATGAGCCACTCGTATCCAACATTCACGTTTCCAACAGTTTCTCGTGCTTTCCTGGAGCTCTTCAGGGGCCCCTGCATGGGTTCAAGTTAACAGTGCATGATTGGAGTGTGCAGCGGCCTGATGCTCTTCCTGCAGCCACCCTACTTCAACGCGACGAGATGAGAGACTTCAAGGCGCGCTGCATATTCTGACGATCCGCCTCGGAGTTGCATGTAAGGATGGGGCTGGGGTTGAGGATTGTCTGAGATGCAAAGCTCGAGAGCCCAGGGACGAATTTCACACTCCTACCAAGTCAATCGTGGTCATACCTCCCTATGATATCATTGGATTCCTAGTACGTGACTGGAAGAAGTCTTCGGCGCTCCCGAACTTGAACGTCTTACCTCCCGGTATCAATTCCGTCTTCCATCTGAGAATTGAATGAGCTCTGGAGGTGAAGTTCCTCACACGGACTGCAACCGTGAGCGAGCTGGACACCTTGTGGAACTGTTGCCGGATAGGCCTTCGAACTCACCAGCTAGACCATGATTGCCGAAATGGAAACGACCAACGCCAGGAACTGGCTCCTCTCGTTCGGATGCTAGTTCAAGTTGGCAGTGATATCTGACTTCCGACTTTCCCGTCTGTTGGAAGTGAGGAGCAACTCGCAACGGGGAGGAGTTTCGATCGCCGTTTCCTGCATTGGAAGGCATTCGGGGCCAAAACCGACGAGCCACCGGGGCCAGAACAAGAGATTCACATCGTTGGGCTTCCCGAAAACTGAAATATATCTCTTAAACGGCGAGAAGCGAGAAATTCCCTTCCTCCAACGAATAGCTGAGAGTCCAAGCAGGTGTTCAGGAAGGAATATGTCACAGGCAGATACCGAGAGAATGCTCCTCGAACTCCTTGAGTCCTTGGTCCCCGTCGGTGGCGGAGGCGATCTCGATGCTTCTCCAGAACAAAACTGTCTCTCAGAATGGCGTTAGGCGGCGAGGTGCTACTAGTCACCTCGGAAAGCTGACGAGAACCTAGAAATCTTGCACCAAGAGAAGATTCTTTGACAACCATATTATTTCTGGGAGAATTCTGCCGATGCAGTCGACCTCGTGCTAACCCCTCGAACTAAGTTCTAACTGGATTCATGCTTATTAACCAAAATTTGCTCATCTCGATACTATCGAGCCTCCTGTGATCGATGGAGCACAGAGACACCACATCTTTGAGGAATCGGAGAGAGTTGTGTAAGCTTGGCAAGGGAGAACCAGGCGCACCTTCTATTGGGGGACAACGGACAAATTACATCTGCAGGAAATTCGAGGCTGTGGCTAGCAGTCTCGCTTGTGGTCGAATGATCATGTGTTCGGATACCGTTATCTCCAGCATTTTCAACGCCTATGCAATTCAGCCAGGGAGCGGAGGATAACGTCCAGCAGTGATGTGCGGTTTTGAAGATTATTCCCATGCTCTTGCTCACAGACAATCCATCCTGACAGTTCTCTGAGAAGTGGACGCTCTTTCGATGGAATAGACCCGAGGCTTCCACAGAACATTCAAAGTCAGCGGGTTGGCTGCTTCGGTTTCAGCGTTCTGCTTGTTTATCAACAACGAGCTCGTCCTCTAGCACCGCGACCGTGGTTGGCAGGGAAAAACGTCCAGTGGAGGCAATTCTGTCGAGGAATCAGCCCCCTGCAGCCATTCTCGGCGATGGCTTTCGCTGCCCACAAGCAGGACATGCCGCCCGAGGGCGGCTATAAAGCCGTGCCCTATCAGAGACTTCCCGGTCAGAAGTACTTCTCAAACCGTTTTCTCTTCGCGTACTTTGGCTCGATGACTTTCGTCAGTTTTGTCGGATATTATGCTGCATTCAAACGAGATTTTCATAAGAAATTGGACAACGCTGACCGTGAGATTGCTATAAATCCATTCGTGCTCGCCGAGCGTGACAGGGCTTATATGAAATATCTGAAGAAAATTCACGACGAGGAAGAGAAGGTCATGAAAGACGTCCCTAGCTGGAAGGTAAGCGTCTTTAGAACGGGTGGTAGGCCACGCAGTCAAGATGAGAATGACATTATTTGCTCTCGAGCGAATGCGAAGTTTGCACGGCTGCACAGTATCTCGGGAGTTCTGATTCCGAGTCCAACGAATTCATGAGACTTGATGGCTGTTCATTGGGTCGGCCGACAATAATTGGTGCTCGCTTTGAACTCTCATCACCGCTGATCCAATCTCCAGGTCGGACATCTACACGGCTTGCCCATCTACAAGACGCTGCCTGACGATTACCACCTGGATCCTAGCCCGATGGACTACTTCGCCCACACCTCTTTGAGGGAGGCCAGTGGCATTTGGCACTTCCCGCAGATCCATTTCAATCGCATTAACCTTACCGCTTAGGCGAGGGAACTTGGAGTCCAAGGAGTGTGATCGTGTTGTCAATATGAGCGATAGAGAATAAACCGGGAGTGTTCGGAAGTCATCCGGAGTCATTTATAGATGCTTCACAGGGTTTGATAACTGACAAGCTCGTCACCTGCTGAGTTAGTTCTCCGCCCGATTCGGTGTCTACCACGCTTGCTCTTTTAGAAGCTCGGTATCTTCTGTTTCCCACTGTAGATGAGGAAACGTCCACGGAGACTCGGGAGCTGAGGTTACGCGCCGAGTAATTCGGGACCATCCCATGAAAATACGCCTTTCTGCTCTTTTGATATATGCCAGCTTCTCGTAATGGCGAGTGAATAAATCTGCTTACCCTGAAATCAGAGAGATAAGGGACTCAATTCTCAACCATGAATATTCCCAGAGCTCATAGTCATCGATGGAGGTTCAAGATCTGGCATTTTTCCGCAACAGACGGAACGTTGCTACGTGCAAAATTATCGGGATTCACATGCGTGCACACAACCAAGAGTTCCAGTGATGTTTTCAGTCCAAACAGAAGTCCCTCATCTGAAGATCTGAACCCCAACTTCCGATCGCTGAAGACTCAGAAAGCACAGAGAAATTGTTGGATTTATGAAATTCGCGGGATTAACTCAGCTTCCACATTCGAGCGTGGCCGGATCTGAAAGCAGACCGACTTCCGCGAAACTCGACGATTCCATTGTTCTGTTCCGCCTTCTGGAAGTGGATCGGACTCCGAGCTTCATGTCCGTTCACGCCTTGGCTATAATGAGTTCCAGCTTGGCGGAGGCCTGCATTTGCAGGAGCTCGAATCACTTACGGCTTGAGTATACGGGGTAACGATAGCCACTGATCGAGTCTCATCAGAGATGAGGTCGGTTCTTGATTGATAGAATAGATTCCGTCACTACTCGTTTCCTCAAGAATTCCGCCGCTCCAGTCATTGGTGCCCCTGATTAGTTTGTTCCATTTGTAGGACACATGTCCCACAGCGTGTCGGGCCGGGTTTTGCGCAAAGCTTGAGTGACCCCGACCGAACTGCCTCTCGATACAAAAGGGAAGTTTGGAGCATATATTCCTGGTTTGAGAACGTGGGAAACGTATCGAGTTCGCGGTGGGAGTGAATGAAATCATTAATTCCCCCGTTCCCCGCTATCAGCAACCGTTCTTCCCACCTAGGTCCTGATCACGCTCCTCCCTTCCATGTTTGTGATATCCACCATTCGAGAATCGATGTGGTACACGCTTTTTCCTGAATATTCCCGGGAGCAACAGAACCGAAGTGCCTGTGGCGCCTTTCGATCGTGACTGATTCCACGGGGACATACTGCCTTGAGGCAATACAGTCATCACCGTTTTTATGAAGATTTTCCAGCATTTCAATTAAGGACTGAGCTCACAGCGGTTTGCCGGTGGCGTCGGCCTATAAACGTCAAAGTGACGACCTAATTCCAGCGTCATTGGAAGGCTCGCGCGCAAGGAATCCCCGAACAACAATGAGAGTCCCGGATCGATTGCTCGAGCTTTTCGTGTGAGTCTCCCCGCGGAACAGAGAACGATTCGTGCGTTGTACGAGTACATAATAACTGAACAAAATTCCCCGCCAAGTTTCGTGATGTGCTCGGCGGGGTTGGCGGCAGGCAATCGAACTCGCCGGCAGACTTCTCTCCTGTGCTTGGGCGACGATTTCATCACGACTCTCGTCAACGGAGTTTTGGATGCGAATCGAGAGACCCTGCGGAGGAATGAACCCAACCCACTCGGAACATGTCAGGAGTACGGTGTATTCAAGGTATCAAACACTTTCCGGTTGCAAACTCGATGGTTCAGCGATCTAAAATCGAAATGCCCCTTCCTCACATCTTCTTCAAGATCTGCAACGGCCGAGCCAGAGGGCTGTATGGGTTGGCATTTCCCAGTGGTATATCAGCTCTTTGCGACGACACAGGAGACTACGTTCGCTTCAAAGCAACGGTACGTGGGAACCTACCTCGCTCCTGTGGAGATCTGATGGGGAAACCATCTATAGTCAGTGATCTACGAAGAGTTAACATCGCTAGATGACCGTGCAAGACTTCTTCTTCGACTTCGATATAAATTATCCCCTGAGTTACGGCGGTGGGACGCTCACAGCAGCTTGGCAACTCTTCGCCGCGGATATCACCGCTTATTGGCCTCTCAGGAAAGCGGAGACCGGCGAAGCCCCAAAGGTGAGTCGGGATGAGCTCGCCGACATATTTGTGATTAACTCACTAACAAAGATTTGAATGATGATCACAAGCGCGGATACCTCGCTGTTTCAGATTACAAATATGGCGATTACCGTTCAGAGACAGCCGTACGTGAAAATCACGGGGTTTTATCCGGTGTCTATCGCATTCCGGATATTCTTTGAAGGATCAGTGAGAATTTTCCCCCAATTCAGCAATTCCTTCCTGTCTTATCTGCTGAGAGAAGTACTGCAGCAGTGGATCGATGGCTACCACACGAAATTGCCGTTTTGAGGCTCATGCCGACTGCTGGCGAGCTAACCTAGCGACGATTATCAATTTCGGAGACAATGGACAACGATTACTTCACTCCGATCGGGGACGTAGCTCCCCAATGCATCCGTCAACTGAATATAAATATCACTCAAAATGCTGGATTGGATCGGTCATGAATGCTCAGGAGTACCACCAGTTAACCATCAAGGCGAAGTCAACGCCGGGAATCGAACCCGGGACGAGGCAATTCCTCGTGGATGCTGAGCTAATTTTGATTCGAGAGTCATTCACGAGCGACAGGAAGAGCAAGCTGTCGCCTGGAATTTGGTTGATGTTGTTCTGTATCTCTTCATCTTCTCGCATCTCGAGTCCGCCCTCTGTCCTTTATAACGAGCGGACTACGGAACCTGTCGTGATTCGCCGTGCCTGTCAAAACGAGCAAGAAGGGAGAAGGAATGAAGATTTCTTACGCTCGCGATCTACGCCATGCGTGATGCCATGTAGGCCAATGTTAGGACTATTCCTGGTATGATTCTTTTTTCGTGTGATCTGGAGCGGCAGTCTTCGGTCTATCGGAGTAAACAACGACGACTGTGAATCTCCAACTCAGGGATATGTCCCATGAGTGAACACGTCCACCACAACGAGCTTTGGAATATTGCTTTGTTGTGTTCATTATTCTTCTCGTCATCGTTTCCTTCGTCATGGGGCTAAGGACGAGAAACCGATGGAAATCACAATGGGCCCACATCACTGTGATGATCAGTATCGATCATAAAATTCTTCCCTCCATCTTTAAAGATTGCTCGGGAAATTCGTTGCGTCTCTTGGAAACTTCGAATACAGATTCGAGCCTTGAATTCCAAGTGCGGAACTCGGATGTTTCTAGGAGTTTTCCAACATTCGAATCGAAATGGTGGGACATGGGCGAAAAAGTGTCAAGACCAGAATTGGCCGACACAGTGAGCTGAACAAAAGTTGTCATATTCTTCTACTAAGCACCGTAAGAGACAGAAATAAGCAGTGAAAACAGCGAAGCTATCTTTTGGAGCTCATTGCAGTGAACCAATACGCTCTCGGATGTCATGGTCTATCTCGAGTGCTTCCAAGATTATGAATTTCCATTTTCCATTTTTAGAGGGGCTCAGGTCCAGTGTGGGAACTCATAGATTATCGGTCATCGATTGGTCCGTCTTTCCATGGCGGCCAAGACAGAACCAAATGAAGCAACTACAGAGAAGGAATATTGGACGGGGCTAATGGATCATGACAAACTTTTTATTGAGTCAGCAATATCTGGAGCTCATACTCGTTTCGCGCTCCACCTCATTCCTTCGTGCGGTCTTGAAGCCATTCCGCAGCGCGCTTCCCCTGATCCGTCATTGTTCGGTCACTCTTTTGAATGTAAGATCAAGTTTCCGCTCCGAACCACTGTGAGCATCGAATCCGAATGCCATCCGTCCTCCAGACACCGCATCGGATCACCTGCAACGAGGGAAGAGCGGTTGATGACAATTGCAGTATGAAAGGAACTGTTTCTCGCAACACAGTACGGTGCTGCAGATGCTGTGCACTCGCTGAACGAGACGAAACATATCGCGATGACTTCCGACACCACGTCAGTGAGTATTCGTTTTAGCATCCAAATAGATTCCAGGAAAAGGGTTGAACCTCATCCTGGGGTAAGCGAGATGCGGCGAGAATATCGGAGACCAACAATGTGGCGAGAATGTTCACGCCCGTTTGTACAACTATCTCTACGTGAACGTAAAGTCGTTGGGTTTTTCAGGCGTGCTCGGTCTTGCACCCCTTTGACACAGAATGCCCATCAGACGTCGGCAGCTCTGCAACACTTGGTAGTGCTTCCGGAACTGGCACACCAGGTTGAAAAATATTCTGTTCCTGGAGTTCACTCCTTCACTTGTGTACGTACCGTCACACATCTTTCAAACAAGGCTTGTCTTGAACGGTCCAAATCCGGATGACTGCTGAAAGCAGGAAGAAACTATATCAGGAATGATTCGAAGCGAACAAGAATGCAGCTGACTTTCATCGCATCAGATAATGTAGGTATTGAAAGTCTTCACCTCATTTTCAGAGTGAGCTAGGTATATTCATCATGCTCTGCAGCCTCGCGCGTCAGATCGGAAAAAATCAGTGCGTAAAAACGTCACACATACCTGATTCCGTTGAGCTTGCGAGCGCTGATCGGAATGAGATCTCAAACGAAGATAGCATCGAGCCGTCTGTGGAGGATGGAATCACCCGTCAAAATTGCTATCAGATCTCGTTCTTCCCGCGATGAGAGCGATTGCATCAGATAATGTAGGTATGAAGGTCCACACTTGGATTTCAGAGTGAGCTAGGTAGTCATCATAGTGAAACAACAGAAACTTCACAAATAAAAACGAGACGAACCTCTTCCTAGCAGGAATGTGAGAACTTTCGTTGCGAATTTTCTACGGCACCTAGAACAGCGAGAGTTCCGGTGAGTATCTGGCGGATCTTCCAGATCGGACAGTCTCCGAATGATTCCAAATATCAGTCCGGTGATTTGTCTTCATATGATCGGTCCCGTCTTGAGTCATCATAGTCAGTTTATGCATCGCAATGAGGTGAGCGGCGTGAGTTGCCGTACCTTTCATCGTATTCGGGCTTTCGCTCTCTGTCCGCTTCGCGAACGACCGCTTCTCAGGTGACTGGCGTCAAATATCTGAAACACAGAATCAATTTAAGAAATGCTCAGCGCTCCAGGTGGACTTTTGATTTCTGTCTTCAATCAGCAAATGGGTATGTTGTCCGCAAGGATATTAGGACCCGAAAGATGTAAGACCATCATGTTAGTTCCGCCTGTGAGCGTTCAGAGCAGATAGAGATTGAAGACTTACCCCGTTAGGCTCCACTGAGAAGCATCGTTCCACGAATGAGCTCCGTAACCCGACCTGAGGATGGGAATTCATCATCAGAACCTCCCCGGCTTACCACTCAAATTCAGAATCGAGAAAAGTTTCATTCAGTATATCTAATTCACCATTGATCAGTCTGCCGGGAAAAGAAGACCAAAAACGATTTGAATTTCATCATTCAGCTCAGTGATCACTCAGCAGCGTCGCGAGGGTTCGAACTTCACGGATATCTTACCTTGATGGAGCGAGATTGGCGAACGAGTTACCCTCGAGTGGTCTGTAGCTGTAGCCATATTCCTGTAACAGGGGAGACTTGAGAGAACCTGCGCTTTTCGCGGAAAACGAATCTTCCCGTAGGTTGTGGGGTAAGATTGTTCACCGTCAGGAAGCCGTTTAGCATCACAGGTTTCAGCGACTCTAGTCTGAATGAAGGTTTGTTTCATCATGATGAACATCAAGAATACTAGGATTCGTCACATCAGACTCGAGAATATGGTTGTTGACCTCTTTCGAGATCGAAAAGCCGATTGTTTCGAATATCACCTAGTCCCAAAAGAACGACAACCGATCTCTCGAGTAACCATGGACCGAATTAATGTCACCTCGTAGGACTGGTCCCCAAACATGTCAACATGAAACGGGGGAATCGTCTACGGGTTTCGTCTAAAGAGAACGGAGGATCTCACCTCCGACGTGTAGTCCAGCTGCGAGGCGGCTCGGCCTATGAGTCTCGTTCGTTTCAGCAATCTTCACAAGAACTGCGCGTTATTAGGGGCGTATCCAGGGTGAGATTAGCTCAAGGTTCGTCAATCAAGGTCAGCGTACTCGACAGGATTGAGTTATCCTCCCGTCGAACGAGATTCTGAACACGACCCTGCACTTTTGCCATCGGAATGAATCGATAGTCTGCGAAAAGAGAATGAACAGTTAGCCAGGGATATCAGGACGTCAGGAAGCTTGTCGCTTGATCATCAGAAACTCAGAAAAACCAATCAATCATGAGGGACTCAGCCTGGGGCGGTAATCGATATCATCACTACTTTAAACCTGCTCAAGCCAACAGGGAACAGAACGGACTCCTTACCACGATTGGAAATCCAGTCATCGCTCCAGAACACGATCGGAGTCTGTCGAAAGCCTATAGAGAAAGAATTGAGGTCAGGAACGGTGTTGTCATGAGCTACAGCGAGCGACGGAAGCGAGAGTAGGGGGAGATTCAGACGTAGAAAGTTATCTGTCTTAGCCGGACCCTTCGCCGATGGGTTCTGCCTTTTCAGGCACGACGATTCTGGATCCGACTGCAGACGCTGTTATTTTCATCATGTTTGGCTCAATGGGAGAGTCTTCGATAGGAGGATCGGTCAAAACCCACGCGACTTACCTCTCCGAATCTATCGTCGTCCCGTCCGAAACGCACGCGCCCTTCCAAGAATCTACAGCGAGGAGGAAGGAGTTCGATTTAGCTCCATAAAAACAGTCGAGATTATATTTTCATGACCAGCATCCGTCAGTTTAAGTGGTAAATTGTAATCAATCATGATTCTCAGCGTGGTGCATGAAGTTGTCATCATTGCTGCGGCATCGTTCCCTGACGCGACAAGGATGAGACTCTTACCTCTCGAAGCGAATATAACTCGGAATACCCGAGCCCAGTTTCTACCTCCATAGATAACCCATTCTTCGAGACGGTCTCCGAGTTGCGGTGCGCCTCGAGGATTGGAACGACGACTTGAAACGGAAAGGGAACATTTAAAGCACACATATTTTACTATTCCGCCCCGCAGCACCTTAATTTCTGAGATCAACAACGAGCTGGTCAGCAATTTGAATTGAAAATCTTCAGAGGAGTCTGAATTACGTCCCTTGATATTTCATCATAGGCTCGTCAGCAATGATAACACGAGCCCAGTGGTCTGGAATTACCTTTTAGAAGATTCAGACTTTCGTCTGGTAGCTGTATGTTTCGCAGATGCATACGTGTGTCTGAGATGCCGTGTGGGGTCTGCGAAGAGCAAGATACCATCAGATCGAGCACTCGATGCGCCTCCATTTTTCTCCGATCTTGTAGCAAGTTCGCTCGAGCAGATCAGAGTTGGTAGAGTTGGGATTAATCACAGTCATTCATTGGATTGACAGATTATAGGTTGACATCATTTCCGCTCTTAACTTGCTCAACTGGGAGCCCGAGCGATCATAGAAACTTCCTCACCGAGTGAATCCGCGACGTCCGTACAGATTGTTCCGACGCACATCAACTCGAGCTCGGGAGAAGGACTCGTTGGAGATTTCCGAACGAGACATCACTCAGACGACCCACCTAGAAACAAACGAAATGATTCAGGGATGGATGTAAGCGCCGCACCCGATAACATTCGCTTTTAGCTCGGTATCAGAAATGGTTTAGTGTCTAATCACTGCCAGTCATAAACACGGACCAGTTATCATCATAGAATCTTTTTTTTGGTGGGAACTCGAACGAATGAGATTCCCGAATTTAGACTCACCGTTGGACTCCACCTCCAACAGAGACAATTGCCAACGAGCGTCCCTCTCGCACTCCGACGAACTATGTCTGCAACATAACGGCTATTACTCCTCAATCTCGGAATTCACATTCGCTTCACCGGCTACACTGAACTCAGATCTCATAATCTTGCGAACTCATTACGATCGTTCTTATCGAAATGCGTTCTGAGCTCCTCCTCGAAACTTTCGGAGCACCGAAAAGCAAGATTCAGAGCTCATACTAACAAGTCTTACGAACTTTCGCTCACGGTAATTTCCTGCATCATTGGACTCCAGAGACGCCGCCGTTTGTGCCGGCTCGTGACTCGTGATTCACGACACGTGGTCAACTCACCTCGCTCGTTTCCGAATTGAAATTCATACCAGTATCACCGAACTCCGGAGAGTCCATAGATCTGACCACCCCATCTCGAATCGCCTCTCGCCGAGGCAAGCGAGAGCTTCACTCCTGGAAGAAGCGGACGCTTGTGGTGAACTTTCGGCGAAGCCAACTGCCGTTGCGCGAAGCACGTGCTGGCATCAGAAAGACTAATCAAACGCACAGGGTTATTCGCCATTACGAGCAGTTTGTCCTCATGTAGTGCGAAGAACGGTTCCACGATAATTTGTTCCAACTTACGTCTACGCCGATTGTGTTCGAGAAGCATCGTCGAAGTTTGGATCGGTCCTAAGAAGAGTACGCAGCACCACGTTCACCCCGTGGCATTCAAAACAGAAAGACTCATGAACGGCTGCTCCCTCGCTTTATACCACCGGCCATAGCAGTAGCCTCGAAAGCGTGTCGCGCAATATTTGAAAAAAATTAACGCGGACCGCTATTGTCGGGTGAGGCCAGGGTAATTGCTCGGACTTGCGCCAAGGTATTTCGCTAGGGACCGATGGGAACAGCCAGGGCTGTCGATACAATTTCATAAGGGGAATCGCGCTCGAAGTCACGAACGAGGTCCAGCTTTCATTCCGCTTCGAAGGTTCTGGATTACGGGAGGATGTTCCGAAATTTGTCACTCAGCTGGAGCGGATCGATTCTCAACAGGGAGCAGCTCAACATTCTTTTTGGAAAGCGTTGTCACACACCGAATAGTTCCCCTCCCGCGCGCCGATCTCAAGAGGAAAGCTTGTCGGTTGACAATGGTTCCGGAAGATGCCTGCTCCGCGAGGGCAGCAAGGACGCATCCTCTCATGCTTCTTGATAATCTACAAGAGAACAGCCGGGCCTTGTTGGGCCGTGCCTGATGATTCGCAAGTATCCTCAAACTGACTGAGTTCTACTAATGGATTCCTAAGCTGGCATTTTCGTGGACCGTATCAAGTTTCATCCGATCAGTTTCACGAACGCGGGCTTCCCGGCCCACGATGGCGAGAGATCTTGCTACTCTCATTCGCTTCGTGTTGTCTCAAAAGAACCGAGAGATCTCTCGGGATATTCTGGGTCTCCAGCTCACGAAAGTGAGAGAAGGGAACTGCATCGAGGCGACTCAGAGGAGGGCTTCCCAGCATCCCACGCCCGCGTATGGGGAATCGCGCGGATGCCACCGAGAGCAGTCAGTCGCTGCGAAAAACATGCGAATAAATGTTCTCGTCAAAGGCAATCCTTCCAATGATATTTCTTCTGACTTCCTCAAACAAGGTCCCTAACGCACCATCCTCATATTTTGGAATCAAGACGTTTCGGCACAGGACAGTTCGGCCCCAAGACATTTCGGCTCCGAGACCTCCCGGCTGCAATACATTTCGGCCCCAAAACTTTCCAGTCTTGGCATGCCGTCCACGGACATTTCGGCATCTAACGGCAGCAGTCACCTGCTCATGAGATATCCGAGATGTCCAAGGCCGAAAAGTCTCGGAGCCGAAGTGTCTTGGAGCCGGAATGTCTTGGGCTCAAAAATTCCGGGGCCGGAACGTAATGTACCGTAATATTTCATCCTCGACTCTGGGAAAGTCAGAATGGGCTGAGCAGCTACAGACAAGGAATGCGCCTCCGAGGGACGCCTTGCGTGACGCCGCGTGCCAACTTGCTAACCTGCCCATAGGAGTCCATGAGGAGCCCCAACACGGACCGGGGCCCGTCGAGACTGCCGTTGATTCCGGGGAATTCCCAGGACCTGGGCTCTACTTGTTACAGCAGGGCATCACATCATTCACTTCGTTTCAACCTGAAGTACGCCTCATGGCTACAGGATATGGTGCAGACGTGCAGACCTATCAAAAGTTGGAAACCCAGTTCATTAGCATACCCTCGTGCTTTTATTGCATGAAGGAACCACCGGTTGGCACTTCGGTCTCAGAAATTGGCCCTGCAGTTCTTGAGCGTCTTCCGGTGGCCATAGTGTGCTATTGGAACAATCTTGCGCGCAGATTCCTGGCAAATGATCTTGGCGATCGCAATCGATGACATAAACTCCAACGAAGTCGGTACGCTTGATGTCCCAGTCCGAATTGCAGAACCAAGTCACATTGAAATGATTGATCCATCGATCTTCCCTGCGCTCATACGCAGCCCAGTCGCGGCAGGCGCACCTGTGAGCGACCTCTAACTCATCAGTCGGCCTGAATACACAGGACATGAAAATCTTATCGAAAACGTTATCCATCCAGAACTCACCGATCTCTGTCTGCTACGTCGTGGTAGAACATTTTCCTCTCCGTGTCGTATCGACAAACTTCATATATTCGTCTCGCAGAAATGTACCTCTCATTTGTGAAACGGTATTTCAGCTGGCACACAGGAGAACAGGGGATCAGTCCACCTTTGGGGACCCAAACGTACGCATCGTCTGCATCGCAGCTCGCTGGAATGAGTTAGAATTCCCGATGTTCCTTGGAGGATCGAGTGATAAGGAAATGGAAAGTCTGCTCAGAGCTCCCAAACTTCAGTTGTCTCTGGCTCACTCACCCCGGTGCATGTTCGTGGGGAAGCAGAACCTGTCCTGATCGGAGCGAACCCTAACCACAAACGCCAGCGAAAAGATGACTAGCGCTCGGGATATCAGCTCCATAACCATTGAAGTTGGGTCGATAGCTCCTGATCGGAAATCATTCACTTTCGAGTTTGTGCGGTAGGAAAACTAGAGAGGATACTCAAACCTACGGAGCGTCACCTGACCGAGTGATCTCAGCGAAATTCGGTCCGGGAATCTGGGAAGGGGCTCGAGACGTTCTCTTACAGCCGTCACTTGATTATGATGAAGAGACCGACAAGGCTTCTGGATTACCTCATTTGTAACCATGAAAGCTGCCACAAGAACGGATGTTGTTGTTCCGACCAATCACTGTAGAAGTGCTAGTCCGAATAAATCAGGCGCTTGAAACTGTGTCTAGGAATCAGCGAGATCTCGCTCCGAAAGTATTACTCCGGCTACACACTCCGAATGATCAGCGTTCCCCATAGAAGTCCGAGGGTATTCTCTCATGTCAGTTCAGTGCTTGATTGTTCGTACTTGATTTTCTTCCTTAGCCCCAACCGCAAAATGAACTTGATTCGTCTTCCGAGCGTTTGAACGTTCAAGAGATCCGATTCTTCTTGGCGACGGAATCTCGCCTCAGAGAACTCAGGGGCGCAGAACTGAGGGGCGCGGAAGAGATGAAGTACCATAAATGTTTTCGACTGCAATCGAAACTCGCCTCAACTCAGGCACAGGAACATGCACCAGAGAGCTTAGGGCTTGCATATCTATCTCTTGAGGGTTCAAAGCTGAAGACAAACGGATCCGAAGTTCTGTCAATCTCCTCCGCTGCAGCAGAAAATCAATCGGAATCAAGAACAAAATCGCGACCCATGAAGTTGAGGGGCGCAGAATCGGAGACTCATTCCGGTCTATCGGAGAATCTCTGTGATGATATAGATGACTGTGAAACGTTGGTCCGTGCCAGGGATCATTATAACCCAAGAGAAGCTGGGCGCATTAGCATTTTTTAGCATTGAGAGACGCAACGAAAAAAAAAAAACGTTTTTGGAGCTGCTGAATGATAGAAAGTTTCGCCGCACTCAAGACTCATCACACTATCGTGGTGACATTGAGTGAACATGACCTTGTTTTCAACGAGGAGAATCTCTTGCGATGGCCCAGCGAATTTCCGCGCGGGCTCGGAGAGAAAGGGGGGGGGGCCCATTTTTGCCGGTTCGCCCCGGGCGCCGCTTGAGCTAGATAAAACACTGGTGCTGATGCTATAGTGAGAGGCAGGTGCCTTCCATGGGCGAAACCCTTTAGAGAATCAGAAACGGGTCCATTTCCAAGCAATGTTGGGAAAGCCAGACTGCGAAAACGCTGTGCATGAGCGATGGTCTCAAAATGCCTTCATGCTCCACATGTCTTCGAGCCTGGATCATTCCAGGGCTCAAATCGTTCCAGGTCCTAAAATGACTTCGGGCTCTGAATGTCCTTGGACTTTGGATGTCATCCGGCTCTGAACGACATTGGGCTCTAATATACCTGGGCTCTGAATGTATTCGGGCTCAAACTGACTCACAAGCTCGGGAACCAAGCATCATTCGTCTACGAGTCGTTCCTTGGTATTCGTATGAGAAGTCGCGCGAGCAACGTTCTGAGCGTGGGGATCATGATGAAATCATTCGTCCCGAAGCGGCGGAACTGAACCGTGCTAGGCCCCACAAGAAGAATGTACTGAGAATATCGAAAGAGAAACTAGATTCCCAAGATGTCGAAAGTTCAAGTCAAAGTCATGGGACAACCGATCTCATCGCTGAGGAGACAGGAGGCTCAACCCTTGCAAAACGAAGGTCAACGTCTCCGGGAACACCAGAGTCGTGACCAAGACTCGAGGATATCAAGCCGAATCCTTGTGGTCGGAGAGCGAAATATTCAAGGAAACGCCTGGAACAAGAACTCCAAGGCGGAGCACACACTGATTCATCGATTCCAACGAGCATCAGGTTTCAGGAGGGTTTCTATCAGGGTTGTATCAGCGTTCAGATGAGTTCCCAAATGAGATCGTGAGGGGAGGAGACGACAGAAAAGAGGTACAATTCGATGACTCGTAACAGTTCACAGAGAAATTGAGCGGCCTGCACCCCACACTCGTGCTTGCTCGTTATGCGTCTGCAGGGTCCGGAAGAGAATTCGAATCTCTCTTCTTTCCGAGTCCAAGCTGCGTTTTGAGGATGAGAGCTTCCTGTGAAAGTGAAAACTCGGATCCAAGCAATCAGGAAAGCAATCGGAGCAAGCGCTTGTAGTGACTAGTTCATTTTCTTCTGGAAGATTCCAAGTCACCGAAAGTCGTCGACTGGAGAATGTAAGCTTTATTCGAGTGTACAGGATAAACTTTTTTTGTGAGGACTAGATCACAGAAACAGTATACAAGTATTACGGAGTCATACTCTGGAATGGAGACGACGCGTTCAATGACGAGTGTACGCGTACGGTACGTATACGGGGGAAATGTAGGAGGCGCTTCCAGTCGGAGCCTGTCGGGCGGCGTCCGCGCCGGTTGGCGCAGAGGATTGAATGGTCACATCAGCGGGGTTCTTCGATTCGGTTCCGAGCTCATTGGTGATGATTTCAGCGCGATATCCGTTTTCGTCAGCGGTGTATTTCACGGTTCTAGAGCGACCGTCAGCTAAGGTGATGGTGTACTCTCCCGTTACTTTTCCTGTACCGTCGCCCTGTTGTGAGTGAGAGTGCGAACCTTCGGGATCTTCAGCGGAGTATGAGAACTCGAATGGCTGAGGGGGGTAGGTCTCTTCCTGTCCAGCGACAACTGAGACGAGGGAAGCAACCGCAACCACCGCCAGTAAGGAACGCTGAAATTTAATAAATTTGCTGCTGAAATCCAGTGTTTCCTTCACTATGAGAGTCAGGTTCTAGGACCCAAGCTTCACACGGGGAGGAGCTCGAATCAGTGAGAAGCCTTCCAAGTGGTCCAGATTGGGGGGCGGATACTTCTCTTTCGGCATTGAAAAGATATCCGCAGCGAGCACGCGAGGTGGCGAGAGGGGACGCTCGGAAATTATTCGGAGCCTCTGGTATTTGACCCTGTAGAACACTCTACCTAAGTAAAATCCATACCATTTTGGTCGATGGAAGAGAACGTCCGTTTTGCTGATACGCTTGAATGGTTTGCGGTTTTATAGCAGTTCTTTCCCTGCTTGATAGCAACTCTCCCCCGGCCGAGCGCCAGCCAAGGCCGTCGATAGCCGAAGATGCCACACTTTGTGCAAACTTGCAAAGCAATGGTCTATCGATGTCCATACGTCACTGTCAGCATACAATCCTTCCGTCCCGATTTCAAAGCTTCATTTGATGATTCGAATCTGCGATTTGCCTCTTCAACGGAGCTGCGCTCATAACAGGCGGCGGCAGATTTGAGGTTGCGCGGGAAACCGCCCCGGTTTCTGCTGAAGATTTCATGATTGAGCAGTTCGCTCTATGATACGGGTCTCCATCGAACAGCGAGGCCTGCGACTATTCTTTCGATCAAAACCAGTTCGAGTCACAGTGTCGCTTTGTAGTCAACTCAGACCAAGATAATCGCGGTCGAAGACCGATTGTGAATGAACTCTCTGTCGATGTTCTCGGGCTCATGGTATGCATGAGCTGATGCTCATGACCCTATACTCCACTCCGGCCGCACATCATTCGTCCGCTGGTTTTCTGGAAGTTAGCAAATCGACGGTGGTGCCACAAGAACGTTTTGACCCGAGCCGACCCCCGCCCGCCCGCCTGCCCGCCGCCAACACGAAACTTTTCCGTCAAAGCAAACGATGACGTAACGTGTGACACTGTCTGGGGTGGAGTAGAGAAATACGACAGCGCTCTACGCTGAGTGGAAGCATGCGACCAGCTTCTGCATCCAGCGAGCGAAGTCTAGTGAAAGATCCTTGGTGTTCTTCAATCAAAATCAGTCGACTTCGTGCTGCCTCCCGCCGTCCCGTCTCCGATTCGGTCGCACGCGTCGAGAATCCGATCCACTTCTCGGGAAATTCCTTGAAAGAGGGGCTATATGAAGATGCGAGTCAACAAGAAAACACGGCGAAACGGTTATGAAGGACTAGAGGTATCAGAGTTTGTGTCGCGTCAATTTTGAACGAGGTGTACGCACTTCAAGAGCTTCGGGCTGAGATGACACTCGTGTTAGCTTGCGCTATCATGATGTTGTCTGTCGACGACTGTGCAAGCTCGTTGGTGACATTGAAACGCGTGAAGACAAATCAATCAATGGAAAAATGTTCGTTTTCTCTTCGCTTTCATGTGGGGCCTTTCAACCGATCGTGGCATCGACCGTCGAAAATATTCCTAAGTACGACAGGGGCATCCCATGGCGCTCTTTCGGGAAAGATCGGAGATCTGACGCTCCGGGAATCACACCACCAAACCGACCTCGAAGCCGAATGCTCTCCATCGCTCGCAGCACTCGTGCATCGAATCCTTCGTGTGGGGAATGCTCATCTTGGCGCGAAGATTAAAGTGCAAGCGGAACAATCCCCAACTTAATGGAACTAGAATTCAGTCCGCCTGCATAAGACTCACTATGAGCAGGATTTAATTCTGGCACGCTTTCTTCCCGCTTGTTCGGAATCCCATCATGAAATCCCTGATTCATATCCCATTGTCGAGGCTGTTGTCTTCCCAACCCGCTCGGGGACTCATTCCTGGACATTCTTCAATTTATTAACTTCTGAGAGCATTGGCTGTCTTTTCTGTGAAGCTTGGATGCCCTCGACGAGCTTTCAATCCAAAAGCTGTCAATATGAATTCCTGCAGTTAGTCACGAGGAATGACATTTGACCCGGCCTCGGTTCTGCGAGTCCTGCCCGTCAGTTTCGACTGGTCCATCATAACGGTTCTGTCCTTCTATTCGATGCACGCGCTTCGACTACCGGGTGAAAATGAGTGGAGCAACTCTCCGAAGTTAGCCGATGGACGAAGAAAATTCGCGTCTCAAGTGAAAGGATGGCGACAGGCGCACTCATAACAGATACACGTCATCTCTCATGGGCTGCGGTCGGATCTCTCATTCGCCCGATACTCGGGGAGAATCCTTGGCAGACATATTCCGCATTCATATCCTGAGCCGATGAATTATATGAAAATATGAGAGCTCACAGTGTCAGGAACTGGATAAAATCGTTACTTTCTCACAAGTGAACTTGCTCCTCCTCCTGCGTTCCACAAACGTAAAAGAACTCGGTGAGTGTCTTTCCCATCTCTGTGGGAATTTCAGGGAACCGGAGATCCTTGGATGTGAGCCTCGTCTTGTGTGAACATCGTTCAGCTCCTTGGTATCCAAGGCGAGGCGAGAGCCTCGGACAGCGAGCGTTCGACAGTCACATCCATTGACCCACATGAGCCATGAAGGGCACACCTGTGCTTCGGATGGCGAGAACTCGGGATATCGTCATGTGAAGATGTCTCTTTATTATTTTCACCTACATTTTTACATCTGGTACACATATCCATGCTCAGCAATTCTTAGTTCGTTCCTGACTTTCTCCCTCTCACACGCGCGAGGGAGTCCCGTGTCCCTAAGAGTTGATGGTTTCTCATCTTGGGAGATTCCATCCTTTCGAAATTCTCAACGAATGCTTAACGGAGCCCCGGCCACTCCTTCGGCGCTCAGGCAGTCAGGGCTCTCAGAACTTTTTTTCGACCAAGAACGGCTCCCGCTTCAGTTCTCCTTCATTCTGGCCTTCAAATATGATCTCAACCAAGTCATGAGGCTGATTTTACAATAGGATAGAACGAACGATAACATAAATATTGGCTAGGAGGTTGACAGTTGAGGACTAGCGCAATAGACCGCGGGAGGTTTGAGAAATCAGAAGTGAGAAGGAGAGACGCGAGAATGTTTGATAGACTAGAGTTTTGACGACAAGAACAAGACTGATGGCTGACGGAAGCATAAAAGTGTGAATAAGATGTCAAGCCACACACTATGAGGGATTCGTCAAGAGTCGAGACAAGAAAACGCGAGTGAAGATTGACTTAGCTATCGAGGAAGCGCCGTGACCTTGGGATCGAGGTCGTTAGAGGCCTGAGACGCAGTTCTCTGACTTAGAAACGGGCACCCCGGCGGGGTCTGTAGTCTGAGTATTTCGGGGGAGAGAAGACGTTGCTCAGATACGAAGCTTCGCTGGCTTGTTCCGCGGGTCTCGCGATCTCCGCCGGCGGTGCGTCTGTTGGGGCCGAAGCTTCGGGTGCGGCCTTCAATGCTGCCCTAGCAGGGGCGGCGGCCGATCCTGGACCTGGAGAGGCCGGTCCCAGGAGCGCAGCCTCCGCGCCCGTCGGGGCAGAAGATTGAATGGTGACGTCAGCTGGGTTCTTGGACTCGGTTCCGAGCTCGTTCGTGATGATCTCAGCGCGGTATCCATTCTCGTCGGCAGTGTACTTCACGGTTCTCATGCGACCGTCGGCAAGCATGATGGAATACTGTCCCGTGACGGTTTTGCCATCGGAGGTCGAGGAGTGTGAGTGAGAGCCCTCGGAATCAGACGCGGAGTACTCGAAGGCATACGGCATGGGAGCGGCCACTTCCTCAGCAGGCTGGGGTTCCTGGGCAGCGGTGTCCAAGTCATACGAAGGCCTAGCGCTGGCCGTGGCCACCAGCAGACCGACAGCGAAAAGTACGCGCTGCAAGGAAAAAATCACGAACTCATCAAATCGAAATCCCGCTCCGAAAGATATCGAGCGAACTTCCCGAAAGGCTCGTTCCCACCCCCCGGCTCTCCGACAGTCGGGGCAGCAATTTCAAACGGGATGCACGCACGGCCCCGACCAGAGACATCGAACAGTCTGCTAGACAACACCAAAAACTTAATCCGAGCGGATCGAACACGAGAATCACTTTCACTGGCGATGAACTGCGAGCCCGATCTCGATGGAATCGGATCAAACAACCCTCTGGAACTATAGAGCACTCGCTTGAGGAACTCGGTCGGGGCGTGAATGTCGATCCCCGTGTGCTCCTCACTGTAAAAGCCGTGCCCACCATCATGTGCGATGTTTGCAGTCGAAAGTTCTTCTCCTAAGTGAGCTGTTGGTCTCCCGTCGGTTGGGTCTTTATATAGAAGATGCTGTGTCTCCATCTTCCCCCTTGACGTCTGCGCGTCGACATTCTCTGGTTCCTTCGGCGGGCCATCGCCGGCAACAACTACGACGACGACGTCAACAACGACAGCCACACGGCTCAGGTGAAGTAGAAAGTAGCCGCTGTTTGCCCCGCGGTGGCGGCGGGCGAAGCTCGCCAGGTCGACAAATTAAGGGTACAAAGGTAAACAATTATTCGTCGCCGTCATGGTCCGTAATGATATTGGAGGGAGAATTTTCGCAGAAAAGGTGTAGTTTCGAGGCCTGCTTCAGTCTATTTCTGGTGGACTGACTGCAGATAATGTTCCGATTCGACAATCAATCATAATTTATAACGAACGAGTCAGCGAATCAATTACAATAAATTAAGCATCAGATGCGAACGTTTGATGCACTAACGGGCGGTATACCGGACGACTGAACGGCAATAAAAGGTTGACCAGGAGGAGGAATGGTTTGATGCGTGGGCTGGTGGTTGAAGGGCTCGTCATTGGACACCGTTTGAACTTTTCCTGTGGTAGTCAGTGTTCTGTCTGACGAGAGGTGAAGATCGCAAACCCGAACGGTTCGCACAGGGACCCATGAGCGGTTATTTCTATTTCACGTTTGATGACCGATTGTATCCAGCGAATCGGAACCCTTCTTCCGCACTGTTTGATCTTCAGATGCCTCTGCAATTTGATCGCTTTTCCATAAAAAAAAAGTTGGCTTTTATTTCTATCAATATGTGAATCCTCGATCAAGGATCAAAGTCAAGGTCATCCGAAACAGACTAGCTCCCATTTTGTTCACCCTTGTCTTCCATTTCGATTTCCCATTTTTAGGCCTGCGGAACTCGTTTCGCTGGAAGCACAGACAGGAGGCGTTGGCGGATTCGAATTGCGCTGAACGCTCCTCGAAACAAGACGTGCGAATTGTGGTACTAGAGGAACCGAAATGGAGCTCACGTGCAATCCCGGAGATAAGATGAGCTGAATATTTGTTCAATAGGCAAACAGCCTTCACAACGCTCTTAACCATGCACCGAAAGAGCAATGTTAAATTGTTCTGCTGCTGTCCCTTACGCGTCGACCCCTAAAACAAGAAACTTCACGAGAACGAGACTTCAGGGATATTCAATAAGCGCGTAGTCATAAACAGAACAGAATTCATTCTCCGAATTCACGCAGGTCAACTACACGACCTACCAAGGGACATTTCTCAAGAGGCTACGCAGGCGCTTCTCCTTGCGTATCCGACCTGCTTGGAACGATGATGTGCATCCTCGAGGAATCTTCGACGAAGTATGACTTTTCATTTCGTGACTTTCCATTCGAGAACTCTAGACACGGCTGGAAAAACTGCAACCCATCCGACTCGAGATCTCCATTCGCGAACATGCCAAGTACAGCTCCCTTCATGGGGCCATATTTTTGTGAAGCTCATTTCCTTCGAGTGGTGTTCAGCAACAACAGACACATTTCGCTCTAGGCGCGGAACGTGATGTTACTGAGCTTGTCCGCCTCGATTCAAATGCGACGGACCTGAAGAGGCGTTCAGTATCGAACTTTCATATGGTACCCGCGCAACCGAAACAAGAAGGGAAACCACCCCATCGATCATCGAGACTAAACTTCGCAACCAATGCTCATCAACTCATGTGGTTTTCAAGAAACAAATAGCTTCGGATTTTCACGTCCATCAAAGCGTCGATCGATCAGCTCTTGCTCGCTCACTCGTTCACCCCACCGATCGCCGTTATCCGTGAAGCATCGCCAAGAATGAAACTTGCACAGAAGCGATACCGAGAAGATACCCGGCGCTCAGGTCAACTATTTGGCTTTCCAACCTATGGTCCGGTTGCCCGGGTCGATATATTGGCTGACTCATGTTTTCACCGACTTACAGACTCACTGCCTGACACTGACCGTGATCAAGGAGCGATGACGTCAACTTCGGAAATTTTGAAATCGTCGATCGGCGAACAACAGGCTCAATTCATTTGTTATCTGTCCATTATAACTCGCGGGAGTGACGACGGTGGTCAATCGGACAGGAGCTCCGCTGTATGCAGGTCGTCTGAGTGCCTCTGCCGCGGCGGTCGCTTAACACATTGCTCGCAGTCACAAAAATCATAGACGACGCCACTGTTCGGTCCGACTCTTGCTTTGACCCCCAAAGGTCGGCATCGACAACACCTCCACAGGTTCACATTATCGAACGTTTTGCGCAACTCACTCGGTTGACTGTTCGCATGTCTGTGCGCGCTTTCGTGCGTCTTCCCGTCCGGCGAGCTGTCTTGCTCGAACGGGACCACGCCAACATGCCGCCACTAGTCACCGCTGATTCATTCACCCTTTGAACAAAATGTCTGGTTCTTCTCGTTTTTTTCAGGGATTCGGGTGATCCATCTTCAACGACCAAACGAGCGGGCTTTGTGATCTGAGCGCATCTGACCAAGCAAATGTTTAACGCCCTCTGCGTGACGTAACGACAAGACTTCAAGCGATCGAGTCAGGATGAAATCAGGACCGACTACAAGAGGCCACCCAGCCGTTCCCACCTGGACGGCAAGCTGATAGCGGTAGAGCCTGCTGAATCTCGCTCGTCCGTTGGGATGCAATCCAGGGTTGCAGCGAGCATTTCGCGTTTGTTTGAATTGTATGCAAGCATGATTAATATTTATTGATCGTCCCCAGTTTTCACGACGGCGTTTCTCACACTACGCTTTGCGGCGGCTCACCGTATCATGACGTTATTGAGTGAGGATAGCTGAACTTTCACTTCCATTTCCTCTCAATCGCTTTCCATACCTGACCTTGACTTTGGGTCACGGAGTGGCAGAAATTTGTAGCATCGACCTAATCCAAACGTTGCGACGGCCACTAAACGTTTACTTGATCGTCTCTTGGCTCTTCAATCACAACATCAAGCAATCAAGAAATGGAAATTGATTTTTCTGCGTGAACGTGATCAATTGTGCACTGCGAACAGAAACCTTTGCGCGTAACGGGGTTTCCACTTCCTCCTGACGGCTTGGGAGCTGCGATGGACGGGTGGGCACGAATGGCTCCATAGAGCATTCAGAAGAAGCCGCGAACTCTCCGAGCCCCAGACTCTTGCCACGTAGGTAGCGGACAAACTGGAGAAGCGGTGGTTGTCACACCGGCTTCTCGAAGAGAACAGTCGTTTCGGAAGCGATATTGACGCGGTAAATTTATTTTGCAGTGACCATTCTTGTGACGAAACGATTCAGCCCCATGAATCTCGAACCAACCTCCTGAATCTCGAGGATGGCGAGAGAATTCAGATTCGAGATACAGAGAACAGTTTTCGACAATTGTTCGCGAAACAGTCGCGGTGTGAATTTTGCATACTTTCTCCCTCGCATGCATACTCCTGGCAATAGTCGGAGAAGTTCGGGATTCATGCAGCACAATCTCTCAAACATAATTCTCCAAACTCTGAATCGTAGAGAATCGAACTCTGGTTGCCTGGTTCACTGAGTTCTCGATATCTTACGCATGGTTGCGATTGGGTCTCTCACCTGCCCGCCGCGATTGGAACTACGATGCGGTATGATGAGCATTCAGGAAACTCTTCGAAATGAACTAGTGATCACTTGCGGGGTTCCACTTTGATGCTCGATCCAATGGAAACGCGAAGTCGCCAGGATTGTACGACCCGGGATCGTGGATGTATTCTGATTGGGAATGATTCGTTGTCTCGAGAACGACTGTCAAGATTGAGGAGACGTTGTCATCACGCTGTTACGGCTTGAGCGACATTGAAACGACGCTGAACGATTCCACGAGCCAGGTTGACGCATTCAGCAGACTTCGGTGAACGTTCTTCGGTATGCATACACCAGCTTGTTTACATCCGAGATTCGCTTTTCAATCATAATTTTTCTGCCGTCGTCAGCTCATTGTTCTCAAATCCATTCACGACATGTTCAGCGTCTGTAATCATTGACAACAGAAAGAATCGGGGAATAGACACATTCGCTATTTGGATTCTAGTCTTCGATGTCTCAGGGAAAAATCCGTTCTACCTTGCTTCTGCTTCCCTTGACTTCTACAACCATAACTCGCACGGTTGGTTTTCTTACCACCAGGTTAGCCGCCTGGCCAGCGAAGCCGAGCACTTAGCACCCCGTCCGCTCGGTGAACATCCATTGTGAGGCTCACGTTGCCGTCCCCGCACGGGTGGCCGTAGTTCAACTCGCTGTAATCTGCAGCACCCAGGCCAGTTGCTGTTGTAACAGAGGCGGCCGTGCCCTGTATTCTGCCAATTTCTCCTTCCGAGTCCCATCAGCTCTCGGAATTCTCAGAAGAACTCTCAGGACTCAGGCTCATGCAACTTCGCAGAAATCGGCTTCACGCGGACTTCAAGACGAGCGAAACGTGACCGAGCATCGGAGTCGGAGAATTGTATAGCGTTTTTAAAATTGTGAACAATATCTGACCTCCGAGCGATTGGGATCCGATAAGAATCTCAATGCGGCGGATTCCCTCGCGACTTCCATTCGAAGTCGAATGTTTCCGATCGTTTGCTCATTGCTCTCAAATCACAGCAGCTCCCTGACGTTAGAGTTCTCTCAGTGCAGGCCGTCAACTTTCAGTGCTCTCGTTTTACTCGATCGCTCTTCTGCAAGCTCTGCATCCTTCGTGGCCTCGTGAAAGCGTCACTGGAAGAATATGACGGGATACTGACCGTGAGTTAACGTCTGGACAAGGTCTGCAATGTGCTTCATGTCGAACCCACGACACCGAAGAGCACGAAAGAGTCACCATCGTGATCAGGAATTCTGATCTTCAACGCTAAACTTGCAGCGACATCCGAAGCTCCGAAGATCGACTCACATCGTTGTGGTTGTCACTGTGGTTCGGGTTTTTCCCTAGGGAGAAATCACGGCATTGACACATGATGAGAAAAAAATGGAAAGACTCTGTATAGTAGTTCTCCCGGGCTTCATAGATGATTTTTTTTTTCTGCTGACAGAGCGAGAGGTTTCGCAACAGCTGCCAACGCTGACCATCTTCTGTTCCATGGTCAGCATGTGTATTATAGTTTTGTTACGACTGCTAGTTTCGCAGCTCATCATCGCCTCATGCAGAATTCGGTCGAAATATTTCGACTGAAGGGATGCCTGTATGAAGGAGGCACGGAAGAGGACGGAATCCTCGTGAACGATCTCATGTCGAGCAGTTGGGCTGCTGCGTCGAGACCCAGGGCGAGGTTCACGATGAAATGACCGAGGTGTTATCCTCGTGTGAATCGAAACCACTGCAGGGGGCTCCCGATGAAAGATGGCCGATGTTGGCACCGGGGAAATAGATTTTTATTTAGTCTCATGATTGCTGCCAGTTAGTCGGTTCGTCAACAGCATCAAAGTCCCGATAGTCTTGTCACCCAGACGGCGTCCCGCTGACAAGTAAGCAAGAAGGCAGCTACATCTCGGGGTCTCTTCGATCAAGGGTTAGAAGAATAACAGGACAAACCCCAACACACCATGGCAGCCTCATTATCGTTGTGGCATTTGCTCCTGATCCCGCTGTGCATCACCTCATCTGATCCCTGAACATTGCCATCAGAATCATCGATCGAGAATATGCTTGATTCACCATCCAATCGATAGAAACCCATTCACATCTTTCAACCGAAAGTCAGTGTATGATTGAAGGAGTCCTAGAGAAGAAGTCTCCATCAGCATCAACAATATCCGTTGACTTCCGAATGAAGTGGTAGCTCGTCGACATCGATAAGGGCCAATGCGTGTCGTCAGGCTCATGGACCGTACTTTGAGCTCAAACACTGTTCAGGCTCCAACTCCAGGCTCTGCAATAGATTTCAATACTCCATAGATGGAGCTGTTTATTTTCCGCTGCGTCGGGACCCGCGGTTGATCCGCGATCGGAATCCTCGAAAGGGAACAGAGCGAGGACTTAACGGACCAACTTTTTTTCGCAGGAATAACTCGATATGGAGCGCGTTCATCCTGAGTACTTTACAGTGACGACACTAGCGTGTCCAGCCATGGCCGGAGCGGGCTAGGATCCTCTTCGATATCACGAGCACCTCCCGAAATTCGCGATGCCTGCTGGGACTCGCGGAATCAGTGAAGCACTTCTCACGCTATTTGCCCCCTCTCCAATCAAACGCCAAGTAATCTTTGTTCGCCTTTGGAATATACACGGTCAGAGCCGTTTTTAGAGGCTTCTAGACTGAGGTGGGGGTCGAGTGCTCGCAATGACGAGTTCTCGACCATGCTAGTCTCCGGTTGCTTTTCTCTTCCGAGAATATCCTCAACTCGACCCCGTATGTATCCTCCCAAGAATGCCTGTCATGTAGCTGAATGGACCTGCGACGATTCGCAAGAGCTAGTCCGCATTCTGTTCCACATAGCCGCCCTCGAAGTCCGCTCTCGCATCAGACTCGAGAGAAGCGCGACTCCGGATTCCGCGCTACGTTCTCGCATTCGATAACAGACTGAATGAAGCACATCGGTCATCGGTAGGCTGCCCATTCGTCGCGGTCGAAAATTGCGGATGTCGCGGTCGAGTCGCGTTGACGAATCCGAAAATCACAGAAACTGAGTAAATCTCTTGCAAATCGTGGAGAGTGATGAATGAATTCCGCAGAAAACTCGATCAAAACTGAGATCATTAAGTAACGTGTGTGCGGTGTATCCAATGGGTGGGATAGGAATTAGAAAATCTGTGCGCCTCGAGCAATGATGACGGATTTGACTCAGGATACGATACTGTAGATTTGCGATGAGCTTGATTCGTATGCAAGCACCATAGCATACCGGCGTTCTGATGATGCATGTTTTATGGCGACCAGTAAACCTTTGAAGTCGGAATATTGTCGCAGATTGTTTGTATCTGGAGTTTCCCTCGTTGGTTTTCCTGCAGCTTCATGAATATGACATTGAGCGGCTTCATCGTGCTTGTGAGGAGCTCGTTTTGTGGTTCGCGCTTCAGCTCCTCGAAACCTACGTTGAACTGCTTGGGTTGTCGAAGACGGTCTTGTAGGCTGTCGTAGATGTCAAATCGACCTCCGAATCACCTCCGTTGGTGCTGAAAAGTATGGTCAGATCGATCCAGGAATCTTTTCCATTGACTCCGAAAATAATGCTTAGATCGACTCCGAAACCAACTCCTCAGAACCAGAAAAGTATGCTCGGATCGATCCCGAAATCACCTCCTCAGGCTCCGAATAGTATGATCAGATCGCCCCGGAATCAACTCCCTGGACTCCGAGAACTTTCGTCAGATCCACGCCGAAATAAACTCCCAAGCTTCCAAAGAGCATGGTTAGTTCGAGCCCGGGATCACCTCCTCGGACTCCGAAGAAGCTCGATATTTATCGATCGGAGACGCGATAATTATTGTTGTATCCTACAATCAACTACAACGAAGCATTTCCCGTAACGCTATGAAAGGAGCGGTCAACTTCGAGTGAATGCTTGCTTGCCCATTCACTCTCCAAGTCTCAACGTCGTTGTCTTGATCCTGTTCTGATACACTTCATTTATCAAGCTCTCGCATGCGAAAGTGATCGGAGTTACGAGTCGGGTGAAGTTTCCGCAAGATTCCGCGCGCTCTCCATTCCCGCTCCCCCTCTCCTATCTGTTACACTCCTGAAGCCTTTAATCCACACATGACTCTCCCGAGGAGCTTGCTACCCAGTTGCCAGTGCTTTAGAATAGATCCTCCGTGATCGGCCATCGAACAAAGGATCATCTGAAAGGTTGCAGCCGATATCGGTGTCGGCACTCTATTTGTATATGTTGGAATCGGGGATCGGTCGTCCAGAATGAACTAACGTCATGGAGCCCGTGCGAGCCAATGCCAAGGGAATTCGCCCTTGAAGCCGAGACGACAGACGCCTCGGGCTCGAAACTGATGGACCTGGATGATTTGAATCCAAACGAAACGTCGTTTCAACTGACGCACGCTCGAGTCCCGGATTTCCCGAGCTCTCTTCTCTGCGTGTGCTCGCGCTATCTGACGAAATTAGGAAGTGATTTCAGCTTCCTGGCTCTCTGACCGCTCGTTCCGAAGGCTGGTGTTTCGGCGCCCTGAAACGAAGATTCACGAATCTGCAGAAAGCCCAGCGGTTTCCCCGGAGTCATTCTTCAGCTTTATCGCGCGAAGAGCTGGCTTCCGCGGGGGCTTCTGT
The DNA here is from genome assembly GCA_037576195.1 of Phytoseiulus persimilis. NCBI lineage: Eukaryota > Metazoa > Arthropoda > Arachnida > Mesostigmata > Phytoseiidae > Phytoseiulus > Phytoseiulus persimilis. Next base: position 43,867,631 of record CM075102.1, on the reverse strand, counting down.
TCATTCCGTATTTGACACCTCTAGTTTGCCACTCGCGTTGTCGTCATCCTGTGTTCGCCGATGGGAATGTCACCGGGATTCTTCGAAACATGTTGGCCGCTTCTCAGTACTGTTTGACATCAGTGACTCTTCAGCTGGGGTTCCAATCGGATCTTCCGGGGAGTCAGATCAGATTCCGAATCACGGTTACTCCGCCACATCAACAATTAAGAATTTTTCAACCGCCCACGATGCCCTCGCGATGCGCGATTCCACACCGAGACCAGCGGCCTTGCACGGCGATTCTAAAAAAATACCATGAGGGTCTGAAATATATCGAAGCCTTCCATTCTCACGTGCGCTTCCTCGACAACTAGGGACTTGTTTACCGCCCCAAAGACATATGGATTATGGGATATTTATCTCCATGACGACCAACTCCCTTGCGCATTCTCGAACTTTTGCAGAATCCTGCGCCTCATCGTGACACCCACATTCCTAGGTATGAAACAGTCCGCGCCATCGCCTCGAGAAGTGAGCTGAATACTACTAGATCGTCACCCCTCCAGTTTCCGAAACTTGAATGTTCGTGGAGTTTGAGGTATTTTAGAATCTTCGTTTATATCAAACCGGCAAGCAGCTCCAAGATTCCTGAAGAGAGGAGCTGGCTAATGTAGCGGAGTAATTAGCAGGAATCAAGCCAAGTTTCCAGCCGAGTGTATCTTTATCGGACACCTCGAGTCTCGTCATTCCGATCCTGGTCACGAGTAAACAAGGTATGTTGTCGTCCCGGAGCTGTTCGGGTGATTTTTCCTGCTGGCATGGTGCTTCCAGCATCAACCATACAGGCTGACCGCCAGATCCCGGAATCGTTGGGAGGGCGAGGCTGCGATCGAAATCTCCGCCGAGGTCTGCTCATGACGTAAGCTTTTGGGGTTCCAGGATCCGGAAAGGGAGTAAACCGTTTCCGGAACCTTTCGGGGTTCCAGGATCCCGAAACGGAGAAAATCGTTTCCGGAACCGTTCGGGAAACTCCCGGCACGCCATGAAGCTCCAGCGGGGTGCATGAAGAGAGCGCGGAATGTGTAAAATGCGGTTCGTGCCATGGGTGGGCGGTGCTCGCGGAGAGAAGTCGTGAAGCTCTCGATTTCCGTTGCGGGAGACACCAGGGTCAGGTGCCTGTCATCTGTAGAGTATGGGAAGCAATTATTCCGGTCGTCCTTTTTGTAGACCGTTGTGTCCGAGCCGAAACACTCATGCTGGATTTGGGCAGAAGTTGCTATCGCGCTCCACAGAGCGGAACATTTGTTTTCTGACGAAGCACCCAAACCGAATTTGAGCAAGTGCGCGCTTGACTGCAAGCTCACGACACCTAAAAATGTCACTAAAAACATAGAAGTAACAGCACAAAGCTCTGTCTCCACTTCAAATGAAGCAACTCTTTGCTCTATATGAAGGGCCCGTGACTCGACTTCGTTTGTCACTTTGTCAGTTAGATTTCTAGTGTCGTGAACTGTCATCGCCAGCCTCCGTCTGGGCTCGCTCAGTGGGACTAAGTTCGACATGAACTGTTCGAGATGGTTGCTCTTGCTCACAGTGTTCTTCCTCGCGGATTTCGATGAGGAGCCACCGCGTGCAGTAGACGGACTGCTTCTGAAGAAGCTGTGGCAGAAGCTTCACACTCGAGGCCGCTCACGTGGATACGATGGCGGCGGACACGGAGGATACGGGAATTACGGAGAATACGACGGAGGACACAAGCATCACGGCGGATATGGAAGAGGTTACGGGGGGCGAGTTCATAAGCACGGACATTCCCGTGGGTACGGCGGCTACGGGGGCTACAGAAGAGGTCACGGCCACAAGCATGGACATGGGCGAGGTTACGGAGGCTACGGTGGAGGACATCGACATGGTCATGGTGGCTATGGAGGGTATCGAGGCAAACACAAAAGTCGACGTGGCTACGGTGGCGGACACGGTCACAGTCATGGACACAGCCATCGAGGATACCGCGGCTATCACGGACATTCCAGCTGTCACTGTCGAGGGCATTATGGTCGATGATTTGTGCTAGTCAAGTCCTGTATTGGACTCAAAAATAATATAATTCAATTCAAGTGAGCATCTGGATTTTTCAAGTTCAGGAGAACAATTCGCGCTCACGAGAACTCCGTCGGTCGGAATTCCGTCCCTGTGTCGTATCACGAATGCTACTCTGTGAAACCCACGGTATCCGATATGGTGAATATGTATGTATTTAAGTTCATGTATGTGCGTTTACCTGGTCCCGATATTTCAGCGAGCGTATGCACTCGATTCCTCATTTGTGTTAGTTCATTTTTGTTGCTGTTCGAGATACTTCTGAGACTGTCTCCTATCAGAAGGTCAATAAAGACTTTCTTAGGATTCGGGAAAGCTAGCCATAACCCGTGCATCATCAAAAGTCTAGTACAGGATGGTCATCGTAAGTCGGGAACTTTCTTACTCTCTCTTTGCTCATGACTCGGTGACAAATTATCATTGCCGCCGGATGGCTGGAAGGATGGCGCATCTTCTTCTCGCCGATTTTCGTGAATCGGTAAAAAATAAATTTTGTAAATCGGCTCAAGTATTGCATTTTTTTTTCAACTTCCCTCGAAAAACCGATCGAAAACTTCTGAAGTCGACCGATCGAATTCTGAAATGCCAAGGTCGACGCATGATAGGAGGCAGCTTAAACGCCCGACAACCCCAGATATATAGCTCAGGATCTGTGAGATGGACGAACGATCGTTTCAACATTGACGTCAAGTGAGAGAACAAAACGCGTCCTCGATGCATTCGCCCCTTATGTCCTCAGGGAAGCCGAACTCGAAGATTTGAGAAATGCGAGGGCGGAAAGTTCTTAAATTGGCCCGAACTACCTAGCTCCGGAGTTGCTGAGTCGACCCGGTCACTTTTTCTCTCATCCGAAAATCGAGCTTCTCCAGCTCTTCGTGCTGGAAAGAAAAACTGACTGAGCTCGATTTTCGGCTGGAGGAAAGAATGGTCGTATCGACCAATGAACTTCCTTGTCGGGTAGTTAGGACCAACCTAAGAACTCTTTGCCTTAGGAGTTACGGGTCGAAATCTAAAGCGGACGCGATCTTGCCAGGAGTTCGATATTGACGTCAAGGTTGGAACGATCGTTCGCCCTTTTTACAGATGCCGAGCTAGAAATCTGGAAGAGCTGGGCGTTTGAGCAGCATCCTATCTGGCGTCGACCTTGGCACTACCGGACTCGATCGGTCGACTTCAGTGCGTTGTTGATCAGTTTTTCGAGAAAAGTAAGAAAAAAAAACAATATTTCACTAGCCGATTAGCTAAATTCTATTTTTCACCGATTCACGGACNATGGCCAGATTGGTCGCGGAATCACTCCTCCAGAGTTGGAAAGTAATGGTCAGCTTGGTCTCGGAGTCACCCCTCCAGGTTTGGAGAATGATGGTAAGATTGGTCCAGGAATCCCCCCTCCACACTTGGAAAGTAATGGTCAGATTGGTCTCGGAATCACCCCTCCAGACTTGAAAAAGAATGGTCAGATTGGTCCCGGAATCACCCCTCCAGAATTGAAAAAGTAACGGTCAGATTTGGTCTCGGAATCACCCCTCTAGACTTGAAAAAATATGGCCAGATTGGTCGCGGAATCACTCCTCCAGAGTTGGAAAGTAATGGTCAGCTTGGTCTCGGAGTCACCCCTCCAGGTTTGGAGAATGATGGTAAGATTGGTCCAGGAATCCCCCCTCCACACTTGGAAAGTCATGGTCAGATCGGTCTCGGAATCACCCCTCCAGACTTGAAAAAGAATGGTCAGATTGGTCCCAGAATCACCCCTTCAGAATTGAAAAAGTAATGGTCAGATTTGGTCTCGGAATCACCCCTCCAGACTTGAAAAATATGGTCAGATTGGTCGCGGAATCACTCCTCCAGAGTTGAAAAGTAATGGTCAGCTTGGTCTCGGAGTCACCCCTCCAGGTTTGGAGAATGATGGTAAGATTAGTCCAGGAATCCCCGCTCCACACTTGGAAAGTAATGGTCAGATTGGTCTCGGAATCACCCCTCTAGACTTGAAAAAGAATGGTCAGATTGGTCCCGGAAACACCCCTTCAGAATTGAAAAAGTAATGGCCAGATTGGTCGCGGAATCACTCCTCCAGAGTTGGAAAGTAATGGTCAGCTTGGTCTCGGAGTCACCCCTCCAGGTTTGGGGAATGATGGTAAGATTGGTCCAGGAATCCCCCCTCCACACTTGGAAAGTAATGGTCAGATTGGTCTCGGAATCACCCCTCCAGACTTGAAAAAGAATGGTCAGATTGGTCCCGGAATCACCCCTCCAGAATTGAAAAAGTAATGGTCAGATTTGGTCTCGGAATCACCCCTCTAGACTTGAAAAAATATGGCCAGATTGGTCGCGGAATCACTCCTCCAGAGTTGGAAAGTAATGGTCAGCTTGGTCTCGGAGTCACCCCTCCAGGTTTGGAGAATGATGGTAAGATTGGTCCAGGAATCCCCCCTCCACACTTGGAAAGTAATGGTCAGATTGGTCTCGGAATCACCCCTCCAGACTTGAAAAAGAATGGTCAGATTGGTCCCGGAATCACCCCTCCAGAATTGAAAAAGTAATGGTCAGATTTGGTCTCGGAATCACCCCTCTAGACTTGAAAAAATATGGCCAGATTGGTCGCGGAATCACTCCTCCAGAGTTGGAAAGTAATGGTCAGCTTGGTCTCGGAGTCACCCCTCCAGGTTTGGAGAATGATGGTAAGATTGGTCCAGGAATCCCCCCTCCACACTTGGAAAGTAATGGTCAGATTGGTCCCGGAATCACCCCTTCAGAATTGAAAAAGTATGGTCAGATTGGTCTCGGAATCACCCCTCCAGTCAGTGATTCTCAAACGAAAGTCAGCCTCGAATTCCAATCTCACTAGCTCAGAATCTGAGATTTTGGGATCCGAACCCGTAACCGAGATTTTGCGCCCTCACCTGGACTCGGACTCGTCGGACTCGTGGGACTCGCGAGTCCGAGTCCGCGTGTGCGACCCCTAGCCACAGACCAAGGCCGTTGCATCCGAGCCACCCATAGTGAAGCATTGGCCGACGAGTGTGTGGTAGAACCACGTCATTCCGATCGACCTCCAAGAAATCGTTTGAGAATCAGTGTCCTCAGGGATTCCCATCTGAACCCTTCTGAAACCACCTCAATAATGAATAGAATCTCCTCCAGTTCACGTGCGTCGGACAACACAGTATCATCTGACTTTGGAATTATCAATATGTACACATCCAGTTCAGCTCTCCAAGACTGATGAGACAGGGATGTTGATATCCTGATTCTTGGATGAGTTCGAATGGAAACAATCCCAATCTCATCGGGAGAAATGGTCGGGGGTCCGGCGTGTTGGAGTGTAGTGAAGCATCTCAAATACATCGAATCCTCATCGACGGCGTTCCGCTAGAGATCCCTCATGTAGCGATGAAACTCACGAAGGAATAAAAAGGTCGTAGATGGACCGGTGTCATCACTCATCGATTGGTCGACTCTTCGAGGCGACATACGAGCAGTTACGGAAAATAGCATCCGCCCGGATCGGCTTCGGTTCGGTTATAGCAGTGGTTCTCAAAGTGGTCGATATCGACCCCCAGGAGGTCGATGGCCGATCTCCCGTTTACAGAGGTGATGCCAGGGTGGATTTGACCATACTTCTTGGCGTCCGCGTAGGTGGATCAAGGGTCGACCCCTTGGATGACGGCAGTTCATAAACTTCAACGAAGTCGCCTAGGGCGTCGATGGGTCAGTGGAGTTTGAGAACCACTGGGTTATAGGATAACATCGTTGATCTCGCCGGACTTGGACGGTTGCCGTCAGCGGCCCAGAGGAGTCGTGGGGTCTCAGACGCGATGTCCTGGAATGACCTTGCAGACCCAGCTTAACCCCAGAAGCATGCTCACTGACCAGAAATCGTCCATTGTCGGCGGTGTCACCCGAGCACTCGCCCTGCTCTGGAGGGTCTCTATTCCATGAAGAATATTTGGTTGACATTCGACTCAGCTCCAAAACCATCGCCATCGAGGGAACCTCGTGTGGAACTCCATGGTTGACAGCGGTCCTGTATTTTTAGGCAGTGATTTAGACCCGAACTCCATTCTGAACTCCAGGCTTTCCGATGGAAATCCGACAATCGTCTCGGAACAGATTTTTGTGTCGCCCGTCCTAAGGAATTCAGCCCTCATCTGATTTCTGAGGCCGAGTTTCTCGAGTGACCATCGACCAATCATGAGTTCAGTACGAGCGATCGGATTCTTTGCTCGACCAAGGGAGGGTCCGTTTCGAGAGGAAGCTAACAGAGTTGAATTAGAAGCAACACAACGCGTTTCAGGTGAGATGCTGGATTAAGTTCGACTCGATCAACGAGAGTGTGCATGAGCATGCTTTCTTCGCATCGGAAATGAAGAGACATGGGAATGCGCGATTGAGTTCAAACCTCGAATAGCATCGTCCGTTGAATCCCGCAGCACGACTCTGAGCTCCGGGCCCTCGATCGACATCCTGTTCTTCCTCGATCTCTGACCAACGAAAAGCTGATCTATTGGTGCTCCGAGGAACGAGCCCACTCGAATGCCTTGATTTGCATTCAAAACCGCACGGATAAACACAAACATTGGCGAATAAGAGGGGTTGCTGCTGATGAGGATCAAACCCATGAACCCCCGATCTGAGAAGATCCTTCCATCCTCCGCCATCAGCGGAGTTCGCGAGAATCGTATCAAGATCATGGCATGTATTCTCGGAATCGACGCGAAATCATCCCGAACCGCTCGTTGGACCGCACCAGGCTGTTACTACCGATAGAAGTCCGATATCAGAGAGGAGGCTCGATGGGAGGGACGAGGGAGGAGCCAACTTCTGGTTTAAAACGGTGGGGGAGGTTAACTTCTGATCCATTCCACATCCAAACACCGAGTGCCAGTATACTCCGAAGATGCAGTGCTCGCCAGCCGTCTCAAAGTCCGAACGTGCCGCTTCTTCGCTTCCGCCGTTTGCTGAGGAGTTCACTCAGAAACACAACCCCGCGAGACCGAGTTGTTGCAGCTACAGGAAACGCTCGACCGAATCTTCGTTCATGGTGCCAACGTGAACGAAGCCTCCAATGTCATCGACGACCACGATGCAACGGTGGCGAAGTTCCGTCACATCACCTTCAATGCTGCCGGAAAATCAGACCCTCTGGGTGAGTTCCAGCAACGCCCTCGAAGCCTGAGTGGTTGAGGAGGTCTGGCATGCCCGACCGTGAGTCATCTTCACGGAACGATCTCCATGGATTTGATTTCTCTTATCCGATACTACGTTCTGGGAGAACCGAAAAACTTGAGAGTAGGGGAGAGAAATCACAGCAACGTAACGCTATTATGGGACTCCACGATGTTCGAAAACGTCTCCCTCCGATTTGTGGAATTTCGTCTCCGTGTTCAATCTGAGGGAGGTCCGAAACGGGAATCCCTTCCTCGTTTCGATTCCGAGCCCTTCAAGTATGGGATCTCAGAATCTTCATCACAAATGTTACGCTGTCAACACAACCCTGCGAGACCGAGTTGTTGCAGCTACAGGAAACGCTCGACCGAATCTTCGTTCATGGTGCCAACGTGAACGAAGCCTCCAATGTCATCGACGACCACGATGCAACGGTGGCGAAGTTCCGTCACATCACCTTCAATGCTGCCGGAAAATCAGACCCTCTGGGTGAGTTCCAGCAACGCCCTCGAAGCCTGAGTGGTTGAGGAGGTCTGGCATGCCCGACCGTGAGTCATCTTCACGGAACGATCTCCATGGATTTGAGTTCTCTTATCCGATACTACGTTCTGGGAGAACCGAAAAACTTGAGAGTAGGGGAGAGAAATCACAGCAACGTAACGCTATTATGGGACTCCACGATGTTCGAAAACGTCTCCCTCCGATTTGTGGAATTTCGTCTCCGTGTTCAATCTGAGGGAGGTCCGAAACGGGAATTCCTTCCTCGTTTCGATTCCGAGCCCTTCAAGTATGGGATCTCAGAATCTTCATCACAAATGTTACGCTGTCAACACAACCCTGCGAGACCGAGTTGTTGCAGCTACAGGAAACGCTCGACCGAATCTTCGTTCATGGTGCCAACGTGAACGAAGCCTCCAATGTCATCGACGACCACGATGCAACGGTGGCGAAGTTCCGTCACATCACCTTCAATGCTGCCGGAAAATCAGACCCTCTGGGTGAGTTCCAGCAACGCCCTCGAAGCCTGAGTGGTTGAGGAGGTCTGGCATGCCCGACCGTGAGTCATCTTCACGGAACGATCTCCATGGATTTGATTTCTCTTATCCGATACTACGTTCTGGGAGAACCGAAAAACTTGAGAGTAGGGGAGAGAAATCACAGCAACGTAACGCTATTATGGGACTCCACGATGTTCGAAAACGTCTCCCTCCGATTTGTGGAATTTCGTCTCCGTGTTCAATCTGAGGGAGGTCCGAAACGGGAATCCCTTCCTCGTTTCGATTCCGAGCCCTTCAAGTATGGGATCTCAGAATCTTCATCACAAATGTTACGCTGTCAACACAACCCTGCGAGACCGAGTTGTTGCAGCTACAGGAAACGCTCGACCGAATCTTCGTTCATGGTGCCAACGTGAACGAAGCCTCCAATGTCATCGACGACCACGATGCAACGGTGGCGAAGTTCCGTCACATCACCTTCAATGCTGCCGGAAAATCAGACCCTCTGGGTGAGTTCCAGCAACGCCCTCGAAGCCTGAGTGGTTGAGGAGGTCTGGCATGCCCGACCGTGAGTCATCTTCACGGAACGATCTCCATGGATTTGAGTTCTCTTATCCGATACTACGTTCTGGGAGAACCGAAAAACTTGAGAGTAGGGGAGAGAAATCACAGCAACGTAACGCTATTATGGGACTCCACGATGTTCGAAAACGTCTCCCTCCGATTTGTGGAATTTCGTCTCCGTGTTCAATCTGAGGGAGGTCCGAAACGGGAATTCCTTCCTCGTTTCGATTCCGAGCCCTTCAAGTATGGGATCTCAGAATCTTCATCACAAATGTTACGCTGTCAACACAACCCTGCGAGACCGAGTTGTTGCAGCTACAGGAAACGCTCGACCGAATCTTCGTTCATGGTGCCAACGTGAACGAAGCCTCCAATGTCATCGACGACCACGATGCAACGGTGGCGAAGTTCCGTCACATCACCTTCAATGCTGCCGGAAAATCAGACCCTCTGGGTGAGTTCCAGAAACGCCCTCGAAGCCTGAGTGGTTGAGGAGGTCTGGCATGCCCGACCGTGAGTCATCTTCACGGAACGATCTCCATGGATTTGAGTTCTCTTATCCGATACTACGTTCTGGGAGAACCGAAAAACTTGAGAGTAGGGGAGAGAAATCACAGCAACGTAACGCTCTATGGGATTCCACGATGTTCGAAAACGTCTCCCTCCGATTTGTGGAATTTCGTCTCCGTGTTCAATCTGAGGGAGGTCCAAAACGGGAATTCCTTCCTCGTTTCGATTCCGAACCCTTCAAGTATTGGATCTCAGAATCTTCATCACAAATGTTACGCTATCACCAGAGTCATTCGAGATCGAGTTGTGGCCGCTACAAGAAAAGCTCGGTCGATTCTTCGTCAACGGTGGCATCCCTTATGAAGTCATGAACGTCATTGATGAGGATGACGCGGAGGTTGTGTAGTTCCCTGCTCAAACTTCGAAATTCCGCCACCTCGTGTACCCTTTCGTCGGCACCTTCCCAGAGCCCTCTTTTTTTGTGAACACTATTGGACAGCACCAGAGGCACAAAATGACCCAATCGTACATTCGTATCATTACTGTTTATCGAGAGAAATGTTGAATTCCAAATAAACTGTACGTTTCACACGAACCCATGTAAGAGAACTCCTTCCGCACCAGTACTCAGGATCAAGCAGCGAGAGGAATATTTCCGTTGGAGAAGGAGTCAGCTTAGCCCTATCAGGAGGAACTTCAATTGAATGCCTTGCTTTGCTATCGAACTGCAGAGATTGAAACAGTAATTGGTGCATAAGATGCAGTGCTGGTGCGAAGAATCCGTGCCATAAACTGGCAACCTCAGTGGAGCTTCCAATCTTGCCCCATGAGCGAAGTTTTCTAGAATCACATTCAAGAGCCGAATGAAGATCATGGTGTTCGAAAGAGCAGCGTTTACCAGCGGCCCTCGAAGGAGGGGTCTGCCCTCCGTTCCCGGAAACGACCGGACATGTGCATGAGGAGTTCGATGTCGATCAATGACGTCGAACTGGTGACCGTCTTCCAGGAGCCGGCGACCAACGCGGTGCGATTTTCGATGTCAATCGGGAACCTCGACTCAGACTCGGTGTTCAGACACCGAGGATCGACGGTACAGGGTGGCTATGCTGAGTTGGGAGATTCGGAAGCTGACTACGTTCTGATGTCGATGATAGCGTGTTCAGGCATATTATCTGTGATAACAGATTGCATGGATTTTTCATCTGAATTTCGTCTCCAATCCTTCTCAAGATTTCTATCCAATCATTGGAGCTGGCGAAGTCTTTCTTCGTCGATCTCACATCTGCATGATGGGTCCCCTGAGAGTCGAGTTCGAGGTCCTCCGACAACCTCGCTTTTCCAAGAAAATGACCGCCTTTGAAGTTTCTATCGACCCCTCTGCGGGTTCCGGAAGAATCTCAGCAACGACGGGGTTATGGCCAAACAAAATCGGGTTTGAGAGTCAGCGGCGTACGCACTGTGAGGCTGGCGGGGCTGTAGCCTCCTCCCAAGCCTCCAGACTCCTATCATGCACGTCGTTTCGAGATGGACCGCGATTTCTCACTCGGTCCGAGCCGCTAGGGCTTCAAGTCTTCGAGGCGGATCTCGGACGAGAATCCAGGTTACTGATCTGAACTATCATTCATGGAGTCAGCGGAGACTCGTGCGAGTTACCCCCGTGCGTTCTAATATCAATAGCAGAGGGAGAAACGAGACCGCTGTAGCCGCAAATCGGTGCATAGTGGGGGAACTGAGTATCGAGGGGGCGGAATTCCTTACGTGATTGCCGCTGACGAGCTGTGAAGGAATAGGCGTTGAGCAAGGTGACCCAAGCCGAGAAAGGCGTCGAGAGAGACTGCGGGCTCGGATTCCAAGAAGATTTTGTGGAAGCCTCAACTTCGAGCGCCGTTTAAATCGGAGTTCGACTGCCACAGCTAACCGGTAAACAAACTAGAACGCCAAACTACTCTGTGAATAGTATCGAAGGGTATTCCCGGCTCGTTGTTGACTCGCCATATGCCGATGGGCTGATCAAAGCGTTCGCCTCCCGTTTCACGGACCCGCGAGAGAATGCCCTGGCTACCGTTCCCGCCGCAGCCAGACCGAGTACAAGCACCGACGCGCTCAACACCTGGTGCCCGGAAATTTCCGCTACTGCAGATCGTCGTCGTCTAACCAGTGACAACTTCGACGCCGAACGAGTTTTCAGTGTACCACGCTCGTTGATAACATGCTTCTGGTCGGGTATGACTCGAGCCTGGGAGTCTGAGCGATTTTTCAAAATTCTTCCATCAATTACCTGGGATTGATCACGTTCGCAACGAGGCTATGATTCCGAAGAATACATAAACTCCGAGGCTCTAGTTATGCCCGATGATAGTTTGACTGACTCGACCTCGATGCGCATGCACCTGGACATTGTTGTCACCGCTTATGGAGTGCTTGACGTTCTCGCACACAGTTCAAGAAGGTTGGATCCGGTATTTTGAAATCCGCTGGCAGTATGGGAACTTGGCCTCAGACGAATGAATGGCAGAACCATAGCAACTCATCCGTTGTTGGTTATCTATCTCCTTCCATAACAATGGAAGGCAATGTGTGTGCGTGAGTTGCTGCCCGATGAGCTCACAAGGAGAGTGCACCAACTGCCGCACGGCGATTTTGATGATACATGGCTGGGTATGTGGGGTGCCCTCGAGGTACCACGGAGGCGTATGAGACTTTTCCTCATAAGGCCCTGGGGCCTTAGAAATTGAGGTGAAATTCATGTTTCGCTCATGTTTAGAGTCGGCTGTATCGTGTGACTATGAGTGATAGCGTTCACAGAATTCGCGGTGGCAATCGTGTGTCATCCAGAAGCCTATCCGAGGCAATACCGATCAGCGAATCGCATCATATCAGTTGCTATTCACGTCCTACGTTCGACAATTGCTCTCTTCAGAGCCGCCAACAGCTATCTGCCATTGTCGGAGCTAGTTCGCAAACGAATCCGCAGCAGTCGCTCTCTTCTCGGGAGATTTGCATGACCTTGTGTGATTGATTTCCGGCATTCAGGGTCGACGTCATCCATGGCATGAGGTGCCCGCCTGAGGTTCTGAGCACGAATATTGGTGTTTGGAACGGCGGGGTCGCTAATTCAAACTGATTGAATTGACTGATGTATTGTTCTTGGTCTCAACGTTAACTCATAGCAAAATTAGATCGGATTCTTCGCGCCGCCAGCTCAAGCTAGCTCCTCAACCCAACTGATAATAAGAACAGCGTTGGAATGTGAGGAGGAATCACATTATGAAGTACGTTCGCAATGTCACCGCACACTATTTCGTAAGTTATTCGCTCTCCGGACGGCACAAATACAATCGCGCACCCGAAATCAGAGGAGCAACGATCGTGTCGAAGTCACTTGGGATGAGAAGTTTCTTCTGATGATTCTCGGGAACGTTGAGCTCCCATCGACTAGGCTCTCGTTTGCACCATCATGAGGAAATGAGGAGCATTTATTCGACAGACGATACTCTCCAATGAATGGTACGTTTCGACAGTCATCAATTAATGCTCGGATGTTGAATTTTCTGAGTTTCGTATCAACACCGGTCTTTTCTTCACCAACGAAAAACCTTACAGTCATTGGGAAACGATGCATACATTGTCGCTCGCGCTCTTCCTGATACTGATTGGACAGAGAAGTCCAGTAGCTCGCTCCCGACCTCAAACGGTGAAATTTACAGCAGTACAATTTAGGCTGGGCTGTCGTTGCCTTGACCCTGGAATGGAGCGCTCGAGATTGCTCGAAAAAAACTCTTTCAGCGGCAAGGATTCAAGGTGTGAATACACTCAGCGCGGAGCTACACAATTGCTGAATAGCTGTTTACGACACGCAGAAGTCAGCCATGAAGGTTTCGCCGAGGGCACTCCGTCTGATCCAGACGACAAATCTTCACGTCGCAGTGTTCTGTTTGGTTAGTGTTTCGTCGATGCCTTCCGTATTCCATTTCGCCGGAGCGTGCTCAATAGTTGCTCAAAAAAATCATCAGGAAGTCATACTCGAAGTAATCGTTCATAGGGTATGGCGCTGTCCTCATTCGGAACCTCATTAATCGATCTCGCAGAGGTATATGAAACTACATCGGATCAAATCTCATACACTTTGACGACGAGGGCTGTCGGCTCCATATTTGGAGGGCTTGTCGGTGAGTTCCTCCGTCTCTGAGCTCGTTTCATGAAATGCTCGCATCTACGGTTTCTCGTTTCCTTGGGATCATCGAGAAACCGCCGATTCCCTCCTGAGTGGTCAGTTGAGTTCATATTCTTGGCTCTACAGGTAACCTCGTTTTCAGTCATGTGAACACGCAGCTCGTCATAGCGGCCTGCATCTGCGCGAGCGGCGTGAGTGTTATTCTAACCCCTATACTGAAACGATTGGTTTATTTACACGTCGTGAATTTCACCTGCGGCATGACCATGTCGTTCACTGAAATAGGTCAGTGTTACTTATGGGCGATTTCTTGATGGAATAACCGTTTTACCCTAGATTATATCCAGAATTCAGTCTAGAATACTTATCTAGGAGCCCATGTGTGGATCCAAGTCATGTGGAAGGAGCGAAGCGGGCCAATCCTGCAACTGTACAACTTGATCTTCGGAGTGGGCGGTATCATTGCTCCCTTGATTTGCGAACCTTTCCTGAGCCCTCTGGTATCAAGGTCAGTATTTCTCGCGCCTAAACCTTGACCCGACTATCACAAGAGACTCCGATACACATTCCCAAGCTTTCCAGTTACTCGAAGGTCGTGCAGTCGCTTCGCGACCTGCTCATCTAAAACGATCAATGAAAACTGAACAGTGATTCGACTCCTGATTCTGGGAGCTTCAGGGCAGCGTGGAAGATACCTCAGTTTTTCCTCTCCGCTTCCAGGAAAACTCTCGAGAGCAACGATACGCTCTATGGTGTAACAGATGGGGAGCTGCCGTCTCCCGTAACCAAGTCACGAATTTCCATCGCGTACTTGATTATGGGTTCAGTCTTCCTTGCGAATGTCATCAGTATCGTATTCTCGTACTTCATCGACAGAACAAACCCGGTTCCGGAGAAGTCATCCGAGTCGACCGCAATAGAACTACCCAAGAAGATGAGATACACGGTTGTGCTGTTAGCAACAACCTACGTGTGTCTCGGCGTAGCCAGTGAAGTCGGTTTAGCGAGTTACTTGCCGACATTCGTATTGCGAGCCGAGGGACTGAACTTCACAAAGTCTTCGGCTGCATACCTTTCTTCTGTGTTTTGGATAAGCTATACACTAAGTCGAGTTGTTATAACTGCGCTCAGCTTCGTCGTGAGGGTCTCCAAGCTTATAATCGGATTCCAATGCATTCTACTTATTGCTTCAATTTACATGGCAGTGTTCATCAAGAACTCAGCATTTGTAGCGTGGGCTGGGACCGCTCTCCTGGGTTTCGGGCTAGCCCCATGTTTCGGGAACGGAACAGTGTGGGCAGTTCAGTATATTACATTGACGCACAATTGTATGTGTATCATTATGGTTAGCATTTGCATCGGAGCCACTCTACCTGCTCTGATCATCGGCAAATTAATAGATTCCAGTCCTATGTCGTTGATGTACGGGCAATCAGTCACGGCGATTCTGCTGAGTCTTTGCGCGATTGCAATGCTCATTTACGGTCGGAATCCTACATTGAAAGAGCAGTACCGGAAACGGCAAATGAAAATTCCATTTGCAAGCGGAACGAGAGGTCTCAATGGGACCGAGGAAGCTCAATAAAGGCTGATAAGAGTTGACCATCCTTCAGGGGGTTTCCTACCGATTTCGCTGCGTCGCTGAGCTCAAAAGCAAATGTTCTCTATTCACCTGTGATAAGCCCGCACTGGATTCACCAAGATCGAAAGAGGACCGCTTCTGCTGGAATACGAATTCAAAGGGGAATCATTGGTCCAGTCGAATCCAATTACCTCCAGAAAATACAGAATCGAATCTCGCCATCCTCATGCTGCATCTGGGAGCGGATCATAAAGATAATAACGAAAGACCATGATGTTTCCGAATAGCCTTGGCATTCTCACCGGGAAGGGAAATTCCAAACCTCGAAAAGTTCTATTTTCAGCACTGAAACCCGAGTTGCACCACCTCTTACTGGAAGCTGTGACTCGAAGATGGCCTGAGACGTCATTCTCCTCGACAGGCAAAAACGAGGTTGAAGATTCTGGATATTTCACCGACCAGTCTACTATATCGATCCTATATGCCCCCTCCTCGAATTGCTATCAAAAGCAGCACCGATCCATGTTTCTCGTTCTTATGTGATGGCATAAATGTAAGGTTAAAGAAGGATGACCTTCTCCGACGGATGGACGACCGAACGAAGACAGTGCCTGTATCGAAAATCTCAGATGCACTGGCGTCCCTTGAACGGAGTTCGAGTGTTGACTTCGAATGGCCGAGCCCGGTTGAAAACCACGCCAAAGGGCGTTGCAATGCTCAAGAAGAGGCTCAACGGATCTGCAGGGCATTCGAGATTGGAGATACGTTTAGAATCGTTGCGCACCGGTGCCTAGGGGCAATGATTATGCTAGATGCAGATTCACCTGCGGTTAAGCGATCCTGGTGTCGGAGGTATTCGAGAACCATTGTGCAATCAGGTTGCTTCCACGAATAGAATGGGTTTCCAAAGAGGTGGTACTTTTTCTACGAATAGCAACAGGGCCGTCTAACAGTGTGCTCCAGAAGAAGGCTTCACACCTGTTCTCGACTCGAAAGAATTCACTGACGAGCTCGAGCAATACCACGCTACCATGGATGGTCAGCTCTCCCTCAACGCTGTCTCACCCGTATTTGAATCCAAATAAATAGGACGCTCAGAATCATGAAGTTCGGAAAGTGAGCCATTTCAACAAAAAGAATTGAGCAATGCGGTCGTTGCCAAGCGGAGATATCGGTCTCGGAAGTTTCGATTTCCAGACCTCTCGATCTATGCTGAGTGAATGGGAAGAATATTGGCTTTCTCGAAAAATGCTCCATCTTCCCCAAGAAACGAGTCGTTGAAACAGAACGAAATCTGAAAGCTGACTGAATTCTGCGTATTTTGAGTATTTCATCATCTTCCTTTGCGCTCAGAACTTTTGCACGCACCCAATAGCTATAATGTTGCTGACATCGTTGGCATGAATCGTAGATTGAACCACCTTGTTGATATTTCTCCCCTCTTCAACTTGTCCACCGAGTGGAACCAAAACAAACCGCCGAATATAGGATGCTCCAGACAGGGCCCGTAGTCGGAATCGCACGGAGAATAATGGCGGATACATTCATTGAAGATTCGCCAACACACCACTGACACTAACTGAGCCTAGCGCGGAGAGGCAACTTGTGCACTGCTTCTGAAAGGGAACACAGCTGACCGAGAGCACCCAAGCCTCACGCTATCAGTCAGCTTGAAGTTGAATCAGAGAGCACTAGAAGGCGCACCGTGAAAAAAAAACACTGCACTAAACGTTCCAAGGAGGTGTGTGTCAAGGAACAGTGCCTCTGCTGCACTTCGCGAGATCCATGGGAGGTCGGAAAATAATCGTCAAGGCAGGAAGGAGAATAATCAGTTTCTGCTTCTCGAATGGTATTGAGACGAACAGCATATGCAGGATTGAGCCCACGTTCGTTAAGAAAAAAAAAAACACTTCAGATGTATCACTCTGTCGAGGACTGATGCTTGTGAAGACTGTGGTTGCGGGATTTGCATGGAAAGAGAAGGAAGTCTCGGAAAAGAGAGTCTTGCGAGCTCGTTGATCTGCGTTGCGATTTGAGAATTTGTTCAAGAGTGGTCGGGCGGCGGAGGAGGGTGCGAGGCTGGCCGCGACCTCAAGGCGGCCGGGGCGAGAAGGACTGGCATCGCAATGGAGGGAGGGGGAGGCGCGATCACTGTAGATTTAACCCCCACCACGAGAACTGCTACCGATGCAGGTTTTTCGGCCGGCTTGTTGGCGTTCTTGATGATCACGACGGAGCTGAATCTCGGGGGCAGCGTCGTGCTCGGAAGGAACGTGCCACAAGCCAGACCGAAGTAGATGCTGAATACAATGGGAGTCTTCATTTACAAGTTTTCCGTACCTGGAGAAGGTACACAGTAGTTACTATCGATGGCTCCGAATGATGCAGAAGTATGTGTGCTTCTGTGCTATGTTAGCTAGTATTTATGCATGGTGGCATTTTTTTGTAGGGACTTTTCGAGCCCGATCCTGTTGTGACCCTGACTTCGTCAGTTCTTGGAATTTTCCAATATCAATGCAGAATCTTGCCATTTTCCTAGGAAATGCGATAACATCGATCGGTTTTCTGGCGAATGACCACTCGCGCGTCGACCATTTTCTGATCGCGATTCTCGTCGTCCCTTTCTTGAATCCGTACCTTTTTTTTTTCATTTTTGAAGAAATTCCAGGAACTGACAAAGTTATCGTCAAAACAAAATCGGACTCAAAGATTTCCGAGCGAAAAATGCTTGCCTGTAGTGATTCTCTCGGGGGTCGAGAGAGCGTCGAGGGAGAAATCATTGAAGAACAGTTCAACTCCGATTTTCGACCCCAAGATCTGGGAACCGGAAGGAATCTTCAGTGCTTCGTTCTCAACGAGCAGTATCGCTCCAAATTCAGCGAGGCTCATCGGCACCGCTGGCATCGATTGAAATCTCAACGAGCTTGGGGCGCCCGATTTATCCGAAAATGATCTCAGAAGTAGAGGCCACCGCGTGGAATTCAGCCCTCTGACTGAATTGGCGCTGATGCTTTTCTCCTATTCTGTGAGCTTTTTCAGGTTTAGAAGTGAGTGCTCGCAGCTCATGGGTAGCCGATGCCGTTGGTTCGCGATACTCTGGAAGCATCCTTCATCCCAGAGTCATCAGGGACCGACCAATTTTAGCACAGTAGCTCGCCTCCAAGTTTCTATCCCGTCGTGATCATCCAGAACGCCAAAAAGCCGGAAAGCCCGCATCGGTCGCGGTCCCCTCTGTCGTGGTGGGGGTTCCACCTTAGCACTGCGAGTCGCATGTCGCGAATTGTCAACAGTAGCTCTCTAGGCTCGCTTTTGTAATCCATTTCCGTCCAGGAGGATTCCGTTACCGGCTCGTTGGCCGTGTGGCATAAACCAACGCCTTGGGTGCCACGCTAAGCTAGCAATCGCGGGTTCGATCCCCGGCCGGGACAACAAATTTCTTATGTGGTAAAAAGAGGATTTAATTCATATCAGAATTAAATCTGAACCATCTTAAGACCCAAGCCCACCGCCCGCAATGGGATTTTCGAGGCGATAGGGAGTGTTACTGAAGCAATACCGAAAGGTGATTCCGGGACACTTCTGAGGGCTGGCTGAGAGGTTCAGCCGGAAAACAAAAAAAGGAGGATTCCGTTATGTCTCACGCGAAACAGCTCCAAATCGATAGAAGGCTACAGTGCACTGTCTTCTCCAAGGTGTGCGTTTCAATGGAGCAAAAGGGTTCGAGACGTCAACTTATCCGCACGATGGGGAGCTTCAGATAACTGACTCCCAGCAGCTGGGGGCAACGAAAACTAGAATTCGGTCCGGAGCTGAATTTGCGTCCGAGACTCCAAGCTCACTCACTCATCGTTTCCGTCTCTAGAAACTCAGGGATCGAAGACCGAGAGATCGTCGAGCTCTTTTGGAAAACATCCAAAGAAATTGCATGGATTGGAAGAAAATGGTTCTCTGCCGACTTTCGACGCATCATTATTGGATCGAGCGATATGAAAATGATGTGCAGCTTTGCGCCCAGTTACTCAGTAAATAACTTCGTGCTTAGGCGAGTTTTTTAAGACGAAACTGGCACGAGCTTGAAAGCTGGTTGGAGGCGAGCCGTATCATTCCGGCCGTCGGTCGTGGTTCTCCGCGATTCCAAAACCGCGGTTCTGGGAGATTGCGACTCCTTGCGATGCCTAGTTGCACCTCATGCGATCACGCCTGTCCCTCCTTCCGTTGCGATTCCAGTTCTTCCCGCCCATGCTGCGCTCAGGTCGGACCAGGCCGCGACCTTACACCCACCTCCGCCGCCTGACCAAGCCCGAGCTTATAATCGAATCTCATAGATCATTCGCGATCAGACTCCAAACTGCAAGATGCCTTCTCAATCACCATCAATTCTGAGATTTGGAACATATTCCGAGTCCTTTTGTTTCATTTCCCGATAGGACGCCTGCTCACTCCTCGCCGTCACCATTGTCATGGACTCTCATGGACCACCGAATGCTTCTGTCAGCGCCGAGGTATCTCTTCCAACTGCGCGTGCCCGATTCGAGAATAATATCCGCTGTCATTCCTTCGCGCGAACCTCCCGTGTTGAAATCGCATTGCGATATCGGTCAGTAGATTTCGTCGCCAGAAACATCGGTCTACATCAGCGGTTTTCGGAGCAGTGCAGGGAGCCAATTGCCGAACCCCTATTCATGGGGGTGATTCTGGAGTCGCAGCCGACCCCCATTCTCATAGGAAATTCCGAGCCCGACCCGACCGCACTTCTCGGGGTCTACGAATGTGGATACTGGGGGTCGAAGGGTCAGAGAAGTTTGAGAACCAGTGCTCCACATGAAGAAGATCCTCTCTCTTGGGAATTGCTGGGCCGAAGAGTTAATTCCTTGATCGCGTTCCGGTGAGATCATTCACCTAGTTTGGAAGCGCTCTCTGAGACTTGAAGTTTCGTCGGCCGTAAGCTGTCCCAACAGAGCGGAGGGCTTGCGAGGTGATTTGTGCATTGTAAAATCGCAACGCCGACGTTTCTCTCAACTCTTTCCTTGGAAGGGCATATATCACATTACACCCGTCCCACCTTGGTTCACTCAGTATGCGCACGATGCGGAGCCCCCGGAACCGACAACGAGTGGTTCTGGAATGCGAGAGAAGAAATTACTCCTATCTGGACTGTTTAAACTGGAATGTTAAAAATTTCCGATCAGATGACTGGGTTTGGCTTCACCCTCAATGTGGCCGCGGAGACGATGCGGGCTCCCATATATTTTCTAATGCGACGTTCCCATACCTTTCGAATACTTCGCAGATGAGTGATCTTTGGCAGGAGCATCGCTCGGAGACCGTTCCCGGGGAGCGGCCTATACCGTTCCCGGGGAGCGGCCTATACCGTTCCGGTACACGCCTTTCATCAGGCGGAAGCCCGCGGGGGGATCCATCCTCGAATCGGAGAGTAGATGGTGAAGCTCGGGTTCCCTGATTCAGCTCAGAATATCTTTTGATTCAGGGCTCGAAAACTAGCGCCGAAGACCGATAGTCAGGCCTAGCGTCGCCAAAATGGCTGTACTGCGGCGGGCCCAACGTTCATATCATTCATCTCAGACGAGACGCGTTCTTGCGATCGAGATTTCCGAGTGCCATCCGTCGGACACCTGCAGGTGCACCAACGAGTGCCGCCGACTGGTTTTGGGGATGCTTCTGATACCGACGGCCGAAAATTTGTTTGACGAACTTCTTCATACGTCAGCCAGTGCAACTCCCAGTGGGTTGGAGAAATGTTCAAATATCGAATCTAATCATGCTTTATCCTATGATAGACAATAGATTTCGAATTGGAAATCGGAGACTGGTGATCTTTCTACGGAAACAAAACTCCTCTGATGCGCGCCACTGATCAACATCCGGGTACTCCAGTGCTGCCCGAGTATTTTTCAGGGAGTGAGGGATCGTCGAGTTCGGGCCCGTCGAGGAGGCGCAAAAGGAACCCAAGGCTAAGGAGATTCATCGAGTGGGAGTGTCTCCAAGATGAGCTGGGTACGATAAATTTCCATTTTTCAGGCGCAGATGATGGGATTCAGCGGGAGATTCTCTGCCACAGAAATTATTGAGATCGGACTTCTGCAGGTCAAAACTATGGCAGAGTTTCGACATGTTGCCGTTCCCGCCTGCTGGTCCCGCCGTTTATTCAGGGTATTTCGAGCACGGTAATCATTCCTGCAGGGATATAGAAGTAGATCAGGAAGCTATACGATCCATCTCTAACTTATGTTCACGGGCATTCGCGACTTTTGCTTGTGATTCATGGAAGTTCTGTCTCTTTGGACCCGAGATCGCAGAGGGAAGTCTATGCAATAGGCCTCCTGTCAGAAAGGTTGCAAGAAAAGCTAAAGGAGATGAGAAGTGAAAAGAAATTCCGCTGGGTCATGGCGACATCCAGGTCGTGGTGCTGAGGCATCACGCAATGTGCTGCTAGAGATCGTGGATGCTCCGCATGTGCGGGATACGATATGTTAGCCCTGAGAGTCATGCCCAAGATTGTAACCACTATCAATCCCATCAGAATCGCTTGTCTTCCTCTACTATTTTCATGACGTTCCCCAGTGACAAAAATGGGCTTGTTTTCAAGTAAGCTGGGTGTCTTCGGCCTTGGTCGGGGACGATTTTGTCTCGACTCACTTTCTTGCGCACGTAAGACGCGGCGTACGTGCATGCCGCAAAAGATACGCAAAAAACGGCGTGCCTGCATGTCCCTGCAGCATGCTCCTGTCGCTCCATCGCGCTCGCCTCTCAGGAAGTGCTGAAGACCGGAGGATTTTTTTTAATTTGGTTTTATTGGACCTTACATTTGCACATATGTTCCCTTTCATTTCAGCGGTGAATTGTATTGCGTTCACAGATCATATTTCGTTGTTCTCGCATCGTCTTAGTATATCCATCGTCCTCAGGTTCTTCGCTGTTGAATCAGGGTGAAGTCCGGGTGGGTACGGGAATTCCGTGTGGGAGTATTTTCCTTACTGGCATTCCAGAATGACATGTGCGTCGGTTTCCGGAACTCTACATCGAGCGCATTTTATATCTACGGGAGGGTCCCGGGAATTCTGTCGGCTCTCGGTGTTCAGCACTCCTGCTCTGGCCAGCGCCAATAACCGACTGAGTTTTGCTGCCCCGCGAGTCATCGTACAGTTCCCTCTCGAGACCTCGAGTCTCTGTGAACTGTCGATAAACAGTTAATGTGGATCTGGACTCCATATTTCGTCTCCATATGAAGTCCAACTTATCCCACACTCTCGTTTTGCGTTTTTTGCGGAACATTTTCCACATTGGTTTGTTTTGTGTATTTCTGGTCAGACTGAGATCTTCAAGGTCATACTGGGTTCTCGAACTTCTGAGTCTCTCCATTGCCTTCACTTTTGTGTTCGTTATCTAAGTTGCCGTGAGTGCCATTCTGGGCTATCTAGATGGATCCATCTGTTCCACTCTCTCGAAATACATGATTTTGCTGATGGTCTCCATAGCATCGAAGGATCATTATCGCTCAGTGAAACCGATACTTTCCAAACCTCGAGCCCAGCGGTTACGGGCACCTAGAGCGATCTTCAGAAGACACCCCGAGCCCTGGAGAGCCCATCGAGAAATATCTTAGTGGAGTTTTGAAATGGATAGCTGCAGAGAAGTCTGAACGTCATCGGCACGAACATTCCACGATCGATGTTTACGGTTCGCCTGTTTCTAATCTCGACGTTCTCTAGAATGTTCCCCCATTACTCGCCCTTCGCGCGATAACGTGGTCCTCATTCGGGCCATCGGGGTATTCCAAGATTCATGGACTGTTCGGACTTACCAAGCGTTTAGTGAGTACCAACAAGCGCATTTCCCGAAGAGGTTCGGCTGCGGCTTTTCAGTCGTGCATCCCCGGCTAGCTGCTGCCTGTGATCGAAATCGAAAAACGGCTCGATCCAGGCTTCCGGTAGCTACTGGACAGAATCGTCCGGTCCTGTCTCCGCACAACTCGAAATAAGGCATGTGGCACCGCCTCTCCTAAGTGAGAAGCCTCATGAAATTAGGCAGCCAAGTTTATGAGCTAACGAGAAAAAAGTCACTGAATCGTAAGCGTTTCTCGCACGAGTTTATTCCGCTTATCTTGACCCCCATGCTACTGCTTCCCCTCCGCGCATATTGTTCCTGTCATATCTCGAGCTTGAAGCGCGAATCCGGGACACAAGCATCAAAGCAATATTTTACTGACAAAGTTTTCAGGTAACCGAGCTTCTAACGCTTCAAGGCTTCGGTTTGGAATGATCATGAATAGGAAGAATATCGAAAGTAAGGCGCCGACTGACGTAAATATCTCACAGGCACCCAGATCTGAGTCGTAGTTCATCCTGGGTAGTCGTGCCCTCCGGCACGCGTTCGAAGTCGGCCCTCCAATGTATATGCTGATCACGCCGCCGCTTGATTTCGGTGCGTCGGGCATCTCTTGCCCCTGTGGGTCAATGGATTCCACGCCTGTTGCTTTACTGGTTATAATCCGTCCGGGGGATTCGACGCCAGCCCGAATATTTTTCTCTTGGCTAGCGAATCGTATGGAGAGCCTTGGGAGTTTGAAAGATGGAGCCTCTCCACCTCGAACTCCAAAGATCTGCTCCATGATCGCTGCTCTCCTCGAGCTGTTTTTTGCGGTCGAACGCATGACTGATTGACTGTTTTTCCTACATTTGTGGCGGATGGCCGATACTTTGAACGATGTAGTCAATCCACCTCGCACTCCGACGATGGGATTCACGATTGCTGATTCGACGGCGATGATCTTTGCGGGCGTCTTCATGGCTGATCGACTGATTTTCTCAAGGTATCGATCGCTTCGAGACCGCTACTCCGGATGCCGGTGGTTTCATAGTTGGATCGAGGATGCTTTGAACTCTCTCGCCGTCCCTTCCGGTAACCCTCTCCGCCTCAACCATTAACGCCGCGGTCCGGTTTGCTGAGCTGAATTTGTTCGAAACTTGTATTCATCTCGTTCGCTCAGCGTTTCGCCTGAACTTATGCGGCATGATGTTGCCTCTACAAGATCGCTTCTTTGAAACCAGCCCTGGGATCTTGGCTAATTGGCTTCCCCGGGAACTCTCTATCGGTACCCGCCGCCACGAAACTCTTCTGGGACAGAGAATTCGGGCCCAGCAGAGTGATTTTGACACCATGGGCTATAGGATCCCACCAACATTCTGATGTTTGGGCTCCGGAGAAGCCGCGTTTCCGCTCAACTTGTACTGATATTAGCGGAGAGATTTGGCAGAAAACTACCAGCTTTTGAGCTGGATTGAGCCGGATCTGTAATCCAGCACCAATGTCAAACACTTGAGGGACTCGCCTGCATCGACCTAGTACACTCCGTTGTGGTCTACGTCTTGTCCTCCGAAGCAGCTACGCTCAAGGGATCTTCAAACGACCAATGGTTCGAATGCTCCCTCAAAGGCGCTGCGGTAAAGAGAAAGCCGTCGTTCGCAATCGCGGCGGAATGTGAAGAAACGGTCGTCCAAGTGCTTCATACATTCAGCAACACGAGTTTCCCGACACATAATTTTTGTGGATACTTTCCGCACCCGCAAGTTGAACAAATTAATGTCGCCATGGGAATCCCGCCATCTATATAAATGAAAGACGCCGGCCGTTCTAACCTGTGGTCCGAATAAACCACGGGGCAATGGCTCGAAGCTTGACGGAACCTCGTATACTCACGCGGGATCGGCCCCAAATTTATATAGGCCGCCTTATACTTTTCGTAAAAACCTCCGGAAGCCGGAATCCGATGGAAACTTGACAACTTCCTCGTCGTCGGCCGCAGTATCCTGACGTTCGAAACGGCGCGCCTCAGCTGCCGTTGTGTTTTACACGGTGACGAGCCGAGAAAACTCAAGAACTCTGTCGTCGCATGCTGGAGAACTTCCCTGTTCAAAGGAGCTCGCCAGCGGCCTGAGGTCTGCGGCGCGATCCGCCACCGATTTTGGTGGTGTAGAACACGCGGTGCGCAGCGGTTCGAGTGCGTCGGTTCGTTCATCCTGTCTGATTGAAAGCGCTCGCATAGAGTGCACAGCGAGGTAACTCGAACGGTCTCCCGCTCGATCCCGGGTCGCCTAAGCTCCAAGCACGGGAAGATTGACCTGCGACGGGCACTCCGACCGCCCGACCGTCAACGTCCTTCCGCCGTTGCAGACTGATACCCACACCATTCTGCAACCACAAGGAGAAGATGTGAACCGCACCCAATATTACATTGCGGTCGTTCATGAAGTAGGTGCAGTGCGATTGTTGGACTGCCAAGATGGGCATCGCTGAAAGGAACACAACCTACTCCCCATCGACGGCATCGAAGGAATCGGCACATTTGGCCTGCGGCTAGGTTTTACAAAAAACCTCAAATATCGCATAAGACGGCAAATCCTGCTTCAGGTCCTCCAAGTGCGAGAGATCAATTAGGAACACATGTTGTCAACGACGATACAGTCGACGCTAGCGATAGCGATCATGGAACTGTGAGCTACCTGAACCGCTGGTTCGGAGGAGAGCGCGCAAATCATGGCTATGTAGTACTTCTTACCTAGCGACGGTCCAGTTTGAGCGAGGCAGCCGAATGACCCTCGAGCCCGAACCCTCGCAAGTATTCCCCCATTCTCCCCCCAAGCATGAGAGACAATTGAAAGTACCCAATTGATGCCTCCGTCGTCATTATCCAAATTGTTGGAATCGGGCTTCCAATACGTAATCTCTCGAGTGAACTGCCTCGATGCCGTAGATCAGGGAAGCGGCTGATTCAGGGCACCGGGCGTCGACCAAGGGTTCGCCCCGTGCTCGAGCGCGAAAAATGCGGGCCCGATCACGGGGTCGATCTCATCATAATTTCTGGAACCGATGTGGCTGAACTTCCAAGGGTATATGGAGGTGATGCCCGGGTCGATCCAACCATTCTTCTTCAGGTTCATGGGGGTGGTTACGGAGTCGATCTGATCATTCTCTTGACGGGATATGTAGGTTATCCTGGGGTCAAACTGACCATACTTTTCGTGGTCTGGGAAGCGATTCCGGACCGGATCTGGCGACACATTCCGGGGTCTAGGGTGACAATTTTGGATTGGATTGGATCAGACCATACTTTCGGAGGTTGAAGGAGGTGTTTCCGAGTTCGATCTGACCATTCTTTTGAGGGTGAATCCAGGGGATACCGGGGTACATCTGACAATACTTTCGGGGCTCTGGGGGCGATTTCGTTGTGGATCTGGCCATATTTTTTGGGCTACATGGAGGTGGTTCCGGCGTCGATCCGCCAATACTTTGCGGGTTCTAGGGAGCCATTTTGGAGTGGATGTTGGCTTTCTTCTGGGGATTCATGAAGGTCGTTCTTTGGTCGATCTGACAACACTTTTGGGTGCTTATGGAGTTTGGTCCGCGGTCGATCTGACCATACTTTCCGGGTTCTGGAAGGGGAGGGAAGGGGAGGGAAGGGGAGGGAAGGGGAGGGAAGGGGGTGATTTCGGAGGGGTGCTCAAGTATGCTCAAAGCCTGGATTACCGCATGTGGACTCGCCGATTGCGTTAAACACGAAGAAGGCGTTCTCGGATGACAGCACTATCCTCAATCTGACAGTCGACACAACAGCTGCTTTGAGCTTTGGCGTAGAGAGGGGGGCGGAGGGCATGGATGATTTCAAGCCTTCGGAACTCAGAGTGGTCCATAGAGTCTCGTGGTCGGTCTCCTAGGCTTTCGCGGACATTCATCGTCGTCGAATCGATCCCCGAATCACCTCCATTCTCCAGAAAACGTATGGTCATATCGGTCTCGGAACCACCATCATCTACATAATTCGGAAATCCAGAGTCTGTTTGTTCGTTTGTTTGTCCTCGACTGACTCCTCCGGTATTGATCGGATCGACGTGGAACAAATTGCCTAATGTAGGCGGCTTAGAAGGAAGGACATAGGCCACCCATCTAAGAATAGAATCACTGAGCATCAAGCGCATTCATCTATTCGGACCCCGAAAGAAGAGAGGGGGAGGCATCGAATCCGCCGCGGGCATCATGGAGGCTCGCTACGCTACCGAAGGTAAGATGAGGATACCATCGGTAATTCAACTCCTCCCCATGCGTTTCCTGTTAAACTAACTTCTGGCTGAGACGCCACATGGATCCTCAGGATATTCTGTGCTTCGCTTGAAACTCCGTGAGGCTTAATCAGCGTTGCGAATATCGATGCTTGAGGGCTACTCATTCGTCTTTAGGGTAGCTTGACGGTACAGATGGGCGGAACGGAACAGAAATTCCATCCCGCCAAGACCCGACCGTTCCGTCGATGAGGAAGGAGTTTTCTAGGCTCCTCCGTTCGCAACGGTGCCTCTCGCGATACTGCAGCGTACTCTCGCGGGATAGCACGGCGGTATCCACTGGGGATGCAATGGCAATCGACGGAAACCACGGATTGCGCTGAGCTTTCGGAACACTGCGGCTGTCTTGAATTTTTTTTCCAGTGGAATCGCGACACTGCTTCTCGAAAGCCAGGAGCCTGCTCGCCGTTTCCCATTCCATTCCCGTTCATTTTGTGCTATCCTGCTCATGGACACAGCCCATGGTCCCTATTTTCATTCTACGCTTATTGGCTGTGATAGCGTGGAGAACTCCAGATTGACTGGCCATCTTCGCCTGGTCGACTCATCAAGCGCCAGATGCAAGAGCACTTCTCCATTCCTTCCCGATCTGGATCTCCGTGCAGTCCTAGTATTTCCCAGGGTTCCTCTTCACCGGATTGATATCGTGTACGAACATTCTGCTCAAGCCGGATGTCTTCTTCTCGATTCCAGAGCCAGGAAATCCAGACAAAAACTATTCCTATCCGGACATCTAATGTATCTTAATGGGCCGATCGAACAACGAGTCCTTGCGTATTTCCTCAGCTTCCTTGCTAACGGGGCTTGAATCACCGAGACATTTTGCCTTCGATTCGAAGGGAAGTGTATGACCGACATTCCGCGAGCTATGAGACTCTGATTACACGAAGTATTGAGTGAGTGCAAAATAGCCGAGCGCTAAACTTTGACAGCTCATAACTTCGCTCCTAGAAGTCGCAGAAAGATTAAGAAATGTTCAAGATACGCGGAATTTAGCGCGAATCGTGAAGTTCGTCGAAAATTGAGCTGTTTCAAGAAAGGCTCAAGCGATTCGGCCGCTGCCAAGTTGGGATATCAGCCTCGGAAGTTTCGAGTTTCAGCCCTCTCGATCCATGTTGAGTGAGTCGGAAAAATATGGGCCCCCTCCGAAAATGCTCTCTCTCGACTGAAAAACGAGCCAGTTCTGGGATACTGCATATCGTATCTCAGGGCCGGGTTCAAGGTCTCAAAAACATTTCATATGATCCAATTTCAGGCTATCCAAGAGTTTCCAGGGAAAATTGTGCCGGTGGAACTGAAGTTTGTGATTCCAGCTCGTTATTCGAAGCTATGGGTTGAGAGTCAAAAATTGGATCGGATGACATGTTTTCGAAGCTTTGAGCCCGGCCATGAGATGCCGCATGTCTTTGGGTGAAGAGGGAGCATTTTTTGAGAAGGCCCATATTTTTCCGATTCACTCATCATTGATCGAGAGGGCTAAAAATCGGAACTTCCGAGGCCGATATCTCCGCTTGGCAGCGGCCGAATCGCTCATTTTTTTTCTTTGGAACAGCTTCACTTTCGACGAACTTTATGATTCCGAAAAGAAAACAAGGGGTCATGATTTTAGTTCCCCCGGAATCGAAAAATTGCGATTTTCCGATTTTCGACCCTTTCAGTAAAACCGTCGGTGTTGGCAGGCCGTTTGTTGAATCAGAATTCCGCGCTTTTTCAGTCTCTCTGCGACTTCTGGGAGCGGAGTTATCGGCTGTCAAAGTTTAGCACTCAGAACTTTTGCACGCACTTAATATCTACTGCATCAAGGTCTCGGCATCGCATTTTGCATCAGCGGCAAGAAGGTATTGGAACTGTATTCGAGTAGCACCACATCACTACCATCATATCGACTTGAGACTTGCAAAATGAACTGGTTTTGAGGCGGAAGGAATCGTCAATGAATCACGAGACTCCATGAATCAAGCATGGAGTCCGCAGAGAGTGAGAATCGGCTCTGCCTCTGCGTCTGAATGACCTCCAAAAGAAAGCTGAACTTCACAAGAGACATGTCAAAGGAGCTCGAATTCATGTCAGAGGCGGTTTCCTGATTCGATAGCTGCACTCGTAGCAGTATTTCTAGGGGGAAGTATTTCTTAGTCTAGAACGACGGAGAGGATTCCGTCGCATATATCTTTATTCGGACTCGAAGGGGCTCACAGTAGTTGACAGGAGCGCTCGAGCGAGCCACGTCACATGATTCGCGGGGTAGGCAGAAACAAAAACGAAGATTGCTGGGATGCGTCAGAACCATTCCGCTAGCTCATCGCATCGCATAATGACTTTTCAGATCCAGCTCTGAAAGGATCCGATCCACTGAACAAGCCTGAACACATCGACGTCCCGTTATGACCGCGACTCGAGAGAGCCTAAGAACGGATCGAGCGGGGCTCTGGCGATTCATCGATAGTGCCATGGAAGAAAAACACAATCCTTATTTTTTCCGGAGAAAACGCAAAGTTTCATTTTATTTGGGAGTATTCTCTTTATATTCGACTTGAGCTCATCAGCCCTGAATTTCCTCATCGTTCATCCAAACTTCCATGTCCATCGATCGGCTGTATGTGTACAATAATGGGAAGATTATCATCATTCTCTTTCGATCATATATAATATCAGAACTCGATTCCAGCCTGTTGTCCATCTGGCTCAAGGCTCGAGCTGGTCAACGAGCCGCAACCTTCGGTTCGTCTTTGTATTACGCCAGGATGCTTCCTGTTATGTGAATCATCTTCCACCTTTGACCATAGTGAAACACCTAGTGTAGAAAGTTCGAGTTCTACGCTGAACTCAAGTATTTTATGGTGATTGCGTTGTGGTTCCTTCTAACAAACGCAAACTTCCCTCTGTCGATTTCGACTCTTCTCTTGGGAATAGTATCTTCGACAGACGATCCAATTGTACATCGATATCGTTTCTTCGAGGGCCATACCTCGCCTTCCACGATGAGCCAATTTGAGAAGACAGCATTTCTGAGTCTCGTCGGTTGCCATCATCGAACAAGGAGCCAACGAACTCTGTACGCGCACAAAGACGATATTAGACTCAGAATGGAAAACACTTTGATTAAGAAAACCTCCTGTTCTTGTGGACATGACGTAACCTTGAGGAGATTAGTGAATTCGTTCCTTCGCTTCGCGAGAAGTGTTTCCAACCTTAACATTCCGAATCGACCTCTTCCGTCACCCGTAAAATCAATCCCCGTGTTTGATATCAATTCCGTTCATCATAAAGATTTTTGATCCTCTGCGGCTTGTGGAAGGAACTCCCACTTCTCGCTTACACAGAGTTCCTCCCACAGCCTGTATTCCCAGCGCTGCACTTCTGACACGCAGCTGACTTGATTACTTAAATCCAACCTCATATCTTCTTGATGATGTTGAAACGATAAGATCATGTACAGTTTTGTCGGTTTTGATCATGTCTAGTAGGTATTATTCTATGCACAACCACTTTGTTTGTAATTTTCGCAGACTCGGATCAAGCTCTGTTTAAATCTTCAGGAGAATTTCCACTCCCGCAGCGGCTCGATGGCGATCGATTTGAACTTCGATGATCCGATTGAAGTCTCTAGCTTCCTCGGTAGGAGAATGTGAGTCTGGGAACCCGGGACTCCCGAGAATTCCTGTCTTAATATTTATCTGATGATCAACTGAGTTGTAGTTGCATTTTCCGAGCGAGAACCTGCATTGTCGGTTCTCTTGAGGAACTCCAACGCCATGAACTCCAAAGTGAGTTCCCCACTCAAACCGACTCTCGTCGGAATTTCCAGCGATTCCATGATCCAGTCCAATATTTTCGGGGGCGACTCCGCGGTGCTACTTCGAATGTCAGAAACAGCTCAGTTTTGTGTTTGACTGAATTTCTTCTGTTCTGGAGAATCTCTCCAATATATCCGCTGATCTTCCCCCGTCATTTTCATCGTGTTCGAGTCTGACTCTGACTATGGAGTATGTATAACTAACTAGTGGACGTTATGAACGGTGCCCGGGCCGAGCAGAATCGTGACCACCGCGCACTTTAAATGCAAACGAACACTCCAGCCACGCATTCACTCATGCTCGTCTTCGATCAAAGAAGTTCTCACTCTCGAATATTGGAGCATTCAAATAACTGAGGACCAAGGTCGCTGCCATGAGTCCGACTGATACCATCACTGCTTCAACCCCAAACAGCGACTGTAGAAGCCTCGACTGAGGCCCCAAATATTTTACAAATTACTAAGTACGGACCAAAGTTCGTACTGATAACTGAGGTCGTCGAAACATTTGATTCACATTCCAGTGCGTCAAGTTGAGATTGCCGCAAGAGTAATATTTGTTCTAGGACGCCGGACAGCAATACCACGCCGACGACTCGATTTTTGTTCGGTCCACCATGTGCTCGGTGCGGCATGAAATGGAAAAACGGCTCTCCGTGAACCTTGCGAATCGTCGGTGAATAATTGGGTTCACGAAATCTCCTCGATACATCGTCGGTTCTGATGTCAGCGCGGGGAGCTGCTCATTGGTTGGAGCACCCTTCCGCCTGATTTGAACCCTCTGAACGGTTTTCCCACTCTCTCAAACCCGGCAGCTTTACTAAAATAATCCTCCAAGATGTTCCCATCCGATCACAAGAGAGCTCGGATGGCAGAAAGGACCGAGTTCTGAGAGCGATCCGACTCGAAAACTGTCTCGTTCTCCATATTCAGGCTCCAGCTGCTCATCGAATCTTTAGGATTGTGGAATCGGACCCCGAGATAAACAATTGGAGTGATATCCTTGGGACAAACGTAAACTTTTTCTTTGGGAACTTTAGTTCATTGGGTGCCCGCTCACAGCGCGGGCCGCCCATCGACGCTACGTCTGCAGCTTACTTCGACGACCCGTGCTCGAGATCTTGAAAAAACTTTCGATCCAAGTTCTGAATAAATCGAGCAAAGTTGTGATCGTGTATATGGTGAATATTCACGTTGACCTCATCATCATGGTTGACCAATGAAGACTCAGGGGTGGAGGATTTGCAACATGGAGTTGGGGGAGGCCAACGAGCCTTCGTTCGTTCATGTCGCGGACATTTTGGACAAAAGTCACTCCTCTTTCGTCTGGATCTGACATAAACACGACCCCTACGAGGGCTCAACTCCGTCCCGGCTTTGATTCTCGGGGAAGCTGGAAACGATTCTCTGATGTCGGTCGAGCAAAAAGTTTCCAACGCGCTCGCGGAAGATATACAACCATAAGATCTCATTCCGGCCCGTCCTTGCCACTCTCCGACAGAAGACGGACGAATCATACGGAAGACCTTTTTCGACTCAGAGAATGGAGCTGCAGCCCTCTGGGTCGGTTGAAATTCACCCAATCGGGGCTATGTGTCCTAACTTATGTTCAGGCCCCGAGTGTTGCCCTAAGAAACCATACGATAGTGCTTCCTCTATTTAGATAGTTTCTTTGATTCGCCGCTCAAAATCAACTTTCCAACGATCTGGCGCAGCAAGTCGCTAACAATAATGATAGTTTTTTTCTCTCGAACTCAACAAGGCTGTCGTTGTCGTTTGCTGTTGTTCACGTCCGGGTAGCTCCATGAGCCGAGGAGACAGACGCATTTTCCGAATGAACGTGACAATGCGGGTCTATCACAGTATAAAATTAACAAACGCTACGAAGTTCAACAGACAAGGAGGAACGGGGATCGTTGGGAACATGGGCCCTATTCTCTATCCATCCATCCATCAATAAAACATTGCTTAAGCGAGCGTCGACTCGAGTTTCTCACAAGCGGGCTCACAGATTTTTCTCGATCCCTTCACTGTATCACAAACAAAGGTGAACCAACTCAGAACCTTTGACAGCGTCGGAAATTCCAGCACGGTAACAAGAAACCGAGGAGCGCACACCAGGATTCCGCGAGTGGAGTTTTCTCTCAGATTCTTCAGCGACTGAGGTCAAGTCCGTGTGGTTGAGGTGTGAGTCCCTCCACTCACGGAAATCGGAAAGGGAAACTCTGGCACAGGCTCCAAATTTGAAATCCCAGCTTCGGGATAAACCGCTGATCTGATTCCGTTCTCAGACTCCATGAGTTATGGTGTTCCTGGAATCGGAGGTGGCTCGTCGCCAACGCTGCCAGAAGAGATTCCTCATATAAAGCTAAAATCCTAGCAACAGATCACACGCGGCAAATACAACGGAAAGGTATGTGATATAGATCGATCGATTGGGCTGGAGGATTTCGGCTCGGCAGACCGCAGCGAAACCTCAAGTTGGGGGGAGGGCGGGAGTGGGGGCCTACTACATGAACAGCAGACGGCTCCGAAAGACCATTTGTTCTCTGTTTGTTCGAAAAGTTGGAAATTGCACATGCTGTATCCGCGTTTACCTAAACTGCTCTGTTTTTCGTGTAGTCCCTCTCTTCTTTCTGTTGTCGGCTGTACCGAACACAATCACGCATTGATTCGTTCCGGCCCCGGCACGGACCAGTGGGCTCGGGGCTTTTCAGCCCCACGGTAGCTCATTAGGATGGCAGCTACAATTTTGGGAGGGCGAGGCAATCCTAAGAATTCGCTTCAACGTCGAACGTGCCCTCTCGTGCGGGTCAAACTCTCTGGACACGGGCTTTCTTGTCGCGGCAAGTTTGACAATGTCAGGCTTTGTATCAGGTCGGCAACCTTCGTATCCATTCCATAGTTATGCTGAGCAGCAACAGATAACCAACAGCGGATAGTTAACGTCAAAAAGTCCCCCTGTTGCGGAGAGCAGTCGACAGCAATCAACAACAGTACACAGCCAGCACAAGTTGATGACTGAAGCTTCGGTGGTCAATTCAATCTGTCGGTTGGTTGGTCGGTCGGCTATTCGATCCCCGGATTTGGCCTTCGGCCGGGTGCCCAGGGCTGTGACCTCGACGCGTGTCCAGTGATGTTCCTCCTCGTCGCCGTTGCTCTTCGTGATCTGTTCCATCTCCTAGCTCGAATCCGTTTGATGTTCGGGCTCGGCTGCTGATGTTACCGCTGCTCTTCCAGGATCCCCGCGGACGGGATGAGCCTTCCGAGATTAGCGACTTGAATCAGGATTTCCTCCTACTCTCCTACCTCCCACAAGCTCGTCTCGCGGATAGCTTCTGATACCTTGGTTGCTGGCTTCACGAATTTAGCTACGAATCCGCGATCGTCGCCCTGCAAAGTGACAAGGGGTTAAAAATATGAGCAAACGATCGCCAACAATATCTCTTAAGCCCCGAACGTGGATGGCGGCTTTGCGGACACACAGGCCCTTCTTGGCGATCGGATGAGATTATATCAATATCCCAACGGTATACTATGTAAACACATTATGAGGGCCTTGTTCTTCGGACCCGGGAATCGAGCCCAGCGCTATGGGAATATCGGAGGGAACCGCTCCCGCCGAGAGGATCCCGTACCTCCGGAGCCAATCATCGACGAACAGCTACTCCGTTTTGTGTTCCCGGCTCCATTGCAAGAGATCTACTGAATCTGTGATCATTCCGACCGAATAGTCCATGAGTGAACTCGGCTCGCAAAGAGCTAGCGGATCGGCAGAATCGGCGATCGAGCTCACCGAATTCATCGGGAACTGCGTCAATACATGGTTGCCGAGAGAGCAAATGAGCGAGTCTTTTGAACGACCTACGCGGGAATCAGTTCGAATCATTCAAATTGCCAGGAACTCTCTCGAAATGGAGAGCGAGCGAGGCTAGATTACCCGTTTCGGGAATGTTTTGACTGATCAACCTCGGAGCACGAAACTGCGTCGCGCTCTCCGGGCGGGTTCTCTGCATCGGTCTCTCTACAGTCGGAGGGGAACGAAGCGACCCGGCGGCAAGACGCGTGAGTTAATTCCCTCCCGGACCGGAGGGATGTCCGGAGTGTCCATCGGTCGATCGATGTAGCGGTTCAGAGATTCAGAAGTCGTTTATCCGACTCAGCTTGCCGAGAGCCGGACAAGCTGGTGAAGCCTCCGCACAATAATTCCGTTGAACGAGTTTTCGAGTTCGTGGCGGGTGAGCTTTTCAGGCGGTAGTCAATTCCAATTTCAGAAAGGGAAACCGGTGAAAAGAGTTCGGTGAACTCCAGGTGAGCTTCCAAAGACAAAAAGGCAGAGCTCGGGCGTGGAGCGACGAAACTTTCGCGCTATCCAGTTAAGGTTAGCAGGAGGAGGGGATCTCCCGGACAACCGCCAGTGTTGCGGGGCCGGCACCCGGTTGCACGGGGCATTGTTCTCACCTTGTAGATGACTCTTATAGTTCGGGTAGCGATCCGCACGGGGCGGCAGCTGCCGTCATCGTCGCGTGGAGGTACTGAGGGTTGAGCGGGTTGAACATCAGGGGTGTGTGTGGACCGCCTGGATGGAGCGATAGCATGATGCCTCCATCTGCAGTCGGCGGACGACAGGCGGCCGCTGCAGCTGCCAAGAGAGGAGCGAGAAGCGCAGCGTCGTTCATGCGCGCCTTGTGCCTAAGGATCAAAAGACAATGGCTGTGAAGAGATGAGCGACTTTTCATGGAGCAGGGTTACTGTACGAGGCTTCAGGTCGTCGGTAGCTCTTAACGGAACTACGTTTGAGGAAACCATCAGTTCGATCGACGGTGAGACGAAAGGACTCCCCGTGCTGTACAGAGTTGGACTAGTTCCTATCAACAAAGTGGTTCCCGTCGCAAAATCTGAGCTGCACCATCAATTAATTCCCAGGAAGAGCTCGGGACTTCACTCCGAAGAGAAAGGCAGAAGTTGCTGCCTTGGCAACTGTATCGGCGGGGCTAATCTCGACCCTCTGCGCCCTCCTCACCCGTAACCCTTCGATTTGAGGCTCCGTGGGAATTTGCATTCTGCTGATCTTTGAGTCTCATATCGAGAAGGAGAGCGATCAGCTGTTTTCTCGGGGCTCGCTTTTACATCCCCTCAGATTGTTCTTCTGCTTCTTCTGGAGGAAATATTTCACGGTATCCTCAAGGGAGAGCTCTACGAGTTCCCGAGCGCAGCCGCACGAGGTCTGAAGTCGGGTTGGAGAAGACTAGGAGTCAGAGATACGGGAATTCATCGACAATTTTGGTCGTCAAAATGCTCTCCGGGAGGGCCCCGATTCTTCTCTTGACGTCTGACTGTTGAACGTATAAATGATACTAGCCTCGAAAGAATTTTCGCGAAACCTCGCAAGTTAGGAACTTCTACCCAGACCCCGGGACGACCTTCCGCGGGAGCTCCCGGCACGATTCTCAAACTCACTCAGGGGTTCTCATCGATAAGCTCATTGATGGGTCGGGGCGAATGCTCAGAATCCTCCATGGAGCTATCTCGAGCTCCGTGCGCTCCCATTCCTCCGAACAGGTATCTGATTCTCTCGAAGTGGTGAATTACTTACACTGGACTGGAGAGGTGGGCGGTCATTTGTTGCTGGTTGGCCACGGCAATGTTGCAAGCCTCGCAGTAGAACTGCAAAGGTGGAGGGAACAGGGCTGCAGAAAGCGGCGCGGTTGCGCCCAGCAACGCGGACGATGCCGCCACATGGCCGAGTCCTGCGGACAGACCCGCGCTGCTCGTCGCCACTTTCAACGGTAGGCCGGTCGGGGGTCTGCGAAAATTGTGGTGGTCTTATTCATCAGTCACTCCGCTAGCTGAATTTGACGAGCGAGAGCACGCACTCGGCCGCGGACTCGCTCCGTGACCACTGCTCGAGAGTGAGGGAGAGAAAGAGCTCTCAAAAAGAGAACGACGAGGAGACGCCTATTCAACAATCGCATGTTTCACCGGGTGATGATTAAGTGACGACCCATCTACCTCTCCCCAGAGCGGGGTCCGAGAACATTGGAGTCAACGCAAAGTTACAGAAATTCTCAGACAAACGCGATGCGGAATTGCGTTCCGCGTTCTCCCGTCAGAGGGGAGCGCTGAATACGACCTCGTCCAGACGAGAATTCCATTGGCACGCTTGCGCGACAACGTCGGATCAAGCTAATCTGCGAATACGATAACCTACTGTCTCTGCCATTTTCCTGTGACGGGATTGTAGAATCCTTTGGGGAGAGGCGGCTCCCCTCGGAGCCTTCGCTGGTGATTCCTCCCGGCGTAATGTTGTTTGGCCTGGACGTCGGAAGTGAAGGCTACGTCGCAGAGTTTGCAAAAACTTTCCTCCAACTTGTCACTGCCCGAACTCTTCTTCTCCAGCTGCGAAAAAATGCGACACAGGCATGAGCGAGTAATGATTTGACAACGGAGAGGGAAAAAATACTGCACGCATCCGTTGGAGGCTCGGCCGAAGAATGCGGGCCCATGATTCTCTTTAGTGCGTCAGCCGAAAAGTCAGACTACCGCCGAGGAAGGTGAAGGAGCGAAACTGAGCTCCTGCGAAATTTCGACTCGCATCGTTCTGATCGAGGGGGGCTGAATTCAGACGGGAGCTCTGACCTTTTTCTGCTGATGAAGTTCTTTGAGCTTCTGGAGATCGGTGGCGCGGCCGGCTTTCTCCAGGTACTGCCTCAGACGTCGGTGATGGCTCTTCCCGTCATAGTGTGCAGAGGCCTGGAGCCTCCCATTGAGCTTGGCGTCGCAAACTTTGCAATACAATGGTTGCATCAAGTCGCTGAGGGACGGTATCCGGGCGCACGGATCGGCTAATCCACAGGAGCCTGGAATCAGATCGAGAGCGAGCTGTGAGTGAACGCTGCCGTGAAATCGCATCCACGTCGGAGCCGTCGACCCGAACGCTGTCGCTCGTTCGTAAACTCCTGCTCCCTCGTCTCGGATGGGACGTAACAATAAAACGATTTCCGCGGATGTGCGAGAATCGCATGATTCTGGCGATTGATTCGGCCCGACAGCGCTCAAGGGAGGGGTGGAGAGGAAAACCGAAGAAGCAAACGAGCGCAGCACTGCGCGAGGCCGTTGGGCAAAGCTGGACAGTGCGGGAAGTCGACCCGAGCGAATTGAGAATCCGTTCTGAGAATCTCCTCCCACCGCCACCCGGAATTTTTCACCGCGAGGTAGAGAGAACGGGAGGCGTAGAATTCGATCAGTCAGAGAAGAGATTTTGACCGATCGACAGGCCAGAAGCGATCTCTCCTTGTCCGACCACATCCAGTCGACGCGGGAACCAATAATTTGGGTGAGGGGGCGGGAGGGGGGGGGGGAAGAATCCGCGGTCGGAATGCTATGATAATTCAGGCGGTGCTCATGGCTTGCGTCACGTCTTCCCGAATCCGATGGTTGCGAAGCGTGGAAGCGTGCAATAAAAAGTGAACCGAGAACAGTCCTCGGAGCCCGCGCACCGACCTGAAATCGAGCCGGAAGTTGACTGTCCTTCGCTGAGGGGCGACGAGGCACCGCCGGAGGGTGACGGAGCCAATGGTGGAGCTTTCTCCGAAGAAGGGGACTGCGGACTCAATGAGGCATCTGTAATGGATGGGAACCAAACGTGATTTGAGTTCACGTCCCGGCAACGTCGGACTCTAAATTGTCAACTGGTATTAGGAGCACAGATTCCATTACAGAGAGAGGAGGCAGAACTTCCCGAGCGGAATTCGTTATCACCGAGGTTGTCACCACGATTTGTGTTAATGTTTGACATCGAGGACTCGGCGACGATGCGGAAGAGACTGGGCTCCGCCGACTGCCTCGAGGGAGAGTGAGATGAAGAGTGAGTGGAGAACGCGAGCGAGAACAAGCGCAGATCGGCGTGACATACATCTCCTCACTTCTATATCTAAGACGACGCACGGACGGAAGCAATAACCGGCGTCCTCATGGCTGCTCCGATATCCGGCCGTATATTTGTTCTGTTTGTATAATTAATGATTCGGCGTCTATTGGCAATCCACAACAATATAAAGTCTTCATTCGGTGGTCGAGGCCTCGGACACAGTCTGCTCTCGTAGGCCACGTAATATCCGAGCAACCCTTTTCTCCCCATTTTGCCGAGCTCCGTGCGGCCCACTTCGGGAATAACGCAACACGACCGGAGCACGCGAGTGGACTCAGCACGTTGAGCCTGAGCTCGAGAGAACGCAGAAACAGGCTTCGAGCAAGTAACAACCACTCGCACTTGTCCAACATTCACAGGCCACAAACTCCGGCCGGAGAACCCCGCGGAAGCAGGGCTCGATGCCAGAGAACGAGGAACCAAGCGTGCGGCCGCTGGACAGACACTGTGACGGATTGCTCGTTAGGCCCGTAATCCGCTGAATGCGCGGGATCGCCAAGGAGAAACGATAACCAACTTGATCCGACCTGTGAGGCCTGTTGTTCTCACGGACCCGGTGGAGATTCACAGCGCGAATCGATCACCAATGACGCCTGCAAGGCTCGCAGCCTGGGCTGCGGCCGGCACGGCCTCACCGCGTCATGTCCGTTGGCATTCACGCAGTCGCGCGGTGCTCTTCGCGCTCGTCGGTGCCCCAAGTGGGCATCCACTCCCAGTTGGAGCTGCTTTGACGCCGGGAATACATCTACGCTGTCCCCGGGGTTTTGTGAATCGAATTATCGAGCCAGTGGCTATTAAAAACATGCGGAGAGCACTCGACGCTTCCGAGGACATTTTCGCTTTGCTGTGCTCATCGATTGCGAAAACGCTCTTCATCCTCGCAGGGCATGCGCGATAGCCGAGCAGAGATCAATGCAGTCGGAGTCTTCGGAACTCGCGACCAGACCGAGAGCGCATCCCCGGAAGAGGCTTTCCGGAGATTTTGTGTTGAACGGTCAGATATTTGAGTCGTGATGAGTTAGAGCTCATCCGGAGCTCTCCGTCCCATGTCCTCCTCCTTTCCCGCGGGCTGTCAACGAACATGTGGAACGGATTGAGACGCCGGAATTCTGTAATCAATCCATCACGCCTGACGGCCGACAATTTCAGCGTCGCTGTCGTGCTCCCTAATCAGGGCTTGTTCTCCGGGAATACAGCGCGCCCAAGACAATGGAATTCATTGAGATTCCCTCGCACGGAGGAAGAAACTCTCTGCTCACAGGAGTCGCTTGCTAGCTGGAGTCTGGATAGACTTGAAAAGAGTCATGGCCCCAAGGTTACAAGGACCCTTGGAAAGACGCAATAACGCCAAGATCAGCACTTGTGCAGTCGGCCGTGAAGACGGGAAAACAGATAAGAGATGCAACCAACACGTTTGCCTGCAGAGAACAGGGGAGGTGCTCTTTATTCGATCAGTCCCACATCTAACGAAAAGGGAGAGTTTTTCCATTGCGATGGTGGCGGTGTCGACAGCTTCGCAGGCTCTCGCCACTTCTCCGGCTCTGCAGCTCGGTGGATTCGAGCATCAAAAATGGCAGAGCTTGTTCCAACTCTCTGAGGAGTTCGTGCGGGCACGACGCTCAGGAGATGACAGTTAGCGATGCGAGAATTAGCCAGGAGAGAATGAATATCGGAGGAGAAAACATTATCGAACGGTCGCGGTTCGGTGGAGCCAACATGTCAATTGATGTTTTCGTCGGTTGAGGATTTCCCCCTGTTGGCTCCAGCAGCTCCAGAACTACGAAGAATGGACATGACGACACAGCTTGACAGGCACGATTTCGAACGACTCCTCCATAGGAAATGAGCGTGGCCTCTCCCAGAGTTCGGAGCCATCTCCGAGGACCTCGTCTTTCTTACTTCTTTCGCAAAACGAGAGATAGAGATGTATTTCTGGATTCGGGATCAAATTCGGGTTCCGGGAGTAAGAACCTGTCGCTCGGGGCTCCCCGCGGAACGAACGGAAGTCTCTTCCAGACTCGCATTGATTCGGAGAGACGGTGGCTGAGGAACGTGCAGGGCCGGGTATACGAAGGACCCTCGACGCTCCGATCGATTCCGTCAGAGACCTCCTAGAAATCGCGCGAGACCTCTAAGCGGAACCGAAAGTTACGATCCATCCCGCTTATCGAAGTACTTCACACAAGCTCGTTTATATCATGAGGGTCTCGGTTCTGACAGCTCAAGCTGACCACTCGACATTGCATGACAGTCATCATTCATATTCTCTTCAGGAGAGACTCTTCTGCTTGATTAGACTGGACATTGGCTCTTCTCCTGGCTGTGCGTTGACGTCGAGTTGCAGCGCTCGTTGTGGAACTCGACTCGATTGCAAACGCTGTGATTGTTCGCTTCGCAGAGCGCATAACGGAATTACCCGCACCATGCCGCTTTTCTCCTCACGAAGTGGAACAGGCGGTTCTGACAGGCTGAAGAGCGAACCGCCCCGGCCATTCGTACGAGAACGAGAAGGAAAACGAACAGAGTGGACTCTAACCGTTGGCGTGCGCGCGGCTCGTGCACGCGAGTGTGCGCGGAGCACGTGGGCATATTCGTCGGCGCGGGAGAAACTCGAGATGGAACATTCCCCGTTCCCAGACAACATTTGATCTTGAAACAATCGGACTCCGCGGGTGCGCGCGTGGGGCGCGCTGGTTCGTGGACCCGGCGTCTTCCGTTTCATGGAGTCAAAATCCAAGAAACGGGTTCGTTTTGCGGTCAGCCGGTTGTTGTAGAGTCCACAATTAGCCTCGATTCTTCATTCCTCCGACAGCCCCCAAACCCCTCATTCCCAGGGCAACTGGCGCTGGAATCGCTGTGGTCGGTTGTTTTATCTCTGGTGAGCGGGGCTACCGAACCACGCATTAGGGTAATAGGAGTCTTTTTTAGAGGACGCAAAGACGATGGCCGGCTGGCTATGGTGACGACATCGACAGCGGAACGCTGCCGTCAGGAACGCAGCCAGCTGCCGAGAAAAAAACACCAACAATGAAGCCAAGATGTTGTTTGCCTCACTGAGTGTCGTAGCGGGAACTCGCGAGAAACTTTTGTTCTTCCCTGCTTCCTTTCAGGGAGCTCCAATATCAGCTGTGTCTCATCCTGAAATGCCCCATCCATGACCAAGCGACCCGCTGATCCACCTATCGATCGATTTATGACCGAAACCTCAATCGATCTATTGATGAAACGACCCTACATGTGACGCACTCGTCTTGTGCTCTCTCCCAAATGCGCGGCCGCTTTCAACCATTGTTACAAACTCCTCCTGCGAAGCATCTGCATTCGCGAAAGTTCTTCCCGAGGGATGGAGGACGCCCGCGGGATTGGGACTCACCGTTGACGACAGTTGAAGTCTGGGAATCAGATGGTGTAGGTGGTTTCGAAGGTTCCAGGTGGGGCGAGGATTCCGCGAGGAGATCTTCCGTGTCGACAATGGAAGCCTCAAGAGGCTCTTGAGGAGGTGTCATCGACGTGCCAGGGGATGGAGTTGCTGGTTTCGCACTTTTCGGACACGACGTTGAATACGGAGTCCATCTGCAAAAGGAGCGAGAACAACCTCTTAGCGAACACGGTCCATGAACTCGAGCGTTCCGCCGTCAGTCGGGCCTCCACGCAAGAACAACTCAATCGCTCAACGATTAGTTATCTCGACCGAGTGTGAGAAATGAATCATCCAACGATTCTTTGAAACATTCATCAACGAGCTCCGCGGCGCTCGAGGTGAGCATTAATAAATCATCGGGAAACGCTGGTGGGCGAGGAAAACTGATACTTCCCAGGAACCTGCACGGGCGGCACTTGATTCCGAATGCAACGATCGCCGACCAGCAATCGGTGGAGGACGCGACCCTGTGCTCCCGGAACGATCTGAACCGATAAACACTTGTGGGCTGTCTGCAAGGTTCCGGAAAGCGATTGGACGCGAGCGAGCGAGCAAACACTATTCCAATGAACAGCCTCCCCCAACAAAATAGTTTTCTCGCAGACGAGTCGCAGGTCGTCGACGACGAACAGTCCGCGAGGAGGCTTTGAGCCGAGGTCGAAATGACAACCGCTGGCTGGAGCGGGGAGCGAGAACAAATTGCAGCGAACGCGGCGGCCCAAAATATCCGAAAGCAAGGAGGAAGAATCTCAAGGAAGCAAGCCCGCGTGGAACCTCTACAGAAGAGGGCTGTGCTGGATAGCCTCGGTCAAACACTTTCCGTCCCAACAGCGAGCTGTCAACCGAGTTGGAGCGATCACGGTTGTGGTAGACTTCGTCAGAGCCCCGTCCGCGTTCCACCAGATGAGAGAAATCACGATTATAGAGCAGCCCCCTTCGGGCGCTACAAGCCTCCGCTTCGTCTGAAGCAGTCTTCGGTCGTTCCAGATAAGTCCTTCCCGTCCTTTCCCTGTCGGCTGCGTACTACGAAAGGGCATCCGCAGAGGAGCCGAGCGGGGAGGGGGGGGGGGGGCGAGAGCGCGGACGATGTTTCAAAGAACGCCCCGTCTACAAGAAGGCAGATAATGACGATGGAGCCAGGTCGACAGAAATAGAGGAAAGCTTCAATAGTCCGATACGTTTTATGCTCTGTCGCCGACCACTACTTCTCGGAGATTAGCGGCGCGGCGAGGCAGGCGACGAACGCAGACAGGATCTGATGCTTTGTCAAGAGATCCTGCTCTCGGCGCCTAACTTATCTGAGGAGACTCCAAGCAGCGGGGCGCCTCGGTCGTCGATCAGATCATTCAGGTTTTGGCACACGATGGAATCAACGCCAGCTCGCTACACTGGCTCCCCGAGAGGGTCCCGAGCATTGCCGCTCGGGACGTTGGCAGCGTTGTAATACAGAAATTCGCACGACACGACAATCCAGATATCAATGTCGCTCTGATCCTTCGGAGAAGCGAGCGAGCGCGATCCCTTCTTCCAGAGCTCAGAAGGACCCCGTCGAGTACACTTTCCATGAGCTGAAGGTCGGAGAAAAGAAAAAGACCTCTGGGAGCTTGCACCGTTCTGACAGGACTCTTCATCTTTTCCTTGTCCTTCCCCCTTGTCGTGACGATGCTGTCCAACCGATGGGAAGGCCATCAAAACTATGTCCAGACCCCTGAGCTCTGTCACAAACAGTTCCGATATTCCAGCAAATCGAGAACATCCCGGAAAACGATTCAGCATCGTTAGCCGGGAGCCTGATTGGTTGGGGCGGAGCCTTGGACTGATGGAGTCCTTTGTGTTGTTTACGACGCGCAAAGAACTCGGGAAACCTAGTTCGCTCGATCCCTCGAGATTCTTCCAAGTAATTTGGGACCTATCCCAACTCAAATCACGGCGGTTCCCGGATCAATTATTCCGATTTTTGAGGCAGCGAACACGCCATCAAGATCAAATCTAACTAGATTGAATGCTTCATGAATACCCGATCGGGTCCCGCCAGCCCACGGAGTTCTCATTCGTCGCAGTCGCCGGCTCTTGCGCGGAAAGTGAACAAGCGTCTGTGTACTCTCGAGCAGTGTGTATGTAGAGTATACCGCTGCTGGAGTATTCTTCGTTCTTGCTGGGCCCCGTTGTTGGAGCCGGGTCGGGCTGTCGGGACTGCTTGAGCAGTCAGGGCAGCGGAGCGAAGTGCGACTGAATCGAATTCCGGTGGACTAATTGTCAAACAGTGGCGACTGAGGACGTTAACGCGAAACCAATGCCCGTTGTCTTCCTCACGCTGTTGACTCGGCGGAACTCTCTCGGCGCTGGATTCTCCAGACGTTTCCCGAAAAAAAAAACGAAACATTGAAA
Source organism: Phytoseiulus persimilis (assembly GCA_037576195.1). Classification (NCBI taxonomy): domain Eukaryota; kingdom Metazoa; phylum Arthropoda; class Arachnida; order Mesostigmata; family Phytoseiidae; genus Phytoseiulus; species Phytoseiulus persimilis. Next base: position 43,822,889 of record CM075102.1, on the reverse strand, counting down.
GCTCTCACGGAAGCCGGAGGGCTTGCCGGAGTTGGCCAGCCCGGCGGACGGGAGGCAGACCCCGCCGAACGACCAGCACAAGATAGATGGCTTCGGAGCTAACGGAAGAGGCGAGACTCCGGCGGCAAATACGTTCCCGTATGAATCCATCGCGGTGGCTCGTGTCATTGCCCCAACTGCGCAGCTCCGCGAACGCCCGCCGGCGGGAACGACCCGGCCGCGGGAAGTTTGCATGGTCAAGTGAATTGTGATCGTACTTTGCCCGCTCAGTTTAAGCAATGGAGCGCTCCCCACGATATATGACATATCGGCCACCGCCGCCTCCGTTGGAAAGAGGTCCTGAGAGCTCCCAACGGACTCGCCGGCGCCAACCTCAAGTAGACTCCCGTCGATGCCCTAACAGGAGCCGGAGAAGAGAACGCTGACGCCGGAGGAGCGGGGCGGAGGCACGCGAGCGACGGCCCGTGATATCAGCGGCACTAGACAGAACATCGCTTACGCGCGACTCCCGGGAGTGCAGCTCCCATCTAACGTCGTTTTGCAACATCTACTCACTCCCGGACCATGTTCCGACTCGAACCTGCGAGCCGGAGCTGGCTCTCAGTCTACTCTGAGCGCGGGCTCGCCGAAAAACGCTGAAAACAGCTTCCAGCTCAAAGTCCTGACCCCCGGAATCGGCCCCGACCCGCCACGAGGCCCGATTCGAGCTGGCAAGATTGATAGACGCCTTCACTGACCTTTCAGCGCGGAATCTGTTGCCGGCTTGGCTCGGTAGAGTATTCCTCCTGAAGACGGGAGGCGCAGCAGCGGCCGCTGCGGCAACCTGGGCCGCCAGCAGCTGAGCACACGGAGCCGGAGACGCCAAAAGCGGCGGGAACGTACCGAAAGGCAACGCGGTGGCGATCGGCGTCCGCCACATCGCCGCAGCCGAAGCAGGACTCGGGAAACCTGCGAAAGAGAAAAATGCTGTGAGTGAGGGCGGGAACCCGGAGCTGAACACGCCGAGGGCGACGCAAGGAGCATTCCTGGGAGGGACCTGTCGATTCTGAATGTGTCGATATTTCATAGCACGTCGTTGCTACTTGTTATCGGAACGACTGATTCGCAGTGAAACGAAACACCCGGAGCGTAACCCCGGTGTTTCGAGACCGTTCTGAAAGCGGGGAACGGAACGGGATGGGGGACGAAAGGACTCCGGAACGGCGCGGCTACATCAACCGTGAGAGTTCCAGCCTCGACGGGAAAAGTTCCTCGCCCCGCAAAGCAACGCATCTCCCCCTCGCCCTGTGTCAATCGGAAGAACTATCAAGTGGCCGTCGGAGTTCAAGCGTCCGCAGAGCAAAACAAAAGAGCGGCAAACACATCTCGATAGCGGCCGTCAGGGGACTCGCGGCCGGAGTTGTGCTTCTCGATCGGCGGATGGCCGCGCTAAAGAACGCGGCAAGCTTGCTTTTTATTGTCGTCGTTGCTCTCGTTGATATCGTCGTCTGTTCCTCCGAGTGCTGTACGTACAAAAAGCCGAAATAAAACTCAGGCGTCGACCCAGCGAGGACAATGACGCGGCTCGAGCTTGCTTGCGACGCGGACGCGAGGCTTTCCGATGGCGACGGCGGCCGCCGCCTGGCAAGGATCATCCTGAGAACGAGATGAGGGAAAAAGTATATTCCTGTCTCCTCGAGCAAGCCCAGAGTCGGAGACTGCGCCGCGTTCCCAAAACGGTCGGCGACGGAAACGAAAGGAATCCTGCGACCGAGTCTGGGCCGTAGACGTTGACGACTCCGGTTGGAGGAACTACGGCATCAGCAACACCGTCGACAGCAACAATGGCGGCATCAGGAACAACACCCACAGCGGTGTCGACAAAAATGACATCGTCAACGGAAATAGCTGAAACAATGCCGCAAAGTTGGAATGGAGAGCGTTGTTGCCTCGTTGTATGAAGGTTCGTCTCGACAACTCGAAAGTTCTTCACTCTGCGCCCTATGGAGGGTCCTGGCGGAGCTGAATCGGTCAGAATAGAGCACAGGGGAGCAGAGGAAGAAGAGGCGGTTGAGCAACTCCCCTGGAGCGTCAACGACAAAGAGGAAAACTGTTGATTGTCACACGTTCAGCAAACCGTAATCACCAGTCCTTCACTCAGCTAGGGCACTCGCACTCTTCGCGACAGCGCCGTCCACACAGGAGTCAAGTCTCTCAAACGCTCCGCAAATTCAGAAGAGCTGGATGCCCTGATTCGCTTCCCGCGACCTACAGAATTCCAACTCTTCCTGGATTCGCGGCTGAGTCGAAGGAGTTCCCAACGATGCTAGAATGCCCAGAATATTCCGCTCGGTTCAGTCTGACAGTACCCTTAGGGGTACCCAGGGACGACGAGTCGAGCACAGGAGTCACCGAGGCTGCTCATGGCCTCGAGAATAAAACCCGACTCCAGATCTCTTTTTTTATCGGAGCCCACCTCGGAGATGCCGAGATTATGTCGAGAAAAGAGGAAATCCCTCTCGAATCACAAGGAGTGCTCCGACAAGACAAAGGAGCCGTTTGAGTCGAGCTTCGGGGTACAGCGAATGTTACGAAACTGCACTCTCGGTACTCCCGGATGAATTCCCGAAGCTGCTACTGGCTGAGAATTTCCACCACACATGAGCCTCAACCCGGACGACCGCCGAATCTCGAATGAGAGCAAGTTTAAAACTCAAGGGCCCATTTCAGAGAAGATCGCGATTCCGTATGTATCGCAAGTCCATGTCCACGTTCGACGGGCTCACATGGACCACGGGTTTCCTCAAAGCAAGTTGAGTGAACGAGCTGCTTCGCGAGTCATATGAGCTACTGAGGACTCTCTCCGTCGATCACTCGAGGGCCAACTCGCACTCAAAGTCAATCAAAACGATCGATCTATGCGCGCTCATGAGATTTACTTGTCAACGTTGAACCCCTGGATCCCAGTTGCGCTCAGAAGCCTTCGCTGCGTTAGCGTTTTGCGGAACAGCCGGGAGAAACGTCCACCGCTGCGAACGCAACGCAGCGCCGTCTGCGAGTTTGGACTCCATGTTGCTGCCATCGTCTCTGATACCTCCTTGGCGCGTTTGAGCGTTCCGAACGCTGCTCCACTCGCGATCTGAGAGTGTGAGGGGGCGACCGCCGGAAAAATCCGCGCAGCCGGGATACGTTTGTTTATGGATATTGCGGCACCGCACGTGAGAAGCCAGTCGGCAGATACGCAGGGAGTCGCCCCGCGCGGTAAATGCGGCGGAAAGAAGAATAAAGACAACCACCGAGTCCGGACGGGAGTGACAGCAATCCCAAAAGTGACCACGACATCATGGATGTCGAACACAACTTCGTCGGCAACAAAAAATGCACGCAAGACAGCAACAATGATCACATCAAGACATCGACGAAACCGTGACGAAAGTCTTGAATATCAGCTCGTCGCCTTCCATCCTCTGTCACCACCGAAGATATCAAATGGTGGACTTTCATGTGGGAACTATGTGAGAGGTAACGACCCTCACATGTGGGAAAGACATCCCCCGCGGAGATAAGACCGGCTCATCGGACGATGGCGACACATTCTTGTCAAGCAGCGCAAGAAGGTGAACGAGGACACGTATCTCTCCCACTGTGCACCGACAACGTTTTCCGAAAGAGAGAATCCCGACAATGCGATCGAGTCGCCGCCGCCTTCAACACCACAGGCTCCCCGGATAGCCTTCTCCAACGAAAGGCGTTTCTCCCCTGAAAACGCGTCCCCCTCTTCGGAAAACCAGAGCGCTCGAGGGAACCGAGAGCACCGGACCCAAAAGGAAAAACGAGAGCGACACAGGGGTTAGATTACGCTGTAAATTGCATCCAGCCGCTGCAGCCGTTTCCTAAGTTTGCCTTGGAGGAGGGGATTTTCCCCTTCCCGACGCGAGGCGTCTTCCTGCTCCTCCGGTTGTTCGCCCTCTTCCTCTCAAAGTCGTCTTTGTTCGCCCGCTCGGTGCGTTTGTTATATGCAGCGCAGTACTGGATTCTCAGTGGTTTTCCTAGACGGTTGTCGTGTGTGGCGCGGCAGCAAACGGAAACAGCCGCACTAAGAAACTTCGTTCGCCCTGGGCAGGGAGCTAACGTGCGACTTCGCCCGACATCGTCGGCGGAGTCATCCTGTCCGTCTCGCTGTAAATGCTCGGCGGAACCTAGTCTGAGGCTCATCCGTCGATGCGCGTTCCGAGATTCATTTGTGATCCAGTAGACTGCCCAAACTTCAGCGAGCCGTCCTCCACAGGTCTGATCGTGTTCAGAAGACAAACTTGGATTGTGCCCCGGGTCTTACAGCCCCAAGCATTCAGCAGGATGCTTTGGCGGCATTCGGAGCTCGAACTTGAAGTTCACACACTGCAGAGTGCTCCGTGGTTATCGGACAGAGTGCAGTTCCGTCCGGGTTCTCTCCCAGGAAACTGGTTTGTCACTTTTGCTGGTGTTGGAGCACCGGTTCCCGATCCTCCAGTCCGACCACTAGAATCTCTTCTATCCTCAGAATCCCTCCGAAATTCGGATTGGAGCGAAGTGAAACGAACGAAGGGCGACTTTGCCGCCCTCGTGGCGTCGTTTTGGAAGAACTTCTCTGCTAAGTGGCAGGAAGCCGAGGGGCAGCCCTCCAAGCGAAATAGTAACGAAGAAGTGAACTTCGTCGGAACGTGAAATATGAACGAAGTTTGTGTTTGGACTCTCTTCGGGCTGACGAGAAAAGCTGGCGACAGGATCGGGAGGAAACAGACTCGCTCGAAACTTCGACAGTGGAGTCTGTAAGACGGTTTTTCATGTAGTGCTCTTCTCGCGACCACTCTGATGCTAGTTCTCCAGATGCCACTGAATCGTTGCAACTCCGTTTATTACACTTTCTCTGTTCTCCTTACTCTGCTTCCTTCTTCTTGAGCACTTCTGTTTTCGAAGCTGCAACCTTCAAGGAGCGGTCCAACTCGCCAGGTTGCCGAGTTGTGCCCTGCGCTCAGCGGACGGCTCAGCGCCTTCATCGTATTCAAGTCGCCACTCTCAACTTGGAACGGAATTATGTAGGTGTGAGCCCGCCTTCGGCCTGTTTGATGCGGAACGTGGAATCGACGTTCCCACAGCCGGCTGTCCAGAGTTTTCCGCTGTCTCCAGCTGTCTGAGTGAACAAACAAGCCGAATTCGACGCGAGCGCTCGCTAGCGAATCAATGATCGATGATTTTCGCAGCTGACTTCAGACGCTCCGCTGGGCTCTCAGGGCGCCGTAGACACAAATAAGTGATTTCCTCGCTCCTGCCGTCGTTGTCTCCTGTGTCACTGTTCACGGTGGTGTTCTCGAATCGATAACGCGGCGCGGTCTGCCAGAGGTCACAAACGCCGTGGACAACAGCGAAGTCGGAGCACAGGTCACCGAATCCGGCAATATTGTCACCCATTCTTCGTTGTAGCAGGAACCCACTGTCGCACGCTGCGATCCGCTGTGTCGGAAATTCGCTAAGGCAGCAGCAGCATCCGATGTCCTGGACTCCTCTGTTTTCCTTTTTCGGAAAATCGAGCGTCGGGAAAGGATGTCCACGGCCATACCGGAGCATCTCGTACGAATAGGAAGTGCTCCACGCTGAAAGCCAAGCAGGGCTGTCGAAATTCCCACCTTGAAGGTCAGGCATCTGTTCCAATAGAGACCAGGAATGCTGCCTTCCTGGCTTCCAGGCTTCAAACTGGTTTGAGTGCTAGCTTGGTGCCTGCTGGGGAAATCGCTCCGACACCATGCGGATGCTCCAGATCAGACAGCAGCTTCTTGCAATCGCAGTAGTTCAACGAAATGATCGTTGCCCTGTCTTAGCCGAGTTTCGGAGTCTAGGGAGGTTCCTTGAGTAATCCTCGATACGACCTCTCCGAGACAAAACAATGGGCGCGTTAGACGATGTCTAGGCTCATCCTGGCCCCTGTCGTGGAACCTCCCTCTAATTCCAGGCTCTACTCAGTTTAAGCCGCTGATAGGTGAGGGAGGCAACGGGTGGTGCTAATCTGCACGTGTGCCGCTGACCACCCGTCTATATATCTTCAATTTCGATCGGTGCAATCTATCAATCGCACGTTCCTCTCGGGGAACTCGTTGAACACCGCCAAGTCTCAGGAAGAGTTTCGCAAAGCTCGCCACTTTCCAATGGAATGCTGTTTCATGTTCGTCTCCCGCGCGGAGGAGCATCGATTTGTATCTTCTCGAGCTTCTTTGAGAGCATTGTTCCCCGATGCTGAACTCGTGGGACCGGATTCCTCCGCATTTCGCACTTCTGTTGCGGGTGAACTCCCGCCCATTGCGTATCCGGAGTCGATAGAGCGTATACAGACGCGTTCAACATTCTCCTTGTGGCCTCCGATCCCATGGAATCTAAAATCGTGTGCGCAGCAATGTGAGCACCGTTTGTCGAGCTGGCTTGCAAGAGGCGTACTCGAGGCGCTCGGCCGATGTTTCCCCGAGTGGCATGCATTCGGCTTGTATCGATCGCGAGCGTGATCGGGGTCACTCGAGGCTCCGATCAGTTGATTTTTCTGACGTACGAATGTCGCCGACTTGGCTGGCGCTGTCGCAGCGTGCACATATCCGCCATCAGCCGACATTGCGTCATCGCAAGTTATGCCAGGCGACAACTGATCGCTCAGCTTTCGCAAGCGGATGCCAACGAATGGGTGACTGTCTGATTGAGGGACGAGAGCTGTACAGGCGAGTATGTGCACTGAGAGACGGGTTTAATTGCAAGCGTCAGCACCGAGCTAGCCGGACGAACAGGATCAGAAAAATCTCGATATTGGTCAGGATCGAGCAAGCCTAACGGACTGCTAGCGAGCGAGCGGGAAAACGAGCAGGCGGCTGGGCGAACGGGCAGTCGCGCAAAACGATTAATCTGCGGTCTCCGAGCGGCACCAACGGCGACGACAACGGTCGGCTAGCGACGGTTCCAACATTTTTCTGATGTTTTGACCCTCCTACGTCCGGCGGCTGAGCCTACGCATGGGCGCCCGCTAGCGTTCGACCAAGCAAACGAGCAAACAAGTACAAAATCGACAAGTCAAGGGCTTCGGCCCATTGCGTCGCCCGTCATCAGCGAGTTTTTGTACGGTTCTGCAGTTTCGCGTCTTACGCGACAACGCTAATCCTGAAATCTCAGCAGCCCGTCATTCTGGACCGAGAAGAGAATCAAGCGTCAATCCCCGGGTAGCTCGACGCGCAGGAATCAAGAAGAGTTACATCCGAGTGTACGACGGCCTCGAGTGGGTGCCGGTGCTGCCCAAACTACACAGGTATAACTAGACAGGTGGAACCGGATCGGCGGAAAAGTCTCCGAGTTGTGGACGCAACGAAATTTTCTCTAATCTGATGATACCCGGCAGTCCGCGATTCTCGTTGCGCACGCGCAGCATACGGATCTGCGTGCCGAGCCTCCGGATGATTGTTGTCTGTTTGCCCGCGGGCAATGCGTTTGTACAGGATCGACGCCACTTTCGCCCGCCGGGCCGCCTAGTCGACTGCCTAGCTGCCGTTTCTGTAACGACATTAGCCATCCGGCATCTGGCTTCGTTCCGCAAAGTCGCTCTTTCGTTCGGACGAGCAATTTCCAGCCCCGAGGAGAAGTCAAGCGATAGCCATCGAGAGTGATCTCCGTAGTTCGGCTTGTGGACGGTGTGGGGTCTGCCCACTTGCGGGACCATCTACGTTCAACGGAAACCCGATTGCACAGCGTCCAGCTCCCGAGCTGCACGGTGTTCCTCCCTCTGTGCCGCACTCGTCGCGAGTATCCTGACTCGAGTACCCGTTTCGCTATCCGAAGAACAGCAATCGCTCGCGAGGTATCCGGTTTCGATGGGCGACTAGAGAGAGAAAGCCTGCGATTCCTGTCGCAAGCTACCGATTGGATAACCAACATGGTATCGTCTTTCAAGCCTCATCATCGTTATCAGCATCATGGGCGTCCTCGCCGAGGACCCGGCAAGGCCTGAAAGATGAGGTGCGCGGGGGTGCAGACAGATTTTTCGAGCGGAAATTCCCTGAGCTGGCCTCCGCGATCGGTGTCGCCACCGGTCTCGTTACTCCCGAGTGCCGGAAGTTCCAAAAAACAATGAAGAGCACACACGCGCACTCTCAATTAACCTATTCTGAGCTGTCGTCAGGTACAGAGGTTTATACGCACTAGATGGCAGCTCGGAGAAAAGAGCGCCACCGCTGCGACGGGATGGAGGGAAACAGAAAAATGAGTCTTGCGCGAACACGAAATCTTTCCTGTTCCCCCGAGAAACGTGCTCCGCGAACAAGAGCTTTCAGCCGACATTACATGTAATAGGGGTTATTGAATTATGCTGTCAATCGCGGGCGGTGCGGGTTCTGTCCCAGTCCGGTCTGCCTCCGAAGTCGTGCGTCCTTGCGACGGATTCTCGGATCGTAGGATCTGACGGAGGGAGCCAACGGACAAGGAGCGTCTCATGGGTTTAGGTTTCGGGAAAACCCCGTCTCCGCAGAGCACATCCGTCGGCACACGAGGTGAAGGGGCTTGAGGCAGTTATCCCACAATGAGGAACACTTGAAGTTCACGTCTCATGCCATGGTTCAAACAAGTTCCTGATCATCGAACGATCAAAAATTGTTCGAAGCAAGAGTCATGAATAGGGAAAGAAAGTCAGGAAGGCATAAATATCACGATCGATACCCGCGATTCTGGGATGAAGAGTTTCGTTGGGCTCGGGATTCAATTCTCGTCTGTTTTGTGTCGGGAAACTCTACTTCCCCCAATGTTTTATTCACGCTGCGGCTGATTCGTACAATTATAATCAGCTCCTCGGCCGAACTCATTGGAAGCCAGGCGGAACCGCTGCGGATCAGAATATTCACCCAACAACCGAATGTTACCACATCAAGCGTCCGTGTGCTGACTGGATCCCGGCATTTGAACGGAGCTGAGGTCAACGAGAGACCGCGGTCGGATTTGGCCGACCTGTGGCAACAAACAGGCTCGGCGAAATCCGGAAAAGTTTCTCCGGGAAGTTCCACCTGAATCGCTTGCTTCCCGCAACCGCGAAAGAGTCAACAATTTCGGGATAATTCCAGGCCGGAGGTCAGTGTTGGTCCAGGTGGAGCTCCGCGTTGACGTCAGTTTCGAAACTCGGCTCGGACGACGGCTACTTTGTGGAAGTTTCTCTCCGGAAAGGTTTGAGGCGTTTCGTATCCTGACTTCACCACGATGGCAGCGACGATAGAAGGAATCGGGAATTGATCGAGAAGGTGACATAGAAGTCTGTGAACACATCGTTCCCCAAAACAGAGAGAGAGGAATGGAATCGACCTCTTTCCCTTCCTGCAGCAGCGCAGAAGTTGTCTATCTCGACTCCGCCGGGGCGCGAGCCTATCGTTGATAAACGAGAGAACTTGTTGAGCTCCTTCTTGACTTTATTGGCTTCGTACCAGTGATCAGCTCGATCCCCGCAGTGCGAGATCCAGATCCGGGCAGCGCGGTATAGGGCGGGATAGTGGGGAGTCTGACTTGACCATTCCTTGGTGAGCAGACGGCAAGACAATCGACCGTTGCTGGCGACTCTTCGGAGACCTCTGGCACGCTCCTGGGCACTGCACGCACAGGAGAGCTCCGTTCGCTTTGTCAGAGGACAGAAATATGGGTGAAATAGACCACCGGACGTAGTAATTGATGTCGGAAACAGCAACAATGAGTCGCCGCAAACGTATTCCGCTCCTGTTCGCCTTGTCCCAGGCATCTTCGGCGACAGCAGGAACAAGCGCGAAGTTGAGCGATCAGATACTGTTTGTATTGCTTCTTGTTTCTTTTCCGCAAGATCCGAACCCACCTACTGGCTCGATCAAAACGTTCATCCCTTGCTACTTCCGTTTCCTCCGGATGTTGAAGCAGATCCAACGGCGGGTTTCGTTGGATCGGCACTTGGAAACCGAGTTCCGTACGAGCTCTTTCCAAGGAGAACCTTCGCCCCACACTCATCGCTTCGGGGAGAAGAGCGTTCCCCGACGCAGACTCAATCGGTGTTCGGAGCGGCTGCACTCATGAAGAGGTCCGCGAGTAGGGAGTTAGCGAAAAATCCGCTATTCGCCAAACTCGGTCCACGGAAAGCTCTCCTTTAGAGCTTGTCGCCACTACCACTAATTCTTCTACCGTCGTTGAGGGAAAAAGTTAAGTTCCCGTGCCCTGGGGCTCGATGGTTGGCGGAGTTGCCTCTCATATCCCATGTTTCAACATAAGCCCCACCAGGCAACGAGAGACCGACAGAAGATGGCCTGTCCGGCGCAGTCCAGAGCACTATTATGACCACAACGAAGAGCAACCGAGAAGGCCACAGGCAGGCTCTGCGATGTTTCATCGGCCGCCGTCCCAGTGGGAGATGTACTACACATGATATGTGTTTAGATTGGCCCGAAACCAGACCTTCGGACCGAGTTCCTGATTTCCTCCTGAAGGCAGCGGTCGACGTCCCCGCGCCCCAGAGCAACCCGCCGCCTCGAGCTCGATGATCAGAGGAAGAGTTGAAAGCAAAGCGAGGAAAAAGTTAATTGACATCTTGACCTGCCCGCTATGCGAGCGTTCTCGCAAAGCTCGTTTTGTCCTACACGGAGGACAAAAGAAGCAGCGGCAGCAGAGCTTTCAGGAGCTTGGGCCGTCTCTGAGGAACGTAGGCGACGAATAGACGCTCCCGAATTTTTGTTTTGCGAGAGCAAGAGACGCTGCCTACATTCCCTGCTTGCGGAGGTTCATGAATAAATTTCCATGAGAACCCCTGAACGCACCTCATCCGGCATCGAGGCGCTCTGTCAACGAGGCTTTGCCAGGCTTTACGTCTCGAAAACAATTGCGAAAGCGTAAACGTCGACGACGCCCGCCTTGGAAATACGGTGAGTAGCCGGGAAGGAGGTTGAGTGAGTCAGTAAGGAGCTAGGTTCGCGGAAAGGTGAGCCAGACTCGGAGGTGTAATCATAATAATGCAGGCAACCGATTTCCGGGTCGACTTCCGATCCGCCCGATGATATCGGAGCTACGGAGTGAACAGGTGCAAAGGACGCCAATACGATGCAATTGTTCCCCCTTCCGTGGAGTTTGCAAACGGTCGACGAGACTTTGCCCAGTCTCCCGCTCGCGCCCAGGTCTACGAAGCTGCTCCGCGCCCGCGGCGAGCCGCTCGAACTTCCCGCAGTCCCCGAAAAACTCCCAACTTTTCCCCAGGGAATCGTCAAAGCTTATGAAACTTCGAAGTCTATGTACCCACTCTAGTTCTCGAAGGAGCCGGGCTTTCCTGTGGGATCTTTCCGAGGGAAGGTTAACGCCGGAACAGGATTCCTTTTCAGATGAACCGTGACGCGGAAGCCTTCAAGATATTCGAAGAGCGTGCAGTCAGGAACGATCACGTTCCCGGAACGGAGCTAACAGGAGGAGAAAATTTCGAATGCGCTGCTCGCGTTGCGCAGGAGCAAGCAGTAAGCAGAGGACGTATTTTTTCCCAGCTCTGCGAATCTCCTATGCGTGTGTTGGTTATGTTGAGTGCTTCTGATTAAAATCGGTTGAGGGCCCGTCGCGCCCGCTCTCGCAGCCCCTCCAGCGAGGCGCTCCCGACGCTGCTGCCGAGAGAGCCGAAGGCACGCCCCGCTTTGCCAGCATGTTCCGCATATCGACACGAGTCGTCCCGGAAAAGAGGAAGAAAAACGAGGGCCCCAAGGGAGGGGCAGTGGAGAGAGATAAGGGTCAAAAGAGGAGCCGAAAATGGTTCGTTGTCTTCCCCTCTTTTTTCCCGACGTAAGTTGTAATGATGAACGTGATCCGACCGCAGGAGAATTCATTTTTCTCCTCCCGCCTCCCCCTGGCCGCAAAGTTCACTCATGCTTCGAAATCGGAGTCTGCTCGAGTTATCCGTATCAGCTATCGCTCCCCGAATCGGAAACTCGCGCACCATTGCCTGCACCGGTTTGGATTATTATTCGTCCTTCCAGGGTATTCGATTCGCCACAGCCCGGTGGAACGTCGGCCAACGGACCTACCAATGGCCAACGGACCTCCCTCATCGCCAACGCGACACAAAAAACCCGCGGTCGTGCAGCGGCTCTCACGAGCACAACTGTTTTTCCTTTCCTCGCGGTAATCGACATCGCACTGGATAATTCGGATGGGGCACAACTTCAGTGTTGCTTGAATAGAGAAGTTTCTAGTCTCAGCAGGCCGAACGATGTGAAGGAGCGGGTTTCCCCGGAGCCTGGTCGTTGTGCGTCTATCGATAGGATGTCGTGATCGCAAGCAGCACATCATTCAAGCAGCAACGCTGTCATTCGCTCCTGAATTGGGAACGGGACTCGACGTGAGGCACTGCATGAGGCGTACGTGACTCCGTTGATTGGTTGCGGGAGTGGGTTGCGTTATTTGGGAAAGACTCCAGTCGGTTACTTAGTTGGCTAGCCCGGTCGAGCGTCTGCGGGTGTTCTCCGTCGGCTACGGGTTGACATGAGATACCCTCTTTCTCGGTTCGTTTCTCCGGCTGGTGTTCTGAGGTCAAGATCCCCGTTCATAAAAGTCATACATGGACAAAGCTTTTTCTCTCCTGCTTAGAATCGCTGCGGCGCAGGTTTCGCCTGACTCACGAGGGGAATATATGGACGGAGCCTCAACTTGATCGGCCAAACGTGGAGAGAGTCATGAGTTCAGATCCCTGTTGTCGGGAATGTTCCCCGTCGATTTTGAACTTTTCAGCGCAAAAAACACTCCTCGTTCTCGATCTCGGGCCCGCCAACCATTTGGGTATCTCGGAGCTCGCGCCTCCGGTGAACAGTCGGTCGTTGCAGATATGCAGAGGGAAGCAACACAGCGGATGGAGTAACGCTCAGGAACAGGCGAGTGATCAGATTGCTCCTGTTATTCCTCAAAACGGCGGCAGAACGCCTCTGGCTTCGAGGGTCCTACTTGTGGAGCCCGAAGTCCTGGAACTTCGAATCAGCTGCTTGTTGATGCTGCCGTTGCTGATTGGTGGCATCGGCTGGCTGTTTTTTTCGGTGCATGGCCCGCCGCTCGTCGCCGATCGGGAACGTAAACGTCACGGAGACGGGGAGTTTTTTCTTGGAGATCCGAGGCCCGACTGTTCCTCATGGGCTGCGACCAATCGCCGCAGAGCTTTCGGGAGTGACATCTGGATCGCTTTGGGGAAGACGCGGACCGGGTTATTTCTTCAGCGTCAACAGCAAAGTCCCGCTCTGGCAAAAAATCGACCGGACTCCCAAGACATGGTGGTTCCACAACAACAACAACCTCAGTTAGGACCCCGCTGAATCCTTGGAGAGAATCTTAGTTCCAGGCGAAGGAAACGCTGGTTGGGTTTTGCAATCTGCTCTACGTTCGAATCCTGCGTTCAGCTCGTGTTTCGCAGAAAAAAGCTCTCGAAGCATGGACACAGCTCCCGCGGGGAAGCGGCGTCCCAACGGTCTCACTGAGCCCGCCCACTGTTTGTGTAAACGCAGGATCCCACGACCTCGTCTTTGTTCACCCCTTCCACATTGTAGAATCATGATATCGACAAACTCGACCTCACTCGCTCTGGCGCATCACGGGAGAACAGAGAGTTTTTCTCTGCGACGGCGACGTTTCCCAGTCGATCCTAGTGGACGTGCTCGCAGAAGAGGATTTCCGTTCGCTCGGCTTGTTGACTCCGAAATGAGACGAATATCGCGCTCCAAGAGAGGAGGAATCGCTCAAGTTCCAGAGAGTCGCGTCAATGTGTCATTGTATATACAGGCTCAATGCAGGGACAAAGAGAAACGCTCCGACGATGGTACCTCGTTCCTACGAGAGGAGCTTTCACTCATGCGGAGTGCGCTCCGCTTCTTTCTGTTCTGTTGCCGGGTGACTTGCCGGCGTCAATATTCAAATTGGCTTGCTGCTGACGGAGTTGGAATCAGTCGAGCTGCTGGAGCGAAGGTTGCGCCCGAGTCGGCTCCATCTGACACGAGGGTGTCGGGTTCCCTGCTTGCTTCCTTTCGATGCGCGTTTGCAGGAGGTATCTAGTGTCTGAAGATCAACCTCGCGCAGCAGCAGTCTGTTCCACGTCGCAGCCGCGCTGTCGTGCCTCGCTCGTCTACGACGAGGATCTAGAACACACTGATTGCAGGAATCGCTTCGATGCCGCGTCCGCCGTATTCACCGGAATCACCCGTGATTATTATGATTCCAAAATTCGAGTCGTATGAATGTTCGCCGTTCTTGACCCTTGACCCGGTTGCTTGTAGGCGTTTAAAATGCCGCCCGCTATGCATTCGAAACAATGAGATGCTTCTCGCTCGCTTCCTTTCCTGCACCAATCCAGAAACCTGGGTCGTTCTAAAGTCCGCTGGTACTTCGGTTGCTGGACGCAACAACAAATTTCCCGAACGGTTCATCGATGCTTTCACGAGCCTCGTAAGAGCAAACTGCCCCAAGAGGGTGGAACAAAAGTCAGCAGCATAGAGAGAAAGAGGTGAACGAAGCGGAATACAGACACATGGGGCCGAGTGGAGCCCTCGGTCGGAGGAATACTGAGAAGACCAGTTCAACGACGCGTTCCGAGACAGCAAGAAAGCCTCCATCGGGGGGAACATCATGCAAAATACGCATGCCGATCCAGGACAAACCTCTCGAGGGCCTTCGGAGGGGAACTCCACACAGACGAGCGCAGTGGTGTCCCGGCTTTGAGCAGAGACTTTGTTCCAGAGAATCTAAACCGATGACGACGAGATCCTGCCGAAAAACAGGATCGAACCCGCTAGGGTCACACTGAGCCTGAGTCGAGGAATGGAGACGGAGGGGATTCGAAATCTCGGTTGAATCTTTCGTAGTCTCTTCGAGTGATTCTTTCTCCGATGCGGCGACGCTTGGGCTCAGTGTCGGTTCCGCGACCGATGGCCTCCCTCAAGAGTTTGCAACAATTTCAGAGTTATTCCGGTCGATCCGCGGATTTACAACGTGATTTGTTCATTCTTGTCAACCACACTCTCCACACCTTCAACAAGCGCCTTCTTCGATGACTCGTTTCGATTGCGAGTTCGGACTTCCGCCGTGAGCTCTCCGGTTCGAGCACCGTCGCTCGGAACAGAACAAAGTAATACGATTCGCGAGACACTTCAGAAGCATTCCTGAGCTGTGAAACATCCGCCCCTCCCTCGATCGAAGGTCTGTTCCAGTCAAACACGCCAGAAGGAGCACTTTGAATTATTCGGGAAGGAACTTCGACAGCCCCGGGTCGAACCGGGGATCGCAGCTGCCGCTCGGCGAGTGGGATTACGCAGAGGAAAAAGCTGGAAGCACGATTTGCAATCGGGCAACGAGTGATCTGTTCCTGACATACGTGTCACTTTCGACCTCGACGACTGAGATAGGAAGCAACTTTCGGACACGACTTTTCTAAACTTGAGTCAGTGGGGTCAGAGAAGCGGTTCGTTTGCTAGGAGCGTCGAAGTCGTCTGCTGAAAGGAACAGCAGCAAAAATACCAGCCAGGGGAGGCCGCCACGGGAGAACAAAACAGGCGGCAGCAGGCGAGTGTTTGGAGACTGGATCGCGAATTGGGCACGACCGCGAGGGACAAAATCAACATCGCTCGGCAAAAGTGGTCAAATTGGTCGCGAATCCTTCGAGAAAGCAAACAGAGGTCATCGAAGAGCAGCTCGTCCAAAAGACGCCATAGTCGGAAGCACAAGCGCCGTCCACCCGATCGACCACAGAAATTCATTGCCAGCTGCCGCGGGATGACGACAGCGTTGTCAATTGACGAAAGCAGCGATTCACAACGATTGCCCTGACCAGCGATAAATGTGAGGAGCGAGAAACAGGAGGAGTCTTGCTGAGGCGTTGGAAATCCAACGAAATCGTTCCTCGGAACTCCTCTACTCGATGATGTCTCCTGCACATCGTTCCGGTCTCATACTGCGGCGCTGTCAGCTCAAAGTCCCCCCGTCCTGTCGTACAGTGATCGGAATCAGGGTTCGGAGTTCAAGCGGGTTGGCTAGACCGCCCCGCGAATGTTTGGTTCCATTAAATCGGCTCGTCCACACAACTAGTGCCAGGCTAGCTCCATTAAATTAAGTAGGTCCACCCTCGTAGACGCAAGTTCCACTTGGTTGGGCACTCCACTGCTCTGTCCCAGGTCCAGCAGATGCACAAGTGTGTGCATCTGATTCCCCTGTTTGAGCTGGTACGTTGTTTGCGGCGGGCATCGCTATGAATTTGAACTAAAAGTGACTGAAATGGAGGAGTTCCGACCTGCGACGGGTGTCTCTCGCCAAGTTCATATTCTCGCCCAGCTCGAATGTACTTTTCGGGAACAACTTCTCCAAGCAGGAAAGTTGGCCGACGACGACTTCGACGAGAAACCCTCCCAAAGAAGTGCACGACCCAATGCAAGGAATGAAGTCCATCCCGGGATTTCGTTCAGTACCCCCAACTCACCACGGGTTCCGGACTCTTCGGATCTGTTCATTATTCTTTTATGAATACTGACAAGGCCTCTGCTCCCTGCGCGAGGCTTTCATTAATATCTGACCAATTTGCACGCGGGCGGACTTGTTTTTTCTTGTATTTATTCTCTTGGTGAGATCGTTAATCGGGAAAGCTGCTGACGAGGCGCTCCAAGTGATGATATTCCACTGTCTCTACTCAATTCGATGATTGAAGATGCGCCAGGTATCGCGAAGGAGCTATTTGTCCTGTTCATTCTCACTCTTCTCATCGTTTCAGCGGAGCGGGTCCAGTGGTGTTCATGCCGCAAACCCCATCCGAAGGTCACTCACTTCCATTCAATGTGCATTATGCCTGTGCCGATGGTTTGTTCACAATCCCCCGATATCGCATGGACTTGCCGTTTGATGCGTGAGGAGGATTCATTTCCATCAGATGCAAAGCTGGCTCACAGGAGTAGCGTTCGTCAGACTGGACGGCTTACAGCGACGTCAGAGGTATCGTTTGAAAAGCTCGTTCATTTCGAAACTTCTGAAAATCGGCGCGGAAGCAGAGAGAGCCGCGGAAAGTCCTATTACACCCGCGAGGGATTTGCGAGCGGCTTTTGCATGTGTTCATTGTCCGCTCCCCTCTATCACCTTGGCCAGGGTTGAGATGCCAAGAGCGAGCGATCATCGGGTGAAAGTTGAGCGATATTCGACCAAGATTCCCCCTACAAGTTAGAATGACTTGACTGCGGCAAGAACTTGTCTCCTTGTCTTCGGGACTCCATCGCCCAGATAATGCCGAAAAACCGGGAGAAGCAATTCAGGTCGAGGTCTACGGATCATCTTCCATTTGTGTGTTAATTGGTGAAAAAAAGTTCTCACGCCCATCAGAACTGTCAAGCAACCGATCATTCGGAGTAGGGATCGCGCAACAGTCATCTCGTGGAAACATTGTCATGAACCAAAAGCGATCACGACGCACGTTGAACGTGGAACGACGCCATGCCACGGTCGCAATGGTTCCAGGTACGCAAGCACAAAGTTCGCGACCGGAATCGAATAGAGGAGCAGAGCCGCAGGCCATGCACGTTGACGGTGCGGAGAATGTTTGCGTTGCCGCCGCCACGAGGTAACAAGTACACTCATTCGGAGCAGAGAAGGCTATGAGCAATCGCGCGTCAACACTCGGAAACTCAACAAGAGGAACGCTATGTTGCATCTTGGATTCCTACGCAGGAACAGAACGGAGACCTGACAGCTCCTGGAAGATGGCTTGCAGATAACCAAGATGACTGGACATAGGACCGATGCTGCCTTGGTTTGCTGATGTGGACGAGCAGCCTTGACCCTCCACTCCGGACAGCTAGCCAGAAAGCTGTGTCGGAAGGAATGGTCCAACCAACGGGTTGTTCAGTTATAGTTGGTGGTTAGATCAGAGAAGTTGGATTTTATGAGTTTCTACTCGACTTTTCGCTCATCTCGAGCAGGCGTCCGCGAAGCCGAATTCAAATCCGAAACCGCCTCCCTCGATCGTGATGGAACTCTCTGCCGAGATGGGTCATGCGACTGTACACTGAATGCGCCCAAGCCAATGATGGAGCGAGCGGATGCCACTGACATTCGATTCTGTCCTAGTTCTGCACACGCGCGAGACTGTCTGCCTTCAGATGGAAAAATCTCGTATGGCCCTTTCTTCAACGACCTCGTTTGGAGTATTTGGATTTCGCCTGCATTGATTCCAAATCGGAATGCACAGCAAGTGGGTGATGCGAAGAGCGGGTCTATCGATCGTCGAGGAGCCAACCCCTATGAGCTCTTCAACTCGTTAGGCACCAAACCTCGATCGGTGAGCCGTTCAACGAGTTCGGCTACAGGGTTCGAACTCAGCCAACGTCAAAATGTATGATGTCCCGAGGTCGATCCGGCGAAAAAATGAATTATTAGCCGAATCCAGGACCGGAGGAATCGATTCCGTGCCGCGAAACATAGGAAGCAACCGGGTCGCCCCGAGGGCTGAATTTCGATGGAACGAATTTTCTTCTGCGAGCGTTGAAATTTGCGAAAAAAAATCGAAAGGTTCCCCTTCCGATTCTCGGAGCTCCGCAGCGTTCCCGGGAGCGGCGCGGGTCGGCCTCCCATCTCAAAATGAAATTGATTCTCCATGCGACTTCTGTTGCCCTCACGGTCAAGCGTCATCACATCGCACCAGACCCGGTTACACGAATTCGACGATTTTCTGTAAGATATTACGAGACAAAAGTCGTAAGTCTAGAGAATCTACGACGTTGGAACGTCGCCGTCATCTTCTTCGCCAGCTTTTCGTTAAAGGTTACACCTCGAGGGTCACGGTGAGCATTGATGGAAATGAAAGACGGATGTTACGAATAAAATGAACGGGTGGAGGACGCTCGGCATCGCTCGAAGACGATGGCATCGGGCTATCGGACGCGCTCACACGCGTGCGCCGCCCGGTCCCACATGTGAGCTCGAAGACACGTCGTCGTTGTATTCCCGCAGGGCTGTACGGAGCGGTGCACGTTTTCCTAGATCTGGACGTGGATCCTAGGAACCCCGCGATGGAAAACAAACCAAGATCGCAACGGCTGTAGGAACAGACCGAAACTGTTGAGGAAGAAGAACTCGAGCACTTTCCGTTGCGGAGCTGGAGTCCAAACCGCGTGCCCGTTTCGCTCGCGATTCCTTGAGATCAGGACAGCTCTGACAAAGCCCACGATGTCCTCTGAGACAGTGACACCGGTGTTCCACCCTCCGCGGGAAGGGGATCAGTGAAAGCAGACGTCCGTCGAGACGGTCGCTTCAGAACCCAGCATCATCTCGCCGTAAGTCGCGGAATCATTTTTCGCGGTGATCGTGAATGCTTGTCGCTTGCCTGCGTCGGCCGAACAGCCAGAAATTGTGAAATGCATCGTCGGATGTTATGGGAGAAGCGCAGAGAAAGGAAGGTCTCCGTCCTGATTGACCGTCTTCGACGCTTCTGTCGACAGACTGATGCGCTTCGTCATCAGTTGTTCTCTCTCACGCCCATCGCTTCTATTTACCCAGATGCTTCCACGCTGAAGAGCAGCTCAAAGCTTTTCGAGAGTGCCTGGTGGCGTATTCTGTTCCCGACATCCCAGACTCGGTCAGAAAAATAACACGTCACAGTATTCATGTCGGAACCCTGGACGGGAACCCCGGGCAATCTTATCAGGACATTTTTCACACGGTAGAAAATCACAACTTAGTTAGCTACCGCAGCTACGAGGGCCGGAAAGTTCACATGAGGTTGCAGCAAGCGTTCGTCCACGATCTATTTGATCCGCCATCGCTTGACTCCCGGGCTCCGACGCACGAGGAAGTTGTTCAGGAAAATGAGGAAGATGAAAAGAGGTAGTGAAGAGGAGAAGAAGAGAAGGGCAGGCAGGTAGCAGCGTACGCTCATCCATTAGAACGTGGGTTGTTGCACTTGGCTATATTTACAACCCCATCGCCGCCAGATAGCCATCGAAGTGGTCGCGGCGATTTTCTCCTCAATCGCGGAGAAGAGATTTTTCTTTTCTTAATTCCCCTTGTCACGTATCGCCTTTTCGTTCGTTTTTCCGCTGCTCCGAAGTGGACAAACTCGCGGACACTTGGTCCAGCAGTCTGGTCTGGACCGCCTGCCGTCCAGCCAGTCAGCTTTAAAGCCCGTGATTGAGGCGGAGGCGTTTCTTTTCGACTCGTCCGAATCCACGGCTGACAATACCACGGTGAGTCGTAGCTCGATGTCGTCAGAAATAACCAACTCGCGGGAAGTTACAACTGATTGAGTCTTTCCCTGACAGGTCACGTAAACCGAGAAGGTTGCGTGGTCAGTGCGATCAATCATTCATCGCTGATGGTCTTTTAGCGGGATCGCGGAAATCCCTCCGATCAGGGCAGAGGAAGGCGTTTGACTTGAACTTGATTGAATGAACGTTCGCGATCGATTCTGAAGGTCACAGCAAATCGTTATGCAGTCATGTTCGGGGAAGAGCATTTTACCGTGATCTGGTAGAACGGTTCCGAACTTCGGTGGGGCAGCGAAAGAGGTGGATCGAGATGAGAGCTTACCTGAAAAGAGAAACATCATCTCAATGTGTATTCCCAATGTCAGTTTCCCCACGTGATTTCGGAATATGTTCGCGAACCCGCGTTCCGCAGGCAAATGAAACCGAGACGGAGTCCCAGTACTATCTCCTACGAGCGCATCTGGTTGTAGATAACGCAACTACGTAGATGTGTTCGCGTCAGGAGTATGAGACGTGAGACGACTGCGTTCATGAGAATGAGTTTCTTTGGAGTGTTTAAGAGTCTGTACGTCAGTGTTCGGGATTTGCGGGGGTGGCTGCTGCCGAGGATGGGAGGGGAGGTAGGGGCATGGGGGTGGGGTCGTGCGTTCTTGACGCGGCGTTCTTTCCAGAGTCGGCTCCAAATGGGATCAAGAGGAGCGACAGCGAGCGCCGCAATGCGGGAGCCTGAATGCTTCGCTGAGAAACCATTTGGCTGATTCCGTTCTGCTTGTTCGCTCCGAAAAGAAGCCAAAACAAAGAACGGAAGCTCACTTTTAATGAAATTCCAGGAAAACCCGCCTCGACGCACACTCGCTTTTTGCCCAACCGATCGCTCTCTGAGCCTAGAATTGTGATTTTTCGCGCAAAGAGGGTATTCAACATCGTTTTCATCGCTATTCCGGACTGATATTGGCGTGGTCACGTACCCATCTCGAGAGTCGCAAGACGTTTGCACGAACGAGCTCTCGGAAGCAACCGCATCAGACCGGTTCCAATTTCCCCCTCTTCATCCCCGTATCCGAGACACGTTTCCCAGGATTACGTTTTGAGCACACAAGGAACCGCCGACTTTCACAGCCTCTCGGGAAGTTCGGCGAGTCGTTGGAAACTGAAACTAGAGTCTTTTCTTGGAGCTCGGAAAGACCTGTTAATGAGCTTTGGGCAACCGTATTGCTCCTCAATGTCGCATGGCAAAGAACTTCGTTCACTCCTCGAGGGGGTGGAACGATTGCATTCTGGGCCGCGACCAGTCCAAGGATCTAAGTAATTTCAGCTCGATTTCCATCCGCCATAAATCCTGTGAGCTTCGTATGGAGCTCACGTTGTGAACATCGACGAACTTCAGCCAACAGACCACTGAGTCTTGACGCGAAGGTTATGAGACTCTTGTCGACATCGGGAGAGGAGTGGGAGTCCCCGAGCGCGTGAAGTCCCTGCCGAGGCTGATGTGACTCCGGGAACAGGGAATATCTTCCTATTCATTCGAGAATCTCTCTCGCAGAAATTATGGATCCACCCGGGAGATTCGATGAGGCCCGCAACGAAGACGAGGGAGAAAGGAAACTTCCAAAATTCAAACTTTTTGAGCGGCGTTTATCTCGGTTCGACGTGAGCTTTCTCGAGGGACTCCGTGCTGTCGGAAAGGTTGCTGCGTGATACTCTTCTCTACGTCTCCCCCGAAACTTCTATGGAGCTCATTGGTGGGCCAGCCGGAGGGAATCGTCATAGACGTCGAGCTCAAGGGCGCACAACGATCTCACGACAACATACCTCACTGTCATCGATTCCCTCCCTCCCGCATGCGAAACGATCGGGAAAGTCGCAGCCGGGAGCACAGAAAGGCAATAATAGTGTGGAAACGAATGTGGGGTTCACTACAAAATGAGGCTTCATTCTCTCGTGAAGAGTTGTGGGAAAGGTCTTGTTGCTCGAGGCGGCAACCCACAATGACGCCACGGCGTGGCTCTTTCCCGCGCTGGCCCGCCCCCGGCGTCGGCCGTTTGCGGAACCCCTCATTCATTTCACCAGAGCGACGTTTGTGCAAAATGTTAGAACGTCGAACCTGAGAAGACTCCAAGCCACAGCTGACGCGATCCGTGGTCTTTGGAAGATCGTTCCCATGATGGATTACTCGTAAACGTAAAACTTCAGCCGTGGTCTCCACCCACAGTCCGGGACTCGATTCCGGGAGCTGCTCAGGGAGGTTTTACCCAGAACATTCGTTATGGTGGGTCGTTAATGGTGCCTCATAATTTGCGATTTTCTGATCACTAGTCCCCGCAACAACAGCGGTTCTTCCGCTATCGGGCGCCAATTTCTGAACGATTACGTCGCTCATTGTTCAAATCGAATGGCAGAATCGTTCAGTCGAGCTGCAGGCAGAGAAAATATTCCCGCGCGGCACGTCCTTGAAAAAAGATTCGACAAGTGACAGCTGAGTCAAGGAGGAAAATTCTACGCGAGCCGTTAAGGACCTAACTACCACTGAGCGAACGGGATTACGGCCGGCTATGAACTCTACTTTTCGCACAGAGTGACGAGCGAGCCCGAAGGGTGGGTGCGTGCATGCAGCTCGCCTCTTCCCAACTGCCAGCCAACTTGGGCACTAGCGGCAAGGAGCTTCAATATGTACGTCTGCCTCGCACGCTATTCGGCAATGGAGCTCGATCGGTCTCAGTGTGCTAGATGAACTCTGGCTGTTTGGAGCTTTTCTGTGTACAGAAAGCCTTCGTAGGACGTCGACACGTTTCAGCCGATAGCGTGGATGTCCAGCCGGGGACGATACCCTCTGAGCATGCGATGCATACACGCGTCTGTCTGACTTCTTCATCCTCTTCGCAGTAGCTCTGAGAGCCTCGAACCTGGGACGAGCGGAACGAAGTCTTGTATTGGATTGGTCGCACGTTGTGTCAACGCCTGCGGGGGGTGACAATCGTCCCCGTCGGGCTCGGTCACGGTCCTAGAACTGGATCGGTCAGGGCTAGGGCTCGATGGACCAAGAATCCTTCTTGTCGGGACGGATGCAAACAGCAAACGGTGCGAACCGTGCGAGCGAATGCTCAGAACAAAGGCTCCGACAACGTGTGTGATCGATGGTTTCTGCGACGAGGAGTTGACTCGGGTTGATCGATTCCTCGCTAGATCGACCTTTCCGGAACAGGCGGATGCCTCTTATCGCTGGATGCGCTCCAAGTTTGTCGCAGATCATGTTCTCCGAATGATCCTGTCTTTTATTTTGTTGCGAGGGGGAGGCGAACCCAGCTGGATTCATTCTATCTTACGCATCTACAGACAAGCGAGCGGCTTAGTGCTCCAGCGACATAGAGGAATCTGTGACCTGTCTCCTCAGCTTGCTGAGATACCGAGGCTGTCCCTCTATCTAGTGAGGGCAGCGCGGGATCCCCCGTGCAAACACCGGATCCTGCTTCTCTTAGGCCGTCGACAACGTCGCTGTCGTTTTCAGACCTCCTCCTGCGAGAAACTTATCAGTTTATTGCGTTGGCGACACCTAAGCTAGCTTGGGCTCATTAGACGGAGAGAAGCCCGGCTTGCACAGCTCAAGAAGTTTGGTCAAAGGAAACCAGGTTGTTGCCGACCAAGCTGTTGCAACATTGATAGCTGAAGCAGGCGGATAATTTCGATCCATCGGGGTTTATCCACGGTGGATGATTGGAAAAATCTGGAAGATCGAAATCGCTGGTTTTCCTACAGCCATTCTCTTCCAAGAGCACCTGCAGGAGCGAGCTTCACGAGACCCAAGTGGAAAACGCCTCGTCATCTCGCTCGTCCCTGGCCGTGGTCCGTTGATGGAGCCAGCTCAGTGGAGCGAAACTTATTGCCATCATGATCCGATGAGAATGAATCGAAACAGAAACTTCCCAGAGGTTATCCACTTGGACTTTCTCGGGGTATCGGAGCTCTCAGACGTGCCGCACGCGTGTCCTCGTTCATTAATCCTTCATTCATCGTCGTTACCATGTCTTCTATAGAAACGTCTTGTAGCCCGCGTCGTAGAAGCTGCACCGAAGGCTCGGAGCTTTGAAGTAGTCCTTCACAGCGCCGTCTTGCGGGTCTGGCTTCGTCTCCGAAATCCGAGCCCTGGGTCGAGATTCGGATTCCAACGTTTTTGAAGTACACGAGCTCCTCAGGTTCGCTCGTAGGCTTCCGCTTCAGACATTGTTTCGCGGGCGGATTCATTTCAGCCGCGTCTTGGATTCTTTCCACCTTCGTTCTTCGCTGTCATTTCCGTTGTGGGTTCGCCTCGCGGCCCCGGTAACAGAGCACGAAACACATTGTGCGCCAGCTCGAGCATCCGATCCGTCCGTCTCTCGTAGGTCACGATTTCGTTTTCGACATTCGGATACTGTCCGACTCGGTGACAAGCTGCTCAAGCCCGTTGTTAGGGCTCCATCCTCAACTGTCACGAACGCGTCTTTGATAGGGCCTCGACCGAGTTTTTCTCTCATTCGTGGCTCATTCAACGGGCGAGCCTTGATGAGCTGAATCTCTCCGGAACTCCCTGGCTGTAGGAGTTCTGCTGACCCATTCCCCCTCGATGCGGAATCAGAGCGGGAAATTCTTGTCATATCCACAACGAGAGATCGGATGTTGGGAACTTCAGGGAGGAGTTGCAAACTGTGGTCTCGGTTGTAGTGAGGGCTCTGGCGCAAGTTGAAACCGCGGCTCACACCGGCTTGGGGCTGTTGAAACAGAACGGTGGAGTAGAAGAAACACATAGCCGCGTGGATCGGATTGAGAGCGTCTAATTAGACAGCTGGTGATGCTGGTAAGACAGAACTCGGGTCATTGTTATTTCCCAGCGTTTGACTTCATTTGGTTGGTCGCCGTCGTCTTCTACATCAGCAGCCGGCCCCCGTCCATTCAAATCGCTCCAGCCGTATCCGAGTAGCCCTCGGTCGTTTCCCTCGATCGGTTTTTTCGCAAAGTAACCGAAATAGAATCCAGACACTGAAATGGGCTATTTCTTGCGATGAGGGGCTGCGTCACCGCTGTTTCTTTCGTTTTTGCAGCTGAAGAGGAGATGTCCGCCTGTCCTTGTTTTGTTTCTTTTGTTGATTCAGAATCTAACGGTTGTGGCTGTCTTCTCTCAACGGCCCCGTTTGACCCGGACGCTCACTGTAGCGTAATCATATGTAGTGGCTGCTTGGTTGGCATCAGCAGGCAGACGAGGCTTCTCGTGCGGCATTAATGTGGACCCTTGTCTTCTCGACTTGAGCTGTTTCTCGCCCGCCGCAGCTCGACTGGCTGAGTTCAATTCTATCATCAGTGGTCGTCGCCGTCGTTTTTGTTGCTCGTCGTGGACTGCAGAGTTCGAACCTTCCAAGCTTCCCGTTCCCTCGACCCGTGGCAACGGATGTTTAGGAGTGAGATTGCTAGATTAACGGAAGCCGGGGTGCACTGACGGTTGGCTCTCTGGATGGATGGATGGAGGGTTGCCTCTCTGAATGGATGGATCGATGGACAGCTAGCCAGCGGGTTGGCATGCCGGCGAGCTGAGCAAACGAGCGAGCGCCATGGATCGAGTTCCCTGCAAAACTGGGAACTCGATGGAAGAATAGATCAGTGCCGGTCGATGCGGGCGCCGAAACCGAAAACTTCTCCGAAATTCGCTCGCCCAGCTACAAAGCGTAGGAGTGACGAGCCAGCGCTTTATGCGTGGCGAGACACCCCAATTTCAGCGGGTGTTTCTAGAGCAGAGGAATCCTTCCACCCAGCGTAACACTTAGAGAAAAACGAGCCTTGTAACGACGGCGACGTAGACTTCAACAATATCAGTAGCAACGGCAACGGGGACTATAGCTATGCGAGCGTTGTTTTGACGAAGAAGACGCCCCAACAGCTTTTCTTCTGTGAGCGCTTGAATTTCCGCGTCGGGCGACGACGATTTGTGGTGTGAGTCTGGCGGCTCTGGACGAATTCAGGATAGAACATTGATTTCATGCGACTCGACGAAATAAACTGAAGCGGATCGGATCCGCGTCGTCTCGAGTCACTTGTCCGAACGCCCACGGGACGGTTAGCTCGGTTTCTGAGAAAAGCGAGCTTTTAGTTGATGCACGCGTTCCCCTCCGCTGATTTGGTTCCTTCCAAACTGCGTAAGGCAGGAGATAACGGCGCCGTGCTTATTATGCCATTTTCCCCGACTCCTCGCACAATCCATTCAGATTGTTCATTAGGGCAACGCACCGAGTTACCGCGGAATCATATGTAGCCGTGCAAGCTGACAGCTTTTATGAAAATTGATGCTATGCCACGCTCTGCGTCCCTTCGCTCTGAACTCCGGCGGGGACTCGCTCGGAGATCTGTGTTCTCGTTCTGACCGAACTGGAGGTGAATCAAATCCCTGTCCCCGGCTTGGGATTTCGGGAACAGTGACTGTCTCTGCTGCTGACGATGATGTATGGAGCGCCGACTTGGGAACTTGTTTGTGCTCGCGAGAGAGGAGTGCATGGAACATGCTTTGCCCACCCATGGGAATGTTTTGAAAGAGATCTCATCGATCCTGACATCGTATGATTGACGATTTCATCACGGCGTGGGTGGCTTGCGTACTTCGATGACGCGGCAGTCACCCGTGAGGTGACTGAGCTCGGGGGAAGTGAAGAGAGTATGGATGGATGCATGGCCTCATCGTCTTTCTGGGCGGGGACCCCATCGGGACTCGTTGTCCGGTGTTGTTCCTGATCGAGTGCGCCCGTGCGGCTTTTGTTGTTGTCGACGACGACGATGTGTTGGCTAGTTGATTCGGAGTCATTGAGAGAAGGGTAAAAAATAGCAAAACTTCAAGTGATGCTGTCGCGCTATCTCCGACTGGTCGGCCGTATCTTCGCACGACTGAAGAGGAATCATTGGACTTCAGCAGTGGATGCCGAAGCTGCCTGACCAGCGAGTCAGCAGGCGAGCGCGAAAACCGTGCGAACAATGAGACGACCGACAATGTTGAGAAAAAGCAAAACAGAGGGAATGGGTAAGTGAGAATATGGAAAAGACGAAAAGAGAAGAGTACCGCCCAGAAACAGGAAAAGACAATTTAAAATATAGCCACCCCGCTATGGGATCGGCTCGCGGACAACGCGACTCAGCCGAAGAGCGACGGCCCGGTCGGCCACGGCGAAACTCGTCTGGGGGAGTCGAAGTAGCGCATGCTGCTTTCGACTCCAACTACTATCGATGGGATGAATTCTTTTCCGGATCCGTCCGCGCGTTTCCCCCCGTCATTTATTTCCACAAGGATGCAGACACAAAAAGCGGAAGGAGGAGCATCGCGTTTTTCGTTATGTCCAAAGATCATGCTCATTCATTCGGTTGAAAATGTTAGCGTTCCTAGGAAGCCCTTGGTGAGCACGACGGTGATCCAAGGGGGAGGGTTTCGAGAAACGGCTTTAGACGGACTTAGATCCGAGTTTTCGTATGTCTCTGAACGACGAAACGAATCCTCCCCTCGACCGTAGGTTCACTTTCGCAACAGTATTCGGTTTCGAGTGAAAACTGAAACTCGAGCTTGTTTGCCTCGGTCCGCGCCGTCTTCTCTCACTTGGTCACTCGCTCGGTCTTTCCTTTCTTTTCGGTTTAGTTCTTTCATCGCGCGATCCTCCGCCTGTGCGTTCGCCTGCGTGATCGGCAACCGTTCGGGCAGTGCTCGAGTGTCCGTAGGAAAACACTTCGGCTTCCTTCAAAACTGCAGTGAACGAATCACTGTAGTCTTTTGACACCGGCGCGTAGAACTTTTCCCGCGGGGGAAGAGAAAAACAACTACAGAAAAACTTCGGATCGCTGCCGCCGCCGCGACCGAAGCCATCCAGTCCGTCGGCAGAGCCAGGCATCCGATGCTGATGGACACAGAGCAAGTGAGCGAACCATTCAGTCAGTCAGCGTTCCGTAAGTAGAATTTTGAAAATCGCTCCACCGCCAACACAATGATCGCAGGCTTACGTCACGAAGAGAATCAGAAACAGCCATTGCCGCTTCTGCCGCCATTCGAAACGCCGGCGGAGTGCTCAACATCAACGGCAGCAGCAGCGACGACAACAACAACAGGAACGGCAACAACCCGGACGAAGTTCGAAGAATTCGAACGAAACATCTGAAAACTTGCTTCTGCAATTTTCCTTCGGATAACTCTCATTTCGGTATACCGAAGAGCAAAGGCGAGCTGAATCAAATTCTACTCTAATTGATCTCCGGATCCGTTTCCACCTTATCTCGGATAAATCTCTCTCTCTCTCGCACTCTTCTGGATCAATCTTTGATAGAGACACACACGATAAATCTCATCACATGATGCCCCAACTTGTCTTCTTTGGAATCGACGAGTTCTTCCACGACCCGTCTGAAAGGAGTCGCGGTATCCTCTCCGAGCGGACATTTGTCTTCGGCTGTAGTAATGCCGCCGATCGAGATAGGATCAGATTTAGTGCCCAGAAACCTGTGGAAGCCCCGGTCAGGCCGCGGGGAACTCGGTTAAACTAACAGCTTTGATTACGTGTGCCCACACCTGGGAGAGTTGCCCTGCCCGTCTAGCAAGACGTTGTTCCACGTTGATGTTGGCCCCGCAGAAACATAATGTAATTACTAATTGCCACATCCGTCCGCATCGATCCCGGCCATCGTTTTCTAGCTGTCGGATCTTTCTGGCTCTCTGTTTGTGTCGGCGCTTCTATTTCCTTTGGACTCCGGCTGTCTCGACTCGATCCGATGCACTTCCAGCGATGCCCGAAAGATATTACCATTGGAATAATGGCGGTGGCCAAGGAGGCGACGACGATGATGACGACGACAACCTCGCGCGAGGAGCGGAATTCATCTTCTTCAAACGGACTTCAGTGAAAACCACTCGCGCCCATGGAAGCCATGGCGGCAGCCGCAGTCGCGGTGTCAGATTGATATCAATTCAGCTAATCACCTCACCAGACAGCAGGCCCATTTCCTGCAGCAAGAGTGTGCGGCGGTGTGTTCGAACGCTTAATTTGTCCTGATATAATCTTATCATGAATTTTGTCATCGCTCCCCTCGCAACCAAATGAGCGACTGACTGTCTGACAGTCATTTATAGCACTCGGGAGCTTTCATTCCGCGGGACGATAGTTCCCGGAGACTTTCCCTAGCAGCTGAGCAACATAAACGACTCCGATGACTTCATCCGAATGTCCATCGCCGACTCAGTTGAGGAGCGCGCACTCGCTTTTCCAAGGAAGATGATCGGAGCCTTCCCGACGCACTCAACCTGCTGACGCCTTCAAAGCACCCGGATCTAACGATATGGAGAATGAATCGTTTTTCGGGCCTAGTCGAAGACATTTCCGTGCAATCACGCTCTTGGACTATCACCAGGTCCCAGAGTGCCAAGGCGCAGGATTTCTCCGGGGCTTCGGATGGACCCGAGCAGAGTGGAAGCGCCGAGAGGATCGATGCCGGCGGGAGTGCACGAAGAATCCGCGTGCCGCTGCACGACCGTTCGATGAGTAAATCCAGCTAAAGATCTGTAGAGGTCATTAATGCCGCGTGTGACCGCACAGCTAGCCGACTGGCCAGTCAGCTTGCTAGGGCCGCTATAAATAACCTCACCTCACCGTACTCATAATAAGGGCAATGTCAGGCAACTCGCTCGCTCGCAGCGCAGTGCGCATGGTAAATATACACAGCAGTCTATACAACAAAGACTCTCCATATTTTGAGGCAACGGCCACGTAGAGGGCGGTTCCCGCAGCTCGCTCGCTCGAAACCCACTCGGTGGCCGCAGGCTCGATGCATCGCGGGACAAGTCGACCCGAAAAAGCCATCGCGGCAAACACGTTTCGCAAGCTAATCTCGTTTGTCGAGCGTGAGATTCGCGGTCGACAAGCTCATCTGTTTTTGAAATCTTGCTGCTTTCGAATCAGCTGCACCCTCTCCACGTCGTTGATGGAACGGCTACCCTCGCTGGGCTCGGGTCGGAATTGTTTGGAAACGGCGGGATCAACAACTGGATCGTTCCGGTCCGACTTGGCTGGGAACGTCATTCTCCAAGAACAAGGATCCCCGAGCTCCTGCACAGCCACCGGCCCGTGCATACGAACGATACGACCGCAACGAAAATTTATGACTGAGCGCAGCCTTGATTATGTTCCTCATCGTCTCCAGCCCCGTCTCCCCAGAGGGAAGCTACAATGACTTTGCGAAATGTGTCATTATGACCATGCCCGGTGGATAGACGAGGATTCCGTTTCTTTCGCATCACCACGACGTTCCGACAGTGCGGTACCCGCCCTCCGGGACGCCTCGCTATCAGCGATACATCGATAAGCGGCTGACGCCATCTTTCTTAGGGCTCCGGAGCATGCGAGCGCACGCGCCGTCCCCAACACTTCGAGGACGTTGACTAGGGCAGAAACCAGCGGCACTGTTGCAGAATCACCCAGTCCCAGTTCGCCCCCGTGCGGGCTTCCTACACAAGACAACACAGAGCGTTGACCCGTCACGTGGATGCATCCCGTCGGTGCGTCCGGGGTTCAATCCATCCTCTAGCCGGCCTGCCGGGCAGTCGCGATGTGTTCCATAACGACAACAGCTACGATTCCTCGTCGTCATTGCGCATCCAACAAACACTAACAGAAAAAAAAAACGAGGCACACGCGATTCGAACATGTGATCCGCTGCTGGATATGATTGTCGGTTTTGCGTTGTGCGACAAACCGCACTTGAAAGAAATTCGCTTGACCGCGAAAAGAACGGAAAAAATCGCCCGCCATATTTGTTATTGTGCGCTTCTCGATCACGGCCGAAGCCGGATCGGGTAAACCTCAAGCTTCGTCGTTCATTCGGAGGAAACTTCAGAGCCGAACAGCCCGTCCGTAGTTCTGAATACCCGAAGGCTCATAGGGGGTCGTGCTCCAACACCGAGCCGCATTCACGAAAAATTGCGAAACGGAGCCGAAACCGCGAAGACGGTCGTCCGTCGCATTCGATTCGGGCGGAACGCTTGTTCACGCTTCTTCTCCGCCGAATCCGCTTGGGAGCCTGTGAGACTTCGTATCTGTCGGGCTACGAGGAGAAATCTTACGGCTCGTATATGAATGAATCTCCGTTTGATTTGTGGGTCGCCGGCTGTGAGAATTGGAATACCGATGGCCGCACCTGAACGAAGGAAAACCATTCTTCTAAGAGGCATCATCAGAAATATACGACAATGATTCCATTCGTTCGCACGTTACGGTTTCCGCGACGCTTGCGGACGGCTCGCCATCGCCGACGGCTGGCGGGCGATGGTCCAATGGTACTCAGCGCTGAAACAATTTCGCTAAATATGATGGCATACACTCAAGGGACGAGTGAAGCACCCGACAGCGGGCCGCCATCCCGCGAACCTACGCTCGATAGTCGTCATCTTCGTCCGCATGCATGTTCGTACGTACGTACGTAGGTACGTACGAGTGACCGAACTGGACGAGTAATTACGTAGGGCTAGGAAGGAACGGGCAGTCAGCCAGACGGCGGAATTGAAATGAACCGCTGCGCGGTGCCCAATACATGTGCTCGGCACCACCTCGGCAGACGGACCGACCGGACGAGAGATGTATGCACAGCCCGATGGCGGAAGAAAGCAAATTAACATTCTAACTAATGTGACCGCTATTCTTATGTACACTTCGAACCGAAGGGGTGGGAGGGCAACGTAATGAAAAAGGCATATTGCGACTCGTCCTGACTCCCTCCGATAGTTTCGACACTGCCGTCGGTGGAGACCGGGCCGACAATAGCCAAGCTTGCCGGAGCGGACGTCGGACAGCAGAAAGCATCGTGATGCAAGACAGGACACCCGCCTCGGTAGATTTCCGCGTGCTCCTCGTCCTTGCACTATGCAAGAACAGCCCCGGCCGCAATAATTCTCCATTTTCGTTCCCCGAACCTCTCTCGGGAAGGCAAAATATGTCGCATTATCTTAAGTAGTCGCAGTTGGAGGAGACGGCTGACTCTTCGGTTGCCTTCTTAGTCATCTCTGCCTTTCTTGCAGACCTCCGTATCCCGAGTAAAGCCCGGGCTGATCCCCGCTCAGCCATCTCGGAGGGCTCTCCAGCTCCCCGAGGAGGTCCGAGAGCCTGTCCGCGAGTGCTTGTATTCAAGTTTTATAATTCTCCATTCTTCCGCTGTCGCTCCTCGGCTCCGTGTTCTCAATAAATGTTGACAGCCTCAGCTGCAGAAGAGCTTGCGGAAATTTCATCAACTCGGCGCGGGAGCGACTCAGACCCGGGGCCCGAGACTATATCACTTCGAACGACGCGACGCGCGCCGAGAAAGTCCGTCCTTTCGCCGAATTCTTCCTTTCTTGTCGTCTGGCGCGACTCTTGCGAGCGAATCGAGAACGGGATCGAGCTGCTCCGTTTTCTTTCTCGAATTCGTCCCTCGAACCCTATTTCTGCTCTCGACGCTCCAAACCGGCACTGATCACGAACTGCGACGGGCCTTGACGGAAAACGTGGGCTGCGCTGGTCGGTCGCTCAACTTTGGTCTGAGTTCGACTCACTGCCACTATCGGTCGCGTGATCCGTATTCCCGTTTACAGATTGAGCCTGCCCGAAGCGACCGTCGTAGTTCTCGCCGTCAAACTCAAACATTCCCAGAGCGACCGAGTTGATGCACCTGGACCGGGCCGCGAATCCGGCCGCTCCTGAAGCTCAATGCGGAGACAATCACAATGTTTACGGATCTTCTCGGCGTTCAGCATGCGACGTCATCGCACGACGAGACCGGCCGAAAGGTCATCAAGCGTCTGGAGTGCGACTAATCAAATAATGTTTCCAATTACTCGGGATAACCGATCAGAATCGAGTTTGTACGCATTCACGCCCGCCTGCATCCGTCCGGGAGCTCGTTTGCTCGCTTTTCGAACGTTCGACGGTCAAACTGCACGCACATGGAAAGTTCCGCAGTCAGCTCGTCAAAGAGATCGATTGATCCATCCGAATGACCGTTGCCGAACCCCGTTTAGCTTCCATCGACGCCTTCGGGTTGTCGTAGCCGCCTCCGGCGAGCAGTCTCTGTGCAAACTGAGTTTGAACGACGACGGCAGCGGCGGCGGAGAAATCTCGGCATCTGAGCAAACTTCGGTCGAAACAGAGCGGAAGCTCGATGAAACTGAGTCCGCGGACCTGGACGGGCTCCGTCTGCTTGGCTAGAGGACAACGGGAAGGTCATCGGATGACCGAACGCTGCATTCGATGGAGACTCCTGGGTATGCCAACATTTCGCACTGGTTTCCCTCTTTCGCACGACTACCTCGAAGATCCGAACTGCTACCTGACCGCCCAGGCTGGGAGGATGAGTCAGCGCGGGTGGAACTGACGGTTACGAGCACTACCGCCACCCGAACCTCAGTCGGCCAACTCTAACAGCGCTCACGAGAAGAGCAAATTCTGAAAACTGACCAAATGCCTCAATTTTTAGGCAGCGAACGAAATTCTCATCGCGGGAACTTTGGTTCCCCATCCCGAGGAACACTTTCCGAAGCTCAGGTAGTGACGGAAAAATCAACCANATTGTTTGGAATGCCTGGGTAAACACGCTCTGCCGCCATCAATACGGCTGCTGCTGCTGTTGAGCAAATAAATGTCTCATGTACTGTCCGAGAGAGGCTTGGTTTGTCTTTGGTGTCGGTGGAAATTTATGGAGCTGTACAGCCACGATCATTTCAAGGACAGTCGGGTAAGCCTCCGTGGGCACTGTCTCCTTCAACGATGATCCGAATCTTGAGGATTTGGGTTGCTCGGTGGAGGTCCGGGATCGAGCCTGGGTGGCGTTCTTCTGGTGTGTCCAATTTCGGAATATCGGAGGAGGGAGGGGGGGGGGGAACGAGAGTAGAGGATGAGTTTTGGAACTTTCTGGAGCTCAAGCCCCGGAGCCTGGTCCAGATCCGGCGAATCCCGCGCCTGGACACCGTGGATCATCGACAGGATCATGGAGATGACGATGATGACGTCTCATTCACGACTTTCGTTCTGTCCCTCCCTGAAAGTCCACAGCTACCTCGCGCAGGGCAAACAAGAAACCGAAGGGCCGGTCTCGGGCGGAGCCTATGCGCTGTTTGCCGTGGTACCAGCAGCGGCTTTTCTTCGTTTGGCAGTGCCATCCACTCCACTTCAGACTGCGGCTTCGTTCTTTGAGGATCTACCCGAGCGGTCTACGGAGTAGTCAAGCAACCGATCGGCTGAGCGACGATCCCTTCGATCTGTGGAGTCGGGCTCATCGCAAGAGTCGGAAGAGCTCACGTAGAAACGCACTCTAATCTCGACTTCATCGGAATTGCATGGCAAAAGAGTGCTCTCCGGTGCGTCTGGAATCCGCATTGTGGTTTCGCTCGATCTCTGGGCAGTGTGTGAAGTTCAAGACCGGCCCGCCAGAGCTGCTCTCCGAGACCGCGGATTCCTCCAGACGACGGACACGAGCTTGAAATGTGCACGCCGGCTCCACAAATGACTTTACTGGACTTCGAACTTTGGCTCAAGTTCCGAGAAGTCACCAATGAAATGATTGTCACCAAGAGTGGACGGTGAGTGGAAAATCGTTTCTGTTCCGGCCTGGGTTCATTCATTATTGGCTTCTGTGGTCGATCGAGAGCCTCAGCCTGTATCGGATGGAGATTTACTCCAGACTATCACTCCGAGCTGAATACAAAGAGAGCGCGACGCAGGCACGTCTGTTCCTGAAGTTCCAGTTAGCATTGTATGTTAGTCGGCCTGCTTCACATATAGAGTGCGAAATTCCATGGAGCGCAAGCAGTGTCTTATGTAGAGCTTCTCCTTCGAGAAGTTAATCAGGATATCCATCCATCGGAGAACGAATCAGAACAGTCAAGAGCCCGATTCGTTCAGGTAGGAGAACAATTTTTCCCACCCCTAAGCGCTGCACACCTGAAGCGAAATGGTCAGGGATCAGGACCGGTCAGGAAACTGTGCTTTCGCTTCCAGTCGTTTCCCCTTCTGACCACGTATTTACCGAACGATAAAACTGGGATTGAGGGACCTTCGACCGGGCGGGTTCGAGATGGCTCCCCGGACAAGTTCTGCAAGTTCCACGACCAACTTGCTGTCGTTCGCGTGGCGAGTAGCAGAGCCACGTCAAGCCAGCTCCCGCGAATCCAAACCTCAGGATCGAGACGTTCTTACCTGGTCCTCCTCCTGATCTCCCTTGGTCGAATTCGGAAAGTTTGTGCTACGGTCAAGAGGGAGTCCCAGCACGAGAACTGTTTGACGTGCACATAGGCGTGAAAGATGGTCTTATCCATGGAAACTGATCCTGTACCCGTCCAGATAGGGGTCTGACATTAGGTGTGGCTCTCGTGGTCATGGACTCGGTTCGGGCCATCGGCTCGATGTTCCCTGTGAGTGAAGTCCTAACATTCATCCGTTCATTCAGTCGGTCGCCGCCCGATGAGAAAACTACGGAAACGAGCGGTGAGCCTTTGACAGACAACTCAGCGTTTCTGTTGTCTGTGGACAGACTCTTTGTTTTATTAACACTACTTTAGTACAGCTTACGAGCGAGAGGGCGTGGGAACAGGTAGCTCGGTGTTGTTTTGGTTTCTACCGTCGATCCGGGTGTAGTGTGGCTTTTGCACCGCCGAGACCTATCGATTTGACATCAAAATCGTCGCCTTCCATTGACAGGCAAACAGCCGGATAGACGATCATTCAGTCAGACAGTTGGTCGATTTCATGTCTCGCTTCAGCGGAGTCATCGGTCGTTCAAAGGGTTCGATCCGCCGCATTCCGACGTTCATCCTTTGATGAGACGCTGGTTTATATCTTATCTCTCTATAGGTGTTTTTGAAACGTCTTCAGCGTCTCGAGATTTGCAACTCCGGCCGAGACGCCTGGAGTCTGGTCGAGAACTTTTCGA
The DNA here is from genome assembly GCA_037576195.1 of Phytoseiulus persimilis. Classification (NCBI taxonomy): domain Eukaryota; kingdom Metazoa; phylum Arthropoda; class Arachnida; order Mesostigmata; family Phytoseiidae; genus Phytoseiulus; species Phytoseiulus persimilis. The sequence continues at coordinate 43,786,734 of CM075102.1, read as the reverse complement.
CTCGAGAACCAATCTCTACCCCCGAAGTTCACGAACTGGAAGCGGCAGCAAATTATCGGTGATTTCGAACGTATTGATTCCGAGTCACCGCTCCAGTCCCAGTCTCGACCTGCCGCGGAACAGGGCGCATGGCCGAGTGGTGCACGTGGTTCGAAGTACGCCTGCAGATATGTCTCGCTCTTTGTGACATTGAAGCTTCGTGGAGTGAACGGTCAGAGCGTGAGAAATTCTGCCAGTCAAGCGCTCACGTTTTTGTCTCAACGACGGTTCCCTTGGTCCATATTCTCTCCGAGTGCGACTGACTGAGGAGACCAAACTCTGGCGCCTCGCCTCCGGGCAAGGGGCTAGAAAGTCTCCAGCGGACATCTCGATGGCGGCAGCAAGAAAAACGAGGAAAGAGTCGAACTGTTCATAAGATGACGAAACAGCATCCAAAGGAGCAGTTGGGTATCGCAAAACTCGAGACAAACGAACCCCTGAGCCGGTACCCGGCGCTTTCTCGTTCAGGTGTACGACAAACTTCTCCAGGCATTCAGAGACTCGACTTCGCATTTGAGTCGGTGCATGGAAACGAAGCGGTTCTGCATACTCCGAGAGTCTTTCTTGGATAATTATTCCCCCCGTGGAGGAACATGATCATCCATAATTCATCCTTCGGCTGCGATTCAGGTATTTATTCGAATTCGCTCATCTCCTGCCTGTTTCTGGATGTTATCGATGGGACGACTTTGCATCCTTAACGTCTCAACGCAGGGTGCTTATCTTGTCAAGGCCCACCGCGTTCACCAGTCAGTCAGGAGTTTGAGTGTACTCGAAGCCCAACAACCCGTTCATATGAAGCTGCCTTGACTCCGAAGTGTTTCATAATTCAAGCGAGGCCGAAGTTCGCGAGAAAAACTGATTGATTCGGAAAATCGGCGTCTCGTTTGAAGCAACGGCCTCTTGCCTACTCTTGCAGTGGGATTTAGTGAAACTGGCTTTTCGGGCGTTATTCGTCCATGTTCGAATGTTCAGTCTCTAATTAACGTAGAACTGCATGATGTGCGGATGGCAAAAGTCTCATCGTTTTGCCGACCGAAGAGCTCATTGTCAAGTGTGAGACGCATACGTTAGCTCTGTCACTTCGGCTTGGTTCAGCACAGTCGCATCTTTCGTTACCTGCCCCACGCGGTCCGTACCGTCGCCGGTTGAACCGACCGAGGAGACGCCGTCGGGTATCCGCGATGTTTCGTAGGGCGCGACCCGAACAACCACGAGAACAACTGGATTCGGCGTCTGCGCCAGGTCAACTGGCCAATAAACTATCGATTTGTTACACTTTAACTAACACTTACCGAATACGGCAGCGTCTCATGTGAGCGCTGTGCTGTTGTCGCACTTCAAAAAGCGGTGCCGCTCCGACGTCGCTGATGCTGGCCTACGTAAGAGGCGACGTCGATGTCGATCTCCGCTTCGGTGCGCTCATATCGAATTATTGCGACAGCTGATTCGCTAGACGGAGGCTGGCCATACTCGTCCGACCCGCTAGCTGGAAACCCGACATTCCAGTCTGTCGTCAAGACTGATTTCGTCGAGCCCACTGTCTTTTCAAATGCTCGCTTCGAGCTCATCAACCGTATCATCGGCTGACTTTCCATTGGGATTAACCTCTCCACGAGGGTTCGGAATCAAATCTGTCACTGACAGCTGGCATGGCCCTGGATGTTCTCTGAAAATTCCGAATTCAGCCCATTCTGTGAAGGTTTTCTCCTCCGTGAGTTGGAGTCTTCTCGGAGGCTAGTCGCCCTTCTCCCACCCCGATACGATGACATGAAATTCTCTCAATTTCGTCAACCGCCGCAGCGGACAAATATACCTGTGACGGAGCGTCCAATAAGTTCGGCCTCTGAAGCTTCAGTCGAGTATACTTTGGCCGAGATCAGTCGCATGGTATTTTCGCGTATCAAAACGAGTTGACATCGATAGCGCTCCCAAGACTGCTCGGCCGACCTGCGTCCAGCCATTGCGATGAGTGTCAGGGTTCCGCGGCACCTGACACCATGAGGGGCTTTCTGGTCCATCCTGTTCTCTCAGAATGTCGTTGAGCTTAGGAGGGAGCGATGCATGTTCTGCGAGTGGAAGCCATCGACGTCCGAAGGCAAAAGAAGACCGTAGGATCACTCCTCATAGTATCGTGGAGGGAGTCTGAAGTTCCTAATTCGAGGGCAAGTGCGCGAGTGATCAGAGAAGTTCGGCACTCCACGCAGCGCGTCAGAATGACCAACAAGAGAAGTGACGAGCGTCTCACCCCGAAGAATGCCCTTCCCCCACTCTACTAGGCCAGTTCACCCTGATCGTGGCCTCAACGTCACTTGGTCTGGGCTGCCTCGCTCCCGTTTGGCAAACCCCTGCCTCAGATACCACTGGAATGATTAGGGGAACCTTATCTTCGTTCAAAAATCTGCTCTCGTGACTACGCAGAAATAAGGAAATTGAGCTATGGCCTACTCGAGTGAAAGCGCCACGAATGGATGATGCGAATCGATGTCGTCAAAGCACAAGCCGCGGTGCTCTCTTGTTGATTGAACGAGAGATCTTTAGAGATCTTAGAATATAATGGGTTTCGGTGAAGAAACATGCGTGGTTAGTTGGGATCCAAAGGAGGTGGGAGATTGCGCCGAGGCTTCGACTCGGGTTGCACGCGTTGCCTCGAGGAGAGAATTGGTTGTTCCCCTGGTTTGCGTTCTGAGGGCTTCCCCGATCTCTTCCTTCAGCTCCAGAGCCCCCCCACCTCTGACTTTAGACGTTTGCATTGCAAACTACTCGTTGCTTCATCGACCAGCTCCAGAAACGAGTCAGTTCTAGACGTTCCACTGATCGAGTGCTTTGCCGTGAGCACCCCTGAGTGCCCGGTTGATAGCTTGGAATACAGCATGGCCTCGCGACACTGCACTCGAACATTTATATCTTCCGAGTGCTTCTGCCAGAAAACCATCCTCGGGCGACCGCTTTCGTCTCGCTCGACTAGCGCGTTCGCTTTCCGTCGAGCCTGTCAAACTCTCAGAATTCCCGTATCACGGTCGGTATCGAAGCTTACCTAATAACGGCCACCCATGCCGTGACCTACCCAGCTATCGGGTCAGTGCTGAAGAAATTTAGGATGAAAATCAATCAGTGATAACTCAGCTTCTAGGGAGCATACAGGGAAAACGATGACTGGAGTACGCGGATTCCATACATCTCCCAGACGCTCTTGCCCACGAAACCATGGTGCACCTTTGCGATAGATTATTCGGAGACCTCCAGAAGTCGACAAATCTCCGGAAATCGCCCAAGGGAATCGATCTCAATTCGCGTCTCAAAGGTGAAACCTCAGGCTCATGAGCTAGTCACTGGACCAATCCCGTCGTAAGGTTGTCAGGTTGCGGATTGAAAATCGGCCTACATGTACAGCTAAATTGGGAGCCGACGAAGAAAGCAATGTCATGCTATCTGAAATGGGCTGTATCTCACGGCATACTGTTGAGCTGGGTTCTCAAGCGTCCGAAGCATCTCATACAACTCAGTTTCCACATCTTGACTCAGTTTTCACATCTTGACTCAGTTTTCACATCTTGACTCGAGTTTTCAAACTCCGGTTCAAATGTGCAAAAATAATTTCCCTGCGAAGCCGTTGAGTGGGAAAAGAAGGATAAGAGTTCTTCAGATGGAAATAATATTCTGAATTGAAGCACGAAAAACGTTCCCAGGATCTAAACCAGAATAGATGAGATGACATGGTTGCCTCCCTCCCCGATATCGGAAAGTTCTCGAGTTCAATTCGTTCTGAAGAGACCAGAACTCGAAATTCCTACCGTGACGGCACACTGGAAATGCAGAAGCGTCAGTCATAAATCGCTCAATTTAGGGGTATCTCGTATTGAATACCGTTCCTCTGGTTCGCAACCGATCTGCACGTTCTCGCGAGCGCGTTGTAGCTGGGATCGAGAGGAATCTTCCCGTCTCTTATTTTCCGAAATCGGCTGAGAATCGGCGATTCCCTGGTAGGTTCCGGTAGGGGCCATGGATTGAATTGAGGAAAACTTCGACAAGCTCAGGAAAACGTGACACACTCCTCAAAAATGCGAAAAGATGCGTCTCTCCAAAAGCTTCCGATCAGAAAAAATAGTGCCAGATCGGATAAAATTCGGCCGAACCAAAGCTCAAAAGAAAAAGGCCACGAAAATGTCGCAGCTTAGAGGACACACCCTGTGGATCAAGAGGCTGAAGTTAGATCGAATGACAGACTCCGGGCGCTCGAGCGTCTGAGCTCCGTAGTGTCTCTGAGATACAGCGTCGCCGAGGAAGCTGAGCATGACTTTCGACCCCGGTGTTGATCCATCTGTCCGGTGCTCGGCGTACGAGCTCTGACCATTCAGACGGAACCGGCTGAGTGGATCATTCTCAACAGAGACACGGGAGAGCCAAGGGTTGCATCCTTCATACTCGATTTGAGAACGATTCGTTGAGTGATTTTCAGCGAATTTCATTTCGAAGATGCCGACGAGGGAACGGGTTACCACAATCGCGGTTCAGGAGTAGGTCGAGGAAAACGATTCCTCGACACCCAGGAATCTCAGGCGAATCGATCGCAACCACACACCCAAGGTTGGCCCCTCCTGCAGCCAGCGGCATCTGAAAGCGGAATCTCCTCTGTCTGGCTGTTTTGGCTATTAGAAGTACAGTAAAACCTCGATCATATCAATAATGGATGTCAGAAATCGTTGATATAATTGAGGTTTTGATATAACCGAGGTTGACAAAATCTACGTTCCGAGACCCAGCATGTTCCAGACATAAAAGGATTCTTGGGGCCGTTTTCCGGATCGAAAGTCCGTCGGATCATTCCAAAAATATTCTGGGGAGCGGATTGCTCACAGTTCTTTTTCGGGGTGGGGGGAGAAGAGCTCGAAAGAGTGCTCCTAGATGGCTTCGAGGAACTCTCAGGAATGTGACGGCATGTCGGAATAGAGTCAAGATCCCGAGAAGTCCCCCAAGTGGTGTATCGAGTCATTCCGCGAGTTCGATCGTTCCTCGGATGAAATTTTGTCAACAGTGCCGTTCCGTGCATCCGCTGTGTAGCCGGCTTGAACTTTCGTCAAGACCATTTCAAAGCATTATGGGAGCTGACTTCTTCAAGAAAGGCGACTTTCGGAGGGCTCGATCTCATTGAGGTTGAGCTTCAGGCGGATACGATTGAGGTTATTACAGTCCCAAATTGATCAAATCGACGGTTGATATAATCGAAAATTCATATGATGGAGGTTGCTATAATAGAGGTTGATATAATCGAGGTTCTACTGTAGTAGCATGAGGTAATGGTCAACCGTGAACCATTCAGCAGAATGCCTAACCAGAACACGTTATGCAGCCCACAAGGCGCCTGGGATGACAGGCAGGGGCGAACTTCAGACACCCCGGTTCCAACAGCTTATGATATGGCCTTCATCATCTGGAGGTCTTCCTCCATGCTTTATCTGCATCAATGTACCCGCGGGCTTCCGGGTAAGACTCGGGTGATATTCTCAGTGGGGTCGAGAAAGCAGAGTCCCTAACGAGCTCGTCGTGTTTGCGGTCATATTTTCAAGACTCCCCGATTTCATGACCTAACAATCCCATTTTGCTATGATGATGCGTCAATTACAGATACAATTACAATTACAAGAATTACAATTACAGCACGATGGTATCCGCTCGAAAATCGATCAAAATCTTTGAGGAACTCAACAGACGTTTCTCGCCTCCAAGTTCTCAGCCTCACTCAGCGCATATTATCAAGAACACTTTTGGTCACTTCAGGAGGATGTTCCCCGTGATTCGGATACAGTTGTCCGGGTTGGATCCTTTCGGGAGATATTCAGTCAGACTCGAGATACCTCAATTCGGAAGCAGTCGATACAAGTTCCAGGGTGAGTTTGAGAGCGCTGCTCATCAGAAGCGAACAACACCATCATTCTTGTAAACGGACCTTCCGACACCTTCCTTCCCGTTCCTCCGAATATCAAACTCTTTAGGGACGGAGTGGGTACCGAGTGGGAAGTGTGAATCGCCAAGTGTTCAAAGTGGGTTCACGCATCAAGACTCCCCAAACTCCGGGGCGTTCTGGATGAAAGGGCCCGTGGCTTTCAATAAAGTCAAGCTCACCAACAAAAACACCACCGATACGAGATACGTGAGTCATCAACGGATCTGAAGTTGTCCTGAAAAGTTGAACTGTGGCCCAGCCCCCAATCGTATCGATGACCAATTTGAATCCCTGGATCTCCCTTCAATTTCAGATTGTTCTGAACAGCCTCCATCTATACGAGCCTAGGGTAATCATAATGGCAGAGGACAGCGGTAGCCAATGGACATTTCCAATGTCGGAAACACAGTTCATCGCGGTGACGGCTTATCAGAACGAGAGAGTCACTTCGCTGAAAGTCCGGCACAACCCGTTCGCGAAAGCGTTCCTAGATACGAGAGGCGACTTGGGAAACTCAAATCACCCTCCAACATCATCTCACTTCGTGCAGTCAACGGCTCAAACGTTAACCACAGAGGCTCACGAATCCGTGTCGAATCCTTTACCGAGCACCAGCTCAGAAGGTTGTAGCTGATTCGTCGAAAGGCGTGTACATTATTTTCAAATTCACATTCGTACGTTTTCGGAGCCGTTGCGACAGAATCTGACCGCACACGGTTTCAGGTGGCCCTGACAATCGATGGCTGCAGCACGTTTACCGAACGCCATCGTTAGACTACTGGAAAAATGAAGCGTTCCGCCTCTCGAATCCGACTCTTAGCGCACAGATTCCATGCTCACCGGTAGCGCCGCCTCCGGAATCACACGCACAGATGTCTGCTCCACCTTCGATGGGTCAGTCGTCTGCGTTCTTGCCAAGTTCTTCATTCGGCTTTCCTTACATTCAGTTTGTCGACTACTGGGAGCCGCCTCCGCCCACACAAGACATCGAAGAGCTATAGAACAACTATTTATGATGGATCGAATTATCTATTTATTCTTGGAGTCCCTGTCTATCTTGGACCGCGAATCACGTGATGTGTCATGGAGAGGAGAAAGCGGGAAGAGAATATGTCTGTGGTCATCATTTTTCCCGTCGGTATGCCTGCAAAGTAGACTTCTATCTGCAAAGAGTCCCTCAGCTGGAGCACGCAGATCGATTTGACTTCGAGAAAAGCACACTACCAAACGCGCACGGTGCTTCGTCCGTTTGAGGAAATTGTCCAACTGCGGTCCCGCAAGATTCCGACTGATCAGAAAGATTGCAAGTGATGTGTTCGTTCAAAATTGGGATCAACGAATCCAGATAATATTCAAGTGGCGAATAAAAATTCCCTCGATTCTGTCCCGACGACAAAAGTCATCTATCGAGTGAAACGAATCGCAGGATCCGGCTGAAATCAGCCGGCATCGTCTGAAACTGCTCATTAAGATTGACTGGATACGGCGAAGCGTTAACGCTTGTTGTGGGGAATCGGGCGTGGGCTGTTCCTGGATCGAAACACTCTGATTGAGTCGAATTTCGCAGCGTAAGTTTTCCTTCATTGTCATTCGACACGCTGACGGATAACGAACGTGCTGCCCGCTCGGGATGACAAATTTTGAGATCGACCCGTTCTCCGTTGAGGGATCTGCGTCGACGTGTTTGCCTAGTCCGTCTTCTGGGTATTGAAGAATACGAGGACCGTATGAAACGACAAGGAACATTTGCCGCTTCTGCTTCGCAGACGTCAGCTCGCCGCCAGCTATACGGACGTGTTCGTGAACGAAAGGAAACGAGTATGTAACGAAGCTTTCATTAACCTTTCGAGCACTCCTTGATGCACTGAAGCTCGTCAGAAGACTTCCAAGAACATGCAGAACCTAGAATGATTCCGTTGATTCATTTAGCTTGCGAAGACTCCATTCGCGAATGCACTACTCCCTCGAGTGCGAAAAGCTACGGCTCTGCTACCAGAGTTTGCAGGCATCATCAGATCGTACGCGTTCCAAAGCGATAACAGGACGATGTTGGAATGATCCGTGGCTGGGTTCCGACCACAGCGAGTCTTCCGGGACCGCTATTCGACCAGGAGGTATTGACGAACACTGTTCACTGACAGTCCGAGCGTGTACTCCGTTCGGCGGGTTCCTTATCGAAAAACTCATCGGTGGTAAACGAAAATTCGCGACGAGTTCAGATGGTGTTCTTTCAGGCATCCTTCAAGCTTTTTCCGACACCGTCCTGCATTTCGGAAACTAATCGGGGTGATGTGACTTGAGATTGTATCATACACATCCTCTACGTAAGGTGAGGTGACGCAAGATGAACAATGGACCCATTTTCGAAAGCCGTTGTTAGCCCGAGAATACGGCAGACTTATCTTGATGGGTGGCGCAAATGATTTTCGCGAAGGACCCTGAGCTCTTAACTATTTTCGCGGATGATGGAGATTCGGATGGGAAGGGCTGAGTTGGACTACTTCACTTACCTACTTTTCCTGAATCTCGCTTCCATATTTTTCTCCGGTACGGCTCAGAATCGAGAAGTAATCCGACTAGGATGGTAAGAGCAACGCGTCCCGCAGAGTCTCCCGGCAGCTGTTCCTACTCCTTGTAGAGTCACGACGGGAAGGTCAAAAAAAAAAAAGCGATCTCTCGCGAAGGCGCTGCTATCATAGAAAGCCGAAGCTCAGCCGAAAAGCCCAAACCAACATTGCTCATGGAATTGTGTCTACCGACGCGGTGGCTGCTAAATCATCTTGTTCCAATAAAGCCCCGGACAAACGTTCCTGATCTTAACATGGAGAAGCCGGGGTCAACTACACGTTGGACAAAACTCAAGTCCTGGGTCAAGAAAGTTCCGTGGAGGGGGAACACACGCTGAGGACTCCCGCAATGTCATTTCCCAGCGTTTTCCTCTCCGCAGAGCGCTTCTCGGCTCTGAATATCCAGTGACGTAGCGAGAGAAGGGGCTACGCAGATGAGCTCATGTTATCTTAGTCGATCCTCCGAAACGAATTTTGGATCTCTAGCCTTCCGAAACCGAGCAGTACGTGATATATGGTGCTAGAGGCGATCAATAGAGACCATCGATCCTGAATCACATGAGGAACGAAAACCTCAAAACCTCGCGTCTGAACTTTCGAGTCGAAAGTGAGCTCTCTTGTTGTTGCTGACAAGGCAATCCTACTGTTCTCATTGGACTCCATGGATGCCATGGATAATTTTTTTCGTTCAGTAGATGATTCGAATGGTTCACACAAGATCGAGACCTACCAGATAGTTCCGACTTTGTTATTGTGAGATACAACAACAGAAGAACGATAGCGCTTCGGCTCGAGAATGTGGACCAGGAAGTTTGGATGTGTTCAAGTCGGAATCGTTACAGCGAGAGATTCAGATTGGAGGATGGGAAGCTGAGAAGGGAACCACAGTTCATCACCATCTATGTTGTAGCTGACATTTGCACCACTTACAAAGTCCCACCACCCTTGTGGTTCTTGCTCCTCCGGCCCACGGCAATTTCGTCGTGTCCTGCCCTGGCTCGTTGTGTACCATATCACACACCAACGGATTCCCCTCTGTTGTGTAGATTCTGCCTCTCGAAAAATATGTTCGAAACCCGCGACGTTGTCCAGGATCCGCCCTGTCTGAATGGTCAATGGATCCCGGACCCCCGAAGATTAGGTTGTCCAAATGATTTATCGCAAATATTCTTTGAGCTGTAGGAATGGTTTGAGCCACAGAGAAACTTTGACTATTTCCGATTCGTCTGGAGACGCGGTGCTAATAGACAAAACCCTCGGCTCAGGGTTTCGATCCCGAATCCATTCCGCCCCCCCCCCCCCCCTCCCCCGAGCATCCTTCCTGCGGGGATAACCTGCTGCAAGCCGTTCAGAGTGCTCTCTAAGGTTCCGTTCCGAGTTCGGATGATGTCAGCGAGGATTGTTGCAGTGTCTCAGATGGCGAAACTTGTGAAATTCATCGGATATGGAAAAAGCTGCGCCACTGCTGGACTTCATCGAGGATGCATTCTCACGAGCAACGTCTCCCGGGGTGTTGACTCCTCGAGGTGAGGGCGAGCGGAAATGTTGGAACCCGTGGAGTTCCAACAAGCAGTGGGGATATGAAACAGCGGGCGCACACTTCTTCAACAACAATGAATACCAATGGTAGATATTCTGAGACTACAAACAGCTTCGAGAACGGACCCAGCTCAAAGCCCAACCTCGGAAAGGTTAGACTCGTGGGGCCATCAGTAGGTTCCAGAGCTCCTTTGCTCCTGTTCTCCAACCTCGATTCAACTTGATTCATTCAAAGAACGAAGAAAATTTCGTTTGGTATGCTCCAACATCGATTCAATTCACCGAATATTCTCGGTGTCTCCGCAGTTGGATACAGCCCGTTTCCCCGAGCCCGTTTCCTCGAACAGAAACCCTCTCCTGATCCAGAAGCCCGTCTAGTGGAAGGGGCTTCTATGTAGAGCGCGGAATCGAGACGAATAACGTTGGGAAATCGGAAAGAAATGCGATGTCGGCCGACCATACACGCTAACGCTCGGCTTCAGGAATGACGGTGCTGGAACCTGACGAGTAATATTCGGCAGTATCTCTCAGTTTCGATGACATCAATCCGCTGGCTGAGCTGCTCCGTGATATTCGTCGCGATGTCACCGGTTCTTCTACCTATGATTCTTCTGGAAAGCTCGAATCGGTGAACTTTTCGGTGGATTCAGGGCACACTTGGTTCGCTGCGATTATGAGACATTTTTTGATGAAATCGCCTGCCGCGAGAAGGCAGCCAGCGCATGCAACTTCTAGGCCACTTGAATAGCTTGCTTCGATGCTTCATCAGAAACGGCTTGTGGCGAGCACTCTTCAGTGCCTCAATTCTGTCTGATCCTCCGCACCTTGGTGGGCGCTCCCGTAGTGCCACCGCAGTCTGTGTTCCTTGAAGACGGACAGGCTTTCCTCGCAAATCAAGGACGTTGGTTTTTCTCCAAACTACTCGAAGGGAAAATTCTCTCACCATTAAGGCTGGAACCTCCCGATTCTAGTCACCGATTGTTCGCTTCGACGCCACCCCCAAAACAGCTATTGAATACGAACGAGAAACAGGCGAGTGAATCGAGTGTTCACTTTTCGTTCGTCACATCGACGTGTTGTGATATTTTTGGACCTCAGATCTCTTATTCTCGCCAAGGGAACAATTCCTGAGTTCAAAGCCTAATATTTGCCTGATGTCACTCTTCTTAGACATGTCAAAAGGCCAACGAACAGTTATAGCTCGCTGAGATTGGTTGAGTGGCTGTAGCGGCCCGTAGGTTTGAACGGCCGCGATGGTCTTTTGCACTGCGAACCAGATTATGCGGCCCGCACCGAGTTGCCGAACCCTGGTTGAAGTTATTGTGATACTGAGCGAATGTAAAATTATTGATTCCGGATCAAGGGTTAGCGGGATATGCGACTGAGTTCCTCTACTCGCTCTGTATAGAGACCTCATCTATTCGGAGGGTCTTGGAATCAGGGGAGGGTTTCTGGTCGGGGAAACGGGGGGACACGCCGCACCTGACTACGTCCGGAGACAGGGAATAAAAATAAAACACAAGAGTTCCTGAAAAGTCCCGAAGAGAAGGACCTCGTCGGAATGCAGGTTGTGGGACTTGGATTCAGCGCCAAGATCCGGTCCCGTTCGCTGAGTGGTTACGCATCCGACTGTCATGAAAGATCCAAGTTTCCGGAGGTCGACTCTGTCGCGCGTGGGCACTCGCCCTGTGAGATCTTTCATGTTCTTTGCTTTGAGCGAATCAAAACGGTGTCGATAACTGACTCGACGGAAGCCGAATTCCGAAATGCAAATTTTGAAGTTTGGTGATTGCCCCCATTTTTCCTAGATTCTCCGAATTCGTTTTTTGCGACTCGAGTCTCGAATCGGACACGGCAGATCGGGGAATATCCAGGCCCATTTAGACTGTTGAACTTTTGATGAATATATAGGCCGATGAACCCGATGCTCCATGCGCTCTCATGAACAGTGGTTGATGAGATTGGCTGTTCGCCCAAAGTGGAACAGTCCGGATGGGTCTTCACCCTTTGGATGAAGATGCGATGTACTAACTCAGCTTCGAGCCCACTCAGGCTTGAAAGATAGCTCGGACTCCCACGAGAAATCGATTCGTTCCGGATGAAGTCCCGCTTCTCGAGTAACGCAAGTTTTCTACTCAATACTGTGTTTGGATATGAGCCTAAGAAGAGCGTCATCAGTTGTCAATAAATTCGAGGAGGCTGTGACAGAGATCACGGCAGTCTGACACTCTGTTGCCTCTGGGAGCGAGTGGTGACTTCGAGTTGGTTCCAACCTTCGGGGAGTTGATCACCCTGCCCAATTTGACTGGCACTGGGATGATCCTTTCAGTCTCTGAAGAAGATCGGCTATGTTCCACGATGATGTCGAGAACCCCATCACGGGCACAGAAGCACTTTGTATCCAGCGTTCTGGAGCGCGGAGAAACGCATGTGCTCCCAACCGTTGCTCTCTCAACCGAGGACATCAATCCAATGTGTGCCACACGTGCAGATTTGCATCGATACGAGCGTGGAGCGTTAGTCCAGAGCTCATGGCTATCACGCCGAGTATCGTTTTCGTTTTCCCCAACTCCAGACCCACGGAACCAGAGACCGACCGACCTTCGCTCCTCGACCGTGGTGCCAAAGGCTACGCAGGCTCCTCGCGAATGGCTGACGGGAGGAATTCAGAACAAAACGTCGAGAGCGTCGGGTTCCAGTGTCGCGGAACGGAAGATTCGCACCGGCACCTCACGGCCCAATCGAGCTCACAGCGCTCCGAGAACTCGCCCAAAGCGTGCTGCTTATTCGACAAAACGGAATGGAAAGGATGAATTCCGTCGATTCCGGGGAACCGCGCAGACATATTGTTCGAGCTGATGCCTTCGATCCTCGAGGAACTACGATTCCACGTCTCGCTTTCAATCAAGATCTTCGATGACTCCACGGAACTATCTTTGTAACCTTTGCATGTGTGCATTAGCTCCGCTCTTAGCGCAGCCCTCCGCGAAAATTCGTCCGAAAATTCATTGTCGGATTGCGACAGGTCAAACTCTGTGCTCGAATGTTTCTTTTTCTCCGACCTGAGAACCTCAAGATGACAGACTGTCCCATCGATCGCGTTGATCCGCATCGCGATTCCTGCTAATTCGGGACTAGATCGCAGGTGCTGATTCGAGAATGCCGTGCCGAGCGAGAAGTTTTGAAGGACTGCTATTCGAGATCGAGTTTCTCAACAGCAAAAATAAAGAGCGCAATTTTTTTTTCTGTGTGGTCATCCGTGGCTCATTCTCTCTTTGCCCAGAAGACTTGGATGCCTGACGAACTTGCAAACTCAGTTGAAGATTTTCTGACGGTTTCCAGCTGCTGCAAACCGATGCGGACGATAAACAAGACTGCGCGCCAGGTATAAAATATCTAGAACTGATGACTTTTTCGTCCGAATTCATTACGTTCCGCTGTGAATCTGACATTTTAATTGACCGCTCAGGTTGGCGAATCGGAGAACGCCTCGAGCGATGCTAAAGGCCCTCCCAGCTACTTTCACCCTATCTCTTCCTCTCTCGGCTTCGTCGGGCCCTTACCGCGGAGAGGGTCCTTTCGAGGTCCCATGTGCTACAGCCGGCCAGAGCTCGACGAGGCTTTACCACAATGGGAGGCCGCTTCTGAAGTCGGATCGGTTGCGATCGAGTTCTAGCTTTGCACAGTTTCCGTCTGGGAAAGGACGTCGTTCAGCTGTCCATCCCTGCCTTGGCACACCGGAACGAACTCCAGCAGTCAGTTGGTGCCCCGTTGCAGAAAGGCAAGGTTGACGCGGAGTCGACAGAAGAGTCGAAATCGATCAACTGATTGTTGAAGCGGAGGAGAAGAGCCACCGGAGCAAACCTCACAGTGCCAAAGCGCTTGATTCGAGCTTGACGGCGCGACGAAACCAAGCCAATCCGAACCGTCTCCGAGCACAGCGTTGTTGAGTAAAAATATCACTGCCGATCGCACTCGCTCGAAAGTTTCGACTTGGATTTTCCTTCTCGAAGCCCTCTCACTGAAACATCACTCGCTCAATCGAGGAAACTTCGATCACCCCACTTTCACAAAACCACCGATCAACAAACGATCTTCGAACGTCGACATTCACGAGTCGTTAACAGAATCGTCCAAAGATCGGGAGGAGCTTCGATGTCACTCTACAGCTCTGCCCAAGTGTAGAGAAGAGGCTGAGGCTCGGCGCATGCGAATTCCGGTCCACCACCAGCGAATCGTCCGACTGACTTCTCACGAACAGAGTGCCGGATCGGAGATTCACCGTGCGACAACGAACAAACAGTTCTCTTGTGGAAAAGTTCAGCAGTCTGCTGGGAGCTCGACGAGCCGGCTCCGCGAACATGAAGTCCGTGGTTCTGCTCGCAATCGTAGGCGCATTATCGCCTTCGTCGGTGATCCCTCAGAAAATGTAAGTTGCTTGAGAAGCGGATCAATTTTGGAAATTTCTGCGAGGATTCTTTTCTGTTGCCCCGAGTCCTTGGGGAGTACATTCAACGAGGTCCGCTGAACGATGTCCAGGTGAGCTCGGCCCTCACTTCGTCGCTTTCCAGACTCGTGGGGAGCCGCACACCTCGATCTCAGTTCTCGCGTTTGTCGATCACGATTGGGGGAAAATGTCCCTGAATCTCACCCAGATCGGAGCGGAATGGGTTCGAAAACAAGTCTTTCGGGACCGAACTCGTTACTATTGAGCTGCGTGACAATCGGATTGGACTGATTCCGAAAAGAGTGAGCGTGGTAGTTAGATTGGTCGCCGAATCATCCATTCAAATCAGAGAATCGGCGACGATCGATTGACGTGCAAGAATCTATCGTGACCGTCTCAGAGAGAGCTCGTCATAAAACCATGACCAGTGCAGCTGCGTCATCTTAACTGTTTTCCGAGAAGAAAGGTTGAACTTCCCGCGAGATCTCGAACATATACCCATCCTGAGATTCGACTGACGCGCCGCTTGCGAAGAATTTCCCATTCCCGCTCACGTTGTCAGTACCACCGCGGTCTCCTCCCGGAGCCGTGCCGCATGACGCGGTCGTCGTTTTGTCATTCCGCTCCGTTATGATGAATCGACTTGGGTAGTCGAGGCCGGAGTGATTCCCCGATCGATGTTCCAGCCGGTAAAGATCCGGGATAAACTGCGAGATTAGAGAGTTCTGCAACGCACTCGATAGTAGCTGTGTACGAACTATTCCACATGAAAGCAGACATCGACGTCGCTCCAACAGAAAACGAACTACACGTCGCGGTTCGAGATTCGGCGGTGCCGTGGGACGAGTTCCAAACGAGGAACTCGACGACAGCTGATTTAGGCTCGAGAAGAAATAATTCCGTTGAGCGTTGGGTGACCGTTCTGAGTGGACGAGTTGTGTTAGTGAGGAAGGGATGTCTGCAAATCGGCGCCCGGAAATCACCCTGTCACGCTTCGCCCGAGACCGTCTCCTCTGACGAACGGTCTCTCCCGACCACCAGGATCGGCAGGAACACTTCTTGACCGTCTCAACACCAGAAAACGCCGGGCTCACGGAGGGGGGTGCGGGAACGAATATTTCATCCGATCAGGCAGACTCTTGTGCCTGAGTCTGCAGAGCCGCACAGGATACGTATGCGCGGTAGCCGAGCGACGTAGCGTTCCTGGAGATCCAAATAGCGCTATTCCTCTCCTTAAATAGATTCTGCGGCCGGAAGAGGACTCGATACGTTTTCAAGCATTCGGGAATCGTGAAATACTAAACAACCATACCCCAATGTACCTCAAGAATGCTGGCGACTGGTCGGGCTCACGCCCACGTGACACCCTCTCGCGTTTCCGTTCTCGTGCGATCGGGCCGCAAGAGCAGAAGCGGCCTTGAGGGGGGCGTGAGGGGAAATGTGGTTTTGTTTCCTTGGATTCCGAGGATGGAAGAAAGAGGAATGCGCTCCTCATGAACAGTTCCTCGAACGCATCAAATTTCAGAAGAATTGTCATCGATTTCAACCCTCCGTTCCCGAGTCCTGAGAGTACCCCACTCGTACACGCGCTCTCGAAGTCTCAAGAACGCAGCTTCAGAGCTCTGCCGAACCGAGCTGGATCATTCCGGATTGGTTTTCCTCGTTGCTAATGGACAAAGTCTGGTCCTCAATGGAGAATGGCGCGAGCTAGTCCGCTTCAGAGTTTGATGCGCTTTCAAGCGATGTCGAAAGCATCAACTTCTTCGAGTTGAGAACTGTTCCGGGCTGAGGGTGAGTGGGATCGTCGTAAAGGATTGCAACCCCATGTCCGTCGGAGATCGTCTCGTCGAGAGCATGATCGCAATGAAGGATACTCAGTTCGGTTCACAATCAAAAACCCCTCGCCCCACGGAAACGCTGAAAGGTGACAGAGAAAACGAATGCTCCAATTCGAGCTGAACGTGATCGCAAGATGGAATTCCATGTAAATCAACGTTACTCAGAGCGATCCATGTGCTCACTTGTCGCCGATCATCAAAGTGTACAAACAGCAGCGGTTTGTTGACACGATACGAATTATGTCGAGTGTGCGCTTCGCTCCTGCACTAATATACTCTGATGAGTGTGGAAGGGCGCACGAAGTTGCACGAAGACATATCCAATAATCAATCGGGCTGGTTGAGGGAGCTGCTGCCTTGACTTGGCGGGCGCATGTACTGCAGCAATCAATTTCGACTCGGAGCACCGAAATAGCGCGCTCTCTGTTCTTAGACAGGGGTGATACGCTCTTCAGGTAGGAAAATTCGCACGCTGACCGAAAACCTCTTCCCGGGATCAAGTTGAATCGTGAATAGGAATCAGTTGCTTGAAAACGGTAACCCATCGGGATGCGTGAACGTGGCCGACACGGCATGGGGAGTGCGAATCTGAGCCCCGTGCGGCCTTGACAGTTTCTGCCCGATCCTGCACGTAGACGCGCAGGTTCTCATTGCTCATGGACGAGGAATATCATATCGAGCCGTGAATGAACCTGTGAATAGAGTCGAACACGATCCGCGATACGTGAAGCTGGCGGTTGCGAGCGCTGAATTTCGTACGTGATGCTTCGTTTGAGTACGATCCCACTACACCACTCGTTATGACGGAACGAGGGTTCTCTCTTCGCGGCGTTTCCTCCCTCGAGAGTGTTCCGCGGAATTCCAGCCTTGTGTTATTGAATCGCAGCCTGCAACTGAATCTGTGGCTGCTGCGGCTTCCGAGCGGGTGAAACTTTCGAGAAGCGTTCGCTCAAACAACAAGTTAACATACGCGACAGGTTCCGTTCGGCCGATCCGCAACCGAGTCATCTCGATCCGTTGCCACAGAGACCCTGCAGCTTTTGCCTCACGTAACGCCGATCCCCCGGCCATGAGCGCGTTCGCCCTCCGCGGGTCCAGTTTTGAGTGAGACGGGGCGGAGCGGACATTTGAAAAAAAAAACCGGGGAACAATTTCAGAGTGGTTTGCGAAACGCTCGCGAAAACCGTCAACGGATGACCCCGTTGAGGATCGCGTGGGTGGCGAAGCTTCCGAGGCGGATCTAACGCCTCGCTTGCTTTCCTGGGGGCTAGCTAGGAACGGTGATCTAGCCGGAGCGTGCTTATTTTGATTTTGCAGGCCTCGCTTCTAGCTATTGACTCTCGAGCTGGTCGGCATCGAGCGCACCATTGGGCTAACGAATTAGTTTGCAAAAAGGTTTCAGTGTCTATTGCGGAACACCGGGTCTGCTTCCTGGCCGAGAACTCCATGAAGCCATTCCCGTCAAATATCGCGGTTTGCGATGAGCGCGGAAGTTTCTGTTAAGAGCGCCTGGGAGACTAGCCTCTATGTACGCTCCATGGCTGCTGTAGCGTGCTGCGAAACATCAAACGATCATACAGGACATTGATAGCATCTCCCGGAGTCAGACTTAACAGCTCCCGATACTACAACCCGTGTCGAGCAAGAGCTCTAATGCCGATTCGAAAACCGTCACCGCGCTCCCGCGTTCCGTGCAGCGGAAACCCTTCGTGACAAACCTTATTCTCCGAAGCGTATGTATCCCTTGTCGCCGGGGCATCGAGAACTATCTCACGAACGAGGCTTTGGGAAAAACCGTTGTAGCAGCAAAAAGGCGTCATCGTACTTGCAAGTATTCCAATATGTCCGAACTGCGCGCGATGTTCTAAGAGTGTGTGTTCCCGCTAGAAGCGAATATGCTGTGCTTGGTGGAACCGCACCATGTGAGCACGCCATGATGAGCTCGTTTCGAAACGATAACGTGAAGAAACTTCCTGTCACTTACGAATCGGATCCTTTCTCTGGTAGAATCTTCGAGGAGATCTTTCGCGGAGCAATACTTGTGTTTTCTACGGTCGCTCGACAGTCAAGGAAGCAGTTTCCAACCAGACTCTGGCTGATGGTCTCCCAGGCGACGAAGCTCGGAAGTTTCCTACGTAATCGATCCCCGTTTCGCATCGTGGCCGGAAGTCACCGGAGTACGGGCTACCGTGACGATCCGCGATTCTTCCTTACGGATGGATACGTCAGACAATTTTATGAAAAGGTTGAACCACAATTCCTAGCTGCCAAAGACAGTGATTCGAACGCTACGGATTCCGAGTTACTGAGGTGTAAGTGATACATCGACGAGCCTAATTAGCGCATTCGATTCCTAATCTGAGAGCTGTCATCCGCTATGCCCGCGGCCGTTTTTCCGAGGCTATCTCGGGCCTCAAGGAACCTGTGGACTCCTTCAGAGTCGAGTCGGGCTTGAGAAACGGATTTCGATACGAACTCCCCTGGGAGCGAATTCCCTCATCGAATATGGAGGCGCAATCGAAATTAAAAGCTACTTCGAAGCTTCAATTCCGGATTTCAGACCGGGGAGTCGGAGACTGAATTCAATCTTCGGATGGCGCTATCCAGATCGTGGTCGTTCTCGTCGTTCAACACCCACTTACAACGCGGGGTCTTCTGTCCCAGAGCTAAACTCTGACACAAATGGAACATTCTTCACGACTCGGGAATAATTTGTTTGCCGCCGCTGTTGAGTCATGCTGCAACAGTTGTCTTAACGTCCGTTCACGAGACACCAGAACGAGCTTGTCTCTGACGAGTAGCAGTCCGTTTGTTATTTCGAGTCTCTCCTTCCACTTCCGAGCGAACAGACTCGTCAGGACGCAATAAAGGCACCCGAATGTTTTAGATACCTGCGCGGTCACGACCACGAATTCAAACCATGCGAGTTGCTGCCGTGTCGCCTCTGCTGGTAGGAAATCTTGATTTTTCGGCGATCGGGGTGAAGAACGGCGATTCTCGAGTCACGCAGCGTTAAATGTTGCAAACTCCGAGACGTATGCGGAAATTCAGATTCGGAAAAACAGGCGCTAAAACGTGTTTTCGGTTCACTTGTTGTCGCAGCCGATCGGTAACCACAGTCTGGTTCGCAGGAGTTTCACGATGCTGGTTCAGTGTTCGTCCAAGAGGGAGAACCTGCGACTAAGCTGTGGAAGAGCTCGCAAGTGCTCCAAAGGCTCCCGGGACTGTCGTATGATCTCATACTTGCGGGAAGTTGAAACCAAGTCTCTCGAGACTCTGATATTTTGACCCTGCAACGCTCCGCAACCGGGGGGAAATCGATCGGCGGTTTCACTCCTGGAACACGTCTCAACACGTTACGACCTGAGCTCCGGAGGGCGCTCGACTTCAACCTCCAACAATTTTATTCCGACTGAATCAGCGATCACATAGTCAAAGGCACAGTTTCTCGTTCGGTATTCTCTCGCTCGTGGACTGCGCACTATCAAGCACTCAGTCCGATGGCAGTTGAGAATCCAGGTACGGTGCGCAATTGTGCATCCTCGACCGCTCATATCAACGCATTGTCCACACAGTTGATTCCCAAGGTCAGAGGCCGGAGCAACTCGTATAAAATTTACAGCGCGCTCCGTCAACAAACTGGACAGCTTCAAAATGACCCCATGGACACCGACGAATTCGCAAAGGTCCACCGCATGACGGCGCAGCGTGAGCGTCTTTTCCGTTGTACGATAACCAAGCAGCCGAATCTCCGAGGTCAACGGCAGTCGCTGACGCTCAGAACAGACGCTCTCGATACTCTTGAGTCTACCTCGGTCAAAGGTTGGCCGACGGCAGGTAGCGACACAGACTTCACCCAAAGCGTGAACGCGACCCGCGTGGGCAGACAGTCGGTCGGGAGGAAACCCGCCGCCGGACCGAGCACAAAACCTCTCTTTGTTCTCGGTACAGCGGCTAGAACAGGCTGCGCTTCGTATGTCTTTCGGTGTGTTCGGTCCTGGATGCCAGTCATGTACCGATCAAGCCGCCCATGGAAAAACACCGAGCATATGGAGCAATGGGATTGAGGGCAGACCTTCCCGAGGTCGACGGATATTTCTCGTGGATTTCAGGGCCGTCGGCATTCGGTATCGAGTACGAAACTGCTGGGTGCTATCGAAGGTGGTGACCCTGATGTGGTATCTGGAAGCGAGTCGCCCCCCAGGAGCAACATATTCTGATAGACATTGTGCTTCGGAGCGAGGAAAAACGTCCGCTTTAACATCAACGCCACTATCGGAAATCTTCTCGCCGGACATGTGGCCAAGCGAACGTTAGATTGTGGGAAGCCCCGCTGGACGTAAGCTGAAGGCAACACGGGCTTCAGTGCCAGCAGTCAACACAAGGCTAAAAAGAAGTTTCCAAGGAGACACATCGACCGGGCACAAGATCGATCATCGGGGGAAGGAGAGGTTGTGCGAGAGTTTGCTTCTTCCATTTCCAGGTGAGATAGACGTTCACGGTCTAATGACCAACAACAACAACCTTGGGGAGAGCCACAGAACCTCGCGAAAGGGGAACAATTCGCACCCCTAGATTCGTTCTCTCGCTACCGGAACAGTCGATTGCTCGACGCGGACCGGCCCCTCCCCCAGCTCGGCTTCCATATGTATTCGCCTTATTTCCTCGATGCCTCCTTCTGACCAACAGGCTCCTTGAGTGTTTGGCGAGAACAAGAGGAACCGGAACCTTGTTGGCCCCTAGAGCCCGAGACCCGACTCCCACTCCTGCTTCCCGCGCTGGTCTGGAAACCTCGGACTGCTTTCTCGAAGTGCGAGCCTCAGCGGTCGGCTGGGGGACTCCAACCTACAGTTGGAGCCTGTATGCATATCGCTCTTGTGGTTAGAGGTCAAGCTGACCACCGGAACCATTCATCCATTGTTTTCCTCGATTTGCGGCTCTTATTCGAGCGAAGCAACACGTTCGACACCGGGTGCTAGAACCGATCAAGCTATTTGTCCGCGAGTTCTCGCACGAGCGAAGCGTCCGCTATTCATCGGAAGCTTCCAATCAGTGATCCCCGACCATTGTATTTTGTCAATCAGTATGCGAAACGTGCCAAAAGACTCCGTGGCTGGCGATGAGTCGACCTTGCAAAAGCCCGGGGGCAACCACCGCGATATGCGATACGTAAGCTTAGCGCTTGTTCGTCCTCCGAGGCAGTCTAATGACTGCTATGAGTTCTCGCTCTTCGCGGAAGCTTCACGGATTTAATTGGTGCTCGGTAAGAGAAATCGGCGGCGGCACCTGCGCAGGACGCGCGTTTGGCAGCGAGAACAATGAAGCCGCAATCTGATGAGTTTGTTCCCCTGAAGTTAGAATCCGGGTGATTGTGGAAAGTTTGTTGTATTTTTTCCCTTCAAGATCTCGCGGTAAATGGATCCCGAAGAGAAGGCGAAAAGATTGATCGAGGAGCATCTGAGAGTAAAGGTGGCAAAAACTAGGGGATCTGTAGAGAAACCAGAAAACTCCTGAGTCATGTTCCCGCCTAATCGCGCCTCGATGAGACACCGTGAGTCACTTGACTTCAGGGGAAAACGGCGGGCTCTGGAATGTTATTTACGCGTACACGCTGACGCCTCCGAGTTATCGGCGTCGCTGCTTGCGGCGGCAGCCAACGTCTCAGCTGTTGTGCTCCGGTGTGGTGGTCAAGAATCAAAGGGGTGTTCCGCCAGGGAGCTATGGCGCTCCGAAAATGGCAATATCGGGGCTTCGATATATGTTTCCCCAGTTGGAGATCACTCGGCTTTCTCACCCGGTTCCCTGCCCTCCGTGGGTCCCTTCCGACTCGATGGAGGAACTCGATAGAAAGCTACTGCGGGTACCGGAGGAGCCCTCGGAGGATGAGTGCTCTGACCTTTGGGTAGAAGCACTTCAGGCCCAAGAAGCTGGTCTCCGACCCCGATTATGTTTGAATACCCATTGTTATTCTGTCAGTTCCGCAATAGCTGGCGAACCACCGGGCACGGAGAAACTCGAAACAGCTATTCGAGGCGATTGTGATGGCATCGAGTGTTTTTATCGCTTCATTGTTGCCGAGATCGCGGCTCTCGATGAACGAGTAAGGAGGTTTTCATGGAGAAAACCTCTATGAGTGTCCAATGAACGACGCGTGAACGTCCCTAATGAGCCGGAACCACAACCGAATCTTACATCATCAGATTTCTGTGACGACATCACCCACTTCTGGCTCGATCCAGCGGCGCTTGACTACTCTTCCGCCAGCAACCTTGAGCTCCGTCCTAGTGCAGGCGCCGTCAACACTCAGATATATGTAGCTCCACAGTTTGAATATCGGAGGTTGTGAAGGATGCACCAGCGGCCATGAACTCATCGATCGGATGAGAGCAAACTTCACTTCCGAGCGTTCTTCAAACATCAGCGAAGCCTCAAAGATTGCGAGTCTGCGGTCCGATACGGGGAAATTCGGCAGCGAAATCCATTTGTATGAATTGTGACAAGAATGCACCGCCATGCTTCCCTGTGAGCTCCATTGCTCTGAATGCGATCAATGGTTGCTTTCCTGTCAGACGAACTCCGTTATCGGGTCAAGTCAAGTCATTGTGTGACTTTGCAGTTTCCTTGTGAGCATCCGGGAAATACGGGAGAATTTGAGAAACTTTTTTCTTGCAGTTGAAAAATTCTGTCCCTGTAGGATCCTCTTCTAGAGCCCAAGAGTTCGTCCCAGGCGGCTCGTCGGACGCGTACCTGCTTTTCGTTAACTTGTCCCCTTTTGTTTGAGAGAATGAATGGACAAGGTGCTTCCCCAAGCCTGTTCAGGAGGTGGGAGTGCTCCTTGGGCGGAAGAAGGTGTTAGTCTCCGACGGATCTCTTGCAAGCGTTCATACCTGGACGATGAGAGCTCCAGGATCGAGAATTTCACTTGCAACGCATTTGATGGCGAAGCGGATACGAGAGCCGCTCCAGCCGAAGAATCCGCTCAACTTTTTGAAAGCTCTGCTCCGAATCGAGGCCTCTCAAAGCTACGATGGCTTCTCTTCAGCCACAGCTGGGAATCCATAGAATGGGAGTCCAGAGCAGAGCTTCGTCGGAATCCATAGACGAGAATAGCCGTCTTCGATTCGATTGATTCTCTCGATGAAATCGTTATCAGCATTGATTCACGAACCTGCTCGGCGCCCGGGCCCGGAGAACCGCCGGAGTGTATTATGCCAGTCAGAATTCCATTGAATCTTGACGACGCCATCCTGGTGTTCGTTTTTCGCAATTAATTGATGACGAGGATGTTGATTCGCGGCTCATCCGGGTTGGGTGGCGGCATCGATGTCAATCGAGTGGCTGTCAACGCAGAATGTAATAGTTTCCAATGATAACAATCGAGATTGGAAGCACTAGCAAGGAGTAGAGTACCATAAATCTGCGTGACTTCAAGGAAGTCTCAAAATCCCTCTCAACGGCAGGAGAACCATGACGCACTACGCGCAGACGTTCCGCAGAGCATCAGGCTTCGGACACATCCACTATACGACTTTCAAATCTCGTCTTCTGTCGGAGTGGCGTGCTTTTTCCTTGGATTGGATTCGAGTTGAGTCGCTGGCGTCAAAGTCTTCCGGAAAAGTAACTATGGTCGCCGAGCAGGCATGATAGCGCCGAGAAATGCGTCCATCGCCGGAAACTGCACGGTCAGAACGACAAAGAGTTCATTCCGAGCCAGGAATGTCTTCAAAACGGAAACGGTCTCGCAGTTTCTTGGAGTCAATAACGAAGCAAAATTTCAGATGAGTGCCTCGATTCTGGATGCACTGGGATTCGCCGAACGTTACGAGTACACCGTTCTGTTCTATGATGAGCTCGTTTTTTATACACTCACGGTTATTTCGGTGATGAAACTGGCATACTTCGTCTTCGGCCGCATCGCTGTTTGGTGTGCTCACCTCTACAACCGCGATTGGTTGGATATTGGGAACGTTTTCGACTATGAGAACCTCTTCCAAGACTTTTGGATACCTTCGGATATTTTCTTAACTCCTCTGAACCCTATGCCTTCAATGCGCGGCGATACCTTCCGCGTAGAATCATCGCCAGAAAGGAGAAAGGCGACAAGATTGAGGTATAGGAGTGTTTTCACCAAGTCGAGCATCAAAGACTTGAGCGATTAGTCACACCGTTTGATAAACAATAAAAGCACTAAGATCCTTCACTTGATACTCCAATCTGTCGTTCGAATATTGTGAGGCATATACAGCTCCGTTTGAAGCGAGTGCCGAGTTCCGATGGATGATCCCAGCTGTCATCAAGGGTTTTCCGGGACGCAGTCAATAACGGGTTCCAGACGGTTAATTCCGCTGTCAACCCATCAACTCGAATCAGAAGTTACCCAAAGAACAAAGAGAATAGGATAAAATTGTGTTCCGTCATCGATCGCCAGTTCTCAAGGAGCTCCGAAATTCGATACGTTTTGGACTGCCAAAGAAGCAGCTGGGGGAGAGATGCAGAACGCTGCCCAGAAGTGGGTACTTTCCAAACGTCTCCGGAGGCGATTCGGGAGGAGAAGATGACAAGTCAAATCAAGTCGACGATCCGCGGCTTGATTCTACGCAAGACCTTGGACTTGACCGGCCGGCGAACAGACAGAAACGCAAGCGCCAATAGACTAAGATGAAGCACGCACTATACTCCGGAAGACCAAATAATGCTCCCGGCAATGTGGTATTCTGACGGAACCGCCAGAAAACCGCCAATAGATGTGATTCAGACTGATCACAGAGTCGGTTCGCGGCGATTCAAGTGCGAAAATGTGTTCGGGACCATCACTGTGCTCGCCGACCCCGAAATTTTGAAGTAGCCAGCAGGTAGAGGAGCGAGCGAACGACCAGCAGACCGAAAGCTGGCAATCACGCAAACCTACTTCCATGACGTTCCAACGAAATGGCGTTTGATCGGGATTTGAATAAAATTCTCGGAATCCGACATTGAGTTCTCCCCGTGGCACGGGACTGAATATATGAAGAGGTGGGAACCGGGTTCGACCACCTCGAAATTCGGAGTATCCGTGGCGTTTTCTTCGTGTCAAGTCCGAGTGCTGTCACATGGGTATACCACGTGGGAATAGAGTTTCGGAACAAGGTCCTCAGCAATGGGATTGAGGGAGCTAATCTGCTTCGTTGCTCATTGGGTCCGTCAGGAAATATGATCTAATAAGGCAAGCTTCATCGGAGTGCAACCGCATCGAACAAAAATGCTGGCTGCGGCAAAAGCGAGGGATGCCCCACGGCTGGCTAACATTGCACGATCGATAGCGGCGAGTCGCCGATTTCGATGGAGTTCGTCAGAGCCTTGTTTGGATAACAAACCGGCTTCAAATCCGAGGCTGGTCCGACTCCTCACATGCTGTTCAAGAACCCTCCCTTCCCCGTCGGACAAGTCTGGAATCTTTTGATGTTTCTCGAATTTCGAAACCTCGAGAGGCTTTCGGCAGGATCGGATGCTGCGGTGCAAGGCTCATCCCACCCGGGCGGAACCACTGTTTGTTTTCGGCTCTGCGGGTGTCTTGCATGCTCAATGCGCCCTTGTTAGAATCACTCTGTTGTAACGTTCGGGTCCCGCACCTCCGCCGGGAATCGGTTGATGCGGATCGGCTGCTTCGTGCGGAGGGAAATAGACTTGCTTGCGCGGAGGATCGATCGATCAACTCAGAAGGTCATCGAGATTCATCCGTTAGCGGATCTCTGATTCGGAATAGCTATCTCTGAAACAGCTCGCTTCGGTCGGCGAGCCGCAGTCATGGTTGTCCAGTATGTTTAGAGCTCGCGTCAACATCATGAGAAACAACAAACCCGCGACCTACGCACAACCGATTGTATCCCTTGAAACCACTGTGAGTTTCTTCCGATCGAATAGAGTTCATGATCGTCATTTGACGCATCGCCGAGTTCTCCCTGAAGAACTGAATGGTCTTGGTTCGGATTCCGTGTTTGAAAAGACGTCTGTTCATGTGTTGGGGAGTTTTTTTTTGCGAAGCGTTTCCGCCTGCGCTGGGTACTCTGAAAATATCGGGATTTGGAGGTAAGCTGTTTCCAGTTCCAGAAGTAATCTCGGCGTTCGCTCGGCACATTGACACGGGGAAGAAGAAACGCTCGAAACGGCTTTGAGAGACAGCTGCCGCACGGTCGATCTGAAGAATCGGAAATTATCACAGCGAAGCTTCCGCGCCTCAAGCACCTTGTGTCATAGGCTGAGCCGCAATTAGCTGGTTTTTCGCTGAGCTCTTGAAGCAGAAGAAGTGACGTGTAGCTGAGTCTCGGCCTCCTCTGAACCTGCTGCGGCTCGAACAAAATCTAGTGATTGCGTATCGATGCGCCCTGGTTCGAGGGCGAAGCGCCTTGGGGTGGATTCCAGAGATCAGCTCGTGCCTCGGGAAGTTTGGATAGTGGCGTCTTCCAATAATTATCGCCCGTGCATTCCAAGCTGTTGAATTAGCCTCAGATATGTTGGGGAGACATGGCCAGTAGTCGAGCGATGCGAAAACTGTCTCGGTAGTCGACGAGGATGAATATCGATCGAACGCAGAGAGCTCTGGTGGAGAGGGAGCTCCGCTCGCCCCGCCGGACGAGAACCCGCGGAATTAGAGAGAGTGCGCTATGCGTGAAATGAAGATTCAGTCAATAACAGGTCCGGATCATGCTCATGAAAGGTCATTTCTCCATTCTTGTCATGGGGAGATGAGTCTGAGGTTGCCTCTAGCAACGAAACGAAGATAGGAAATACCGAAACTGAAATCGCGACCGCGTGCCCGACTCCCGCATGAATCGCACTCAAAATTGGAGAAAGCCAAGTTTGGAACATTCCAGAGGCATTCGTCGTGTGTCATCCGCACTGCTGCATTTCAAATAAGGCGAATTCAATCTCTGCCGGCCAGTCTCGCTGTTCCCAGCTACGGGTCGCATTTTTTCCAAAATTTCCAAAGTCGCCCTCTTGGGAGGGGGGAGAAGAGCAGCGTTGGTAACAAGCTTACCATGCTCCGTGGCCACCGTAGCGGTGGTTCGCTCGAGCCGCTGATGTATCTATCTATGATGATGGATTGTTCCTTGTCGGGAAACTTATCAGATGAGGGAAGCTGCCTACAATTGCGTCACTCGACTTCAATTGTGAGGTTGCCCCTCCGCACCCCCCCCCCCTCCCCTCCGATGCCTAACTGCTGCAACGAAGGCTTGCAGGCAAATCCGCTTGTCGAATGCGAAACCTTCCCGACCGAGGTAGATGGATCGCTGTGAAAGTCGTGGATAACTTTCGGTCACTGCGAAGGAGCAACCGAGTCGGGGCTGAACATTGCACGCAGGACGCCAGGCCCGTCGTCGTGTTGGCATGCAAGTGGGCATAGTAAAAGTCGGTAGTGTCCGCCGCCTCTCATCTCAATGGAGTTCTCCGGCTCTACTGTCCGATGCTACGAGTGTCCTCCCTCAGAGCGTAACCACGGCAATTCCGAGTGGAGCAAGCGAGCGGGCAACCGAAGCTACGCAGAGTATTTCAGGTGTGTGGTATGAGAGCGTCCTCTTGTCCGCAGTCAGCTCGACCATACATGCGTTGAACGTGATGTCGGCCCGGCCTGCCGGTTCGTCCTCGACGCGACCATGGAGAAAAGGGGGAGGGGGGGGGGCGCTGTGGATTAGGGCCACGTTTGAATGGCGATTTCGCAGGAGATGATATCGAAGGTACATTCATTGAACCTTGAAGCCGAGATGATATTCCACTGAACGCGAGCCTTCAACTCGCCCTCCAGCGCTTCGGGAACCGCGGCGGGTATACGAGTCACATCAGGGAAGAATCGCCCGCAACGTACCCGAAGCAGCCCAGAGGTGGAGAACCGCGGGAGAGGATCTCTCGAAATAAAATCACGCGGAGGAGCCTCGCGAGCCCGGTGCTCAGCTGCTCCGGTAGAGTTACCTCGCTTGTGTCTCACGTGCGGCCTCAGTGGGTAAGCTCCGCCAAGACTGCGACCAACACAACGACGCCGTTGCACAAGCTTTTCGAAGTTATTCACTGTCCGTGGTGTAGAAGCTCACTGAAGCGACGCGAATGAACGGCTCTGGTCGTCTACCTCTTGCCGAGTACGACTTTGTCGAGGAATCGGAGTGATTTTGCGTGGCGAACGTCGAAACTTCGAGTCTGTTCGGATACTCGAACAGACTCGAAAACTTCGGGAAACAAGCCTGAGCACTTCGTAGGTGGAGACTTCAAACAAGGATGAAAGGGACTTGGCTGCTGCCGCTCCTGATTGGCTCTTCTGTGGGTGGGCTCGCGTTCGAAACTAGCTAGCGAGCCCGAGCCATTGTTTCTGAGTAGAAAAATCATCCCCCGCGACTTCGACTGATTTCGGCGACCCTTGAGGAGCGTGCTTTGTTGTCGACCTCCCGCATTTTGCGGGACAGATAGGAAGAGGGTGGAGATAATCCGCGCCTCATGATTCGGAAGCATTTCATCCCGAACGCTCGCCACGACCTAATGGACGACCGGACGAACGCGATCTCACGATAGATGCGTCGACCATTAGCTGACTCGATGGGCTGCTTTGCTGCTGCTCTTGCGCAACACCGCGCGAAGCTACCCGCGTTCGAACGCACCGGACACGGTTCCATGGTCATCTCCGCGATGAATCGTTTTACCGGGTTGCCTATCGCCGTGGACATGAAAAATTGACCGATCCGTCAATGAGAAGAGTTTGCCCCCTCGTCGACGCAAACGAATTGAGCTTCGCGCACTCCTGCTCCCACCGGGGAAGACCTCCAATAAATTGTTTCCTCGGATGTACTGAATCAGATCCGGAGCCTTCGATGGTGTGCTCTGCTCAGGCGCTACGATGAGCAGAAGCGGGAAGTATGGGCGCCGTGAGCGTTCGGCCCGAGACATCGAACAACAGCACGCAACGCCCGAAGTTTGTTGCTCGTCAGCGAGTTCGGCCTGGACAGAAATCGACTTCAGAATGCAAATCACGAGCTCGGACCCATCGGAGTGTTGTCGCGCGTCTTGGGCCGAGGTGTTTCCTCGGCGAACAACCTGACAGTTCTCGCTTGGAACGACTACTCAAACCTCAGCGTGCATGGGGTGGAATCCGGAGCGAACTTTGCGACGACCACAAAGCGTTCGCGACTGCGGTATCGGCTGTGAGAGAACTCGCAGACCGGAAAACGCAATCAGCTGATGAGCATCGTTTTCACACGCGAGCCTCCGAAAGCCCCACGTGCAGTCATCTTCGCCGCGAGCTGATTCCGGCCGCGAAGCTCGGAACGAAACCCGTCCCGATCTTTGCCAATATGCAAAATATCTCTGAGCAGCAACGGCGCTCGTGCGGGATGCGAATCATTCAAGAATGGCGAACAAATCAGAGCTCCCTCGTCGGATCGCGCCACGAGCGGTCATTCCTCCGGAAATTAAAGTTCCTCTGCTCGTGCCCTGCTGCGCGGATCTTCTTCATTGCTGTTCCGTCTCGAGCCGGGCGGGGAAACATTCACCATCTCCCACAAGTTCGGTCAGACAATTAACCGGTTTTTGATACAGTTGTTTGGACGGACCAGCCGAGATCCGGTAAGACCACGAGCGGCTGAATGTTTCGATATTAGAATCCTTCGCAGTGGGCTTAGGTGTCGCTGGGGCTTAATGGTATGGCTTTCGCAACACCTCGTCGCGGGAACGCTCCCTCGAGTGAACTGCGATCGTTTCCCCCATGCGCCGCACAGCGATATGATTCGCAGCGAACAAACATGACCGTATTTGAAAAATGATCAGACCCAGTTAAACACTTTAGCTGTGCCATCGAGGATCTGCGGTGAACCACAACGGCCGACCACCGGTTCGGATTCGATCACCATTCTAGGCTCGGATCGGCTCCTCTCGAGTTGGAATCGGGAACTCCTCAGCCTCGTCACTCAGGAGTCAGCGTACATACGCAGGCAGTGTCATTCGGGAGAGGAACCTGGACTGGAGCTCCTAATGCTGCTCCATTTTTTGTCGTCCAAGAACCTGCGAGACGGTGGTCACTTATGTTGATCGATAGGTTTACGGCTGCGGGTAAAAACGGGTGCACTAAGAATCGCCCGCTACCCAATGTGTCGATTTGAGAAAAAATACCCCACTTGGTGACCTTCGCTCCGGATTCTGGGCCGACTGATGCAATCAGCTTCACTACGCATTCGAACAAAGTTTCCTCAGTTCCTGGGCCGGACCTGATTGCGAAGTTTGTTTTGACCGGAGCAGTCGTCCACTGAAGAGTCATCAGAATGAAGCTCAAATAAAAACTCGTATATGGTTCGAGGATTCGTGAGAAAACCCGGGAACTTCAATAGTTCCTCGAATCGACAAGTCCCTTCCTTATCGAACGGCTCCCGGTCGCGCACACTGCGTAGATGATGAGTTTATTCACCACAGAGGGGGAGCCACTCTCGCCCGGAAGGATTCTCTTAATTATTTTTAAAATCGATTCTCCTCCAGCGACTTCGAGGACGCGCAAGCAGACGCTCCGATGGTTCACCAAGCCGACCAAAGTTCCAACTACGCGGCCTCTCATAGATTGGCCTTCCTTGACAAAGTTCTCGAAGGCTACGACAAGCGTGCTTGGCCTACATATGGCGAAGGTAAGTTCGGAAGTTGCAACCACCGCTCGCCACGATGATCTCCGCATGGCTCTCGAAGGTTGGGCCTCTTTCTGTGTCTCGTCTCCACGGACCGTCGGATTTCGAATGATTTGCGTGAAAGTCTGTGGGGAGGTACCTGTTGCGTTGAGCTTTGAAGTGTGGCCTGTATTCTTTCTCTGATCAGATCAGACTAACGTGGTTCATTGACGGAACGCGGATTAAAATTCCAGGCCGGCCGACCGAGGTCAAGGTAAACATTCACGTGAACAGCATTGGACCGATCGTTGCCGCCAATATGGTGAGTTCTCCAAAACATCCTCCTCAGCCCTTCGTGACCGCCTTCACGTAACCCGCAGTGCCCAAAAATTGATCGCCTCCCCGACACAGAATGTCCACGACTTGTAATTCATTCTGCCTAATTGTGTGTTAAACACGTCCCTGCTTTATGTCGGAGAGGTATGAAGCACTCGGCCACCGCGGTCCTACCCACGAATATTTACCGACACGGCCGGCGGCCCCGAAAGCGAGCGACTGTTTCAAGTAACATTCGACAGGAGCGTCCGGTGCGCTACCCGTTTGACCACTTGACAAATAACTAAAGAGATTTCCTGCGAGTGCGTGAGCTGGGAATCACCTCTGCCAGGAAACTCAACTCCAGCATCGTCGCAGCCCTCATCGTCAGAAACTATTTTTTTTTAAATCAGTCGCGCTTCAAGTTGCCGCAGAACAGGACCGAGGTGCGAAACCGAGATCATCGGTGGCGAGCCGTTGGCATCGGCAACGAGCAGAGAATCACGGACGTTGTTAGCAGAGCAGAGTGAAAGGGAAAGATGAGAAAGCTTTCAACGAGCCGCGAGTTGAGTGCTGCAACCCGTTCCTCACACAGGCCTTCCTGTTCAAAGAACGCTCCGCTCAACTGCATGCGAGCTTTCAATCACTGAGAATACGAGCTCGATTACAATCAGCCTACACAAACTTTTTCGCGGGCAAGTTTCCAATAACCCGAGCTCGCATCCATGAACAAACACTCGGATTGAATATTGAGGATCAACGGGCCCACCATGAGTTTCGGAGATTCGCTTTGACACAAGCTCCCATCACGCGCCGATCAGGAATCCCGCAGGACTGGCTACGTCAACGACCTGAGTCGTGGGAAGTTTTCCATTTCTGGAATCGTGTGATGGCCTGGAGCCATAAATGCATGGTAGAGGGAGAGATGTCGCGAGACCTGTCCTGGACACGCACTCGCCCGCCCGACTCCCGATAGCGAGTTCCGCGAGAAGTATCGTGGTGAACCCCCTCTGTTGTTTCTCGCCTATCTCGCCTATTAAAATGGTACGAGGAATCTCATTCTCACTTCTTGCCGAAAACACAGCCGGTTACAAAGATATCGCGAACTGCGTCAGATGGAGGAAAAAAATCATTCAGAGCACCGGTCCAAGTCCGGGTCCTCGAGTTTCTCCCGACAAGAGACGGACCTTCTGGTCGTACCCACCTTCTCGCCTACGTACCCAGTCAGGGAACTCCTGGAACACTCCGGAACATTCCTCGTTACCCGGTAGAATCGCAGAACGTCTCTATGGTCTCGCACTGTTATTGATGGAGCCTGAAGGTTCAGGCATGAATTTTCTTCTCACCATCTGTCTATGATCTATGATTTCTCGATGCCTAAATTTGTCATTTCTCGTGGCAACAAGTAATTATCTGTCGATCTATCCTCGTTTAGATCCATATATTCAAGAATTGATGATTTGTGATCCATGAAGAATGCCTGAACTTCCAGCCCCCACTGATTTATGGAGTCCCGGGACGATTTCAGGAATGTCTGACTGCGATTGGTTTTGGCGGGGAGCGAAGTGATTCCTGCGCTATCGAATCACGAGCACATTCGATGAGAAGCTCGCCGCTGCTTCGGATTCAGGAAAGCGCCTAGCGGTCCTTTCCAATTCGGACCATCCGCGAACGCGCCCATCCATCGATCCGTCGGTAGCCTCATTGAGCAGAGAAACCGTCGATTCACGCGGCTCGGAACTCGAGATGGCGGTCGTGGCCCGTCTTCGCGGCACAGCTGCGAGCGGTACAACAGAGCTTGCCAGCCAATGTAGGTGATCCGATATGCGTGGAGCAAATATCTACAATGCGGCTCGCCGTGATGTTCGATGTTGTTCCCAACGTTTTCGAGGGCTCACTCTCTGTCGATTAGATAGACCGACTGATAGATGCTGCGGGTGAGGTCGAATTCAACCCTAGCACTCGTACGCCTCGCTGGTTCCTGTAGAGCTGAAGGGGATTTGTTGTTCCTCTTCGACTGCAGTCGAGTTAAACTGTCCGGAGCGAGACCTCTGGAGTGGAGAACTTGAGTCGTAACGTCTCCGTTCTTCGGCAGAGAGACTCTCCATCCTCGCTCTGAGTTCGCTGGGCCGCTGAGCTGAAGGCACTTAGTGGTGTGTTTCGAATTAATTGCGTCCACTCACTGTTCCTTCTCTCGAGGCAACGGTTACAACCGCAAAATTGAACTTGTACTTCACCGACGCAGCACTCGAAGGATGGCGCAGTCGGCTCCTTAATTATAGGCTGCCTACAAGAACTCGGATGGCGATGTTGGTCCACCGGATGCCCGGCGATATCCCGATACTTGTGACGGGATTCACCGCGGGATAATCCGGCTGTATCGGTAAACAGAATCATTCGAATGTACTTCCCCAGTCGGTCTCCTTAGTGGGAATGAACTCGCGTGAAGTTATTCTCATCACTGTGTTCCGATTTCGAGCACATTTCTGTGCATGAGTTGGGCTCGAGCAAGAGAGGGCGCTACTACCGCTACGTTTGAGTAGTGAGCTCAGTCAGGTCAAATTATGTAGCTTCCCCGCAGTATGACACCCATTCTGCACCCTCAATACCCTCTCCATGGTATCCCCAAAAATTTATGGAAGTTATTAGAGATCGATCCCTACCACCTCAGCTCTTCTCTTGATGAGCTATCGAATAATTTATGCCCGTACCAACCTCAGTTTGACAAGCCTTGTGATCGAGCATCCCTAATAAGCTCGGCTTCGCCTTCTCAACATGAATTTTTCCACCCATTCCGACGGGATTTCCCACTGTGCGACGGAGATGCGAAGACTCGATCGACCTCTGTCATTGGCTGCGCTGAATTCTCGACAGGTTCGATTATCATATGGAAAACGATAGGCAGTAGACTCGGCCCTTCTG
The DNA here is from genome assembly GCA_037576195.1 of Phytoseiulus persimilis. NCBI lineage: Eukaryota > Metazoa > Arthropoda > Arachnida > Mesostigmata > Phytoseiidae > Phytoseiulus > Phytoseiulus persimilis. The sequence continues at coordinate 43,752,520 of CM075102.1, read as the reverse complement.
GGTAAAGTCCTAGACTTCCGGTCTTTCGAGGGGGAAGCGGCACCCACTCGAAATAGCGCAAGTACGAGCAAGGATGAGAATCGGGATGATTCATTCCAGGAGTACGGTATGGACATCTATCTCCGGCAATCGTGGACTGACAAGCGCCTCAACCTGAGCCGCTTCGGCATCAACTACACAGTCACGCTTAATGGCGAGGATCTCATGGAAAAAATCTGGAAACCCGATCTTTTCTTTAGGTAAAACCCTTAGGTTACCTCCACTTCGCTGAGAGCGTCTATAAGGAATCTGGTTGTGGCACTCTATGTGCCCTCGTAACGTCCGGAATCGAAGGGAAGGACACCCTAGTTAGATGCTTCCTAATGATTGGGTCTTGTGAGATAGTTCTCGTTTTCGAGTTTCTCTATTCCCACCACCAAAGTGTTGAAGACCGGGTTGGGATCTCAGTCGCTTTCATGATAAAACAAGGGGGGGGGGAGGTCGCGTTCACAAGAGCGCGACAAAACGTCCGGTATATTCACGGCCTACGCGATCTTTTTGAGTGCTGTCCTATGGGAATCCTCTGAAACACGAGTCTGAAATTCCTCGTATACCAACGCTTGTGGCACCGAACTCCAAGGGAGGCGTTAGCGTACTGGGTAGCCCGTCCCTATTTTCTCCGTATTCAACGAGTTGAATGGAAGTATGGGAATGAGTTGAACCTGGCCGAAACCCGCGTCCGAGCTCAACGCCTTGCGTGCGCGCCAGCCCGCTGAATGACTCTGGAACCTAAACGAAAACTTTGAAACTTTTACAGAAATGTGAAGAGAGCAGCGTTTCACAGAGTAACGGTCCCAAACATGTTGGTAAGAATTGCACCCGACGGAGAAGTTCTCTATTCTATGCGGCTCACTCTAAGCCTCGCGTGCGTCATGGTTTTTCGATATTACCCGCTCGACACTCAGAGGTGCAACGTCATCCTCGGAGCTTGTAAGTCGTCCCAAAGAGCAAACATAATTGACCATTTAAAAGATTACTTCGCGCAAGCGCCTCTCCTACCTCCTCTGATTACGGAAAAAGGCATCCACTTTCTCCATCTGTAGTTGTGTCCTGCCTGACACTCGTAAAGAAGTGAATCGAAATTCCGAATCCGAGTGCGATCATAAACAAAAGTCTCTGGGTCGGATATGAAACAGAACTTTTTCGGAACCCTGAGGACTAGTTTACGTCGAGCTCATGGCTCATGAACGAGATACTAAGCGAGGAAATTTTCATTGGTACAGATGCACAGACGATCGACCAGACGCACATCTCGTGGCAGACCCATAAGCCCATCGTTATCGAAAGCCCTATTGAATTGCCCGAGTTCGACCTCACAGGCCACACGTACGGCAGCTTCAACCGAACCGTTGACACTGGTGAGTCTAGCTGCACAGGTGCCGCCGACCGCGGCTGCTCTTGTGCATCATTGGTTGATCGGTTTCATCCTAGGCTGCATTCGACTCGTTAGAGCGCAAACAAACCAAGAAGAAACGTTTCTGTTTCGAATTTGAATAACATCGATCTTTTTCGATCAGGGACTTATAATCAACTAGACACGTTTGTCGTTTGACGCGACTATGTACAGATAAGCTCAGCGAGACGAACTGCTCCCCCCAGTCGTAGCCAACGTGGAGACTTATGCGACACTTGGGAAGCCCTAGTAGCCGAGAAGCTGAGACAACAACCGCACAATGCTTCTTTTCTTGTCACGGATGCGCGAAACCCAGCGCACTAGGATTACTTGTCAGCCCTCCGTGTCTGCCCTCGGTCAACCCATGTGATGGTTCCGCGCATGATGGCCTATCAAACAGCGCTACACTCTGGAAGATGGTCTATGGAACGCTCTTTGGGACTTGAATGGATTTCGAATAATATGAAGACGGAAAATGGCCGAAATCTATTCTGCTTGCACGAGCTCTGGGGTCTTTCGCTTAGTAGCGCATTCTCCTCACAGGCTCGAAGCCTCCGCGTGCTTTTCTCCGTCACGCAACCGGGTATCTACAAACCCTGCTTGATGGATTCCCGAATATTATTCGATTCGCAGCGGCTCAAGCCCCCATTTTGTCGAATATCTCGCTCTTCGGATGAGTTATTCCTCAAAGGCTCGTCGTTCTGATCGAGTCGCCCCTTTCCCTCAGTGGCAAACGGCGCCGATTTGGGAGCTATTGTGCAATCCTTTAGCCCTTCTCTGGAAGAAGGCAGGTCCTCGACGAACGAGGTGGGAGAGCTCATCGCAATCTACACGTTCAGAGGACGGACCCAGTGCGAACCGAAAAACAAGCAGTTCAATCGCAGCAAACCCAGTCTTCAAGCGCTGACCGGATAGTTACCCCATATCGCCGAGTGTTTCGGGAGGGATATCCGTCAAAGGTTCAGCCGCACTGATTCAATCAGCTGATGCCCTGTGAAGGCGTCTTTCTCTTGTTTCTTGTTCTTCACGTATCAAAAGAGTGTTATGCAGTCGACTGTGGGATTAGTTGACAGGTAGTCATTTCCAGGCTTCTCGCTGGAGTCGCATTTGGGTTTTCCCAGCGTTTCAAGTCCCGGCTTGTTTCAACAGTCATCGTGCAGTCTGTTTTGCTCTCGGTCGGGGGTATTGCTGATCGCACTGAGGAGCCGTCTCGAGACTAGAGTCTGCATTTGCATTTTTAAATCCTGAAATTGTACGTTGGAGCCTTCCGCCGGCAATCCCATTTGGGAACCAGTGTTTCCCGGAGAATTCTCTTCGTGGCGATTGCGAGTTCCTCATACCACCTGAATTTGGGAAGGACAAACGGAGTGTTGAGCAAGTGGTTATATTTTAGAATGCTCTATTGTTAGGCTACTGAGCCTGATTGCTCATCGTATAAAAATTAGATGCGTGCTATCGAAGGTGGGCACCATATTTCAGTCGCACTGCCGCGACGCACCGAGGTTTCTTATCTTCATTGGTAGGATGCAGATAGGACCCAGAGCAACATTTTTCCTGTTATTGCCGAGATTGTCCGTCTTGTATTTGTTGGCTTTCATAAGAGTTCCCCTCTTTGAACGTTTGCTCCGTACTTCGTCAGAGCCCATCGATACTTTGACTTTAGAGGATGAGCGCTTCGAACGCGCTCCACTTGGCTGAATGAAAATCCCCGGAGTATAAAACGCTTGAGCATCTGCTCTGGCTGGGGACCGGAGCTCCAGCTTTTCCCTCCGTAGCTCGTCGGGACCACAAAAAAGTTTCGGGAGGGATTTTCCGCGACCTTTCCCCCGAGAGGTGCCTCCTTGCCTTCGCGAAGGTCGCCGACGCGGGGTTTGCCCAATGGAAGTCGAGAGAGAAATTCCATGAACCTTATCTGAAAGGATGCATTTCTCCTCGTTTCAGGAACATTTAGCTTCCTCAATGTCACGCTGACGCTTGCTCGCCAAAACGGGTACCATCTCATCCAAACTTATCTGCCGACATTCTTGATTGTGACAATCTCCTGGGTTTCATTCTGGCTGAACATCGACGCTACTCCGGCCAGGGTGACCCTTGGTGTCACTACTCTGCTCACAATGACAACTGTAGCAGCGGGTGTCAGGACTCAACTCCCGCCAGTTTCATACGTCAAAGGTGAGGTTTGCGAGTGAGCGTAGAAGTTGAAAGTGCCGGATCAAACGGATTTCCCGGGGCGCAGCTCCCCGATTACTGTGGAGAGAAAAAAAATTGCCGACACTCTCACTCTGACTGAGAAGTGCAACCACCTTTCCAGCAATCGACGTTTGGATCGGAGCCTGTTCAGTGATGGTGTTTGGGGCTCTCCTAGAATTCACGCTCGTCAATTATCTGAGCCGAAGCAAAATGCGTCCAGAGGAATTCCGTAAATCGATCAACCCTTTTGCCGTAAGTACATTGTGTGGGTTTGCATGCGAAATGATGACATCTTCGGTTGTTTAATCAAGCGCATTTCAGTTGCCTCCTACGTGAGATTTGTGTCTCTCTGAATGCGACGAATTTGTCGGGTTGGCATGAAGTGACTTGATGCTCGATATTTAGCCAGTTCTACGTAGTATTCCAATCATTGAACGAATAGAAGATGGAATCCAGGTTCTAGTCAAGATGCTCGTTCTGATGATGCGATGCTATGTGTCAAGAACGACTCTCTCTTCTTGAAACCAAATGAAGAAAGAACTCCTTTGTGTGTCAGATCTCCGCGGATCTCAGTCGTTTTATCGGCCCCCGTTCTACTTCAAAGCGAACAGCAAAACTCTCTCGGTGGGGGATGTATCCGTGATTGTTCTCCATCTTCAGAATCTCCCGAGAGATTCTTTGGTACGGGTGGTGTTTCCCGACACATAAGTGAACTAATCCGCTTGCCTTGTTTCGATTCATGCTGGTTTCTTCTGCCCGCAGTGTATGGTTAAAGAGAATGGAGAAATACAGCTTACCGAATTGTCCGAAAATGTTAGTACCGTTTTACAATGGTTACTTGAATGCACAGCACACTTGGTTCTGCTTCGCAAAGAGCCCTTCTTCGACCGAAAGATCAGTTCGGAAGATCGTTCCCTCCGCGACATGCAGTTTACAACCCCCGCTGAATCTCGAGTCAAACCCTCGACCTATTCCACAATTGCGATTCTGGCCGTGTTTTCTTCCAGCTGCCTGCGTTATCGTTTCGGTTCTGTCCATCGCTCCCGTTTCGCTCAAACTACGTAAACGCATTTGACGTCCCTAGACATTGATATGAGCGCTAAGTCCCACGCAAGTCCTTGGTTTGCTGTTCCCTCGCTTACATCCCCGCTTTTCCCTCTGACACAGAATTTAACCTGTATCGGCAATTCGCAGCGCAAGAAGGAAGCCGACTCTTCAGCGCCTTCGTCGAAAGACGGAATTCGAAGTAAGTTGTACTCGAAAGTTTCGTAGTTTCGAGTTGGACTCCTCATTGCGACCACACGCCGTTCGCAACCGAGATTTACTCTAGTTTTTGTATTCGTTCGCTCGTCCTACCCAACTTGATGGTTTCAAGGTGATACACCGACGGGTCGGCCTTACGAACTTCAGCGCAATGTCAAACGAGCACAGATGGTCGACAGAGCATCGCGGATCATGTTTCCGTTCATGTTCCTCATCTTCAACACCGTCTACTGGACCTTCTATCTCTTCCGGGGCGACGGAAGTCAATAGGACAAGGACAACGTCGAAGGCAACGGCCGCAGGTCAGCTTGTGCCCTCGGCTTCGCTCTGGGTGTTCTGCCCAGTTAGCGTGCGATCTCGTGAATTGTCGAGGTCGCCGGCTGTGCTCGAGCGCAGTTGTAGTCATATAGGGTCACGTAGAACTAACTGACTAGCTCCTTGTCTGAGCATCGTCGTAACAGGGTAACAGACATCAAGATCGTTATGCGAACAGCGGGACGACCAATCTAAATAAGAATTCTTCAGTAGTCTCCCCCCTCACATCACTAGAAGAACCAAAACCCACAGCTCCAGTCTTGCTCAACGGAGTAGGTCACCCGTCTTTGTCGACGAGTTGAGAATTTCGAAAAGAGCGACTCTACCACGGAGAGCACTTCTCGTTCGGATATTTATTTCTCGAGTGTTTTGTTATTTTTCGATGAGAATGTCAGAAAACCGGTCGAATTTTTTCAACTTGAGAAAGCGTTGGTACGAACCGAGAGAAAACTCAGTGAAGCAGGATTTGTACATATCAGACTAATCAACAGCCTCTGATTGTGTTCGCCATGCGTCTCCAATCGTGGTTTTCAGTCAGCTGAATGTCGATTGGGCGACTTCAGAGTAACTGACGCCCAAGAGTTGTCTCGTTGAAATGGACTCATTCGATCGTGGTGGGAATTCGGAGAAACTAATTTTTGGTGTTCCGAGTCAAATTTCCTAGTTTCGTTGTATATCTTCACAAGCGGATCGAGAGAGGGAGTCGCAGGAAAGCTGAACCGGTTCGGTTTGTGGTTGCGGAATGAGCTTGATGCACTACGAGGTCGAAGTCTCCCTAGAGATATGCTGGGCATTTCACCATGCGGTGAACAATCACTTCAGTGGGCTTTCCATAAGCGAACGTTATGCCACGTCGAGCAAAGCTTGATTTTGCGTCCTCACGACGCGTCTCTGCAGTTGATGGAGCATCTTTGAGAAATATCTAATGTTCGATGTTAAAAAGGTTAATGATTGTTTCGAAATGGTATGCGGCTCATCATTTCTCTCGGAGCTTCTATGCTGTTTGGCAATCAGCCACGTGGAATCGAAACCAAGACGGTCCTGGACAGAGCTCCCCTGGACATCCGTTCGATTCCGTATCAAATTTCATCACCCATTCAATAGGGTTCTGTTCATGTGATAAGAAAACTGAGAGGTATCTGATCCACTCAATGACGATGTATCAAAGCCTGACTGAATAATCAGAGGTTTGGACGCTGCGGAAATCAGAGTTAATCCACATTAGTAAAGTAGCTAGAATCAGCAGAGGCGGAGCCGGAAACTCTGACCGCATCTGTGACGTCGGTTGAAAGTTTGCGAGAAGATTTCATCCTCTCGAATTCATCTGCGGTTCGTGTATCAATGTTGTGTTCCCATCGGAGGTTCAAGCAATTCGGAAGGATATGGAAGGATGAAAGCCGTCAAGAATCAAAGCACCTGTGGACCTATATATAGTGCACGCCGCAAGCCGGCTCCGATCCTGGATATCGTGAGGTGTCGCAGCTGGAACTCAAAGGGAATGGCCGCCACATTGTATTCAGTAGCATAGTCAGGCACGCGCCAACCTTATCGTCTGATGTTGTGACGCAGCATGGATGAATAACCGAATGCTCTGTTTTCCCATCGATTAATCTATCGTATCATCGGGAACTCGCTGTTGATGAACCAGAACACATTTGTTAGGGATAAGAGGCCTGGTAACCACGAGTCATCTGATATAAATTCGTAGAACAGGCTCACAATCAATGGACGCAGGTTCACGAACATCGAAGAGTTCCTGGTTTGTGGAGTAGCGCGAACAGGACCTTCTAAGATCCGCGTCCCTCCGATGACAAACATAACAAACGTGGAAATCGAGCCAAGCTGTTTCGAACGTGCAAGAATCACAAAAATAACTGCTCAACGATGGCTTCGTCCTAAACGAAGATTCACGAAACAGCAGCAGCAAATGTCGTTTTCCTCTGTTCGCTTCAGTTCCGAAAGTTCTTGAATAAATTGCGTTCAACCAACAGGGTTCACTTGACTCCAGGAAATATAATCTCCAAGTCGAGTACAATATGGGCATATCTCCCCGCGCAGAACGACCTCTCGAATCCACACATTCAATATACGAGCGATCCCAGGGAACACACGTGTTTCGGGTTGATAAATGAATGGATGTTTATTTGCTGTCCCTTTCCATACGGGCTAAGTCTACATGCACCTCTCTGGTTCTCTGTACACTCGAGATGTCCAAGAATCTAGAATCGATCCCGCCTCGTCGAGAAGTCAATCTACGCAATTGCACAACTCGACGAGATCTCCCCTTTCGCCTCTGACAATAATTTCTCCAGCTGTCCCATTTTTCATGTTTTCTAGTGTCATCGCTGAAAGTCCGGTTTTCGCATCCGCCACTCGACGGCAGAGATATGAACGCCACCAAGTATAGTATTTAAGTTAAATAACGCACAGAGATTCGATAGTCTCAAACTAGATATACATACGAACGGTCAGGAACGGAGAATCGAAAACAAATGAGATTCGCTCATCATGTCTTGTGAGTTGAATAGAATAGGCACAGATTCAGGAGCACACTCACACGACAGCGCACGTTCCCGATCAGCTGTTCTGAACCGGGAGCGCAATCAGCCACCCACTTGTACAGCCATTGTTCCCGACATTCAGAGATCCAAAGCTTTAATGATTCCAGCTGAGAAAAATGAGCTCGCCGTTTGAATTCGTTCTAGAATCGTTTCTTCCTTCGTCTGTAAAAGTTCGCTTGGCTAATCCATTCGCTGTGAATCCTTGTAGGTGTCGCAAAGCATTTTTAGCTTCGCTTCGTGATCAACGTTCTCCATTCTGATCGGTAGGTTATCTGATTCGTCGTAGCTTTCCTAGGCGACTCTCATTATATTATTGCTTTATTACAGCATTCTACAAAATTGCGCATTCGCCAGGGCGCGCAATGATGCGCTCCGTGGGTGGCGCCGTCTAGCAAAATAAGGGCCGATACGTCGTTTCAGAATCGTCGAGAGACCCATCGACGAACTGATTCATCTTCTGATTGACTGGGCGTACAAGCGACCAATCAGTCAATCGAACGATCAAATCTTCAATCTCCATCGGCGCCTTTCGAAAAATACTCGTAAAGTCAGTCAGGTGTCTGTATCAAGTATTCTGCCGCTCGTTCGAGCAGCTTGAATGAATACGAAAGATCAAAGGTAGACGTGGTGTATCACAAAACTGATGCCAACTCACCTCGAAAGCTCGTCGACAATTTTCCTCTGACTCAAACCGAAAAACTACTTCCGCTCCTGCACCATCTACCGGACACAGAAAATCGACTCGAGTAGAAGCTGAGAAAAAATTCAAAACGCACTCCCCCTGGCAGGCATCGCGAAACGCTAGAGCTCGGGAAGTTCGAGGCAATGAGATTTTCAAATGAGAGAGGTCGATAGTCTGATTTCGGGCCTTTGGGAGTAGAAAGAAAGCAATAACGCCCCATGGAGAACGAGGTCGTGAGACTTCCAACCTCGCCCGCATCCCATTGCTTCCATCGGACAGAGCTCACAGACCACGCGCGAAACGTCAGAGCATGATAGTTCCTAACTGAACTGCGATTGCCCTGCATGTGGCGCTCCTTGAGTAAAAAAAGATCCGCCGCGATGCTTCTGACGGATCCGAAATGGCACAACTTCCTATTTCTAGTTACAGCGACAGAATTAATACTGAGATGAACGACTCGTTATATGATTCCTTCGCTTGTCAGACGCTAGCTCGATCGACGATTGAATAGGAGCCAATCGTGTGAATTAACGAAAACCCTGCTGAGCTCCTCCTCCCCAGCTCCATCTTGGATGAATCGAATTATCCTCCTCTGGTCCATTCCTACTTCCAGACTTCTCATCAATCGCCGATGAAGCATGCATCTCACAACTCATAAATATGCAATGAAAGTGAATATAGAATGATATATGTTATTCTGTTCGTTCGTCATGTATCTCCGTCGGGCCGCGAGGGTTGGTCAAAGCAGAGACAGGAGCAATAAGCGCCATGGTGACGAACGTCAACAGAATCTCTGCAAGATATTCCCGCAAGTGTCAACCTCATTTACGCTTTCCTGATAAAAGTGACTTTTTCACAGCTGTCGGGAACCGTGCTACTCGTCTACGTCATAATGGTAATAATTATAATAATAATAATAATATTTTAAAGACCTAATATTTTACATAGCTTCCCTGTGAATGCATTTACAATTCGCTTCAATCGTGAGCGACTCCGTTTGGATCCGGTGAAGGGGGCGGACTCATACTCGAGCAGCTGTTGTTCGAAGTTATCGAATGACGGGGACTCGAACGAGATTCCTGGAATCGAACCCACATGTGAGATCGTCGGGCGACCCTGCCTCTCATCAAAAGCCCCTGAATTGTGAGCTGACAAAACGTGTCTTTTCTGGAGCGAGCGCTTACGTGATGTAGAGAAGATCTATCCTGGTGGGTGGTGCAGGACGAGGACGGCGAACAATCTGGTGATCGCATGGACGACGGAGCACGACGTCGAGGCTGAGCTGGAATCACTTGAAAGAGAACTCAATCAATTGGCGCAATGTCAGTGAGGAGCCACCATCGCGGATGCCAGTTATCCATCGCGCTGACTGAGGATATTGCGAAGCATTCTATTAGCGGATGAAGCATCAACTCACGTGGAGGGGGTTTGTTAGGCAAGGGGGGTCTAGGAGTCGATGAAGTAGAACTGCTCCCGCCAGACATCGACGACCACGTTGAGAGACGGTTTTTTTGTTGCTGCTCCTCCTGAGCGGCCACTTCATGCAAAGTCTGTAATCGCAGACGAGAAGCCGTGGTTCTTACGCTCATGACTCGTATCTCATGGAATGATTATTGAAAGCCGTAGCGTGCGGGTCGTGTTCGTAGCGATGTCGAACCGAGGACGGGGAACGTGGAGTGAGACCATCCGCGGGCCTTTACTCACAGTAGGAAGATCGATGAGTTTTTGTATCTCTCCGGGGCCCATGTGTTGCAGATGATTGAAATTCGATGGTGCAGAGATGATTCGAGAACGACGGTCAACGGTGCGTCCGTCCGCGCCGCGCATCGAGAACCGCCTTCTTGAGGCAGCTCCGTGGACAACGTCAGCGATCATGATGTTGTTCTCACGCAGATGAGAAGGATGCATATAGACCACGTGCGGCTGATCGCCGATGAGCAACAAGCAGAGACTACCTGAGGATCGGAGCGAGAGTCCGAATCAGTTCCAGCCGGAAGCCTCTCGTAGAGAACAGTTGACACCAGGAGGCGAGGACCACGCTCGTGATTGAAACTTGGAACTTTAGGCAAATCTAAACATTTCTGTTGAGCCTGAGAAGAACTGGGTTTTGCATGAAGGCCCGGGCCCTGCCAAAACTGTGCCTGGAGATCCCAATTTTCGCCTCACAGGCCGAGATTCGAACGAGAATATCTGATTTTTGACTGGAGTCTGCCCAAGTTCGGATACCCAAAACTCACCTTGTTTGTTGAGTGGTTTGGTTCGGCGAAGATTTATGGTCTGTAGCCAATCGCCAGATGTGACATCAAAGCAATCGACGTGGCTCTCAGCGTACACACATAACACCTCATCCCTCAAGCTCACGTAGTACGGAGTGCTAGCGAACATCAGTTCCCTCTCACGACTCTTCTTGCCCTTTGAGTTCACGAACACCCCCAGTTGACTGAATACGAGGAGATATTCGTAATTGGGGAGTTCGACGCACATCAGAGCATCCATCGGCGTGTGGTAGACGAACGACAAATTGGAGTCGGGTTGCACGAGGCATATCGGCTCGCAAATAGCTTCCAAGCTGTACAAGTAGAACATGCTGTGGCAACCGACGCAGAGTCGATCGGCCGTCACGTCCAATGACTGCACGGGCGCCGACACGGAAATCACCTGGCGGCCGCCGTGCCGTGACTTGGACCGATTGATTTGATGAATGAAGATCTGTTTCTTCACGGCCACGCAGAAGTAGTACGTGCTTTGATTGTTGTGGAACAGTCGAGTGGTACAGAACGTGACGCAACCCTTCGTGTCGGGAACTTTTATCCAGTCGACGCTGTGCTTGAGGTCGAGCGCCGCCACCGGAACGAGCCGGAGGCTGCGCTGTTTTCCAGAGATGCAGAGGATGAGCTGCTCGTCAGGAATGTATTCGAGCTGCTCGATCTTCTTGTTGCAGCCGACCTTGCAGATCTCGTTGTTGTCGAGATCGATGCAAAACAGACCCTCTTCGGTTCCCAGGAGTATTCGCTCTTTCGAGATGATCACCGCCGAGAGGCAATTCTTGATTATGGCCAATGTCGAATCCAAAACCTGCTTGGGTTCTATGAGGCGTCTGTTTGTCAGCTTGTTGCGCTTCAGGATTCGATGGAGTTCCGCCAAAGCATCCACCCATTTGTTTTTCTCGCTTTCGCGGTCGACCATCATCAGCGTGATCGACTTCAGTCCGGGGGGATCTAACATCGAGGTCGCTACCCTGAAGATACACGGGACATCCTTCCGATTTGCATGAATCACATCGCTCTCCAGAACTGCGCTCACCATGAAATCCGGATCTCGCATGTCAAGCACCTGTTGAGTTGAGAAAAAAAGGAACTGAATTCACCGGAGCCGACGACTGCTCGAAATGAGGCGATTTCTTCGGGAGCGAGGCTGCACCCTCTTCACTTAAAAAGCATCGGACGCAGACCTGGGTGGCGCTGACACACGCTTGTTGTATCTTGTCCATTTGAGAAAGGGAGGCGCCGTGGCTCAAGGTTCCTGTCCCCGTAACTTGTTGGGTGTCATACAGGAACAGCTTGAAGTCGCACACAGCCACGAACTGTCTCTGCCAGCCTTTCTTCACGCCTCCGACCTTGGGTACTTTGACGTAGCCCTCGTAGGCGGTCCCGACGCCTAGAACAAGAATCGACTCCGCTGATAACAATAACATTCATGGACGCCGGTTGCCAGACAAATCTTTTAGTCTCATTCCGGAACACGACAAACCTCTGGTTGGATCGATGGCGAGTAAGCCTTGTCTGTGTTGATCCGCGGGAACAGGACATTGGGGATGTACTCTGTCCTGACAGGCCACATGGCAGGCAAAGCCACACACCTCGCATACGACTCCTTGGCGGCTCAGGCCCAGCATCAATGAAGTGCACTGATTGCACTTGAGCGGGGCAATGAATGACCGCACCAGGAATTGATGCGCCTTGAGCTGAAATTCGAAGATATTAGACGGTGGATTAGACGATGATGATGGTGATTATATGGCAGGTGCTCGTATCAAATTTTCTTGGGTTTCCGACGAGCCGCTGTTACCCAGGAGCATGTCCCGGTTTTCGCGCAAAACCGACTTGATATGTCGTACCTTGGCAGCCGTAACGGGTATGGTGGTGGTGTTCGTCTGCATTGACTTGTTGAGTGCGTCCGAATACGTTCCAGCACCCTGGAGGATTGGGGACGAGATGACAAGATTCCGCGATGAAGGCCTAGACCCCATCGCTAGAGAGATATTCGATCCAGTGGTTGCATTCAGTGGCGTCGGAGTCTCTCGTTGCCCTGCCGTGTCCTTCAAGAACTGGTCAAGCAACGTATCGCCCTCGTCCGTATCTTTCGTCGTCGACGAAGTGATCAGAGCTTCCTTCAATGCTTTGTCCTTGTCGTTCAACTCTTGTCGCAACCTTCACGGGAAAAATCCATGTCAGATAGACTCCTTCCGGATCAACGAGAGATCGCTGCTGTGAATCCATCGCTCTCTGGAACTCAATCCTCCAATGGGGAATGAGTCGCAAGGATCGGCAGTCAGGTGTCATAAATGATGAAGTTAGGCTCTTGCCTTTCAAGTTCCTTCTGCAGGCCCACCATGTCTGTTCGGACCTGACTCAGCTCTTCTGAAATCGCCTGTTTAGCCTGAATCTCACTCTGGAGACTTGACTGCAAAGCTAGGAGTTCCATCTTGTCGAGCTTCTGCGATCGCCGATTTCGCCAGTTTTTCTGCTCCAGAGCCCCACCACCAGAAGTCGGGATGCCTCTGAGATAGTCGAGTTCCTGCGTCATTTTCGTAGCGAGCGCCTGAAGATATTCTCGCGCGTCTTTTTCGTCTGACACCCACTGGATTATTTCTGCAAATGCCATCAAACGAGCGGATCAGTATCTCTCTGTTGATCATGGTCATTGATTTGCTCAGTTGGATCTGGACTCCCATGGGAATCCGTTGGGACGGAATTTCAATTCATCGGCCGATCTGATTTCGTACCCGTGATCTGCGTTTCCCATTGCGCAATCAGATCGTGTTTTTCCCTAAGGACGGCCATTTCCTGGTCGCCTCGTTGGAGGAGCTGCACGAGCTTCTCGTTCTCTGACCGGAGTCTCTGGACCTCTTCTTCGAGCGCCTCCATTCTACCCCTGTGGAGATTCAGGCCGCCGTCGGCTTCAGCGTTTCTCTTCAAGCGATGAACTTCTTCCTCCAACGTTTCTTTCTGTTGTTGGGCCTGGAATTTTCATCGTTATATTATCGCTCCTTCATCAATGACCGGCCCGGACCATGCCCGCCGAGGAATCGAAATCTTCAGACACGTTCCTCACCTCGAGAAGTTTCTGCTTCAAGGCATTAACCTCAATTTGGTTTCTGCTTCCCCACTGGGCCTCCAGCTCCCTCCAGTGTTTGTCCTGCTCCTGCAGTTCAGCCTTGAGCTGCACGACCAGATCCCCGTTGGAGGTTCCATTCGACGTAGNGGAGCATTGCTAGTTCGAGATTTCCGCCCATCGCACTTTCTGACACTCGCCCTGAGGCTGGCTTTGCATTCAGCAGAGATCACCGTTGTTCTGAGCCCCCTACGTTTCCGTCAAAGAGAACATTTTGGTGATTCTTTTGGCAATCCCAATACTTGCCACAGCTTCTCCGCTTCTCAAGCTGGGCATAATTAGCTCGAGTTACCCCGACGCTGTGCTTCCGTTCCTGGACCCCCATACCTGGGCTCCGGGCGACAAGAATGCTTCCTGTCATCCCATCCGCCGATGAATACTTCCTGTCTGCTAAGTTTGAAGGAGGTCCGGCTGACCCCAAATACGGCTGATCCGTAGCCGTATCATATTCGAACTTTGGGCCAGAGGAGTACCGCACGCATTGACGTCAATTACCATCTGATTCACACGTTCACCGCTTTTCGCAGATTCGTTCTGAAGTTTGAGCCTTTGAACCGGCCAGGAGGATGAGTGTGTCTTACGCTCCCTCCGTTAGTGGGAACACTCCATTCGTCGCCCTCTGCAAGTATCTTGAGCGAGTACAAAGTTCGAGGCAAACGACAAATCAGAAGTACAGCAAGACAGATCTCATCACGAAATACATCAATGGCTATCGGGACATGTGGCCTCAACTCGAGACGGCGTTGAAAAAAACGTTCACTCCGCAGCAAAAGGGCGAAGACTTATTCCAGGTCAGCGAGCTCGTACGCAACGGTGTCAGACCATTCGATGAAAACTCCAACATATAAGTTAATTAATGAAATACGGTCGTTGTTTCAGCTCATACGCCTTCTGCTCCCCAACTTGGATAACACCCGAAGAGCTTTTTTCTTGAAGGAAACCGTGATGGGCAAAGAGTACATCCGACTCGCCGGTCTAAGTGAAGAAAGCAAGAAAGCCAAAGAAATTTTGAATTTCAAGCGTTCAGATCCGTCCGGCAAACGATTCGGTTTCCGCAAGGGATTCGAGACCATGATATTTGAGATGCTGAAAAACAGGAACATGAAGAGCAGTGGATTCTCGATTCAAAGAATCAACGACATTCTGGACGAGATGACCGCGAGCAAGGATGCGGCTCGAGCTCAGTTGAAAGTTTTGTTCAGTCATTGCGAACCGCTGGAACACAAATGGCTGATCAGAATCATTCTCAAACAGTCCTTGAAACTCCGGCAAATCACATCTGTGGTTCTGGGGGCCCTTCATCCCATGGCTGAAGAGATGTATTCAGTGAATCGGAGCTTGGAAGATATCTGCATGAGCTTATACGACTCAAAGTTGATCGTGAAGAAGCCGACTATTTGTCTTGGGAAACCTTTCGCTTTCATGCTCTCCGCTCGCTCGAACCTTCTCAGTGTGGAGTCGGATATGGGGAACTCCGATTTCTTGATGGAGATCAAGTTCGATGGCGAGAGAGTTCAGTGTCATAAAAATCAGGACGACTTCAGTTATTTTTCCCGGGGCTATAACGAATACAGTCGAACTTACGGCACGAGGGGTCAGCAAGAGAACAGTCTGAGCAGCTATCTGAGCAAAGCGATGGCGCCTCATGTCCTGACATGTATACTCGACGGTGAGATGATGTCGTACGACAGTCACAACAAGAAATTCGTGCCCAAATCCAGGAGTCACGATCTGAAAATCAGAACCGATGACATCTCTCATCAGGCGTGCTACGTTGTCTTTGATCTTCTCTACTACAACGGGAAGTTGCTCACAGAAAAGCCGCTGCTGGAACGACGACGTGTCCTCGAAAGCTTCTTGTCTCCGATCGAAGGTCGAGTTCACTTGTCGGCCGTGCGTCACGGAAAAACGAGGGGCGACGCTCTGGACTTCATGAACGAAGCTACCAAGAATCTGGAGGAAGGATTGGTCCTGAAAAAAGCCGATGGGTTTTACGTTCCCGCCGAGCGCGAGGCTGGATGGATCAAACTCAAGCGCGACTATATGAACGATGTCGTGGCAGATCTCGATGTCATCGTTGTGGGAGCATATTACGCCGCAGGGAAAACTACCAAAGTATACGACAGCTTCCTGTTGGCTGTCGCGGAAGACCCAGAGACGTCCTCGAAAGCTCCGGAGTTCTTCTACACGTTTGGCTTGGTTCATTCGGGTCTCTCCAAAGGCCTCATGGAGACCGTGTTGGCTCGAACCGAGGCTGCTTGGACGCCATTCGATCGGAACAAGTGTCCCGACTGGCTCAAAATGTCCTCGATGGCCAACTGCCCGAACGTGATTATCGAGCCGAAAAACTCCTTCATCATCACCGTGAAAGCCGCAGAACTGGTGCCTACTAGGTCATTCATGACGGAGTGCAGCATGAGATTCCCGAGGGTCTCGAGACTGAGGTTCGACAAGCCTTGGACTGACTGCATGAGGTATTCAGAACTATCCAAACTGTACAGAGAAACGAGAGGAACCATGGCCGTCGGTGACCTAGAAAATGACCTGGTAGCGCAGAAGGTAAAGGCCAGAGCGAAGAGGAAGAGGAGCCCTCAGCGGAGAATCACAGTGCAGCTGGAGCGGAAGGTTCGATGAAGTTCTATGACATTTCTTCCGATACGATGGGCGAATCGCATTGTACTCAATCGCAGTGACTTGCTTCCGTTTTCCAACGCAAACACCGATGATGTGGTCCGAGAGAAATTAATAATTCCGATCCATCAAGAAGAGTTCAGCAGCTCTCTCTCTCTCGTTTTAACAGATAATTGACGTGAAACGCATCAGGAGTGATTTCCTCGGTGGAAAAGAGTTCTGCATTTTTGCCGAAAAATCTGTGCGGGAACACCTCGACGAGGCTGTCAGGAAACACGGTGGGTCGTGTGTCCTCTCACCCAGGTCCTCGACTTTTATGGTCGTTGCTGACAGGCTATCACTCCGGATACAAAACATCCTGGAGACGCGAGACGTGGCAAAAGTATGTTAACCATTCGACTAGAATACTGCGCGCTCTCTGAATCGTCTGGAATTTGCGCCGTCAGTCTCCATCGACGGAAGACCGAGTTCACTTTTTTGAACAGGTTACCTGGCTTGTCACGTGCATTGACAACCGCCGCATTCGAGATCCATGGCCCTCGGACTATCTCGGAATGACTGAAGCTACGAAACTGAAACTCCAGCATGGTTTTGATCGCTACGGGGACTCTTATGATTGTGTGAGTTTTGTCTTCCCTGGAGGCGGGTGAAGTTGTTGAACCTCCACCATACATCAGAGCGGAGGAATGGATCGACATTGAGATGAAACTTAATTACCTTATCTTCCATTTGAAGAACGTGACGGAGTTCATGCTGAGGAACATGATGGAAGACATGAGCTTCGAAGCTGGCACCTACCGCGACGCTTGGAAGCCGACACGCGTTCTACCTCGCTTATACGAAACCTATGAAGAAGAGTTCCGCAAGGAGTCAAGTGTAGGATTTGCTGGCAGAGTGTTCTTCCTGGCACCCGATTTGGATATCATCTGGAAGCTCAGAATCGCAGCAGCCGGGGGTGTCCTCACGAACGAGCCTCAGCGAGCACATTTCGTAGTGGGAATCACGAAACCCTCCGACTTGGGGGATGTGAAAGGGGAGGAAAAGTCGCTCGAGTGGGTGGAAGAATGTCTCGACGCATTCTGAGTTTTCACATCGTTACGAAAGGGTCTAGGGTTAGGTAGAGTCGAGACATCGCCTGATTACATGAACCGACGTCGAATCTGCAGTTTTCTTCTGCGATTGGAGTCATGGGCTCTATCAAAATATCACAGCCCACTTATATGGTCAAGAATAGCAATGTTATGTACTCGGCACCAAGGCTCGGGAGCCAAAGTCCCCGAAAACCGTTGCCGTAGATCACACTTTCAAAAAAAAGAACTTTTAAATCCGTTTGAGTAACTAATTTTTCACTGATGACACCAGAAAACGGTCGTGGTCCGGGTTGCGGCCATCGAAATCGTGAACTTGGAGCCTTCCCAATTTCAAGAACCCAGCAGTTTCGTATGGTGTTTATATCCCACTCGTGATCCTATCCCTCAGAGGTAACCTCGAGAGACGTTTTGGATGGACGAGTCGCACAAACAATACCATGTTAACGATGGATCACTCCGATCCCGATCCGTCCGATCGGTGGCCCCCTCGAGAGCGCTGTCCCGAACCGAGAAAAGTGTGATTTTTCATCCATTCGAATCAGACCAATCGGATAAAGCACGATTGTCGTAAGTCGTGGTGAGAAACGAGGACTCATCCGCTTATGCGCGCCAGCCGTGGAATGTTGGGGCGGCCGATGAGGTACATCTATATATATATGTATGGACTGGATATATCTAGTCACACATAATACTCGAGGTCTCCCTCTTCCAATTCTCGTTTTTCTGCTGTGACCGCCCATGGAGAAACAGCGTTTGACCGGGAAGAGTATGCGTTCATTCGAGAAAGATCGTTGGTAGAGAACAACGCTCGACGAAGAATCAACGCGTAGAAAACAACGAGATCCCTGCTCTGCTCATTGCTGATCTTGTGTAGCCGCTCCTGCTCGCTTGCTGCTGGCTGCTATAGCACTCTGCCTCTATCTGTGGTGGTGTATGTGTCGGATCTGAAGCCAGCCAACAAAGTTGCTGTGTGTGCCTGCACCGAAGCCGACATTTGGAGACGTTCTGTGCAAACTCCAAACTATCTACCAGGCCTTGATATTTAGTGGCAGGCGGTTTAACGTTCAGCGAGGCTTGCGAGGAATAAAACGAACAGAAAATGGCCTGCGCCACGCTGAAACGCCACCTCGATTGGGATTCGTTGCCCGGACTCGCACCTCGTCAGGCCAAACGTCGTCGTTTTGTTCCTTTCACTGCGGTTGCTTCACGACAGAAGGAGACGGCCTCAGTGTTCCAGGATGCAGCGCCCAAACTCACCCCAGGTAAAACGAAAAGAACTTCTCGAAGCTCGTTAGGTCGCACGCATCCGTTAGGGCTACGGCGGGTCTAGTCGGGTTCGCAGACCGGAAGCCGTGGAAATCAATCGAAGCGATAGGGAAATGTACGGAGGCTCGTTCAAGGGGTTACTATCAGGTCTCGACGAGGAGTGCACTGTTTTGAGGAATCGTTTACTTGAATTAATCGTCAAGCCAAGGCCTATTTCGGCCCCCGGAGCAGCGTAGCCCTGAATCGTAATGGACGCGGCTGAGCGTTTGTTCTTCTCTCCGGTTTCTTCTGAAATACGGAACGCGAAGAAAAGCTCCAAAGCCGATGAATTTCGCTCTCTTCGTCTCGAGGCCTCTTCGGAAAAACTCGGTGGATGGCTTCGAGTACATCGGGATCGAGAATCCTCCCCATGGAGACTGAGAGCATCAATCAGCTGTTTCCAGGAGTCATTGTGGTGTTTGTTGCGGGTTGCCTTCTGCGTGGGGGAGAGAGAATTATGATGTGGACATAGGTTCTCGAAAGAAGTAACTCAGTGGTGTCCACTTCAGTCTCATTACGTGTATAGCACATTGGAGTTGAAACATTGTTGAAGCGTTTTCCAGTGCTAATGAAATCCAGAGAACTCCTGTTCAGCGTTGAAGTTGCGAACTATATTCTCGTCTGCGATGTTGGCAATGCGCAAGCACCGTGAGGCAACCAAGAGATTCTTGGTAGCCGATCGTCGTCGGAACACTTGGAAGACACTCCCATTTCGAATTGTTTGACTGGGGAGGGCATGAGGAATCGCGATATTTCCCTTGGAATGTGCTCTTGCCCCTGTAACCTCGATGTACTCCATCGAATATATGAACGAATCACATGAGTAGTCATCGTGTCAACTGTCACTGTGCCAATCCAATATCACATTCCGCGAGTTAACCAAGACATTACTGTCGGGCATTGCTTGTTGCTAATATGCTTCAGGTCGTCGATCCTCCTCAGCTATTCTGAGCTCGAGTTACTTATCAACGTATCATTTTCTTCCGCAGAGTTCATTGCTTCTTCGGTCTGTCATGAGGTCCGTCTTCTGCAACGACGCAAACAGTTACCACCCTTCAGCCTCAATTCGCCACCTTCATCACCATCGTCGGCTTCTACTTGTGGAGCCGAATCCAGCAATAGTAGCACACCTTTGTTCACCTTCAAACAGGTGAGTCGCACGGACGGCCACCGATTCCTTGAACGAGTACCATAAGAATTCGAGGGATCTCTGGGTCTCATTCACGAACCGTCGAGTTCTCACCGCCGTGGGCACCTACTTTATTCGCTGAAATCGCTTCTGCAGTGGTTGTCGGCCCGTACAGGCAGACGGGCATGTGAGGTTTCGCGACAGGCTTGAGTTGATTCGCTTCCCATCGCCTTTGCCCAGTGGTTTCGATATTGAATCGCGACGGATAAAATCTACGCCGAGACAGTTACCGACCCCCACATTTCCTCTGGGTCAAACATTGACGAATTACTGATGTTATTGCAGGTCAACATGATTTGCGAACGAATGGTTCGCGAACGTGAAGATGAACTCCGCCAACACTACGACAAGGTGCTCAATGACAAGCTCGCGGAACAGTACGATGCCTTCGTCCGCTTCACACAAGACCAGATTCACAGGCGGTTCGCCAACGAAGCCGCTCCCTCTTACTGCTCGTAGAAATTCCGCTTCAGGACAACACAATAGAGTTGAATACAAGCCACCATATAAAAGGATGCAGTTAAACACAATTTCATCGGGCGCACGATTCGTCGTCGTGCCCATGTTGCAGCCACCAGCTCTATACTAGGACATTTCTATAGTAATTGGGGTAGTCGTTGAATATTGTCATTGTAACAAACGAAGAAACAAACAAACGAACAGCAAACAAACAAGTACTACAATAAGATAGTGACGGAACTCTCGAGCGAGTCAGTACGTAACAATTGAAGCGAGTGCAGTTAGAAAATTACCGGCGGGTTATCAACAAATTCACCTGATGGAAGAGAGCCGCAGTGATAAATGTAACAAGAAGTAACAGCTGATGCAAAATCGAAGGTTGTCAACAATGAGCAGATGGGACTTACGAGGCGAAAAGTGCGGCCTTTTTGGCGTTGTTCGGTCAAGTGAGTGCTTCATTCAGTGATCGATTCAAACACGGTTGGCACGTCATGGGTTAATTTGGCATTACAAGGAGAAGATGAGGGGCGGACGGATCGACAACTCAGAGGCTGGGAGAATGAAAGACAAAAAGTTGACTGTGACTCTCGATGTTCAGAGAGCGATGGTCTTCTCTCCGAAGTTGTGCGAAGTTTCTCTCACGTGCGTTTGGCGACTCGTATCCCGAGGAATCGGAGCTGAAGCCGTTCAACATACGGAGCGAGAGCGACGCACGACTTCGCCGGGTCTAATTCTACACACGGGGCGCAAATTGAGGACAGGAGTTGCATTTCAGGGAACCTGTGCGGAAACGTATCGTCCCAATCCACAACTTGGATCAATGGGTGTTCCAATGCTACTTTGTCAAGCTTTTTCCATGCCTTTAACTTCGAAACGTATCATGTATCGTGTAGTATACAGCAGAACCTACAAAGCCCTTGCTTTTTCGTGCAGCACGAAGTGCTCGTCAAGATGATTGACGATACCTCTTTCTTTATATTCATCGTATTCCTGACTTTTAAGACATTTTTCAGAGCACGCATCGTATCTGCTCAATTGAATATTAACCCCGAATGCGTTATCTGATTGCTGTATGATCAGCCTAGTACTCGATGAACACCACTGAAAACTCCGAAGGTCTGAGTTACACTTCATCCGTATCATGAAGAACTGTGTAGTTTGCGTTACGCTTAAGCTAAGTTTCATATTCTCGTGTGTTTTTCATCAAGCTGGCTCTTGCGAGGTTGGTGGCCGTTGTTGTGAGAGGAACCAGGCAGCCTGACTTCCAGAGTGTCCCTCTCGCGAGCGTCGCACATTTCATGTCAACTTGGCTGCCACGACAAACCTGTAAGAACAAGACACTAAAAGGCCGGACACGAACATTTCGAGGCTTGGCTGCGATCAGTTCGGCAACAAGTGTAGATTCGGTTGACGCGTTTCCGCAGGTTCCACTGTTATGATCTCAGGGGGTGCTAAGTCTATGGCCCAGACCTTTCTATGTGTAAGCTAAAGGTGGGAAGGGTTTGCGGGTCTGAGTTTGACAGCATCGGGTGAAGTCAGCGTACGATTAACTACACGGAACGGAACTTGGAGTGGGACGAAGAAGGGGGACCCTGATTTGAATAGGTGTAACCCTGTAGGTGGAGACCGGGCCACACTCGACTTTCTCGCCTTCCGGGGCAGCGAATCCGTGTCAGGGACAGAACACATGTTTAGCCTGGCCCTATCCTCCGGTCTCAATACGGATAACTGTACAGAAACAGCAATGGAAAATATGCAGTAAAAGAAAATGGAGCGACTCATAATTAAACATTGAACATCGAAGCGGTCGCTAGTATTTCTATGCACAGCAGGAGTGGAATATGAGAATATAAAACTAATTGAATGATGCCGAAGGACAGAAACAAGTTTGTAAATAGACTATATTGAGATATAACGAAACTTACCAACCCCAAGAACCACAACCAACACTACTTGGAGGACTGGAGTGTCGGAGAGCGGAGAAGTGTTAATAGGTTCATAGGAAGAAACATTGAAGCAACGAGAATCGAAGCATCACCGTGAAAATCGTGGAATTGATAGAGAAGCGGCAGGGACAGACCGTCCGGATGCCAATCGAATGATTACCGGTGCTCGCTCTCCATCGAAATACCATGCGGGACTAGAATCAGACATTTCATGTCGAAGAGTGTGCTGGGATGACAGTGTGGATCACTCCGGTCGCGATGGTCAACGAAGAGGGAGGAGTGCAGTGGAGTTAAATAGCGAGCGCGCGTTTCTAGCATTTGGTTGATCTTTGGAATTCTGAGATCAATGAAGTTCTGCATCAGTAACTCGGCTTGAAGGGAAAGGGAGGGAAGAAGCTAGGTGAGCGATAAGATCGATGTTCGGAGAGTTTTAAGGGCGATACAGATGATGAAACAATAAATTTTGTCTACTTTACACGACTTGTACGAAACGCCTCTTTCTCTGTCAGCAGTGCCAACCTTCATATAACGAATAGTATTCTACTCATCAGTTTCAACGCTGATATCATGCGATCATGATGCACTACAGGCTCCGGCAGAAGATAGGAAACCTTTGCATCGGACTCTCTGAGTGAGGAGTTCTCCAATAACTTAGGAATCATAGGATTGAAATATCCCTCACCCCGCGAGACTTCAGGGTGATAGAGTGCCGATCGGTACTTCTAGCTCCCGTCGCCTGACTCCCGCGAGCACATTTCTGGTTTCAGATGATGGGATGGTTCTTGGGATCACACGCCGTCCAAAGACAACCGCGTCTGGGTGGGGTCCGGATCATAATTCTGAGCAGATTTCGGACATCAACATTCAGTAGACGAAACCATCACTCATTAGAAGTGGGAACCTGCGAATTCGAAATTTTAACGAGTTCATTGCCACAGTCGAGGCGAGGTTATTGCTAATGCCGGAAGCTCCGCTCATGACCAGTCCCTCACATGTGCTACAGACAACATGTAACCGAATGAATTCATCCAGGAAGAAAGCGTCAAGTTCCATTCGATGGATCCTATCCAGGCTACTATTTACTATGGACGGATGTCCATTGATCGTTTCCCCTCCATTTTTTTCTTCTAGGTATCATAGGAGAGGCCCGAGTTGAGAGGCGGTAGTGAGACTGCTCAATGCGGCATTCGCTATGGTATGCTCACTGCTAGAGCAGTGTAAGACCTTCTACTCTCCTAGCTTTTTCTTTGCGTCATCTCCGATAGGCTGTCCTCGTACAGTTCAAGTTCCTTCTCTATACTTCCTTCTGCGTTTGTCGATTGCCTGCACCGTAGGATCCGGCCGCGATTGCGTCATTTGTCGATGTCTTCGTATTCTGTCTGGTATTTTTCGGTCTGTAGACATCCCTCTTTGGCGCTGGCCAGAAGACGACCGCCTCTCGTATTATCGTGCGTATGTTCTTGTTTCCTCGCACCGTTCTGAAGTTCCTGTTTCGCTCGAGATCGAGTCACGCTTTTTTCCCTGAAATTCCACCCCGCCAAGCTTCGTCGAGCTTGGCTTTGGTATTGGGTCAGTCAAAAAGTCCTAGCCGATTTCCACCCGAAATGAAAAAAAAACAAGAAAAAAACAGCGCTGACATTTTCTCATGAAACAATGTATGCACCTTCATGTTGAACTGCCTTAGCCCAACGTGTGGGCAGGTCAAAGATTTCCTGCTCCCAGAATTCTTTCGGTTTTTCAGCGAAAAATCGATCGAGGTGACTTTTGATACTACAGTGGACTCCGCTCAATCGGTACACATCGGGACCAGACATTCCTGATCCGATTGGACGGACGATCCGATTAAGCGGAAAATCGAGAAAGTTTAACCCCGATGCTGGATTTTCGCCGATAATGTATCAATTCTAATCATAAAATCACGAGGGGCTCTTTGTGCGCTTAGGCTCATTGTTCCTGGGATGCGAAACCGAAGGCAACACGATGAAGCTCTCCCTGAGCATACAAGCTGATGGAATATCTGACAGCGATTGGGCTTCCAGTGCTTGACGAATGATTCATCAATTGGAATCCGTCTCTTCTTCGTCCTCGAGACTCTACGAACGAGGTCGACACAAACTGAAGACGTTCGTGAACTTTCCCCCTCAAAATCTTGCATGAAAAACCGTTGGAATAGTTCCAGACTTCTCTCAGCTCAATGCACAGCTACAGGCTTTTCCGCCTCCCGGCACTTCTCTCCATTTTCTGAACCAGAGTCACATAGCCTGAATCGCCGCGATTTCCTGGACGACCTCATCTTCGTGAGGTTCAACCGATGGGGGGGCTCTAGACATCATCGCCAATTGACAAGAATGGTCCGAGATTTTTAACTGGAAGCAGATCGGAATACGTTCGGTTTCTTTGTTCGAGAAAACTGGCAGGGTTTCAATGGTGACACCTTGGAGCCTGACAAGCTCTCGTGACTGTCACAAAGTGATCCGTTCGGCTATGCGTTCCCCATCGCGGAAACTTCCCATTCTTTCATTTTGAGAAAAATTCCGCTCGTGATGAGTTGATCTGAACGATCGGAGCCTCGTAGCGATAAACCGGAGCGTTTCCTATTTAGAGAATCGGGGAACTCGACTTCGGATCCGAATAAGCGGATGATCCGATTATCCGGTGTTCCCATTGAGCGGAGTCCACTGTACCTAGATATTCGCAACTCTTGCCGTCAAGGGAATTCCGCAGATATTCGGATAGGTGATAGTCTGAAAGCGCAAGGTCAGGACTGTACGGTGGGTGCGGCAGAACATCCAAGGAAAAATCCAACCATTTTTCCGAGTGCCCAAAGATACATGCGGCCGCGCGTTGTCATGCAAAAAAGTCACTCTTCTTTTGTTGGTAAACTCCGGATGCTTCAGAGCTATGGTTGCCTTCGAATTCTCCAGTTGTTCGCAGTATCGCTCCGTGTTGACAGTTTTGCCCTCCGAGAGCAGCTGGTAGAAGATGACTCCTTTGAAATCCCACCAGATACTCAGCATCACTTTTTTTGGGTGTGAACCTTCCTTCGCGGCTGTTTGTGGCGCACTACGACAAACCACCAAGTTCCTCAAAAACGGATGCTTGAGGTTCATTTGGAGAAGTTGATCACAAATGTCCAAGCATCTCAGCCGGTCTCGGTCCACCAGCTCATGCGGAAACCACACATTTTGTCTATTGACGAAGCCAGCTTCATGCAACCGAATAACTACGCTGCCATGAGATGCACCAGTGATGCTCTGAATCTCCTCTACCGATAGCCGTGGATTTGCTTCTACTGCGGCGACGATCGAGTCCGTGTCACATCTTTGACATCAAATTTACCAGAACGAAACTTGGCAAATCACTTTCTGACCACTCTATCGTGCAGCGCATCGTCCACATACTCTGTGTAGGCTGACTGTGACACCCGAATAACTCTCCTTGGAAGTTCTTCAATGTACTCGCACCCGGAGGTTTCCTGCAGCTGTAGGCTCCTCTTCTGGAGCCTGTTCGGCACATCTGCGACTTTCGTCATTATGAGAATTGCTTTTGATCTCGCTCATTCCGCTGTTCCTCGCTAGGTGTGCCAACTTGCTCCTCGCCCCTCGGTCTTCGAGGGTTGACCATCCTAGCTCTTCATCCATGACTTCAGTGGCAATGTTGGATTTCGGTTGTCCCAACGCCCGTTCTCCAGCTTCCCGCTGTATGGTCTCGAGTCAAGACGGAATTCGCATGGGCTAGTGCTGACATCGCTGAGCTCTTCCACTGTATTTTCGTGACTTCGAAAGTGATTCCGAATGCTCGTTCTGTGTCTGCGTATGTCGGGAACTCCACTACTGCGCTCTCACACGGGTTGAATTGGAGATTCGTTTCATCCTCGAATTTCGATGTTACTTCGGGTAGTCTCTCCAAGTCGACTATTTGAGGAAACAGGTAGCACTGCTGCTCGCCTGCTTCCTTTTCATGGTTCATCGTGCGCTTTTCCGGTCTCTATCGAGCAGTTCACATTTTCAACACTCTGTTGAGAGCTCTTCATCGTCACCTGATTCTGGATTGTCGGATGAGAACCAAGTCGTCTGCGAGGAGTACGATGCCCAAACAATCTGACGAAGCTGACTGAATTAGAACCGAGATTAGAATCAGACAATCTTGTGGACCGCCAGACCCCCGCCGATCCTGATCGAACCGCCAACTTTGGCTCCTAGACCTACGAAATCAGGTGCCATTTGAGCAACATTGCGATCTGCATATGCGATCGGAGGACATTCAGCGATGAAGACCCAAAGTGAGTTCGGACCAAAGTCATTGAGCATCGAGGACGCGACTCGAATCCACGACACACAGCTCAGAAGCAATGACAGAGATCAAGACGTTCATAATAGATCTAGGCAGAATCAATCGTTTCCTGGAATTCCGGAATCAGACAGTGGATCCCGAAGTTCTGTTCAACAAACAGGGCGCGGGCTGCACGCCCCCAATTCATCGACCCAGTCAGATCAGCCGACATATCAGCTCTCTCCTGAGTTCAGGCACGCACACTCTGATACGGTTCGAAAACCGCACGGAATGTGAATGCTGATGTCGGCATCGTCGCATAAGCTGATTGCACCTGCCAGGACTTGTGCCTCAATGTTTGAAGGTTGGCGGGTCGCCTGAGCGGGCAACGCGCTCGTCAAGCAGCCAATCAGTGACGAGCGTCTCAGCCAATCAGATGCGTCGTTCTAACCACCAATAGGATTCGCCTGTGCTTCAAGCGTCACATTGTGTGTATCGCCAGCCCTGACGGACAGTCACCACAGTTCTCTGCAGAAATCATCGATTTGGTGAGTATAAATGTTCGAATTTCCTCACTAAAACGTGTGCGGAACATTGGACCTCCTCGGGTGCACCAGAAAGATCCCCAATATCCTTGATAAGGGTCAACTTAAAGGGAAAAATCGAACCTTCATGGCGGACGCTAGTGTTGATCGTCTCACTGGTAGCAAACCATCGCAGAAGCTCTCGAGCATCATAACATTGTCGAGTGCAGCCCACGAGTTACCCTCGAATACCGGTTCGGTGATTGCATTCGGAACTAAGCTAAGAGGGTGACCAGCTCATTAAACTCCCTCCGAATCTCGGAAAACTCGGATCCCTGATTTGGTGTCGATTGTTAGGATTCGGGCTTGACAATGATGCATAACGAAGGGACAGGTTGAGGACCGTTCCCGCCCCTGGATTCGGCTGTACTTCCATGTCTCAGTCGTAGGCCTTCGATTGATATTTCCGACCACTATGGTCAGGGCATGTCCGGGCAACAATGGATTTGGAAATGCATCCCATTGCATCGGGGTGATATCATGTGCGACGTCGCCCCCACATCTCTCTGTCGCTCGAGACTCGTCATCTGATGTACACACTGTATGAATAGGTTATGGACCAAGCTACATTAGACCTGGGTCCTTATAGTTGGCGCCTTCGTTTGAGAAAATACTTGGACATTGAGAGCTCCAGCGTGACTCCTTGAGGGGGGACGTTGTACTCTGCACGGACGTGTCCGAAGCTTCCCTCTCCCAATTTGCTCGGGGACCCTATTCAACTGACGCTCTCGCTTCGTCTTGTGCACAGAGAGTGAACGTACGCCATGGCTCGTACCAAGCAAACCGCCCGTAAATCGACTGGAGGTAAAGCGCCCCGTAAGCAGCTTGCTACCAAAGCTGCGAGGAAATCAGCGCCTTCCACCGGAGGAGTGAAGAAGCCCCATCGTTACCGTCCCGGTAAGTGCAGCATCGAACGTTTCCCATGAATTTCAAGCCGTATCGACTGTGACTGGAATTTTCGAGAAGAACGAATTTCCAGAGAGGCTCACGCATCCGAATGACTCCTCATAAGAGATGTTTCCCTCTCTCATCCTTGATATCAGCTTCCCCTAGTGTAGCCCTTGCCCAGACTATCCGAATCCTCTCACCAATTTCTGAGTGCTGGCTATTCGAAGTTTTTTCGTCGATTGCTCCATGACAGTGGCTTGACATTCGCAACGGAACTTCGAACCCCCCACGTTCAGATTCCGTGGAACATGATGTCGATCTTGCGTTCAGAAACTTTATGACCATAGCCTTGAGTCAAGCACTTTCCTCACGTTTCCAGGAACCGTGGCGCTCCGTGAAATTCGTCGTTACCAGAAATCGACCGAATTGCTGATCCGAAAGCTGCCCTTCCAGCGCCTTGTTCGTGAAATTGCGCAGGATTTCAAGACTGACCTCCGTTTCCAGTCGGCGGCTATCGGAGCCCTTCAGGAAGCTTCCGAAGCCTACTTGGTCGGTCTATTCGAAGACACCAATCTCTGCGCAATCCATGCCAAGCGTGTGACCATCATGCCCAAAGACATCCAATTGGCGCGTCGAATCCGTGGAGAAAGAGCCTAAACGTCCTGATGCGTAATGACCGTGAGCCGTACTGGCTCCCGTCAAGGTCAGATAATTCATGCATCTCTTCATCTATCATTTAGTCGTCGGTCTGTCATGGTGAAGTATGAGATCAGGAGCGAAAGCGAAGGTCATAGAGACGAAGAGGAAGACCGATGGAAAAATGAGTATGGATGTTTAGTTTTAACATTATTTCGAAAAGAAGAAAAAAAAAACTCCTTAGGATCTAGAGGCGTAGTTACTGCCACTCGGGTCATGGCCGATGACTCAAATTTAGGTAGATGCAGGCCAACACTTGGAAACTGGTGGCGACCCAAGAAGTTTCGAAGCTTGACCAGAGTATCCTGGGGATCGAGCAGATCTCCGTTCGTTGCTATAGACTCTGTGCCGAGTCTTTGAGATCCGGAACGCGAGTTCTGAATTTCTTCTGGGGTCCGCCAGCTCGATGATGAATTGTGTGCGAATCATAAACTACCAGCAAAACGAAGGATATGAATGACGTCTATGTAATTTAAATGAAATCGTGTAGCTCTGTAGCTCTGATGCTGCCTGAGAATCCGAAAAGTCATCGGGCTCACTGAAAGAAAAAAGAGATTGGAGAGCGCGAACTTTCAATCGTGAGAGCGCATACATTCGGTCGACTCCTGGCCCAAGCAGACATTGCATCTAACACAGCTACACTATTACTATTTCTACCGATACTGATGAAGACGTGTATCTAAAGCTAATAACATATTGGGAAAACGAAAAAAAAAACACGGAATTGGAAGCTGTCGGGAACTGATTGTACATAATTATCTGCTCAGGAATAGAGCAGATGCAAAAACTAGTAAAACCGTCGTCGATAAAAGTAAATAAACCGTACCACCACGACTCAGCTACGGTTCTTCTTTCTCATTGAGCAACCGATGTCATCGTGGTCGCTGTCGACACCAGTGCATAGTTGTGCAGCTGTGGTCTCGGCAGATTCCTCAGAGAACTTACCGAGCGAATTCTTTCGGTGCAGTGCGATCGGTTCTCTGCTGTAGGTTCTATGTTGGAACTTCTTAACAGACTCCCACTCAAACTCAAGGCAGCTCGATGCTTGATGGTGTTGATGATAAGGAATGGACCCCCCAGGTGAGTAACAGACACGTTCGCAATTGATCGATCGGTGCTCTGGCTTGGCTCGAACGTATTCCAGACAAACTCGGGAGTATCTCAATCGTTCAGAATCTGATTGTTGGCTCAAGTTCAGCGAGAGCTGGAGAAATCAAAATTGTTCAGCATTTGAACTGAGAGGATTTCGAAGAGGAAGATGTTCTCATGCATTCGCAAGAAGAAATCGAGGCAACAGCCTCGCGGTCCTTTCAACGCGCGATCGGGAGGAATTCCAATAGAAGGCTTCCCAGTATTGCGACCCCGAGAGAGAGAGAGAGAGAGAGAGAGAGAATGGCCGCCGAGCTCTTGGAGGCTCCACTGAGGCCCTTAGTTGGGAGGGTTAGTTCAAAAGAGCTTCCGACAGAAGTCTCGGTCCGCGCTCTAGCGACAACCTCATTTCGCAGCAACCGCTTCAGGAAAACGAACTTCGAGGCGATACTCCAAATAACTTCACTCAGAATCGCCTCCCGAATTCCCGGATGACAGCCATCCTCTGCTCTGATCGCCCTGATGTATAACTGTACCACCGGGCCCATTCAAAATCGCCCGCCACTGGAGACACTCGGCGCTTTTCCATGGGACACGCTATTTGCAGCGAAGACGAGTCTGGAAGAGGGTTTTTTCGATCGCTGAACTCAAAATCTGCTTCCGTTCTAATCAAAACGCATCAAACCACGGACCTAGGATGCGCAATTTTCTGGGGAACTCTTCGTGACGTGTTCCAACGTGGAGGGAAGTTGTGCCGGAAGTCGGTGCGAATCAGCAACGTTGTCTGGGTCAGCTGCAGTAGAAGCGCCAGCCAACACTCTATAGTTGCTGCAGCGGTGGAAGGCAACATCGACGTTTCGCCGGAACACCGAGGACGTTCTTTTCGAAGCTGAACAGCTTCAGCAACGATGGGATGTGAGTATGACTGCTTCGTACGTATCCTCAGATGCGTTTCAGAGAATTCGTTGGGAGATAAGCCGGTTGTCGGCAATTTTCTCGGAAGCTAGAACCGGTCAAGAAAACGTCTCACCGGTTCGGATAGATCTCACGGGGATTGTCACTCAAACTCAAGCTTCCTCACTCCGGGACTCCAACTTTCCATGGTCCGGAGCCGTTCGACCGGGATCGATCAGAACTTACGCTTTCTCATAGATGGGTTGCATCGCTTGAAGCGTCTTCCAGCATCAATATCTCAACCCCAGTGACGTGTCACCCGTGGGGACTTTCGCCTTACGGTTTTCATGTCTGAAGCTCCTGTCGAGCGCTATTCCCGGCTGTGGGATCCATTCACTGTAGAACTTGTGTCTTTCCACTGGAACTTGTTCCGGATGCTCCGAACCATTCCGATTGATCCTCCTGTTGATCAACTTGGAGCTTATCTGCTCGGACGATGCTCAGATGGAACAGAGCTTGTGGTTTCCGTTCGTTAACCGAATAACCCAAACACGAGGAGCTCTGACGCTCCAATAAGGACGGATATCATTCGAGTTTTGAATCTACGGTCCCGAATTTCCACTCGAACCTTTCTTCTTCTGATTGTCACAGAGGAAGGGAAACAGTCGTCGCGGGAACAGGTAGACGAGGAGCCTTAGGTTCACAATATTGTTTCCTCCGTTTCCCATGAAGGAGCTCAACCAAACTGCTCTAGTCGTCGGATCCCGAGAGTAAACCCTGTTTACCTTCTGTTGCAGTCAAATTCCTCGAAGTCATCAAGCCCTTCTGCGGCATCTTGCCGGAAGTGGCCAAACCCGAAAGAAAGGTGGGCACAGGATCGAGTCCCACGATGGACTCGCTCGGGTTTATGATGGATGCTCTGTATAATGATCTCCACCGATGAGAGATCGGTCAGAAGAGAACCCCACGCAGCTCCCAAATCCGTCTCACCTAACGGTTTCTTTTCTTCCGACGTAGATTCAATTCCGAGAAAAGGTCCTGTGGACAGCGATCACCCTCTTCATTTTCCTGGTATGCTGTCAGGTCCCGCTGTTCGGCATCATGTCTTCGGACTCGGCTGATCCGTTTTATTGGATGCGCGTTATTCTGGCCTCAAACAGAGGAACCCTCATGGAGCTCGGAATCTCGCCTATCGTCACTTCTGGACTCATCATGCAACTCCTCGCTGGCGCGAAACTCATCGAGGTTGGAGACACGCCGAAGGACCGAGCACTTTTCAACGGTGCTCAGAAACTATTCGGTATGGTCATCACGATCGGTCAGGCTATCGTGTACGTGATGACAGGAATGTACGGTGACCCGTACGATATCGGAGCCGGTGTTTGTTTCCTCATCATCATGCAACTGTTTGTGGCCGGTCTCATCGTGCTGTTGCTCGACGAACTTCTGCAGAAAGGATACGGTTTGGGCTCTGGTATCTCGTTGTTCATTGCTACGAACATATGTGAAACAATCGTCTGGAAGGCCTTCTCGCCATCGACAGTGAACACGGGACGAGGAACAGAGTTTGAAGGAGCGATCATCGCTCTGTTCCACTTGCTCGCCACTCGTACCGACAAGATCCGCGCTCTCCGTGAAGCTTTCTACCGACCGAACCTTCCCAACCTGATGAACCTCCTGGCGACTATCCTGGTCTTCGCGATCGTCATCTACTTCCAAGGATTCCGTGTCGATCTCCCGATCAAGAGCGCTCGTTACAGAGGACAGTACTCGTCTTACCCCATCAAATTGTTCTACACTTCCAACATCCCCATCATTCTCCAATCTGCTCTGGTGTCCAACTTGTACGTTATATCGCAAATGCTGTCGGTGAAGTTTGCCGGAAATTTCCTCGTCAACCTGCTCGGTGTTTGGTCTGATTCCGGTGCGGGTTACGGAGGGAGATCCTATCCGGTCGGTGGGCTCTGTTACTACCTATCGCCTCCAGAGAACCTCAGCTCAATCCTGTCGGATCCCATCCACGCTGTACTCTACATAGTCTTCATGCTCGGCTCGTGCGCCTTCTTCTCGAAGACGTGGATTGATGTGTCAGGCTCGTCAGCCAAGGACGTCGCCAAACAGCTGAAAGAGCAGCAAATGATCATGCGCGGTCACCGAGAAACGTCGATGATCCACGAGCTCAACAGATACATCCCAACTGCGGCCGCTTTCGGTGGACTCTGTATCGGAGCTCTTTCGGTTCTCGCTGACTTCCTGGGAGCCATCGGTTCCGGAACCGGAATCCTACTCGCTGTCACCATTATCTATCAGTACTTCGAGACGTTCGTCCGAGAACAAGGTGATATGGGAGGCATGTCGACATTGCTCTTCTAAATTATTTAGAGAAATTGAATGAATTTCGACGAATGAGATCATCAGACTGAGGAATCAGCCATGTGGACGCTGACAGAGATACAATGAGGTATGTTTACCAGTGAGCGTGAATGAGAAACGTTGTGAGCCCGTCACAACAGATCCACATCAATGCAAATACCGACGACAGAACGTCAACGTTCATAGGCGGCCTGATATAACTACCTGCTGCTGTATGTGTATAGAAACTTTTTATAAATAAAACGTGTATTACCCTTAAGTGAACGCCAGCACATCGAGGTTCTTTAGCTGTTGTGTGCTCTAACGAAGCCGCTCGCTTCGTGCTCCCGCTCTGAGCTTCATCGTCGGAACCGTGCGGACGACGGGAAGCACTCACACACTTCACCGACTGACTGAATTGTCGGCGCATTTCCGAACTCTCGAAGCACGTGCATGTGGTGTTCTCGGATTGTTCTGTTGTCCATGCTCGCGAGTGATGACGTTCCCCTCGGTCTTTTGCTGAAGATTGACGCAATCGAGCTGCATCCTTGCGAAACCATTTGCTGTTTGCTGAAGGCTTCTTCGGATCTCCAGGATGGACGTACTTTGCCCTCACTCGGAAATAAACCAATGCTCAATGCATGAAAATTGCACTATTTTGTCGAGCTTTTTATTATTCGAGAAACCGATTCGATGCTGGCTCCGTGGAGCATCCCGTGAAGATGCCACGGACAGCGAGGAGTGCCGAGTAGCACCAGAGAAATGTTCATCTACCTGCTCTTCTTTTGCTCTGGAGAGCATCCTATCGAGGTTCGCACCGATTTGCTCCGACTATCCAGCCACGGACTTCATGTCCCATCGCGCAACCTCTGGCTCTCCTCTGAAACAGCGGAACAATGTTCATATTCTTACCCCGTTCGGCTCCTTGACCTTGAACCCCTCAATTTAAGAGTCAATCGAGATGGTTCCGTGGAGTGATCCTTTATGAGAGTTTCAAACTGTTTCGCGGGCCGAATCTCACAACAACCAGCTGTACGGAATCGGGGAGCTCGTTAAAACAATGTGTCTCAATGGAAACTGCCAGCTGCTCGGCGGAGTGGCTTCCGTCTCGTCGAACTCTTTTTGACCGGGAAATTCTATTTGATGGACTCGACCGTCAACCCTTCCGGGTGACCTTCTCGGGAAGAACTGCCAGAAGCTACACGTATTCCACCGCGAACCCTGATTTGAGCAATGCTCCATCTTCGCCTGAAAATCTGATCCATCAGAGAAGAAATCCAATGATATTGTTTGTCGAATCCTGCATCCGCTGGTTGAGACGGAGCGCGTGTATTCGAGAGAGGTTTTTCAGTGCCGATACGCAATCGTTGTCCCATTCTTTCCCTTGATAACGTCGGCTTTAGTTTTACAATCAGCGGGAAATCGTGTGGCCTGAGCCTTGAAGAATGGAAGAACAGCAGTGAGCGTCCCTATGAAGTTTTCTTCCAGGAGCACCTCGGCTTCGTTCTCCTGACATCCGATCTCATCGATGTGCTCTGTCGGGAGTCCGAAAGCTCTCGCACCTGAGGCCGTCTCGGATGTCACGAATGAAGCCGCCGAGAATGAAGTTCAATAGAGGCTGTCGGAAAGATATGAAGCTCGCGAGACGGCGGAAGAAATGGACTATTCGTATTCCCGAGTCAATCATCTCGGTTAACAGAAACCAAAGGCTGCGGGAGCCCTGAATGATCTTGATATCGCTCTTGTGACTCGCGGAGCAGCCTTGGGATGCCCGTTGAGTCCAGCGCGCTCCGAAATTTAGACTTCTTTAGGAACGTGACTCGGTGCCGATGCAAGTTCTCACTTGTGGTGGAGTAAACAAGGAAACCCGGCGAGTCCTACGCGTTTGCGGTTCTGCGCTTGCGCCTCATGACAAATGCATGACTGAGTGACTGGTGGACTGGTTGGCTGGCTCCCTGACCGACTGAGGAGGCGGATCGGCCCAGAAGACGGACGTGCTTCTGCTCGAAGTAAATACTTGTTCTTTCTAGTGGTCGTAAGTGCGCTGGCTTCCCTCCCCTACACTGGGCTGGATGGCTGGCGAAGGGACCGCAACCAACTGACGCATAGACAGCAACTGAACCAGCCAGTTCGCCGGCAAGCCGTAGACAAAACGACCGACCGAACTGAGCCTTCTCTCCAACGACCGGAGCACGGTTGCTGCTTGCAGGGAAGCAGCCGCTTGTGGAAGGGGCCACCGTCCAGCACTGGTTCCAACCAAACTGTCTGCTGTGCCGTGATTTGGAAAGTGCGCCGCTCTCCTGAGATCGTGCCGCCCGCCCGCTCGGGAGCTGTCGTCCTGAGTGCGTTCATTCGCCGCGGAACCCTCGCGCCTCCTCCAACAGGAGGGCGCACACTCCGAGGCTATTCTCAGCCACCCGTGTATCTGTCTCGCCTGCTGCTCTGAGCTGCGCAAGTTGCTCGCCAGGAGAAGGCAGAAACTGTGAACATTTGTGTTTCCTGAACAGTTCAGGAGCATGGATTGATTGTGTTGACCGGTGAAGCGCAGAAAATTCACTAAACAGGGAGGCTAAACGCGACTGCCCCCCATAGAACTGCCGTATCCTCGTTGAGTGTATTTACACGGATACATTAAGGTGAAGGAGCGTCGAGGAGCGCCATGAAGTCGATCGCGGTGTTTCTGTTGGGCACCATCGTTGCTTCTCAAGGTGAGTTCAGGCGATGGCTGAAGCAATCGAATCCAGAGACTGGCGCGTTTACCGAGCTCGTCGCTCCGCTTTTAATGGTGGCACACTTCGTGTGCTAGCGCTTGGGTTTCGCCAAGCACCATCCTCGAGCGCATCCCATTTGACTCATTGCGGAAATGCCGCATGCGTCTTCTGGTGT
Organism: Phytoseiulus persimilis; assembly: GCA_037576195.1. Taxonomy (NCBI): domain Eukaryota; kingdom Metazoa; phylum Arthropoda; class Arachnida; order Mesostigmata; family Phytoseiidae; genus Phytoseiulus; species Phytoseiulus persimilis. The sequence goes on along the minus strand of CM075102.1, from coordinate 43,716,401 downwards.
CAGTATCATTGCCGCTCGCGAAGCTTACGACGACAGTGAAACATCTTTCACGCGAGTCCCCGCTGTAAGAGACGAATGCCTCTCTCTCTCCCTTGCTCGATGCTTGTGTCTTTGATTTTGGGTAAGGCGCCGGTAGATTGCTGGAGTTTCTAATGCCCGCGTTTCGCGCTCAGTGCCGCTTGGAGTACTGACACGCCACTGCCGTGACAAAAGTTGCCGATGGCATTCGCTGCAGAAGAAGAATAATATTTGTGCCGAGCGGTCCTTGGCGAGACCAGTTAGAGGATCTGCATAGGCAACGGTTTCGTTATAACAGCGAGAACTACACTGTCGGACGACCACCTCACAACAGCGGCAGCATCAACAGCAAGGGCTGCCGAACGGACAGCCGGCCACGCAGAAACAACAGCGGGAACGGGCGAACGTATAAAACACTGCGGGACGACGCCATGTGATATTTGGCCATATTTGGCTTCGTCGCTGACTTTTCTGATGAAGTGGCAGCAGCGTTCCGCACCACAGAGCGCTCTGCTGAGGTCGAAATTTGCGAGAGAGTCGATTTCCGGCGCGTTGCCACGTAATGCGCCCTATAAAATGTCTCCGAAGACGTTGTCATGCATGGGGTCAGCATTTTCGGGATGCAAAGATCGGTCTGTCTCGCGTCTCGCACACGTCTCTGTTGGATCTTTTCGCCGATGCGGCATCGGTCGACGTCGTTGGCGAAATGTTGTTCCAGGTCTATCCCAAGACAAACTCATGCGACCGGGCCGCTCAACGGATCACAAAGTTGCCGAAGTTGGACTTCCATAAAGCCCACACCGTGTCGTTTCCATCGGGGAAGTTCGTGGCAACGAGATACATCGAATGTGGAGTGGATGCATGGTACTTCTCGGAGCATTCTGGATAGGGTTCTAGAGTTTTCCATCGGATCCGAGGGACTGCGGCGCGATTGGATAATTAAACTGTTCTGTAAGCAGGAAGGGGCTGTTTTGCCTCCGTTCCCGAGAATGGACGGTGAATGATGATTGACGGTGACATAACCAGGTTCAGATTCGAAAGCAAGGGCCTGGATTTTCGCCCGCTCATAGCAGTTCCGAGCTCCGTTCAGGCATTCAATAATCACTGCAGCGGTAGATGCGTTTGTTCGACACGAAAACAAAACCACGCCTCCACAGAAGAGCCGGAGAATGTAATCGTGACGTCACATCACAGAAGCCGTCGTGGAAGGAGAGGTGTTCTTAGTCTGCGCTGCTGCCGCCTCCACTTCTCCAGGACGCCGAGTTGGAGGGTCGAATATTTCGAAGCCATGTTGCTCCTTCTGCTCATATTGTCCTGTGCGGTACGCCTCGAACAGGTGGAACGGGCTGCCACTGTTCCTGTGGAACGAATTCTCAAGTACTTGTTGAGAGCAGCTGGATGGCCCGAACTTGGAGAGTTTTCGTATCGGCGAGCCGAACTTCCATGAGGATGCCGAACGAATGAAACATTTCAAAGAGAACAGAAAAACGAAGTTTTGACCGCTGGGTTTCGAACCTTTTCAATCTTGCGGAGCAAGAGAAGTCGCAAGCTTTGCCGTGTCGATGAGTTCCCACTGGACGTGAGCTTTCCAAGTGAGGCATGAGCACCACACGATGCAACATTGGGTAAATTATCATTTTTGCGTTCAGCTTCCACTATGGAAATGTTCTCGGTTTCCGAGCGTGCTCCGGCCGCAATCAACGTCGCCTGCGATGAATATTGCCAGGGCTGCCCTCCGTCAAGGACATTGAAAGATTTCGACATGAGGCTGACGCAGAAGCCCTCCGCTTTGCCCTTACAGGTGTGAGGGAGCTGCTGCACAGATTGTTGATGCAGGTGCTATGACATATTTTTGATGGACAAGGATCGCTCGTTCGGCTGGGGTTTATCCAGCGCGTGGCTTGATCCCTCCAGACAACCTTTCAGAGCATAGCATGAACCTCGTCTCGGAGCGTGCACCGGGACGACGAGTGGACCTCGTCGAAGGAGATCCGGAACCTAATGCGTTCGCTGCTGAAATGCCCGAATTAAGCACAAATCGATCATCCCAGAACAGCTGCACTCTTGATTTATCCGCCGATCGCGCCTCTCCGGGGGGAGGTTTGAAGTTTCAATCGGAAATCGAATCCGCACAAAATCGACTCGATCCAGAGGTAGTCTCCCTATCTGCCGTTGTTGTTCCACAGAGCAGTCCTGTGTCAACCCGAGGGGAGCTCTCACTGTTCCTGGGGCGGCCGCTGTCCGACTTGATAATCGACCCAAGGTCGGTTTGTCTCATCGCCATAGTAACTCGTTGTAACTCAGCGAGCGCCAACCAGAGTCCTACGTCAATGTGTTGGAAACCAAACACCGGATCGCGCGAGGAGCCGAACTGCACAGCTGGAACGGTGCCTGCTCTGATTGAATCTCCCAAGTCCAAAACGTCCCGAAGGAGTGGAGCAGGGTTTCGAATTTCGTCGACTTTTCTGCGAGGTCCGAGCCACGCTCCGTCAGTGTGCTCTTCACAACTCGATCGTCAACGAGGCAGCCTGCTTTTCGACTCACTGCCCCTGCTTGCTGTAACTGGTTCGCTGGCGTTTCGGCAAGAAGCTTGCCAAAAAGCAGGAGAGCGGGCCATCCAGCCGGCCGAGTGAACCTAGTCTCCAGAGTTCGCGACCGAACACGCTTCAAAAGACGACTCAGGCCAGATGAGAGCACACTCACACAAGCGGACAAACATGCCAGACGAACGCGGAGACATCGCAGTACACCTCCGTCTTGGGGAGTTCCACCAGTCGGAAAATCGTTAAGTGGTTTATTCCGACCGCACGAAAAGAAAAAGAAGAACCAACCGCGCAAAAGAAACCGTTCTCTGTTTACTATCGTCGGAGTTCGCCTGTCCTGAGGACCTCTGAATACTCCCGCGCAAACAAAAGGCTCCCTCACCTTCTGGAACTCGGGACTGCCGCGATACCTCGCGACCAGCCCGGAGGATTTTGCGGCTCTTATTTTTCTTCATCGAGCCTCTCATCCTCTTGTTTCTGGAGAAACGAAGCGATGTGCTCCATAAACCGGCTCTGCATCCTGGGTCTGGAGTCGGAGGCGGTCAGTCCAGATCCGAGCTCAGTTACGGGTACTGGAACAGTATTCTTGACCGAGTCTTCGTTGCAGTTCTGTGTTTTGCAACGACAACAGGCTCAGCCAGGGTTCCGGACTCATAATGGGCGACCCTCGGAACAGGACAGATTGATTGTGCTGGCCATTCGTGCCCATACTCTGGTACGGTGTAACTCCGCTGGGCTCGGAGTAGACGTAGAGATCTCGAATTTCCCCGGACAATCAGTGCTAGTATGTGGAGGAGGGAGCCACGGAATAGCGATCTCCTGAGAGGAACAAACGAGCACTACAGATCCTCGGCGCGCAGTCGGAGAATGAGGCACAAAAAAAGAAACAAAATCCAGAGCGAGCTTTCAGCGAGAGATCCTCGGATTAAGAACGCGGTGACAGACCAGGGCTCGAGTTTGACCCGTCGGCTGAAGAATAGGATACGAGATAGTCCTCGGCGGCATGAAGACCGCCGCGTGGAGGTTCTGTAGACGTTGGCTTTCTGTGTATAATTCCGGAGTTTGAGAAGTCCCGTCACGTAGAGAGCGACCGCATCTCGGCTCATCCAGTCCCGCTATTGCCGGCAAACGGTCGGGAAGTGCCAGTTGCATAAATGATTACCAAGAATCATACTTGGAGAGAGAGAGTCACGCGACTTCGGTGCCGGCGGACTCAGTTCGATCGCACAGTTGCTCCGCGCAGGACGGATTCCCGCGGCCGTGGTTTGCGTCGTCGACAGCTTGCGGTCCTTATCTAATCTGAAGTTGTCCAGTTGCTCCTAGCCACCCGGTGCCCCCTTGCGAGCCCTTTGTCTGGGCGTAGCGGCCCCGGAGAGGATGCGAGGGGCGTGGATCTTCTTTCAGGCCCTCCGCTCGACAGACAGATGATCTGATTCCGAGTTAACGACTGCAGCCCGGTTGAACTTGCGCGAGCGGAGGTTGGGCGAGAGCACGGCAAACGTTGCTTCGCCCACGGCGATCCGAGCGAGAATGGGATTTAACGAGTAAACTTTGCGAGCCCTCATACAAGATCCTCCTTCTCGTAGTCGTCCTGTTCGGTCTCCTGTCGCATGCAGCAGGAAGCTCTTCGAGCGCGTCTTAGCAACGATGGCGTTCATCCTCGGTTGCTTTCTCCAGTTCACTCGAGTTCAGGTAGAGTTCAGCCATGAGCTTCGGGGGCTCTTTTAAACACTTCGGAACTCGCGCAGAGCCTCAAAACTCTGATCGAGTTCCGAACAATGAAGGACTCGCAGGGCGAGACTCAGCGCCATTGAGCTCCGGGAAACCTTCCCTAGGAAGACGAACACGAAAAGGTCCTAGAGATTTCGCTGCGCAGAGAGAACGCTGTGTTCAAGTAGGGCGGAAGCTGGACGCAAGAGGATATATCGGTTTCGGTGTCAGCCATCGCTCCGTTCGGGTCGAGAATTGCTATCTTCCGATAAATGACGTGTGATTTTATTCTTCACCTTGGCGACGCGAGGCTCACTCGGTGCCACTGGTTGTCAATTAGCGCTTCAAGCGATTCTCCGAGACCGGTTTGCTAACCACTGCGTTCATCTTCTTTCCGTCCAAATAACAGAACGGAATCAGTTCCTGGGAGCAGTCGCTTTTGGCATCGTCAAGTAGCTTGATCCCAGATTCGCGAAGAAAATCGTAGAGCTCGGTGGAGATCGGAGATGCTGAACAACCACTCGCCGACTCTCGGAACCAATCTCAGAGAACAGACCGGGGAAAAGCTCCGAAAGCGGGCGGCGAGCGAATATTCTCGAGGTGGAAACGGTTTCAGAGAGCGAGAGAGAAAGCTCCGGGAGTTTGTCTACGGAAACGCGAACTTTTCTCTTCTCGATGCGGTCAGCTATTGCCGTAATCATGTAGGGCTCTAATTCCGTTGGACAAGAAACAGACACCGCGAACAAACGACGGGAAAATCGGACGACCGGACGGAGCGACACACAATCCCACCGCCTCGGGAGGATGACAGACATGCGTCTCCAATGACGGAAATTCCGTTTTTAGCCTCACCAGTTCCGGAGCCAAGAGCTCGGTTTTTAGACTTGTGGCGGGATTCCGTTACGTTCGTTCGGTACAGCGCCCACGACTCCAATCCAAGATATTGTCGTCGACGACGACGATGTCGTTGATAGCGATGTATTGTACAAACAAAGTGGTTTGCTCTAATTTCGGTGTATGCATGCTGGCGGGTGCGGGTCAGCCCTTGTCGACAACAAGGAGTGCGAGCAAGAGGGAGGGAACTCCCGCGTACAGAGGAGACTTTCGTATTTATTCGTGAATGATAAACGAACGTGCGGAGGGAGAAGATGGAACAGACTAGAGTATACGGAGCAGGCTGTTTGCCTGAAATGCTGCGTCGCTGTTCGATGCGCTCCGTTGGTCTCGGTCGAGCTCGCGGCTGCCGTGCTCAAAACTCATGAAGTCGCGGGGTCGAGGGCCACGGGGACGCCAGAGCGGCCCTCGCTCAGTCTCGGGTGAGTCACGGGCTAGGATCTTACCCACGATTCCTCTTACCCACCGCCCCCCCCCCCCCCGTTCCACCAGTGACGACGACGACGACGGCGCCCGAGGCCGCGGCACTCACGGTCCAGAGCGGCACGTTCTCGGAGTCTTCCGGGCCGGGGGAAGCGAAAGAGACGAAGTCCCATGAGTTGCTTAAACGATCGGTTCGGAAAGAGTGAGTCTGTTGGCAAGCAGCACTTGATCCTAATTCCTTCGGGCGCTCTCCCGACGGGCTGCAACGCTGACAGCCCGGGGCCGCCGTCGGATTTTTATTAGAAAATGCAAAAATTCCCTGAACAGGGAGTGTTGTTTGACGCCCAGAGTTTCAGAGTTGTCTAGAGGTTAAAAAATTCCTAAACTCCCACAGCTCCCGCCGTCGCGAATTCTCTTTAATTTCAACGAGAGTGAAGTGATGTGATTAATTTTGAATATCATAGTCGTTCCACTTCCAACCTTATGCCGAGTTCCGTCTCACAGTGATGACCTTAGCCCGCGCAGAGGTAGAGGACCTGTGCGGCTGGCTCTTTCCGAGCTCAAACATCGAGAGCCTCGCGTGGATTGAAACTACAACGACTCGGAGTTCCCGGAGTTGAATGAGCTTTCTCGGGGCTCTTGTGGGCCCTCTCCCTCCGCTCTTCGCTTTCATCCCAGAGAGGCAAAGGAAAAACTGAGGTTTAGCGAGCGGACACTTCATCGCCATTGTGACAGGGGACAGTAGTCATAACTTACCATAATCCCTCGAGCAGCTGCTGGCGTGCAGATGTCCGGACGACTCGTTCGGAGGGCGAGTCAGCAAGAAGTCCGTTGTTACGATGGCCTGTAGTCCACAAATCCTGCGTTGTCGTCCGACATTAGTTCCCGTTTCAATCGCGGTTCGGCGACCCGAACATTCTCGTTCTCTGGAAGTTCCCGTCATTCTGGTCGAGCCGATCGGAATAAAGTCGCCGACATCGGCTCGAGTACGTGCGTGCGGCAGCGACACGTTCTTGCGATAAGATAGGACGTAAAGCCTGACCGGGTGACAGGGAGCAAGCAGCATTCAGAGCCAAATTTCCTCTCGGATTCACCTCGCTGTCGAGGTGGAAAAGCGGCACTCGAGCTCAACATCCAGAGAGAAGAGAAATAGAGACGGATCAACTCGGAGGTCGTTGTGAGCATTCGGAGGGTCTTGAATGAGTGTCGACGGAGGGAGAGGAACGCGAAAGTAACCGCGGCTCCCACAAGCCCGCGTTCGCCTCATCGACGAGGAAGTTTCGTACCGGACGACTAAGATGAACGAGGGCGTTTTGTGTTTGGTTGACAACAGACTGTCGTCTTTCCCTCCTCGAGACGAGGTCGCTGCCAAGCTGCGAAAGATTCCCCCCGGCTGATCTCTGTCGACTTCTTCGAATCAGACCCCGTCCGCGACCCTTCCGGCCGTCCCACCGCGGCCGACGAACGAATCACGTCACTGGGCGAAGAATTGAACGAAGTTGAAGGTTATGATTAGTCCGACTAACGCTACGTCCGGTTTTGGTTGTCATGACAAACTCGCTGTCAATGCGGCAACTTTTAATTAGCACCTCCTCAACGAACTCGATACCGGATGAAGCTCATCTACCCGCCGAGCCGTTCTTGGGCATCGTGCTCAGTCAGCGTCCGGGGAGCATCGTATCGTTTGACAGCATTTCTTGTCCTCGTGGACGTGTGTCTTGTTCCCAGGTCTTTCGCAGGGGTTCGTTGTTGACAATACCGAATTGATTCCGGCCAAAGCGGTTGTTGTAGCCGGGCGCCGACGACGGTGGCACGGAGCACTCCTACGAGCAATCGACCGACCGACCGACCGACCGACCGACCGACCGACCGACCGACCGACCGACCGACCGACCGACCGACCGCCGGCCAGACGAAAGAACACGGTATACCCCGGGAGGCCCCTATTGTAAAGGTTAACGCCAGCCAACAAAGACTTTCCGTTGCTTATAGGAAGCTAATGCGCACAACAAGTAAGCGATCTCAGGTTTCCTCAGGGGGAATCAGCTCTTTCCACATCCCCGGAATTGCGAGACGCTGCCAAGTATTTCCGTTGCTTGGCCGAGAGTAACCAGTCAAAGGACTGGGATTCGGTGGCGCTCGCATTGTGTGCCTTTTCTCTCCTCCAGCCGACCAACGGGGCCGATACATTTGAAACTTCAACGACTGAGCAACTACACGGGGGGGGGGAGGGGCACTCCGGCTGGTGCAAGATTTTCGCACAACAATGACACGACCGCGGTGGTCGGAACTGCCCTGCGGGCGTGGAGGATCGAGTCGGGGAGGGAACACTCCACAAACCTTTCCGCCGGACAATTAGGACGGAGGCGCTTTGTTTCATCGGTGTTTCTGAGGAAAGCCCGCGAACCGAGACAAACGAACAGCGATTCCCAACGCAGTCCGCCACAGCTGAGCGGCCGTCTGTATGACGCGTGAAGAGGCTCTTCGGAGCCGGTGGCGTGCCGGAAAACGAGGTGCCGAAGTCCCGGCACAGAACGACTCTCGAGAGTGTCATCGTGGAAGCTGCCGGAACGACCGACCCACCTACCTGCCTATCCAGGGAGATGATGACTCGTTTCATTGGGCATCCCGGTTCCTTGATCCCGTCTCAGAAAATGATTCCGTCTTTATCATAACAGAATTCCACTCACAAATCAGACGGGACGGACGGGAATCGAGTCGGTTCCCCGCGTCGGATCCATACGAGCACCGGCCGAGGTGGACTACAGCGGCTACGACTTAATGATGGCAGGGTGATCGAGAGGAAGAGAAAGCCGTTCGCGAACAGAAAGCGGATCGGGCATTTGTTGCCACGGCGATTCCCCAGTACATATATCGGTTTGCAATGTGCCGGCGAGGAGCCGGAACGAATTGGCCGCCGCCCGGACCGGGCCGTGGACCAGGTAACCGGTGAATGATGTGCCGGCTTGAATGAACCCAGCGATAGAGGGAGCCCAGCGGAGGTGACTCCCGCTGCAACTCTCACAAGACTCTTACGCACGCCTGCCAGCTCCCCGGCTGAGCTCACTCGCAAAACGACTGACTGCTCGCGGATGAGAAGCGCTAGCATGGGAATTTGGAAGGCGTAATAAAAAAAGAGCAATGGTAACGCGACGGCGGGGAGCTTCTCGGATGGCTGATATGGATGACTGCTCAGGGATTTGTAACTGCATCATCGGGGAGAGCGAAGTCACGAATTGAGGCTCGAAGCCTCGCTCATCAGGAAACCATATCGTGGGGTTCGGTGTCGAATGCGTTCTACATCGCCTACATTTCAACGAAGAAGGTGCCGTTGAATTGCACGGTGGCATGGACAACGACCGCGCGACGCCGTGCCGTTTCACACTCACCGAGCGCCTCTCTCCATCGTCGACATAAGTGTCGTCTCCGAGCGCAGTACGTTGCAGACAGGGAAACTTGGCCTAGCGAATATCATGGTCGATCTGGGACGAGACATTGTCTATTGCCCGTATCTAGTCGAAACGGCACGAGACGCGGCTCGCTCTGTTGGACAGCAAGTGCTCGTTGTGTTGATATTGTAGTAGTTGTTGTTGACGGCGGTGGCGGCAACCGTCGTTCTTCGAGGAACGGTTCCTCGGAAGGCGCTTGGGGCCGTGGCGGAGGACCCTGCGGCCAGGGCCTCACATCTCCTCGAGAAAAGTGGAGATGTCTCCGTGGATGCGTTTCCTCTTGGTCCTGTTCCGCGAGGATTGTCTCTCGGCCACCACCATATCTGTCCTGTGGCATGGGGCGAAGACGACGAAAAAGAGTAACTGAGCCACCGCAATTCGCGCCCGGCCTAATCTTCTCTCCGCAGTGTCTTGCCACTATTAGCTTTGGCTGTAGGCTGGCTTTTTTTTTCGGTACAGTCACCCTCCTCGCCAGGACTGCTTAGTAGTGTTCCCCCATGGTGTTTCGGCGGCGGACCAAACCAAGCACAGCCGAGTGGAGCTGCCTACGCGCAGACGACGGAAGGCCTTCGGTACTCTTTAGCTTCGCCATGTGGGTAATGGCAGATGGCTCGTTCCACTGCTGACTGCATTAGGGACGTCTTTCTCTCTCAATCTTTTTTGCGCGCTCTCTCGCCGTGCTGTTTGCCCTTCTTTGCGATGTCCAACCGAAGTGGGAGCCGGGCAGTGACCATTAATCGTTTGCGTTGCCGCCGTCGTCCTCGTCGCTCCCGCCGCGGCGTTGTTGCTGCTCCCGTGGCTGTTCAACAGAACGGATGACCTTTCGAATGGATGCGATCTTCTCCGACACATCGGTTCTCACATCCTGAGAGCGAGCCACCCCCGGTTCACAGCGCGGCCTATCGAGTCGAATCTCCGAGTTAAGGAACGGAGCAACTTGGTGGCTCCCCTGAAGTATGCCGGTCGGTGTTGGCCGCGCGTCATTTGGTTTCGGCCAAGCGCTCCCCAGGGATACCGGCATCGTTCTCTGCTTCCGTCCCAGCCGACCTTCTCGGAGTGGATCTTCAGAGCTCACGAGCCGCCCAGTTTGTTGTTTCTGTCGTCTCCGAATTCCTTCTCTCCTCTCGAATAGCTCATTCCCTCTGAGCCGAATGTAAACAAACATTTATGTGTCTGTTGGCTGTGGAGGCGCGCGGCAAAATGTGGGAGAGTGCCGTGCCTCCGGGTACTGAGGTTGATTTACGACTCGTCGTGGGACGATTCCTCGCAACCACTCCGAATTTCGGTTACGTGGGAAGCGGTCGAAGCATCGGTGGCGACGACAGCGAGAACGTTTCCCGAGGATCCCGTTCGATATCGACGTCTCCTGACGGCGGAGCCCTCTCGGGAAACTCGTCGTACTGAGGGAAAAAGCAGTAAAACACAGCTCTCCTTGTGAATTTCCGTCCGCTCCCGCCTGTGGTAACCTCGTCCCGACGCCAGGCCAGTGGATCGGTTTTCCCCGACCCGGCCGGAGCGCTCTCCTCACGAATGTGACAATTATCGCATCATTAGCGGCGCACTTTCCCTGATCATGAGAGCTTGTTTACAAGTTCTGCAGTCGTCGTGTTCGACCAGCAGGAATATATCCTCCGGCGGTTGGTCCACTCGGGAGAGGGGAAAAAGCGAGAGGATAGAAAAGAGGCGGCTGTCATGGACGCTTCAACGGCTGCGGGAGTATAATCAACGTGCCGAGCTCGTCATCAGCTGAGGGTCGATCAAGGAGAAGGGGACGCCTATGGAAAACGGAGTATATTGACAGCAGACCGCCTTGGCCACTCTGGAATCACGTATCTGCTTGTGGGGCGAGAACGAAGGGCGGCGAGCGTTTCATTTATTCCTTCCCTCGCTCCATTCGTTAGCTGTGAGGCTCAGTGACGTCGAGCAGTATTCGAATGAACGACTTGACCTTGCCCCATTTCCCGCGTGGCCTCCTCAGCGCTTTTCTCTTAATAGCGTGGACGTCAACGGTGACGCCTTGAGGCTCGACATAAGAACCGGAATGTGAGGTTCCCGCTTCGAAGCATCGAATGAATTGGAGCGCTTGAGTATCCTCGACCGAAACACTTCGGCAGGATTCAACCAGGAACCACTCGGAGGTGTGTCCAGTTGTTGGGTGGAGTTCAGTAAAGGTACGATGTCCAGCTTTCGTGCTGGTTTGCCGCCTTGCCGCTTGTTTGATAGGAGTTCGCACACGAGTTCTTCGCCTCCTGCCCCGACAGCGGCGGAGTGCTCACAACGTACCACATGTTCCAGCCACCGTGACCTTGAAGCTTGCCCCGATCCAACGACCCCCGTTCTCCGGGTCGGCAACCTCCGCCACAGCCACCTCGATGGCGAACGTCTCACGACCGCGCAGCTCATGAAAGATTGAGAAAAATACCCAAACATATCAACGAAGCACTACTGCGCGGAACGAGTATTTGTATCGCACACGCGCTCGCCCAGCCAAAGCCCGGGCGCTTGGGCGTGAACATCGTCGCCGGGCAAACCTTCCGATCCCTGGGAAATCGGTTGGCAATATTTCAGAACGCTTGCTGTTGATTGGAATCCTGCAACGAAAACTGCGCCGCCTCCATCAAAGGTCGCGAATCCAATGCCGGGTCGACTCTGTTCTCCGGCGATTGGATCTGGCGCAGCAGTAGGCGATAGGGGGGCACGCGAACGAGTTTAGCTCACGAGCGAGTGGAGGATAGGTCGTGCTCGAGCCGACTGGGAACCAAGCGACTGATTCTAGAATAGCTTTCGACCTCGGTTCGGAGCTCTTCTCCCAAGAATAATGCTCACCCTTTCTCACGGTCCTTCTCCAGCTCATCTTTTCAAGAACTAATTGGGTTCGTTCGTTGAGAGGCTGTCGGGCTTGATGTTCGTTATTCGAAGCACAGCGGTCCACTCGAAATTCTCTCCATCGCTGACACGCTATCGTTCTCTCCACTCGAACGGAATTGAGAGCAAATAAATCGCTGCTCCCACGAACGTGTCGTCGAGCATTTTGCAGAGATTTGCATATGTTGTCCTCTTCTTCCCGTAAGGTGCGTGAACGTCGTCGAAGCTGTTCGTACTCCGCTTGTCGTAAACTTTTCGCGAGCGGAATGTTATTCTCGAACGGCGGCCTTCTCCCAAGGCTGCTGTAGTGACACATTCTACCTGCGGCAACGACCGCGAGATCCTTGGCCGTTTTCCGTTCCGTAGATGTCTCGTGAGCTTAACTCGACTTGGAACTACCGTTGAACTTCACCCTCGATTCGAAAGTCCCGAGTTACTGGCGCTCTGCCGTCATTTCCTCAATTCGGTCCTGCGGAACCGCTGCCGGGTCTCTGGGCCTGTTGTTGCCACCGCGGTCGGCTCCCATGAAGGCAGTGTTCCTATTCCGGTATTCTATTGGCGTTGGTCGAGTGAGAAAATTCGAAAAATCGCCAGGGGAGGGGAGGGGGGAGGGAACTCTGCTCAGTGGCGAAGCGGCCAGGCTCGGTCCTGGCGAGTCGGTCGTCGAGAGAATTCGCGGGAGAGCTCGCAGGAAGGCAAAGGCAGGCGGTTCATCGGAAGCCGTCTCGATAGACCGACGCTTGCCTCTTTCTCCAATCGACCCAAGAGACGATATTGAATTCCAAGTCGATCAACAGGCAACCAGGGACTCGCTCACCTGGTAATGGTGGTATCGACGGCAGGGGCGCTGATGGCTATTCTCTATATTCAGCCCTCCTTAGAGTTTATGATCGGAAAGCCGTGATTACCAGTGCAGCCGCACAGGAGTCGACTCTTTCCGTCGGGTCGTCGTACAATCGAACCCCTGGTGGAATGACAGGAAGAAATGCTGTTCGCGGAGCCCTTTCAAGAGTCGTTGTTTGCGACCTCCCCTTTCGGAAAGCCCACTTTCTCGGCGACGTTTCCGGACGGTGTCGACCGACGGCCTCGCCGTCGACGGCGAATGCATCAACAACGCACCGAACGAATACATATTCATTGAAATCGAGAATTTGCATAATCTTCAATAACTTTGCTCACCGAGCGGAACAGCTGCGTATTCTTCGTACTTTTCATCGCGCTCATCTCCGGTCGAGAGCTCCGGAGCCGATTCCGCACGTCTCGAAAGCTGGCTGTGCGGAGACGAAAAGAGTCAATCAAGCAGATTCTGTTGACAGAGCGATGAGTCCATCTGATTGATGGTTTGGAACTAATGAACTTTATCCGGACTTGAGGGCCCTATTGGCGGCCATCCAAATAGCTTTCCACCGGCTTTCAAACGATGGGAACGAACCCGGTCGGAACCTTTCAATTTTCCGCCGAGTCACATTGGATGTGACCGAGCTAGAACAGACTCGGCCCACCTAGATATTTTTCGTCCAATTCGATCCCACTGGAGTAATGTTTCTCGTTTCACAGGTGAGTTCCCCCTGAATGCATCGGGACAGGAGTCTCGAATCGATCTGGGTAACGAATTTGCTTGTCTATGTTTCTGGTCGAGCTCCCTCATCGTATCTTCTGGAATTGGAATTGGCGCATACTTCGTGCCTTCCGGCAGAGGGCTGTGCTGTGCACGTGCGTAGCTATCGCATGCAACGTTCAGGAGGATGAAAGGTGAACCATTCCGAGAAACACGCAGCCATCAAGTGTTCGCTACGGTATTGCGCGAAAGGTTCTCCAGTGTGGTATGCCAAGACGTGCCCAGACCCTGGTAAAGCACGCAGCCCGTTCGGGAGGAAGAAACGCGACGACGGCCGATCGGCAGGCAGGCCGGCCGGCAGCCTCCATCGATTTATTCAACTGCAGCTCGAGGGAAGCAACTCTTGAGAATGAACTTTCCGGTCGAGTCGGTTTTGTCGGGGGTTTCCTTTTTTTGCGGCTGCGGCGCCACGACGTATCATGTGTTTTCTTTTGCGAAGTCCAGTAATTGAAAGCTGTGCGGGACGACGCAACGGTCACCGCCAAGAGTACAGAAGAACACAGAGGCAAAGGAATAGCGGGACGGCAAGAACGAGCCGGAGTCGACCAGGCTGGCCGACCGGACCTTTTTGGACTCGCAGCAGAAGGGCAAGAAAAACAAAACGAGATAGCGAACCAAATCAGAGAAGCGGCAGGACGCGGAAAAAACGTTCTAAGAAGCTTACACTTCTCCGTTGTACCTTCGAGACTGATATGAAACTCCGCTCGGACCCGCTCCCCTTTGTCAGCCCTTATTTCAGTTATTTTGGGTCATGCTCGAGTTTTTAATCATCTCACGTCACTTTGATAGCATTCCGCGATAGCTTTCCCCGAAGTTTCCGGGGAAGGGAGGGGTGGGGGGTGTTGACATCAAGGAGACCACGAGGCCCTCGAGACCATCATCATTGGTATGTAGTCATTATTCATGAACTCGAGAACACACCTCCTGAGTCGTCAAATACGGCACGCGCTACTTACCGGGTGTCTCCGCCTTCCCCCAGGAGCTAGTACTCGCGGCCGCTCAGCAGAGTCGCGGGAACGTTCGCGAGCTTGGTACAGATGAAACCCATCGTGGAGTCTTGAGACGATGTTCTCATGGGCGGCATTTCTGAACTACCCGGGCCGAGTCAGAGCGAATGTACTTGAAGAGTGTCTCGTCCGGAATTGGACCACTTTCAGGTATGCTGCAAGAATGTTGCTCCGCTTCCCAAGGAGAAGCCAGAGCGTGACGCAAAAGTGGATGAAAGTTTTTATTGCGACACTTCTCAGTGTTCTCCTCTCTTTTGTCTTTCTTTCCAAAAGCGCGGACAGACAGCCGAGGGTCGGTTTCACCGTGCTCGGAAGAAAGCCACTCTGGCTCGTTTCTGTGTGTTTGATAATGGTCTCCCTTGAGGTCGCATTTGGTTGCTTGCAGCGAGGTCAAGGTTCCTCGCTGTCGCGAATTTTCTCTCTCTCCCCCCCCCTCCCGGTTACCGAAGCGACCGCCTGAGCGAGCGGCCGACCGCCTCCTGAGTTGACGGCGAAAAAGGCTCAAACCCCTAAGGTCCACGACTGTTCTAGAATTCCGAACGGATCCTTTGGACCTCCACTCAGATTCAATGGGACAACTCAAACGTCTTTCTCTCGCTTCCCGAGTTCGTTCTCTAATGCACTGTCCAGTTTAATGACATTCAGCGGCCTCCTGTTTGACAGTTCCATGACATCTGAGACCGCGGCGAAATTTGAGCGCCTGAAACGTGTCAGGGCTTTGCAAAAATCTTTGATCTTGGGGAAAACATGCGGCTTCCTCATTACCATTTATGAGTTCACTGGGTTCAAAGGGACGCTGAGGCGCTCTCCGAGATGCGGTTATGTTAGATCACCTGAGACAAAGGAGCGTCGTGGCGCTCAGGGTTCGAGAGGATGCTTTTCCGCTGTTATTAAGGATATCTTTGAAAGAGTGCAGTATTGGACCGTTTCGCGGGAAAGAGGCTCAGGACAAAGCGGAAGACGTCCTTCTCAGGAGTCTTCGAGGTTTCTTGCGATGCTCTCTGCGAACCAATTTAAGGACAGACATAACCCGTCCACTCTTCCCGTTTCTGTCCAGGTCTATTACGACTGGGTTGTGGCGTTTACAGCCTTCCGAATGTATTTTACGATTATTATTGTAAGAGATGGGGCTCGGTGGTTGACTAGTTCACAAAGTGCTCCTCCCGTCCAGGCGGTGAGCTCAGTAATAGCTGGGGAGATTCGTCCGAGCGGTTGCGAGAGCAGAATGGTTAACCTGCGCGCACTGTTGCGTTTTCGCGGTAGTGGTGTGGCTCCAGAATGAGAGAGACCTCAGCGACACATGGCGAGCGCTCGCGACGACAGACACCCGGCAACAAGGGGGCTTATACAAAGCCTCTGGAAAAGAGGGAGAAGAGCCTCCTCTGAGACTCCTGTTAGGGCCGGTTCGAGGCATGTTCTGTGCTCGCTTGGCTCGCCTCGCAGTTTGCGTCCCTCGCCATGCACGAAATTCCGCAGATCGGATCGCGAGGTTTGAGTTACTCCCGTTTTTTTTTGCTCGGAGTGCACAGCATCTCGCTAGGACTTTGCTCTGTATCGCCATTGCGCGCAGAAAAAACAGTGGAGCCATGAAGAATATGACATCCGTCCCGTAATGAGAACGCAGGGGAACAGAGGAACCCGTCAGCTCCACGGCGGAGGAACGCACGACCGACTATTTTTCAAAACGGCCTCAACTTGCCGTCCTGCGTGAATCTGGTCGAACCGCGGCATCTGACTCATTCGGGCAGAGTTGACGCCAGGGAACTGCTGGAGTCTTCATGTTCGGATCATTCCGTTCTGGCCCCGGGGGTGCACGGAGCCTTGCGGGAGCCGAGAAGTTTGCCTTGACGGAACGAGTGCGTGCTCGTGCAGATGAGCATCATCGTCATCACCGTTACCCCGTATTCAAGCCGATGCGAACAAAAGCCCTCAAGAGCGGAAGGCGAGCCTCGCAGCAAACAGGATCAACGTCGACGGGCAGCGAAGCAAGTTAGCCGACCGGTCATCTGGGTCGTTATTTGCCTAGAGGATTAACGATGCCGCGGCTTCCCAACCACTGATTCCGCCGGCGTGGGAGTTCCCACAGCACGCGGCGACATACCGAACGAAGCGATCTCCCGAGTTTCGCCTCAGAGTTTTGCCCCGAGTTGCCCGACAAATCGAGACTTCGGAAGTCCCCGCATCCCGGGAGAGGGGAACGCAAGGTTGAATGTCGGGGAATAGGACAATTTTAAGCTCCTTCGAAGAGCTATGGGCTCAAAACGGAATGAGGAGGAGGGAACTTTCCGCCGACCGCGTGAACATCTCATTCTCGACGGGAAGTTCCGCCGGGGAAAAACAGGGTTGGAAGGAGGTGAGTCATCGAACGGCTAAAAATAAGGCTCCGAGAGCCCCCGCTCCTGAGAGCCGAACTGTCGACCCCAATCAGATGACGAAAGGCGATCACAGTGGACGCTCGCCGCCTATGGGGACACGCTATGCAAGGTTCAGTCCTCTCCTGCAAGTTCGAGCAGCAACCAATCTCATATCGGGTCGGAAGTTTGTTCAGAGTGTTGGAAGGAGCCAACATGAGAGCAGCAAAGCGCATTTTGATCGTAATAAGATCAGCGAACGGATGCTTTGTTTGACGGGCCCTGGGCCTGTGGGGACAGCCTGCGAACTCCTGAGTGGATCCCTCGATTCTTCACTTCGCGTGCGGCGCCCCGATTCCTCCTCTGCTCCCGAGTGGCTTCTGGCTCCGCGGCACCTCCTCCACCCTCTCGAGACCTTCGCAGTTTTCCTTCGGGAGATTTCCAGGTTCGCTTTTCCTGTGCGCCTTTCGGAAAACAGGTTTTCAGTTGGTCTCTCCAGTTCCTCCGACCCCCAACCAATGCACCGGCTCCCTGGGATTGCGCCTGGATGCGACTTCGAAAGCATTCGCTGGCCATTGCGTCCCTCGTTTCCGATGGCCCGCTTGATTTGCCCTCGCTGGATGAGTTGCGCGAGCCAGCCCTCGGTCGCCTTTCCACGTTGTGCTCAAGGTGCGAGCTGACCGTAACTCACTCTGCTCGGAGGCGTTCACTCGCGACGTGAGACCCAGCTCGTCGCTTCGCGGAATGACCGAGTGTAATGGTTGAACACGCGCCCGAATCAAGCTGTCCCCATGTTTTCAACAGCCATTAACGTCGGTGGGGATCGTTGCGCTTTCATTGGAGCCGTTTCTTCCTTTCCTCGAATCAAGGCTCTCGCCAGCTCGGCTCTCACCGTCGTCGCCTCTGTCTCGGTTCTAGTGAAGAAGTTCTAATTTACAACTTTCCCCTTCATCGACCCAGCTGATAACGATCTTCGCGAGCCAATCTCCCGTCGGGAAGCTGCTCAGAGGTTTCGATCGAGGCTCTCCCGGAACGGAGAAACATTGTTGGAGGCACCTCTGTCTTCCTTGTTGCCGCGCTGGCTGAAAGGTCGCTGGCGTTGAGATTTTTTTCCTTCGTTTCTTTAGCCGCCCAGCCGGCCGTGAAACAAGTTGGAAGTTGTACTCGGGCACGGCCAGCCAGTACAGGTAACTGTCGTCTGTCCCACGTATGTGGAAGTTCATTAGGGAAGCTTCATAAATTGTCGAAACTGATGGTGTAACAGTTGCACGAAATTCTCAGAGTGTTGCTGCACGCCCGCCAGTCCACTCCGCTGCGAAGTGGCAGCGACGGCCTGTTTGCTCTTCGCAGCTCGCTCGGCGCCTCGGTCACCAGTGAAAGCGACGACGATGGCGGCGACACAACCGTGGCGAGCACAAACGCGTAATTACGTCTTTTCAGCCTAATGAAATCCCAGATGCACGGAAAACGTTGCCAATGTCGACACTCGGGCCTCATTCTGGCCTTACAGCTGATAACGGCAACAGCACGTGCCAGCTCCTACGAAGGTGAACCCGGGAGACCAACGAGCGAGTCGAGAACGAAGCGGGGCCAGAAATGACGGGCAAAAGAACTTCTTCAGAGGGGGGAGTGAAAGGTCGAGGCCATCCCCGAGGTGCCGCGGCCGCTGCCCTGGTCGTTCAGCCATTATCGCTACGTGGATCGCGCCGAGGAGGTCAATATGCGCCGCCTGCGGTGCTACGCTCGGCGACGCGGGTGCCAAACGCCGGCCGGCGCCGCGACCGCTAAACTAACAGCTCCGTTATCGCTATGGACTTGGAGCCGCTCTCTAAGCCCACGGAGCTTCGAGTCGCCTGCTTTGTCGTCTGCTTGGTGGCCCACTACAATCGGCGTGCGCCTCAACGGCGCAAATATTTGAGAACCTGCGTTGAGGCACCCAGGCCGAGACTCGTCCGAACTTATCAGGGGGCCAAACATTTATTTCGGAATCCCTCCGACTCGCATCGTGGCCTCAAGCGCGACAGCCTCAGAAGCGAACCGGGTTTGGACTCCTCAACGGTTCTCTCATCTAACAGTCGCCGATGGTTGTCCGACCCGGCCGATCACTTCTCTCCTGATCACACCGGGAGGTCACGCGCTCAAGTCTACACATTCAAGTCTTGAAGCGTTGTGGTGTTGGAAGCTCGGCGACGAAGTCCATGAGACCCAAGATAACAGTCGAGGACAGTTCTCGAAGGTGGTTACGACCACAGGCGAGTTGCCGCTCCGATTCGAGTTTGCTCAAGTTTTGTTCGAGGTGGCTTTCGAGCCGCATGGAAACGACAGCTCTTTGATACGATAATGTGGTGAACAAGCGTCGTCGAACATCCTGTCAAGATAAGGTTGAGACTCCGTCCGGGAAATCAATTGAACGGGTGGCGTGCTCGCAGCCAGGGTTGCTGGACCTCTGCGCGGGGAAAGAAATTTTCATCAATATTTGTTCGCGCGGACTCACGCGCCGTAAATAACTATTTTCACAAATCCGGCCCCGACAAGCCAGATCAACCGGGACGAAATCGAAGCACGGATTGGTGGCAGGAACGAGGCGAGCGCTCACGCACGGAAGCACTTAAGCCGATTACGTATGAGGACTCCCGAGTAATGAGTCGGGTTAGGAGCGCCCGACTACAAGCTGCGAGGCTTCCGCTGGAGCTAATTTATCGAACGGAACATCATTCCAAACGCGTGCATTGACAGCCTCATTCCGCGGGCACGGAGGAATTATGCGCGCCATTCTGCCCGCCCGAGTCGGCTCGAACAAAATCCACATCTCGATGATCTCGTATGAAAATTGCAACACCGAGGAACAACTCCGCTACTTCTCCGGGCTGACGTGAGGAGGGAAGTCAGCATGTCGACAGCGAGTCGTCGGCGACAGCCTTGGACGTTTCCAATGATATTCGGGCGAACGGAGGGAGCGGGTCTCCCATCCCGCCCAGAAGTGGCGAAAGCAATCTTTGTTCATCTCCAGGCTGCACTTTGCAGCACTTGTTTGCTCTCGGGCTGGAGCCTGCCCGCTCCAGCCACAACCCTCCGCTCAGTTGTGAAGTCGCGCCGACCGAGCACAGGAATCTTTCCAGCCAGCGCCACCTGGATTTTTCGTTCACCAGGGGGATGCTCTGTAATATGTGTGTGCGAGTGAGGACCGAAACAAGAGAACTCGAGGACGAACATGCAGAGCGTGAATCGGTCCTCGTTTTCCTGCGCCTTGTTCTCCGCCTGCATCTTCGTTGCGACCTCGATGAGGCAAAAAAAACTGCTCCTGGAATCGAGCCTTGGAGCTCGCCGTCAGCGGCCGCGATGGGATTTGCGTCGCGCGCAGCAGAGGAGTTCGCGATTGAACAAGAATTTCCTGCCGTCCGATTCTGGGATAATATCCGTGCGAGGATTTCTGTGATCACTGCTCGAATTCCTCCACAACTCGCTCTCGGAGATGCCTTTACGGAGCCATTCGATCAACCCGAGCTTCTTCCACCACAAACAGGGGAACGAGAATGTCGGCTCCAAAACCGCCGAGCTCATGTTCCGTCTGGAGTTCCAAGATCCGGAGGAAGAAGGATCCTGCAGATCTTGGAAACTCGAACAGGCCAGCGAGGAGATACGCTCCGAGGCGCCCCTGTAGCCCTGATGGCGTGCCGACCACGGGTCCTGGTGCTTGCTGCAGAGGAGCGCCATGCCGAGGGTGGATTCAGCCTATGAAGATAACTTCGCTGGATAGGAGGCTTGTGTGGCTGCAAGCACGACAGGAGAAGGGACAGCACCGGGTTACCTATGCAGAACCATGAGTTGTTGTTGACGTCGGCCTCGAGTGGAGGGGGACGACGATGGTGAACAGAGCATTGGATCCGTTTCACCCAGGCCAACAATAGAGACGTCCGACCACAGGCTTCATTCTTTCTTAAGTTAATTAAGAGATGAATATTTCACCGTTATCATTGCAGCTGAGATGCTCGGTGGGTCGTTCGCTCGCTGGTTTTCCCGCTCAGCCCGTTCGTCGGATGCGACGTCGCTCGTGTGGCTGCTGCCTCCGAACATACAATCAGAACGACTCATCTCAGATGTTCAGCACGCTGAGGTGGTTTTGGACGCACACGCGTGTGCCTCCGTGCTTCGCAATGATCGACGATTCCCAAGGTCGAATGTGAGGTGTCTCGCCGTCGGGAACGGCGCTCCGAGCAGAAGAGAGTTCGTCGCAACACTTGCGTCACCGGAATGAAGTTCTTCCGACGCGGTTGCAACGAACTCGTTGGAGTTTTTCAATCGAAGACCGTCTGCGTGCCGAACTCGGCCCGTTCACTGCACGAGGCTTGGACCTAGATTCTTGTCCGCATTCTACAGAGAGAATCACAAGGACTGGTCCGACTTGTACTCCCCGCGTTCCGTCGAGTTCAGGGGGAACAGGGTCGCTGAGTAGAGTTGAAACAACAAGCTTCTGATACCGGTATCCTCCACCTCGGCTTGGCTCGGCTGCTGGCGGTCCGGCCTCCGAGAAGCTCTCCAACGCGGCATGCCTGGCACACAGGACGGGTTGTTTACTGTGCGGGAATTGCCGCGGGACGGCTTCAAGGAAACAGTGTTTGAATTCAATAATACGGGTTGATTCCCCCAATGAAAGTCTGCATACGGACCACACAGGATCGAAGCTCTCATCCCGTGTTTAGGGTTACGGTGACGCGATGAGACTGAGACCGTAATGAAATTACGGCGCCGTAATTCCATGTGGGCTGCGGGGAGTACGGGTGCTACGCCAGCCCTGAGCGAGCTTTAAACTGTCACGTTACGAACGTCCGAAGCATCGTCATTGGCGGGTAAACCACTCTCGAATCCCACAAAAAAACGGCTGGAAGCGCGAGCACCCCCTGCCGCCGTAATCCAATTACGATACTCGATCGCGTAATGAGGGATGGAGGGTCTACTCGGAATCGTTCGCTGATCATCGAATCAACACCAGAAACTCTGAAGCACGACGGAATGAACGCTTTAGGTTTTGCGGACTCTCTGTTTTCGGCTGAACCTCTCAGCCAGCCCTCAGGAGTGTCCCGGATTCACCTTTCGGTATTGCTTCAGTAACACTCCCTATCGCCTCGCAAATCCCATTGCGGGCGGTGGGCTTGGGTCTTAAGATGGTTCAGATTTAATTCTGATATAAATTAAATCCTCTTTTTACCACATAAGGTTTTGCGGACTGTACCCAATCAAAAATACCCTCTCCGGTTTACGTCACGGCCTTGGCACCGCCTTGATGGCGTTGCGTCGGCCTCCGGCGTCCTATGACCTCTCCAAATCGTGTGTAGGGTTCACACGCCGGCTTCAACGTAGCGGACGGCGTTGCGGATCCGCGAGTATAGAACTATCAGTGCATGTAATGGAAATATGAACTCCCAGCGATAGCGGAGTATCCGCGGGGCGAGAAAAAACACATGATGCATGTCCTACGAGTTTGCCCGGATAAACGAGCTTATGTTCGAGCAGCTTGTTGTCGGATGAGCGAGAGGAATCGCGTCAATCGCGGACGCAGACGGGACAGCGATCTATTCACTCCTTTACGAAATCGAGCCGGGTGATGAATGACGACTCGCGGAGCGTCGGCTCGAGTGGAAGGTTGCTCCAAGGGAGGAGCCAGACGGCGGGGCATGTCACATGAATCGAGTGAGAGAGCGAAATGCACGGACAGAGCGGAATCGAGGACCGAGGTTCGAGAGGAGGAGGAGGAGGAGCACCTCATCCAATGCAGAGTTGAGTCTTCTCCGAACAAGGCATGCGGTATTTTGTCCGCTCTGCTCGATGTTAATATAATTATTCGCTCGTCGCCTTGCGAACAGCTCGGCCACTGTTCCTTCTCTCATCCGGATTCTGCTCGAGACGTTTATCTGTTCCTCTTATCCATCCGTCTCCACGGTTGCGCTCAACAGCAAGGAGTATCAGTTTACCCTCCTGATGTAGTTCGCACACAAGAACAGCCGAGCTCGGCTCAATCTGTCTTCCGGACGGGACTTGGTGAATTCGACCATACAGAGCACGCGCCCGATTGGCAGTCTCCGGATTCGAGCTTTCTGGATTTCGCGCTCAAATCAGCCCTTATTCGGAGGGGAGTCTGGAGGTTCGACCCAACTCCGAAGCGTCACATCGGAAGCATGGAGCCCAACCTCGTCCGTTTCGGAGAATAAGAACGAGGAAAGGAGTTGCAAGTGGACGCACTGGGGCATCATTCCGATATTCGCAAGATCGGTCTGTTGTATCCTGACTTGGATCTACTTGCGTTCGGGTTTTTATGAAGCAATGGTCGAATGTTTTTCCAGGATCTCTCAAAGACGAGAGAAGGAAGCTGAGAAAATCATAAAGTCAATTCGTTGAAAAGCCGGTTCTTGGGGCGCAACACTTTGCTGAGGTCGAACGCAGTCGTTAGGGTCATGAAAGTCGGCAGCTGAAGTGGCTTCGCGCTCCATGAAGTGAGAGGCGTTTTAAAATAGAGGAAAATCGCTATACGAAACGCCCTCGAGAAGTATTCTATCACTCCCAAAGACACAATCTCCGCGATGATAAAAATGTTATGCGTCCTTGAAGTTTTATAAAGCGACTATCAAAGCTCCTCCCGCAGCGTGCCGAGCCGCGTTTAGTAACATAGTTGGCGGACGCTGCAGATCAAGTGATGGCGTCGGCCTTGACGATGAATGATGTCTCGAAGATTTGATTCGAGAATCGTCAAAGGAGGCAGTTGCGACCCGAATTGCCGTGTCGAAGAAGCGGAGGGGAGTCTGAAAAAGATTTCCGGCAGCAAGTTTCCGACCGGAACCTGTTCCCCTGCCTTTACCTGTGACTTCTTTTGAGGAGTTTTTTTTTCTCCCCGAACTTCCGTGGCGTCTGCGTCACGCTTAGCACAACCGAAAGTCTGAAGCGATTAGAATGACTCGAGATGAGTCGAGGCGCGCAGGCTGAACCTCAGACCGGGATTGGGCGACGGATATTCGGGAAGGATCATCCCGGGACAGCTCTTTCGAAACAATTTCTCTGCTCAAACACAGGGACAGCACATGGAGCTAGGTATCGGCACGATCCGAGCGCATCCGAAAAGGCCATCTGAGCTTCGTTGAGCTCAAATCGATATACGGCGAGGATGCCTCGTCCGAGAGAATCAGGAAACCCTCAGGAAAATCCGGTGGCCGACTCGGTTAGAGAACTACGGCCGTTAGAAGCATCGGGAGCTTGCCCGGTGGTCACTTAATCTTGCTCAAGGAAAGGCTGCGTATAAGGTGGCCAGGATCTCTTCGTTTTTGCCCCTGAGTTCTTTCTGCCGCACAAGAATACCCGGAGCGATTGACCGCCAATCTATCTGGATATTCTCAACACTTACTCGGCTTAGGTGAACTAACGCTCGGCCATACATTCGCGTCCGGAGCCACCTCGTCACTGGGACTCTTCGGCAGCAACAGTGACTGGGGCCGGTAGTGGAGTCGTCGAGTCCTCGCGCCAGGCCTCGTTCGGGACTTGATACGAACGAGGCTGGCTATACGTTCCACGTGCGAGACGAGTATCGAAACTACCGCTCCGATACCGTTGAACTGCGGCAAGAGCTCTGCTCCTTGAGCGATCTACGAGCTGAAATGAGCATGCATGCTTTGTTCCATCCGGGAGAAACATCAGAAAAGAACCCAACGGACGGGGCGATGTTGCCGCGAAAAGTTCGGCCTCCTTGGCGGCTGTGCCGCGGCCGGGTCCGGTCGTTTGTGCGCTCCATTAAAATCACCGCTTCGATTACTCGGGCAACTCTCCCCCCCTCCCCATTTGCTGCCCCACAGCTCTTGTTGGCTTGTTCCTCTTCGACCGCCGTGTTGCTTTCCACGCGGCTTCGCGAGCGCGTGGCGGTCAGCTTGCGGAATGTGTGCCTTTCCCAAAGCCGCATCGATTCTGAAATAAATCGTCTTCGCTATTAAAACGTGAAAGAGTCAACGGCCTTGGACACAAGGGCCGAGGAGCTAGCCGACTGGCGCGAAGAGAGGTGCAAGGGAAGGTTCCAGGGGAGGGGGGAGCAGCTGGAAAAGGAAAGGGCCTCGAGGTAGCGTGTAGGCATGGATAGCGCTGGCTTGGACGATGGTACTGCGCAGCTACGCACGACATCCTCGCTTTACCTGCAACCGGGCCCGAGCGCCACGACACTGATGGTGTCACCAGCTCTTGAAAATATGTTGCGTATGAAGCACTCAGGCGACGGAATAGAAGCGAGAGGTTCAGTTCCAGCGAAAAACTTTGCCGCAGCCTAGAACGATAAGCTCTGCCGTTGTTATTTCCCCGGTCCCCAATTAACGAACTCTCTGGAAACCAAAACAAACTGCGATGCAGAAATTCCTCCCGGCGAGTCCTCTCCCCCGAGTATCAAGTTAACGACGGCTAGAAAAATATTCGATCGCGATCGGGGCTGCTCTCCTTTTTGATGACACCGTCGCAGAACACGGTTTCGAGCGCATCGAGGTTGTTCCTTCCCGGGGGCCCTCGACGCTTACGGCACGCAACTGGCGAGCTCGTTGCAGCCAGAGCGAAGCATGGGACGATGAAGGTATGACAAACCTCGGTTATCGACCCAATCGACCGATGCTGAATGTGCTTCACCTACAGAAGTCCGCTGGGCCGCGACGCAGGGGACCAGGGCTGACCACGATGGTGGTGAATCGGGGCCGACCGAACGGGCTATGATCATCAACCCCACGTCAGCATCGGCCTACGTCGGACCGCGTGGAAACGACCCTGTCACTGAACTGCATCGGCGCTTTTTCATGATGGCGCCCTTGCTCGCGTTTCGGTTTGGCGAACTGTTGATGCGTCATGGAGGGACAGGAACAAGAACGCGGGGAGCGCAATGAAGAACTACGGCGCTGTAGCGATTGGACGAGCGACCGCAGAAAACCGGACGTGTTTCATAGTTTCCTCTGACCCCCAGGCTCCGCGGTGCTCACGAAAAGACCTCGCTCGCCAATCGCTCGACGAATGAGGCCGTCACGGCGAGCGCAGGTTATTAGAGGCGAAGCGCAGACCGGAAGCACACGTCGTCGACTCCGTCGCACCTTCATTCGCTGTCATCGTCGCATTTGGTCTAGTGGAGCATTCGCAACAACCTCGATGGAAGCCCAGCTCCGGAATGAACAAATCGGCCGCCATCCCGCCCTCGAGCTAAACGAAGCCGAGCTCAGACGAGTGCGGGATGGCTTCCCGAAACATTGTCCGAATCTCTCGAAGGAGAGTTCTTCCGTGATTACTGATCGAACTCATCGAACACGGTCAACACTGTGGACAACAGAAGCGTTCGAACGACCTTCGGAATGACACATTCTTCAAGCAGTCACGCCCCGCAAAACGTCAGCCGGCAAGAATCGAGTAGATACGAGGGAAACTCCTCGCCCACAGCCGAGAAGAAAATAGTTGTGACTCATCGATGTTCTCACGCATAAAAATCAACCCAGCTCGGAATTTCGCTCGAGACTATCACAGGTGGAGTTTTTGTGCTCCACCACAGTCCTGCCCCGGCGGTGGAATGCGGGAGAAGCGGTGTCCGGAACAGATCACGCCTGTTGCCTACAAACAATCAACGCTTGGACCTGCTCCCACTTTCAGAAGCTTACGAGATTCTAAACGACAAGCTTCGCCGCCGCTGAGTATTCCGAATGGTTGGTCAGTCGACGTCATTGTGGAGTTTTTGACCCGCCTCCGGCGATGTCAGCGGCCCGGACTCCCGAACACGTCGATGGAGTCTGGGCGCAGCCTGTACACGCCAGGTAGCACAGACTCGGAATTTTCTTACGTCCGTTTCCTCAATCATAGAGCAATGATTTGGAAAATATTCACCGATTTGCTGCCCCGCTGTCCTGGCGGAACTCCTTATTAGAGGCCATGCGGCCTGGTCTCCGCCGCGTAACATACCAGAGGGACAAATGAGCCAACAGCGCGCCTCGCTGCTCTCTCGAACAGGAACCGTTTCGTCGGAGGCCCAACAAAAAAAATATGGCATACGGACCATCTATCAGCCACTCGAAAGTTCTCGGGAATCCCTGTTCCGCAAGAAAACGGGGAACGCAATTGCGGAAGGAGTTCTGCGTCCGGTGCGGTCTGTGCTCCAGCCTCCGAAGGCCCTCTCTTGAAATTTCCGAAAGACGCCGCAGCTCGGGCCCACAGCCGACAGCGAGCAACAGTAAATTGACATTCGTGCAATTAACGTTTCAAAAGGATCACGACTTAATTAGCTCCGCTCGCTTTAGAAAGACAGACTGCCTGCTTGCCTGCCCGACCGACCCACCGACGGGCTGACCGACCGGCGAAGCGATGCCAAACCCCCCCCCCCCCCCCCCCCCACTCCCCAGCAGAGGATTATCCCCATGCTTATTATACCGCGATTCGAGCCCCGGATTCGGTTCCGTGCTCGTCGGGACTTTCACCGCGCGCTGCCTCGCAAGCCCCGCACCGATCGCATTCGAGTTTCTCAAGAGCAGGAACGATAAGAAAATTGGAGTTCTCGATCGTATGTCATTCGATGGGGTCAATGCCGAAATGTAATAAAATCGCCTCCCGAAAAACGAAACCGAAACGATCGAGGAAGAGAGCCAAACGAGAGCTGACTTCCGGTCCACTTGTCTGGAATCAACGCGCAGCCGCAACACCTGGACCAATCTCCAAGGTATAAAGAAACCGAACGAGCACACGATGAAGGACTCATTGGTGAGGGTGTGGTTTACCGACTGCGCTCTTCAGTTGTCGAGTCGCTTGATGGGGACGAGATCGAGAAAGCGAACCCATATAACATCCAGTGATTTTTAGAGGCGTCGCAAAAACGTTCTCGGCACCTGACAACTCCGCGGCCCTGCTTCGAAACGGTGCCGTCAGTCATTATTTGGATGCAGCGGCGAGCATCCATGACAGGTGGGAACACGAACGAGCCTGGAGGCAGGGTTTCGATGTCGTTGACATTGCTGTTTTTGGTACGCGACGCTGTCCGCGAAACACATCTTGTCACGCGGTGCCCGAGGACGCGGTCCTCGAGCTCTCGCTCTTCCCTGACGACATCGGCGAAGCAATAAGCAATAGCGTCGGCCCGGTCGGCCAGAAGTTCTCGCGACGGAGGACGGACCGAAGAATAGGGGCCATCTCGGTAACAAGCGCCGAGAACCGCAGGGTCGGACAAACTTGCTGAATTCCGCAGTTTCTGCGCGGCTCGCTGCGGGGAAATGAAGGTATGGCTCGTCGCTGCGGCCCAACCGAGTCTAGTCAGCGTTCGAGTGCCCTCGAATTCTCGCTCAGGGTTTTGATTCCGCCCGCCAGACACCGGCGGCATCGAGGAGGGTAAACGAACGGGAACAGAAACCTGGCCAAAGAGGAGGAAGGACAAAGGAGTTCAGGACGCCGAAGACCGGGAAGGCGGGTCGAGAGCGGTGCTCCGAGCAGTTGCGCTGAATCGCTTCTTGCTCGCTCGGTCAGTCGTGAACGGAAGGCTTTGCGCATCCAGTTGAAAGAAAAAAGCGGCGCCAATTACGGCGCAATGAAAGCATCGAGAGGCGAAGCAAGCAGAACAAATCAATGGGTTTTCCATTCGAGAACGGTGATCGGCCGCTCGGTGTGCTGGTCGCGCTCCAAGCGAGTTGATGGATGATCGCCCCCCCTCCCTCCCCGGGCGGCACGCGTGCTTTCCCGGGTTTCTCACCCGAGCGCTCCTTACTGTTGTCGTCGGTGTTTTCGGGTGCGACGGAGCTAATCAACGCCATTTGTTGCCGAAACAAGGAGGCCAGCACGACGAGGAGCGCGCCAGCCCGTCACAGAGAGAAATCCGTCCGCAACAAGTTTCCACATCGGACGATTCTCTCCCCGCACTGCATCGCCCCGTACCCTCTCAATATTTCGTATGAACTCGAAGGCGTCGGCGGAAAGCTCTCGCTCCGGAGTTCGCCTCCGGGCCGTTGCAGCTGTCTCGCTCGGGGTGGTTCGCTCCTGCGAAGCCTTCGAGGAACATCTGGAACAGCAGTTCTGAGAGTTTTATCTGCTTGACACAAAAATATGTTCTTGAAATTCATGAAAACAACAATCGCTGTCTGGGTCGGGGAGCGATACTTTTCTTGTTACTCGTCGGATACACAATATCATGTGAGCCGTATCACAGCTCGTCGTAAATCGCCGGCCAGGGATGGATAAATGGACGATCCGCTAGGGCGTCCCCTGCTTCGACGAGCTGCGGCGCCTGAAGGTCGTCTGCAGAGGAGTTTTATCATGCAAACGAGAGAGTGAAGAGTAGAAAGGCTACTCTCACTGGAGGAATGTTTTACGAGCCGCACGAATTGTTGTGCAGCATTTCGCTAATTGAACCATATACTCAGAGTCTGCATAAACTCCACCGCCTGATGATTTCCAGGGCACTGCCTCTGACCGACCAAAAGGCTCAGTCAGGGGTGCACCCAAAGTGACCGCACCTGCTACCAGGACGTGGCCTGTCTGACGGAGCGGTTCCACTGCAGTCGTGAAACCGCCCTCGGTCGGTCGAAGTTCTTTGACGACGAGGACGATGACGATGGCAATGACGATGACGAAGACGATGACTTTGCATGGGGAGTTCTATATGTACACCGAGAGCCTGAAAAAGGAGTGGGCCGGAAGAGTGATTGCGTCTGATTGAGTAGGCCTAACGACGGCGACGACGACGAGCAACGTAAGCGGATATCTCGGGCGGCCTTGGACAAGAGGCCCAGATTAAGTGACGTTTTGCGTGACTTTATTGAGCTATTTTACTTTCTCGTTGTGACGTGCTCGTGCAAGGCAATTAAGCCGGAATCCATTGGTTGTGAGCACGTAAGAGCTCCGCCACGACGCTCCAGATTATAGAAATCGAGTGAGGTGGTAGAAGAAGCGGAGCGGCGATGAAACGAAACGGTCCGATTTCGCGGGAGTTTCGGAAGTTCGTTCGGGAATATTCGCTCGAATACACGAGATCCTCATGGAAACAGCAGCAGCAGCGCCGGCCTCAGCTTAATCTCTGTCCGGCAGTCGCTGCAGATGTATCTGTCGGGTAGCGAGAAAAAATAAACTTCATGAGGAGCCGAACGAGGCCAACAACATTCATGGGCTCACGTAAGCGTGTCGCGACTGTCCTCGATAATGAGGTCGAAGTAGGCGAAATCGCTGCTGAATGTTCAGGCTCTCTAACTCATAGTTCGAACGGAGCGGCTCCGCGGTGTCGTTGGCAAGCGGGAATACACGCGGAGGGTAGTCATTTGAGACTGGGTGGTTGGCAGTGTCCGTCTGCCAGCGGGTGGGTTCCAACTTGGTTCACCCTCAAAAGTGATAACGCACTAATTAGGAGGGATCCCTGTTACCTCACACATCGTGCCCCGATTCGCTGGGGGACGCTTTCATCACAAACGACATCAATGTCGAGCATCACTGTCTGCCGTTCCCTACTGCAGGACCGAGAGACGGAGAATCCAGAGCGTCGAGAAACCGGATCGCTTCCGAAGTTTTGTTGCGGAGTGCCGGCCGTCGTTAATTTCTGTTTGTTTCCGGCTCGGAAGGAATTCCCCACTCGCGTGAGTGAGGACCCGTTTTGTTGACTATTTCCCAGCTCAGCCAGGTGAGGGGGAGTGGCTCGGTTCCCCTCGGTCCATAATGATTCCGGACGGGAACGAGCGGAACGAGAACGCGCGCATAACGCCCACTGATTCCCGGCAGAGGTCGTAGACAGCTGGACCCCATCACGGCCAGCAGTGGGTTCGCGTGACGCGAGCCCGTTGAGCTCGGGGCGAAGCCGGCTCCCACAAGGTTCATTCGAATCTTTTCCGGATTTATGTCCTGCCCCTCCTCCGCTCGCCACACAATCATCATCAGCGTGTGTTGTTGTTACATGACCACGGTCGCCAGAGTCCTCCGTTGTGACGGGGGCTCTGAATTCCGTGGCTGCATGCGTTCCGTCATCACTTGCATGATTTAAGAACTGCGTCGCTGCATGGATGACGCTCCTATAGCCGGGATGTCCGCGCAGCCGTCCGGTTCATAATTGAACCCATGGATATATTTTTCTTTCCCGCCCTTCTCGTACCGAGTTTGAAAAAGGTGCGAAATCCAACCCTGTGGCCTCGTGGCGCTGCGGTCGCATGCCCGCACCGTCCCTCCCAAAATGTCGGTTTCCTGGAGTCGTTTCAAACTTTTCCTCGATTCAGAGCCCTCTCACGCGGCTCAGAATTCTCCACCTAGAAACCCGGAATATGCTCCCAGGAGCGCCTCGGAAGAGGAAGCTCAGTCTCCTCCAAGCGGCGGGCTCCTTGCTCGAAGGAGAAGTTTCCATCAGGAGATTTACCCTTCAATATCTCGAACAATTATTGACATCTGACTCCCTTTCCAGCCGTGGAGATCGCGCAGAAGGGCTACCATGCTCTCATCATGGAGAACACAAAGTCCGTGACTGTGATGCCGCCGATTCAGGTCAGCGGACAAGCCTGCTCGTTCGACCTAACGTGGGAGCACGCGTCCGGCCGGGAAGATGACCCGCCATTCACCATCGACGACAAAGAACCGTCGGAGCCGAAAATCATTCCCACCAAGGAACCGAACTGTGAGCTGCAGCGGTACTATCGACTACAACTCTTGGCTTACGACTGCGAGCCGGGAAAAGCCGTCGGGAAGTGAGTGTCCCTGTTTTCTTCTATTTTAGAGTCTCTCCCTGTTATCTAGGTTCGGCCTGTTTGCACTTAGGCGTCGACTCCCTGCCTCATCACCGTTACGGGATATACTACGCGCTCCGTACTCCCGGCACTGGATTTCACAATTCCTCTACATGCGCGTGACGCACGATTTTCATCAACAGATCAAGACTGTTTTCACGGGAATCGGTAGGGTTTCTTCGGGGAGAATTGGGGCTCTGTTTCCTCCGATGCAACGTGGACCTCGGCAATGTTCGGGCAGGCGGGTCGCGACGTTCGCAGAGCAGGCGTCTCTCGCAGCTGTTAGATAGCAGCCGCCGCCGCCGCCGCCGCAATCTTTTCACCCTTGCCCTCCTTGGTGGGTCGCAAGCGCCCACTTTTCTTTCCGCTCCCTCGTTCAAACTACATATAGGGCTTATCTGAAGCGGGCCGCCAGATGAGAGCCGTTCGATCTCCGGGAGTCCTTTCGGTTGGCTGTAACTTTCCTGGAAGCGGTGGATACTCCACAGCATTTTCAAGACGTCCTTCGTAGCTGGGACCCCGGTCGGCTAGCGGACTCGGCGGTTCGTCTGGTGGCGGTCTGCCTTTCGCTCGCCTCTCTTGCAGGCCACCTACATGTATGAACTGCATCACACCGTGGCGGTGATTGGCTCGGTATCTGACCGTTCGTTCAAGTGTGCGTTCGTCCTATCGTTGCTTCTCCACGTTCTCGCCGTACCGCTTCTTCGTCCTCGATCTGTTTCTCTTTCCCTGCGTGGAGGAGGTCTTCCAGTGGGGAAAGGATGCGGGGAGGGCGGAGGGGGGAGGGGTGTACGAACATCTGTAAGCATACGCTCACCTGATTTTAACAACGCCTACTTGATCGTAAAGATCGATACCAACCAATGCTGGCCAGCGTCCGAAAATCGGAAGCTATTTCATATTCATCGATGAAGTTCCCCGAGCGGAGTGCTCGCGCGGGCCCTCGGGTTGGACTTTTGGGATCGCACTCTTCCTTTCGCGGAATTTATTACCGGGACCCTCCTGGATTCAGGGAGAACTGGGCCGGCGAGCACGGCGGCCTCCGGCTCGTTGTCGGAGCCCACGAGCGAGTGCGGCGACCTCAAATCCGATCAGAGATAGTTCGCAATCTGGGAGTTCATTCAACACTGCACAGGTCCGCCACTGAAGCATTTAACGGAGCCCGCGATAACCGAACGATCGACCACGGTGGGCGGCCGTACAATGGGAGTCGAATCTGCCCGTCAGAGAGGGATTAATAACGTTACATCATTGTGTTGCGAAACGTCTGCCAGTCAGTCAGTTGGTCACTCATCCGGTTGGTCAGTCTGTTGTCATGCCGCCAATCGTTCTTCGCATCGAGGAGAGGCAAATTTCAATCATAAAGTCTGTTCTCATTCCCCAGACCTCAGCATCTACAGGGGCCCGATGGGTCGATAACGCTGACGTTTCGGAATCCACACTGAAAATCGGTCGAATCCGGAGCGGCCGATATGCGGAAAGGTCAACATCGAAACCACGTCTCAGGAACGAACGATTCGACTCGCGAGAGTCCACCCGGAGATCTTATCCTGCGGAAAACTCCTACGCTGAACGGGACAGGAGTCGAAGCGTTTAGTCGGGGGTGAATGGAGTTTCTATGCGCAGTCGATGATCAGATTGTGGCCGGAGTCGGAACGATACTTTCCTCCTCGTCAGAAAGAAGGTCGGTTTGTCGCGTGGAAAGCGTGCGCCGCATACTAAGCACTACGCGTATCCGGCTCCAGAACGAAGAAATGGGACCACTGCGTGAATCTCTCCTTCCACTGTAGTGGGAACGTGGACTTTCACGTTTCCTCGAGCGATTCCCTCCCGCCTTCCGATGATTATGGTGTATGCTGGAGAGGACAGGGCGGAGTGAGACACGACGAGTCCCCGCGACCGCAAAGCCACTGACAGAAGCCTCTCGGGAATAACGAAATCAAGATCTGACAGTGCCCGACGGATTCGTGCTTGTCGGATTTCCGAAAGAAGTCGTCAAGGACGCTTTGAGGTCGCTGATGACGATCTCGGGGCCGATGGAAGTCGTTCTCGCTGCCGTACGTCGGTCGGCAGGATTTCGATAAATTTTGAATTAACTTCAATCGACGGGCAACTTCATCTCCTTCTCCCAACGTCTCCCGAGGGATTACGTTCCTGAATTTGAAACTGTCGCCAGAGACCTCGGGGAAGCGGCGGGACCGCGTCGGTTCAGAGTCGCTCGTATCCACGGCGCGGCGTGAGTCGGTGCGCTCAAGCGAGCCGTCACTTTCCCGAGTGAAAGGTCCACTAGCGCTAAGGGCTCCAATCCGGGAGGCTCGATGTCGTTCTGTGAAGTGGGGGCCGACGGAATGCGGGCATCCAATGGACGCGTTCGTTTCCGAGAGGGAACGCAGACGAACAATGGGAATCACGTTGCAACAGGGAAAGCGCTCCTGAATTTCTGAGCAGGCTGCTGCGGAGCCCTCTCTTCGTTCCGAAGAATCGAAGATGGAGCTGTTGTCGTTCCCAACGTTGTTGATCAACCGAGTCGGCGATCAGACGCTTGCGCGACCTGATCGAGAATCGATGAAGAATCTTCAGCTGCATCTCAACTCGCCGACCCCCGGATCCGTCCATTGCGCTCGGGTAGCCGTTCCGATTTGGTTCACGTTCTCTGCGAAGCTCCGAGCACAAGGTCAGCGAAAGTCGTTTATTTCGCTCGGAACAGCGAATCGCACGCAGACCGGTCTGCGTGCAGGGGTGATGGACTACGGCAGCGGTTCTTAGCGGGGCCGGTACCGGACCAGTTGGGGGTCGGAGGTGAGGGGGTCCGGGGAGGGGGCAGAGTTGAAAACCGGAGTCGGTCCCTCCGGATTCCCCGATGGTGTCCGTTTGCTCGTGCGTCTCCGAACGAGGTCCTGATCTTACTCGTGCCGAAATTGCGAGTGCGTTCCGGTCAAACCTCACAGAGCCGAGTTATATTCGGTTGTGGATATCGTGTATCGAATCGAGCCCCGTGCCGGATCGTTCGGGTCATGTCGACGTTTATATTTTGATTCAGGAAGGGACCCTCCGACCTGATGTCATGCTTCTTCCATTTGGCTCGTGAGCGTGGTTCGGTGCGAGAATTGGGGTAGCAGCTGGCCGCTAAGTCTGGAGGGGTCAAGAACAACGATCTCGTCGTCGTCCTTGAGCCGATGAGTGGCAGAAACGAAGACGTTGCCGCCGCGCCTTCCCCCTGAGGCACCGTGGTTATCAGAAGCGACTATGATAATTAAGCGTTGAGCCGGTACGTTAATTTCGAGAAGGCAGCTCGGCGAAGCCGGAGTCAACCGGCAAGTAGCACGATCGCCGGACGCGTTGTTCCAGCAAGAAGGTGACCCACGGCCTCGCTCTTGGATCTCTCAGCGATAGCCTCGAAGGACCCTCCTTCCCGTCGAATCGCGGGACGCTCGGTCGGAAATTACAGCAAGGACTTCCGGAAAGCACGACATGACTCCCGCGGACTGCGGACGATGAACTATTGAGGCTCACGAGAATTGCACTCAAATTGCTTCGAGTTTTCTCCCCTCGAGCTGGCGTGAGCCCCCGCCTGAACTTTTTGTCTTCTGCTCATTAGGAGTCAACTTCCGGCAGTCGAGGCAATGGACTTCCGCTGATCTGAATGGATCTTGCGAAGCCCGAGTGCTGCGTGAATCTCGGATTCTTTGAGAGCGGCGGAGCTGGGAGACTGAAATCGGTCTCTTGATACAAATGGGAACAGCACGACACAAGGCAACGCAGCAGACTGGAACGTCGCTTGGCGTCGTGATCCGTCCGCACCCTTCTGAGCGACTCGGCGCGGAGCTCGAGGCAGAATGTAGGCGTCCTGTGCGAAAGTCGAGCTGGCGGGCCGGCGATCGGTCGGTTGGATGGACGACAAACGGAGATATATCTCATCCGTAATCGAAAGAAGGGCCTTGACCAGCACTCTCGTCCAGCCAGCGGAGTCCCGAACCTGTAACGGCTCCCACAACGGGACCGGGGACAGACGAGCCCACTCCAGCGACCATGCGAGAAGCTCGCGGAGGCTTTTGAAGTGATAATTTGCAAATTGGGTTCGGGTTGGAGCGGGTCTCCGCGCGAGAGGAACCGCCGTGCTCTGTTTCTCTCAGAGCTGTTCCGACGGCCGGCTCACTCGGTTCTGGTGCGCAATCGGACGATGGCTCGCGGCAGACGAACATGAGACGAAATATAACGACGACGACGACTTTTTTTCGGAATCTCCAGCTGGTGGGGATCGGCAATCGGGCGGCCCCCAGCTGGTTCGTTAGTCGGGCGCCACCGCGACCGAAAACGTCGACGATGTCGTACCAGAAGCTTACGGTGGTCCAGATAGAGCCTTGTCGGGTGTTTACCGCTCCGGGACCCGACGGAGCTGCGCAGCGGCAGCAAAAACAAAAAGGACAGCCGATTATCCGCAACGAGCGAGCTACGATTCGCGGCGGGCGGAATCTTATTAAGAGGCGTTGCGTTAATGAATCAATGGGTTAGCGATAACCGGTTTTCCTCTTACGCGGAACACAACCGAGAGTGCAGCGGTAGATGAGCAACGCAACGGTTGCTCGGAGGACGGCGAGCGGCTTTGTATCAGCGACATATCGAACCACGGTCGGGAATTGCCAGTCGCGATTGCCCAGGTCTGTGCGCGGCACCGCGACTTCGGAATTAAATGCTCGAGAAGACGGCCGCCCTGGACGGAAACCGGGCCGCTTTCTCGAGTGCACCAAGTCCTATCCGAGTTTCCGCACATCCCTTCGGACAGAAAGCGACCCGTCGGGCGGATCAATAGCAAGGGAGAGGGGGGGGGGCGGCAATTTTTTTCTAGCTTCGGTATTCGTTGAAACGCTCTCCATTAGGAATCGAACATGGAGGGAATCGCGGCTGCCCTGAAGGAAGGATGACAACTGAGGATCATCAGGAACTCCAGATGGGGGACCGGGCGTGGGAGAGTTGAGCAAGCAGGGGAATAGCAGGAGGAAGGAGGATGTCGGAGGAAGGAAATGGTAGCAACGTATTGGACCGTTCCGGTCCATTTGCTCCTGCCGCCGTCAAAGTTCTGCTGAAGTCGATTGCGTCCGCAGGTCTGTGAAAAGATTTCAAGGGCTAGATGCACATAGTTCGCAGATGCGTACTTTCGCGCCGATTCAACCATCAACCCATTTGTCTCCCGTTGTTCCTCTGTTTCCGACTGTTAGATAGACTCTGGGCTGGAACTACTCATCCTATGAGGGAATCTGGCCCCAGATTACACGTGAAAGCCGGTGTCTCTGAAGCAACTGTTCACCCTAGAGAGTCACGTGGTGTTATGGCGGCAGGTCTGATCTGCTACACGGTACTGCTACTATTCTTATCGCACATCCAAACCTACTGGCGCATCCGCTCAGCTACGAATCGGTTCTTGTCCCTTCTGATCCATCCCGGAACTCATCAGATAGTTTCAACCCTCATCTATCCAATGCGTGTTTCCGTGGGACCGTCCCATCTCCAGGGGGTCACAACGAACCGAATCGGAAGGGAGTAATCGGACGAGCCTGTGCCGCGACCTCACCTCATCAATTCGCCCTTCCGACAATCGATTCTCCCCGTTGACCATTGATCCCTTCCACCCTGTTTGTGAATCCCTCTCTGGCTCAATAACCCCCATCGAGAAATCCATTCCCCATACATCCTTCCATATTCCCGTCATAGCTGGATCAGTGATTCATCCGATCCCTATGAACACATCTATTCTTTGCGCCTACTCGCTCTTGACGACTGTTCTGAAGGGAAGGCTTTCAGAGCCTGTCCTCATTCCTCGAGCCATCCGGACTCCCACTTGAATACGGCCAGTAGAATGGAAAAGTCATTGTTTCGCGTTCGAGAACAGATTTAGAATGCTCAACATGTTCGATGTGGAAAACACCGGAGCCGGTCAACGGTTACGGATGGGAGGCAAGCGCGTAGAGGGAAGCAGAGGAAAACTGCCCGGGAAACAGTTCAAAATCGAGCGAAGCTGAGCGGTCCGCCGTTAAAGCTTTCTTCCGCGAGCCAGGTGTTGACGTGGGAAAGCAGGCTGACATTCTGCAACACCTGCGCTTTTCCTATGAAAGTGTTCGTGGAGCGACGTCGACGACGTGCTCCTATCGGGACGGTTATCATATCGTAAACACTGCGCGAGCGTTCTTCGTTGCCGCGCCGCCACGTATTAATGTCGGTGAGCTGGCTGTGCGAAGTCTTTGTGACTGGTGAGGGTTCTGAGCCGTAAAGTTCCTGCGTCGAGGAAGACCGACAGTCGGGCTGTCCCGGGCCACATAAATGAACATTTGGCGGCGCCAGAAAGCTGGGGCCCTCCAATCGGCCCGAACGTTCGAGGCGTTTAGACCGCCGGCGAGTTGATGACGCGCGCCTTCCGA
This sequence comes from Phytoseiulus persimilis, assembly GCA_037576195.1. Lineage (NCBI taxonomy): Eukaryota > Metazoa > Arthropoda > Arachnida > Mesostigmata > Phytoseiidae > Phytoseiulus > Phytoseiulus persimilis. The sequence goes on along the minus strand of CM075102.1, from coordinate 43,678,390 downwards.
TTTGGCTTCCCACTCGGATCTAAAATACACCTGGCGCCCTCTAAGCTCTCGACGACTTTTCCAACAACTTTTTGGAGAACTCGCCAAAGTGCCAACTTCCCCGCGGTCGGCTGGTTTGCGTCGGTCGAGATTCGCGATGAACGTCGACGACAAAGGGCCGTAGCTCATCGCCAGCGTTGGTGGGCAGGGTCAGTCAAGCTGGAGTTCTCTCAGGAGCTGCTCATCGTCGAGACCTCTTCTGCTGCCACGTCTAACTGGAGCAGACTTGCCAACAGAGCGCTCGTTTCGACGAACGGACGCACGAACGAGATGGACCCGGAGAAGATCCGCCGCCGCCAGTGCTGGCCAGCTTTCGAACTTCGCTAAATATAGAGAGACGCTGCGCTCACCTTCACAGCACACGCCGCAAAGTATTCGCTCGGAGGATGTTGTGGCGGCTGGGCGGCTCTAACTCGGAGCCTCTCGGTGATGGCTAACTCGAAGAGGAAGCTTTTTCGGGAGAGGAAGCTTGGAGCCGTTTCAAAAGTTCCCTCCCGTGCCTCGCTGTTGATGCAACAGCAGAGCACTGCACAGGAACAGGTCTAGCTCGACCTCTCGTCGCTCAGGGCGACGCTCGAACCATTCGTGGCGTCTCCAATGGAAGAGACGCTCGCCTTGGCTGTTAAGCAGCAAAACACGGATTCTCGCCTGCTGGAGTCGAGGCTCAACGACTGCCTCCTGGAGCTAGCACGGCTCGAGCTGACGAAAGTTCCTGTCGGGCTTGAGTCCGGAGATCTTCCCCTATCCACCGAAATCTTGATAACTTTGCGAAGGCCGAGCAGCGGCACCAACATCATCAACGTCGCCATCAAGGGGGCTCCGCTGAACAATTCGAATGCACACGAGCAGAACGGGCAGACATTCCACGCTGTTCGGTTTCTGTTCCATCTGACACGAGCATGCGGCGGCGGCGACGACGACGACGCCGGGCAACAGCATGCGACGAGCGGCCTGTTGCTGTCGCCGAGTGAGGGCTGCCGGTGAAGAGCAGAAGCAACCATACGAGTAGGGCGTGAGATATTAAATAGGATGTTGTGTGATGCAGGCACAGCAAGGGTGGATTCGTGGCTGATGGAGGACTGGACCGAAAGAGGACGGGAGATTCTATTTTCGGAGCTGCTATGTTTCGCCGACTGCCTCACTTATCTACCAGAGTTGACTCCAGGCGGTTCTCTATTCGAGTCGCATTTGTTGAGATCCTTCCGGGAGTTCCTCTCGGGATTCGCGAACTCTCATCGAGTGTCTTCCTCGAATAGATCCGCACCGCTGCGACTCAAGCGGAGCTCGTGTCCGATTCCTCTCGCGTTTCACCGGGCAGGTGTATGATAAGTACGTTGTTCTCTCAACCCGAACGCGGCCGTCGGGGAGAGATGGTCATAGCCAGGTGGACCTTACCCGGCTCGGTTAGCGAGACCTCTTGAACCGAAGAGGCTCGCCCGGGTTGAGGAATGGAGCGACGGTCAAGTCCGCCAACCGGGCTACGACTGAGTTTCTCGTACGAGACCGCACAGGGAGACTCTCTGTCTGTTCCCGGCAAACAGGGGAGGGAGGTTTCTTCTGGTGCGTTCCGTCAGTGGTATCCGAAACCCGGCTCGGCTCGGTGTCATATAACAAAACAAAGTCAGGCGTAAGCTGGTTCAGCTGACTGACGCACCTTGTCCAACTAAGCGTTCGATGAGGAAGAAGGCTCTCTCGGCTCCTGATCGTTCGTCCTCTCAAGCCGCACGGCCAGGCCGCCACCTGCTGCAGGCGAGCGGTGTTCTGGCTCCGAACTTTCCACCGCCTGAGATCAGACATCGACTCCAGATTGGGCAAATACGAGTCTTGGTAGGTCTGTCGTCCTCAGCGGCGGATGACTCTTCAAGTCAGAGGCGCACCGCAGCGTGTTCGGTATGATCGCAAGGCACCGCCTTCAGGCCGTAAACTGCGCGAGCCGCTGATTTGGGTTCGAACGATGGAATGTGGATTAGTTGAGCGGGGCCCGTCGGGGAGAGGTTGTGGCTCGTCACATGCGCGTTGAGACAGAGCGAACAACTCTACTGATGCTTTTGTTTAATTTTGGGTCACCATGCAGGAAATGCAGGGTTCAGCTGGCCGGCAGGATGGGAGAGCATTATCATCGCTTGTCCTGCAGCTGGTTAGAATTAGCGTTTTTGCACGCGAGGGGATAGGAGTGGGAAACATCCAGACGCACCGCCAAGAGAGAACGGCTCCGCGGAGGGTCTTGCTGCACACCTGGTTTGTTTTTTGCTGGCCGGGCAAACAACCCTGGCAACGATAACACGGCCAGCGCCGCCGGAGCAGCTCTCCTGGCCGAAGCCGCCACTGGTGTCTGGCGATCTGGTACAGGGACGATCCAAGCGGGGATAGATCGTTCGCGCGATGAATCTCTTGGCAAAGCGAGGATAGGTGATTGGCACGGGAGTTTGACTCAAGCTACCAGGAGCAGTTTGGCAACGCTTGTCGCCATCGGCGTGAAAACCTCCGGGGAGCGTTGCAAAGTAGCTTCCCGGCTGGAATTTCTCGTTCTGGTCCTCTGCCTGGCAACGAGTCGTTGTCTCCAGTGCGTCTGAGAACAGAAGGAAAGAGTGCCGGAACCCTCTCGAACTTGGGGAGAAGACGACTCCGGGGGAGCTCCCCGCGTCTTCGTCACATTTCTCAAAGGAGGCAGCTGTCAGAAGACGGATTGAGTCTCCCCCCCCCCCCGCATTCCGGAGCTCATGATGGGGGATGTCCAGCGCAGATCAGATTCGATGCGAGTGGAGAGTAAACACGTAACGCGAACACAAGCTGCCTCGCCTTTCTGTGCGCGCTGCGACAAAGTCCTGCAAGGCTATTTACGAAGGTTTCTGGTTGCTTTCCCGACACAGCTTCGAAAACCAATACAAGGACAAGAAGGATCTGTCATGAACGACAGCCGCTCTGTCGGCGACGACGACGGATGGAAATGAAGAACGGCGACGAGTACAATGTTCCGTACGCCAATTAATTAGGCTTTGGTCTGGCCGTGCTTGCTGCGACGAGGGGAAGGAGTTAGGGGGGGTGGGAGGCTCATTTACCACCCCGACACGACGAGGCGGTTAGCGATGTGGACAACAACAATCGCCAGTCGGACCATGCCGGATACCGCGGCGCGGAACCTCAAACAAATCCAGATCCGGAGCAGTCATCCTGGATCACGGACTGTCGGCCGTTTTTGGCTTGGGCTCAGATATGTTGTGTACACACATGATCCCTAACCAGCCACTCAGTGAGACAAACTGGCAGACACTCTTGTTGGACACTGCTGCCACACTTTCCTTATTCCTCCAGTCGCTTGTGAGCGAAACGCTCCGGGGCTGTGTGCCTTGGCATCGTCGTCTTCTTGTCGCTGTTTGCGGAGAAAGCGTAACGTGTGAGTGAAAAAATATACAAATGAAAAGCGACGATGTCTGAGAGTGGCTGTGACATGCGAACACGGAAAGCTTGTTACGGTTTGATTTCCATCCCAGCGGAGATCCCTACGAGCACGAAACCCTGCGCGGTCGAACACAAGGGAGCCTTCCGCGATCAGGCGCGTCCCTCGTCCTCCACCCCAGCATTGCGCCGGCCGCGGCAGCCGGCTCGACTGGAATTCTTCGGAGCCCTCGAGGATTCCCTGATTCCTTCTGAAGGAAATCGCGGTGTGGCCCTCGGCTGTGACCACTTCGCCGGGAGAAAAGCGAAACCGGGGGAACCTCATGAGACCGCCTCGGGCTTCGGCTCAGAAGCACTTCGCGTTCCGGATCGCCACTTGGTGATCATCGAGAGTTACTTGAAGTTGAAGTTCAAAAGCGGTTGTCTTCCCCCACCGTGGTGAGCATTTCCGTCGCGCTGCGTCAGGATGGGAGAACGGAACTGAGCGATGCTGGTGTTTGGCGGCGGGGAGCGCCGGCGATTCACAGGGTCGAGAATCTTTCTGCGTAGCTCTCGTTTTGGTGAGTCAGAAAATCGATACATCGATGTGGCCGGTCTCCCTTAGCTCTTAGAGATGAGCACTCGGAATCGAAACGGCTTCTTCAGCGTTGTGGTCGCGTAATGCGTTCAGCCAGCCTCTCCCGACGGGTCCATCGCTTGCGGGAAGAGCTGACACCCGTTGCCGCTTCGCCCTACTCCGTGAACTCAGCAGAAAACCAAAAGAACACAAGATGACCATCATTGGATCGAACCATGCAACGCTCATGGCTCGATGTCGAACTTGGATTGGAAACCGAGTTCGCGACTCGGGTCAACCGAACCCCTGGTCCGGGTCATAATCAACCTCTCCCGGAAGAAATATGAATACAGAGCTTTTCTGTTCTGTATATGAGATGGAATTAGAGCTCTGGTGTCAGGAATCCCAACTGCGAAGAACAGAACCTCACGTTCAAACTCTTCGATGCGCAGTTCCCCGACCAGACCCGTCGCCTGAGAAGGGTACAATAATATGGGACCCAGGGACGGACTTCCGTACGAAGCGACCGATGGCCGGGGTCTAATATGGCCTGGGAGTGGGAGGCCCGTATTCGACAGATTAATCATAGGCCAGGGAAGCAACGAGCGGCCTCAGTGGACGGCGAAACCTCCAGCAAACGATCGAGGGGCTTCCTGGGGCCGAGGCCAGAGGAACCGGAGGTCTCGGTTCGTCCACCATGCTCTCTATCCCAAAGTCTCTCAGAACCACACACCGAAATAACGGATCGGGCCGGTGCTCCGAAAAGCACCATAAACGGGCTTCTCGCGTTGAATACCATCGTTCGTTTACGTTTACGGCCTGTTAGCGTTTGTGATTCTCATCCCCTGAGTTGACGAGTGCATCAGAAATCAGGTTTATGTTTCTCCATCGAAAATCTCGGCGGACGTCCGCAAACTCACAGAGTCCGACTCGATGTCCTTGATCGTCTTGCGTGAGTTCCATCAACGCGCGGAGCGATTGTGCGTCCACGATCGGGAACAAGTGTGTCATGACTTGACCCCTGTTCCGCGGCAGAGAACCCAAGCTTCCGAGTCGTTCCTATTAAAGTGCATCGCTGCCGCCTCTTTTCTTCCCCTTGCCTGAGAGGGGAGGAGCGGGAAGAAAGAGGAAATGAAGGGAGCGAGCATTAGCCGATCATCTCTCCTGGAGGGCTCGATATCGGCGACTCGACCGACTCACTCGTCTTCCTCGTCGCTGCCGCGTTCGTCCACGACGTCGTCCTGGAAAGCAGTGGCCGAGTGAAAGGAGAGGAAGGAGAACGGAACTGCTGCGGTGACTGGCTAGCTAGCTGACTAGACCGGGGCCCGGCCAAAAGATGGGAAGACAGGAAAGATTTCTTCCTTCCAAATTATCTCTTCGAACAGAACAGCGAGAGGGAAATAATAGTTGAGGGAAGTGAAAGCAGCTGAACAATGAGCCGGAATCGTGTCCTCGTTCAGCTGCAGACATCGAAGCGCCAGCGTACGGTCATTCTCTAATGGTGCTGGAGGTGCAGTTGGACAACCAATTACTGACGGAACGGCGAAAACGCCTACTCGGGAGGTGCATGGTCACGGAGCCGGGGATCAACTTTCGGATCGTGGGTTTGAATTCCTCGCCCCAACTCGGCGAGGCAAACAGCTGCGCGCTGATTTGCTTACCTCACGCAGGGAGCTCAACGCCGGGTGAACTTCCCGATTGCTCCCTAAGTTCAGGATTACGGTTTCGGGCAGAACCCGCGAGGCTCGCCGGGGAGCCGCTCAGGGTAGCCACTACCGATACGGCGCCTTTCTCCAGGACAGGTTGGCCGTCGACAGGCTGATGATTCCACCGCCTCGAGGCAGGTGCTGAGTCTGAGCTAACAACACAAAATCAATTGAGCTGCTGAACTGGCGCTCCAGCGAGGGAAGACGCCGCACGAACGCTGGCTGCTTGTTCTCTATTGGATGAAAGCGGCGTATTTGTCAATATCAATGATGTCAATTACCAGCTCCTTTCTGATGCAGATATATATCGACCTTAACTCATCCCAGACGGCCGAGTTCCTGGTCCAGAGCAGAAATAAGACAGAACAGCCGCCGTCTCTTCCGGAACATCGTTCACTCGCTCATTGCGCAGCTTCGAATTCAGACGACTTCGACAGTTTTTCCTCTCGATCCTGTCTCGTTCAGATCACGACTTCGCATCACTCAACGGCGAAACTTTCGCTCTCCTAAGTCATTCTTCTGTTTTCCTTGCAGCGCCACGGTCCATATCACCGTAGAGGACGAGAACGAGTTCGAGCCCGAGTTCACGGAGGGTGCTTACCAAGCCACTGCTAGGGAGAACCACATGCACATCTCTCCGCCCATCCTACAGGTAAGCTCCGCTGAGGTTTCTCGCTGTTCTACCCCGACGCCTCGCTCGTCTCCTGAACGTCACCACACGAGCTTTGTCAAATGAACAGAATCGACGTTGGGGGAAGCCAGCAGATGTTAGTGGTTAACGTTCTGTTGGTTACAAACGAACGCCCTTATTTGAGGTCTGATTTTGGCTTGGCCATCCAGACCGCAGATGATGAAACGCCTGCCTGGACTTGCTCTTGAGGGGAAGCCACATGTGCATGCAGTGTTCAGCAAGGGGAGAGCGAGCATCCGGCCTCCCCTCGCGCTGAACAACGGACTCGGCTGCCGGAGACTTCAGGTCTTCGATCCTGAGCGATACCCAAACGTCCCGAAACTCTCGACGTCGAAGAAGGTTGAACTCGGTGATGTCGAAAGGAAAATCGAGGTTAACCTCGTGGAGAAAGCCGATCATGAAAATCTTCCCAACGGAATCCTGGACCAGTTCGGTTTGGGAAGGCTCGAGCCGTAAGCAGGAGCGAGGTAGAATTCAATTTCCTTGCTGAGGAACTGGGGCGAGCAATTTTCGCCGTTGGTTCTTCCTCACAAGGTTCTTCTCCCAATTCAGATTCCAGTGCTCGGCCTTGCGGTGATGGCCACAGTTCCCGCACTCGACGTTATAAGCCGTAGAGGCGTTGGCTTAGCGGATGCCGGGGGAAACGCACCGCGATCAATCGAGGCGATGCGATCCCGAACTGATCCCGACCCTCGAGATGTTTGAGTCGTTCCTCTAGCTATATAATACACCCTTGAGTAATGAATTGGTTCGGGAGCATCCGAGCTCCGAGGAATTTACTCGAGCAAACACTTGAGATGTCGTTTCGGAAGCAGGCGTTGACAGGCTATCGTTCCGAGTGACGGGGCTCGGAGACGAAGACGACAACGGGATTGGATGAGGACCCTGCCAGATCGCGGCACGGGAAGCGAATAATATCTTCCGTGGTCTAGGAAACGGAGAACCTTCCGAAGCTCTTCTACTCGAGCTGGAATTTCCTGAAGCAAACTTTGGCTGCGAATCGGTCGACTCCGGCTTCCTGGGCAGTGGAAGTAAGAACAGATGATGACAAACGGCCGTATGATTTCGAGGCCTGCCGAACTTCTCTCGAGCGTTCATGAATTCCGAGGAAAAGCATCCCGTGGAATGGCTAGCTGTAGTGTTGCGGATGCGGTTTAGCAGCCTGCTTGCGAGCCAGCTTCTCGGTTGTGTATCTCTCCGGTGATGGATGGATGAAGGGAAGCTTTCGCTTTGAAGCTGATTCTCTGTCCCCCTGCTTCTTTTATGCTCCGTGGCGACGGAGGCCTTGGTGACCACGGTCTCGGGCGCGAAGGAGAGAGGCTTCTAGGACGACATTCAATCATCGTCCCGGGGCAATCTACCTCGCTGTCTGTAGGGCCCGTTGATTACGTACGTCCACGCCCGCTCTCTCCGAATCTATGTGGAGGCTTGCGAATCTCATAACCTCCAGACTCGAACGGAGTTCCCTCCGCACGCACCGGGATATTTGTTGGCGCGCTCGGAATCGCTCGCGATCTTTGTATCTATCTGTTTGGCGTTGCGCTGGATTTTGATCGATGGTCTCTGTGGCTGACCTCATCTACGACGTGCCTAACCGCATAAACGGATAGGAATACATTGAGCTCCGGGGAATCCCCATGGAACAGAGTCGGAAAATTCTTCAGCCCCTCCCGCACGTAGACTCATTCCGCCTGTGCGCACGAAAAAACTCAACGGCGCATCTCCCGCAGAGTCGAAAGCCTGTACGGCAATAGGAGGTGAGTATGTTGCTCCTACTCGAGCGGGAACCGTCGTGGCGGGCCCATACCCAGTTTAGCGATCACGTAAGGTCCACAGATTCCTTCTGCGCGTCGAATATTTCTCGGCGTGGTTGACGGCCTATGCCATCGTCGTAGCCACCAGTGACGCTGTCGGCGGCTGGTTGGCGGATCTCGTTGCAGGAGCCGACACGACGGAGCAGCGAAGATTTAATAAAACGGGGCTCGAAAACGAAAAACGAGGGACGAGAGCGGAGCAAGGCATCGGCGTTGTCGGAGCGTCCACACTCGGCTGGCTGAGTGACTGACTGAGTGGATCGTCGCTTCCTCTCTCTCTCTCGTCCGCCGATATATTAGTGGAGAACGTGGCCAACGCTTTCGTTCGACCTGGCTCGAGAAAATCAAGCGGGAAAACCATTCTGACGAAACGCGGATCGAAACGAAGCCCGAGGAGAACATATTGATTCTTCCAATTCTCACCTCCTGCTCCTCAGGAGAGGGAAGATGACGAGAAAGAACGAACAACGGAATCGGCAACACCGAACCCGGCAGGAAATGAATCCACCTGAACGTGGCGCTCGTAACGAAAACGAGAAGCGGCTTTCGATGCGTTTCGCTCCCTGCGGAACCTTCGTGGCTTCGTTGTCCACCTCCATCATCAGGACCGCCGAAGACGCTGAAGAATCTCCCCTTTGATGAGGAACATTGTAACGCTCCACCCGGTATCCTGTTGAAACCCGTTAGAGCCCTCGCTAGGATCCTAGCGAGACGCCCGTCGTTTCGCCATAGCTCCGCCGTAGTTCCACGCGCTGCTGTTCCACACCGCGCGTGGTGCTCGCGTCGCTCGGACTGGCAGTGACAAGCGGATTTCAGATAGGCTCCCACCGTTGTCGTCGATCTCGGGTGGCATGAGGATCGCAGCGAGTCAGCTGTCGGATAAATGACGGCCGTCGGTCTATTCATCCGTCCATCCATACACAGATGTTGGTTGGTTTGTCTGTCTGTTGGCACTACGTGGAAGACAATGAAAGCCCGTCAAGTGAATGGGTCGAAGAGCCATTGAAGAAAGTAGGTTGGGCTGCTGGCATCATATTTCATCGTTTGTTCATCGCACAATGACTGCGTGCTCCTTGCCAGAAGTGTGATGATTGTTTATTTTATTACTCCGGCGCCAAGACCATAGGCGACAGGACGATAAGCCGACATATTTCTGTCGCATTGAAATCATCAGTTCCACGGTCTAAAGGAGTCCCAAGTTCCGGTTCCCAGTCGCCCACAGCCGCAAGGTCGAACTGGTCCTGTCGTTGACCTGTCCAGGGTTGGGGCGGATTCTGCCGACCCTCTCTGGAACATGCCAGCCTGATGACCAGCGATCTTAGAGTGCAGACGCACGTCCCCAAGTCAGAAATCAGTAGGTTGGTAAGCGCGCGAATGGTCGGGCCACGACGTGTCGGATAAGGGATGAATGTCTCAGGCGAGCGTCTAATCCTAACCGGTCTCGGAGAGAACGAACCATCAATCATCCAGCCCGGACCGAACTTTTTGCGCGCAGAACGGAAGTCGCCATACCGGACGATCCCTTCCGAGTCGGCCAACAGCGCGGAGTTAGGGCTCGTCTGGCGTCTGGCCAGCAGAAAATCAGCACATGAGCTATCGCGGTGATCCGAATCGATTCTGCGCGACCCGTTGCGTTCGGATCTGGGATACTTCAATCCGTGAGCGATTCTCATCGACTCGCTCGTAGGCAACTTATGCAATAGGCTGCCGGATGATAAACATGATCGAGCCATTGATCGGCGCTCTTGGAATTGGTGACGTCGATTCTCCTTCCTCTGTTTCTCTTTGTTGTGATTGCGATCTGCAACACTACGGCCACCACCGACTGAAAGATTCCGGCCACATAGCAAACTCTTGTACGTGAGGCTAATGGATACAAACTCCTCCCATCTTCCTGTCGTGACACCGTGCGCGACGCACGCAACCAGTGTCCTCCTCCGATACTTCCCCGTTGAGCAGATGTCAAGGCGAACGTATCCTGTTTGTGAACCCAGTCGCTTCGTTCCTTCGCTGTTTAGAGCTAGTCGACGCCTTGCCTCTTGTCGAATTCCTTCCTGGCTATTTGTGAACGATTCCCAGATCTTGAGCGGGATCCGAACCTCAGAGGCCCACTCGACCGGTAGTCGGGTGGCCTTAAGGGTCAGTCGGGACAAGTGGGAGGCGGATGGAAGGAGTGGGGAACTCGTGAGCTGACTCTCCCGTCCCCGGAGGAGCTGTTTATCAAAAAATATATCGAAATTTGCATCCGCGACACAAGCATCCGACGAGTCCGCTGGGAGTCAATAGTCCGACAGCTGGCCGCTGCCAGCTTACACGGAAGGCACTCACAGCGAGGGATTCCGTGGAAGGCTTCGACTCAGCCGATATAGGCAGCTGTTCCAACCCGGTAGCTACATCAACAACAACAACAACGCTTGAGCATGAACAGATGCCTTCGAATATTGTGCGAGTCCTTATGAGGGATAAGACCGATCTTTGAGATCTTCAGGACTCTATTGGAGCTCGTTGGTTTCCTCCCTGTCCGCCATCGATGGTTGGGGAGTTTCTCCGTCCGCGCGCTGTGCTCGAGTCCGGGATGCTCCCGTGAGCGCTCGTAGACTCTTAGACTGGAACGCGCTGTCGTTGGTTGGTGACGTCCGCCGCGCAGCTGAGATAGGCTGCTCTGTGGGAATGCCGCTCAGTAGGAAGGTACAGGTGTAAAGCCGTCGCACGGTGGGATCACGAAGGATTGCCTCCGTTCTTTTGTGGCTTGTCCGGATCTTCCTGAATATATTTATATCTTACGAGTTCTCCTCCCCCTCCTCCGGCGCCTGCTAGCGGCGGATATACATCTCCCTGATATCGGTTGTATTTTTGCATGCATGCCGTAAGCGAGCAAGGAAGCGAGCCTCACCAACCGACCAGCCAAAGTGTGATACTGAAGTGTTGGTTTTCCTATACAAAGGAATGGATGTGCCTCGGACGGCTCGCCCTCAGAACGATCCCGATCACTGCATGTGGTCGAGAGAAAGGGAACGGCGAAGCGAGCAGTTCACGGAAAACGCGTGTGGATTTGTTCGCAAAATAACCTTTTACTATGCCGAACGCCTATCAAAACCAAATAGGCTTCCCACCATGGCCTGCTATAGCCATTATACGCAAGACGGAGATTCGATGCAAATGACTTGGGAGCATCGCTCTGTTTTCGGCTTCGTTTTCTTTTTCCCTCGAGGAGCGCACAGCATCGCGCGAATTCGGTGCAGCCTCACAAACAGCTCTCGTTGAGCGCAGTTTTACGGAGATCTGTGCGCGTCGAGGTCAACGTCGAACGAGCCCGAACAAAACGCGAGTCTGACTCGATATTCGGCTTCTGAAGGCATTCGCTGGAACTTCGCAGCGCGACTTGAACTTCCGAGGATGGCTTCAACGAAGTCATGCTTGACCGGAACGTGATATTAGAGTCGATGTTTGAGATAGACTCAATTCCGTCGGCATCGGGCAGTCTCTTCAAATATGTTAATCTATACGAGACATAGAATCTCGTTGTCTAACATGTTGGGCCTTCGGCGGAAGCAAGCTCCACAGCGGCCCTCACAGCTATTACTGCAGAGGGGCGTGAATGTTTGAGGATTGTTCATCAGCTGCTGCCTAGCTGGATGGGCAGCCCGAGGCGGGCACCGATCTCAGAGCGGAGCAGGAAAACAAAGTGACGACGTCGGCGAAAAATGAACGAGCGGTCGACAATTCGAGGGTATCACTTAGCTGGATCTTCCGATCCGGACGTCGATTGCGCCTCTCTAACTGTGAGCAAATAACCGATACGTAGCAAGACTCCATCTAGCTGAAGTAGGTTCCACAACATCGACAGGGCAATATTTCGGAGCCACGGAAGTTGGCGAAGCTTCTCGAGTTCCGACAAGCTCCACGAAATCTCCTCTTGCCGCCGAGCAAGTGCGGGCCACCGAGCGGGACGGTCCCATTCGCAGAAGGAATGCAAAGCATGAATTCCCGCAGACTGTTCCCTTCCTCCCAACCGACGGTCACAGAGAGCCTCGTGGTGGAATGCGTGGTGGCTGTCTAGAAAAGATGAACGGAGCTCCCTGTTTTTTAGCTTCCGTTGAGACCTTGAGGGGCGGACACTTCCCCTTCCGCTCGTCGACCTGATAGACTCCGGAACGACACGATACATGATTTGCACCGGTCTGAAGAAGAGGGCGGAAACACAGAGAGGATGTTGTAAGTTTCGCGCAGCAGAGAGAAACTCTCTCGTTCTCCGTCTTCGGTCGAAGTCGAGAAATGAGTATTACAGACGGTTTTCCTCTCAAAGCTGACTTCATCTCTCCAACAAAACTCACCCAGATATGTGGAAACCAGCAAGTCCTCCTCCAATGGAATCGGATTATCGGAGACGCCGACGCGAAATTCACAGCTCTGCACGGCGGCACTTGATTTCATAATGCCCAAGTGAGAGACCAATCTCCCCACTTCTTCCTGAAGTGGAAAGTTGTCAGCTGCTTCTCATAACGCTTTTTCATCCTGTTGTTTTTCGTCGGTCGCCTGCCGCGCTCACTCCTTGTGTAACAAGAGGATTACCGAACACAAAAAGGTGGAACACGGCTTTGAATGTCCTGAAACTGATTGAAAGCCCAGCGCTCATAAGCGGGGTCTCAGACGCTCGGCCCCGCTTTCACGGCTCCGCCATTGACGACGAATCTCCGAACATAATGACTGCTGCTCTTTCGTACGTTTCCGAGTTTTCTAAACTCGTCTAATCTCCTGAGAAAAGACATCGTCGATCGCGACCGTTCCTCGGCAAATTCGAGCTGAGAACTCAGTTCGGTCCCTTCGTATACGGAAAGCTAGCACTGGTTTGCATTGTTGGAGAGTACGAGCCGGTCCAGCGCATTCCTTCGATTTGTTCGAGGCTGGTGGTGGGCATGCACCTCTGAGAGAAATCTGAGGTAGGTTGAAATCTGTGAAAACCTGTCAAAGGCTAGACTTCGCGGACCTGTTATGTCGAAAGAGCTTACCACGACCAAGTTTATTGAGTGCCGCCGAAATCGATAGAGATCTCATCCAGTGTCCGCTTAGCAGCTACCGGAAATTACGGAAAGCGCTCTTGTTTGTGCCGAGCTCGAATTCCACCGACTCAATTTAGGTTCACGTTTTCTCCCCGAGAAAACTGTTCTGGCTACCTGACCCCGATCTTGCCAGTAGTACGTGGAATGTCGACACCGTAAAACATGGATCCAAATGCTCAGATCGAAGACTCGGTATGAGGAGAAGACACGTGACCGTTGAGTTCGAACTGACGCAGTTCACGAGTTCGTACTCAGATGTAATTCGGTTAGAGAGCCGTAGATGCATTGGGGCGACGCGAGCCTTCGGTGGCATTTGATTCGACGGTGATTCGAAACTAGTCGAAATGATTACGACTCGCTGGAAGCTTTCAGCCCGGGGCGTTCAGCATCACCCCTCATCTGCGGGTTGTTTAAGGGTCTGGGGAACTCGGAGCTAAAGTTCAAGAACGTTCTCCATGCAATTTATCCGCCGCCTTCGAGGCCGATGGTGATGGGAGTGAAAGAGCGTCGTTGAGCACAACTTCGTTTGATGCAGAGATACGCGCCATCGCACGGATGAGTAGTAACTATGATCGACAATAACTTTCCGCCCGCGGCAAGATCCCGCCGACGCAGAGAAGGAATGAGCCAGGCGATACATACATTGATGACGTACCGACATCTCGTCTCTCCGGGCCAAGTGGATTTCTTCAACAGGGAAGGAAAAACTAAGACGCGTCTCGTCATCGAGTTTCTCAAACAGCCAGAGGGCAGAGCGAGGCGAATTGCCAACGAAGCGCACGCACGAGAAAACCATCCGCTGAACGCTCGAATAGCAGGCGAGCGGGAATTTTGAAAAATAGGTGCGCACCGGGGGCTCGATGACGTCGACCGGTGCATTTGTGCGAATCAAAGAGCAGAAGCGGAGGCGAGGAGAGACCCGTCGCATTCGGTCATGGGGTGGAACTCCAACGCAGTCTCCACGGTCGTCTGTCGGGGAAAGTTGGCAAGAAATAGAGTCACAAAAACCCCGAAGCACCTGTTGGTGGGAACTACAACTCAGACGACATGGACCCCTTTAATGGCAGCGGGAAACGAGTGTTTGCAGCAACTGTCGAATTACGCTGGTGAGCCGTCGAAGGTCGAACCGAACACGACAACGGCGGCGGTCGTTTTTTGCGTGTGCGTTCTCCAGGCATCTGCATTATCGGCGAATGTACTCTACACTGCTGCTACTGTGGAGGACAACAACGGTCTGCTTGCATATTCCAAACCAGCCGCGCGAGCCAGCTGAATCGAAGTCGCTCTCCTAAAACGTGTCCCCTGCTCGCCCGTGGTCCACTGCATGCCGAACCGACGGCAGATGCCCGACACCGCCGAGCCCAGATCGTCCTACGAAACTTCCGACGCCGCACAAGGTCCACGGGTTGCCCGTGGTGGAATGGGCACCGCTGTCGAGTTCGATGGTTAGGAGTGGTTTCTCTGATCTAAATACTTACTCACACGCCACGCGTGGCCTGCCACGACATCGATATTTATGACGCGTCAAGCCAAACAAAAAAAAGCGTGAATATATAAGCGCCCTCCGCGATGCCGCACAATAGAACTGACCTGCAATAAAGCGTTATCGTGGACGTTGCCATTAGATATTCAAGTGGAGTTTCTCATATGCGTCTGATACCGTTGTGCTGCTCCCGCTGCCGACGTTACCGCGACCGCCCTCTGTAACGCCCGAGAGGAGCCGAGGGCGCTTCCTTCTGTTACGTGGCTTCCTAGATTTGAGCTCGTGATTTCCATAAAATTGGCTGGTGAAAGAAGGCACCATCGTACGGCGCAGAACCGTGAACCTCGCCTTGCGACACTCTCCGCTTTTGCTTTTGGGTGTGTTATCCACTCGATATTCCACTGATATCGATTCGTCTAATTGCGCACCGCGGATTATCATCGGCAGCCGCCAAGAGCTGTCCGGAATTTCGGAGGAGCACTCTCGAGTCATCCTGGGGGAGGAGTTTTCTTGCACACGAAACGTTATCAGCACAACTAGTCATGGGAATGCTGATCGCGCGGCTGTTCCAGAACAGATTCAGACGCACTCCCGACGATCTCAACTCACGAGAACCGTTCTCGTAGTTGTTCTCAAGAGAGTATATTCGAGCGAGCATCCCTCCGACTCCCCCAAAGCAGGCTAAGCCCGGTGCGAGGCCACCTGACTGGGAGGTTTTGGAGAACTGATGTCTTTGCGATTTTTGAGCGTTTCGGAGCTCATATTTCCGTTCTTCCTTCCTGCCTGCTTGTCTGTCTGTCTGTCCGAAGGATTGGCTGGGAGAGGGCCCCCCATCGGGCATGTGCCATCTTCCGGGAGCATTCAGACTTGCTTGACTCTGCTCGTCCACCCGCTTTTTGCGGGGCTTTGCGTCTCGGAGATATCTCTCGAGAGTCTGCTGGAAGAGAGGATTCGCTTGGAAGGAAAGCAGTCCCAGAGAGGAAATAAGGGGGAGAGGAGACGGAGACACTCGAAGCCGCCTCCGTCACGAGCTGACAGACGGATAGCCAGGCGGCAGACGGAATTGCTAGACTCGTTGCTGTGTGTATCCGAACAACATCATGGAAATGGGAACAAGTTGGGAGCAGAGGAATAAGAGAAGCGGGGAAACGCAAAACTGGGGGAGCTGTTTCGTTTCTGCGGCGTCTGCAGCCACATCTTCGAGCGGTGGAGGGACTGAGTGACATGTTGCGTAAAAGTCGTTTGTCCCTTCTATCACTCGCTGTATGCAAATTCTCCCCTCGTGGATGGTCTTCCAGACCCAGTTGGTAAGTCAGTCTCCTGATCGGCCAACAGACGACAATGCTAGCCTGGGCTGGGTTATGGTTGTTGTTATTCACCACCACAACCAACACCGACCAGCTCTAGTCTCATTCAAGTGCTCGACCCAAGGCTAGTGGTCGTTCGCATAGCCTGTGGCGCTGTAATAGAGAAACGGAGAGGAGCTGATTGCCGATTCGAGTACAAACACCGAGGGAACGAAAGTTACGAAGGGAATGAGCCGAACGAGAGAAACAGACCTGCGCGACTAGTCTGACACAGAAGCAAAGCTCACAACAACAACAACAACCTTCCTCTCCGATCGAGAGTCTCGCGTTTTGAGTTTCGTGGAGAGTGGGGCTGATGTGTGATTACGGGAAACCGGGAATCGAGTTCGCACACCGATCGCTTCACGTCTTTAATCAATGAGGCCCCCTTGGTCGGTCGGACCCCGGCACAGTAGGTCTAAAGTGTCCTCGGTTTCGCATTGATATTCGAATGTGGACTCACGTTCAGCAACTCGAATGCGGTCTTAGAGCAGTCATGCGTGGAAGAGCCTTATTCCCTCCCATCACAACGAGAGGACCGTCGTTTCTGATCACAGTATCAACAGGGGACAAGAACAAAAACGAGAACAGGGCCTGGTTTCGTCCTTCCTTGGGCCTTCGCGAGGAGCTCCTTCGCAGGAGAAGGCTTTCGACCGAAAATAGAGGCCACCGAATGCCTTTTTACGTGCTTTCTGAGCAACTGCTCGAACCGCGGTGAACGTTCCAAGAAGAATGTTGGCCTCGTCCGCGGATATTTGCGAACCGACACTGTTGTTCTATCCATTCGTCCCGCTGAACAGGCTAGCCCACTGAACTAGACTGGTTGTGAAGACGTTATGCACATATCCGAGAAACACTCAACAATGGTCGGAAGGCAGTGCACTGAACAACGTTTCTTCTCTTTTACAGGTCACTGCACGGGACAAGGACTGTACTCCGAAAAAATCCGACATCTGCAAGTACGAGATCGTGTCCCCAGACGATGACAAGGCTGCTCCTTTCCAAATCGACGCTGAAGGGAACATCCGCAACACGCGGCCCTTGGTCTACGAAGACAGCCACAACTACATTTTCGAGGTCGTGGCCTACGATTGCTCGATGAAGCAGAGCAAGCCAGTTTCGGTGTCCATAACCGTCCAGAAGGAATGCCACATGCAATGGAGCTCTATCGCTCAGGAGGTTTGTTATTTCCAGAAAAACTCGTAGATTCTCACTTCGTTTCTAGATGCAGAGGTTAACCCATTTCCCTTGAGCGTTCTTCGTGAATTCCCAAAACCGGTGCAATCGAAAACACTTGATGGGCTCGAAAGATAATATTGAAGAACATTTAGCCGAGTGATTTGGCTTCGGAGGGGAATAGCTATACAAGCCGACCATTTCAGCTCTATACGACGAAAGTCGGCCGAGCTCAGATAGCTATGTCCTAGATCAACACTTCGATCGGCTGCGGATCCGAAAGTCGTCGACGTGCTCGGCCTATCGAGGCATATTGTAGCCGAAGTCATCCGTACGACCAGCTCCGCGGGCCGGTGTTGGGGGTAAACAAGATAGAAACGATTCCTTCGTTCCGGTTTCGCGTTCACTGTCGACGTTGATGGTCACCGTTGAATGGTTAGACAAAGGTCGTTCTGTCCTTGAAGTGAACTCCAGAGCGTTTGGATCGATACCAAGAGTATTTTTATTGCCCTACAATGCAAAGTACTTCTCAAAGCTCATCGGATAACGGTGAGGTGCAGCTCTTTGTTTCCGTTCCCCCCACCTTCCTGGGAGTCGAGGCCCCGGAAACGGGAGGCTAATTACACGATGCCGAAAAGGCTAACTCCATCGGATATAAACGCCGGAAGCCTCCGGTTCCTACGAGAAACGGCTGACTGATGAATCCCTTGAATACCATGGGCGAATTCTGAAAACACGGTCTGACGGACGCAGATCGTTTTATGCGTTCTTAATGAGCGCTTCCAGGACGATTACGCCGCGGCTTCTGTTCAGCTTTGCTCCTCATGGAGTGTGCGTCTTCCTAGTCAGTTTTGCGTACGAGATGATTCTGCGAGTTGACGCAGCGAGATTTCCTGAGCAGTCCCGCTTGCTCATGCGTCAGCTAATTGCATAGACGTCATCAGATCCCGAAGTTGCAACAGAAAGCGGAACGTTATCATAACAGAACACCTTCCTATCGACTGCTCAGGGAATTCCAGGAACGCTCGCCTAATTTGTCGGTAGCGATATTGCTGATGAACGAGGGTTTGTTGTTGGAAAATTGTCAGCGCGCTCGGCCGTTCGCTTCCGTCGTCGTCGCCGTTCCAGGATGTCATTTGAGGCCAGGAAGGAGGGGGAACGGGGAAGAAATGAGGGAAAAACTAGGGAGCCGTGGGCAATGCGAAGGAGGGCCAATAGCAGTGGCCAATTTGCGCACGACCGACACGGGTTCCGCTTGCTGGCTGCTGGCAAGCGAGTAAGCACGACTCTTGGGGATTTCGTTCCTCGGGAACGAGCGAGATCGGAAGCCTCCGAAGAAGTCCTCTGCAGGGGACGGAGAGCGAGGAAGCAGAAGAAATTTTCTCTCTTTGCAAGCCAATTCGACTTAAATGAAAGCTCAGCCAGTTGACGTCGTTGTCTTTGTTCTGTTTGACGCAAACACAGAGTCGGCCAGCCGGGGGAAACTGGGGCGCGAATCGGCAAACTTCGCTGCCGCGACAGAAGAAAAATCTCATTTGCTCAGCTTTTGGAGGAACACTCATTTCGAATGAGCAAGTGTATTTCATTGTTTCTCCTGACCCCGTGTATCTTTGCCAGTTACATTCCATCAGATCTATCTGCTCTGAGATCCGTGCCCGTATCAGGGCATTTAAATACGATGTTTCAATCTGAGGATTCTAATTCCCTGGACGTTCTCGTGAACCCCGAATCAGTATTTACGCTGGACGAAATCCCTAGCAAATATCATGGCGCTGTCCGTGGACCCGGGCTCTTTGCTCCCCTGTGTTGGACCCTCAGGTTAGCTCCGTCGGCGAGAATTCGACTCTCAACGGATAGTGAAACAGCAAGATAAAAGATCACTTCTCGTGGGGTCGTCCCTGTTTGGACGAGCTCGGATTGCTTGCATCGTACACTCGATCGAGCCATCTCGTGGTCTACCTCGTCGTTGTCGACCGTCGCAGGAGCTGCTGCTGTTGTTGTTGTTTCCGCTACTGCTGCTGCTGGGGAACTTTATTGGATGTGCTTCCACATCGTATAACAGTTCCGTCTCCTGTAACTGTCTATCCATGGGGTTGGTCAGCTAGCTAGCTATTAACCTCAGTGTACTGCATTCAATTATTGTCATGGCCTCGGGGGAAGGCCTGGGAGGGTCGAACTCGCCGTTGGTGGTCGGCTTTCGGGGCAACGGGGGACAAATCAGGAGAGTTAAAGGTATGGCATGGAGTCGCTGTTCTCTAGCGAGAGAGCTCCCACATCTATTCTGCTGGCCCACACTTTTTGGCTCGGGGGAAGCGGAGGACTCAGGACGAGTGCTCTCTCGAGACGAAACTAATTTTCAAAATGTCCTCCCAGATCTAGCAACGTGCACCACGGTAGCGCCGAAACCGGCCGTGAGCGGAGCTCCTTTTGCTTTTCGGGGCCTGGCTGAGATGAATTCATCGCGAGGAGGAGCGATGGAGCTGGTATGAAAGACAATTGCGATGAGGGGGGAGGGGCGGGAGAGGGAGGAAAACGAGGATTCGTCGCTAACTAGGCTCGTCGCTTCTTCTGTCGATCCTTCTTGTCTCGGGAAAGGGACGAACTCGGGAGGCCTGGTGTCAGAGAGGCGCTTTGGTTTTTTCCCGGAGTTCGACGATGAGCTCAGCTAGAAAGAAAAAGAAGAACAAAGAGTAGAACGGAAAGCGAGTACGGGACGAACGAGGCGCCCAGCGATGCTTCCGGGAGAGAGTTAATACAAATTAGGACAGAACTCGACAACTTCCCTCGGGCGATATGAAGCACTCCAGCGCTCCAATCGAGTGAGGTGAAAACAGAGAAGTTTTGGTTGCTCGAGCGTTCGCTCACCCGACTGCATGTCTGGACGGCTCGGAAGCCCGTCGGTCAGAACTCCGGCACGTACCAGCGGCGGAAGATTCAGAGGAGGACGGTCCAGCGTCGATGATAGAGCTCTGAGTGCTAGTCGCTTTCACTGCAGCATATCGGGCTCTGCGTTCCGGACACAGCCGATGCTTACTAACGTATTCGAAGCCCACGATACTGGAGCGGGTAGCAGCATAGGTCACAAGACGATCGAGGTCGTTGCTATCAAGGGCAAGACCGTAGGGAGGATCCACGGCCAGCTGAGGGTTTTTCTCGGAGATACTGCCCAAGTTTTTGAGCAGAGCTCCACCGGAGTGTGAACGGTAGTTTGAGTTTGCGAGCAGAAGAGGTATTCCGTTATCTCTCTCGCATGATGCCACTGGCTGCCTCTCCGCTGCTGAACCCGTTCCTGTCGTCGGTGTGTTCCGCTGGAGTGGATGTCGATAACGCGATTGTTCGTTTCCTAAATTCCCCGTCGAGGGCTAGCAGCCGTGCAGCGGGTGAGCACCTCAGACGGCGCCGGGCGCCTATCTCTCGGGAGTGAAGAGCGGCTTCACTGCCGCTGAACTCGCAAATAACAAACGTACAACCGAACGACAGTATCGAACTCGACGCTTCCTCTCCGACAGTGTACTCGAAGTGATTGTCTGACTCCCAGGAAACCATTGCTACCCCGCCTAATGCACCGCTCAGTCCGTTTCTGGAAATGCAACACTCAGTCTGTGCGGAGATCCTCGGGCTCGGCTATTCCCGAATTCCGCCCGACGTGTCAGACAGACCAGCTTGGCGGAATCGTCTCGCGGGAGCGGGTCGGGGCCCCGTGGTTCCGAGGAAGAATTTTGTCAAATCTCGCTACAGCGCGTCCTTTTCCCGTTCCAGATCGACTACACCGGGGGCTCAGTGTCGCTTTATGGCAATGCTCAACTGGACACCTGTCCGTCCGACTGTGAAATCGACGAGATTTTCTCCAAGATTCAACTGGACACGAAGCATATCGGTAAAGGTTGCGACCGTGATACCTACTCCGTTCGGAGCCAAAGGAAACTGTGCAACGCCAACACAAGCGGTGAGTATCCTCCATCTATCAAAGTCAGCCGGAGCAGGGCCACCAGACGACGAGTAATTGTGAACGTGAATTCGTACCAACTTCCTGAATACGAAATGTTGTGTCGAGTTCAGGAAGCTCGATTTTTCATGCGGTTCTCATTTTGTACCGTCGTTGGGAGTGTCGTGTACGGCATTCAGTCGTTGGGTTCAAGCAGGTTAATGTTCTTCGTCGGGAATCTAGCTTCCTGTATTGACCTCTTCGCGAACCCGTCTCGGAGTCTGAACTCTCCGCCTCATGTCGAGCTCGTTCCCAGAGTGCCGCAGGCTCCGAACAGCTGCGGAACGAGAATCCCCTTCGGATGCATTCCTGCTGCAGAGTCCGATAGCCACCCGCGGATCCAGCCGAATCTTCAACATCTTCGCGGCGGATCTTCAAGGGTCTCGATGGACTCACAAGATTTTTTTGGGAATGCTTCGAGCCCTCTCTGGACGACGACACCGCGCGCGGTGACACAAACGCCGGAATAGATTGGCGGGCGGCGTCCGGGGAGCTTATCGGTGTGTTCTGGTGTCAATATCGAGAACGCGTGTCGGCTTAGCACCATGCGTAGAAACCGTGTCGGACAGACTCAGTCGTTCATTATCAAGTCTCCCCTCCGATTTTCGCGCAGATTCTGGTCGTCGGACCCGATTCAGTCAGAACGATAGCGAATCAGTTCACGTAACAAACCCCCCTACCTCAAGCATACCTCAAGGAGTCCATACAGATCTCTGGGATCCATAGAACCTTTGCGTCGCGGCATGCCTGAGCTCTAAGCATCGCCTGATCAATGACGACTCCTCGGTCCTGGAAAGTTTCGGCCCGGAGGAGCGAAACCGACGGCCTGAGTTGAATTCACGAGGTTCGAGATCGGAATTCTGTGGGTCCTTCTCTACTCCCGGTTACACGATCTTGTTTGTCCAGCTCTGCTGGGAGCAATCTCGGTCCAGAACCGGGATCCCGTTCACGCCTAATACGACGGTCTTTCGTTCGCAAGCGAAAGCTTCCAAAAACAGATCGGAGGGGCAGTGGTGGCGCGAAGAGGGAGCGAGTGGAGGAAAAGAGTGAGCTGCACTTTATCCACAACATTTGCGCTCCAGGAATCCAGGTCGAGTGGAACTGGCGCTGTTGCCTCGGAGGTGTATTCGTCGGAAGGGATACGGGGGACTTCATCCGCGGAGCGGCTCAGCCTTCCCTCTGAGAATCCTTCTGTCTACTGTTGGATGGGCTGCAGGCCCTCTCGCGAGGACTTTTCTCATCTAATTGTCGTTTCCTAGACCCCTCTGGAATGTCATCTTCGCAGGCTGTTCTTCTTCTTCGTCGTCGTCGACGTCGTCTATTACTTTGGTATAGTTGGCATCCTTTCCGCCGTCTGCTCCACGTCCACTGGCCTTTGGCCCGAAGGCATCCGGCTTCCGCTTATTCTGCAACAGCATGCAACAGGATGACAGCGGGCCGTGCGAATCGGACAGGCAAACGCGATGCTGCCGATACACGAACACCGAGTAAATCTGACATGGGAGTTGGAATCTGGGACCGAGCAGCGTCACGGAAGGCTCGAAACTCGACGACCGGCCGACCTTTCAAGGTGTAATCTCGGGCTAATTTTGATCGACTGCTCTCGGCCCAGATGGAGCCGAGGAAGGGTATGGACTACGCGGATCGGATAATTGAGGAGCTTTTCTTCTGACGCTTTTCCGAGGAAGGGTCGAGGAAAAAGATCGCTGAAAATGAGCAAATTCAAAGTGGTACGGAGACTCGGTCGTACTATAGGAGGGGGCCGGTCGAGAACATCCGTCATAAGAACGTTGAAAGGAAGGAACGAAGGAAGGACGACGGGAAGCAGCCGGGAGCGAGGCTGTGCTCTGAAGCCAACGGCTGCAGGAAGAGAGATTTTTGTGGATTTGAATTATTTATGTGTCGCCTTCCTCTCCTAGAGTGCGGTTCACTCGCATGTGCTTCCTTCGCGGCCCGGGAGAAATATACGTGTATTTATATATACTCGCATGAGGCCAACTTACACAACATACCTGAGCTCGTTGGAGTTGGTTTTTTTCCCGTGAGGAAAAAATGGTCTTTCGCAGCCTTCTCCGATCAGCGATTCCTGTATACGCTTCCAGGAAGAACTGGCTTCCTCGGTCGTTTGCCTTCCCGCGATCTCTGCCGACCCAGTGACTGACTCAGGAACTCGTTACAGCTGCGGATTCCCCTGGACATTTTCCGTCGGGGACGGAGATGAGCACAGAGCAGTTTTTCTTCTCCGGATTCTTGCGAAGCGGTTCTAGATTCTCGTGGCCGAACATGTTCCCATCGGGAACTCCATCGGGGCTCGGGGAATAAACGAGCCACCAGCATAAAGGAACCCGCTAACACAAGGAATCGGGGGCCGAGAGACGCAGCCAGGGCGTCTCGTGGACAGCTCAACAAAGAGCCCCACGAATTAAATCCGCGACTGATTCGATGAACACGGGTCGTCGCTCGTCACCCACCCACCCACGAGCCAAATCGACACGACCGAGGTGCCGATGGTGACCGTTGAGACCCGAACCTAAAGGACAGTTTGTGGCTGCTGCGAGATCTCGGAGCTACCGAGCAACGAACTCGATTGGCATCCGTTACGAAGTCCTATCAGTGAAGACCGGAGCCATTTTCTTCTGCTGCTGTGGGCTCTTTAGGGAGGAACGGAGACAGCCTGGCGAAGGGCTTCCTTTGTGAAGGCGGCGCTAAAAAGTTGCGAATGTCCCTCCGGGAGTAACTTGCTCCCTGTTCGCTCGCTTGCCTGCCTGTCCGGGAGCTCGGCGCCTTCCTCCGCCCTTGGCTTGCGTCAGGGCCGCAAACTCGTTGCAAACTTCCCCTTCCTCTTGAGTCGGTTGACTCGACCATTCCGCCAGGGATGCAGCTCCGGCGAGTGGTGCTGCTCCTTTTGCCGTTGTTACAGCAACAGCAGCAGTCACTGCTGTTAACGCTTTCGCTGTCGTGCGAGCATTCGTTATCGCGCACGACAATGTCGCACGAATCTTTTTGTTGCTCGCCTACTTTATTCATCTGTTTGAGCGCCCGGATGGACAAGCAGCTGTGCACAATGCTCCATTCGCAGCGTGAGGCCGATTACGCTCACTGTTAGACTTTTCTCGCGGAGTGGGATCTGAACAAGTAAAAGCTGTCAATGATTAACGACGTTGTCTGGAGATCTGAGGCTCCGTCGGGGGTGACAGATACCGAGAAGTTCGCAGGCGGCGCGTATCGTCGCAACTTTGAGCAACTTGGCTCTCACGAACCAAGACTCCAGCATATCAGGCGGGTGTCGAATCGGGCGGCGCGCTCTTCATCTGATTTCCGGTGCCTTCGCCGATGTAGGTATCGGGTTCGCGGGGACCCGCACCCGATATTCATCGAGTCTCAAACTGTATCGGAGTTCCCAGTTGAAATGATCGTTCGCTTGAAAAGGTCATTCTCCGTCTCCTCCCCCTGTTCTTCCTCCTCTCCCCCCGGACGCAATCTCAGGCCGTTCAGGAACGGACCGACATCGAACTACTGAACGACCCTCATTGGTGACATTCCCTCGGAACAACTTCGAGGTTGTTCGCCATCCCGGAAGAGGAGAGTGGTACGAATTAACCAAAACGGAATCGCTCAGAGAGAGTGTTCCCATAAAAATCGTTATCGCCGGCCTCGTCGAAACCTCTCCGGCAATCTCAGAAAAGCATCCCCATTCAATTCACGTTATCTCTGATCGGCACTTGGAGTTTCGAGGCGGAGGATGGGCTCGAACAGTGTGGCTCACAGATCCCAAACTATCGCGTTGCCAGCCAACCGACCCGGCTGTGAGAATATTCATCGTTCCTTTGATCTTTTCCAGTTGGTAGTCTGACCACCTTGCTCGGGATGGATGCCAGCCAGGTGTCGAAGAGCGGAGCTTCCTCCAAGGCCCCAACCCAGGACAAAGGCGATGAGAACTCCCCGATCTACTTCTTTGATGGAAAAACCAACGCGCTGCTCCTTCCGAGGGACACATTCCATCAGACCAAGACCATGGCCGTCCAATTCTGGATGAAGCATCAGCAGGTAAAACCTCTAGCAAAGTCCGAACGGAATCCAATCCCGTTCCCAAGGAAACCTTTGAACCTTCTGTCCTTGGGGTGCTTTGTCAGAGATCTGTTGAAAGGTCATGATTCAAAGTTGCCAAGTCATGTTGAAACTCAATCGCCCAATTCTTCCAGAACGTGGACAAGAAGGCCAAGGAGCATATTGTTTGCACCTCGGATTCCCACAAGATGAACCGTCATCACTTCTCAGTCTTCCTGCACAACTGTCACCTGGTCCTGCTCGTCCGTCAACACAACTCCAACTATCACAAGCTGTTCCCGGCCGAATTCAGGTACTTACAAATCGGAATCGGGCTCGAGCCTTGTTTTTCGCCGCACTCCGTGGTTCCCCGGATGAGGGTGGGTCCTCCCATCGAAAGGTCTCGCGAAAAACCGAGTTGCTCAGTGCAGACCAAGAATGTACCGAGTCTAGCACGGCTTTCTTCAGTTCACAACGTTCACCATCGTCCTCACTTCTGCTTTCGATGCCTAGAGGAGCAAGACGGGGCCATCACGCATTAGGTTCTCAAAGGAAGGTTGGCCTCCTCTCTCTGGAAGGGCTCGTCGTCTCGGCACACGTCGGAGAGGGCGGTGGTATGCCTTTGCTCTGTGGTCGCTGCAAAAGAACGTTGGCAACAGCCTTTTCCCGTTTTCGCTTGAAAAAGTCCACTCGCCTACGGCCATAGCGGCCGAACGAGTTGGAGGGAACAGTTCGCTAGTTTCCGAGCTAGGGAACGAGATTGAGGAAACAGGGGAACTCGTCAGAGAGGAAGTTAACCGCTAGATTATCACCCGAGCACTCTCTCCCCGGATCACACTCCCTCAGTCGGCTGTCTGTTCATCGGTCAGCCGGGCCACAAGCTCGAGCATCCTCACTCACATCAGACCTGCCGAACGGAAGGAGAATCAACCAACTGACCGAAAACTTGCGCCGGAGCCTGCGCTATAACGGAAATGAATAAAGAGAGCGAGCCGTCAGACTATGAACGATGACGAATCAACACTCAAGCAACGCGAGAACAGACGAGGCATAAGGAATCACGACCGAGTTTTCTTTAGATATTTTCCCCGTTCAGTGAGCCTGGGCCAAACCGTTATTTTGAACTTCCAGATGGCGGGTCTCTGAGGTCTGCGACTTCGAATGGCATCACTACACCATCAATCTTGATGGAGATCAGGCAACGTTGTACATCGATGGCAAAGCAGCTTCCACTGCCGACATCGTCGATGATTGGCCCATTCACAAGAACATCCACGTCGGCAACGAGACCACCACAGTGGTCGGAGCGTGTTGGCAAGCTAAGCAGTCCCACATGGCGATGCACTTCAAAGGGTAAGCGAAGCTTCTGCTCCACTCTAACCACTCGGTGACTCATTCCCGCCATCGGAATGGCCAGCATCGCACGAGATCAAACTATTTTTTCCCACGAGTGTCCGTCGACTTGAGTTCACCCGCAGCAACGAATGAAGATCTTCATTGGATAACGTGATTGGAGGTCGAGTATAACTTCTAAGCTTCCGCCTTGCAGATATCTGTCTGACCTTGTCGTCCTGAACAACGCCACGGAACAGGAACAAGTACTCAAGTGCATGTACCAATGCAAAGAGAGCCTCGTTCGCGCTAACGGGGACAACGAAGAGCCCTTATCTGATGTCGAGACATTGTCGGGAGACTCAGTCGAGTCGATTGAGCGCCAAATTGCTCGTATCAACTATAAAAACAACCGTCATAACCCAACACCAGGCAATCGCATGGTTCACCTTTACACCCATGTCAAGTGCACTAACGGTCAGAGCAAGAAGCTGCCGATGGTTGAAACCATTATCGCTGTCAAGAACAATGACGCCCCCGAAGAACCCAAGATCCAGATCAGCAGCGAAGAACACAACATCGCTAAGGAATACGGACCCATTAAGGAGGGCGTCGACATTTTCGAGACCATCAACATCAAAGTGCAGCCTGGAGAGAACATTGACTCGTGCACGATTCAGGTGTTCCCAGCTCTGAACCCCGACCACGAGACCCTGCAGGTTCCCGAGTACGTTCTCGACAAAATGGGCCTGGCCAAGGACGACACCACTTCCCAACAGAACCAACAGCAAATCAAGCTGCGAGGCCCGGCCTCGTCCGAGAACTTCCAGAAGGTCATCTCCGAAATCTCATACTACAACAAGAAACCCGCCTACTATCTGAACAGGGCGTTCAAACTCCAGTGTTACGAGATGGGAACCAGGTATGTGGTCCTCACGACGATCTTCGAAAACAGTGAAAACTCATGACTTCATAAATTTTCTCCCTCCGAAAGTCAGAGGAAGCTTGCTGTTCGCGACTCGACGGAGGGCCGACTCGAGGCCTTCGGTGCGAGGCGTCGATGAAACTTTCACCACACCCTTTCCCCACTGAAGACTCCTTCACAATTTCGGATCTTTCAAGAGCTTCTCCGTCTTCCACAGATTCGCATCGAATGAGTACATCCAAACTCTGACCGTGATCCATCCATCATCCGTCGCCTCATCAAACAACCCGGTCGCTGCAAAACTGACCCAGAACGCTCAGTCTCATCCAGCGCCAAAACACCATCCTCAGCACCAGAGATCCAGCATCAAGGAGAAACATTCCAACAGCTCATCTATCGGTACGCGGAACTTCCTTTTGAGGAAGGATTGACATTCAATCTCTTCCGGAATCACATTGGATATGAGATGCTCCCCTCCGACTTATCGGGCGATCGCGTCCCGGCGGTTCTACTAAAGATTTCGGACTTCCAGGTATCGCGACCGTCGTCGTGGGTGGACTCGTTGGGACCGTGCTCATCATGTTGGGCGTTATGCGCCGACGCCGCGAGAAGGCCACGGCTGCGGCAGGGCAGCTCCAATGGGACGACTCTGCTCTGACCATCACTGTTAACCCTCTGAGTTCAGAGGACTGGGAACAATGCAACGGCTGCGTCGACAACGCCGACGACTCCAGCGGCGATTCGTCCTGCGCCGAGAGCGACGATAGCGACGACGAAGGAAAACACGCCAACTAAACTGGGGACGCGAAATTCTCTACTCGGGGTAGGGGTTGAATGAGGTACCGATTCGACGAACCGGGCTCAATTATGCGGACGTTTGTAAAATTGGAGTGTTGAGCACGGGGCCCAAATAGAACGCCCGCCAAAACGTTCCAGCGAGATGATGTTCATCGGTGGAAGGGGAAGCGAACGGAAAGTCGCCTCCTTAAATTCGGTCGGCCTGTCGGCCGACCGACCAAAGACTTTCCTTAGGAAATTTCTTCCATTCGGATTTGACTTTTCGTGTTTCGGGAAGCAACGGAGGGAACAATCCTCGATCTCCGAGCAGACGAAGCGGAACTAGCTGACATCGAGGCGAGTCCTTCATGCGACGTCTATCTTCACAAGTTTAACGGGAGAAAATGTCGAAAAAAACGTCTTAACTCAAAAATTCCATAGCGTTCTAGATGTCTATTCTAGATCGATGCTTACGCCTTTTGAAGCGTATTGTATGATACTTATAAATAGGTAGAATTTGCCCCGTCCCGCGTGGAACGCTGCGAAGGCCGAGCAGCCGGACCACGATACCTGAGTTGCCACACCATGTGAGAGGAATAACACTTTAAGGTTCAGACAGCACCGCAGAATCAACTAGGCGCTTGTGGTTCGACTCCCTTGTTGTCGTCCCACTCACGCCAAGTGACAACACTAAGTAAGCGAGCTAGATTGAACGTCTGCTACCAACAACGGCGGATTCAGACTTGGTTCATTTTCATATCAGTTCGGTTGTAAGTCGAATCCTTGGTCTTGTTCCGTCTTTGTCCAAGCTGAAACCTGAGGATTTCCTGAGAGGACTGGCGGGCTTGGGAGAGGGGGTGTCCTTCCCTTCTCGCTAAACGCATCGTCTCCAACATGTATCGCCGTGGATCGCAGCTTTTTCCAAACACCCTAAGTGACTGGAGTCTTGGGATTCGCTTTCGGTTCCTGAATCCGGCTTCAACTCAAACTCGAGAAGTTTCGGAGACGAAGGCTATTGGATTGTGTCAAGCTCTCCGATTGGGTGATGGAATTCATGTTGGATATCGTGCCAGTTTCTCGAGTTGCGAGCTGCGGCCGGTCGAGATCGTTGTGTATAAATTATTCCACTGTATGAAGTCTGTAACGTATCCTTGGTTTATATTTTTGTAACACCTTACCTGTATCGTCAGTGATGGCTGATCCTTTTCGTGATTGGATCAAGAGCGATTCGAGACAGTCCAAACGGGAGGAAAAATTCGCGGAGTTCTTCATCAGCAACTCGCGAGACTCGTGCTCCACACGAAAGCCCAGTCAACGGACAAAACGACGAGAGCTTCGACGGGAACATTCCGCTGAGCGAAGACGGAATCAAGTCAGGAGATGAAGTTAGGGCCGGTTAAGTGAAGTCGTGCAATGAAGTTCGTCTACTCGTCCTAACACCACTCACACCTTGGGAACGAAATGAAGCGTCCCGCTGGGGGCTGCTGGCGATGAAGCTCTCTGATAGCGGGATGTTTACTAAGATAAGGGAAAATGGAACGATTTCACCAGAGTAAAGAGGACAAGGCACAAAAGGCCTTACCGAGCCGTATGAATGACTAAGTAATGGATTTCGACGGGCCGTGTGGATGATCTCAGCTCGCTTCAGACTAAAAACTCCATCCTTCCTGGCGTTTCATTGACACTCCCTATCAACTCATTCGGCCTTGAAAGCCCGTTCTTTGAAACGGGTCAGTTGAGGGCTTTGAGCACCGAAGCTTTCCGAAATCCACACGTCCCGTGCAGTATGCTTGTGACAACGCTATTAGGACTGACATTAGGCCCGTAGCTTTCACAAGTCTACAGTTGCCATTACATATCATTTTAATTCTCGTCGACGACACAAGAGCCGATGATGACTCACGACACCAGCGTGGAAAGGGGAAGCTTGAGCGTGAAGTTCGATTCGTCGTCCTTTCCATTCGATATTCGTTCCCAACTCACCACGTAGTCCCGGAACCTAAATACACAACCGTATGTAATCGGCCCGTCGTCTGCCCTCCGATTGAGGCCAAAATTCTAGCTCTGTCCCCAGGATTCCCATGATAGTTAGGAGTGGAAGGAAGAAGATAATGACCGAATTTTATGATGGTTGCCATGGGAGCCGATCAGACAGAGAACTCCCCAGGAGCCTTTCATCTCCAGCATTCCGGCATTCTGCTCTCGTACGACAGACGACGTTCCTTTCTTCGAAAAAAAAGAGGAGAAAACCACCCGTAGAATAACGAATGAATAAAAAGAGAACATAAGTAAAAAGCATGCGATTCCTCCAGGCATGAAACCGCGGAGGCAAATCCGAAAGTTCAAGTCAACCGCTATTCGATATAATGCTCCGTGTGGGATTTATGTCATTACTAAGGACAAAATACAGAACGAAGAAGATTCAGATATAACCGACGACTAATATGATGAATAAACTTAAGAATAAAACCATTCGTTGTAAACAAAACCTCCGGGTGGTCATTTACCATACTATCATCCACATTCAAACGGTGCTGGCGCTAAAATCTTGGAAATCCCATGTAGTCGAGAACTTCTCCCGCTGTTTCGGCTCAGCCTAAGATTCCGGTGTCCGCGACTGCGCGCTTCTCGCTAGCTACTTGCCTGTACCAAGGCCAACAATCGGATCGCGGCTGTGGACCCCCTCCATGGTCATTCTTCCTTGGAATAAACGAGTTTCCCCGTTTTCTGTGATTCGCACGCAACAATCTTGAAATTCA
This sequence comes from Phytoseiulus persimilis, assembly GCA_037576195.1. Classification (NCBI taxonomy): domain Eukaryota; kingdom Metazoa; phylum Arthropoda; class Arachnida; order Mesostigmata; family Phytoseiidae; genus Phytoseiulus; species Phytoseiulus persimilis. The sequence continues at coordinate 43,647,298 of CM075102.1, read as the reverse complement.
TATTTTCTTGCCGGACTGCAGAGGCTCACAAAATTTTCATCAATCTGTTCCCGCGGCAAACAATCCAATCGGAAGCGGACTGAGATCCCCTGAATCCCGCGAGCGTCGACTTGCAGCAGACCCCGTCGTTGTGATTTGGAAGGCAGCCCAGGTTACGAAAAAATCCCTCATGAAAGTCTCTTTCTCATGGCTTTTATTTACGCAACGGAGCCGGACATGATGATGACTTCTTCGGAGCTCGGAGGACTTCCCCAACAAGGATGCTGCTTGGCTGCAGACAGAAGGTTGACCCTTGCGATTGGCTGCGACGACCGAAGAATGCGAGGCCAACAGTTATCAGCAGGCGTCCCAGACATCGCCACACTTTTCTCTCTCTTCATTGTGTTAGCATCATTCCTTAAACTGTTCTCTCATTCGGTTGATTGGTACATGTTGTTATCTTCAGATCGGATCGATTGGTCTCGGAATCAACCCCCCCCCCCCCAGGCAACAGGCACCTGACACAACATGTGAAACGACACGTTTCGTAAAAGGCGCACATGGCATTTCGGGCAGACAACATTGGAGGTAGCCCAAGGTAGCTCCCATGGTAACGTAGTATTGCCAACGCAGTTCCGGCCATAGGTGGCGGACCTTCACACGAAAAGTGGAGGTTGGAGAGACACAAGGTTTTTAGTGGGGATGCGATTCCACAGCACCGAGCGCGACTGTGGCTCGGTCTGCATCACGCATTCTTCTTCCTGGTCCCCAAGAAGGGAAAAACCCGGAAAAATGTGGTTAGATTGGTCCCGGAATCACCCCTCAGACCCGGAAAAGTATGGTCAGATTGGTCGCGGAATCGCCTCCATTTAATCCAGAAGGAGTGCGATCTGACCAATCTGATAACACTTCTCCAAGTCTGGAGGTGATTCCGAGACGAATCTGACCATACTTCTCGGGGACTGGAGGGTGATCCCGAGATTTATCTGACCATACTTTTCGAAGTCCACGAAGGTTGTTCCCGGGTCGATCTGACCATTCTTTTCGGAATCTAGAGAGGTGATTCCGGCGTCGATCTGACCATTTTTTCCGAAGTCTATGGAGGTAATCTCGGATCGATCTGACCATACTTTTCGGAGTCTAAAAAGGGGATTCCGGAGCCGATCTGACTATACTTTCCGAGGTACATGGAGACGATTCTGGAGTCGATCTGCCTATCCTTCTCGAATCTATAGAGCTGATTCGGGGGTCAGTCTGATAATTATTTCCGGGCTCCATGGAAGTGATTCCAGGATCGACCTGACCATACTTTCTGGATTCTAAGGAGGCGCTGGCGGAGTTCATGTGATATAGCAACAGGTACCAATCGACCGAACGAGGAGATAGTTTCAGAAATTATGCTAACCCAATGAAGAAAGAGGAACGGTGCTCTTTCGGTGCGAGCGAGCCTGCGAAGTACATCTGGCAAAAACTCCCTCTTCAGGAGCCTGAGTGACGAGAAAAACTACAACTTGGTTCGAGAGGGGAGCCAACTGCAATCAAAGTCCCTGAGGCAGTGGTTCCCAAGCTTTACGCCTCTCCGGCTCTGTGCTGGCCAAGGGCTCCAATAAGCACAGCTCGACACTGAGCCTTCGGCGTTACTCGTGCGGCGTCCACAGCTTTGAGGTGGAAATATCTGATCGCGACTTCTCTGCAGGCCTCTGCTCTGCGCGCGTGCAGACTACCCGGAGCATTCTCAAATCCCGCTCGCGCTGCGTCATTTGAGTCACCATGACTCGAATTGCCGAAGCAGATTCGAAGCATTGGAAACCAAGCTGGACCTCCGGTTGAGAATTCCGGCGAAAAAATAAACAAGTGAAACTTGTTCGAGACGGGTTGCTCTGGAGTATGGTTCACCAAGGTTTTTGTTATCACCGTCGAACCAAACTTCGTGGAATAAACGCTCTTGATGGTCAGCTTTTCTGTTTGGCTTTGTATCATATTTGTAGCTGGTGCTGTTCCTTCCTGTAATTTTCGAACAACCAACAAAGGGCATCCGCGTGGTATGTATGATGAAGCGTGCTACCGGCGCCGCAGACGAGAAACATAGGAGTCTGGCACTGAACCTCTCGAGGGCGGAACGCTTCGAGGCTCAGCTGACACAGATCACTAGAAAGTCGGATCGAGATTCGGGACCGATTCTCCAGAGAGGAACCTTTCCGTTTTGTATTTTTTGATATCGGTTGAGAATCGACGATTTTCTGACCACTTCTTTCAGGGACCATGGAGGAAATTGAGGTGAGATGTTGAGTTCTGAAAATCGGAGTCAACATCTGACTCCCGGAATTAGTGAAATAAAATATGGGTTTTCCGAGGAGTTTTCGACAGAAAAAAAATTCTCTCGTTCGGATCAGATTCGATCAGAATACAGGTAAAAATACGGGGGCCTACAAAATGTTGCAGCTTGAAGTACTTTCCCTGTGTATGCCAGCTCTGGAAGTGGGGTGGTTTCCTAATAGTCGGTTCCGGATATCTCACATGACTTTCTGAATACAAGCCTGGCCTTACATACTGCGCTCCCCCCGCAAACTTGGCGCTTTGGGATTCCACTCGAAGTTGTGCTCACTAGCTAACTCTTCTAGATGTGTTGTGGGAGAGGTTCATTGCACATCCTATAGAGCCACCTGTTCCGATTGGCTATATGAGCCCACAGCATTCTCTTGAGGAATGTTTTCTCCAATGCGTTTGATTGGAGGAAATCGTGGAGGAATCTTGCGTTTGATGCAAGAGTTTGATTGTTGGACCTTGGTTTGACAAGTTATGAGTCGGCAAGGACATCTCGAGTCGGTGGAAGAGAAGCCTTCCTCCACTTGGGGCGCCTCCTAGATCAGGGACCGGATGCGATTCGAGAGATGAAGTATGGAACGAGAGTGGGAAACTGAAAGTATTCCAGGGTAAACGCTCCCTCGCTGAATACCGACTCCAGTCCAAGAGAATTTCCAAAGCAGAGCTCGGTTTTCCCCCACTTCATACTGTAGCGCGCCCATAACTGGTCTCTCCACTGACTGCATCAGCGGACGGAAAGAGAGCACCGATACTCGATTCGGAATGAATTGGAAAAGTCTGGTCACTCTGGAAGTATTCTTCGCAATTTATGAAAAATTGCTCGGGAGGGTCCGCTTGGTTATCAGCTAGAAGACCTAGCAGAGCTCAACATAAGCGATTCTCTATATGAGTGAGGCCGCGCGGCACCTATTATAGCAAAAGTTATCGTTGTGTGTCCTTGGGCTTATTTCCATGAGATGCATGGAATATCCTTACTTGAATTCAAGTCAGAGAACGACGCCAAACTCCAAGATCTCCCCCTCAAGTCAGTATTGTTACCGGATAGCACTTATTTAGGCAGCGCTTAATATCGCGTTCTCGCCGAGAGGAACGGGAAACTCGGAAGCCTTTTTGGCTTGCCCGCTCGTTTCACTCGTGGCTCAGTGGGTGTTATGGCTGCGGCAGCTAAGCAGACCTCAACGAACAAGCCGCACACCGAAATCAGATTTTCACACCGGAAAGAAGCTCAAAACTCCGAGAATCAGTGTTTCATATAGAACACAATAATTTGCGCCGCTATGTATTCACGGGCCGCTCAGCATCGTCTCTAACAAACTCAGGCATCGGAATTCCTGAATGACCTTGTCTGCGGTCAACGAAACAAAGAGACCCTATAAAGTTATGAAATAGACTGTCAACCGTTTGCAGCTTCCTTTCTCGGAGACTGTCTGAGCCGAGGAGAGAGGACCTGGAATGAATATTCAGTTCAGCGAACATTTTCTAGACACCGGTCTGCATGCGCTCAGATGCCCTCCTCCACTGACTAGATCAAACAAGCACCAAACCGCGAATGGAGACATCGACTCATGAATTCTCAGCGGCTGGTCGACGTCACCCGATCAAATAACTGGCCGGAGAATGGAGGAGACGGATTCTATACATAAAGGTGTGACATTTATTCGGTTCACAAGCAGCGCCCGCGGGCAGGAAAAGCAGAATGTACAACAGAGTGGGAATTGTGTTGATAATCGCTGTTGTAACTATCGCCGAGAAATGGATACAGCGTCGTCATCAGTGGAACAGCGAGGAGCTAGGAATCGCAGGTGGTTTGGATAGTCGCTAGCGCTAACGATTCAGTTGTAGCTTCCGTCCAGGGGCTTGTTAGACATGGCGGTATCCTTGTTGCCCAAGTGCTCGCCTTTGTCCATGGACAGACAGCCAGCTCCTCCACCGAAGCCGTATCCTTTAGGTCCGAATTTCCGGCCGTAGCACTGTTTGCAGAAGATGTCTCCACCGTGCTCACCGACGTTGGTCGAGTCGAGTTTCTTGTTGCACAGTCCGCACTTGAAGCAGGACTTATGGAACTTGGCGCCAGCTGCCAGCATCTCCTCGGCGGCATACACCGACTTGCCGCATTTCGGGCACTTGGCCTGCTCCTGGGGCGTGAAAGGCATCGCTGGCTTTGGTGGCTTCGGTGCGGTCTCGGTGAGTCGCGCGAGAGACAACACTAACTGAGATGCTCAGATCTCAGTCCGGGCGTCTATATTGACGCCCAGAGGGCGCGCAAGTAAGCTCAAGTACTCGGCGCATTCGGTTGCGAGAAGGCTACTGCTGATGCTGCCACCGCCGACATTGAGACACCCACGACAGCTAGTACGCCCTGAAACATCACCCGGCCGAGCGGCTAACCGGCCGCGGCCGGAGAACGGCCGGTCGGCCGGCTGCTGCTGACTGACTGACTGACTAACATCAGGAAGACATGGAGGGAGGCGCCGGCACCTGTTTAGGATAGAAGGGCGACCAGTCAGACGACGCGAGTCAACTGGAAGGCAGCCGGGCAAACGCAAGGAAGAAGGAGGAATCGCTAAAGGCAGGGTTGCTGCTGTTGCTCTCCAGTAGTGCCAGGTTGAATCGAGTCGACTTAGGCGCTCGTCTGCCGGTAAGAAATTCTCGTTCACTGGTCCAGGCCATCAGCCGCTACGCTTGCAGCCGGCCCGCCTTGACTGTATCACACCATCCACGATCACATCTCAGAGCACAAGAAACAGTATCGAAACGCGGCAGCGTTTCGCCTCTATTCACCCGATGCAATCGTTGCGCGATGATCGCTTTTTGTTACATGTTATGACGCAAAGCGAGCGACCGCAAGGAAATGGTCGGCCCTCCTACCAAAGCTGTCTTTATTGAAGAAACCATGTGTATCTTCGAATGCAGGGCATGCCTCAGTATGGTGCTTGATGCAGAGGACCACTGAGAACCGAGATCACGTGCTTCTTGAATGAATCACAACAAGCTCACTGAATTCCATAGCCGATAGGGCGACTCTTATTCTAGGGAGATGGATCAGTTCTGGCGTTTGCGCGGAACAAGTACACTCCTTTCGTTTCCGTGGTCAGAGCTCGCGATGCAAAGTCAGAGGTTGTCAAACTTTTTCGCTCGGAGACCCTCGGATCAGAGGATCTCCGGTGATGACACGAGGAGGTTTGCACTTTGAATCGACTGTACATCGAACATGTCTACATCTGAAACAATTATCTCAGCCGTTATTTGAAGAATGTTCCGCTGTGAGGCGACAATTAGGCGACCAGTACAGCGAGCCGACTTCGCGGAGCGGGTACTGAGCCGACCTCTTGCCGGAGGATCCTCTCTGTATCTTCCCGGAGTGTCGTTTTGAAGCGATGCAAAAAATGTCCCCTGTCGTTACTGAGTTTCCTTTTCGGTTCGGACAGTTCTATCGGGAGTCCAACAATTGTTCAACAGCGGCTGATGTGTCACAACTAGACAGAACGGTACCAACATTGTTGAACACATTCTTCGACAGAGACGCCCAAAGGGTTGGCCAGCCACCAGAGCTCGCTTCCAAGCCATTGCCCGCACTTCAACGATCGTTGGATACGAAGAGACAATGAATCGGGGAAGGTTGTGCCTTACTCACTCGAAGTCTGGCCTGAACTCAGCGACCGACGTTCGGCAGCGAGATTGCGAGGAATTTTCACGCCACGGTGATTCGCGGATTTTTCCTTTTTGTCCACAACAACATAATTTCGGAGCCGTAATCCTCGCTTCTGCCCAGATTCCTGTGCAGCCTATCAACGTATTTCGTGCTTGAAGAGTTCTATTCAGCGTCTATATGGGAATCCAAGCTTGGTCGCTCCCGCCCGGAGCCAGACGACGTCCGCTTCCGATTAGAGATCCCTTTTCGAGAAACATGAGTTCTTGAATCATTCCCTCATGGGACGTTGGTGGAGGGACCACTTCTCCTACGAAGCTGTCAACACGACGCCATCTTGAAGAGCCTCGCAGAGGTTAGCAGCTCTCTGCACTAAACGCGACCTACATATATGGTCGCGGACGACCTGGCAACTTTCTGTGAGCATGAGCTGCCGAATGCGGTCGAATCTATTCATTCGCTGTCAGATATTTGGCAAATTCCAGCTCCTGCAGCTCGAGCCGTGTCGGCAGACTTGATGAGTTTAGCTTCCAGTCCACATAGAGTTTTGCTCGGTGGAAAATATGCTCTGACATGAGAACCGGGATGCCTTCCCATAGATACGTTCCTTTCCCCGCAATTTTCGGTGGCTGCAATCCGTAACCGTGAAGATAAAATCTTCCGGAAATAATATTTCTAGCAGTTGGGACGAGTGGAACCTTGATGGAAATGGCAATTCAGTTTTTCTACCTGAGAATTTTCGATGCTGTAGCTGCTCAGCCAGTTTACTCGACACGATCAGATTCGGCGTGGCGCGATCTTGGGCAGGAGGTCAGAGCGTTAGCGCTGGACCTGATCTCTACCGCCTTCGTTCCAGACAACTGCTTACATTCTTACTCCGAGAATGATTCTGCAGGAGTATACATACCACTCAAGCCATGGCCGACCAGCCTCCGGTAACCAACCGCAGCACCTCACACTGATCGAGCGCTGACCAGAGCTCAACCGAGTTCAGAAGGGTTCAAATTCAGCCCGGCGTCTGGCCAGCTCTGGGGACCTGCGAAGCCCAATAGCACGTACTCATTAAGCTACCTATTGGATGGTGAACGGAGATTCGGACCGGGAATTGTCAACTTAGAACGCAGAGTGACTAATATTTTCCGAGCTGCTGCTCGATGATCAACCTATTGGATCGGTTGATACTCAAGAGAACCGTGGAAAGGACATCTGTTGGATCTCGTTGAATCCATCCAAGGATTTTCCCCCTCTAGCCTTCAGAGGGAAGGAAGGAAGGAAAAGAGAAGTCATCTCCGATGAGTCGCCTAAGCTATCAGCCGTCGTTGAGATAGACCAGCTATATGCTAGTTAGCGGTCTGCTCTCAATCACTGATCAGGGTGGCTGCCGACTACAATTCCGTGGATAGTTTCAACCCATTCCTAGATTCGGAAACTTGTATTTCTTATCACGATACACTGCAGGTTCTTTGAGTTTCATTTGATTCGGATTCAGAGAACTTCGTGAAACAGTGGTTCCTTCTGATGCTTTCCTGCATCTCAATAACCTACTTTTGTAGACTTTCCTACACAAGGTCTGTTTGTTGAATCTTGTTCAGGTCTCCGAACGGGCTCATCTGGAAAACCGTATCCCGACACTCAGACGCGGAAATGAAGCTCGCAGAGTGCAAGTACTTACCGTACCGCCACTTGGACCGTCATCCGACTCGATGATTTTTCACGGGAAGCCGTTTTTTTCTTGGAAGCTCCCGAGAGCTGAAGGTGAAGCTGGCAGTGCCACGGCCAAATCCGACCCACGCCTCCATTCAGGATCAGACGATGCCCCGAGGAGACGGGCTCACTGCTAGGCCTTCCAGAGATCCGCAAATTTTGAGATCCGCGGATCCCGTGGAGAAGGATCCGCGGGTCTCTGCAGAACGGATCCGCAAAGTTTCATGGTCGACTCAACCTGTTTCCAGCTCATTGCTACCAAATGGACTCGCGACACGCTGTCCTCGAGGCGTCGTTCAGTGCATCTTCTTTTCATAACTCGATATGGGGGAGCAGTGAGAGAATAAAAGCCAAGTACATACTATATGAGCTCTTGCATTCATGTGGCAACTCGCAAAATGAACGCATTGTTTAATTTACTGTGAAAGAACAAGCATAGAATGAACTATGTACATCACAGAGCGAGTTAGGGAACTCTTGGGAGGGCTGTATCCTATCATTACGAATTTCTCATCTACAAATTCTTGCTCGGATCATCGGTGGATTTTGATGGCTTCCTTCTTGCCGATTCAAACGCTCTTCGGAGCATGAAAGTATCGTTCCAACTTTCTGGTTCGAGTCTCACGCGGTGTTCGCCGAGGATCATTCACAAGATGCCGAAGTCCCGTTCGGGCTGAACGGAGGTGGGCCGTATGGACTCCAAAATCTGACAGCTGCCTCTGAGCTACTAAGGTGCGATACAAACACAAAAACAAACAAACAAGATAGAATCGGGATCGAAAATTCCCGACTTGAAAATACCCTGTACGCCTAATGCCATCGGGCTACGGAACCACGGGCGATAACCACAACAAAAGACAGGTAATCCGTGTTTGCCCTACGACCATTCCCTCATGGTATTTCACGATTAAATGTGCGCTGGTCTTGCGGATCCGGATCCGCGAATATCTCGTGGATCCTGCTGATCTGGATTCGCGAATATCTTGCGGATCCGCTGGAAGGCCTACTCGGTGCACATGATTCTGGCTCGATTGGACCTTCCCACCAGTGGCCTAAGGAGTGAATAGAAACTCAGCCCTGCTCCGCTCGAGGACGCCATCGTTGAGTCAGTCCATGGTTTTGAATCATTGAGCATGGGAACGAGGAAAGACTTGTGTATTCGGCTCCGTTTTGGTCTTCTTATTCAATGATACCCGCTCGAAATCGTTGGAGGAGGTCTTCCGATACGGTTTCAGGATTCCATGCTCTCGTCTCCTCACATAACTCCATCAGTCTTTTTCGGAGACGTTGGATTACCTTGATGAGTTGTTGGCAGCGATCGAGGAAGATAACGGCAAAGATTAGATCGACCTCATGAGGACTAGAAGCTCAAATTCTACGTGCTTCGTATGGCGCCATGTAAGGCGATAGGGAGCAGATGCGAGCAGATTTCGGTCCGAGACTCTCCTCGGCGGGCTGCGAAGAAGCCGGAAATGGTCGCTGGAATCGTCGATCCATACAGGCTGGGAACTGGTAGCCGAGCAGCTTCATGCTTGTTCACACATCTAGAAGTATTTCCGCCATCCAGGAGTATTGCCCGATGCGATAATGGTATAATAATGACAACATGCATTCAGTCCAGGTCTCGCGCCCTCGGAATGGAATATTTCAACCGAAAGAGTGCCCACACTGACTAAACTCATTGTGTTGTGTTGTGCTCATTTAAGAGACCACATCTCTTCCGCCAATTGTGAACTGTTGAATGAACTGCTTTCAGACGAAGTGATTCAAAGAGGAAGTGTTGTGGAATAGAGAAATCTGTCTGTGCAATGGACAAAAACAGGCTCTGGGTGGCATATGCTCATCTGGATCTGGAAATGGATAATCGCCAGACTTATTGTGCCATTCCCACGATAAAGCTGGCTGCAAGACGTCACATAGCTGAAAAGTCGAGTCTTCCCTTGAATTTCGTTGGGAAAGAATAGAATATTTGGTGGCTACGATTACTATCATGATCAAAGGCTGCTTCCCATCATAGCTCTGCAGACCCCGTCGGCAGCAAAATTCAAGTTATAAAATCTTTCAACATTCGATACGATGAGAAGTAATGCCATCCGAGGCTCAATGATTGATTTTGGTCGCTCCGGTCTCATGCCGCTCGGAGAATTAAGTTTCCGTTGCTCGGTCTGATGAGTGTTGCCAGGAAGGTTTTCGATTCATGTGATTCATTCGAGCATCTCCGATGTCAACGCAAGGAGTTTGGCTCGATAAGCACCCGGCGGCCGTCAAGCGGGGCTCGGAAATTTGTGTCGACCCGAGAGGTACATCAGATAGATCATCCATCTCGAACGAAACTAATCTTCCCATTTGCGAAACTATCCGCTGCGTCTGCAGTACCTTGAACCAGATATTGCAGTAGCAGCAGTTGTGAGAACAGGCTTCACTGAAACAATTCAGGCCGTTTATGGGATTTTCCCGGATATTGTTGATAGAGAACGAGGGTCTCGACTTCAGGATGATGCTCACGGAAAATATCCGAGCTTTCCACCAACAATCAACGAAGGGAACGTTGATCAGGGCCTCGATCCCTCTCCCTTTTCCTTTCGCTCGGAACTCTCCTTCGACGGCCGGGCCTCGCCGTCGGTTGTGCGAAGGAGGCCGCCAAACGACGGAAACAACTCCAAGATGGCGCCGAGGGCCTTCGAGTCCGGTGTGCCCAAATGAAATAGGAGGCGATTTTGCCTGCCGTCTACGACCCTGCCATCGTGGAGGAGAAGCTTTCGCTGAAATCGTCGTCTTGTCGCTAGGAAAAATATTTCTGTTCGTTGTCTGAATGACCAGTGCTACTCGAGACCGAAGAAGGAAACAGGAGAAGCGCCGCGAAGAAACCGAAGACTAGCATAAGACGCTAGCAAAGAGAATGATCTTATTCACGTAGTGAAAGAATCTTTCTACAACGTCCTCAACCCCCAACAACGACATCGGACTGCAGCAAGGAGTTATCACACACAAGAAATAAACACCCGCAACTTTTATGATCGCGAAAGACCTCAAAATGAAGCACTTTGATTTTCTGTTGTCGGTGAGTCTATCGGAAGTAAACTTTCCACAGAATAGGTATATTCCTCGCTCTCTGAGGCAGTTCATCATTCGTGGCGATATTCGTCCTTGTCAGGACATGTCCAGATCGTCTACGCTACCAGTGTCCTCTGAACGAGAACGAAGAGCGACTGCGATCCGTTGAAGTTTCATCGGAGCTCAAGTTCTCAAACGAATCGGGTTCCTTCCCGGCGAGACATTCGTCTATCACCGTCAGAGCAATATTCTCGCAAATCTCGTATCTTTCGAGTTGGACCTGAAGTGGCGGTTGGCCTTGCTTCGAAAGTCTTTGTGATGCTGATCTCTGCGATGAGTCTTTTACCTATTCCAGCAGACTTCACTCGAAACAATCCAGCCGGAATCGATGAAACATTGACGGGAAGCAGAAAGACGCCGATGGTGTATTCGGTCCTGCATCTGCGATCACCTGCGAACGTCATTCCCGAAGTTTCATCGCTACGCCTTTCGCTCGGGAGTTTGCGCTCTGCTCGGCGGCCGATCGTTCGCCTTTTCGACGACACAGAGCGATCTTCGGCAGCCAACGCTACCTCAACGCTTGATGTTCGTCTCCGTTAAGCATTCGGCCGCTATTAACGAAGTTTACCTGTCCACTGCAAGTGTTCATTTGTGATCTTCTTCTGCGCTCCGCAAGCCGTTCCCGCAAGCATTCTGTTCCGTGTATCTTATCATCTGATCTCCGTTCATTCACCGCGTACTTCTTCTGGTACTGAATCCGTCCTTCTGCGACGAAAGATTTCTACCGACGACGCCCGCCGAGACTCTGAGCCTACCTCAGGTCTCAGTCTCGAAGAATTCCCCAGCCGATCGAGCCAAGTTGGAACCGGAGTCGACGTGACAAGCTCTCGTGTCGAACTTCGTGTCAACTTGACGATACCGCAACCTTGATCGTCGCAACTGAAGCTGCTACGACCGCGAGTACCCTTCGAGTACGCTGTGGCCTGCCTGCCTTCGTTGTGAAGCGACGACAGCCAGGCGTCGACACATCGATTTAATCCGAGTGATCCTTAGGTCACGGTTTCAATCTTGACGTTGAAAAGTTGTTCGTTGATTTCAATGAATTAAGAGAGGTCGAACCGTAAATCAAGAAGAAGCAGGAGAAAATAAAGACGAAGCTCGTCGAACACGACGACCCTCGCCGCATAACGCACTTCGCTCGAACTTCGTCCACAAAGGGTCGCCGTAATGCCGAAGCGCAAGTTCGAAGACACGACCCCGGGACAAGCTGGACCTGCTGGTTCAGGATTGCCTGGTGGTGTGGGACCGATGGGAACTCCCTACGACACCTTCAACGAACCTGACGAACTCGCCGTTCCGCTAGCGATTCAAACGTTTCTATGGCGCCAACTTAGGTGAGTTCCGCCCTCCAGAAGTGGTCAGTTGGCTGATGGACATCCGCTCGATGATGAAGTTCGTTCTGGGACTTTCCTCACATATGATTCTCCTCCGCAGTCCATTTATTCGACCAAAAATAGGTCGATCGTATGATGTATGTCAAATGGAACAGAGAGAAGCTTGCAAAGTGAGTTATAGTTTCTGCATCGAATATTTCGTCCATAAAACACCGTCTCGATGACTGTAAGTGCTTGAGATCCTCGAATATTTCCAGTCTTTCGAAAAAGTACTCGTGCAAAACATACAGTTTGGATTATCACCAAGCCTCACGGCTGCTATCAAAGCTATTGGAAGGTGAGTTCCCTGGTGGCGATGATCGAATGACGCTCGTACGAGGCATTGAAAAAGACCAAGTCTCCCGGGAATGTCCGATCAGACTCCTCGTTGGAGTTGTTGCAGTTTTCTTCAGAAATACCCCCGCGTGATTACACCCAAAGCGCTACTGGTGCTGATGTTGATGAAGCTTCAGGGAACACAAAGCGCGCTCTTTCTTGAATATAATCGTCGTCCGATGTGTTGTTATGGCATGTTGTCAGAATCGAGGCTGCGGCCAGTTGACAAGCAGTCATTGCTGGCAGCGTTCGCGGTGCCCTCATTGCCTCTGTTCCCATGCAAACAAGCGAGGCACCATACTGGTCGCCTACTTGAAGAGCGGCGCTTCTTCCGGTTGAGACCTCGATCGTTGAATGTTCACGGGCGTCGCACTCTGGTTGAGAAGAGCTCAGTCCGCCGAAGCGAGCTCTTTTGAACCAGGCTTCCATTCGGAAACATTCGAGCACTCGCGCCAATTCCGGACAAAGCCGCCGTTTCTATCGGACAACTGAGACAGGACAAGACAGTGTGGTGCGATTCGCGAGAACTTGGTTGCTCGATTGCATCGGAGCGCGTTCCCGGCCCGAACCACTTCCCCGGAAGTTTGCCAAGTTCGAAGCTTCATCGAGGAAACTATTGAGATCGGTGTTTGATTCTTTTCCAGATGGCGTCTCGTAAAGGCGGCACTTCCTCACGTGCTGCATTGCTTAGCGGCGCTGCTGCACCTTCGCAAGGAGGCTTGTTTAGAAAAACTCGGATCGTCCGAAACAAAACTGTTATACACGCTACACTGGATCGTCCTCGACGCATGTCAAGAATGTCAAGAGGGCTTGCCACAATCTCAGACTCAACCCAACATTTTCCCTATAACTGTTATTCAGGTGGGCCCGAGGAACATAACGAGACCGAACTCTTTTGCTCCGCGGCAGGTTTCTGCCCCATCCAGGACGGAGGTTCGCTAACCCCGGTCGGATTTCTCGTTTCCAGGTGTTTGTCTACCTGTATGCCCCCCTGTTGAACTTTTTGAAACACTCCGACCTGCTGGGGTCGTTCCGTCTGGAGAACGGTGTGAATATCTGGCCCCCCTTATGGCAATACAAGCACCCAGCCATTGAGTGTTTCACGACCCCAGTGCTTCCAAATCGTAGACGGGACAAGCGAGTAGGACAAGCGCATTTGAGCCGACGGAACCACGGCGACGTTTTTGTCGCCCTTCCGAAGAAGAAAGCCAGCAAGGACACCCCGAAAGAGAATCGGTCGGATTCAGTGAACATAACGATTGAACCAGAGGCCTCTGACGGCTTCCTGGGAACTCCGAAAGTCTGCGATAAATGTCAACTCACAAAGAGCTCCGACGACCCCACCGGGCCTTGCTGCAAATGTCCACGAGAAGAAGTTCTGCAGCATTGTCCTCTAGAAGACCCGTATCTGGCCACCTACCTCGACGTTTCTGTTCTACGATGCTTATTTATATCTCAATGGATGGAAGATGGGGTGTTCTGGGCCCTCAAATTCGTCTACCATCGTCTCGTGAGTATCAACGAAGAATCCACTCGCGAGGGATTCTCACGACGCCGGAGCTGCTCGTTGCCGGTGGCTCCGGACGAGCCGCTCACACCTATGAACGGATCACTGGCAAGTGGAACTCAGTGCCACACAACGATGCTCTACCCTTCCCCGAAGCGACTAAGGAAGGTGCGCAGCGTTCGCCAATCATTACCTAGCCGTAGAATGTTTTCCGGAAATGCTCTCCAGCATTCATCCTCAGTTAACTTCTGGCAAGCTCGTCAGGATGAAGTGCTGAAGTTTCATTCGGCTTACAGTTGCATTCCCCTCACCAACCGTCGACGTCGCACTATGGCTCAATGCAAGATCTCCGACAATCAGGGAGTCACGGGGTGCATCGTTTATCTTCCGACGCGACCGCACGCCAGGCTCCCAATCGAAAAAGGCCAATGGTTTTCAAGAAAGGATCGGACTTCCGGGCATTCGTTGAGGAACATCTCCATCTGCCAGAACACGTGATCCACAAACTCCAGCACACCTCTCAATCCTACCAGAGGGGTGAGCGCCATTCTTGACTCTGGACCAACTCGTAACATTCGCCTGGGGCGTCGTTTAGACCTACTTTCCGTGATAACGCATAACAGAGAATGAATTTCCGTTATAACGGAAAATGGATTTCTGTTACAACAATGGTTACGTATCTCCTGGTGCTCTTGGTGCTGGTTCTTGAGAAGTACTGCAGACCCTGGACAAACGGCAAATTGGTTTTTCGTTTCGGAGGAAATTCATTTTCCATTATGAGTTAAAGGGAAAACAGGTCTAGCGTCGATGTTCATCCGCGGCCAACGGGAGAAGCGATTCTCGTGATGCGTCCAAAACGTGATCCGTTTCTTTCCAGAATCTCTGCCAGAACAGCTGGACCTGGCCACCTCGCCTGTTCTCCATCGGCCAAAGTCGTCTTTGGGACTTCGAACTGAACAAGATTTGGGTTCAAATCCCTTCATGGCTTCCTTCCTTCCCATCACCCGCGGAAAAAGCCTCCCTTCCATCCACATAGACGTCACGGCCGGTAGTAAAGACGAAACCGATGGAGAAAACGGACTCCGAGACGAGAAGTTCCGTGACGGGATGGGCTCGCTCCCAAGAGACCGCCAGAACTCGAGCATGGAGCACCTTCAGAGGCCCAGTGTGGCGCCTCCGACCATCACAGTCACGGAACATTCTCCTGTTTCTTCGATACAGTTTTTCATCAACCAGGAAAACGGCGACTCTCCGAAAGAGGACGAGGCGCGCGTTCTGGATGACAGTCAGCTATTCTACCCACCGTGCCGACAGCTTGGCATCACACGTTCGCAAACCGATTCCAACATTTTCTACTTCCTGGAAGGCCTCGACGAAGCCTCGGGATCGACGCACTACATAACGCCGGACGGTCGAATCGACCTTCAAGTGGTGCTGAAGGCGGTGCACGCGGTCACCTTGCGTGACACATCATGCTCCCTGCGAGTCTGTGAAGTTATCCTTGATATTCTGCAACAGCTCCTTACCATGCACGTGTTACCAAAGTTTTCCGGTAACAAAGGGTGAGTTCGGGCAGCGGGCCGCGGGCAGAGCTCCGACCGAGGCGATGGACGATCGTTTATCCGCACGCCTCAGTGTAGATATTGAGGTTTTGGATTCCTGCCCATCGCTAATGAAACTTCCTTGCCACTCGTAGATACGACAATCTTCAATCGCTGGCTGAAGAGGCTCTGTTGTCGTACAAACAGCAGCACGAGCACCGACATCGGTCGTCGGCCTCACGGGGCGGAAGCCAACGGGAGAGTGAGCTCAGCGCGCATCACCTCTTCGCCGACATCGTGCTCCGTGTCATCAAACATCTTGGCTGTCCACACGGATGCGGGGAGGGACACCGACAAGGTAGGATTGATAGCGTCAAGAATTCCCGGGAATTATCCTCTCAGATGATTCCCATTCTAATCAGGGAATTCGACCACCGGTGACAGAGGTCAGCGATTGAATAGAGCTACGGCGGTAAACGTCCCGCTGCTCACGGTACCGGGTTTTTCCTTGCGACCTTCCGGGATCACTAAATGAATGTACACTTGCAGGAAATGCAGATGCAGTTCGCGCCCGCGCCCAAGACATTCTAATGAAGCTTCATGATGACAATGAGAAAGTCTTCGCAAAGTTTGTGAGAGATATGACTGTGAATCGTGGTCTATCTGAAATCGTCGACTTGTACCACTCGTTGCTTGGATTTTGCCAGAACTCGACATCCTTACTCTCACCAACTACGCAAATGAAGCGAACCTCCACGTCGACTGCAGCCAGCAGTCAGGATAGCGCTTCCGCCAGAACAGGTATGATTTTTTCGAATGATTCCCAGGGCGGCACGTGGAGCTTCGTCCCCGAAAAGCGAGATTCGTCTTAAGCTCGAGTCTCAGTCCTCCCGATAGTTCACAGTGTTACATGACATTGAACAAACGATCTCTCTGAGTCGAAACGACAGTATCCTTACGGAGACCGGGGTCGTTAACGAACAAAATCCGCTCGCTCGTGGGTTTCCGACTCTAGAAACACAAATTCAACATTCCAGAGTGTTCCGTGAGCCTGCCCCACAAGGGGATGGGGGGGGGGAGAGTATCGTCATGAGCGGTCACTTAGCGGCATCCAGCGTCTGAGGAGTGTCGGAACGATACTTTTGCGTGCAAAAATCGGCGTTAAATCATTCCTCTCACATAACGCAACAGCTCGTCCAGCATCCCGTTCGGGATCGTGCTCGAAACGATCAAGGCGACGACTTTCGCTGCTGATTACCGTTCGGGGTTTCACTGATTTCACCTTCTAGGATTGCTTACTCCGGTCCGCTTGTCGGCGAGTTGCAGAAACAGCTTTTCGTCAGGCATAGTCAATCTCAATGAAGGTACTTACGAAGTTTGCCGAGCAGTTAGTTCCCTGGCTCCTCCCGGCCGTTGCACGTCCGTGCCACGTGGAATTTTCCCCTCGCTCTCTATCTTCCCTTATGATCAGTGAGCGCCAGCTAGTTTCTGCTAGTTCGGCGCTCTGTCAATTCACTCGATCGTTTACTCCAGCACTACCCTCTTGTGCGTGCGTGCGTCATTTCTGCGAGGGGTGCACTACAGCAAGCGGATTTATAACGAATTGCCCGATTTCAGCTTCTATCTCCCCTCGGCAGATTCAAAGCTGTCGAAATAGCTTCTGCTCGAGTATATTTCACCCGAGTCAAGGTACCCAAACGAGGACTGATTGGTCGATACAATCCTAAACATTAACAAGGCTAAACTACGCACTCACTGACTCGTCTTGCTGTAATGAATGGTGGATGGTTGGTCACTGTTGCTGTTTGCCTGATCCATGATCCGATTCCCATCCACGAGTTGGGTCGATGATCAGAAACTGATTCCGGATGCACTGTCTTATCGTCTGATACTCCTAGGGAGATAATCAAAAATCACTTCATCGTTCGCACTCGCAACTAAGACTTGGCTTCCAAAAACCACTACAGTCGAGCCGCAATGAACTCGGGGCGAATTCTGCTATCGGACGAGTCGCTTCAGCTTTGATTGTCCGCGTCTTCCGGCGAGACGTGCTCAAACGTGTTCCCTGACCTGGTTCATCTTCCATCCTGCCGCAGAACAGAGAACCAATGCTGCCCGATGCCTCATTGGACAAGATTCCCTCAGACATGTCCAGATGACGAGCTGTGTTTGGCAGAGCGATTAAAGGATGACTGTTGACCACACATGTCGTGGAGGTCAATGAGCAGAAAAAAGTTTGATACGCAACCTTAATTGATTTCATCGCCACTGGGGGATGAACTCAATGCGCATGGTGGTTGAGGCACATCTCTCTTATCAAACGACTTCTGTCCGACGAAGTCGGGCGAGACGTTTATCATCTTTGTTCACATGAATCGGGATCGCACGGCGAGCCTGAATTCTTGAACAGCATCGAGTAAAGAGGTTCAGGATTCGGTTCTCGACTTCCGGGTCGAAACGTCGGCGCCGACACTCACTAAACCTGACATAACTAGATAGAACCGTGCTGCAAAGCGCCTCAAATTTCTTCATCGAGGAATCGATGAGTCACTTTCACACGATTTCATGCTCATCCTCTCATACCGGCAAAGTTATTCTCGGAAGTGAGGCTAGGAAGCAAGAATGCCTAAAACTTCTATCATCGCGTTCGAGTTAGCGTTGCCCTCTAAATGTCGCCTTGCAGAAAGTGGCTCAGCCACTCAATTCTGCAGATTGAGTTTCGATCACACCGTAACCATCTGTTTGGTAGTTTAGCCCGTACACCGAGTCTAAACCTAAAGCATAACGAAACTTCGGGAAGTTGATCCAAAAAGCTTGTGAATAACTTGGAAAAAAACGCGTTTTCCAGGGTATGCGAACAATTTTGGGGCAAATCCTCGCTCAATTGAGCACGTCGTCCTGAGCTACACTTTCAAAACAATGGCAACTCGACTTGCGAGAAATGCTAGAGAACTCCGAACTCAAGAAAATATGAGCTTGTACTGCGATCTTCGGCAACTCATCAGTTTTATTCACGAAAACCACGGTACGTGCTCTTCTCGTTGCGATCGCCTAGAACCAGCGACCTCAAAGTCTGCATGAAATCTGCTCCCCTCGATTCTGTTGGAAATTGACAGCTCTATGTCCGGTGTCTATGAGCGGTTTCCGGGAGACGGAGGGAAACCCGGATTGACATCCGAATTTATTTCTCGTTCGCACAGGAGGGATCTTCCGTCGCGTCGCATTGTCCGGACTGCTAGAGAGTTCAGAGCGGCCCAACCAGCGCTCAAATAAGAGTTTCATACCTAGCACTAGAATAGTGCGACACGCATCTCGAGTAATGGACCCCCAAGACCACAAAGAGTCAGAAACTTTTGCCGGAGGGAAGATGGGCGATAGTACTATGATGATCGTGGATGAAACGGACAAATCGGGCCGCAAGAGCTTCTTCAAAAAGAAGTCCACAGTCAAGAAGGTTCCTAGCTCTCAGAGCATGTTCGACGAAGAGCCCTCGCTCTCGGTGGGAGGATCCATGGGAAGCGTAACACCGCAACAGTCACTAAAACTCATGAAAACGCTAGGACCGAGGCTTAGTGTAGGTCCGGATGGCGCCGACAACCTGTCGCTCGGTGCGAAGTCGAAAAGCCCTTCAGGTTCAAAACTCCAACTTCTCAATTGGTTCAAAGGTGGGTTCAGCAATGATTCCATTCAACTCCAATGAGAATAGCAATCACGTTGGGAAGTCATTCATCCGTTCGCTTCCAGGCGGATCAGGCATGACGCCGGTGCCGTCGTCATCGCACCTCGGGCTAGACACCGACGACGACTTCGACGGGGATACTCTCTCATACAAATTCAAGTCCAAAGGCAAGGGCGCAGTTACTAAGAGTTCGTCCGCCGGATTGCTCAAGGTGCGTACGCGTCAAGTTCCTCGTTCGATACCATATTGTGTGTCTCGTCAGGGCCGAGAAGGCCATCGGGGAACGGCAAAAAGACGGTGCTCGATCGAGTCCCTTGTCGCAGGCAAAAAAGCGAGTCGAGGAACAGCTTTCGAGGCTGGGCTTCGGTCGTCCCAAGAGCAAGCACGGCGGATTCGAGGAGGTGGCCGACCTATCGCGAAGGAACTCCTTTGATTTAGAAAACCAGGAAAGTCAGGCCGCAGCAAGCTACTTTGTAAAAGAGACGAGACTGGTCAATATACGGACCGTCCGCGACGGCATGCTTCGTTTTGCATTTTTGCTAGAGGCCTGCAACCCTGGTACTATACCTGACCCGCCACTACTCGCCGCAGCTCTAGACCTGGTGAGTAGAGTTCGAACAGAACTTCAGCTGGACACCCCAAGGGATACTCTCCAGATAACGCAATCCTCTGTTTCCGTCCGGTGTCTTGCAGAAAGCTCCCGTCGTTTCTCGTGCGGCGTTATTCCTCGAATGCGCATACTTCGTCCGAAGATGCAATAAAGGCCTGTGGCCGAGTTGGATGAAGCTAAACCTACCGTTGTTCCGCGCGAGCGGAGCAATGACTGGTGGCGCAGGAGGACGCAGTCAACCTCCTATCCACAGGTAATCGGTTCCCCGACCAGCTTGCTCCCGGTGTGACTCACGACCCCCCCCCCCCCGCGGTTCCACACAGCTCTGATATTTTGAACCAAAATCATAGAAACCCGTTCGGAGAACTCGTGAGGGCGGACACAACGGAGCTGGACTCTAACTCCGAACTCTATTTTCCGCCAGAATGCACACACTTCAAAGAGCAGCGGGCAGACTTTTTCACGAATGGGCAGAAGCCGTTGGTGCGCGGCTCGAAGAGCTGTTGGCTGCTCAGGACAGTTCAATCGAGAACTGGGAGCAGATTTCGACGGATGACGCCCGGAGAAAACAGCTGCGCATCGAGGATGACGAAGAAGATTTCCTCGACGAAGCGTCCATCTGCGATCAGCGCTGTCCATTCGCGCTGCAGATGGCGGCCTGTCAACTTTTGCTGGAAATCACATCGTTCTTGCGAGAGACGTTCCAGTGTCTACCGGCCAGGGGAGGTCCTTCACGCCAGTCAACCAGGGGAGAGCGTCATTTAGCGGCAGGACCCCCTTCAATGTCGATGGCACCCTCGGCCGGCTATCAGTCACACACCGCAAACAGGAGATGGTCTATGGCTCTGAGTACATTAGCTGTAAGCCAGACATCGGCTCACAGTCTAATTTCGCTTGCCGAGCAAACGCAAGCAGCACATCCTATGGCAGGAGGAGGTGAGCGAAGGATCAGTTTTGTGCTACACGAAGCCGACGCCGAGTCCGACAACCAGTCCGAAATGGCGGCCGGGCTCCTGTCGTTTCAGCAGCAACATCTACACCTGCAGGCCGAATCCGGACTTTCTCAGACCGGTTCAGGCCAAGGTAGACAATCAAGGCAAAGGTAAGCTGTGAATCTGCGTTGCCCCCCGAGGTAAAACCTTCACCTTGTCGAGCTGGGCATCGATCTCGGCACTCGATGCATTTGTTGGTGTTCCGATTCCAGGGGAAGCCGACCAAGTGGAAGTGGTATAGCGGGATCCGTTACTGCGGTTGCGGCCGCGAGCCACCTGCTAAGAAGGGGTCACCACCAGTCGAGTTTGAAGCGTTGTAGCCTCAAACTGAAGAGACAAGACCGTAAAAATCGCCCTAGGTGAGTTAAGCACCCGATGATGCAACAAGATCCTGATTATCCATAAGCTCTGGTAGTCGAAGCTCGCTCCGGAACAAACCTCAATCTGTCGTTGTCAGATCATCAACAATTGCCGCTAGTGACGAAGATGCCGAAGAGATGCTGAAGAGAACGGAGAGCATCAAATCGCAGACGCTTTCGAAATCGCAGCAACAGCAGCGTAAAGTCAGTGCAGTATCCGACAGAAGCGATACGAGCGAGCGCGCTGATATTAGGTGAGTAGCTCTGGAACGAAGAGCCATGAGGGAGGGAGGGGGAACCGCTTGCGAAGGGGAGCATATGAATGTGTGAGGAATATCGGAAGGAAAAATGAAACGTTGCCATCACCAACAGTGGAGGAGAGGAGTCGCCTGGCGTTTTGAGTGACGATCAGCCTCCGGACAGTCCTGCTGAGCACCAACAGAGCGCAACTGGACATGTTGGAACGTCAGGAGCCGGCGTAGCGGGTTCGCACGGCGCTCTCGGGCACGCGGGAACCTCAGCTGGCGGAGCCGGTTCCTCTCTGGCGTCCCAGCTAACGCCCGGCGACAATACACTCTCACAGCAAATGCCTTGGATTTCATCTGTTATCGCGGTCACGAAGACCTTAAACTTCTCTTGCGCCCATCAAGGGTTCTGCCACCCGCGTTGTTTCAGGTACCGTGATAGCGTCTCGTTCTCTCGAGGTTTCCAACGGGTGCGATTTCCCGATGGCTCCCGCGATTTCCAGCGACGTTCAGATCGTTGATATTCCGTCGGGGAAATCTGAGACTCCCGCTATCTTTTCCAGACGCCAACTGAGAGCTTGCGGTAGACTTACGAAAAGCATTAGAAAAATTTATGGCGATGACTTCGGTCTCACAGAGTGCTCGACGGAAGACCCTTGCACAGCAGCCATGGGGACCGAAAACGAAGTCGACGCTGACAAAGAGCTCAAGAGCAAAGAGAAGAAATTCAAAAAAATCATCACCGGGCCTAGTTCCCCACTGCGAAGGAAGACCAGTATGGGTCACCTTTACGATAAAGGGGCTGGCCCGGGCTCGGGATCAGGCACGGCCAGAGGTGTCGACAGCCAAGACAGGGCACTCGACACTCCACATCTGAGTGGAGCTCGGTCCCTGCATGGCTCCACTACCTGTCTCGCGCATGACCTCGAAATGGGCGGTGAGTCTCATCAATAAATCAGTCGCTCCGGGTCAGCGAGGCTCAGTTTGGAAAGAGGAACAGCGCCAAGGCTTCAATGATTTTTTCCATCCCGCAGCGGAACCATCGTCGAAACTGTCCTCTCAAACGGAGAGGAAGAAGAAGATCAAAGAGGAAAATCCTCTTCTGAAATACTTGAGGAATCAAGTTGTCAACGTGTTTCTCTCCCCGATGTCCATCCTCGTGAAAGGAGCTGTAATCCTCAAGGAAGAAAACTATAATGGTTGGTATGCCATCAGACGTCGGGTCATTCAAGTCGTCGAGCCGAAAGCCGATAGATAACTCCGGCCATCCGCCTTCCAGATGTACTTCCCGTAGTATGGGAACTAATCCTCGAGCCAGACCAACAACTTAGCTCAGTGGCGTCGGTGGTGTTCATCCTCTGCGCCGTGAAAGCCTCTGAGCGTGCCAACGATCTGATCGAGAAAGAACTCAAGTCCGAGGACGCTAACCAGCGAATTCAAGCGTTGCTCCGGATCCAGAACCTTTGGCGACATCGATGTCAATGCTGGCCACGGATGGAAGAGAACGCACACGTTTTCTTCAAGGTGCCTCCACCAACCATCGAGTTCACGCTGCCGAGTCCTCGGATCGCGATAGACTCCGCGCCGGTTGCGGATCCGCCGTGGATGCCGCAAATCAAAACGAAAGTCGAGGAAGTCACCATCAACCAGGAGCAGAGATCGTTCGTGACGGCGACCCAGACCCGCCGAAAACAACAAATGGAACTCATACAGCGAGCACTTCGAGCCGAAGACGAGAAGCGAACGACAGAACGCGAGAACTTTTTCTTGACCTCGATTAGTCCCACAATGCAAGCAGCGTACGAACCGGCGTTGTACCAGCACCCACCGGATGCGGAGCACGAAAGCGCAGAAGCCGCTACCGACCCGGATGACCCGCAGCAGCGGGCCGACCGTTCGCACGCGTCACACCCTATTCAGGTTGCCCATTCACTATACCCATCTTGCATGTGTTCCTCTGCCATCACGATCATCAACATGCTACAAGATGTTCAGACCAACCACGAAGGAGTGGCCGTTTACGAGGTCGCCTACAAAGTCATCTGGCAATGCCTCGTCGAGGATACGACACTCTTTCTCCGCTACCTCCTGGAAAGATTAACCCGAGAAAAGCCAGACAACATCATTCAGATCCTACGCAGATTAATTCGGTTCATGCCCCGCCTCCCTACTCAAGCGGCGCATGTCATGTACAATTATATCGTGGGCTTCATCATGTTCTATATTCGTTCACCGTGCGATGGCTACACCGAGCTGATTGCGTCAGCGCTCTCCGCTCTGTGGCTTGTCGTACCCTCAGTTTACGGCCTCTATCTAAAGGACCTGAAACAGGTTCTCCGAAAGGAGCAATGCGACTCCACGCTCCTCATCACAGCAAACGTGCCGAGCGCTAAAAAGGTCCATGTGCACGGTAAGAGAGGCTCGAGTCGGAATCTCTGAATCGAAGGATCTCCTTGGAACACACTGGCTCAAAACTCAATCTCTATTCCTCCACAGGTCACCATGACCCCGGGAGTATACCGCAATCGTTCCCCATTCACGAAGATTACACGTTTCAAAATCTTCTTCAAGACAGTTTAGAACACTTCGGCATCGAAGAGAACCAACAAGCCTGCTATTTCCTAGTCGATGCCAAGACAAGTGAGCGCCGCAAACTCTCTCCTGTGATAGTGGATGTCGTGAGGCAGCGAGGTTCCAGAGTCCGAGTTGTTCGATGACGGGCGTCGTCTTGCCGTTTCAGATGCGATGCACATAAGTAGCGCGTATGTTCGGGACCACTATTTCTTCAAACGCAGTCAGTGTCCCCAACTGAACCTGGTCAAGATGGAGCCCGACGCCGCGCACGCAGCGCTTCAGATGCAGTACTTCCAATTGCACTTTATAGAGGCTAGCAAGGTAACGTTTTTCAGTCGGCTGCCGGACTGCAGTCCGTATGCGGAGTTAGCCCATTACCATCCCTGCAATCGATGTGCAATTTACTTTCAATGGTACTTCCTCAGGTATTAATGAGTCTGGCCGTACTACGTAGCAATCATCAGTTAGCACCTCGCGTTCTCTTCCTTCACGATGAACTCACGAAACTGCCTTCGTTCCCAAGAAAAGCGTTGGAAGCTGATTTTAGCTTATATACGGGCAAATATGGAAAACAGGTACTCGCCATGGACACCATGCATAAACTCTGCTGGGTAAGTAACGCTACCCGGCGTAGCTCACTGTTGCAAGCAAGCTCGCCATCCGCATCACCTCGTCCGAGCTCGATTGACAATCCCTGATTCAGGTCCGCCTAATGGCACGCATGTTCGAGGCGATGTCTGGCTTCTTCGCGCATTCCTCGGATCTTCACTTATTTCTAAACGTTGTGAACGGTGCCCTGGTTCTGCACTGCGAAGACGCTGCCATCCTGCGCCTCTGCTGCGCCACTTACGTCAACGCCGCACACCAATTCAAGAATATCTTCGCCACCAACGGGTTCGTTCCTTCCTCCACTCGGACATCTCTCCCGGGACGGGGACCATACCCGCGGGTGGCTAACCGTTTGTCATCTTCGCTCGCAGATATCTTTTGATCATGCCGACAATGCTACAGATTTATTCAAATCATCAGACCAACGGCCTCCTCTGCCGCACCATAGAATTCATCTGCAAACAATTCTACATCATGCACCGGAAGCCATTCATTCTACAGATGTTTGGTAGCGTCGCCCCGCTGCTAGACACCGATACAGCGAGTCAATACGGAGACGCAGCAAGAGTTCAACCCAAGGCGTTTTTTCAAGTAAGAGAGGAATTCGAGGCCTGAACATTCGCTCGCGCTTTTGGGACGAGTTGGCAATTCGCGGCTCCGAATTGGTGTTCCGCTGCCGATGTGAAAATCTCTCCCTCTGCCTTTTCAGTTGTTGCAGTCTCTCTCCCAGTACATCGTCGACCCCCTGGACATTCTGGAACTCGTAGACGCGGAAAAACCTCTCCGTGCTCTCGATTTCTGTTATCAGATGGATCCTGATTCGTTGTCGATTCTCGACGCCATATCGCTGAGTGTAACGGTGTGCGCGTATTCTGCAGATTCGCATCGTTCGCACCAAATGCTCGTGAGTACCTGATATCGAGTACTCGGAAACTTGGCGCGGATCATGCCTGCCTGGAACGAACCCCCATCATGCTCACCTAAAACGTGACCTCTGTTCGCAGACCATTCTTGAGGCGATTGTTCCCTACTACCTGGAACACTTGCAGTCTCTGACAACAAAGAAAGAAACCGGTGGCTCTCGCTCTGAGTTGCAAATGATCCACAGCATCTCACTCTGCATGAGAACGCTCATCATGAACGCTGAACCTCTGACGCGACCCTATTCGGGCCCTCAGCGAACGATCGACTTGCGAGGATCAAGCATGAAGAACGCGACCAGAGGAGCTTGCTCGCCACAGTTCGAGATCGAAGAAGATCTTCCATCACGGTTCATGAACGAAGCTTTAAATTATCGAAAACAGGGCGGTTACTTCGAGAGGGACAACGAGGAAAGCGAGATCCTTCGAATGGAGTTCAGAAAACCCAGAGACACGCTGCTCAATGTAGTGGCCGAATTCCTAACCAAATGTTCTGCGAGACTTGCCGATCTTTCGAAGAAAATTCCAGATCTTCCGAGCAAAGCTACGGAGCTTCTCGACGTGAAATGTCATCTCGTGAGTGTCGTCAGCGCCCACCCCGATTTTTCAAGGGCCCATATTCACTCGTCCCCCCCCCCCCCAACCCCTACATCTCTCATCTGTATGCGGCTCGAACGTGAGATGACCCGATTTCTCGTTTCGCAGAGATTAGCAGAAATCGCCCACAGCCTGCTGAAAATGTCTCCGTACGACCCGGATACCATGGCAGGACGGGGACTCCGGCGATATCTCAACGAGGTATGGGCTTCCATCGCCTCCCTCTTCTGACATGCGTCACCGATCCCTATCCGTGGGTTCCTGTCCGCAGCTTTCATGAAGAAATCCTTACAGGTGTTGCCAGTCTCCGAGTGGGCGCAAGAAACCATGAGGCCAGCATTGATAATGGTCATACGACGACTCGACAGAACGTTTACCAAAATTGCTAAGAAACCCGCAATACGAGTGAGTCCACTCAGCGCGGTTCCATGATCTTGTGAATAGCAGCATTGAGCTAAGGGCTCGAGCTTAGGATAGCTGAACTATCAACTAACTATCTCAAATCGTCCCAACAGAGACTCGTCGATTGGGACGCAGCCAAAAATCTGCTTCGTGGCGTCTACCTAACATTGTATAAGCACCCGTACGTTGCACATCTACCGCACCTTAAGTCGCTGGTCTCCATCTGTCAGCTGATCATCGTCGGCGAGTCATCGACGACTTCGGGCGAATCGCAGTCCAACGTCGGTTCGTCGGCAGCGGCATTGGCTCAATCGCCGCCACCAGGCTTCTGCTCGGTGGCTGTAAGATTGATCGCCATGCAAATGCAAGCACTCGGTGAAACTCTGTCTCTAGAATCACTCTGCGGTGGCCAAGCTCTACTGCAGTCTAGAGAAAAGACCGAAATCTACTTAATGAACTTCATTCTTCCGCTGTGTCTGCGGGTGTCGTCAGGCGTCAAGGACGTACCCAAGGTCCGCCAGAGCGACATCGCCTTCTCGTTAACTGTGGTGCTCAACGCGCTCAACCCCGCTCAGAATAAACCCCAGCCGACGCAGGGGAACGCTACTGGCGGCCAGGGAGGCCAGGCGAGTGCCAAGGCGAGCTCAATCGCAGAGGACTCAACCTCAAACGCTAAGACTCCTTCACACATGCGAAGTTCGCTTTACCGCATCGGATTCCTTGGTGAGCAACCTCGTTCTGCCCGTAGGCCGAAACCGATCGCGGCGCCGTAACCCTGACTGATTCAGTTACTCTTGCAGGACTCAAGATCCTCATAGTTTGTTACGAAAGACAATTATCCGCTGACTGGCACCGAATCGCGAGATGTATAAGAGAATTGGGCAGTCGTCTGTACGGAGGGTTGGCGCTATGGAACTTTTTGGATTTTTTGGTGAGACCCTTTCCACTCTGTCCGCTCAACGGTCTCGTGACTTTCCCTCTCTCCCTTTTTCGCATGAGCCCCCACTGAACCCCGCCGTTGAAACTCCGCAGGTAAGCCACCGCACGCCGCTGTTCGTACTCCTGTTTCCATTGATCCGTTACCGGATTCTGCAAATTATCTGCGACAACGAACAGGAATACTTCTATCAGCAATCAATCAGAGAAAAGCTCAAAGGCGGAATTGCGCTGCCGGGAGCGCCGCCAAAAAGTCAGGGATGTTTATTTGTCGAACTCGTCAACGAGCTGAAGCTGCTCAAGGAGGACCTCGTCGCGTGGCGTTCCGGAACAAAATGCGGAGAGCCCGCATCGGGGGAGACGACCGGCGTGGTCAGCCAGTCGGTCAGTTTTAGCTCCAAAACCCCCGCGGCCGCGAGCGGGCCCCACGTCTCGACATCAGGTCAACTCGCAGCTCGATCGTCAACATCATCGGCGCAACATGCCAGTTTCACCGAACTGGGGCCCGACCAACAAAGCGTCACAAGACTTGGATCCCCACCAGGGCTGGGCACCCCCAGCAGATTGCAGGCGCTGCAATCTCCGTCCCACACGGGAAGCCTATCGACCCCACCCGCGTCCACACTGCCTTCGCGAGGCAGTTCCCTCAAGCTACCGAGTCAGAGCCTGCCCGCGCGTACTCTGTCAATTCGTCTGCCGGGGAGCAGCGATGTCGGAGGTATGGGAAGACTCATGTCCCGCTTCATGCATCGCAGGACCTCTTATCCGTCGGCCGAAGAAGAGGGGGCAACGCCTACCGGGGGACGCCAAGTCTACAGACCGCTTGACGCTTTGGAAGGCGAACCGGGAGGAAGCGGCAGCGGCCAACAGCAGGTCGCCGGAGCCAGCTCTGAACCACGACTGTTCCGCAAGTCAACACTCCTCATCAAGAAGAGGGGAGGAAGCAAGAAGGCAAGTGCACCTAATAGCTCTCATCAACTACACACCGCAGCCAGCTCCGCCCCAGGCTCACAGTCCTCTGTCGCAACCGGCCAAGATCAGGTAAGCCCGGAATGTATGATAGGGCATCACCTTCGCGGGTCTGCGACATATTGGCGCCGCCGCCCGGCCTGATTGTCGCAGGCGGTCTGGCGCCGCCGTTGGGAGTCTTCTGAAGGCGCCGACGGCGGATTTCCCGCGCCCTCCAAACGGCGGCGTCGAGGTGGAGGTGGCGGTGCCGGAACGTCGAGGATCTAGCTCCCCAGCCCTCCGACGCATCTGTTGTCGTATCGACTCGAGTCTTTGCTCGGCGCTTCCAGGAGACGGACGCAGCCTCATCCGGCGGCGAAACGAACCTGTTTTCGCCAAGTGCCAGCAGACCGGCAAGTCCAAGTCAACATTCGTCTCCAACGGGCGATGGTAGTGACCCGTCGGCAAGCTACGCGTCCACCAGTACGTCGCAGCAACTGAACGTAAAAGCCACCGGTGGCAGACATCGGCTGCAGCGTCAGAAGGCGCAAAGTAGGAAAACATTCAAGTAAGCAGTCCCCGACCGTCT
This sequence comes from Phytoseiulus persimilis, assembly GCA_037576195.1. Lineage (NCBI taxonomy): Eukaryota > Metazoa > Arthropoda > Arachnida > Mesostigmata > Phytoseiidae > Phytoseiulus > Phytoseiulus persimilis. The sequence continues at coordinate 43,618,310 of CM075102.1, read as the reverse complement.
CTTTTCCCTGATATCCTGTCACAACCAAGCTGCAGCTCTTTTGGTGAACGCGGAACACTCTCGCCTTCAGATTTGGTAAGTCTCGGAGAGGTTGGGGCCATCATGACAAAGATGGCGGCGAAGAAGCGGGCGAAGATGTCGCCACTCAACAAGCCCCTGCTCAGGACAGTCCACCAAGCTCAGTTCCCGCAGTGATAACCTCCTCACCGAGCGGTCCCTCTAGCCAAATCGAGGCGTCTTCTGTTGCTGACACCACCGGCGATCCACAGACTCCGAGCCAGCAGAGAGAACACCAGCAAACCCTACAGCAACAGCAACAACAACATCATCATCAGGTAGTCAAACTAGTAGATCTCGTCGCTATATCGGACGTTTCACATTATTTTCCTCCAAGCCGACCTCAACCATTCCGCTTCCCTGAGACATCTCTCGCCGGTGGATCTTTGTTCCGGAAATGGGACCGAGAGACCTACCTTGATATCCCCTCTCTTTCTTTCGAATTTCCTTTCAACATTCAATTACGGAGCCATCTCGATCATTTCTCCTTCGAAACTCCTCGCTCACAATAGAGCGGATCAGTGGCGCTGGGCAACCGAACCCTCGTCCAACAAACACGGCGCGTCTCCGGATTGGTCGTTCGTGACATATGTCTTCGCTCTCCTCCATCGATTGGCTTTATCCCTCCAGGAGGATGGGGGACTCAACCAATTTTTCCACCCTTTCTTAAGCACTGGGCTTGCGTGTGTGTGCAAACCCGGCCTTAACGGGTGCAGAGAGGACCGTTGATCGAGTACTTACTGATGAAAGCTCCTTTTGTTCTCTTTCTCGTCATGTGTAGGAATCGATCGTATGCTGGCACATAACCTGAGTAAGTTTTTTGAAGGTACGCCCTTCGTGCCGTGTACATGAATGGAATGGTTCGTCTGATGATCATGATTCTGAAATGTCGTTGTTTTTGCACCAATATACGCGTGTCCTCAGTGTTCTTCGCACTGGTACTCCTTCCACCTGGCAGCTCACTTGATTCTGCATTTAAACTGCCAGGACACTTCTCTGTTTCCTTCTTGTGAAAGAATTCGCGTGCCGTCAGCTGTTGATTGCTGCTCTTTTTTCCAATGGGAATGCTTGAACGTCTCCTTTCTCATTCACCTTGCATTGCCTGCCGAACATCGATCCGTGTTGTAAAAGCCCTCACATGGTCGAGGCTTCGACTTCCATGCAGGGGAAACGAGTGGTTTGAACTCGTACTCTTCACGATGACAAGGTGTTGGCAGAAGTTTAACTCCTGTTTTTGCGATGGTTCCGAGTGATTAATAGCTGACCCGAGCGACGTCGTCATTGTTCAGCAAACTGCTCTGCACCGTTTACGTGTCTCTGAGATGTACTCGTGCATCTTGGAATGATTTCACCGGAACGAAAGGTGTGGCTGAGAGGGAGTGGAGCCCGCCCACCCGCAAAGGAAACTGCTGCGCACGAATGCCTCCTAAAACGAAGAATTATGCGACGCGAACTTGCATTTCCCACATCACACGGATCGTGGACGGCGCCACGCTGAACCACGAGGCGCACCCTCCGCTCCGACGAATCTAACCGCGCTTTTTTCACCGTGCAGGTGCGTTTCCAGAAGAAGCCTCTTGGAGCGCGTCGCCAGTCCTCGCCGCAGATCGGGCCCAAGCCCAAGCCGCTGAGAAGCAGTCTTAAGAAGTGCGATTCTCAGCCCCAAAGCCACAGCGGAGGAGAGTCCGACAATGACCAAATAGATCAGCCGCAAGAAACTAGCTCTAAGGACTCTCCTTCGACCCCTAAACACTAGACATTTGTATCTAACGTTCATCGATCAAATCACACATCGGAAAAACTTTCGACCAAATCGAACATCATCAGCTTCGACAACCCGTTCAGTTGTGGTGGGGGTCATTCGCTAAATTAGCTGCTCAATTCGCAGCGTTGCCAAAGCAGACGAATCCATGTAATGATTCACATTACGATTCACGTCACCTTTCTCACCCTGAAGAATTTTGGAATATCTCTCCCCGAATGACACGAATCATCATCGTAAACTGGCTCTGTTGTCACTCAACTTAGACACAGCTACCCCAAGCGTCTGAGACATCACACACTTGGGACTGACCACAGCTGCAGCATTTGATCAGGCTACTAGCCGTTGATAATTTGAGGAAACAAATTTAGATATAACAGAGAAAACTAGAGATCAAAATTAGATAATGGCATTGTACACATGCTAGAGCATGCATTCCTCATGTATAACTGGACGAGATCTAGCGGAAGGATAGGACGACGTAGCACAGTTACGAAATACTTGTCAAACTGTCTCTTTCTTCAACGCATCGAAACGAACAAACAAGCCAAATGCAACTCAACCGACGAAGCTACCAGCGTCTCGTGATAAACCTCTTCACTACTTGAACTGTTACAACTTAGACGACAAAAACGCATCCTGAGATCTACAATCTTCTAGCAGCTGCAGCAGCTTCCACTGAGCACAACTACGAAACAATCCACGAAATCAAGATAATACACAAATCAACCGAAATCGACGAAGTCACGGAACGAAACCAACTTGACAAGCAAACAAACCAGCCACTCTTTGGTACCACGAGTACTACAGTTCACCTTGTATTGACATCTCCAGAAGCAGCATGAGGGTCTCCTTATCCTCACAGCTTGCTTTGCGTGAGGTGAGGGACGCCGTCATCTGTAGAACATCTAAGTCAGCATAATTCAGTAGTTCACATCTCCCCTCGAATGTCCTACGCTTATTTACTCACTTCGCTTTGGTTCATTGTGTAACTCGCTCTGCACTCGTCTTTCTCGAAGAGTCGAAGAGCTTTGTTGCGTTCCTGATCGTTCACAACTCGAATCGTAGGATTTGTGCAGTTAATCTCGTAGCGCCTGTCATCTCATTATTTGAGAACTCTCGTACTCGACGTGGAAAATTCAAAGACACCCAAAGGTTCTCACTGACCAAAAAAGAAAAACACTGATAACACTTGACAGATTCGATTTTGTAAAGGAATCGCGACGGACTGAAAACTCCAAGCGATTCTCAGAGTTTTCGCAACCACCGGACATGCGACGGACAGTTTTTCAACTATTTAACCATTGACCATTCGACGTAAAGATTTCCGAATTCCGGATTCGTCACCTCGGAAGCCCACGAGAGGGTGCGGAATTCGATTGGAGCCGTTTCAGAGCATCGAAGCTCCACTGAGACAGCCTGATTGAGGCAGTGTTAGCTATGAAATTCTTGTTATCTTTGAACCACTCCTTCAATGAAACTCCGCTTGATGTCCCTGCCTCCTCTTGTAGCTTTGAGCCAATCAGCTCACGCAAAGTCAGCACTCAATAAAGTCGGATTCAGACTACATACTCGCTTACACTCACGACTCCTGGTTCTCTTTTAGTCGACGCGGACGAGATGGTCCTCAACTCTTTTTCTCGGAGCAGACTCGGCAACAGCTGCGAGTAGCGCAATGGCTGTTGCTCGCCGATTCCATGGGCTCCGATGCTGAAACTATACACGATCGGCAGCGTGACCTTGAGGATTGACCCCACCGACAGAGCCTATGCAGTGGTCAAGCACCGCTCGACCCACTGAGCAAATGGGTCACAAAGTCGCCGCGGCGCAGAGTTCAACCACCGCGCGGAACGCATGATAAAAACCAGATTCATGGACGTTGGATCTGACCTGATGCCAGAGATGTCAATATTGTCGAAATCGGGGGACACGGATCCATTAACCACGGGCAAGAGTGGTCCACCAATCCTGGGTTGGATATATACAGCTACACTCTTCCATGGGGTATTCTTCTAGGAGCGTGAGCGAGCGCGGAAGTTAGTACTGGTCGAAAAACTCTCCTTTTCCATGAAATCCGATCCTGATCGTTCATTCCTTGCTTGATTCTTCCGACTGCGCTCATCGCAGCGTGGCCGTCACCGTTGTGCGCATCGGAGACCGACTGTGGAATGCAGCGAGGCTGACGATAGCGCCGAATACAAAGCTCACAAACATTTCGATGTGTTGAATCCGCCACCGTTAAGTTCTCGCTCGCCGTCCACGACTGGGTCCATCTCTTCCAAACATTGCTGATATGATCAGACAAGCACGTTCTTTGTCGAGAGTTGGAGAGCCACACTAGTTAGGCACGAACGATTCGAGCGACCATGAATCTTGTTGTCCACTAGCTCGTTTCTGGACTGATATCCTGGTTCAGTTCGATCACGATATTCTCACGGGAAGCTGACCCAGCTGGAGTGCTCAAAAGCTTTCCGACGAGACGGAATCGCAATTCAGACCGTGACGGAGTCGTCGCGTTCTCCGTGAATATGATCGCTCTCCATTTCCAAGCGGATTTCGAAGCATTTCTCTGCGAATCTCCCGAGCCCGTGTTCCAAAGTCAATCTGGAATATTCCCGAAGCAATACACCTTCAGCAGGAGAGATTAAATTCGTTTCATCGCCCTCCGATCCGATCGTCTGTAATGATTTCTGGGTCCGATGAATCTGCCTTTCGCGTCCGCTCGACGTACCGCGAATGTGGGGTACAATGCGGGCCCTGTCGCAGGGGAAAGGTTCACGTTGAATGGTACGCTCCAGATGCTCGACGTCAATCTAGAACTCTCTCCCTGGCGGTGAATTATTCATCCCTCTGCACTCTGGCCGTTGCCCACAGGCAGCAACCCATCCTGGCTCAGCGTCGCGAACTTGTGGGCCCACAACGTTGTCAACTGGGTCCCGGAATGAGGTCAAGCGCCCTCTCCCTTCAGGGAATCTCCGAAAACGCCGGCACCAAACTCATCTGTGACCGAAGTGGTGTTTGTGTTCGAGAGCATGGTTTGGAGAGTGAAATTGCGCAAAGTTTCATCAGAATATCAGAGTGCCCCAGTCTCTCTTGAGCAAATTGTGTTGCTCGGATAACTCGTCATTGGAAGTTGTTCAAGACTTCAGTAGCGCGTCGTTCGCTACAACATGTCGGCCTCCGTGATGTCTCGCAATATGAAAGCACTTCAACGCTTCAACCCAACAGAGCTGGGCCTTACCGGGGGCTGGCGTGAGATTCCCCTCTCAGAAAGTGAGGTTTCCGGAGCAAGGATTTTTGATCGTCCCGGCGGATATGTGAAACATGATCTTATTTTCCCCAAAGCCCCAGTTCAAGCAGTCGAGGATAACTTGAACAAATGGCAAAGGAACATGGTTCAAGATCTCCAGAAGAACAACGGAAGGGTGAGTTCTGCGTAACGAATCGATGCCTACCTCTACGCAGGGTTCTTATCCTCCATCGCGGAGATCGAAAGGACCTGGATGGCTCTGCAAAATCTCTCAGCAAGGTTTCGATTGATTCCGAAAATTCGTGCCTTCTCTGGGAAAGGGAAACGTTCGAACGCTGCACGGAAGGAAGCATTTTTCGACTAGTTCCAGAGACTGCCTGGCTCTTCGCGGGAAACCGCGAGTGATGGGGCCCTGATTCTGAGCAGTACCTTACGTAGCTCCCAGCTCAATTCAACCAAGCTTCTGCAATATTGCTCGCTCGGTTGGCAGTCGCCTTTCCGAGGGTGGAATTTTCCATTATTGACAAAGCTCAGATGACGCCAGAATCTTCCGCTACTCTGGCTGACATTTGCGGCGAGTGGTCCAAGTGGAAGAGATGTTTGCCGAGAGGGCTGCCAAAACTCGCCTTCTTTGGTTCTCCTCCAGTCATGGAACGGTTCGGTGGATGGATTCGCGTGGACAGAGGGAATAGGTCGGCCGTTCGTCGAGGCAATCGAAGCTCCATGTCCCGGTGATAGCCGGCTGGAGGGGAAAAGCTCCGAGAATACTCATCCTCCAATGAGCATCAGGAATTCACTCCAGTTGTCTGAGGCTACTGGGAATGGAACTGTGTCATCATCCCTCATTTCCTGCGGGATCACAACCAGTTGAGAAACAGTGCCAGAGAGGCCTCGACTGGAGTTCATTGGAGAATTCCCGGTAGTCTCAACAATTGCCAGTTGTCCCGCATGGTCGTTGAGCAATTACCGTTAGCGAGATTCGGGTTTTTGTTATCTCTCGATTTCGAGACGCTGTTCGACAGGATCAGCTAATGCACATCGTCCTTTCACGTGATTTTCACGTGTCCACTCAGTCAACTTCTCAGTCTCCCCATGCATCGCGATAGACTCATACACACCTGGTGTACGTTTCTCTCCTCATCGGTGCGGTGTTCATTACAGTGACGTTGCTTTCCCGAGATTACGCGGTGCGATGTCATGATTCATAGTGCGGCATTCTCGCGAAACTTCCTATGCAAGCAACGACATCTGATAGTGGCGTCAGACACCTTCGGAATAATGAAAATCACCATAATAACTGAGTCATATCAATTGGCCAGCCACGGCCGGATGAGCTTGCCAATCGCGGCTACCTGTGAGGAGAGACACCCGGCAGGCAGCCATAGTCCACACAACGATTCCGGCACAATTGGGTGGCTTGTGAATTACTAACGTTGAACGTTTCGTGCATCTATGGAACACCCTGAGCTGTTCGGATAGTTCTCGGAGGCTCGAAACGCACCGAAGCGTTTCTACCCAGCGTTGTCCACCACCTTACTGTCAGAAATGGCCTCTCGTAGACGTGTTCAACCGCACTTGTGCTTTTGGACTCCCGAGCAAGAAGCGAGCGCATTTGTGCCGTTAAACCATCAGATGAATGTACGTAAGCTTCCGGAAATCTCTACTGTCACCCTCATGCGCTTCCCAATGCATTCGATCGTTTCCGCTCAGTCGAATCACTAAACTCGTAATGGCCGACGCTGGAAATTCGTGCATCAATCGTCGCACGTCAACCATTCATTCATAGTAGAATGGAGGAATGAGTGTTTCATGGCTGAATTTCTCAGCTCCCACACCAAAAGGCAACACTCATCGAGTTTTCCTCCTGTTCACCCTGATATTCACGGATATATGGGCATTAATGAATGCAGAGCGCCTGAACTCCAAGTGAGGAGTAGTGGATGCTTCCAACTCCTCCCATAATACAACAGCTATTAGAGAACTATAATGGGAAAGAAGATGCGACCTGAAGCTGGGCAACGGGTTCAGAATCGCTACCGAAAATGGGTGACTCCATCAATGTTGTGTGATTACACAACGAGAGGCCGATGAACCTTCAAACTACAAAATCCGAACTCGCGTATCAATTGTTGGGGCAGCCTCTCGCGAAGGAAACGAGAAAAGCACTAGGGCCAGAAGAAACACCTGAGGCGAGACTCGACTTCTGGTTCAAAGTCTATTCTGATTAAAAACGCGGTGTTTATCGTCCTTCTACTTTCTGAAGAATTTAATAGCCATTCTAGCCTAAACTACGGCGTATCCCAGCTGATATGGAGCAACAACACAATTCCTCCGCCAGCAAATCTTCATGTGATAGTCAGTTAGAAACGAGGCTTGAAATAGTTGTACGTGGCCGGAGGATGGTGGCGCCCTCGGCGGCACCAATCCAGAACACCTCGGAGTCTCCATCGAGGTTCGGCGCCACTAGCCACCCGAGGGAGATAGTTGTCTCGCGATGGAGGAGGGATTTCGATAAGCTTTTCAGAAACAAATACAAAGGCCTCTCTGTCGATATGGGGTTGAGTTTTCGTCATCCTCGCTCGTAACACGGGAATTCCTTTTGGGTTTTCGTAGCACTGGTGAAATATTTGAGAAGAATTCTTGCGGCCTCGAGGCATAACCACGACCTTATTTTGCTGCAACAAAATAACTTGCGCTTAACGATGAGCAAAGGGGAATCATCCTCTGCGAGAAAACACAGAGCGTTCGTGTCGAGCAGAAATCGAAATCACTGACCTCTGTTCCGCAAAGGTGTCGGTTCATTCCTAACCCTTGGCGCTGCCTTCGAGGCGATCGAATTCTGTGGCTTTCGAGCAGACGGTGTCACACATGAGCTGACTCGCGTCAAAGATGTACTGCAGATCGGAGCGTTCAGTTGTCGGAGGAACCCATCTCAACTTGATGCGTTAATATGACACAATTTTTTATCTTGCGAAAAGAGCCCGTCGACAACCCACCTCGTCTTCAATTTGCTGCGAAGCAATTCTTTCATTTTCTTCGACTCGGAAGGTTCCGGACTTCGCAACTGATGCTCTCTCGCGGCCTCCTCCAGAGCATCGGCGAATGGCTTTGGACTATAAAACAATTTTCAGGGTTGAATTCAGGGGAGATCAATGGTCAGGGATGGATTCTTGCGCGTTTGAGCTGAACGTTGAAACTCGTGTACATACTTGAGGGCCAGAACTCTGAAATCGCCGAGAGCATCGAGCGGGACTCGACTAGCATCCTCCCCGAGGACGTCGAGAATCCGATCTATAGACTCGATATTTCCTTTGTATTTTCTAATCGCCTCTTCTTTTATGTCACTAAGAGATGGTAGGCTTCTAATAACTTCATCAATCTGAAATATGGAGCCCTGTTGAACAACTATTCTCGGAAGAGAACATCCCTCCTCACAGCGGGGCAGCGTCACTCACCGCGTCGAAGGCAACCATTCGTTGTCGACCTTTAAGCTTGCTCACATCCTTCAATTGCTCAACGTTGTTTTCCTTTTGACGTCGTTTACGGCCAGGTTTGGACGCCATGTCGTTAAGGGGTCGTTTCGGTGAAGGCTGCGCCTCGCGAACAGATGATTCAACAATAGTCTCGCTTGTAGAAGATCTCGCGACTGACATCTCCAACATGGAGATTTCCGGCGCTCTCCGAGGCATTGTCTGGAGAAGAACCAGTAAAATCGTTGAGCAGTGGAGGATAGCGCCGCTCGGACCCAGCATATAATTATCGGAGCGTCCGGCGACTGACGTCTAAATGTCATATGTTCAACCCGAGCTATTCCTCTCGAATGAGATTGCCTGACTTCTCAGGTTCACAGGAATCCCCCTCTCAGCGTCGGGGTGTTTGCTCAGGTGTATGATCAGAACTACCGGCTCTGACTTCTCGTCTTTCAAACAGCGTTATTCTCGAACTCGACACGATTCTGGAATCGTTTCAGTTTCCGATAACGGAGTCCATCAAGATCCGTCAATAAACCGCTCGAGCTCGCTCAGACCACGGCTGTAAGTTCCGGGAGGTGAAGATAACCGCGCAAAACTGTTGACCGTCCGCGTCAAAGGCTGTCATATTTGGAATTCTGTGGTGGTTTTGTCCGGTGGCAGCTTGTTTGATTTTGAACACAACGTTCGACTCTCGCGAACATGATCGGCTCATCCATCCTGATCGCTCGCACAAACTCGGCTGAAACTCACGACTCTTGCTTGCGTCGACTTCGATGATATACGAATTCGGAAACTAGAAGTGTTAAACGTTGAGAATTGTTCAAATTCGAAAGAGGACACGGAGATCAAGCTTTTGGCGCCGACGACGCGCAGACGACAGACAATCGAAACATCAAGGTAAACAGCGGAGGCGCCCTCGCCCTTTCAAAATCGGCGCGCGGTTCGCGAACCGCTAAGCGACGATATGAAGAGAGCATTTTCGCATATCTACAGGATACACGCCGTCCTGGCGGCTCTCCAGCTTGGGAAAATAGCCGAACTAGTGGAAGTCGGTGCTGGGGTCAGTCTTCAGGTGCTCATAATCGTCCGCGAGGCTTCCGTGAGGCTCGTTAGTGCTCCGAGAATTCCGGATCTGTTGACCGAGCCTGCCTGAAGAATGAAAGAGGCCTTCGAGACATGTTGCAAGTGAGAACTCCCTGAAAGCGTTGACCGTTCCCTTTCGATTCGAGATAAGCATTCTCAGCCTTCGAGTCGAAGTTCGTTGTTTCGAAAGAGGCGAATTCAACACAGACGGTTGTAACGTTTCTTCTCTTCGTAGTTAACGGTTTGATGTTCACGACAATGACCCGTGAATCGCTAAGATCGCTCGAGTTACTGAAGCTTGCGGGAAGACGTATGGGGAAGTCCGTGGAATTTATTAGGTGGAAAGTATCCAACGCCATTCCAAATTATATTCATGTCTCGGAGTAGGAATCTGCACCAATATCGTATGCTGACTCCTCAGCATTGTGCTCGTCTCTCTGCTTCCTTCTGGGATTATATCTCGACGGATGGTAGATCTGGCGTAGTTTGAGAGGCGAAATCAGTTCTCTCTCAAGGCCAGCACAAGCTTGACGGCGGAGCGCAGCTAACTCTGGCGTCCAGCCTGCCTCAACACCGCGATAATAGTACATAATAATACAAGCGCTTTATTTTCATGAAGGCATATGAGTTTCGATCGTCAGGGGTGACGAGGTTCACGGACATTGTCTCGGGCCGTGGGATATGTCCTCGTGACCCTCCAGGGAAACAAGTAGTTGACTTTTTCATTTCTCGCTAGGAGTTTGGGACGATATATCACAGAAGCTCTTGTTTTCGTTCTTACGATGTCGAAAAGTCGGCCACAAAAGTCGTCGTTACGCACAATTCTATGAAACACTTTTCGATCAGTCGCTTCAAACTCTCTCTCCAAGTCGATACGGTCCAGCGATCTCTCTCCCACAGGCATTCAACACATGTCGGGAGTCGAAAGAATAGACCCGCATGCGGAGTGCATCCCGCTTTACGGAAAGCGGGAATTCATAATCTTGGAGGCATACAAGATAGACGATGAAGTCCCAAAACGAATTAGTTCGCCGCCATGAGCTTCGAACGTTCGCTCCGTTGTTTTCACTTTTTTTTCTTTTCATTCCTTTCGATGCTACATGCGAGAAAATCATGGAGACACCTTTACTTCAGCTGACTGCGCTACTGAATTTTGGTCTTGACACTTTTTCGTCCATGTCTCACCGCCACGGTTCAAACTTGGAAAACTCCTAGAAACGTACAGGTGCGATTTTCGCTTTTTTGAATCGATAGCTCACATCTGTCTTTGGAGTTTTTCAGAGACGCAACGGGTTTCTTGAGCAATTGTTTGAGTTAGAGGGTAGAGTGTCATGACCAAAATCGTTCATCACAGTGAGCTGGGCCAGAGTGATCTTCATCGTTTTCTCATATCTAGCAGAATGACGGGTTAAAAAAATAAAGTGACGAAGCAGTATGTTAGAGCCCGTTGGGGTGCACCTTTCCACTGATGTGACATGGTATTCTGACCTCAATTTTTTCGAGACAATTCGAACCGCCGTTCAACGAGAGAGCAGGTCTGCGCGGAACCCATGCGTCGGGGACGATGACCGCTGGAAGTAAGGCAAGAACGAGCTGCACATATTTTGCTCTGTTCAGGAGAGCTAATCTGTGAAGACGTGGAAATGGCCTTGAGGCCGAAAGGAATACTGATGTGGATGTGGCCAATAGAAGGTATCAGGAGAGCTGTAAACCCTCTAACAACATCCTAACAGCCGCAGTTAGGCGTGGAATGATTGTATTCGCTATTATATTCGAGATCAGAGCCGGAGAACGAGAGCCTGTACTTTTTCGAACTTCGGACTCGCATTTCTCGGGAATAATATGGATCTCGTCTCGAGCCTAGATAAACCATCGATATTCAGGCCACCCTCGTGCTCTTCCGATTCCGCTTCGGCCCTCTGAACATCATCCCCTGGTGTGTGGACCACTTCCAAGTAGTGCTCCCAAGCTCTGAATTTTGTCGGCGGCTCAAGTGAGCAGATGTATTCGGAACAGATCGGGGGCTCGTTCAGAAGTGCGCCGTAGCCGAAACCTCTCCCCAGAATAGCCGAGTTCGAAACTTGAAGCTGACTGGAAATCGCTCGCTCAATGATGCTCCGGGCACGATCCGCTGATTCATCGACATTTTGCCGTCGGGAGCTCTCTGGACGCTTGAGTATGCATTGCAGCTCACTGTGAGAATTCCGGTGATGTAGCGTCTGTTTCCATTCCGAACGGGAGCAGGGACATATGTTCACGCCGAACCAGACATCACTGACAACGTACATGGTGTGAGACAGCGTACATGGAAGTAATCAACGCTGAAATACATGGCGCTAGGCAGAGCTAATGGTACGAGATATGATCTGACAGCTGTTAGGCCGCCCAACCAGGGAGGGCAGTAGAGACGGATCACGGAACGCGCAGCGGTGGATGGCGGTCCTGAGCTCATGATTGCAAATCTTGAACCAACAACACGTAAGAGGCATCAGGTTGCGTCTCTTCTCGAGTCGCGCGCAGTAAGTCGTGATGCCGTATGAATTCGTTTTTCCTCCGTGCTTCCGCTCTTGCCGTTGATCGAAGTTAGAGTCCGATCATAACGGAGGACTTCCCGAAGTGAATTCCTTCGCTGGATATGTTGTGGTCGAGTATATCATTCCGGTTCCGCGTGCAATGATGAGCTCTCCGCTCGATATATGGATCATATGGATTCCGAATACGGAGCCGTCACTCACCCGAGATTGGCAGTGCAATATGCAACCGTCGGGATTGAGGGTTTACCCGTTAGCAAGGCCGAAATTGAAGGCTCAACTCGCTCCCTTTGAAACTTCCCGAAACCAGATTCTTCAGGGTCTGCTCCGACCGATTCGTGAAAGCTCTCAACTCATTCATGTCTCACAGCCAAGATAAACGGAGGATCTGGCAAAATGGAATACTCGAAACGGAATCGGGCTAATGTCGAATTCTAGCTGGTTCAACTTCAAACTCGCGAGATGACTCTAGCACAATACCGATTCGGATTCCCGCGCTCGTACGGTTCGCCGAGCTCAACGTCCCGCATCCCACCCTCTACAGCCAGGGCCGGTTTTATAGATCCGTCGCCCCGAGGCTGAAAGGGTGTGTGGATTCGCCGCCCCCAAACTGCAAGCAATTACCTTCATCTGATCGGAAACACATTGTCGCTACATACCCAAGAGAAGTAAGGGAACGATTCTCACGATTTGTAGATGAAACATGGAAGTTTCGATTTTCAGCGATATGAGCGAAGTGAAACACAGTTTCATGTTAATTCATTATCACGGAACATTTTGAGCACATATTTTTGTGGTGTTGCATTGGCGATCCCAGACTCGATGGATAGAATTGCTGACCCGTTGAGAGGTCTTTCAGCCATGCTCGAACCGTACCGGATTATTGACGCGATCGAGGCAGGAAAACGAACGGTCCGATGTGAACCTATTCACCAGCATCGTCGCCATGCCGGGGAGATCGTTGTGATCGGACCGGTCAAATGCCAGCTTGGGAATTTAGCGGGGACCAGAAATCCCCATGGCCATGATATCAAATCAATCTGCCGCCCACGGATGGAGCTCCGCCCAAGGGGGACCTCCTTTGCGATTGCTGTACGGGAAATCTCTTCTGGGTGAAGTGTGAGAAAAACATCTGCATCTGGGGAGTTTGGAAAAATGGAGTCGCATTCTCCTTCAACTGTTTGGATGGTTTTATTGCTGACTGAATTAAAGTTGCGTTCAGCGTCGTGCGGACGCGCGTTTTCGAGCTGGTGAATGAGTCGCTGGTGGGACAATGATTGGTGCCGCTAACGGTTGAAAATGAGTTTTGTTTGTGGGAGTAAAGAAGAGCAAACCGATCTCGAGGAGTTCGTCGCGGCTGGGAAAATCGCCTCCTCCGTAATTGCCTCCCCATGTTATGGCCTGGTCTATATAATGGTGAAATCGTCACAGCCAATGCGACGTTAAATAATGGAGATGTGGGCCGCCTTGTGTGACATACGACCGAGACTCCGATCCGGAAGACCGAAGATTCGCGAGAGCGTACAAGCTCTGTGTTCCGAACAGGGCCGTACAAGGATGCGATGATGACGATGATGATCATCATCATCGCCGTCAGCTTCTCATGACGCAGGCTCGGGCAGCCCACCTGATCCGCCAGACTCCGTACCGAGGTGAATATTCGTAATTTTCCAGTCGCCGACCAAAATTAGTGCTCAATCGCACGACTCGGAGGAAACCGCTGGTCGCGCCGTTTAAATTTCATGGCATCTGTTGCTGCGATCGCAGTTCAGTATTCGTTCCACTCCGTTTGCTGCGCGGCTCCATGAGCGCCACTCGGAGAACTCCGTCGTCCTTGGCAGAGAGGAATTCGGCAAATAACCTGTTGGTCACGTTGTTTGAGCGAGGGTCACTCGAGCCCGCGGATGAACTGCGTAAAGGCCGTCGGTTCGTGGCGTGGGGAATTCCCGTGCTGTTGCCAGAAGAGGTGAATGCCATCTGGAACCCACCCAGGTCGAATTCGGATTGGTTGAACTGGTGGTAGGGGGAATTCGACCGCGAACGTATCGGGCTGGGACTCGTCGGGATCCCTCCCCTTCCTCCTGGGTTCCTCGAGATCCACATCTTGGTTCTCACGCTCTTGTTTGCTGACCGCAGTGTCCTTGCTACATTGACTCGGCGCTGGGCGCTAACGCCTGTAGCTGCTTGAAAGAACAGTTAATCCCAGGGTCGACCCAGTCACGTCGGGGGTGTGGCCAACTCTCGACGCAGCTCTCGACGTGAAACACAACGAGTTCACCGCTGGCGACGGCCACACATATTTGAGCCATGCTGCTGTACTTACTGCTCGTCGCCGCTTACCCGAAGCAACCGATTTCCCGCCGATTCGCAAACGCGCCTAGCTACTTTCGTCTCCGCGGTTTCTAGAGGTTTCCTGAATAGAGGACTAACTGATCAGGTTTCATATCAATCAAGTGGACCTCCGGAGCTTCCCGTGGGGGCGGAACAGACGGGCGGCGTGAATGGTCGAGCTGAAATATCGGGAGTGCACCGTTTGCTGTCAAATCTATTGTCTAAACTTGAAGGGAGAGTTCGCCTTGAACGTAGAAACCTATCCGTGGTGGTGATCCATTCGTCAACCCAATCACTATTTCTTGGTGAGTTCACTCTTCATTACATTGCTACTAGTTGCTATTACCCGAAGAGAAAAGCAGAATTAACGGTTAAAGCGGTGGATCTTTGAGATAAACGGCTGGGAGAAGTTCTTGCTCCCTAGCGTATCGGAAGTAGGTCTTCGGAGCGGAGCAGTGGACATATGACATTTCAATCCATTCTTTATTCCGAAGAACCGACTGCAAGAGACAAGGGAACGATGAGATGATAGAGTGTCGTCATTAATCTTTCTTGGCCTTCTATTTTGAGATCCAATTAGTTCACGAATGACTCAAGTCAAGGAACGCAGAGCTGGGCAAGATGGAAGCCATTTTTCTCGCCCGAGATCCCTGAAGAGAGCTCTTTTCTGATTTTTGTTCGGGTCGCAACGACCGACGCGCCTCATCGAGACGCGGAAAGGAGCAGAGCCGCTCTTGATTCCAAGTGACTTCTCGAATTGTGTTCATCGGGCTACCCTCCTGCCGGAATTTGCTTCAGGAGGATCCCGGGCTCCCCGCGTCTTGGCCCTCCACCCTTTCACTCCCTAGAAAGTCCGATGAACCACATGACTCTTCTCGGAAGCCAAGTAGTGTCGTCCCATCAGTTCGCGCTCTCCGATAGTTGCCCGCGAGAAGGAGAGCAGGCATACGACTAGACATCATTTTCCGGAGTACAGAAAATGAATCCCCGTAACGGGGCTGTGAGGATATTAATTTTTCGGCCTCCCTACCTGGGGATTGTCTCCATGATCTGGAGGCTCCTGAAATCCATTTCGGGGATGCGGAATTTCGGTGAAAGACTCCCTCAGCGACCTCAACCATGAAATTCACTACCGGAGAACTGGTTCGGCGTCGACCTCAAACACGAAGTCAATTTCTGGTCATTCGTAGACCAGAACATGAATGAAGCATGACATGGGAGACCCACCTAAGCCGAATAAAGCTACTTGTGCGGAAGATGGTTTCAGGAGTTCGTTTGTGTCGTGGAATCATATCTTCAAACCGTTCCGCTGAGCTTTGAGCCAGTGGATATATCTCAGCATGGAAACACACGTTCCCGATTCGGACAGCGTACTCAAAAAAAGCCCTGGACAGAAATCATGAGCCAAATGAACAATGGTTGCGAATTGAAGCATCCGGGAGAATGACAGGAGACACGGGAAGCCCCACGCTACGTGCTCTAGCTGCCAATACGTGCCGGGACGTGACAAATTGGTCAGCTGGAAGTTCGGAAAGTGAGGACAACTCTCGAGCCACTGAGCAAACTGTGTGCTCCAGTGTTCCCTGGATTGGGTTCGGATGTCTTCTTCTTATAAAATATTGTCACGGAGTTCAACAGATCCTCATGTGAGCCGTACACTTCAAAAAACGAGCACAGCTGGGACGTTGGTTGAATTGCGATTTGTAAGCAGAGGGCAGTCAGAAAAGAACTTATTGGCAACATGTGCCGGCGAGCGGTTCGAATGTGTTTCGGTTCCCATCGGCAGCTCCCTCGACCAGCAGCGAGCTCCCAAAGCTGCCGGGGGAGCTGGGGTTAAGTGCTGGCGGCACTACAACCGACCAGCGTGCCCGCCGAAAAATCCGCCGAAGCAAGGCGTGACAAGCCCGTCGGTATTGCCAAAAAGAGCAACACGATCAGCGTCCAGCCAACTCTCTTACCTGGAATACTTCTACAGCGAGATGAAGCTGTGAGAGAAATTCCCCGAGCTCATTGACATGAGGGGTCCCTGCTCCTCCGGTCTCTCAGAGCTAGCTTTGTGACCTATTCCTGCGAATCCCATGCGAAAAGCTGCTCGCTGCTACGCTGAAACCTGTTCTGTGGTTTAAGGCGCGTGGATGAATCCAGAACATATCAAGAAATGCTGAAATTTCTGAGAAACTCTCGGAATCGATGCCTGAATGAGGCTGACGTGGAATCTGTTCTCCGGAGCGCTTGCCGCGGGTACCAATTTTTCGGGGAGAGGAACAAGAGGAGTGGTTGTTACAGAAAACGGTTCCTCGGACGTTGATTCCGCGGCCGAGGTTGCCGGGATAATCTTTCACCGCACAATATCTGCAGCTCTCCTTCATTGAGATATGCAGAAGCGCTCACGGGCGAGCTGCTCCCATGTCCGCCGTCCAGTGAGCACCACAGAATCGTCCCTCCGATTCCCACATTTCCTCGACCCCTGCCGATCCAAATCGACCCCGAAAACATTGTATGGGAGCCTGGCCGATAGTTGAAGTTTAACTATCACCCAATTTACTGCTGCCTCTTGTGGTTATCGAGTCCAAGAGCGCCCGACGTCAATACCTTTGAGAAACATTGCTCTAGATATTCTGATCGCCGCCAGCCTCCGTCGTCAGGGGGTCGATCGGTTCACTCCTGTACGACCGAAGTCGAAACTGTGGTCAACGAGACCAGAGGTCCATGAGTAGAACTGCTCCCGGCTTTCCTGGTGCTAGAGCTCGATGTCGTGCTCCCACCTAGCGCTTGGCTTTCATCATCGCTCCGTTTGCTCCTGTCTCCAACTCTTTCATCTCCTTCATCGGGAACGTTGGTCGTTATTCAGCACGTTCGCTTCCCGGCTCCGGTGGTTCTCCTGCCCGCCGGGGGCCTTGAGAGTAAATCCTCCACACCGAGGCTGAAGCTTCGGTTCCTGTTTCGCTGAAGTCGCATGACATGGCGCAGCCTATTTATCACGAAAGTTAGAATCCTTGGAAAAGTTATGATCGGAGCTTATCTAGCTCGTTTCTGTGAAACATATTTGATAGGTTTCAGCAGCGCTACTGTCTGTCATCCTGGGACCGGGGCGGATCAATATCACTTCCAGCCGCCGACAGCATGGTCTCGCACATTGATTACTTCCTCTGAGAGAATTTCCGTCGAAGTCACCGACGGACGTGACGGAACAGCCGACCGCTTCTCGTTTAGCATTGGTCCTCGATTTCGCGTTCGATTAGCGCTCGGAGCTGGCGATGCGGAACGTTGCGATAATTGCGTACATTCATTATCAGCTCTTGTTGGAACAAGCCGTATGTGAGACCATTCGGGGACGATGTTCCTCAGTTCTGGTTTTAGCGCGTCTTCCTGGGAGGCCCAATTCCTATTAGAGGGTCTCGCGAACTCTGCATCAGCCCCCTAAGAGGCTCCGATGAGACTTCCAAGCCGCGGTAAATGTTGACTGACTGAAGGAATCTCTTGTGCCCGAAAGGGCTCGAGGGCCTGCGGGAAATCTGCTCGCTCTCTCGACCAGAGAATGGGAATCTGGTTCCTCGTTGAGAGCGGCTTCCTCGCAAGTTTAGAATAGTTTCCGACAGGGAAATGCAGCAGTGAGAGACCCCAAGGAAACATCCGCTCTGAATGAGAATGACATTAACATGAAACGTTCAGGAGTTGCACGTGTCCGCAAGCCTTCATTCGGTTTAACGCCGAACACGTCACCGCCTCACTACCTTGCAGTTCCAATCATCGTAATAGGAGGGCAAAAGCTCGGAACGGGATTCAGAATCCCGTCCGGGACTGGAGCCGCGATTTCGAACGCTGGCTTAGCACTTCCGCATGTCATCGTGCCGAAATCCACAATCCTGGCCCTCGCCATCAGAGCTCGTCCACCTGAATATTCATGCCTCACATGGCATTTCCGAACCCATTGAGCGAAACATATGACGCAACCTACATCCGATACAGTTCTCCGGGCGAGCGTCCTTGATTGTTCGTCTGAGTTCCATTAGGCTTTTAATGATCGGTTCACGACAAGCAGTTCTCAGTCTATAAATATTTACTGTATTCGATCAGCGGAGCACATCATCGGCTTCATTCAAGACTCGGGTATTCGACGCAGTCTCTGTGTCAATACCGGGATGTTTTCATTTCGACGAGGAAACAGCTCAATCGAATCCGCCCGAAGCCTGAGAGCAAGAGCAATCCATTTCATGCTTCTGTCGTCTCGGACAGAGAGTTTTCCGAGCCATTACTTGAACAATTTTGTAATCTCGGCGTCTATGACTCTGCTGTGGACGACCAATTGACGGGACCGACCGAAAGCGCGCACGCGATTCTTCCCGGTTATGACAGCGAAGCCAAACGAAATGAGTTGCGTTCCCTTCCATTATTCCATCCATTCATTCTCCGAGTCAAGCATGTCCTGGAATGAAATAAAAGCTGCATCGAACCACCCGTCAAGTCTCGTCCTTGGCCGTAGCCTTGCCCTCTCCCAAAGGCCAAAGATTCCTCCTCCAACCGCGAGGACTCTATTGCGGTAGACTGTGTCCACGAGCGCCCTGTGATTTTATCTGAGAGCTCCAACCCGTAGAACTTCTCTCGAGTGTTGTGCAACATAGGAGAAAGGTTGTGATCCACTGGATCCCCGACGATGGATGCCCAAGGAGAGTCTGGAAATCTCTTGTACATCATCTTGTATTTCATGTTTGGGAGCCAAGTTTGAAGCGCAAAATTTGAGATGAGCTCGTGCGCAGAGTTCTTCCATCGACTCAGGAATTATCGACGACTCGAAACAAAGTTTCGACCCGCTTCCTGCATTCTGAAACATTACGCTGTGCTCATCCGTGACCGGAAGAAGAATTCCGTATCAACTGTCCGTAAAGCCACCGGCGATCGGATGCCCTAACGTCGCTCGTTCGGCACTGTTTATGCACGCAGTCTCACTCAAAGCGACGCACGAAACGTACAAGAGCTTCGAGCCGAAGTACGCAGCTCCGCTTCTTCCCCATCGAATGGGATGAGTCCACGACAAAATGTTCAACTTTCGACAGAGTTTCCGGAGGTCGGCACCGGCCCCGGAAGACTTCAAGCGCATCCTGTTCAACACATCACCATATCCGATCGTCGTGATCATCACAAGGAACTTCATTTTCGTCGACGATGACTGACCCGGACACGAGCCAGCCGTTGGGAAACCGGCTTCCGGGCTGAGCTCGGTTTCTGACAAGTGCGGGAAGATGTGGAAACGATTCCGGGGCTTCCGGTTTCGGCGAAAACATGTCGACTCCGAAAGTGCGCCGGGGGATGCAGATGGTGCGGCTGAGTCGGTCGAGTGTTTCAGCACCGAGGAAGGTCTGGAATGACGAGATGGTGGGTGTGGCTGTTGTTTACGACATGACCTCTGAGGCGGCGAACTGAATTCTGCCACGCTTCCCATGTTCTCAGCATGGGCTTGCGACTTAGCATTGGCCTTCCCGTGCCTTCCCAAATCGCAGCTTCGGTCGCGGTGCGTCTGGAGTTGAGCCTCTGATTCGGCAATCATTATTCCGATGGGCAACGTCTCAGCTCAGGGGGCCTGCATCTGAACTCGTTCAGAAACCGTTGCAAAACGAAATTGGGAACCCCTCGAATGTGGAAGACCTTTCGCGAGGATCGAACGGCAGGCCAGTGGCTTCTATGAAATCCAAAGAACAAGCGACAAAAATTTCTGCAGCCCTCACGACTGAACGAGGAATCGTGACGGGCTCAGCCGAGTTGACGAAGACATTCGAGGCCAGTGGCGCCCTGGCGCGGCTCCTCCAACTCAGAGTCAATCGACCCGAAAACAACTCGGCCGAAACTCATTGAGCCCCAACAACGGGAACGATCATTACAAGTGTGCTCGAATCAACACAGTGAGACAGTTCTTCGCGACTCCTGGAGCTGGATGCCATGTCGGGCGCAGAAGTTACGGCTCAGGAGCCGCTGCTCGAGCTCGCGGCAAGAAGGTCCCCTCCTGACGACACGCTCGAGTTCGGAATAGGAGATGACACCTATTCCGATGAAACGTTTGTGGCCGAGGATGCGGAGTTCTCTTCGGGAAGCTCCACGCCAACAATGCTGAGCTTTCCGATCGACCACGACTCGAAATTTTATCGAAACGTGCACACAGCACCGTCATATGCGTACCAAGGTGGACTGACAGAGCGCAAGCTTCTGGTGAGATTCTCACCCACTGGATCCAATAAGTCCGAATGGATGCACGCGGATGAGGAGCGTGACACATTGAGCTTGCGATAAACTCCGTGCGAGGAGTTCTAGAATTCACACAACTCTTACCACCGTTGTCCGAGTCTTCGTTTCTGAAGAGCGGGACTCGCTTCCGCCCGTCTCCTCTATTGTTATCGGTGTCGACTCCGGAGCTAGTGTAATGACGTGTGGCTTCTGCGTTGCAGCGAGGTACAATCACCTCTGCTCCCATCGGCATGAAGAGCCCTTTCTGGAGTTCGGACAAAAAGTCCTGGAAGGCCAGCAACGGCTTCGTCAACCTCGACGCAGAGCCTATCGTCATGGCCGCACCTCCGAAACAGGTAAGCTCAGGTGACCCCTCGTGGTTGGTCCGCGTGTGAGCAAGGGTGAACGGACCCAGAAGCTGATTTCGGGACGAAACGCCCACCCGCCACAATATTTTGCGATTCAGGGCCGGTTGTTCAGCCAAAGCCCCATTCCCTGATGATTTAACCGTCTCCTGTCACATTGAATGCTTTGCTCGTGCAACTGGGATCGAGATCCGGATCACTCTCTCTTTCTTGGTGGACGCTGGTAATTGGAAGAGACTCTCGCAGCGGCGAGCAGGGTGTTGGCTAGGTGACATTAACGAAATTCGAGGGCAAGAGTAAAGTCATCCGATCGATTCCAACTTTCGTGCATTACCCACGCCTCATAATGCAACCCGGCTGTCAAAGTTATTCCTAGAACATCACGATGTCAGTGGCCGGTGTCTGGACTCCACTGAAAATTCCGGTGTCGTACTCGTAGTGACTGGGAACGCTAGTGTCCGAACGCCAGACAGGGTTTGACAGTCGAATCGAAGAAAAGGTCAGTCAGGTGATGTACCTGACTCTTGGAGCTGATAGGCTAGACTGGTGATCTCGAACTATTCCCCAGGAATCCATGCCGCAGGCGCCCGCCATTTCCAATAACTACGCAACGTTGGCACAGGCCGAAAGAGCAGTGACTACGACCGTCCCCAGCGGAGATGGTGGTGAAGCGCAGAGGAAAGCCATCGAGCAAGCCCGTCAGAAACGGAATAGATATCACGACAGAAAGGTGAGCCCCGGCTCCTTCAGCGTTCGCAGACAACTCTTCATTCCATTCACGAGGTTTGGAAGCTGTCACTGGAAACTCGATTATCGATTTCTCTGGATCAAGTTTCACACACGCAGTCCGTGCAGAAGAGGGTATTCTTGAGCCTTGTGTGGTATTCCATGTCTCGTCCTGGTGTCATGGGGACTTTTTCTACTTTTCCTCCGTGTAGGTGACACGTCATTTTCTAATGAGCTTTTTCAATCCCTTCATCTGAGCACAGTTTTTGGCGAGACCTACCACTGATGAAGATGTCTTCGGGGGCCAGATTTTTGGCTCAAAGGTATTTTTGGTACCATCTGAGCTTCTGGGCATCTTGGTCGAAGGAATCGTGGACCGAAAGTGAACTTTCCCGCATTTTGTGCATTTTGAACTGTTTCACGTGTCTGCGTTGAGCTCCCTCAGTATGAGCGTTTTCGCTGTGGAAAACAACGCGACAAGTCTGGAAGCTGTTCCTCGGTTCCCACCACTAATGTCGAGTTCGGTCTGAAGTGACGATGTTTCTTCGAACGATTTTTTCTGTCATTCATTGACACCCACCAAGCATTGTTTGTTTCAATAACCGCACGCTAGAGAAGTAGTGGACTTTGTAGCGCATCCCCTCCCGTGAAATAGTAGTAACTCCAGCTTTCTATCTCTCGCAAAACCTTTCCCGCTGCTCGCTCGTTCCCCTGGACCAATCTCGGCTGATCCTCGTCCCCAAGAAACTCCGCAGCAGCGTCCAGAACATGTGGTCGCCAAAAAAATGGGCAATACCGCTGTACTGGAGACTTTACGAGGTAAAGACTCGAGGTAGCGGTGTCTAAGGGTGGAGCCGTGTTCACGGAATGAAAGCGGGAATTCGAAAAGGTGCTCCGAGCCCGAATCACAATTGTCACCCTGTCTTCTATGCAACGTTCGTCATTCGAGCGGGCCTGATCAGCAAGACAACTCGAGCCCTTGACAATGGAATAGAGATGACCGTGAAAAAGCCAGAGCTCAGGCCACGGTTCAAACCACCGTGGCACCCTCTGTCCTATCCATGAAAGTCTTACCATCGACAAGCCGACGTTGTCTGACCACTTACCCCTTGCCACCACTACCGCTGCGTAAATCGGGATGTTCTTCACCCGGGAGTTCGCCATTTCATTGTTCGTTCCCGAAGAAGAAGCATCTGAAATTTGAATAGCTTCTCGGATGTTCAGCGGCCTTCTTGCCAGTTGTATCCTGACGGACATGATTCAGGATTACTGGTGCAGCGTTCGAGTCTCGGACGAAAACGGCCGAACCGTTGAAGAATACAGACCGTGTCGAAGTGCGCGTCAGGATAACGACAAAAGTCAAGAGTCCCCAAGGAATTCGAGTGCTGGATCTCTACGGAACTGCTCGAAGGTTTGCAGAGCGCAACTCAACGTGTTTCCTCATCGCGAACGGACGTTGTAGGCCCAGAGCCCGTGCATCCATGCATCATCCACCGATTCACCATCTATCCACCCAGGGGAATGATTGATGAATAATGCATGTTCTCTTGGGCTCCACGCATGACTTGTTATGAGAGTTAGCTCTATTTGGGTTTTCCTTCTACGGAAAAATAAGTTCTAAGCTGAGTAGCAATGGCGCAGGTAGGTCTCCGGATAGAGGCTGCGTTCATTGAATGCAAGCAAACAACGGGATCAAGGTTTCCGAATGATTCGATGGTTTCGATGAACTTAAAACTATCATTTGGATGACTGCTCGCCGGTCCACACGCAAAGATTCAGTGAGCGACTTCCTTCCGCATCCTGTCGGCTCTTCCTCATTGGCTTGACCTACTGTATCTCTGCTTGGACTCAGGCCTGCTGGAATTAAGGAAGTGGCCATTCGGACTGATGGTCAGATACTCAGCTCCTAATCGGAGACCGTCGGTCAGTCAGAGACTACTTCGGCAAGGTTCTCGGAACTTCGTCCACTCCGCCGCCAAACTGGCTTCCCAGCGGTTCTTAGTCGACATTTTTGTCTACTACAAACAGAAGGTGCATTTCTTCTTTTCGAGAAAACATCGTGAAACATTGGTGAAGAAAACATTCTTGATGGACTCCGCTTGGACCCGGAGCGAGCACCAGAGAAGGCGTAAAGGTTGTGATGTGCCAAATGCCAAAGGAAGTGACACGAAGGAAGACAGTAGTGGACCCAAGCGCGCCGGCTGCATGATTCGGGGTCACGATCTTGTGATGTGTTACAGTTGGGAGCGCACTGTGAGTTCGTAGCGCAAAAATATCATCCAGGCTCCAGTTGCTAGTGAATGGCGAGAAACCTTTCTGCTTAATCGGCTTACACGATGCTTGTTTCTCCCCCCCCCCCTCCGTCTGATAGCGCTTCCCGTCCCCTCTCGATGTTTTGCATGGGCCGCCCAAAGGAAGCTTTTGAGGATGTTTTGAAGTTTTTCGACGGCTTCTGTTCCGTAATTTATAGTCATCTGAGAACGGAAAGTTTCCGAGTCTTCGAACATCTTTCGCCGGATCCCTCTCCTCTCTCTGCCTCGAATCCATGTCACTCTCATGCGGATGCATTTTGCAGGTTTCTCTACGCAACGCGGACGCAGTCTCCATCCACAGCATGCGGAGACCCCTCGTTCCTCAAAGGCCGATGGCCGTCATCGCTTCTTCGTCAGGTCTCGGCCCCTTGAGCCAATGGCAGCTCACGGGAGAGAATTACATCGATTCCGATATGAGGAAGCGACACAGGTGAGCTCAACGACCCTCTAACTGAACTGGCTATTTCAGGTTGGACTACTGGACAGGAAGGAGGGAACGGTCCGAGAGTCACATTCGAAGTTTTGTGACCTTCAGCCTTGCGGGCGATTCATCACTGATCTCCACGAGTTCATTAAAACACAGGTTCGAGGGAGCACGCGCTCCTGATGATCGAATGGCGGCTTTCGAGCGGTTCCGAAAGTTCAAAGCGCTCTTCGACGTCCGTTGTGGAATCAGCTCGCGCTTCAAAGAGCTCATCGCTGACGACGTCGAACGTCGTCAGGGTGGAGCTCCGCTACATTGTTGAATCCTTCAGTGAATCTGTGCAAAAAAAAGGCTTCGCTCGCGCATCCTAACCAGGAGCGTTTCTAATCACCAGGCAGCGCGACCCAAAGTCGAAACGACTCGGTGGGTGAATCTACAAAACTTTTCCCTCACCGGGGATCCGAGGACGAATACCAGTACCGAATTTTCCGGAGCGAGTGTGGCGACCATAAATCGGATGGGAATCGATTAAATCTGACGTTGCTGACCAGAAGCTTCATAACGACAACGGCCTCCGTGGAGGTCAAACCGCTCCCTGGGGACGGAATGTGTTAGGCTTGGCGTTAGTCTGAATCGAAAATAACTGACACCGTCCTTCAGAATCACATTTCGCAGCCGTACGAGATTGAGCTGGCCGTGATTCAAGCCTCGAAGCTCAATGAACACGGCATCTTTGAAAGCAGAAAAGAGTTGATATCGAGATGCTGAACTCGTGTAAGACAGCGGATCCCTCGAGCTGCGATACCAATCCCGCGCAGTGAGCTCCGGAGAGAACGATGGACGCTCGAACGTCACAGATATCTATTTCGGTACGATCTGTCCTCGAGGGCCAACGAAAGCATCCGCGGGATCACTTTCATCTCAATTCCCTCTGGTGTTTGGCTTGTGATAGGGGAGTGGTGTAGGATCACTCGCTATTCCTGTTACCAAGAGAACGAACGAAACCAATCTCAAGCAAACTTCGGTTCTCTCCGCTATCTCGAGGTGCGGAACTGTATCTAGATGATTCCCCACCGTCGTCACAGGTTGTTGAGCGTTCGGAGGTTCAAATACTTAAGGCTCCGATGACTTCGTGCGAAAAATGTGTGAATCAAACTGGATGGGTTTATTCCATACACACCTCCAGGAGGTTCCAATTATCGTCCATACCCCGGCAAAGGGCTTTGAAGAATCCTCCTTGGTACCAGATTGAGGTGGCGTCGGTGTCCGACCTCGGAGTGCACACGCGAACTCACGAAATTCATCGAACTTGTATTACAGGGCTGCCATCGGAAGCCGTCGTGACGATCTGACTGAGCTAACAAAAGAGAACCGTCGGGTGATGTACGGCGGACCCCATGGCACTTGGGAAACTTCTCATTCAGGCGAAAGCTCATCAACTTCATCGACGCCGAATTCGCTGACCTCGTCGATGGCGGACGTGGAGAAGCCTCTGAGGAAGCCGAGGGAGGAGAGAAGTACAGTATTTGACAGAACGGTGCGGATTCCACGCAAGAAGCTCGTACTGAACGGACCACTGCACTCTACTTCGTATTCCCATTGGAACTCTCAGGTCTTCCCCAGACCTGAAACCGACTGACTCAGCCGTCCTTTTTCACTCCTGTACGCGAAAGTGCGCTCTCTAGATAGTTTTGAACCCATCAAACATTCCGCACGTCAAACATCATTTGCTTATCGACTTGGTACGTGTAAATACACTAAGCCCTCCATCAAGCTCCTAATATCGTAGGCAGTGGCCCCACAAGACCTTTGTCTCGGCAGTTGAGCTTCTGAGACCTCATATCTTATGGCACTCTCGTTCGGTGACTCGTCTAAGCTCAACTTTTAGAGCCAGAATTATCTTCGACACTTCTCTCGCTGAAACAATCTTCCAACTATTTTGAAGCACCAGCTGGTGTTCTCGCTGTCTTCTGATAAGCTCCTATCTCTCTCCAAATCATGCAAACTCCAGTCAAGCTTGGGTTTCATCTTGTCCCAGAGCTACAGTGAAGGAGCTGGTACCGCACGATCACAACACTCTCTCCCAATGAAGAGACTTCGTTGATGGTTCGGCGAATTGTTCGGGATTCCCGCATGCGTTGTAGACTCGTTTTTCTTCTCAAACGAAGACGGATCAGATGTCTAGTACAACGTCTATTCGCTGAGAGGTGCTACCCAGGTACGACTTGAAGGAGAGGCTTCACGAGAAAGAATCGATACGCCTCGTGCTGACCAAAGATCATCATGTACTATAAACTGCTTCCTTGTAAATAAAAGCTTTTGCTCCGATCGGATCAGATGAGATTCTTCCTGTCCTTCCTGTTCAAGGACATGATGTCCCTCAATCCGGGTACCCGGGATTGGAGGTTGAAGCGGCTCCGTCCTGAAGCTTGGTGAGGTAATAAGAGCAGGACTAGGTCGTGGAGGAACTCGAATCCAGAGAAGCTTCTCTTCATCAAGAATCAAGAGTCATTTCTTCCACCTCATGGCTCATCCAGGTCCAGAGTCAAGAATCAGCGTTCTATGCAGAGATATCAATTTTATTACTCAACGTTGTCGCTTGTTAGTCATCATCAATGTATAAAAGAAAATACAGATCGACTCTTCTGTTTCATACGCAGTCCTCTTGCGTCCAGTCTTATCAACTTCACCGTCCGTTCTTATCGCTCGCGTAGAGGATCTACCTCCTTTTTTGACTGGCATTCATCATTTTGATACATCGAGTATTTACAATTCTGAGAGTTACATCACCATTTGCTTTACTTTTGCAAACACGCGCGCACGCACAAGTTGAGTGCAATACATTCCTTCTCAAACTTCGGTCGTCACTCTGTACAGAAGGACTCATTGCACGTTTCCGGCAGCTGGACGCACCGTCGTCATACTCCCCGTAATAATATTTCTCTAAATAACATCGTTCCATGTTTACCCTGCACTTAGAAACTACGCTTTGTGTCTCGAGATTTCTGACAACACTTCGTCGAGCTTGTCAAACATTTAGGCTTGGAGTTATCGACCTAGCTATTCACATACGCTCGGAATGATACATCTCGTTTTTACAACTATATCTGGGCAGGTTCACCTTCACAGTCTCGACTTCGGGTCGGATACCATCCGAAATCTGTGGTTTCGCGTCATCACCACCATAATGAGGTGGTGCTGATAACGAATCAATCAACACTTAACGGAAGATTAGATGCCAGCTTCTCAAGGAATTGGATGGGAATGAAACCTCTCGAAAGATACAGTCTGGCGAAATCAGGAAAATGTCGTAGAAGCTCATCCTCAAACATATCGCTTCAATGTACCGGCTCTGTATCTCGCCTCGATCATTCTCAGTCGATTCACTAGACTGTGGGCTGACGAATCGCCGAGGGTGCCTCCTTCACGATCTTCGAGAGCTGCCAACAGTTGAGTGTTGTACTTTGCAGCATAAATGTACAGCTCTTTCAGCGCGTTCGTGGTGTCAACCTGAGCGGTGTATTGCTGCAAAGAAGTATTGAAATGAGTTCCCAGACCGAGTTCGATACCGATTAGGCCATGGAAAGGAGTTCCTACGATTGCGCTGGTAGCGACGAATCTCCCGTGTTACTCACCCCAGATAGTTGTCTCATATAGTGCGCGAGTTGATGATCCCCCACAGGAGGGAAGCTTGCTACATCTCGATAGAAATTATCTATGAGCTTGCGATACTGAGGAATGTCTTTAGCGAACAGCAACTTCGACGACGGAGAGTTCTTTCCGAGTCGATGGTCCGACTGCGCGCAAGCATCCATGAACGATTGTGCAATCACGGAGAGGGAGGCGTCTAGGACCGGACTTTTATCGATATCGAAGACGAAATCAGGATTCTTCAGAAGGTTCACCCAGAATCGCAACGGTAGGGAGTTGCTCTTCCAGGCCTGCGCCACCTCCTCGAAGTTTTCCAACCCGTGTTTGTAGGCGTACGTATCGAATAAGTCAAACAACCACTTCACCGCTAGAGGCAAGCCCTCAGAGGCAGTGAGGATGGACGCGAAGAAGTCGTCGACAAAATTCTGAATTGTGCCTTTGGTGGACAGCAGTCTCGTGAGATAAATTTCGGCTATGTTCTTATGCCTCAAAGGATTATCGTTGGGTCGCACGAGATGCCAACAGGAGCTCGGATCCGCGTGGAGGTTATTGATCCGGCTAAGGGTCTCATAGTTTGAATTCCTCCGCATAACTGAAACAACCGCTGTGTCCGTGATGCCATAGTGAGCCAAGGTGTTGAAACGCTTTAGGCCATCCTGACAAACCGAGCTTCCATCAACGTCCGCGAGGAGAAGGGGGGCAGGACCGCGGCCGTGACGCCACTCTGTAATCGAATCAGTGTGTTGTCGGAGCGCGTGTCGAAAAAGCAGACTATTATAGTTCCCACCAGCGTGCTGATTGATCAGCAACATATTCCGGGACAACAATCATGAGTGGTGTGAAGAAAAGTCCGCTTACCGATGTCAATGGAATAAATGTTGGGTCTCTCAGAGAAAGGCACGCTTTTGAAGAGAACGTCAAGGATCTTCTGTTTAACTTGAGAAATCGTGTCACAGTCGTTGGCACGCACGACGACCTTATCGTCAGCGTCCATTTCCTCGTGAAGCACGTGCAGAATTACGATGTTGTAGTTTATCTGCTCACGAAGCAGGCGCTCCTCTGACAATGAATAGCGTGCGTCGTGAGTCACTGCATCGATCGGTCCCTTCTCGATCTGCTGCTTCAGAGCCTTCAACAGGAGGAACATCGGTCGTGCCGAAGTTTCCACGATATGCTGGTACATGCACACGGATAACCAGTTTGAAAGCATCTTTTCTACAACCGATTCCGTTCTGCAAAGAGGGAGTTCAGATCGTAGAGTAAGCACTTCAACGTCGAGCCTTCGACGGCTCAGCGGTCATTGCGACAGGTACTGCCATGGATTTGCACGGCCCCATTGATGCTGTCCCGAGCAGAAAGTCAAAGAATGGGGAACATCAGATAAACCATCGTCGTGCCAGTGATAAGCGCAAGGAAGGATGAAGTGTTCCCAAGTCTCGGAGGAGAACGATATCATCAGACAAGGAACGCTAAAATATGACTCTATGACGAAAAAGTTGACGACCATAGTGAATAACGCATCGTCGAGCGAGAGCTCTGCAATCAAGAAATCAAGCCGGGACCACGGAACACGACGTCCTCCTCTTTAGAGAAAATCGACCCACTGACGCAAAGGGCGCTTTTGTCTTACCTCCGGAGCATCAGCTGCGGATGTTTTGTCTGGGCGTATTTATCGATCAGTTTTACCAAAAGTTCCTTCAGCACCCTGAAACGCACCCAAGGAAACCCGTTAACCTACGTATGTTGGCTGAGCCTCCGCATACATTTGGGAGAATTCAGAGTCGGAGGATCAGTTTCATGTGAGATCAACATTGGAATCATTAAGGAAACGAGAATGCGTCGAGGAGGCAAGAGGCCGAAACTCACTCAGTGGCGTAGTCCATTTTGTCGATGAGAATCACCATTACGAGGGAAGCAACATTGACCCTGAAATAGAGCACGCATGAGTCCCTTAATCAGCCGAAGGCGGATTTTCGGTGCAAATAACAGAGCGCTCGGGGAATGCCACGCTCCAAACGTTCCATGTCGAATGCCACTCACTTGTCTCGGATGGAAAAAGTATTCTGGCGTTCCAAGGTTTCCACGAACGTCAGCAGAAATGCCTTGTTGTTGACGAGAATTTCAAAGTTCGCCATAGCCACCTCGTAGTTATTGGAGGATCCATTGTTCATAGGCTGAGAAAGTATATTCGTAAGTCACCACTCGCAAGTTTCGCCTCCCTAGGGGCTCCATCAGTTTCATGAGACAATCGCTCGAGATCAGGTCTGGATCCCACACCGTCGAGAACCGTAATTTATGCATTGACAATAAACGCCGACCGCGTCAGCCTTTTCGATTTCGATCGGAGCGAGGCGGGGAAAATTGAGATGATGAAATATTCTCGTCTTCGACTGAGCAAGCTGTTTCCATCACGGAATATTTTCATGAGGCAATCCGAGCCCTCGGACGGTCCCGCGAGAAGTGAGTGACTTTCGAATGAATCAAAAGTCCCTCGTTCTCCCACGTGCGCCTCTCGTTCATTGGTTGCTAATGATTTCTTCGAAGAGAAGAATTTTCGAGATGAATCCTGATGATTGTTCTCGCAGCGTTCACCGTCGTCTCGGCTGCCGCTGCCTCTCATTCTGAGCGCTCTCGCTTGATGTCTCTAATAGAACGAGTAACTCTGAATAGAGTTTGGTCGCGAAGTCTTGAGAAGCCCTGCCGCGGCGGCGAGATAGAGGACCCAGAAAGTTCCGATATAATGATTCGAACGCTGCGGATTCCGCAGTGCGGAACCTCAGGTTGGCCCAACAAACCAGAAGCGCAGCTGTACGAACGGCGTCACCATGCCCCTGCCCGCCATGAGGGGAACCATTCGAGCTTCCGGATCCACGAAGACTCCCGGATCGATCGGGGCAGACTGCGCCATATCCGCCGATTCAAGGGAACATCGCATTCTATCGAATCGGCTCCCGGGCCGGAAAATCCTATTGGTGGCGGAACTCCGAGCCAATTTACGAAGTTCGAGGTGTCACTCACTTTGATAAGCTGGAACACATTGGTGTTCGGCACCCCGGGGAAGAATATCTTCTCCAAATAGCGCGAATTGTGCAGGATCGGAATACCGCTCAGCTGGATGTCTTTGTCGAGGTCGGTCAGGTCGGTCTGGAGTTCAGCGAAGGCCTGTTTACACTCCGAACGAACGGAGTTCTCCAGCGTAGCCATCTGCAGCTGGATCCGTTTGTATTCGCGCTCTGCCTGGGAGTTCTTGTGACGCAGCAGCGCGAGCACGAGAACACTTATCAGGATCAGGATGGCGCCTCCTGCAATGGGATTAACAAGATGATTTCGAGAGCGAGATGTTCACGGCGCTTGGGGCAGGATGAACGCTACCCAACGATCGAGATCATGAGTCCTGTACCTGTTGCTATCACACCCATGATTTCCGGGGGCAGGTTGTACAGCTTGGCCATTTCGTAACGAAGAGAACCAATAGTGTAGATCAGGTTCGACCCGATCTGCACCACCACTTTTGGAAGGTGCGTCCTCCGTCCCTGGTGATCGGTAGGACCGGGAGCGTCGATCGGAGGCAGACAAACAATCTGAGTTTGCGACAAGGACGTTACCTGCGGAGATTCAGATGACGTGTTTCTCAGCAATATCGAGAATACGGGAGTCAGTAATCACTGTTATGGCTCCTATCGACCTCGAATCTATCAAGCTTTAGTAGAGGGGATACCCACGTTGCACTGTCGAACGCCAATGAACACCGTGATTTCGTTCTGGTCACTGGCTGACATCAGATTCTCCCCTTCAATGACGAGGGTGTCTCCCTTGTAAAGTTTAACCGAGTCTGGTTCTCCAAAAGTGAATAGCACTGGATCACGAATGTAGGTTATGATTGAAGGCACCTGCGTTTGGGGAAGAAGGAGTGTCGTGATTTCCGATCTGAAGGTTCAAGTCGGTGCTGGCGACGGCATACTATGCTCAGAGTTCGCAACCCTCGAAGGCTCACCGTTGGGAAGAAAACATCCATCTGACGCAACTGGTCTACTTGATCCATAATAAATCCGAGTTTGAGGTGTTCTTCATAAGGCGAGTCGAAACCAGGTTGGTCGCTCTGATGGCTGGGATTTGAGCCCAACAGGAACGGAGATGGACACAGCATCAAAGTCGAGTTGACAACGTTGCATGTCTGCGAAGCATAGTACATTATTCAGGGATTTCATCATCTGCAGCGGCTGCGTCAGCTATCTATTTTTGAGTCGTCGTGAGATTCGACTCCCGATCGGGCTTGGATTCTTGGCGGACTTGGTGCCAAGTCCAGACACCGGGAGGCTGCGAGGCCGTGCCGCATGGCTGCCTCAGATTCCCCAATACTTGCATCGCATAATAACCAATCGCTCGTCGTGCTTGCGTTCGATTGGTCTCTTTCCTCGAAAGGATGCAACGTTATTGAAGTCATGATCATGAATAAGGATTGTCATCAAAGGTCATCTTCGTCTCTCGCTCCGGTCCAATATCAGTGTATGATGTCGGTCACGTATTTATCAAAGCCTCCGCTGCGAACGTCAATATTATCTGCAATCAAGCAGTCCGCCTCCTGACGACGATAATCCCCGGGTCTGTGCAAATCAGCGAAGAATGCGACATAACGAGATCGTGACTTCTGTCTCCTTCCGAAAGACCATTTCGCGCGAAGTCGAGAAAAGGAGCCAACGGAACTATGGTAGCAGGGAAGAGCTGTTCAAGATGTGCTACCGGCCCCGCCTTATTACCTTGATGCATATTCAGTACTGATTGGATCCGGCGCCGAAAGAAGCAGCTCGTGTCCAATATATTGTTCATCAATCGCCCATCTCCTCATTCTTGGCCCATCCATCCTACCCGTGGCAGCGGTTCGTCGAGATGCCCAGAGGTTCCGCGAATGGCATACCTCACGATATAACTTGAGTAACGCTCTTTCGCTAAACAGTATTAAGCCGAGCACTCTCTCGCAACGACGAAATGGAGACGCGGAGCAATCCGTTCAACACACTTACCGTCTCGTTGATCAGCTTTTCCTGCTCGTCGAAAACCGCCATCTTCGGCTGTTGAACCGAATCCAGATACTCTCCTCGGACTAGAATTTCCCGACCGCCGCTGAGGTAACTTTTCAGCGGGTGTATGTCGATGATGTTCGGGTCTTGGACAAAAACGAAGGGGTTCGCCAACGTGTGGTTGGCGTTATCAATCGTAAGGATCAACCGCTCGACTTTGTAATTGTAGAGAGGAGCTCGAGAGGTGCGGCAGCTCAGTTGGCTCGATGACGCTAGCGACCTGGAATGAAGTTTAATGTCGGCGACTTGAGTTGTCCAGGAATTCTTGGAACGGATCCTGGTCCAAAGCTGTCTCGGCTATGTCTTGGAGGAGAATCGTGTACAAGCAGATTTTTTTCCCCGGAACGGCTGTGCCCGTCATTCACCTTTCCACCAGACAGGGGATGTCGTCCAACATAACCTTGACGTTGCTCCCAACGTTCAAGTTGGTCCCGTTGAGGTAGATCCGGGTTCCTCCGGACTGGGGTCCGACCCGAGGATAGACGCCCGTCAGTTGCACCTCCTGGAACAAGAACGATTCCTTGAGTCTGAGCTGCGGGACAGCTGGAGTCGAGTCTGGACATGACTGGGTAGGATCCGGCTCCAGACCACGAGCGACAGGAGCTCTCGCTCGGTTGTGCGACGCAGAAACTCGGCGGATAATTCTCGGCGAGATGAGCGTTTCACAAGCTCATTTCAGCACACAATTCCTGAGTGCGACAGCGCCGTCGTAGGATTCGCCCGATCTCTACGAAATAGAATCGGTTTCGCTCGTCGTATAAAACCTCCATCCGCGAAACTCAATCAGGATATTCCGGAAGGAGCGGGACAAACAAAACGCATGGAAGAACCTTGACGGAATAGGTTTCAAGTGTGGATCGCTTCGCTCTCCAACTATCGGCATGCATGACAGGTGTGGCATCTGAGGGCAGAGTGTCCGCTCGATCGTTCGTTCGACCAACCGTCGTATTGGCTGGTCGATGTATCATCGCTTAGTTGGGGCCGCAATCGAACCATTTGCTACTAGCCAACAGTTGTGGCTGCAACATATCTCTCCCGAGTTCGTTATCGAGTACCCGTCGGCACAAATCACGATGCGATGGACCGGGTAAACGTTTAGGCTTCCTAATTCTGTCTAGCAGTATTCCCCGGGAGCACCTCTAGCGATCATTCGGAGGAATCTAGATCGTTCCGAATCGTGTTCCAAAAAGTTCTTCGTTTCGAAGCGGTGGAAAATCCAATCAGATTCCAAATTCGACTCCCTTGGCATCCGCCTCGAGCTGACCAGTCGTTGAAACTCGATCACTCGAGAAGTAATGGACGGTCTTCATCCACCCGTCCCAGTGGTGATGATGGTGCTGATAACGATGACCTTTTCTGAGCTGAAACTGAGTGAGCTGAAAAGTTCGTGTAGCCGAGCGAGCCCGCGCTAACAACTTGGCGGAAGGCTCTCACCGAGCAGGGCGAGCAGGGTGAGACTTGTACCGACGTTGGCCGACGGCTGCGTGACCGGTTCGCTGGCTGAGTCGTAGAACACGATAAACTCCTATCGAGATGAATGATCATCGCCTTTATCAATCAGCCGACCCTGCTCACGGAATAGCGTACAGCAGTTTCTTCGACGCAATCTTCCACTCGAGATCGTATGAGGAGCAGCCCATAGCAAAGTCGAACATGTCTTCCAAACGTCTCGTTCCGTGGCTTGGGAAAAAATCAGGGCGAACATTTCAAAGAGCCTCTCGGAACGACGAAAGCATGGGGCGAGATATGTGATCGAAAATTTGGCGGAATCAGATTCATAAAATGGGGCTCACGGGTGCTTGGACAGGACGAGCGAGCACCGGAGCGCCCGAAATCTCAAACTCCGAGCGATGTCGTATTTCCACGCATGAAATGTGCCACACCATCGGAGCGGAGCATCGCCACCGTCGACGTCGTCTTATGTTCGAGCTCTCACACAAAGCAAGATCAAAGCTGTTCCGGACGGATCCCTCAGGGACTCGAGCCAAAGAGCGATTGAATCTATCTATCCCGTTTTTCCTCTAACCGTTCCCTCCTGCCTGTCCGCCTCAGTACCTCCTCCGTCGGCCTCAGTTGCAGATCACTTTTTCCCGATCTGAACGAGTGTTCCATCACAAACGCAGAAATTCTCCCTCCGACTTGACGAACTGTCTACCGCAGTGCAGGCCACTCACAAGTAATTGAAATCCCCGCAGCTTCACAACGCGCATAAAACGGCGCTGCTACAAAAGCCAGAGCGTTCGCGAAGCGATCACCAACAGCTTTAGCCCGGCGCACTCGCTCACAAAGTTACGTTGAGCGTGATTCCAACGCTGCGCGCTCAGGAGGGCGCGAATGGCAGGCTATTCGATTCCAGTCCATCAAGAGAAGTATCTCGGTCGGGGAACCCAGTCGGGAGCGCAACAGTTGGAGTCCGATCTGTTCTGAGAGTTGAAGCGCCGTGATGATCGTATGCGGGCCAAGGGACGAAGCGAATCAACAGGCTCTCTCACCGATCCTCTTCCAGGTTTGTAGAGAGGAAGCCCACAATTTCGGGCGGATTTCGAAGGTGGTTATCAAGTGCCTGCGGCCGCTTCTCCCGTTTCCCATCTCAAGGTTCGTTTAAGTCCTCCAACCGAACACCTCTCATCAAGCACTTTTCGTAGTGTGGTTGACTCTCTCGAACCATTCTTCCCTACGATCGCATGAATGAGCTTCAGGAAGGAGGAGGTTGCAATACACGATCACTGAACTTGTAGGAAAAGATGACCTGCCGCTCAACGCCGAAGAACGGAATCAGTCGACAACGGAACGAAGCTACGGCGGCGCCGCCTTGCCTGAAGGTCGGTGCAGGGGAATAGCGATGCCGAGGTCCGAGGCACGGAGGCGGTAGAAGGAGGGGGGGAAGGGTTTTCGACCTAATATTTTATGTATGGCGCCTCACCGTATCAATAAGCCGGTAAAGTTGGAGAACGACTTTTTGACGCACGGAGTGCAAAGTGGAAAACGTACTGCATTATTAACAGAGCCCGCCCGACTCGCAGTCGCTGCTGCTCCCCCTGTTGCCGAACAAAACAGATGGAGAGGGTGGACTTTGATTGACGAGAAAAGTTTCGGAACCCACTTCACACACCCACGTAGGGTGACAGCCGTAGCTCGCTCATTCGTGAGGACATCAGCTGGCCCACCCGCCGCAACTGGCGCTCGGGGATCACCTGATGATCTGAGTGTGATGTGACCAGCGACACGAGCAGGACAACTCGCACGACACTTACCGACAAATGACCCGACGACGAATAGCCACAGTGGGAACTTTCCAAGGCCAATCGATTATCTGGGCCGACCATGGTCTCAATCATCATTGTCTCGACCTCAGAAGAGCCGTTCCAGTCTTGTCAGCCCGGGAGAGTTTGGCCAAGATGAGGAATCGATGATTCGTAGCAACTAGGACGCTCGAACCTGGCTGAGAAAACTGACGCAGCACGTGGAGAAGACGTAGGAGTTCGCTCCTTGGGCCTGGAGCAATCGCCGCTTCGTTTCGGAGTTTTATCCGAGCAGCAAGTGGAGAATTTGCTCGCACGTTCAGCGAACAGGAAATGTTGTTTCCACTTCTTCTCCCATCAGGCCAGCCAGGCTAACTCCAGAGGTTCGTTGGTGAGAATATACACGCACAATAGTGCTCCCACGCGGGCCACAGGCCTCGACTAGTTACTGCCCGCTTACTCGTTCTTGCCCCACCCATCCAATTGCATAGGGTTGTTGCTAAGCTCTGAACGGAATTTCATGTATAGTCGAGCAGTCCGGCACCCGATGGGAAGCAAGCGATCCCTCGCTCGTTCCTCGAGGGAACAAACTTGGATCGCTCGAGAACCTTTTCCATGTCCGAACACATCACCCGCTCGCTATCTCATACTCCGGAAACACTATGGACGTAATCAAGTGATCCTTGAACGAATACGTTGAGCCTCTATATTACCACCGTTACTTCGATTCCACTGGTGACGGGAAGAGCGAGGCACTGAAATCGACTTCCAGAAGCCTTGTTCAGTCGTGGATGCTTTTTTGGAAGTTTCATCGGCCAAGGGAGCAGGGAGCAAAACGTATTTCTATTCAACGAATCCAAACTTCTACGTGTTCGTATTTTTTTTCTGGCTCTGTGTCAATGCGACGGCACAGGGTCCCGGAATCAGCTGACGAAGTCTGAGAATTCGGTGAGGAGCAACCCAGAGTCAGGCGGAGGAGCCGTACAACTTGGGAATCGAGGAAATAATTGCGTTATTCTCCCGCTAAGCTTGACTTGCCCACCACTCGAGCATATTAACCCCAGGGAGTCAGGTATGCAGTCCCCGGCCATCTCTTTCCCCTCACTCTAACTCGATATCCCGAGCCTCAATGTCTCTCCCGTGGCTCCTCTTCACATGCAAGAGTATGCAAGGAACAACGAGGGTGTGAGGGCCGCTGCCGCGAACGATGTCTGGGGCGACTCTCGACGCCGGCGCTCACGATGATGTTGATCACCTTCAAATATCGATGATGGAGAAGCCGTCGTTGTTATCTTGATGCCGATATCCCTGATCGGGGGCGAATATCTAACAACGAACCCCACCACCTCGACGACCATCCTCCCCGGTGCTCGTCGAGGAGGCAGACGAGAGCCTCGTTGGGAGGCTCGGGTCGAGTTTGAGCGAAACATCGAGCGCGGAGCAGAGCAAGGGAACTGAGATCGGAGTTATCAGAAGATATTCAACCCTGGACATGAACGATGATGGAGGTAATTTGAAGTGACACACTCGCTATTCAAACGATGGGAGCGAACTTGTTGAAGTGAAGAGCGAATTAGACGAGACCACAGGGGCTTCTCGGCAGACAAGAGGGCCGCCCGCCATCTTCTTATGCAAGCATCCACTCGAGAAAAAGGAGAAGAAGAGAGAAAAAATGCGCTGCGAGTCCTCGAATCAACCTTTGAGGAAGAAACACTAGACGCTGCAATTAGAGAGGCAGCGATGCTTCTACCCAGCCGGAGTGAGGAATAAAGTTTTCCACGGAAGTTTGGAGAAAGCCTTTCTGAGCGGTTCAATTTCTCGACGCTTCTTTCAAAGGAATAATTCACCCCGTCGGCTTCGTTGTACACTCGCTCTTATTTGACATCGTGTGTCGCTGCACGCTTGATTGATAGCGTCGAAAATCCTCTCGGTTCTCCTCCATTTGCCTTGACAGGACAGCAGGCGCCGCCGACGGTGATTATATCCACCGTGTTGATGAGAGTAAGCCGTCCGCGACGACAATGCCGCAAGGTTCAGAAAGCCACAAAGTTCAACAAAGCGGCTCCGGAGTGATCGACGACGATGATTCTTCGCGATGAAACTCCACTCGCGGTCATCAAACTGTTGCTCATTTTGTTCTCCGGCTCGGACAACGATGGGAGCATCGATAAATCGACAGCGGAACAAAGCAGGCAACGTTGGTGAAGGATGATCTGACGGCACCGCAACTTGGCCGCCTTTTCCGGCGATCTTCCATTCCTCTTCGCCTCGAATATTGAGTGGGGAAACAAGACAACAGGAGAACGCAAGAATGATTTGACGAAAGGCTAAAGAGCTCCGCCGTCATTGCCGCGAGGCACGTCAGGAAGCTTTAGGAGAACTATGTATCACATGTAGCATATTTTCGAGTCTGACGACCGGCTGTCCTCCACCGACTACCTCCCTTAATCCCACCGTGCCCCGCGTCTCCGGAGTGTTCTCGTCTCTTTGGCTGCGCTACCCACTTCCAATAGAAGTCAACCATGTTGAAGAGCGCGACACGAAATTGATCTTGACAAGCCGGACGAGCGTTCTGCGCTGACTCCGAGAGCTGGCCACGCCAAACAAGGATTTCTCGGAGTGACTTGTACACGTTCGAGGGCTTCTTGCCAAAGCATAGAACGACGCTCTGCGCACAGAGCCAAGAAAACACGAGAGGACAGCCAACGGAAGAAATTATCTCATTAAAGCCTGGATTCGCTCAGGCACGGTTGACGGGTCGTCTCAAGGAAACGCCGTCGGAGCTCAAATTCAGTTCAACTTTCCGGAGAAAGAAGAAAGAAATTCGGCGACGACAACTTCGACGATCAAGCTCGATGCCCGTTCCCTCCTGTTCCTACCAAAACTCGACTCGCTCCGAGCTCTCTGTGTGGAGCCATGACGTTGTACTTCACGTACGGCGCCGTCGGAGGGATGAAGGCCGACGAAAAGTTCACGAGGTCATCTGCGACTCGAAACTGGAATCGTCGCTACACTACGTCTCGGGCTCCGACGACTTCCAAACTCCGCTCCCTTGTCCGGGATTCCGGATGCTCTCATCACCCATGTACGAAAATTTTGAATTTGCTCCCGCTGAAACGTGAACATTAGGTCGTGCAGCCCTCAGAGGCGTTCAAACAAATTCTCTGAGAGTCGCCTGGCAACAAGTTGAGTGGGTCTCGTCGCGATCGAAAGTGTGTGGGCTCCTTTTGGGATAAGTCCTTCGCTGCTGTCCCTCGGGGAGATCAACGTCTCAACGATCTTGTTGCACTGAGCTGCCGCTAGGTAGACTCCTGACAGGTTAGACTCCCTGGCAGCACCCGAACCAAACGGTCGAGCGGCTAGTGTCCAGTTCCTTGAGCTGCAATCTCGACAAACATAACTTCAAAGCTGGGAGGCGGAATGAGGAGCCGAAGAAACTCGACACCTCAACGGTCGCTCTCCCCTCGGCCGCTTCGTTGGCGACGTCCCTAATCCCCGAGCAATTTCGTGCGCCAAACCCGCGTTGCCGGATTCGTCCCAGAAGGACGGGAAGTGAAATTTGCGTCGGTCGCCACAACCAATTTCAGCGCTCCCAGAGAGCGCGAGGGAATTTTGAAAAGTTTCAAATCCTTTCCTGCTAGTTGCGGCATCAACAACAATCGCGTCCATCGAAGGTACTACCAGTGCCGAGTCGAGGGAGTGCGGGAGCTAACGGGAGCGCCCGAAATTGCGAGAACCTCGAACGGAGGTTCGAGAATAACTCCTGCACGGTCATGATTGTTGTCGCTTCGTTATCGAACTCAACTCAACCGAGTGTGCACTCTCGGGTGCACGTTGTTCCTCCACGTCCTCCACAGGCATGGAATTGAGTCGCAGCCTCAATGGCTCCAAAATGCGGCTCAAAAATTTCACGACTGCGAACTTCCGTTGGCTCGAGGGAACTGTGTGAAAGCAGGTTCAGAGATGAAGTTTCCTTTGACAGAGAAGACGTTCCCGTCCGAGACTTGCCCGAGTATCGAGGAAAGAGAGCGACACGTGGATCTCCCACCCGCTCACAGCTATTCATTGCCAAAAAATGTGTCCGGTCGCCCTTATCACCCGACCCCGCTACGCAACGTATCAGAATCACACAACCATTCTCGAGGACAGCGCGTCTGAAATAGAACGGGACCCGCAACGTTGACATTCTTGACGTCGACGACGAAGGATCCCAACCTCCTGAACTTGTTGAGGCGCGAGGGAAACGTGTCGGAGGAAATCCTTCCGGACGAAGAGCTCTTCTGGAAGTCAATGGACTCACCTTGTAGTAGAACTTTTCCTGGGCTTTCGTCAGCCCGGCGCGGTTTCCTATGACTACGAAAGCGCCCTGGGGCCCTGCGTTGCTGGCCTGAGTTTGACACACGACTCTGACGCTCACACTGTAGTCTCTTGGCAGGCAGGGTACTCCTCCGATTCTGATTTTATCAGCGATTTCATCCTGGGAAGTTCCCAAGTTTGAGCCTTCGATGGTGACGAGGGTGCCGCCCTCGACTGGACCTGAGAGTGGATGAATCTGGAAGGCGCAAACAAGTCAAATCAATCGGAATACATCGATTGCGAGCTCCACAAGCCATCGGTACAAAATTTGCACTCATGCAAATCGTCTCTCGAATCGAATTCTCGTCCAGTTCCAATCCATCAGGCTGCTGGCGTTCGTTTCCCTTTCCCTCAAAGACTTTGGTCACGAAATACCGTATTAGGCTCCAATGCTCAAAAGAGACTCCAGGGTGCTCCTCCAGCACAATCGAGAGAATGGAACTGACGCATCCGGAATTGATTATGCGTGCCCAGTTATTAGAGCTTCGCCGAGGGCGCTCACATAGCGGCTGCATATCGAGAGCAGCGGATGTGTGCTCGGCGGCTGGGTGTGCAGCGGCGTAGCACTACACAAAAGCAATTGCTGGGCGGCGTCGTCGTCGTTGTTCTTACGTGGGGATTCGGAATGCGATCGGCCATGATCTGAGTTCATTTCCTGAGCTCATGCACGTATGGGCTCATTCAGCAAGCCTGAAGTTGCTGCAGGCCGACCGGCAAGCGGCTAACACCGTCTCGCGGAAAAAGAAGCATTCATCTCTGTCGAGTTCGGCCGACTCCACTCACACCACCAGCATGGTGCGTTAGCTGCAGCTCGGCCTCGATTGCGGACTTCATTACGGTAAGTAGCCACCGGTTCTAGGCTCCCGTCCAACCTCCCGTCTGTATCTCCACCGCCTCCTCGGCCATCCTCTTTGCCTACTCCTTCTGCTCCTCGTTTGTTCTCAGCTCCTCACTTCTATCCTCAGAGCCGAACCGAGACCCATTGTGAAGTTGGCGTTCGTGGAGACCGCTGCGGCTAGTTATTCTCTTCTGTTCCAATCCCAAAGGTGCCTCCGGCTCGGATCCCGCGGCTGTCCGGCGCCTCGCGAGCAGACAGAACTCGCCGTGTGTCTCAACGCAGCGGAGGAGCGCCGACTAAAAATTGGAGCGTCCAGCATCCCATTGAGGTGGAAAACTCGACTAGCCGCTCCCTCGACTGACGTACGTTCGTTCTGCGGTCCATCTGTGCGTTTGTCAACGGTCATGAAGGCCCTTTGATGAAGGCCTGAAGCAGCGTGAAGAGCCCTCGGAAGCTCGCATCTTTTGGATGCTTCCCATCGTTCCCAGGACGTAGGTAGGAGCAGGTGAGACAAAGAGTGACAATAAACAAGCC
Source organism: Phytoseiulus persimilis (assembly GCA_037576195.1). NCBI lineage: Eukaryota > Metazoa > Arthropoda > Arachnida > Mesostigmata > Phytoseiidae > Phytoseiulus > Phytoseiulus persimilis. Next base: position 43,576,081 of record CM075102.1, on the reverse strand, counting down.
TTCTCCGAGGCGCTCTGAGTACCGTGTCATAAATGGCACAGCTAAAAGGGGAAAAGACGAGAAAGGATCCGTATGGTTCCGCCATCCTCATCCAAACGCGGCTCGAGCTCTCGACACCGCCGCAAGCACTCCGACGAACGTGGCGCTCGCATCTCTCGAGGAATTTGTGTGCTAATATGTCAAACAAACCGGCCGGATCGTGATTTCTGGCGCTGGCAAGGGGACCTGCGCGTTTCCCAGACGATCGCAGCAACTATGGACTCTGCGAATAGAGTAAATTGAGCAGCAGCCATCAGGCCGAAGCGCTGACAACGCTTGGAGGGATCTCATTAAGATGCTCCGTGCTCTTGAAACGGTGTCGCTACTTCAGAGCCAACAACATATCCTCTTGTTAGGCGTTTAGGCCAGCTCACGTAGGTGCTTAATCTTCCGCTGAGGAGAGGCCTCGCTCTCGGGAAGAAAGGACCCGACTTCCTCCAGCCCAGCTCTCGGAACACATCTTACCGCGAGGAAAGCGTCGCCGTCGACGCATCGCTCGCCCGCGTTACTGCACGCCTTGGCAAACTCCTACCCGGCCCTCCGAGGGGCACCGAGGCAGCACTGCGGCCTACTGAGGAGTCTCTATGAATACCGACCGACTGACCGAACGGTCAGGGCCGAAGACAGAGTGTCACCGAAGGGTATTTCTGACATTTGAACTTATGCGAGCGAGTGGGCGTGCACGTTCTCGACGGGAAAGTCGACGCCGAGTGGCCGCTCACAATCGGACGCTCATTTTTAAAGCGAAAGCCGCGAACCGTCAAAAACACGCCTCGCCCGTGCACAGATAAATTGCGCGAGTCTTTCAAAGAGTGCAACGCCGACTTTGACATTCGGAAAATGTCTGCTCTTCTTCGAGAGCATCCATAACGCGCTCGACGGCCCATTCCGGTGCCATTCGCTATTCACGAGTCCCAGACTCCGGGGGCCTCCGCTCTCGATGTTCGTCTCGAAGGCTCTCGAGCCTAGACAGAAATACGTGTCCTGGTCCGCCGAGTCCAAGCCTTCGGGCGCGGAACCGCATGTGGCTCGGCGATATGGCTCGCCGAATTGAAATGGCCTCGTAGGAACAAATGACTTCGCTGAAGGAGGTCCTGTGTCAAAGTACACTTGTAGTGCTTAGTATGCGCGTCTTGCTAGATCCATCTGTACAATATTACAGAGCTCTTCTTAGTGCGATGTTGCGACACGAGGTCCTCTCGTCACAGAGGAGGCCTTCTGAGAAACTACTTAGTGTACCACAGAAGCAACGAAGCTGCTCCCCCCCGAGGGAACATCGTCGAAACGCATCGAATTATCAGCGAGAGCACAGAGGAGCAGCTACTCACCCAATCGATTCTAGGCGGCGGACAAGATGTTGTAACAGGTTCCATGCAAGCTGGCCCGAACATGCATTGACCGCCACACCAAGAGCACTGGTAACGGCTGTCCCGAGTCAGGCACAGGGAGCAGTCTTGACGGTTTCCGTGTGAGCCGAGCAGACTGCATTTGTAGATGGTCACTAGAAGGAAGAGAGAAATTCGGATTACGGATAAACTAGCTATATCACATCGCCCCCCAGAAAATTTGTGGGGGGGGAGGCATCGTCTCAATGTACAGCACGAAGAATTATTGGACGGAAGCCACATCATCGCATTTTCCAGTACGCGAGAGCCACAAGGAGAACAATTCAGCTGAGTATCACTTGAAGGGAGATCTTGGGAGCAGGAAGTGAGCAGCCTGAGTGGAGGCATCGCCATCTCCGTTCCGAAGGTCTAATGTATCCGATGCTTTCGGTAATAGACTCGATCGACGTGCCAACTCCTCCGGTCTCCACATATCTTCGATCATATTTCATCCGGCTTATGGGAAAACAATAATGTCCATGCTACTCGGCTGCGATACGCGGTGTGCTTTACCACAGAGACATAGGCAGAGCCACGGGCTTCGTAATACGACCATGGATACAATCCTCTGTGGTTCTTCGCGCTGAATAACTAGCAAGAACCTGTCCCGGGAATCGCCCAGTTCTTATGAGTAATTGCAGCTTGCGGAAGAAAATCATAGAATTCCTGTCTACAACTCGGGAGAATTCTCCCGGACTTCTTCCTCCGAGCTGACGGTGTTGAGAGTTCCTAACGAGTCTGAGATGAAAACATGAGCTTGAGTCGATTATTCATCGGTCGTCGCGAGGAAATTAGGCTGAACCTCGCTCGGTCATGTCATCCTTCGTCGGCGCTCTTCAAGAGGTTCAGAGGGCGATTCCACGCGTGGCAGTCACGATGCGCTCGGTGCTCGTGACCAAATCACCCGGACTGGGAGCCACAACAGCGGCAAGGACCATGACGGCTTAGTGCGGCCAACGGGACGCGGATAGATAATAAGAGGCAGGAAATAGGACTGCATCGCTAGATATGTTTTAACGGATTCCCCGTGGCACTTCCATGGCCAGGTCAATTCATCAAGCTTTGGTTCTGGCGGGCTCCAGCTGCGCGAGAGTCCATTTAAGGGAATCCGGCGCATCTCTCCGAAGGCTGACATGAACACTGGGATTATACACCACGAAAATACAACGGGTAGCGAGCGGGCGTGAGATCGAGCGGGGCACCGTCGCTCCGAGGGCAGGGCTGTCATTCGAAGTGAGAGTTCGGGAGAGACTGTCGAATCCGGTGAGTTCCATCAACACGGCGGCTTTTAGCGTGACGCACAAAAGAGGCACGCATCGAAAAAAAACGCCGTCGAGGTCGACACTTGGCTGATTGCTTCCCTACTGCGAGGATTAGAGCTATCCGTCTACAAAAGACTTCTCGCTCACTTTTCTTTCTGTTCTTCATTCGCTGTCTCGCCGCCTCTTTCGGTTGCGACGTCGTCGGGGCTAAAATATTATCAACGCCCTGCTTATCTACGGCCCTGTCTGTGCATGTAGTAGTGATAGCGGTGGTTCGCGCGCGAGTTCATACATTATCTCGACCGGAACCTCGCGGGGGTCAACGAGCATCGTAAATTAAAGGATTTGGCCAGCCGCCAGTCCTCGGAGTTCGCAATTCGCTCCCCGCTCGGTTCCACCCGGCGGGAATTCCATGCCTACGAGTGGCTACATCATGATCATGCATCGTAAATTGACATTAAATTGCTCAACAGTTCGAGGGTTGCTCTCTAAGTGCTCCGGACTCTGTTGAGCGTGTAGCAACCGTCCCTCACTTGGACCGGCCGGCGCTGGAGTCTGGCTGTCCAAACTTTAAGTTCCCTGAGCATCCCGTCTTGGAGTCCTGAACTCATACAAACCCTTCGCGTCTCTCAGCTTTTCCGATGGTTGCGCGTTGGTTCGCTCATCCGAAGCCGACGACGCAAGAGCGCCTTTGGAATACTCACGATTAGTCTTGTCGACGAAGATGTCACCGTTCCACAGCACCGTGAGCAGGCCCTCGATTTCCGGCTCCTCCGCATCGTAGCTGTAACTGGACTCTGAGCAGATGATCACATCGTCGCGCTTCCGAGCCATGACCAGCTGACGTTTGCCTTCGATTTCGATAATGCACTGGAAACCCTCCTGGAAATATATTCGATCACGACCGAATTAGAGTCGACAGGATGACTGTGTAATCATCAAAAGCAATACATGAACAGTTAGGCCCCCAATGAGCTCGTGATCTAAAACAGGAGCGTCCGCCTTGTCGAGGGTAATTTGCTTCTAAAAATATTACTTCGTCAAAAATCGAATCGAACAACAAGTGTTCTGCGTCGCAGACTCGGGGCGCCGGCATGAGGTCTCATCGGAATTCTCCGATATGCATTCCTCGTTGTTTCCCATGGTGAGCTATTCCTTGATGAAAGCAGGCATGGTTATATCGCGCAGCTCCAGGATAACAACTATCCCTCATCGAGATGCTTCAGTGATTTGCATTTATGAGTATGTGAGCAACTCGGGCAGGCGGCAGGATCCGATGCGAGGAAAACGAGCCGGGAGGAGGGGGTGCGAACGAATATTGGGAATGGGTATCAGAGTACATTCCACAAGTGAGTCACAGGCCAGGAGGCTCTGTTGAAAGAGGCAACGACGACAATATATTGAGACAGGACGACACAAGGTGTATACTTCACCGCGTGTGGACTCGCCGAACGGCTCCTTCGCCCGTCCATTACTTACGCTCACTTTCTCGGTGAGCTCTGAATTGGAATGCATTGCGCGGTTTCCCATATGTCCTCACCGCCTCCTCCCGACAACTATGCCGTGTTCACTTGCTACAAGGCTCAGTTGCTGATCCACTCTCTCTCGGGTTGCGGAGACTCTCGTTTTGAACATCTGCCGCGCGAGCTTCGATGGCGGCTCCGGTGCGAGGAGCAACCAAACAAAGCCAAATGCAAGTGTCCACGATACATTTGCTCGATTGATTCTTGTTTATGGGTCCGAGCCGAAGCTTTACGACTCCCGCACCGGTCGAGAGAGTGACGGGAGCTCGCCGCCGGTGAGCGATAGCTCCACAGGATAACCGAACGACCAGCTAGTTGGCACATTCCTGAGCGTGCCGATTGCGGAAGATGTGTCAGCCGGCACCGCGGACTCGTTCCTAGCAGTCCGGCCATCCTGCCGAGCTCCCTGTTCTGTACTTTAACGAGCGCAGGGAGGAAACCCACAACAACTGAAGAGGAAACGGAAAGAAATAAAACGGGAGCGAACGATCCCGCTGTTTGCATAGCGTCCGTCTATTGGCGAACGATTGCAGACCATTTATAGCGCGAGTGCAATTGGCCGTTTGAACCCTGAACCCCAGCCCCCCGTCCCGTTTGTTCTTTCCAGGTACACGACCAGGCGAGACGGAGGTTTGTACCTACACGGCTGGGGTGATGTAGACGTTCTCGTCTTGCAAATAAAAACAAATGTCGGTCTATATTGCAAGCAATTCCGGTTTGTTCCGAGGTGGTTGTGGCGGCAGCAGGATAGGCCCCGCCGGCAGATGCCGGGGTGGAGGGGTAACAGCAGTAGGCGCTCGGCAGGAAACCAAAGGGCGGAAGCCGAGTCTGAGACTCCGCGAGTATTCCCGTCGAATTCGCTCTCGGGGGACTATCACCTTCCGCGAGGATTCGAGCTCGGTGCACAAAACGAACTATTGATTTTATTGTGACCGCTTCTTCTTATTTCTCTCCTCTGACTCCCGCATCATCCCGCTGATACACACACAGAGTTCAGAGGAAGAAAGATACACACAGAGTATCCATTATGTTGTAACGGAACAAGATCCAATTTGGATCGTTTCTAATATCCGTGCTACTGTCGTTCGATATCTCTCAAAGAATGAGTTTCTAAAACGCCTCGGCTCAGGATAAAATTGTCACAGGGGGGAAATCCACCAACAATGCGAAGCGATTCGAGTCTGCGAACGATACGTAACGTCGAAGACACCGACGGGAGCGGCCGCGGACCATTGGTTCGGGGCGATGCAGGTGCCTTCGGAGAGTTCCTCCTCGCAGGGGGATTCGTGATCAGGTTTCGTTGAAACGAGAAAAAAAAGGCCTCAGAGGAAATGAGCGGGAAACTTTGAACGTTATTTGTGACAGAACTCCGACCGTCGTGCGTTCTCTTCCGACCGGGTGGTTTCTGTGTTGACCGGCCGTTCGGCGAGCCGTCGCCGAGCCAAAAACCAGATTGGGACCGCGAGAATCCTCTCCCTTAAGATAAGCTTGTGCTCGGCGACAGCGGCATCAACGGTCTGGCCGGTGCTTCTTCTTTACCCCGCGCGGTTGTACGGAGAGCTTGATACCGACGCTAGAGGCCCGCTCCTCTTCCTCGACCACGATAGCGTCAAATATATGGCATAGCACCAGGGAAGGTAACATCGGCGGCCACATCAAGTAACGCCTGCGCTCCGAGACGCCCCGCCAAGAAATGGATTTGCTCCATCGTTGTTACCGCATTGCCAGGCTAAACTCCACGCCATGGCTCAAAACGTTACGCGCCAGCCGAGAACAACAAAATCAGAATGCCTGGCCCCGGATTGATAAAGCTTCCCAGCAGAGGAGACGTCGCGGTAGCCGAGTCGCAGCTCATCTCCATCCCAAAGCTGCGCCCTCCTCCCGTCGAGCGAGACTATTGTCGTTGGGCAAGTTCTGATGATTCAACAAACAACGGCTGAGGCAAACACACGAACTTGTTTTGCAAGGCCGTTCCGCTCGGATCGTTGGCCGACGTGCGAGCGCTGCTTACCATAATATCGAGAGGATTCGGTGGAGGAGAAAGGGCGTCACTAAGATGAGAAAAAATCAAGGGCCGACGTTCGAGCCGGTTGACTCCCAGTTAGGCAACCGGGAAGATTTCCGCTCTGAAGTTTAAAAGCGCTGCCGACGGGTCTCGCCCGCTTCGCTCGTTGGTTGGTTGTCTTTCGTCTTACGAGGCTTCGTCAGCCAGCCAGTCACCCACTCAGTGTGCGAAGCGAGCATGCAGGCAGGCGGCTCTGTCTTCGGGCGTTCGTGTTCTTCTTCTTTTTCTCTCACGTCATAAATATGCGCCAGTTTCTCCCGACGTTCCAGCATGAGGCCGGGGAGTGTTTCAAGCCTCAAGTCTTCCTCGCTTCGACTGCTGCTCGAACTTTTAGAGTTCGAGAAGCGTTGGCCGAAAGAAGTTGGCTGTAAACTCAGTCTCTCGCCTCAACATAAACACATATTTTACACAGCGAGCTGCACGAACTCCTCGAGCTAACGCGCGATGCCTTTTGCTTCGGTCCGAGCATCGACCCAGCAAGCCATGGCCAACCGCTTCCCTGTATCGTAAACTCGAACGCGAGGCCTGTCTGCATCTCTGTGGGCCCCAGATACGCCTTTCCGATGGCCCCGCCGTTTTCGACCGGGTCCTACCACGGACTGGCGAGCCGTCAAATGGTCGGAGTCGGTTTGCATCTTTTGCTCGGATCGCATCGTCAGGGGAAGGAACCAGACACCCTCTTGACTTCTCCGAACCCTGACGGGTTATCTCTCCGCCATGAGTTTCACTAGATTCCCGGGTCGATATGCACGGATCCACCAGAAGTAATAACAACAACAACAGGGAACAAACAGACGCGATCTCTGCGACTTTTAAAATTTCGCAAATATCGAAGCGAGACACAAATGCGTCGGGGCAGTTCCGTGTCGCATAGGAAGAAGTCGGACATGAAATGTCCCGCGATCGTTCGCTCGAGCAATGCCGACACCACGGATCGTCGTTTCAGGCCCATCCTCGACGGCGGGCGAGCCCATTAATGCGGTGGCAGGCAGTCCGGGACAGATTTTCCCTTCCTGACTCAACTCGTCACGAAAGTTGATGAGCTCCGAGAGGAAACGCGAGAATCCGATGAGTCACTTACCGGAACTGGTGCGAGAAGGTTCTTGACTTGAATCGCGATTTCTTTGCGAGTTCCGTGAGGAATGAGGAGCCTTTCATCGAGGTTGAATGAAGGGCAGTGCTGACGCCCTTTGATCAAAGATACTTCGTCGCTCTGCAATCGAATCATTCCGATCAGGCCCTGGGATTAAGTAGCTGGCGGACCTCCCACTCGGATTCCCCGGTTGAAGCTCGCCAAAACATTATCGATCTTTTTGGTTCTCTACTCGACGAATGACTTGACAATTCCTCGTTACTCGTCCTTCAAATAGGTGAGTCTCAAACTCGAATCGAAGTCTTCCGTTACGTACCGACTCTCCGATAATTTTCCTTTGGGAACAGTGGCTGGTGTTCGACGAGCAGGTGTTCTCCACGATGCACCAGCTGCACGACCATTGAGACATGACGCAGGTCTTGCATCTGGAATTCGTAACGTATGCAGAACGCCGCGGGCTTCTGGCTCGCCTAATTCTATCTAGAATCTCGGTTGTTTGCCCAAGATGGACCCCGATGCCTAGCCGCTAGATTGGCGCAAGGTAAGAACCAACGCCGGCGCCTTGATATGCGCTGGTTGAGGAAATCATTCGAAACAACTCACGTCCGGTGTACGACACATTGAAACAGTGTAAGGTTCTTCTCGATGAGATCCGTTTCACTCTGCGTCGTGCGAACTGACACTGTCATCGTTACGTGATCTGCAATTGAAATCTGTTTGTATCCCGGAGTATCGGTTTTCAAGGCGGACCTGGGAGCATCCCCCGCCACGACAACTGAGGCTGAGTACCTTTTCCAGCGGGAATGGAGGGCCGATCGTCGGGCCCCGGAGCTGTACATTCGAGGCCTTTCGCGTTCACATCTGCTGGTACTTTGACTCGCCCGTCGAACACGCAGAGGTACTGCGTTCCGTACGGCAGGTGCGGCAGCTGTTGGATGAGTAGTTCCAGCTGGAAGAAAGAGGGTTCGAGGGTCAATTCTGGCTCTGGTTACCGCGCACGCGTGACGGCACATTTAGATTCTGTTCTCGAGTTGCACCCTGAGTGCCAGATCGTGTATGAGATTCCTGTGTATTTTTGTGAATAGATCCGCATGGGAATAAAATCGAATACGCCCGCGCCGTTTGGAGGGCTGCCGCGGGCAAAGTCTTCACAAAGCGAGTCCATGGGAGCCACAACGCACCTCGCAGTCGAACGTTTGGGAGCAGGGTTTGGGAGTCAAAACGATCGGAACTGGGGACAACTGCCTATTAGCGTTCGTCCGAGACGACCGACAGCCAGCGATGGGAAACAGGACCGAAAGTGCGCCTCCAATCTTTGGCAGATAGGCTTAAGCGATTCCTCAGTTTTCCTATCGGTGAACGACGACGCGGCGTCTGCCGGGCGGCAGTTGTCATCGTGGCTGCCTTTGATTGCGATGTTCGGAGCGGGGCTGGTGAACTTGCCAACGAGCCTCCACGAAGCTGCAATCTGACTCTCCGACTCGTCTGTTCTCTCGCCTCTCCGCGTGCAAGTCTCGAACAAAGCGCTCCGAAATTTCCGCTGCACTTGAGTCAAGCTCAACAGCGTGTCGGTTGACGCTGTGTGTTCTGCCACGGGGAACGAGCTGTGTTGACACATTCTCCGTCTCGCTCCGTCTCGTTCTCAGACCAGATTCCTGTTACATGCCACCACCATCAACGACATGGACGGTTTCTTCTTCGAATCAGCTGAATCAGAAGCGTCTCCTCATCTCCTACGGTATCGATCCGAACAGCGGGCTGATCTCAAAGAATGTCGGTGAAACTTGAGGAACTCCGGGGCACTCTTTCTCGTATGATTCCCGTTTCAAGGGGATCTCACTATGAACCGAATGGCGACAAGCTCCGTCAGAGCTTCAGTCGGGACTTGAGAAGGGGACCAAGGTGAACTCAGCGTCGATCAAGACCCGAGTGATTCGGGAGCCTGTCAGCTGACGCTCACCCTGTATCCGATTTCTATTCGACTGCCAGGAGAGCGAGCAACTTCTGGTTGTCGAGTCGCCGTTCGATCGAAGTCCCGTTTTCCTTCTCGAAGACGGCTGTCGGATCGATCATGCGCCTCGCTCGGGAACTTGAATTGCTCGTTGCTCCCCACGCCCTATTTCCTTCTTTCTTCGTCCTCTCCGGCCGGAGGGATTATTTCTCAACGGCGTCGTTGTCGTCGAGAGCCTTGAGACCAAAGACGCTCGAGCAAGTTCGTCGGTCGATCTGTCCAGTCGCGATGGCAGGCGCGCCCGAAGGAGCAGTCGAGCCGACTTTTGGCGGCCTTGAGAATTCGAAGGCCTGTCGTCGCCGGCGGGAGGGAGGCAGGAGAAAGTCGCTACGCTCCACGTCAGCGAGAGAGCTCCCACAAAAAAAGGTGGCATCTTTCGCGCAACTCTCAGTTGCCAGCGCGCTCTGTCGTCACCGTTTCTTCTGCATAAATATCTCGCGGATGCAGGCGCACAGGGTCCGTTTGTCGGGCGGTTCACTACGGAAACGTCGGAGTTCATCGTCCAGTCAGTCGACACATAGACAGCAGCGGAGTGAATCGGCGGAGGATCCTCCGTTCCGAAGCATTTCGAGTTTATGGAAGTCTTGGGCCAGAGACGACGACGATGGCAGCAGCAACGATCTCCCTGAGGTGCCATTATGGACGATATATCAATAGCGAGACGCAGGAGCCATTGTTGTTGTTGAGCCAGCGCGGCTACCTATCCACGTAGACACGTAGGTCTGTACGTGTAGAACAAAGAGAGCTCAACTTCCGTCATCCCGAGACGAACCCGCCGGAAACACAACCGGTCGAGCAATGCAGCGCCAGAGACGCTGGGGGAGCTTATACAACCACCACGGCGCTACGAAACGCGTCTCAAAAACTACAGACAAGAGAGGCCAAAGAGTTCTTCCCTCTCTCGATCTCGCGGGAAGAGCGACTCGGAAGTCTTAGGCCTCCGCGTTCCTTGGGCCGTAGCGGAAGGTCCTGGAACAGATTCCCAGGAGTCTCGTAAAACCTTTTTTCGAGCGACGCCAACGAAGTTCTCCAGGGACCACTCGACGGAGCAGAAAAGGGGACGGCAACTGGAGAAGCTGGGGGGGGGGGGGGGGGGTTCGTTCGAGCCGAAAAGGCCAAGAAACTGGAACACAACAGAGAACAGCGGCGAGCAGCCGAGAAGATGCCGGAAAACACCGCCAATTGAGCGGGCTGAGGAGATTTCAATTTCGAGCGTCTTCTAAACTCGACTGCAGCTCCGCTGCCTTCAGGAAACCCTCTCAGGCCCGTACAGGCCGAGAGGCGATAAGATTCGGCTGAATTTCGCCGATCTGGATAATTCATGGCTTCCAGCCCGCACAACTACAACGGATGAGCGATGATGCGCCGCGAAGCAGGACGAAGATGCTCCGGCAGCGACTTCGTCATTGCTAATAGGGGAAGCAGCGCGGGCGAAACCGTTTTTCACGATCGCAGTGGTCTTGAGATAGCACCGCGATTGCGACTTCCCGACAGCGAGCCCTCGCAGCCCACATCGGTTCGTCCTCTCCTCAAGGAGTAAGAAGGAGCGGGAGTCCAAGAATCGGAACGAGGACGAAGCAGCCGTCGTTGAGGAGAAGACATCGATTATCTTTTAAAAGTATCCGATTCCGATACAAAGGAGGAAGCCCATCCACAACCGACCGACCGGTCGGCCGCCAGCCAGCCAGCGGGCACGACCAGGCCGTCCGCCCGCAAGCCGAGACTCCGTTCGCTGGTACCACAGTGCCACCATTGGCAACGCACGGCTCCGTGCTGCTGCTGCTGCACATTCATGCTCGGCTGAGCCGTTCGCTTCGCCTCTTTTATCATCTCTTCTGCCGGAGTGGGGGTCGGCGGGCGACAACTGATTTCTCCTATCGTCGGGACGGAGCAGGGGCCGGAGAACAGGAAAGGAATGAGTTGAAAGGAGGCGATTGCAGCAAACACCAAATCAAACAACAAATGGATGCCGACCTCTCCGGAGAGCCTTCTTCCGCGAACTTCCAGCATGGACTCTGACATCGAGCGCGAGGGCAACCGGTAATCAAGCACGAGGAAGACGAACCGCGGGAGGTGCTGATGATCCGAACATCCATCCATCCGGCGTCACGGCGCCAACGTATCTAAATAACGTCGGGTGTCATTTCCTGAGCACTTGGTTAGCCCGCCGGCCGGCCAGCCAGCCAGACGACTGGGCGGCAGAGTCCGGGCGCGGCCCTCCCGACTGTTCGGCACTCGACGCCAGGTGAACGTCCTGCAGGCGTTATCTGGCTCGCCGTCTTGTCATCAACACTCGATCGTTCGGTCCTGACGAACCACGAGGTCGGTTGCCCAACTTCGGAATCAACGAATCTCGGCCCGAGCCGTTCACGGTCCTAATGCGGGGAAATCAGCGGTGGCGGCCGTTCGGGGGGGGGGGGGGGGGGGCGACACCGATCTGAGCACGGAATTGACGTCGGAGCAAGCTCAAAAGTTCCGAATCAATTAGCTGTTGGGTTATAAACTCCGGGCGGCGCTCGATCTTTCCGCCTACCGCCCGACTGCGGAGTGGAAAGCGGGGAGAAGCGGCGCGTCACGCTTCCCAGGCAAATATCGTTTCCAGATCGAGCTGTTTCTCGGTGCCAGTGCGCCGCCGTTTACCATTCTGACGAGTCGAAGATCACGCGCGTCAGGGAATCTCTTCCGCTTAGTTAACTCCACTTCTGAACCGGGAAGCGAGTCGAATCTCGCGGAATCGGTTGCCGTGTTTGCCATGACGTGGTTTGCATGTGAGTGAGTGAGTGTTCCTCAGAAAGAACATCAAACTTTGCTTTTAGCGAGACCGGAGGAATCCAGATGCAAGGCTGGCAGGATCAAAAGACTCCGGCAGCCGCAATTATGATCCCGGGCTCTACACGTTCTCCTGTGGTATTTCAGATTTCGCCTCTTCGCATCCACGGAGGGGAACTTTCACCATCGAGCCAGGTAGGGTTTGATCCTAGCGAGTCCTGACAACCACCGGCGAACGAGGATCAGGGACGGAGTCGGCGGACGTCACCGAGAGAAACGAGTTTTGTACTTTTGTCGACCTGTCGTCTTTTTCAGGACTCTAATTTGCCTTCGAACATACTCGTCTTTCTCCAAAAACTTCCTCTTCGCCAGTTTCGAGCTCGTGCTCATGTTCTTGGCCGACTCCTACAATTATAGCCTCTCTTGGCAATCACTCTTTGAACACGACATGTTGTATCCTACCACACCCAATATCGGATTCGGAACCTCCTCTTTCAGGGTTTGAGTGCATTCCCTCGTAAATCTCACCGTGAACCTGTATCGGGACCGCGCGGAGGGATCCGGTATCTGGGCCCGACTCTCCTCCAAGGAGCTCTGGACGTTCCTTCACAGAGCCGACTCCTCACGAGAGCTACTCGTTTGACCTCTGTTTCAGACGCTTCAAAACAACAACATCGAGCATGTATCGTGCGCGGCGGTCGTGCGTCGCAGCAGGGCATTCGCGATCGATTGCAGGTGAACAGCAATCAATTACTGCGGCCTTGCTCGTAACGATCGAGATCCTCTATGAATAGAACTCGAGCTCCAATCGATCGTGATGAGCTCCAGCGATTTTGAGATCTCTCGACGGGAGTTACTCAATCGGAGCCCTCTCTTTCCGAACAATTCAAGAACGGATGCGATCGTAGTACGGATAACACAGTAGATGGCAGCTCGTTGTGAAGGCGGTTACCACATATCGATTGGCCGAGTCGTAAGATCTCCATCGGGGCCGTAATCGCGTCAGAAACAGTTCTCGTTCCGATCAAGCTCCACGCGGGAATAAGCGTCATAACAAAATGAGTTCTCATGGATGGCGATGAATCCATTCCCGATCGCTGGTCGACCGACTCGAGGTTCAATCCGCTGCGGATTCGGACAGATCCGAATCACTAATTTCGATGAAACCCTCGTTCGGTCTACGAACGCGCTCTTCCACAGGGCCCGTGTCGTTCCATTGATGGTCTGGACTCCCTCCCCGTGTCCAGTGTTTTCATTGATGCTCCAATGGGTCGCGTGAGCACTTCTTCCCACCAACAAACCAACGAATGATCCGTCTAGTATACGAGCTAAAAGCTTCGCTCCTCCGCCTGCTCCAAAAGCAAACAAGAGGTTTTGGGTATCGCTGTATTCACCGTACCCGTCGGCGGAAACGGAAGCTGAAAAACTCATTTAAGCCGGATATCATGGCGTCTGGGCGAGGAACGAGCTCTTCCCAATGTGTCGACTTTCGCCTCGATGACATAGTTGATACACCCATCAAAATTGCTTCCGAAGTATTCCGTCGATGCCACTGAATACGTCGATATCACAGCATGTAGCCCTCTGCGGGAAAGGGCGGCCCGAAAGTGACTCCGTCCCCGACTCCTGAGTAAGTGAGGAAATTTTCTTGAGCTTACCTTTGCCTGCTGCGCGATGGAGATCTGAGGTGGCACAATGGCATCGAAATGAAGACACTGGTCCTCACCGAAAGTCAACCACCGTGAGGCTCCCGTCGTGACTCCACATTCACGTCGAGAACCGCATCTGGAAGGGAAATCGAGACAAGCAGCATTAAATCATGTCCAAGAGGTTTTACGGCCGAATCAGAGAGAACGTCGAGAGAAATTCTCCGATGGAATCACGCGTTCGCTGGACGGCCAGCGTATAGCGATAGGCACTTGCGGTACCACCCGATGTTTCCGACGGCTCGGTCGGAATCTCGAGTAAAAACTCTTCCATGCCTCCTATTTTTCGGTCCGAGTTAGGCATCTTTGCCTCCCTCCCGCAGAAAAACTCCAGAGCGCCGACGAACGGCACCGAACGGGCCCGCAGATTTCATTGATTCGTTTAGTTGTCAACGGCACCCATCTCACATGGCCAGGGGCTGTTTGTTTCACAGTGAAGGATGCGACCAGGTCTGCAGACTGTCTGAGCAGCGGAGACGTCTTCGCAAGTCGGATATTTAAAATAACACGGGGGAGACCGCGCGAGAAGAAGGAGAACCGCCTGGCGCTTCGCCAACTTCTTCGAAACGACACCAGGTGGTTGCCAGGGTGGCTGTCTGTCGAGCTGCCAGCGACGTAAACACAACTCTCGGCAAGAGCCATTCTCGCGTCGTGTAGAAGTGGAGCGGCGAAAAAGCAGGAGTTTTGCTCTGCCATTCGATAAGCATCTCGATGGGCTCCCATCAATAGCAGCGATCTTCGAAGCAGGCTTCTCGTCGTTTGGACGGCCGTTCGCTAGCCGGCTCGACTAAGAAGTTTCCTTGATCTGTGAGGACTTGGTCCCAACCCGTGAGGAACGTAGGCTCGCCGAGAGCCGAAAGAACTTTGCTGTTCGCAGAAAACGCTGTCTCAGACTCGATGGAGGTTACAGGGATGCAAAAAACAAGGCGGGAGCACTCGATTTGGAGGAGAGGGTTGAGAGGCAAAGGTTAGGGGGACGGTCGAAGAGAGGAAACAGGAGCACAGAGACACAAACTCCAGAGACGCAAGGGAACCACTGTATTTCGAGAGGAGGGATGCTTTCGAGCATGCTCGAGATGTCGATTGAGTGCAATTCCATACAGGTAGAGATTCGAAACTAGGGGAACTGAAGCGCCTAAAGGAAACATCTTAACGAGGGCTTCCGCAATAAGAACATGACGGGCGCAGAATGAGAGATCCGGAATGATGAGTTGGAGGGACCTTCAGCGAGGCAGAAATGAGAACCTTCGGCTGAAAATTGCTCCAGGTTGGGATAACCTCGACGGAGGACGCGAGCTGAGGGCTGGAGGGAGATTCTGAAGGATGAAAATCCGTATCGAGCACCTTCCGGTTTCAATAGATTCATCTCTACCGACGGTGAATCAAGCGGACTATGCGACCTCGACCCGGGCTTGAAACAAGGGCCTCATGCGTCATAATCCCACGTCGAAATCGCTCTTCCATTTGACCATGTGTGCCTCAGACTCTGGGATCGTTGGTTTCCGTGCGTGCGGACGGACGAGAGGAAATAATCCGCTTATCGCCCCTCGACTAATCGTGTTTTTATACATGGAATAGAAATGGGGGAGAAAAATGAGAGAAGAGCAGATCAGATGGGGTTTCAGCGAGAGCGCTTCTGCGTCGAATGGACCGCGAATTCCTGACAGTTGTGACGTAGATAACGATGTTTCATCAGATTTCCATACCGGCGTCGATGTTTCCGCGACGCGAGCCTTCCTAAGAATGAACTCCCACTGCAACAATGTTCCCATCGATGTCTCTTCCAAACAAAGGATTTCTCCCTGTTCGACCCGTGTTCGCACCGCGCAGTTCCACTTTCGGACGCACGACATCTCATAGCGGAATAGGCTTTGACGAGCGGTTCCGCTACTTGTGTGTGTATGATCGTTACGAGAACGTTCGAGTTTTTATTCCGTTCACTTTGCTCCGACTACCACGCGCGGCGGCGGAAATTACGAGCGCAGCATAATAAAAAAAAGTTGACAATCGGATGAGAAATTCCGAAATCGAGCTCAGAGCTCCGGCTCTTTCGAGCGCCATACATCTGACTCTGGAAGAAACTCGAAATATAGTACCCTTGAGGTTTCGAGGACGAAGATGTGTGTGAGTTAGTGTCTGCGTGAGTTTCACCGACCGGACCGAAGTCTCCGGTTTCCTTGGGCGAGCAGCTTGACTTGAGCAAACGAACCCTGAGCAAACCTCCAGGGTCACTAAAGCGCTGGCTGCGCGATCACTAACACCCACAGGGCGGATATTCGGAGCGGAAAGAGTTTTGCGATTTCAGCGATCGCCAGAGTCTGGAAGTAGCGACACCGGTTCTCGGCGCGGCGAATTCCGCGAATCACGAGCCTTCCCCCTGCTTTTCGAATGGAACTCAAAAACCGCGCTCGGGTTAATTGCAAAAGTCTTGAACCTTCATTCGCGGGGAGCTCTGATCAGTTCTGAAGAATATGCAAACTGTTGGCAGGAAGCGGTGACGGGAGAGACAATCGCTCCCATCAGACGGGAGGACGGTCAGATGGCGGAGTGAAATTGGTGCCGAGAGATGAGATGGCGCCGCCGCTTCGCGAAGTATGCGGGGACCGCAGACCGAGGAGGGAGAACGGCGCAGACGAAGAAACTGATCGCCCCAACTCCGGAGGAATTTGACTCCGGGCTCCGACGGACGAACCGCGGGAATAATTCAGGTGAATCATGCAAAGCCATCGACTCCGCTTTGCTCGCCAAAAAGCAAAACTCAAAAATCAGATCCGGCGGGCTCAGCAGCTCCGGGTCCGCTGCGTTGGGTATAACAAGATTGGAAACGAGGAGAGGATACGACCCGCTGCGAAATGAGGCCTGGTCCCACCGATTCTTGGACGCCCGAGGCGACGATTTCCGAATCTGACCTCCCAGGAGTGCGATACTTCTGACAGTCGTAGACGGAAAACCCTCTCCGGGGATTGCTCTGCCAAGGATTTCCACCGCGGGGGCCGACCCGGGGATCGAACGGATGAGGAAATGCGAGGAGACGCGGAGAATCCTCCTTCCAAACAATCAAGCCCGTGAATCGAGTGGAAGGCCGCTCCACGGAAAATGAGGGGAGCTCCCTCGAGGAAAGGGGGGATCTCGCGTTTGCAAAACGAGTCGCGAGGAGAATTATAGCCACGTCTAGGATGAATCGCCACATTTTACCGAAACCCGAGTTCAGTCGAGGTCTGTGGTAGCCCAAGGCCAAGCGGACCGGAGCCGAAGGAGCCGCCGGGAGAACGAGCGGTTGAAGGGACGAACGGACCAGTATCCGCCTCTGAACGGCAACAAGAAAAAGCTCCAAGTGCCCAGGGGCGTCCCGAGGCCCCAGCAGCGACTGAGAAGCCCGAGCATAACTAAGGACAGAGGAATCGCAAGCGGGAAGACAATGCCGGGGGAGCAGAGCGAATAGAACCAGCTCAACATGATGCCATCGACACGGGCATGCGTGACATGGAGCCGGAACAGGATCAAGCTCCGGAGAGGCCTCTTCGTTTGGAAGACGGCATTGAGACGACGGGGAACTCTGAGAGATCTGTGTCGGCAATGGAGGGAAAGGAAACGACTCCCGGAGCGTTATCCCAAAATGAGCGAGCATCCATCATACGAATCGTTCGGCTCATGCACGTGTGTCATCCAAAGAAGGAGCGAGCCAGAAGAAGAGCTCCGACAAGAGCGGGAGACTCGCTCTGTGAATTGATGAATCGAGGGCGAGCCGATCGGGAATCGGTGCTCGCAGACAGGAAGGAGAAGGGTTCGAATCTCGTCTTGTCACCTCCGACACTTCCCTGATGAGAACTTTGATGCACTCTCTCTCTCTCATGGCGGCGGGCCCGGGGCTCGACGGGTCGCCACTCTCTCGAGTTGTTACGATCGGCGGAAATCGACCAGTCGTCGCTTCAGCTCACCTGTTCTCCAAAGCGCACCATCCGCAGTAGGGGTTCTTGGCCGAAATGCATTCATTGCACTTGAGGTGCTTCGCGCAGTCCGACAGCACGACCTTGAAGACCTGTAAACAAAATTTCATCTGTCTGTTAATGAATGCGGCTCGATTAAATGCACCGGCTGCATGCGATCGACATTCATGAGATCAGCTCGGCGAAAAACGGGAGCGACTCTCGACATCGGTCGTTCTCTTCTTCCAACAAACATTCTTTAGTGGATGCGTGCGTCATCGCTGAGCTTCTTCAGCGCATCTGCTCCGGCGGAGGCAACGAATACATTCCCGTCCATGGCATCAATCAACGATTCCGCGAGCATTCGCGGACGATGAGTTCTGGCGAATCCATGGCCCCGCTGTACAGTCCGGTCACTGGTCAGAGAATCACAGCCGTCCCGTAGGAACGGAACTTCCAACCTTATGAATACGAAGCATGGAAGGAATCGTCCGAACGAGCATCGGCTGTGTGCCGCGATACGTTGCGTGAGCCCCTGGCTCGGGATCCAAACAGCGGAATGGAATGACTCTCACGAAGATCGGACCTCAAAGACTTCAGATTGTATTGACAGAGCTGGAAACTCCCCCGCGCAACTCACAGCACGGAGCTCAAACGCTACGCTCGATATGCCGGCGGAACGTTCGTCGAAAACTTCGAAACCGATGTTGGCTTCCTTCCCGGTTGATGTGGCTTCGATTCGGACGGCCGCTCCGTATCGACCAGGCGGAAGTCAGGCTAATGAACTGATTCAGAATGAATTCAGCGCGATGAGTTATGTTTCCCGCGCTCTGCTTGTCCGCACGGGGACTCCTCTTGCTGGTCGGAGCGGACTCTCTGGAGGCGTCCACCACTGGTTCGGTCCAACTCTGCGACTACAAGGCTACGTGCGCCCGACTCTGATGGATTCCCAACGCTCTCCCAGCATCTGGGAGCCGAGAACCGCGGGAACCGAAGATTTCCCACAAACTCCCGCGCGTTTGGGAATAACCGATGTGTTCCCCGAAACTCACTTTCGAGTTCCAGCTCGTTCCCCTTACCCGTCTCGATAAACAAATCTCAGGGACTCGTGACGATCTACTAGGTATTAGGGAGATCATGAAGCGGCTCGACGAGGCTCTGGCGAAACTTCTAGGGGACGTGTTTGGCGACTTAGGAGTTCCAAAGTTGGATGTCGCAGCTCACCCGGATCCTTGTCCAGACGACATTTCTTCGCTAGAGAAACTCTAGAACAAGTTTTCAGAAACTTTGAGAAGTTTGCATATTCGAAACAAAAGCAGAGACGAGAGCTGCGTGATGGGGTCGGGATTAGGTTCTGTCGTCGAGGCGAGACTCCGAGCACTCTTTTCGCTTGTTGTTTGTTCTTGTGCTCATGAGCTCGCGCCAACATCAACCAGAGAGCCCTGTTGTCGGGGCGCGTTCACGGGGCTTGGATTGTCTCTCGTCCGCCCCGATAACTGATAGTGTTCGTTGGCCGTGGACGAAACGGACCAATTTTCCGCGTGTGATCCGAAGGGATTTTTCGCATAATTCTCAGAAAAAAAAAAAAGGACCCAGATACGACTCAGAATCAGCTCGAGGATAAGCATTTCGGCATTGAGACGCTGGCCCGGCAAGCGGGGAGTTCCGGTCGGCGGCTGACAAGGGGAGCTGCCGTGGTCGTCCAGTCCCGAAAACGGGACCTGAAAAACAACGAGGCAAGCGGGGAGCCGCAACTCAACCTTCGTTGTCGTCGCATGCGGAGGCGGCGGCCACGTTCGTAAAAGCGGCCAATAAACTCCTGAGAGGACGAACTACTACAACCGCCACTGACTCTGCCGGGCTGACTCCTCGTCCTGCCGACTTTTATAGCCACTCGCCAGGCAAGCAGAAAACTTGGAATTCACTTCTCGGGAATTTAGTTGGGAGCTGCTCCGGATCGGCGGAGCGGCGACGACGAACTAGTGCAAGCGACAGGATGCCGTGACGGAAACCCAAGGAGATCGGAGGAGGAGAACAGCGACAGCCGCGAAATTGGTCAATAAATGCACAAGATGGTGCTGCCGAAGAGATGAGTGACATCGTGGTCTGCATACTGACTGCTCACTAGAGCGGCTGCCAGTCACTCGTTCATCCATAAAACAAGCTCGCTTGCCAACGTCTGCTGCATCTGATGCCGCCTCCGCCGCCACTGTTGCCGACAAGCAGCGTAGGCGAGAAAATCGTTCGAGTGGATCCAACACCGGGATCATCGCGAAATTCTGGTACAGCCAACCACGTCACCGGAACATCAACGTCACCGGATTCGCCCTCATGGCATCAGGCATCATGAAGCATCGAATCCATGACCTCGAGCAAGAGCCGTTGGCAGCTCTCGCAACAGCTTCCCGCGATCGCCGCTCCCGCACCTCCAGTCGGTCGAAGGGAGGAATCATTAGCGAAGTCCCACCGCTGTGGTCAGCACATCGGCCAAAACGTACCTTGTAAAGGGAGGCAACGATGACGTAGTTGTCTGGCACGCCGTCCTGAACATAAATCTGCGGGATAATCCTCACGCCTCGATCCAGCACTACCGAGTCAAACACATGGGCCTGATAACGGCCCTCCACGAGAATCTTCTGAAACATTCCTGATGCCGTTCCCACGAAGAGAACGTTATGGCCCTCAACGAGGGTTGCCCCCAAACTCGTGACGGCTTCGCCTGCAATTAAACCATTAGTTTAAATATCGAATATTTCGTCATCGTCCTCTCCGAACGATTAGGGCTTTATCGCCACAGCTGGGACGATCCCGAAAACGACGATGGGAAACCCAGTGTAAACTTGGGCTGGGTTCGGGTGATTTCGATCCGCTCGGAGTGAAATATTGAACAGTGATTTTTCTCGATCTGCTCAGGGAAACATTGGGATCGGGAGGGCAGTCTGACCGAAACGAGAAGCAAGCCTACGCAACTCTCGTTGTGGTCGGAGTCATCACGAGGACGCCGTCAATGGTCAAGTCGAGGTGAACGTATCCGTGGCCCACGTTGTGATTAAAGATTAGGGGGGGGGGGGCGGTTCTAAGCCGGCTTTCAACTAACTCGGTTCGGCTCGCTATTTAGCAACGAGCAGTTAATACTCGAGCACGTGGAAACCCTGCGGTCCCGTCGGATGGTAATTCGATTCGTGGCAATCGAATCATGGCTTCGTCGGAGCGGCCTCCACAATCGAACAGAATCAATGTCTCAACTGCAGCCTCGACGTCAGACCGAGCGGAGCATATCCCAGAAGTGATTGAAGGGTGTGGGCTTGATGATTCCTGGACTCGTGGAATTCAATTGTTTGAGGGATGTTCCTGCAAGCGGACGCTCACCTCTAACGTGGACGAGGGGCCTGGTTTTGATCGGGATCGAGCCATTCAACTTCACCGTCTCGCGACAGAAGTTCACTACGTTGCCCGCGCCGCCCAGCTCCGGGCATTCGTTGACGCTGCCCGCGATGTAGTGCATGTTCCGTGTGAGCGTCGAGCCGTTGTAGCACATGTGGATGTTCTGTTGGAAGCGGCGCTCGATTTCCACGAGGGGGAAGAGACAAATAGCCGATTTACGAGATTCCTGGGGAAATAACTCCGGTGAGCTGCCTGCGCGACTCCCCGGCGGACTTCGTGCCTCCACTGAACGGTGCCCCCCGCGGGTAGGAGGCGAAACTCACCTTCAGATGATGGCCGTCTGACTGCACGAACGCCCCGACGAAGATCTTGGAGTCGCGCGGGTTCAGCCGGAACTCGTTGAGCAGAACTTTCCCCGCGTCGACGACGGTGGCGTCGCGCAATAGATTGTAGTGGGTACCATCGGGATCAACACACTCCAGGCTGACTTCGACGTACGTATTATAGGCTGGATCGGAGACGCAAACACGGGCCAGTCTGCAGAGAAGACAATGTTTCAGGTTTCATGGATGCGATTCCGGCTCTAGCCCGCAACTAGCTTTGTATCGATTTCCATATGTAACCGAAGTAAGCCAACGATGACGTTCGAGCGTACCCGGCCCCGCATGCATTTGGCACCGGCTAATGACGGAAAAATCAGCGAAGGAAATTATAAATTGGCTCGAAGATGAGCCGCGAGCTTCGTGGGTGGTGTTTCGGACGTGGGCGTTACCAACTCCGTCAAAACGCCGGCGAACTATGTGCTTCGCCCCCGAATGCGAAGGATTCAAACGAACTTCGAGGGAACTCTAGTCAAAGATCCCGTGCGACGTCGAATTTCCGCTCGTCTCACTCTCGCTCGTTTGCTTTGATGATTTTGAGATAATTTTGCGAAATTTGAATTTCAGATTCGCCCCAGCCAGCAGCGCAGCCAGGACTTGACTCGTTGCCCCGCTGGGTAGATCGCCGCCCGAGTAGATCGCTGCTCGGCGCAATTTTCGAAGATGGCCGCCGACGCTGGAAGCCACAACTCGGGTGTGAGAGTCGAGCGAAATTAATTCTGAATACGTAAACAAAGCAACTAGCTGGCGCATCTCGAACGAGCACGGCACCTTCCCAATTTCGTGCGTATAAGCCAGCGCCCCCACGCTCGGAAGAGCGTCGATCTTATTCACGCTCGACATGTATAAGTTGGGAGCGTTTCTGCGCTGTCTCGGTCACGTGACCCAACGGTAGAATTCTACCGACCAGAGTTCCTCCCACCAGCGTAGGAAAAGTCAGATCTGAGATCAGGCCGTGATTCTCGAGGTTCCGCGAGATGGAACGCTGATGGCGAGGCACCCAGGGCACTTCGATCACTATTTGACGGAGCGAACCCACAGGAAGCGATGAGCCGAGGATCCATTCGAGCATCCGAGTCCGAGTTTAATATCACGAATGAGTCCTGCTGTAGTATAATGGAATTACTTCATGGCGAGGGCTTGACGAGTAGACCTCGTTTATTTCGATCCAGCCAACGCTGAGACTAAGCGGAAGGCGCGCTCGGAGTCGCCGTTGTTTTTTCGCAAAACTTTATGAAGCTTGTAAATAATTTCATTAGCTTGATGAGGCAAACTCTCCTGTGTGCGGACTTCGCTCAAACCCAGCTCACTTTCCGCGCATCGCGGCAGTCCCTCACTGTTGGGCCCGAGCGTCGGAAGAACGACTTAGAGGAACCAAGCCGCTGAACACTGGTTGGGTTGTTGTGAACGAATGAAGTTCAATCACTCGGACTTCCTCAAGTCCACGCTTCCCGAGCCACCCCCGAGAATCCTGCGGCTCTGAATTTGACTTCCGAACTCCTGGTTCCGCGTGGAAGGTCTCTGTCTAGCGCATCAGAGTACTGCTTCTGGATGATCGTACTCACCGAGACTCGTATCCCCATTCCTGGTTTGCAAGGAGATAACTTTTCCGCTGGATCAGTGCGAAGTACGCGAAGTCGTGATGGTAGAATCCGTACACGTAGTGGACGAGGAAAGCGTCCCGCAAATTCACCGAGATGTCCACCCTCGCAGTTTCGGAGAACGAATGCTCGATCACGGTGAACAGACCGTTGTCGTTATCTTGGAGATTTCTCGAACAAATGGCGGGGACCATGTCTCTGTAGGGACCGCTTCGAGTGTTCGTCGCTGCCACGTACAAGACGTCCTGGCTTTCTCGGTCGATGTCGTACCTGCTCGGAGGGAAAGACGTAGCGTTTAATGCACAGGAAAGAAAAACCCTAAAAATGATCATTCGGGCCGCGGCTTAGGAGTAGAAGAAAATAACGAGGCTTCGGGATTCGCTGTCGACCCGCGTGAGTTATCCTTTCGTTCCTCGGCTCGAGACTAAAGCGAGGGTTCCGGATCACTCGCAATCAGGCGGGGAGAATTCCCCTCCTATCAGACCCAACAAACTTGTTTTCGAGAACGAAACGCGATTTTGCTCCGTTTTTCGTGAACCCTGAAAAAAACCGCTGCCGCAGCTCATGCTCAACCGCGGCGAGGGGAACATTCTCCCTCGTCTCATTTATGCTACGCCCGCAATCATCCAGATGATTCGCCTCCTCGATTTGCGGCTTCGCCTGCTCCAAACAACCCCAGAAACTCGTTTTGAGGCTGGCCTAATATTTTCTGCTTCCTCCGTGGAGGTCTCGTGGAGCTTCAACAAGAATCTTCTGTTCGAGGTCGACACGCCTACAGCGCATCCGTGAATCTCTCGTATTTGAGCTCTGTTCTCCCTGATCTCCTGTCCGGGAGTTCTTTCAAACTAGCCCGGCGGAGAAAAAATGAGGGAATCGGAGAACAGCTTCGGGGAAACGAACCGTTCCAGACTTAACACGGTGTTTTCCGTCAGCCATCAATTTGAGCGGGCGCCAAAGAATAATTTCCAAATTTTTCACATTCGCCGTTGAGGTTGAGATCGATTCCGAGCGGTCGATCCGACGAGCAGAGAAGCTTTGACGACCACAGCGGAGTTCCCGCAACCGTCACTCGCGTCCCCGAAACCTCGTAAGCGGTGAGTGAGAGAGAATCAAAGTTTCAGATTTGAGATAAATTATATTGGATCTGATATTTTCCCCGTCATGGCAGCCGTTCCCGTCTCCACGATGTCCTGCGTCTCCTGGCTGGAACGATTCCTCCCGACGTGATGAGGCTCAGGGAGCTCGACGCAGCCACTAGTGGCTCTTGGAAGCTGCTAGGTCGACGGCTACTGATGTAGAAATATAAGGAGACTTTCAATTTCAGGCTCGTCATCCACAGCGCCGCCGTCACTGATGCCGCTGCTTTTTCATTCTCGGTCCTAAAGCCCCTCGACGCCGACTGTTCCACCGGGAAGCTTTCGAGGCCCGGCGAGCAGTCCTGCTCGGGGCCGTTCGACGTGTCGATAGAAATTTCATCAGAACGATGTGTTTGTGACGTGTGACGAGGAGCACGATCCAGAACTTCTTGATCCCTCCCTCGGCCGGAGGGCGCCAGACGAGATGGCGGGTGAACGACTGGCATCGGCCTTACCGGCGCGGCGGTCAGGCCAAAGCAAAAAGCATTTGTTGTGAGCCGTAATTTTCCCGCTGTCAAAGAGAAATGGGGCTCGGACCGCTCGTCGTGTGCCCCCCGCCGGCTGGACTCCTTTCGAGCGCTCCTGGTGGAGTGCTCCGCCGACAATGACCGCGGACCAAATGATGATCATAATATCGAGTTTACGACGTGTTGTTCTGCGTTATAGCTGGGCTCGTAACCGACGAGTTGGCTGCAGCAGTCGAACATGAGAGCGTCGAATAACTCCGGTTCCTGCCGTCCCGCCTAAGCAGCAGGGCAGGAATTCGGAGCAGGAAGGGGCGAAATCGAGCAAGTGCCAGGCGGGACAGACGACCCGGGCACGGTGCACGCCGGCGGCCGATGCGGTCCCGTCAAGAGACTTGCCAGCACGCCTTGACACTCTTGTCTCGGAGACGCTCCCGATAGCCCCTCTCTCCAGCTCGGACCACTTCCACGAACACCGCCACTCCGGTCAACAGGCGTGACTGAGGACAGCCGCCAAGGGATTTGAGATAGTGAGGAGGAAGCCAACTCTCGGTACATACACTGAAACAGAGCTCGCCAACCAGCCGGTTCGTTGGCTGCTCGAGGATTCCTCGCAGCAGTCGAACGTTCGACGGAACCGCGACGACGCCCCTTTCTGGGGTTAGCACATCAAGTCATCGGCTCCGGGGAGAGAGGGGAGGGCTCAGCCGCGTCACGCCACTAAGACGCCGACTCAATGAAAGGTCACGGAATGTTCCGGGACTCCTGAGTCCACGGCCGTAAAACACTCGGAGGAGATTCGCGCGATTGAACATGATTCTCGTGGTTACTCCGCGTGGAGTGTCCTGATGAAGTTCTCAGACCATGTATCAATGTGAACAGCTGCATACTCGCGAATCGGCTGCCCAGGTATCCCCGATGCTCCAAGAGCGGGTTCGTACTGGAAAACACCGTCGAGCCCGAATTATCTTCGAAAAGTCGCAGAACGATCATTCGCCGCCCAGCCTGTGGCATTTCCGACGCAATGGGAATGCACTCTTGAGTGGGGGGAGGGTGTCTTGGTCGAAACGCGAGCTCAAGACATTCGGGGATTGATCATCAGCTCCCGTTCATGGGTTTCCGGTTGAGTAAATAATGAACAATATCCGGACACCGATGATGATGTGGTACTCGGCTCGATTGACCAATCTCCTCATCGATCCACAAGGTCAGATGAATGCTGATTGATGTCCGAGCTCCATTGTTATCCCCGCGATAAATCACCGTTGTAAAACCGAATTCTTTCGAAACACTTGGAACGGCTTTTCGAATGGTCCAGGAGAGCGCATCGTCGTGATCCTGAATCTACGCGAGGACCTACTAGGCCGAACCGGCGGAGTCATTCACTCAGACGAAGAGGAAAACGAACCGCGCCTTGAGGAAAATGTACCCTTCGTCCGTACTCCCCGCACTTTGATCGGATGTGTTCCTTAAAGCGAATTCTCCCGAGGAAAAAAAAAAAACCTTTTTTCATAAGACTTAGAGGAGCACTCAGCCCACAAAGTGTTGGAATATTCGCCAACCGAACGGAGGGTTGAACGAGCAGCTCCGCTTGCTAGCAAAAGAGTACGACGCGAGCGAATAAGGAGCTCAGACAGAAGCTCCGACAGCCGAAGCGAGCCAAGTCAAGCCGAGCTATAGAAGAAGTGAGGTTATAAATTTCAGAATCGTCGGCGAAGCAAGCCGGGGGTAGCTACTCCCCCCCCCCCCCCCCCCCCCGATGTCTCTTCGTTCCGTCAGCCCGAGGGGAGTCTTACGAAAAAAGTCGACGGGCGCGGGGAAATAGGAGTTTGTGCTCTTCCCGAGTTCGTCTCGAGCAAAGCTGGATAATGTGGATTTGAATCGATCGCGATGCTGAGCTCACCTTGCGGGACCGATGAAAGCGACTGTGGAGGAGTTCTCGTCGTTTGCCGCCAACGGGACCTCAACCACCGGCTCCTCTTTGGTGATGTCGTTGAGCTCGTGCCGTCGACAAGATCCCTGTCGAACGCTCCCGCACTGTATCAGCTTCTGGGCGTTCTGATCGATGAGGAGCAGCTTGTTGAAGTTGTTCAACAGCCGGGTGTCGGTTGCCTGGCATTCGGACTCCGAGGGCGAGCAGTAGCGGCTGTCGTTCACCGGACCCGTCATCACCGACGCCTCGACGAACAGACTCGCGTTCAGCTGGTAGACCCAGTTGACGGCTCCGACGTACACTCGACCAGTGTGTCTATCCACAACGACGTGCGAGATGTTCACCGTTTTGTCGTGAACCGAGAAGTGTCCGAGCACGGAGCCTCCAAGAGCGGACTGCGGCGATCCGTGATGCAACGAGAACTGCGGTCGTTCCAGGGGCACTCCACCTGCGGCCACGAGCCACAGGCTCAGGAGCAGCCCCAGAGACAGCGAGAGGATCCGGGGTCGTCTCATCGTGACCTTCTCAGACCCCTCTCTCCCTCAGAAGATGTCAGCATCTGAAAACAATCGGATCATTAAGTGGTAGCTTTCTGTAGGAAGCTGATTCCAGGCGATTCGGGCTTCCGATCATTCCGGTACCTATTCCCCCCTCGGGAACCTACTCGAGCTTGCTCGGGTGGCTTGCTGCCGGTATTATTAACTTCGTCTTCTTTGACAGGAATCTCTTCGGCGATCCGGCTACAGACTTCTGAACGTCTCACGCGCGAAACCATGCCTCATAGATGCCGTTCCTGGATCCATCGAGACGGAATGGTAGATCAATCAAGGTCAGCTTCGGATTGGGGCGAACATCAACCCCTCCTACCGATGGAGTCCCAACGCCCTTCGCCCCGAAGAACTTCGCGAGCGTCAGCGGAACGAGAAGCGCTTCCAGAAACGATCTCAACGATTCAGACTCTGTGAGCGTTGTCAGGGGGCGAATCATTCGAGGAACGAGAAACCACGGTCCGGACCCGCCGCCGAGTAGATGGATAACGGCACGGGGAGGAACGCTTGGGAGAAAGTAGAATCGCGAAGAAGCTTGAAGAGGAGGCTGCATGACAGACACCGGGCGGTCTGGTCGCCGGAGCACGCAGGCAAAAAGAATTGCTGGAAGGGACACTTAACCCTTCCACTCGTTCATGTCGTCGCAAATAGCCTAAGGCCACGCACTCGCACAACGCGCCGGGGCCGACGACGGCAGCACGCGCTCCCACGGCAACGACAACGACAGCGGAAACGATATAGTCAGAGTGCGGGAGGAAATTGCCATGAAATTTGCTTTCGCTCCGCCACCGCCGCCTTGCTGCCGCTCGCAGTTGCGCATTTCGAAGCCTCTTCCGATGAACGGAAAGGCGGGCGTCATATCGCGCGACCGACCGTCTTTCTCGATCCACCGTTGTCGCTGCTGTCCGTGGCCGCACATCCATCCGCCCCGGTTCAGAGGAGCAAACGCGGAGACGAATAGCAGACGAGAGCGTCACGCAAACACCCGTGCTCCCGACGTCCGAACCAGGGCGACGTCCCTCGTCATGATTTCGTAAGTTGCGACTTCCCTGGGGTTACCTAATCGGGGAGCAGCCACTCGACTTGACGGCTGTAACTGACAGCTCCTGGCTATTGCTGATTTGTGCGATGTTTGCGAGGGACGCACACGATTGAAATTCTAAATTATGATCGTTCAGATTCGTTCGCTATGCCGCCTTCCCTCGTTTCCACAGGCCGCAGACAAACTCCTGCGTTCTACTCCTCGAGAACGCTCCGACTTGACGTCGCGTTTCCAGACGGGCGAAGCGGCAACTCTGTGCACGATGACCGCCCATGAGCCTGAGGGAAACCGAGGAATAAGGCCGAAGGAGACGCGACTAGTCGTTAACGGCCGCGAGTGCTGCAGCTAAACGGTAAAACGGCTCCAACTGCTCGGCTGTCGTTGGGTAGGCCAAACGAAAGCCATAAAGTTTTAGTGCGAGTCAGCGTTTGATTGGTGGCTTGTTGCCGCACTTCCAACAATCAACCAATCAGACGACCCTTCCCTTGAGCGCTTCCGTCGGCAATCATGCCAAGCTCGCAGGGGCCGCATCCCCTCGATCTGCGGCGCCCCGTTGCGGTTTTCCGAAAACTCACGATAGATCGTTTTCAGTCGGATCTTCTGCGGCGCGGACCGCGAGTGGTTATCACGCAGGTCGACGAAGCATGGGCTTAAATGGAACATGATTGCAAACTCCTTGCGCGGTTTCGGGTCGAGCAGATCATGAGAACTCCTTCTTGTTTCCTTTTGGATAATTCACTTCGCGAGCTTCGTGCTTTATGCAAATGTAGTGGTCCCAAGGTATCCATGTATATATGCAACGATTACGATGAAGTATTCACTATTCTCGCGCATTCCACAGCTGAGCACAGCTGACCTCTTGATCCGTGCCATCCGTTCAGCATGTAGCCGATCCAAGGCAGGGTTCTCGCACACGAACCAGGACGAACGAGCTCGGAACCACATCACTCCCGATCTTTTGACCGCTGCTCATCGGACGTTCTCGGTGTGAAAGAGTCCGGTTTTGTCACCGATGAATGATCTCGAAACTCGAGATAACTGCTTCGCGGGACTCGATTCTCTCACGCAGATCGTTCCCGAAGCGGTGATTGTAAAAACCGCTCGAGAGTCATACAATCATCCGAAGCTTGCGCTGTCCGAATCAGGATCTTATTCAGTGCACCCCGGCACCGCTCAAAGGGAGCTTCAGTAGAGGAGCGATTTCGATAGGCGTAAGGCGGAAACCACCAGGAAGCAATATCCTTGCCACACTTCTCTCCTTTGGTAACAACACAGCGGATATTAAAGCGTTCGCCGGTGCCTTTTTGTGAGCTGAGTAATAGTGTTATGATTTGCCACCACATCCCCTCCTGGCCAGCTTTTATCGACCTTAATACGCCGTCCGGTGTTACAATGGAATCGTGACTTCGATGAACTTTTCGCGTCCGACGCGAAAGTTCCGATGTCGGTTCACATCCACGCGGGTTGGCTTTCTCCCGTCCCTCTCCGA
Source organism: Phytoseiulus persimilis (assembly GCA_037576195.1). NCBI lineage: Eukaryota > Metazoa > Arthropoda > Arachnida > Mesostigmata > Phytoseiidae > Phytoseiulus > Phytoseiulus persimilis. Next base: position 43,546,325 of record CM075102.1, on the reverse strand, counting down.
GCTCTTGCCTCGTTCGCAGCGATCGGCTCCTCCTACGAAGTCCCGATCCCAAAATCCTGCATCGATCCCCAGTCAAGATTTCGGGACCCAGCAGCAGCGGGACGATATCGCAAAAACGACTTCTCTCGACGAGCCCGATCAAGAGTTGATCTTAATTAGAGTTGGTGTGAGGCCCCCTCGCAAAATGAATATGCATCTCGGGTACCTCAAGTACGTCGCTTGGCATATAACTCGGAGGTTACGCAGCGAGGAACCCGAAAGCGCTGATAACGTCAGCGAAGGCTTGAACCGGGCAACCAGCGAGTCGTCTCGACGTGTTGCGGATTCTAAGTCGGCTTGGCGCTCGTGTTCGCTTGTGGTGCTGGACGGGATCTCCAGGTGCGGCGCTGAGCACTCATTGACGTCGACGCAGTCTCAAATAATGAGCCGTGCGACCGGGTCAGCGATGGACATGAAAGGCACTGATTCCGTCGCCCTAAAGCCCAGAGCGGCGTTCGCAGCCGTTGAGGGAACACATGTCGAGAAGGGAATGCCCGCGCGCTGGCATTCAAACAAGTAGACGTTCTCTGAAGATTTTTTGCGCGGCGCGCCGTCGTCCTCGCTTTTCTCTTCGGGCCCCCACGCCTGGTCCTCGGAGAATCCGCCCGTTTGTGTCTGGGAGGATCCGTAATTACAGCGACGAGGACGACCTGAAGGAGCGGTGGACGGTGAGATAACCGAGTCAGCGCTCTTTCCACCCTGAGCGGCAAGAATCGAAATTGCAGCGCGGCACCGGACGCAGAACCATGAGGCGTTCCCCCTTCCCTTGCCCCCCCGCCGCCCCAAGTACAAGATGCCGGCTTTGCTCTCCGTACTGCCGGAGGGCTTTTACATGTTCCAGGAGGTTGCGCGCGCGTAGGGCAGTTGTGAAATGACTAGGTAGAGTCCTTTGCGCAGCTCAAGGAGGAGTCATATACTTTCCATTCTTCGCAGATCGGAAGCCTCGGGTATCTCTGAGGGAGTTCAAGGAAGGAGTTCATCAAGGATTGCGATTCCAATATTCTCTGCAGTCGATTCCTTAGGCGGAACGACAGGCAGAGCCACGGCTTCTCGCATGACGCAAGGCTCTGTCTTACGTCAGATGCCTTTCTCGATGTCCGGCTGTATGAACTCCGAAGTCGAGTAGAGCTCGGGCATCTTGAGCTCGAAACCAGAACCGCGACTCAGAGGAAGCTGAAATGAGCTGAGCGACAGCTGCTGCCGAGATTCCCCCAAGATCTCCACTGGCTCGGCTGAACAGGAGCATGGTTGATCTGATTGATTTTTTTCCTTCGGAAAATTCGTCCTGTTCGCGCCCACTTCTGATGAAGCTGAAGATTCCAAACTTTGATTCATAGCAAGCTGTCGCGCGATGAAGAAATCCTCCAGGACGCCTCAATCCTGAACCGGCGGAAGGCGCCTTAGAAGAGGGTCAGCGAACAGATAGGGATATAAAAACGGATTTAATAATTTATTCCCAAGTCGGAGCTTCAGCTAATTGGGCCGCGATGTTCTAGTTTTGAGGACAGGAAGGAAGCCGAGCTCCAGGAACCGCCGCGTGCCCACCTACCAGAGCAGGGCGAAGCCGTTACGGGGAAGCGGAAAGTTATTCCTCTGTTCGAGTGCAGTTTAATCATTTGGAGTTTTTAGCTCGCCAAACTTTCGCTGCATTCTCGCTTGTTCACCCCAATCACAGCTGAGACTTCAGTGGCCGCAGTATCAAATCATCGTCTTGCAAGTCCATGCTGTTGACGCCGCTTTCTCTCCCCGGATTCGAACCCCCGACCGCGGGTTTCTCGCGTGTCCGAGCCTACCCGAATGGTTTCGTCACGCTGTCGCTCGTCGTGCGGCACTCTCTGACTTCCCGGTCACGGCTCCCTCTGGAAAAAGGACCCCGCCTGCGCCCACCACCTGCTCGACGGCCTCGAGGCTCCCGTTCCCTCTCGGGAATCCAGCTCGACAGAATCCCGTCCCGGGTCCGTACGTCTGTATGGACGACCCAGTGCATGGAGGGAGTTTCGGGATGCGCAAACACCCTTCACCGAGAAGCGTTCGCTTCGCCTCAGAAACAATAACATCCCCCCAGGACGTCGCAGTCGGGTCGACGGATGATTTCTCCTGAGAGCGGCTGAAGCGGTCCTGCAGCCAGGCACTGCTGACCTCAAGGCGGGGTTCGGCGCAAGATTCCTCACAGGGTTTCTCTCCGATTCCGTGTGAGTCGCAATCTCGCCGAGCAAATCGGCCCGCGGCCTACGCCCGAAAGATCCGGCTCCAGGAGTGTGAACAGAGCGGACAATAAACTATATCAATATCAATTCACAGCCATCATCATATATCACCTTCCCCTCGGCCGGCCGCCTCCTCCTTCCCGGACTCTCCCCGCTAGGGAGCAGCGGTCGAAAACACGAGTCATTTCGTCCCACCAGCCGAAAGTCAGCAGCGACTACCATCGGCGAGCACTAAGACCATCCGCAGCAACAACCCCCGCGAAGAGGTGCTCTGATTCATGCGGTCTTCAACTCTATTCCCCGCGGTTTCTCGTTCCCGTTCGCGCCCCGAGAAGCCCGCTCTTTGTTGCTCGTCGATGCTCCCGCCGAATATCTGCAGCTGTGAAACGACCGGCGTAACAAGTTTTAACATTTCTCGACAGCGAAGCACATCACGTTCGAGCCTGGTCAGATAGCCGCCGGTACAGAACGTTGCTCATACATCAAATATTGGTTGGGGGCTGGAAGGGGTCGCGGGGAGGGAGAACGAAGGATGGCCGACTGTCGGGAGGATTCCGATAAGACGCCGCTGGCCGGGGGGAGCATCGTGAAAGATTTAGAGGGCTATCTTCGTTTCCTCCGTCCTAGTCCTCGTATTTTCTCCCGGCTCGTTTTTCTGTTGTCGGGGCGAATGGTACGATGAACCGTCTATCTAGTTAGAGAGCGCCCTCCAGGGCAGCAACCAACAAATTCAGTCGCCACTGTTCCGTTCAGACCGCTGCCGCGGGAGAGTCACGTTGCTGGAAGCTCCGGTTTGTCGTTCGTAAGGAGCTGGGCTGAACCACCCTCCCCCCTCCCTGTTACCCCGGAAGTGTCGGACTTCGGTGCTCGGTATTTGAACGGAAACCCCGTATTCATGAAATCCGCCAAACACACAATTCGAGGACGCTCTGCTTATCCTGGAAGGATCGGAAGGTCATCATCCCGAGGTGCATCATTGGAATACGCGAAAGATCCGGCCAACACCCAAGAACGGACCTACAGCCAAGCGTTGCCGGCTCGCGATCTGATCAAACAATTTCAGGGTTCTGAGCTCGCCTACTAAATGAGCTCTGCTGAAATGCTCCGTAGGGCTCTGAGGTCTCAGAGCTGTGCTCGGAGAGGACCAGTAGACAAGAGGAGGAAAGGATTGTTGTTGTTGAAATTTGCCGTATTGCTCGACTCCGCTACTCGATCCGTCGTTGTTTCTGAGATGACCCCGCAAACTCAGGAAGTCAGTGTTGCCCAGAGTTGTCATCGGGTAGGTGCCGGCGTGTACTCTGCCGGGGCCGATGGCCGAGTTCCGCTGCTCGGGTTCCACCTTTTTCACTTGTTCCACTCTTTGGAGTTTGAGAGCTCTTCGCAGCCGCCGCCACGCTAACAAGTTTTATCTGTCGCCTTTATATATGTGAGGGCTGACAAAGCTGGAATGCGGCCACTTTGAGATAAGCACTGCTGTCGACTGGCCCACGGCTCGCTTGCCTGCCGGCCTGCTGACCGGCCGCCTCTCCTCTCAAGCCAAGAAAAAGTATATTAAAAATTTTCTCTGGTCGGGGGTCCAGCCCGACCGCCGCCACTATCGTCCTGCCTTCAGAATCCGATATGGGGCCATAAACAAGGAGGACGATCTTTTGTTCGAGAAATTGCTCTTCCTACTTGTTTCCTGACACGGCCAGTGCGTGCGCAGGACCTGCGAGAGCCCGCGAGACCTGCAGCGTACACCAGCCCTCCGATGAGTCGATGCAAGACACAAAAGCTCTCTTCGTCGGCGAAAGTCGCGGATATGAATCGAGTCGGCCCACTGCACTGTTTCTACCAGGATCGAGTGGCGTTCCTTCCCAACTGCCGAATTTGTGAGAGCTGGAGCGTTCCCTTCTGTTTTCAAGTCCAGGGTGGGTGTTGAAGAAAGCTCAACCCGTTTAGAAAATAGAGACCGCAGATGAGCCGCGGTTGCCGGCGACGAGAGAAAACATAGTCCTGACCGAGCCTGCAACCAAAGTTCCGCTGGAGAAGCTATTTGCCCCCAAGATGAAGAAGCCGTTACGACCGTCAGCTGAAACTCAAGTGATTTGAGCTAAAACATTTGGGCCTGTGCTCGAAACATTGATTCTGACCGGAACCGCCGGCAGCGTTCTATCGAATCTTATTCTCCGCTGATTCGAACTCCTCATATCGGGTAGAGGAGCGGCTCTGCGGTTCGCGTGAAACAGGAACTCAGGACGCTGCTTCATGATCACAGGAATGGAGCAGCGCTGTGCGCTCGGTACCCGGCAACCGCCTATCTCTTGGGATGCTCGGATGACGACATTTCATTGGAATCATTGTAGCCAGTCCCGTCCGAGGGTCTGGAGTAGCATTCCTGAAAGGGCAACGGGTGCATAGGCAACTGTGGTATGATCGTTACGTGGCTAGCTCGCTTGTTCTCGGCTGAGAGGGACCTTCCCGGTGGCGGGAACATCGTTCAACAGATGGAGGATGAACGGAGGAGCGGAGAACCTACCTGCCATCCCGAAAGATCCCTGGAGTCCTATCAACGTCGCCGTAAAAGACGAGAATCATTGTAGTTCTTCATCTCTGTGTCCACTCCTTGAGTGGGGGGACGAAAGATGATATGCAGCTCAGAGAGCGCGAGGGAAACCGTCACTGAGCCTGAGAGGGCTCCTCGGGTGAGTACCGATGAAATATCACTGTTTCCCGCGACCGTGAATGTACGTAGGTAGGTTCTCACGCCACAAGTTCAGCTCAACACAGGCACGACCTTGCGTGTAGCCGTGTGGGTCTACGATGAGGCACATTCCCGCGTAAGATGAACATCGAAACCGCAACTTCTGAAAGTATCCCTTGTCTCAGGCATAGCCCAGGGCGAACCCGAGCGGCACGGTTCGAACATTTAACCTGGCATCTAATCTCTTGATAAACAGACGAGCAGGCAGACGCACGAAGATGCGGAATGACTTCGCCTAGTTGGTTATGCTCATGTTCCTTCAGGAGGCCACACGCTAGCTCTTATAGTGAGCTATTTTGCGTCTGGTGCACAGCGCACTAGAGCGTGTACTGTATGAGCATCCGTGTGAATTTTGAACGCTGCCGTGGCCCTTCTCTTCCGAAATAAATGAACATGTTCGCTGGAACTTCCGTAAACGACTTCCCGTTCCCGTGAATACCTCCGTCACCCTGTCCTGAGCCCGAGTCAGGTGAGGGGAAGTAGCCGGAAACCGTGAGCGAGCGAAGCAATGATGGTGTGCTCCACCGTGCCTCGTGACGTGCCTCAGGACTGCATGTTGGGAAGAGAAGAGAAACGAGTCGGGCATCCCACCAGCCTAATTTGCTCCCTCGTTTCACCGGGCCTCTGTCGGTTCGTCTGCCCGATAATGGGTCGGCCATGGGGGTGATGGCATGACATAAGGTGCTCTTCCGAGAAACAGTCGCTCCGCGATATCTTCGGGCGAACACTACGGTCTCCCCCAACAACCCCTAGATATATGCCTCTCGAAGCACATTGCTCGGCCTACTGCGTTTGCAACGAACGTCAAGGTTGGCGGCTGGTTCGCAGACCGGTTGGCGGCCTCGCTCGCTCGCCTGCAGACGGGACCGTGGCCTAACTGTGTGTCTGACGTTTCGGCTCTCGCTGCCTGCAGAACGGAAAGATGATGCTCCCACTGAAATACGAGCCTGCCGTTGACTGGTTGCTCTGGCTGTGCACGGAGGAGCTGAGAATAACGGGCAATATTTCATTTTTATGTCGATGCCTTCCCGCGCTCTCAGTTCTCCTGGCTCGCCGCACCTCGCACTGCCGCCTGTGCTGAAGTTCAGGGTTGCATGGCTGGAGAGCTCACTGTTTGTGACGTGTCAAGCAGGAGCAGGTCGGACCTCGCGCTGAGGTTAGATTCCGAAAGTTCTTTTGAAATAACACAGTTCTCCCCGGTTTCGAAACGAGCAAGTCGCGTGCTCTCCGAATGAGGATGTCAAGTCATTTCGCAACGGCCGCCGAAATTTTCAGAGCGAACAGCCACTCGCTCGCTGAGTCCCGCACCGGGAAAATCCGTGGATAATCACAATGAAGAAGGCGATTGCCGTCGGGAAACTGTCGGCTATCCGACGTCGCAGGCGTCCGGAGGGAGGTTTTCTCCTGTTTTCTCGGGAAGATATGTGATTCGAACGGTGGTCATCCCCGGAGCTTTCCTTCTGTTCACTGCTGCCGAGTGATGAGGAGGACGAAAACGATACCAGACGACTCGATCGGTGTTGTAGCGACTTGGGAATTGAGGCCATGTCTTTGATCTGCAAGATTGCAATCGCCCGTCTGTGCCTTGTCCATTCTTCATGCTATATGGACTTTGTAAAACTCTTGGATGGCTGCTGCTTGACCCGTCCAGCTCTCTGCCATGACCCACGCAGCGGAGAGGATCTCCTGCAACCCACTGAGGTAGACGGTGAGCGAGATAGTCCCCACAGTCTGATGACCTTGGCGCGGGGCCTCCCGAGGGTTCCGCACTCCACGTAACGTATTATTTGTTCTTGATTCTTCCGCAGTTCCTTCCTCCCCACGCAATTCCCTCAGTTCGGCGTTAGCAAGCATTTATTTCGTTCCTGTTGTTCCTCGGTATCAAATGTCTGACCTCGAAATTCGCATCCTCCCGTGCCGTTTCGTTCGCAGTCGCTCGTTCTTTTGGTACATTTCGGCGAACTGTGAATTTCAGGTTCGGAGCGTTCGCAAGTGGCAACGAGCGTGGTCGATCCTGCTGTGAATACGGCTCGAATTGGTGAACGTTTCGAGTTCTACGGCGTAGAATGTAGTTTCGCCGAGGGCGGCAATTGGATGAGGGAATTTCCCCACGCCAACGCGGCGAAAAGTTCCAAAACGAGAGGGAATATCGCTTGTTTGCTCGAGAATCGTCTTGTCACTCACAATAACCGTGAAAGCAGCCTTCCGTTCCGCTGGCTCATATCTGCACGTTCGTATGATGAATTATCTGAAGACGAGGCCGTCTGTCGGGATGCCGGAACTGCTCAGAGCCGAAGGGATAGACAGTCATCCAATCAATGAATGAGTGAATAATTGATGAATGGAACGATGCCGCAGCGAATGGATTTTCCTGCATGGAATTAATGACGCGGGCGGAGTGTCACGCAATCGTGAAGCAAACGAGCTCCGCCGCTGTCGCGAAGCTGCCTCGCCGCAAGTAATGACGAGCCAATGGAGCTTCAAATTGAGTTCACCGCTAGTTCAGCTCTGCTTGGGACGCGAGGGAGAGGGAACTACGCCGCGAGACTCGGGCAGAGGACAAACGCGAACAAATATCAGGATCTTCCACCTGAAAGGTCGGGACACTTGCGCCTCGCTGCACTCCGAGCCGTCCTGATAACTGCGTCGATAGCGATACGAAGTCAGGAGGGAGCTTGGGAGCCTGAAACTCGGCTCGGAGTCGAGTCCAGAGCGAACCGCTGCGTCCCGAATTATTGAGGCTCACGATGAATCGAATCCTCCCTCGGACCTCCGATACAGGGACTTCGCGGCTCTCTTTCCTCATCCAAGGTGGATATTTGCACAGCCTCGCCTTTCAGTGACGAAAGCACATCCTCAGCGGAGCAGACCCACGGGCAACCAGCAAACAGGGATGTGCGCCGACGCAATCTGCTCTCAGGCAGCGACACCGAAACCTGCGCTCGGGCAATCTAAGCAAAACGAGCTCTCTCGTTATCGACAGATATTCTTCGAAATGCGTTTCCAGGGAGAATTGTTGCAACGCCGCTAGTGTTAGGCGAAATTTCGATCAGACCGGGGATGTTCCAAACGTGTCTAGCGACGAGACCGAGCCGCTACCGCCTCCGCTACCGAACCCTCGACAGATTCGTTCGTGAAGGCTCGGAAGAGTCTCCCAAAAGCCGGGCTCTCCCGTCCGTCAGCTGGAAGTAGAAGAGTGAATCGGATCGAGAAGGGAAAACAGGAGTGGATGATGATTCGACAGCTCTGTGTCACGTTCTGAATCTAGCCGGATTGAGTCGTTGAGCGATGGCACGTTTTTGATTGGCGGATACGAATCACGGCCCGACAAGCTTCGCAGGTGATTCTGATTAGCCGGCTAATTCCGAGCGTAGCGAGACTTACGGTTATTGCCACTAATTTGTTTCAGTCTTTCCAGGTGGCGCAGAGCCCGCGCCGTGATCATCAGACACGAACAGTGGCCGCTCACACCACCTGAGTAGAAGTGGAGCTTTCAGGTGTGACCAAGCGTCTGTTGGGCTCGGATCCGTACGGTCCTACATCTCCCCCGCCCGGCATTATCTCGGATTGCCCGGCTGGTCCCCTGCTCCACTACAGCGGAAGTTGGCGAGGGAACAACTTCCGCTTTTCTCTCATAGCAATCCCCGAATAGCGCCCGTTGTTGATGGCTTGACCGAAAATTACATTGCCATTGATACAAGCCGCGCCGAGGAGAGGGAGGAACGTTCTATGGGGATCCGCAGAACCGATTCCCGGCATCCTTGTTCCGCACGTAGATCCTGTCTGATGGGCCTCTCGCTCGGGATCGTTCGTTCCCTGCTTCGGCGCCATCTTCGGCTCTCGACCCCCATACCGTGAAGCGAACCCCCGATTCCCAACGGTGCGTTTGATAGCACCGCTCGCCATCTGCTAGACAAAAACAATAATCAGAGGGAGGTTCCGCATCACTTCCGCTGTTGTAGTATTTGTGTCCATCGAGGAGGACTTTTGTCGAAACCCTGTTTTAGCACCCGTCCCCGTGGAAGAATTCCTCCGCGTTTGTTTGTTGGAAAGGTCGATTCGTGCTCGCGTCCAACGTACTCCGACAACGCCCATGACGGCAACGATGTGCGTCATGATAAAAACTCCTCTCTAACCGACGTCGCCGCCGTTGCCGACACCGTTGCAACTGCCCCGACCGCCCGGCCATTGTTGCGGCGCACGATGACAGACTTCGCAATTCGCAGCTCCCGCCGTGATTCGGTTTTTGCCGGCGTTCGAAACTTACTCCTGTCGTAAGTTTCTTCCCCGCTGTTCTGCTCTCTGGCATTCCCTCGTGGGAGCATTCTCCGGGATCACCGCGGCCAGTGTACCAAGAACTCCGACCGGCGTCCCATGAGCTCTGTATTTCCGCTGGTTTTTCTGGACTCTGGATCAGTGGCTCTCGGTCGACGGGTCACACGAGAAATCTGACTGGTCGAGCGGAGGGCCGAGAAGGATTCTCGGGTCGATTCGTCATCGGTTTTGGGATCCGGGAAATAATGCTCACTCGCCGCAGATTCGAATCGGGATACTCGTGGTCCGGACTCAACGCTGTGCGCCGTCCAGGCCGCTGGACTTTTTTCGGTAAACGCGAGATGCAGACTTAATTCTCCTCGTCAAATATTTATCAGGGGGAAGAAGCGTTCTCCCCAAGTCGGAACTGAAAAGTGGGCCGATCTCGGCTCTGACTTGGGAAGCTTCCTTGTTCGACGGACTCGAGCGTCACCGTACTACGGATTTCGAATCAAACAGGTGCCGTGGCGATACCCGAGCAGCAGGGCATCTTCTTCCACGAGGAGAGAGTCAGGAAAAATGCGTCACCACGCGTCAGGAATCGAGGGCCTTTGCCCTGGATCTTCCTACGCGGAGCAGAGCACAAAGGGCGATCAACAGATTTCGTAAACACCGTAAAACCAGCCACGATCCAGGAAACCACCTGAGATGTTCAGTCACACAGAAGCGTGGATATTGCTCAACTCCAGCCCGAAGAGCTTTTAACCATATTAGGCCCACGTAGTTCGAGAGCGGCACACTCGTTCGCCCGCTTCGGTTCGTCGGTCGCCGCGGCCGTCGTCCTCGTCACCGTTCTCACAGACGGAACGTGGCCTGAGGGGGGCGTTTTTAGACGCCGCTTATATTGGGATATCCCGGCTCCGTGCCTTCGCTCTTCCCGCGAGATTCCCGACCCGGTCCCACCCGCCCCCGTTCGATGTCGCTGTCGCCATCCTCGACGGGGACTTATTAGCTAGAGGCAGGTCCCGATATTATTGCACTTGACGAAGCTTCCCTTGTCGAATGCCACCATAGCAACGATAAATATAGATACCGCAGGCCCTCGAGACGGATGTCGAATCGACGCTAGGAAAAACTGCCCTCATTACTAAGTCTCTCCGATCTAAAAACGTTTTGGTAGTCAACAAGTTCTTCGCTGTTGGGTCTCGCATGGCTCCAAGCCCTTGATCCGCACTCCGGTTCTTGTACGGCACTTCGACCAAAGATCACTCCTTTGAGTCTCATTTGAATTGCAAAAGTAACAAGGATCCTCCAACAAGGATATGCCAAACACCTGGGGTCGTTCTGGAAACCCCTCTGAAGACATGCCGTCCTCAACGGCCCTCTCCCAGACGGACAGTTGAGTGGGATGTCGACACCTGTTTGAAGAAATACCCGGACACGACCTTGTTCGCAGGCCGCCGACGTTGACCCACCAGACCACTGGGAAACCTCCAACCTCGATCGAACTCTTTTTATGCCCGCGCGTGAGCCCCGCTTTGATACCGCATGCAGGGGACGCCCCTGGATCCCCGTACCTCTCTCACTCGGTTGCACAAACTTGCCGCTCCCAAACTCGAATTGGACAATCCAACATCCCACGCTTGAGCGAAGTTCGATGCACGCAAGCTAGTCCGGCAGGCAAGGCGTCCTGTGGTGGATCGCTCTGACACGTAGTCAAAAGTAAAGCCAATTTGCTTGACTGCTCGCATGGATGGCCGTCTGGTTGGCTACTCGCTTGATTCTCCGGCTGGCTGACTGGCTTCGTGGTGAGTCCAATTCGGTCAAAAGTTGTCCGGGCACGTTGAATCTGCGGAGTACGGGAACGCAAGATGGATTCTGATGGAGATGGAACTGCTGTCCCAATTTTAATTTAGGTGGTCGAGTGGTTCCGGCTCGCGCCGGATTCCGCTCGTCTTCATCCGATGCGGTTGCTGTCTGCTAGACTGTCTCCTACACCGGTGATACGCTTCCTGTACAGTGGGTCCGTCTCTACCGATCGGTCCCTGCGAGCGGCTCCGCGTCCAGCTATTGGATAATCCATCCAACGGAGTGGCATAAATTGGATGATTGTTAAACTCGCACAAACTCGGTCCCGGCAACGTAGGCGGGCTATGTACGACTGAGTTGTGGTAGGCAGCCGCGGCCATCAGAGTCGAGTGTGGCATGAAGTAGACTTCAGCTAACCGATAGTGTTTACAGAGCATCGGTGCAGAAGCGGCGGTGCGAACTATATTGCCTATAGACGTAGAAGTGACAAATGGCTGGCCGACAAAGTTGCCTATTAGGCGACCGGCATTGTCCGAGGCAAATTGCATGGTTTGCCATTTGTTGCTGTAAGGGCTCTCCTTGTGAACGGACCACAATTCCGAAAGCTCGAGTTCCTAGAACCCGTGTCCGAAGGTAAGCTGTCGTCTCAGACTTGCTCTACACACCAAATCGGTGATGAGGGACGCACGAGAAGAAGAACCGGGGCCCGCAGCGCCGCTGTCAAGGCGGAGCTTCCGAACGTTTTGGAGCAGACGTGTCCCGGTTGGAGGATATCCACTGCCACACAACCGAGGCAGGACGGGACGACAGTGCGTCGTGAGTGTCTGAGCAACTAACTCTCCGCTAACCCACCGTGATCGAGCTCTCTCTTGGAGCGAAAACCCGATCGTGGGGAGTATCGATCCGCTGGAGCCACTTCAACTCGACGACGGAAGCGGGACCAACATATTGGACTGTTTATTAAACGCGATAATTTATCATTTATCAAGATTATCGCCGAGGGCTCCAGTTCAGTCAATAGTGCGCGGTGCCTGTTCGGTCACTTTTCACCAGGGGAATGTGAGTAGTGAGAAAGTGATGTATACTGAATTCGCGAGTCACTCAAGATGGGGAGCCCTGATTGATGATACCTCAGGTATTGATCGATCGGTGATCCCTCCTCTACTGGGAAGGGGGGGGGGCAACAGCCAGATATAGCCGTGAGCTCTTTGCCCGAGCAGACCTGAGGTGAAGATCACGATTTAGGAATCCCGGATGTTGCAGAGGACCGCCAACGCAGATTTCGGGAGGACTATTCTATGCACGACGCTAGGGGATAAATCTCCCCTCGACTTGATTTTTGTCTGGAAATATCGACCCTTGAGATATCCGAGGGCGTAGCAGTGATTGGGTATTCGAATCGCGTCGCCCCGGGTCTTCTCGAAGTGTTCGAGGCCAAGCCCCTACCGTCGTAGCCGTCAGACGCGAGGAAGCTTCCGAAAAAGTTGAAAACCCACTGCGATGGACTGTCTGGCGGCATCCCGAGTTACTTGAAAGGGAGGTTCCGTCGTCGCGAGATCTTCCCCTGTCCCTGGGCTGGATCTCAACAGTCGGATATCGAATCGAGTGAAGCACAACGTCCTTCTCCATCGACAGTTGATATAAGACGGAATGGTTCACGAGTATCAGGGTAGCTAGAATTCCGGTCGAGTCGTTCGGAGCCCGGCTTCCAGAACTGGGCTCAAACCGGATCGAGAGCGTGAGCCGTCCAGATCGAACTCGCATTCCAGACAGCGCAGCAGAACACGCAAACCACTCGGCCGACGCTCACGGTCGAAGCGAGTTCCCTCGATCTCGCAGTTCCATTGTCATCGGATCAACAGCGGACGGTGGTTGTCCCAAGCGTATTCGGAGCTTCCCCGGCGGAGTCGTCTTAATAAAGCGGAACCGTCGAAGCTTCCCCCAACGCGCTAGGAAGACCAGCGAGCTGAGCGGTTGGGATTGTTCGCACGGACTGGAACAGTGCGCAAATCGTTCCACAAGCGATAATGGGGAATTCCGCTCGAGCCGAGCCCTACCCCGCGATCCACCACCCTGGTGAATAAGGCAGCCAACTATCTGTTCCCTCGAGGCGTGTCCATTCAAACCGGCCGCATCGAAGCCTGCGTTGAGCACCTCGAGTGATTGTTAAGCGGTCATCTCCACTGGAACCGCCATCGATCCGCTCAGTAATCCATTTCGCGACTGGTACATTCAGGGAACTTTTAGGGCACTTTTAGACAAGCTTTGCCGAGCTGTCCCTGACGTCCGAAGGACCTCCGCTCGGCCACCCAATCTCCCGGAAGCGTGATGTCCTTACCGCGAAGGAGTGTTCTCTGCCCTGATCGGTAGATACCGCGATTTTCCATAGGTCCGGAGAACATTAGTCGGCTCGTCGCACCTGCTACTTTGGTCGCGGTTGCTCTCAACGGTGCCTCGTCAGATTCCTGGCATACAACGAGACCCTATTAGGCCTAGTTTGAAGCAGAGCGGTCTGCCACTGGCCTCAGGGATTTCTTCGAGGTTGGTTGGTCGCCCGGGTGGGGTGGGCGATATCTCAGCTTGACACAGCCTCGAGGCGAGGGACAAACAAGGGGGACAGAACGAGATTAGGGATCCAGGCGGATGGGGGGAGGGACCTGGGATGCGGCGGGCAGGGGGACGAGCTTGCGGCGAAGAAGGCTGTGGAATTCAAGCGTGGAGGAGGACAGGACGCAGGACCAGAGTCGGAAGGGTCTCTGTGGGCTGACGGTAGGCTCCCTTCGGTTACGCTTGAAATATGCCCTTCTGCTTGGGCTAAGATTGTATGAGAGCGAGTAGGCGATGGCTGATGTTTACATGGGGCGGC